>CM076604.1:50730000-53230000 GCA_038502835.1 Octonoba sinensis | reverse complement strand
GCTACGATTCTTTGTTGGTTAATTTTCTTACAATTAAACAATTACTTTATAAGTTGAAAATCGCCATTTTTGGACTTAGTTAGACTACCCCTGAGGTACAGATTTGTGGAAATGCACAATGCGTTTCATGCTGGTGTGATGCAGTTCCACCATCAAAAAAAAAAAGCTCTGATTGGCAGAGGGTCAAAAGGAATCCATTCGTATTCAAGGGAGGAACTGCTGGTATAAGGAATGTGCTGTTTCAGTTCTCGTTTTAGTTCACTTAACATACTTGTTTTCCTCCGAACTGATGCTATATGCCAGTTTATAAATTCAGTTATTTTCAACAAGCAGAGAACCAAACATTCTGATTCGCATCCTGACTGTATACCTGCAAAACGAACTTCCCTAAAACTCGAATGGATTCGACCTTTTCTGCCATGCGCAGAAGTGTCAAGGTGTCAGAACTTCGTGGTCGAACTGTGCCTCAAACGCCTAAGCAATATTTATAAAAGAACTTTGTTGAAATTTTACTTCTCTTTTGGTGCTCTACTGCACATAAAAATGTAAATAGCGGAACAATCCGTTTAGTATTTCGGCTGTCCGTTTAGTACAGCAGAATAAACATTGATCGACGAAGTCCCAAAAAAGCTTAGACATATCTAAAAACGCAGCTTATATTCGAAATAAAGGAACTTCAAAAACGTGCCTCGTTTTTTAAGTAAATACAGACGCAAATTTTTAAATTTTATTCGTAGGCGGAACAAATATCATAGAATTACGTTTCTAAATGGAATGCATTACTGTTTCTCGCGTCGTCAACCGTTTTGGCAATTCCACGCAGAGGAGTTTTGAAATTGCATAAATGATCTGTCCATGGCAGAAATAGCCACCCCTTTCCCCCTGCACCTACTTTTTGATTATTTACATAAACACGCTCAGGGAATAGTTGAATAGGTGAGCTATGTGAGTAATAATAGCCTTCCATTTCGGGCGGGGATCTAGATGCTGAACATTTATCAAGAAGAAGTAACGTTCATCTATTTAATACTATTGTGTCATGTTATGTATAAAAAGTATGAGAAAATTATTGAAATAAACTGCTTAACCCCTTAACTGGTCAATTTTTTAAAAGCAAGTGTTCCTAAAAGAAGCAGATTTTTATTGCATATAATTAAAGTCCTAACTTGGTATAAAAGGAAAATGAATGAATTTTTTTTTAAATTTCATAAATAATGAATTTAAGCATTTCTTTTACTTTATAACTTTGAGACACAAATTCTATTGAATGACTCTTTCAATCTATTAAAAATACGGGCAAATCAAGACAAGAAAGGCGGAAATATCAATGGCCCGTTCGCTGTACGGGCAAACAAGTAGAGTTTAACCAGTTAAGGGGTTAAACCTATCGGGCCTGGCTTTTGGCATAGTCCATACTCAATAATGTTTATGAAATGATCTCTGAAAATCCGGTGTTCGATTGAAAGGAATTTTGCTTTAAACAGTGTATGTGGAGTTTTTATTATTATTACCTATAATTATTTTTAATTAATAGACAATATGTGTCTAAAATTAGTGTTTCAAGATGGATGCTTCTAGAAATGGAAGTGGAACTGGTAACCTTTTGCTTACTCATCTGTTTGATATTATCAATTATTTTTAATAGAGCTTGAAAATCTTTAGATTAAAATGGCCCCTTTAACTGAAGTTCTAAATAACTTTTGTAAAAAATATGAAAACCTTCCATTATTTATTAATAATTAAAAATGCGTCGTAGTAGTTGGACACTGGTTCTTGAAAAAGTAATTGTTAACAAAGCTTTAAATTAAAAACTAATTAATTATCAAATTTTCAATTTTTATGATCATTATTTTTAATTACTGTTAATTAATAACATACGTTACATAGGTTTTATAAATTATTGCGGGTCTTAATAAGCTTTCTACAGAATGATTTTATTTCTCGAGAGTATTGTACTCTGCAAATATGCAGATTTGTCACTTCTTTTTTTCGCTGTCATTTTATAAATGGCTAGGAGTACTTTACAAATAATTAATAATTTTTAAATGATAAGTAATTTATTTTTTGTTCATATTTTTCCACTTTAGATAAAAGATGAAAAATTTACATCGCTCTTTCTCTAAGGGAAATTGAGAAGGTAGCGAAGGCCGCGTTTACACCTAAAGTCTTCAAGTTTTCCACAAGTTGCTGCAATTTGTTGCTTCTTCTACAAAAATACAGCAACTTTTTCTGTCTTCCACTAGTGGAGAGATAAATCTTCCACTAAATTTCGGTTTCCCACGGAGTGTCGGTAAAGGCGCGTTTACGCATAAGTTAACAAAACATTGTTTGTAGAAAACTAAAGTTGTCAACTAAAAGTTGCTCTTCTCAAACTATAGAGCTACAAGTGGAAGATTTTTTGTAGAAAACTAAAAGTTTCTCTTCTCAAATTTAGAGCAACAAGTGGAAAACTTGTTGCCACACAGATTTGGCGCTCCGTCACGTCCGGGGCACGTGGGGGGGGAACAGTTCTTCACTAGCAGCAATGAATCTTCCACTTTTAATTGTCAACTTTCTTTGATCTTTACCGACACTCCGCCACTCCGCGGGAAACAAAAATTTAGTGGAAGATTTATCTCTCCCGAAGTGGAAGACAGAAAAATTTGCTGTATTTTGTAGAAAAGCAACAAATTGCCGCAACTTGTGGAAAACTTTAGTGTAGACGCGCCTTTAAGATCAAAGAAAGTTGACAACTATAAGTGGAAGATTTGTTGCTGCGCGCTTTGAGCTAGCAACTTGTAGGAAACTAGCGGAGAACTGTTCCCTATCGACGCGCCCCGGACGTGACAGGGCGTCAATTCTTGGGCCCTTTTTGCTCTAAATTTGAGAAGAGCAGCGTTCAGTTTTCTACGAAAAATCTTCCCGTGTTGCTCTATAATTTGAAAAGAGCAACTTTTAGTTGATAACTTTTAGTTTTTCACAAACAATGTTTTGTCAACTTTTAGTTGACAACTTTTAGTTTTTCACAAACAATGTTTTGTCAACTTTTAGTTGTCAATTTCGGTGTAAACGCAGCTTAACGGTTGGATTACAAACTTGAAATTGTTTGAAACATTTCTTGTAGTTGTATAATTGATTATACTCTTTGGTAAATGTTGAAGTTCATCTCATGTACACCTAAATTGTATTATGGGAATGAGACTAGGATTTTTACTGCTCAATAATTTAGTCGAGAATTGTTGCCAAAATAAAAAGAACAGATTAGGGTGCTTGTTTTTTTTGTTTGTTTACGACTATTTCAGGTCACATGTATATTCTCGGGTTTATTTGCCTTTCTCAATGGATATGCCTCAAACTCTCGTTCAATAGGACTGAAAGAACAAGACAAGAAAATACAATAGAATATTATGTTAGAAAGAGGGAAATTACAAGGGAATCGAACCCATCACCTTTTCACTGTGCGCCGGCAGGTAGAGGAAAATGGCACTAAGACCGCTCGGTCACTGAGGCCCCATTAGGGTACTTAAAATTCAAAAACAGCGAAGTACATCGCAGGATGTTTCTGTTTTAATGTATATTTACGTTATATCTCGCTTATGAAGCAATATGAAATTGTTTACCTTTCTGGAAATTATAAGGATCTCTTTGTGATCATTTATTATTCTTCCGAGGTGTATCGTGTTGTATATAATGGATGTTAAATATGATAATGTGTAGATTAAATTAGTAGAGTAGCTACAACAAAGTAAACAGTTCGCGATTTTGCTGCTAATCTCACAAGTAGGACCATGTTTTAGAATTGAATTGAAGTACATTTATTTTCCAGTTCGTGTGCTTAGTCTCGGGACTCGCTTATGAACTGTCGTCCAACATGACAGATAGCACAAGACAATACATGAAAGATTTTATTACATCACAAAGAGAGGAAATAACGGAAATACACCCAGGGCAAGGTGGGAATCGAACCCACGACCTCGTTACTGCGCGCAAGCAGCGGGCGGAAACTGGTACTAAGACCACTCGGCCACCGAGGCCCCTAGTACCATGTTGTGAAACAGCTATCATATCTGTGATTACTTACCTACATAACTTGTCGATTGTGTTTTCCATGCTGTCCAACCTGAACTTTTTGAAATCTTTCCTCGGCTGCATATTTGCGGTGTTGTTATCGATAAGGTAAGTTAGTATTCAGATGTCCACTATAACAAACGTAACGTTTTTACAAATAGAAGTTTTTATGTTTGTTTGCTTATATTATATTTCACATTAACCAAAAATGAATACTTTGAGTGGAGACCTTTGTGACTCTTTGTTATGGTTATGTGTCGGCATGGCAGCGTCACAAAAATAAAACAAATTAAATTAAAATGAACCACGACACTTCTTTCTATCACGTTTTCAGTGAAAGCATTACAATGAGATATAATTTACATATTTTTTTTAGCATAGAATTGAAATAAAACCACAAATTACTCGGTTTACCTAAAATGTGTGGTTTGATTTTTGAAAAGTGGCTTGGGATTTTAAGGTTTCCTGAATTGCTAGCCTACAAAAGGAAGGTTTACTACTTTACAAAATACTGTGTTATCGACTTGTTGGGACAAACTGAATGGCACGCAGTCACCTCATCCAAAGTGGTGACTTTGTGCACATAAAACATGTTTTGTCTTTTTTTTTTCTTACCGTTAAGAACAAAGTTTCGCCTTTAAAAAAGTTGTGCAGGCATATTTTGTAAAATATTTATAACTCTCCGTTGCAAATTTAAAAGATAAATAATAAAACAAATTCACTAGTAGCGGCATAAAGTCACCCGGTTTTATGTTAGAACATCACCTCAAATGTCAAAAAAGGCTCAACTTGAAACATCATGTAAAAGATAAATTTAGCAAAGTGACAGGTAATTATAAGGTTGCAAAAGAGACTGCTTAAAATTAATGCTCCTAAGAAGAAAAAAAAAACTTACCAGAATTTTTTTTCCTCCAGACATTCCAAAATCGATTATTTTTATTGCCATTTCACAAAAAAGAAAGTCTAACACCTATCAACAAAAAGGGCATAAAAGTAGCTGCTTTTAAGCGAATCCTTCTATGCAATGAAGTAACTGTAACTTTATTTGCTTCGCTCGGAATAAATTACGACTGCTTCACTCTCGTAAATTAGTTTGCATTTCTCAAGTTTAATTCCTTTTGGGAGCATATCTTTCAATGTGCAGTAAAATAAAGCTTTTGAAACCTTTTTCTCCTTCGGAACCAAACAAGTTAAATATGGGTGTGTAAATATGGTAGATGCTGAATTCTACGCATTTCTGCAGAATGGAGTTCTTAGCAAAAGCAATAAAATCCGCCGAAGAACTAATGACAAGCAATAAAAAATGTTCCTTTCTGATTGCTTTATGAAGAATTTCATTTTCAAACTCTATTCAGCTATCGGGGTTTCTTCTTCTTTGCGAACTTGATAGCCACTTTTACGCCTGCGAGCTCTGTAATCAGGCGTGTTTTGTCTTTAGCTCTTTTAAAGAGAAATATAAATTTTCGAATGATATCTCATAAATTATTGTTTGTTTGAAACTGAATGTTAACTTTGTGTAGATTTGAATTGGATGAGGGAGATATATTTGAAGCTTGGAGTTCGAATGAAAATTGAGGGTGTATGTTTCTAGGCTTCAAGTTCTTTTTCATTCAATTTAGTGAAATGAAGCTGTGATAACATGAGTACATTAATGTCGGAGTTACTTGATTTCTTATGTTGGGCAAAAGTGATTGACTATACTTTCTGCCACCGTATTGATTTGCTGCTTTCAAGGGAAATATTAACTTGCGAAGCCTGTTCTAATTATTTGTTTGCTTAAGACCGTAAAACTGCTTTCATGCATTTTACGGAAAAAAAATTTGACAATTCAATTCGAATTTTTCAAAACCAAAATTTCCAATAATTTTCTTTGGTTGGGCCATTGGGTTTAATAGAAAAAAGAGCCTTAGTAGATTGGTTTAAATTTTTTTGGCGAGAAACAGCCCTTAGTAAGATTTAGATATGCAGTCCTTTATTTTGTACTATACTATTCGGCCGAAACGCTGCTTTTCTGAAGGACTTCTGAAAGTGGATGCCCGCAAATACGAATAGAACAGGAAAATCAGGAAATCTCAGAGATCAACACGACGAAGGTTAAACAATAAGTTGCGACACATACTTTAACTCCTCGTTATCGAAGAAATGACTACAATGGTGAAGCAGCGAACCCGAGTTCTTCTGATTACAAACCAAATGCTTGGGTCCGCATTGAGAGCACTTCCATTCACCTAGGGACAATTAGATAAGTCTCTTGAGAATTTCATGAGCCATGAAAGATTTTAGTCACTTGCTTAAGGGTACAAAATATTTTTTTATACATTTTATAACATTTTATAGCCAGTTCTGCAAGAAAATTATATTTTTACATGCCCCCCCTCCCCCGGTGGCGTACCTCTATTGTCTGCCCCCCCCCCCTGGTACAGTTAAGCAACTGCCCCCCCCCCCCCACCCCCGCACCATTTCATAGGAAAGCATCCACCCTTATTCACACTCAACTAAAAGTACGGGTGCGGCCAGGGCTGTATGTCAATTTTCTGTGCTTTTATTTGTTAGGATTTCATGCAATGTGAGATTATTTTTACAATACATGCTCTCTACAAGAAAAACGTGTCTTCTGTTCGAGTAAATTTATCTCTAGAAATCATTTTTAGACTAATATGTCACTTCCTTTTAATTCTCACAACGAACAATATATGTGCTTTCCTTGTTTGAAACGTGTGTGTTTGTAGGTTCTATTCTTTTTTTTTTTTTCCCATATCAAGAGTTAAAATGCAAATGACAACCTTTAACATCACCACCTGCGTGTGTAAAAGCTTCTCTTTAACTCAGTGAATACTAATAAGACGCAAAATTCCTCTTTTTTTTTTTTTTTTTTTTCAGAATTAAGGAATTCTTTCCTTTTCAATTGTAGCTTTTTTTCCCCATTAAAGTTTTTAAACATTTTTAAACTAATGTAATCAATGAAATATTTCACTCCAAAATTATAATATATTTTTTGCAAAAATCCAGTCGAATTACCCTTGATTCTGCGCCCCTGTCGGACGTCACCACTGCGTCCCCCTCTCCCCTCCCCGACTTCTGAATCTGGTATTAAGGTTCGACATTTCGAACATGCGTAATACCATGCTTAGTACAAAAAATCGTTATTTATTTATTTTTTATAATTTATAAGGATTAAAAGAATTTTAAATTTTCCGCTTGCAAGATGAATAGAATACGGTTGTGTACACGAGACGGGCTATGTGTCGTGGTTTACCGGTTCAAGTCGCACACTTTTGGGAAAACCTACACAATTACTTATACATAACGTGCCATCCTACGTGATTATTTATGCATAACGTTCCATCCTACATAATTATTTATACATAACAGCACAAAATATTTTTAGAAAACATATTTCGATGAAAAACTAATGAGCATATTTTCACCGTGGAACATTTTAAAGTAACTTTAGATTCGATTTAAATTTGAATTTAGTATTAACTGAAAATACTTTTTGGGTTGAGTCATTATGCCTTCTGTATTTCTTGGAAAAATCCCAGATCTAAATCAGGTAGATGTATGAACAAACGCACTTATTTTCTAACATTCATATACAATACCTTTGAAGAAAGCAATCAGTTTTCATGAAAACTCTTACATTATTCTCATAAAAGTTTTTAAAAAAACTTTGCGCCTATACTCACGCAGCAAATGCGAGCAAATGTTTCTCATTTTGCATTATATTTTAATCTGCATAAAGATACGTATGATGAGATTGAATTTTCGTTCTGAAAATGCAAAGCGAAAACTCGATTCCTTTCTTCATGTTACATTTGAATTTTTCATTTGGTGTTCCGTTGACTTTTATTTTATGATGTCCTTCTTATTCAAATACCATCACCACGCTTTCTATTTTGGGGCTAATTCATCACTGTATCCTTCCAGATGAATGGCTTCATACTGGAAAAAAAAATGATTAGATGTTGTCTAGATATGGAGGAGAGTGCAATTCAAAGCAATAAACAACGAAGAATAGAGCGCAGTTGAAAGTAGGTCACAGATGACACAAATGATGAAAAATAGTCTTTCACGATGGAAATACTTGTAGAAGTTTGAATAAGAATCGAAATTTCTAGATATATGTACTGATTTACACTGCCAACTTATCCGTAGCTTTTCTTCCAGAAAGTATAACGGATTTTTGATACGAAAATATAGCAAAACCTTAATTATCCGGAACTTTTTTATGCAACGCTCTGTGTTAACATATTTTTTTTTATTTGTGAAATTATTACTTACATGTAACAAACAAAATTTTAAATTCGAGCAAATATGTGTTATACACTCTATAATGACTTCCTCCGGACTTTCCTATTTCGTTCGTTACATCAAATAGTTCGCTGTATAAGATAAAGCGATAATAATACTCAGTTATTTCCCCTTTCTTCAGATTTGATAAAACTTTACTTTGAAATGGCACACAACAAATACACTGCTGGCCACCGTAAATGCAACACCCTGAAGGAAGCGTGCAAATAATATGAAAATTACAACACGCATTAGTGGAGGTGAGATATGCAAATGATTAGAATTTCAGCGCAGACGCACATCACGCGCGCCTGTGGCGCCACTTGAAAGCGCTTTTTAAGGCTTGGAGATTTCGACGATTTCAAGTACAGAAATTGTGTTTTTCTTGTGGTTTCTTCCAAAAAACGATCAATTATGCCTCGTAGAACACAGCGATCATCTTTTGATCAAGTATTCGAGTTCGACAGGGGAAGGATAGTGGCCTACCGAGACTGCGGATTATCTTTCAGGGAAATTGGTAGTTGTGTTGGACGAAACCAAAGAACTGTAATGTGGATATGTGATCGTTGGATGCAGGAGGGTACGACGGACCGACGTGATCGATCGCATCCACCCCAGTGCACAACTTCACGTGATGGCAGGCATATTGTGCGCATGGCAGTGACGGATCGCTCAGTCACATCACGAACCATAGCACAGCAGATTAAGTCTGTAACGCATCATCCAGTGTCTGCGGGCACCATTCGACACCGTTTGCAGCAGAGTGGTCTGTCCAAAAGACGTCTATTGCTTCGTCTACCCTTGACGCAGAACCACAGACATCTCCGCCGCCAGTGGTGCAATGAAAGAAGGATGTGGACGGCAGAATGGAATGAAATTGTCTTTACTGAGAGTCTTTTGACGAGTCACGCTTCTGTCTGCAACACCACGATGGTCGGATTCGAGTCTGGAGACACCGTGGAGAGAGGATGCTGAACAGCAGCGTTATGCACCGCCACACTGGTCCTGCACCGGGTATTATGGTATGGGGCGGTATTGGATATCCCTCTCGCACTATTTTAGTATGCATTGCTGGTACTCCAAACAGCCAGCGCTACATCTCCGAGGTGTTGGAGCCAGTTGTCCTTCCTTACCTTCAGGGCTTGCCCATAGCCATATTTCAACAGGATAATGCGCGACCACACGTGGCACGCATTGTCCAAGGCTTCTTCGTCAACCGCCAGATTGAATTGCTTCCCTGGCCGGCTCGCTCTCCGAAGTTAAACTTAATAAAAAAAAGTAATAAGGTAAAAATGTCACTATTATTATACTTTTATTTGAATTTGATGAAATAACTGAATTTATATTATTGTTTGAAATAGCTGTACTATGGATACAGTAAATAAATATGAACTTTATGAATAAATCAAGATTTTTAGTTAACTGAATTTTAGAAGAAAGATAAAAATATATGAGTAATTCATCTATAGTAATCAAGAATGTGTTTCATCCACAAATAACTGTATGCTTGTTTCGTGCACAGCGGAGGGGGGGGGGGGTTGCAGATGTATATTTCTGAGAAAGAGGCTTTCAAAGACATCTATTATTTGTAACAATATCCCAGTTTAAGCTTTCTCGATTATTATAAAATTTCGGTTTTCCGAAAATGGCAGTTCCAGTTAGTTGGAATAATCGAGGTTATTAATCTTTAACCTCACGAGAAAAAAATGTCGTTTGAACACAGACTTTTAATATTACAATCTTTGTAACTAAATGTTGCACCCATTTTGAAAATAAATTGTACGTGAAATATAGGAACAATATTTTTTTTTCTAAAAGTTGGTAATAATTCATTCGGGGTTTTGGAATATAATCCAAATATATAATCATGGAACTAGTAATAAAGAGTATTATACCCTCTTTCTCTGTGTTCTGGTTGCGCCTCACGGTGGCGCAACCAAAACAGTGGTGGCGCAAACTCAAAAACGCCCTTGTCAACTGGTTCAACTCTAAGGTGGCAAGCTTCTATGCAGAGGGGTTAAAGAAGCTGGTGCAGCGGTACGAAAAATGCTTAGAAGTGAACGGCGATTATGTAGAGAAGTAAAGTAAGTTTGTACCTAACTAAATATGACAATAAAATTTGTTTCTTATGAGTATATTTTTTTCTGTGACCAAACGGCCCTTACTTTATGAACGCGCCTCGTATATGATGCCTCTCCTGAGACTTACCCATACCGGATATCCGACTCTGGTGTTAAAAACCTGTAAATTCTATACATAAAAATCAAGTTTTAACTGACGGATAACCGGATTTTACGTTCAGTGATTGGATCGGCTTCCGGATATTTAAAAAAATCGGTCGAATGCAGGATATCCAATTCCTTTTAGGGACGGGTTCCATTGGTCTCCCCTCTGCACGCCGGTAGACTTCTGTGTTCAAAAGTGAACTCTAAAAAAAACATTTTTTGTGAAAAAGAAAAAAAAAAGAAAAATCGTTTTTTAACAAAATAATGATAAGTGATGTGATGTCAAATACAGCTTTTAGGTTTAAAGGCATTTTCAAAGTATGCTATTCAATGAGTTTGGGCTTACCGAAGCTAAATCTTGTAAGTTGAATTTCGTTCTGCGTTCATTTTTTTATTCCTCCTAGTATTTCTTCTTCTGTAGTAGTTATAGTAGAAGTAGTAGCGTTTCTGGTACGGAACATTACCAGAATATATCGTACAGTGTTTTATGAAATATTGAAAAATTATTTCGTGAATAAAATAATTCTTAATTTTAATCAATTGTTTTAAGCATTTTCTACACACTTTACAATTTCTGTTTTGCAACGTAACAAATTCAAAACCCTCAATAATTAGAAACTTACAACAAACATTCTAAATCAAAACGGCAATTCGAATAAAATTTTTGTTCATTCGAGCTTAAAAGTTTGAAAAACATGACTCATGAATACATAAATCACACCATATCACCTAATTCCTTCTGCATTTCTAATGCATCAATACAAAACAATTCAGCTCAGTAATAAATAAAAAAAAATTAAAAATACTGTTATCAAATTTCAACCGAGCATTTTCGTATCTTACGCTTCAAAGAATATGGAAAGTATTTATAATCAATAATAAAGACATAAAGGGATCGCTTTTCGATATGGTTATGTAATGATTTTTTAAATAACTGAAAATGTCATATTTTTTACATTTGCTGCGGAAAACACAAATGAATAAAACTTTATTCATATAACTGATGGTTAAGATAACTGATGGGTAAAAATCTACTAGAATCATATAAACTAATTCAAAGAATTAATAGCAGGCATAAATAAGATATTTAAAGGGACAGTTGAAAGATAATACACAAATAACACATTAATAGGTTGCATTATTTATTCGTTAACTTATTTATTTCCAAAAGAACCCCCTCCTCCCCCCCTCTCTATCTGTCTCTCTCTCTACGTGACGCTATAAGCGGTCACCCATTCTATCGCCATTCCATAAGCGATCTTCCAATACTATTAATGGGAGAATGTAGGACCTGAAATTTTGACGTTATAAGTGAATTTTCCCCATAACCAACTCACTTTATAGACATAAGCAAACATGTATCTAATATTATAACAGGAAGCCTACTTTCCGGTATGCACCAATATCAAGTTGACAATCTAGCTTTTTCGATCTCTCTTTCTCATTTAGCTTTAGTTCTTAATTACTTCAAATATACCTTTCTCAACGGTTTATACTTATTCATTCACTCATTCATTTATTCACACACTTTTTTATCCATTCATTCATTCATTCATTCTGAAATATCTTCAAAAATCCAGATCAAAACGTTTCATGGGAAAATAGGCTCGTTTAGTTCTGGATGAACTTCGTATGTGTACATATTTTTACGTCATAACATCTTTTCGATAAAGTTTGTCCCAAGCAAATTCGTCTGTATGAACATGATTTACATAGGATTGAAATTTCTGCGTAGGCGTTTTTTTTTTTTTTTTTTTTTTTTTTTTTTTTTTTAAGGGTCAAAATTAAACAAAAATTGTTCAAGTGCAAAAAATGTTTCACATTGTGAACTTTCTCCAATAAGCTTTATTCCGGTACTTGGATCTTATGCCCAGACATAATTTGCTTTATTTTTGCCCATAAGAACTAATGTTAAGATTTTGTGAAGTGTTGGCAAAATTGAACGGATAATTGTTCGAGTCAAAAAATAATGTATGGAAATGAGATGTTTTGAATACAAAAAAGAAAAAAAAGTCTTTTGAATCGGACAATACCTTCAAAAGATATTAGGTCGAGGACCCACAGACCGACAGACACACATTTTCCCAATCTCAAAACCCTACTTTCAAGTTTTATTTTTCAATATTTATCCAATTACTTAACTTATTTTTGATTTTTTTTATTTTTAACTATATTTTTACGTTACATTAAGCCTTCTTTTATTCTTTTTTTTTTTTTTTTTACTTTCACGAGAACGGGAAAATACTCTAAAAAGGCGTGACAAAAAGAGAAAAAGGGGAGTTTTAGAGAAAACCTACAAAGGATTTTTCTGAAATAACAAATATATTCTGTCATCTTTTAAAATATGAGCTATGTTTGCAGTAATGACGAATTTCTTTAAAAACAGCGCTTTAAAATCATTTGGTAGACTGAATGAGAGGTAGGAGACCCAGTGACTGAGTGGTAGCCTTCCGTGCTACCATGCCAAAGGGCCAGGGTTCGATTCCCGGGCTGAGCACGGTAGACTCAGCCTTTCATCCCTTCAGTGGGGCCGATAAAATGAGGACCAAGCATGCTTGGCAACTAACACTGGGGATTCAGGCCAACCACTTGACAGGAAATCTGTTTCTGCACCACAGGGCCATCGGCCTCGAAAGCTGAGATGTGCACAGTTGGCCATGGTCCCCAATGAGCTGTCGCGCTTATGTTTTTTAGAAGGAGAGGTGACCTTCCCATAACACGACTGATAGGTTCCTAGAAACGTTAAAACCTTTAAAATAAGCCTTTTTCATTTATTTATTTATTTATCAATTTATTTATTTTATAAATTTGCATTAGTAGAGTAAAATTTGTAACAATATTGTTTAAGATTTCTTATGCATCTATTAATTTATAAATCGCTTAACATCATTTCCTTGAGAGGTAACAAACGGGGCTTTTCTGTACATATAAATAACGAACGAATTTCAAAAGTATGACGCACTACGAACAACACAATTCTGCTCAATTGTCAGCTACAATATGATGAATAAAATCGAAACTTTCATCAGTAGAATTTGAATGCCGAAAAAGTTTTTTCATAACTTATTCTTGAACCCCATTCTAATGAAACTGTAAGAATTTAATACAAAACGTGAAAGAAAGTTTTACATAATTACATTCTTATCAAAATTCGATTAGAGGAAAGACGGTTCAAGGAATTCCTTTTGCTCTGTTCAAAGAAAGTTTTACACTTATTTCTTTCTTATGCTGATTGAATTTTGATGAGAAAGAAAATGATTTTTAAAGATGAGGAAAATTCGAAAACTTTCAATTCATTCAACTTTTTATGTTCCCAGCATCCTCTGAGGATTGATTAATTCATTTAAGTGTAAAACTTCTAAATAACTGATTTTTATCAGTTGGATCGAAACTGCATCTTTCGCTGTAAATTTAACTGCAGTTGAAAATACTGAGTGACTTGACGTAAAATGAACATTTTTATGACGTTTTGGATTGTATTAGTTTTCCATTTAGTTTAACTTTTTGAGAAATTTATTTTTTTTTGATTAATGACATAGCAGTCTAATGGAGCCGCAATTTAACTTTAAGCAGCTTAATGCTTTCTAAATGAAAGGCAAAATATTTTGAAGTTATACTTTCAGTTATAAATATTGTATTTTTCCTCTATAAACTTTAAAATCTAAACCTAAACCATGTTGCCGAAACAAACTTCCTTAACCTTGCTAGATTAAGTATTCCCTGTACAAATTGCTTAGTGCACAGTTTTTGCACACTGGCGTCGTGGTAAGGTGCGGAATTCGTAAGCCCCAGGTTAGGGCCTGGCAGTGACGGCGGATTTTCAAGATGCAGAAAATCGTCTGCGCCCTTGTCGTATGACTATACGGCATGTAAAAGATCCCTTGAGTAGACAGAAGGAGAAACTGGACGTTAAAGTTCGTCTGCGGCGATGGTACCACACTCATAGTGCTGCTGCTGAAAAAGATGGTACCAATCTGGGGAACGCAGCAGACTTGCAATTGGCAGAAACCAACAGCAGCCCATTAGAATTTTTTTTAAAATATTTTGTTTTGTTTATTTTTTTTAAAAACCTCTAATATTTTTAAAAATGACTTAGAACAGTGTTTTCCACCCATTGGACTGGCATTCGCGGACTTTAAGGTTACTTTAAAATCTCCCTAAAGCTATTTATGCATTTCAACTATTCTGCACAAATATAAATCTAAGTTCATACACAACGTCTTTACGTCAAAGAAAACATATTAAAAATATACATCCTGATTTGAAATAATGATAATTAATCGGGTATAATGTCACCAAATCAAATCAAAAAGGCAAAGCAATTTTATTGAGTTTATATAGGCGGCGCTTATTTTGTTACATTTTACAAGAAGTTCCGTCTAGAACTATACGAGCCTACTTCCCCCTATACACCAATTTCAAATTTATAATCTAGCTATCTCTTTCTATCTCTTTCTGATTTATTCATTCATTCATTCTTTCACTCATTCATTTAATCATTTATTCATTCATTCATTCTTTCACTGTTTCATTTATTCATTCATTTATTCCTTGAGAAATATCCTTGAAAATCCCGATCAAAAAATTTCAAAGGAAAATAGTGTCGTTCAGGTCTTGTTGAACTTTGTATCGGTACATGTTCTACATCGTAACACCTTTCCGATAAAGTTTGCTGCAAGCAAATCAGTCTCGGTTAGATCAGGATTTATATGGCATTGATATTTCCCCGTAGGACCTAAAGTTAATTTTTTGAATTATTCAAAAGTGAACAAAAATTTGTTCAAATCAATGTTTCCCACCGAGAGCTTCTTCCAATAGGCTTGCTCATGGGAACTTGGATCTTGTGCCCAGTGTTTACATAATTTGTTTCATTTTTGTCCATAGACGAGAATGTTAATTTTTTTTTATTTGTTCAAATCAAAAAGTATGGAAATAAGATGTCCTCGCCGAGGTCTTTGAATGCAAAAAGAATTTTTCGAATCGGACAATTCGTCCAAAAGTTATTAGAGGGGGACAAACAAACACACATTTTCCCCTTCTCAAAACCGTACTTTGGATTTTTTTTTTTTTTTTTTTTTTCAATTTTTATTTAGTTACTTCACTTTGTTTTTACTTTTATTTATTTTTAACGATATTTTTACAATACATTAAGCCTTCTTTCATGCCTTATTATTTTTTTTTTACTTTTACAGGAAAGTAAGCTAAAAAATCATTTTAGAAACAGTTTGGAAAGCGGCTTCCTATGTCAGTTTTTTAACCGATAAGTACCGAAGTTAATAAATACTTGACGTGACATCCATTCAACATTTTTTTCAATGGATCATACAATTAAAATATTCAAATTAATTAATAACAAGATTTTATTTTAAAATTTAACATTAGACTTAGGAAAGGATAAATTCCGAATTTTCTGAATACTTGTGGAGTTTGGGACTTTTTCTATTTAATTATATAACCTCCACTTTTGGCCGCAGTTCAGTGTCTAGTGTTATTTATGTTTGACTATTTCCTCCAAAAGATTAAATAAAACGTTGAACAGCGAAATAAAACTTAAATTGAATTTTGTAACAAAAGCAAACAATGTTGAGAGGTAAACAGTTTTAGTAGCTAGTTTAGCTGTTACATCAGGAAAGAACAGATGCTTTTAAACTACAGCAAAGGGAAAAAAAATTATTTTCACCAATTTCCCATCAAAATGAATAATTGCGATTAGATTTTGTACAGTTTTTAATGTATTAAATTCCTTGATTATTATTTCACGAAAAAGGTGAATTAGTAGTTATTTTTAGACAGAGGATGCACTTCAGCAATGAAATAGATCATAATACGACCGTATAAAAATGCAAATTAACATCATAGAAAGGAATTTTTACCGCTGTTAATATTCCAGTAAGGAGTGTTGCGTATGCATCATATTGAAAGTAGTAATTAATGTAGAGTTATAATAATATTGGTATTTGTCAAATAAAGTTGGTCTATTTAATTTCTTGCTGAAATTCATTTTTGTAAAGATTTACTAAGGCTGCCACTTTAGTTATATAACAAATTTAAGAAAAATATAACTCACCAAAATAGTAATTGGTTATAAACATGCTGATTCGCTCTTTGCAAGTTGATCTAAATTTCATACTCTGGATAAGATAGCCTTTACACACACGTAATAAGTAATTGGATATTTCAGAATTGGAAAAGTATATATTCCGGGAATAAAAAAAAAACTAAATATAAAAAGAAAAATCTTTTTTTATGAACAAAATGAAGCAGAAACTTATAACTTGTAATTGCAAATGAACTCATTTCTAGAATCAGGTTATTTCTAGAAAATCGATGAAAGCCAATATCTAAAATAATGCCCCATCGGATATCCAATAATCCACCTTGAGCGGAGGAGATAATTTTATCGTGAAACACGTCTTTTCAATCGTCTGAAATGAATGGAGTTCTTTTTTTTCTTTTCACATTTGTTTCTAATCTCTTTAGTGCTTCTTTAACAACGTTTCAATGCCAGAACTGAGGTTATAAAACTGCTGGTAAGAGAAGAAGCTAAAAATTGCACAAAACGGTTTGATGAGATCATTTTATATTTATATTCAGAGTAGTGGGGAAAATTGGGTACAGTGCACCTAAGGGTACCAAAGCACGCATTTAAATCTATTACTATCCAACTCTTTTATATAATATGAAGTCTCATAGACGGTAGCATAATACTAGTTCTCTTACAGCCAAAAAAAAAAAAACAATCTGCATAGGAAATACTAAGGTAGTCTTTTTGTGCAGATTTTATGTATTGAGCTGCGGAAAGGGATGTTTTAAGTTTCTACATCAAGACTGAACTAATGTTTATAAGTAGTAGTTGTAGAAAGGTAGGACAGTTCTGGTTTTAAGTTACTAAAAATTATTTGCAATTTTGTACTCCATAGATAATTTCAGCATTGTTGTTTTGAAATAATAATTTAATGGTAAGTAATCTGTAATAAAAATAATTTCACGTTAAGAAAGCCCAAATGAGCAATAAAATGCAGACATATGTTTCGGGATCGCGTGGATTATTTGTGCTAAATTATTTTTTATTACGATTGTTGTTTTGTTTCGGTTAGACGGGGCAAAGTGAAAAAAACCAAGTGCCTAAAAGTACAATATAGATTCAATGTCTTATTTATTTAATTTAATCTTCTAAGTGCACATATAATGCAAAGTATTAGTTTCTGAAAATATTTAATAAAAATGTTAAATTTTTGAAATAAAGATAAATAGTTGAATAACACGGAAACAGCACAGTGAGTAACCATGTGGTTGAAAAATTTAAACAAAACAAAAAAGGAAATAGGCTTTTATGAATGATTAGTTGTTCAAAAATACTAAAGAAAATTGCGCTCATGTGGAAAAAGTTTACTGTATTTGTACATGTAAATTAATTTCCAGTTGAGTCAATTGTTAATGTGAAGAAAAGCAGGTATCAAATTACACGACATTGTCGTGGACAATGATTGTCCACGACAATGTCCACGACAATGGATTGCCCTGATGTGTCCTCAGGAAATGCAAGGATGTGTCTTTCAAATATGTGTTTCAATATTTCATTGCTAATTTAAATTCTCCTGATTTTAATTTACTTAGCTGACTAACAGCAATCTTGTGCATTGATGTATTGTTTACTTTAATTTTTGATTAATTTTATTTCATGGGAATGTTTGCATTAATGCTCTTTACACCAATTCCGAACAATACAGTATGTCTGTATAAAAGGAAATGCAATTTATATTGATTTGATGTAAATAACAAAGGTTGGCGCACAATACATTGATAGTGTGAATAATTATACACCATCTCATGCTCAAAACAAAACAATTTTTATTATTTTTGAAAAAACAATGAGTTATTTACATCTGATATTTCCGGTTAGATATAATCGTTAAACATTTTTGTTAAGGGATTCGTTCTTTGTTCTAAATTCTGTTACTTATTTGATAGCAAATCTTGAAAGATAATTTACTTTGTCATGGATGTGGCTTTTACTTTTTTAAATGTACGACTATTGCTGTAGCTAAAAATATATTCCTTTATTTCATGTTCTACTTTGTTCGCTATATGTGTAGTATATATTACTGATAAAATAAAATATTTTTGACTCCAGCACTTCTCTTTTAACTTGACAATTGGTATTTTCTTTAAGTAATTTTGAGTTCTTAATTTTTTTTCATTTACATATAAGTAGCTTTGAAAGACAAAGAATATTTGTTTTGAATATTTATTTCTTGGTGTGTTAAGATAACTTCAAGAATTCTTCTATAATAACTAAAAAGAGTGAAAAAATATTTTGAGCTAAATATATTGCAGATGACATTAATAATTGTTTCCTACATTGATAATTATAGAACAAGAGACAGTTTTATATAGATAATGGGGTTTTAATCTTGATCAGTTTGTTTTTAAGGAAATATTTAGATTTTGACAGTGTTCCACTTAATAAAAATGTGGTTCATTTAAATTTTAGTGCATATTTAAAAAATAATTTTATTATTTATAGCCACAAAGGCATAAAATAAGCAGAACGAAAGTTGTACTTTTCACAATTTGTCACAAAGGGTACAGCATTGTATTTTCGCTTTTTCTGTACTGCTGTTTACAATAATTCGAATATACTTTATTTCGTTCGGTAATGCCCTTCTTTTAATTGCGGTTCTTTTTTTTTTTTTTTTTCTTTTTGTATTTTAACAGCACATATTTTATTTTTCTAGTAAGCAACAGCTTAACAACACAAATATTATTAATGTTCTTGTACTTGTATAAAATGTACCACAATTGGAAATTTTAGTTTGTTTATGCTAATTGGAAATACCCATCAGTGTTTTCTCATATTTTTTTTTCAATGAAGATCCACGAGTCCCCTTTACCTACGGGCCCCGTTGCCATGGCAACAGTAGCAATGGCTTCGTGTGGGCCCTAGTTTCATGACGACACATTTTTTAATTGAATAAAAAAATGCACAATAAATAAGTAAAACAATACGGATGGTGTGGTACATTTAGGAAAGGAACAATAGAATAAAAAAAATAGTAACTTATTCGTTTTATTTAATCTGTGGTAAAATAACTCAATTAATGCAAGAATTGTTACGTGCCATATATTCAATCACATAAAACAGATATTTGAATCAATATAGACTACAAAAAAATGTGTTTTAAAGTGAGTCATAGGTTGGTTTTCTAAAGCTACTACTACTACTCACGCTCCCTTAAAACTACATTGCGTGCAAGACAATACAAAAGTTTCTTTTTGTGGCGTTTAAACATTTCAAATAAGAACTAAATTAATCTCTCTTTTCAGTAGCGCCACCTTTTTTTCGCCAAAACTTGAACGAAAAGGGGATTCATGAACAAAAGAAATGAGCTCCAATCTATACACTAATCTCCAGATCAATTGATTTCACGCTCGGATTCAGTTTTTTATTCCCGCCGAACAAAAGTTTTTCGTTCCTATTAACAACAGCTTTTCCTGATATTCTTTTTCTTTTTTCAAGTTTCATTGTGTGTAGAAAGGATTCAAGAACTTAAGAAATTACTTCGTATATTGGTTTGTGTTTTTATTTTTTTAACTTTATCGTGTTTTTTTTCCAGAGGGATTAGTCTTCGCAATTGGTTAAGTATGGTGCACTAGTTTTCCTTCATTCGATAAATTTTGTTCTTGTTGCATTAGGCGGTTTCTAGTTGAATGAAATGTTGCCAGAAATAGATACATAATGTGACTTTGAATCTTAAATATTATAAGACCAACATAGAATCTTATTCTTCATTTGTTTTTTTATAAAAAAGCTAAGTAAGCCTGTTCATGTATTAACATATTCACGTAACTTTTATTCACGAAACAAAAAGTGCCATTGAGTCTCCACTTGAGCTTGTTTATTAATAAATTTAGAGCCAATCAAATGTTGCCAGAAATAAATACATAACATGTCTTTAAATCTTAAAAATTACAGGACCAACGTAGAATCTTATTTTTTATTTATTTTTTTATAAGAAATGCTAAGAAAGCCTGTTCGTGTATTGACATATTCACGTAACATTTATTCACGCAACAAAAAAGGTCTATTTAGTCTCTACTTGAGCAAGTTTATTAATTCATTTAAATTCAATCACGAACACTAGTAGTAGATGACGAACGTCTCCAATGATGTAATTGCACCCTTGTACCCCGAACGCCATTGATGTGAATGCACCCTTGTTCCGAGAATGTCATTGATGTAAATGCACCTTTGTTCCACGAACGCCATTGATGTAAATGCACCTTTGTTCCACGAACGCCATTGATGTAAATGCACCCTTGTTCCGCGAACGCCATTGATGCAAATGCACCCTTTTCCCACGAACGCCATTTATGTAAATGCACCCTTGTTCCACGAATACCAATGATGTAAATGCACCCCTGTTCCACGAACGCCATTGATGTAAATGCACCTTTAGTCAATTTTTTTTTTAACAGATATATTAATTTTTGAATAGAATATTTCTTTTTCTAAATGGATTTTGAATAGATTAGATAATTTCATCATCCTAAAAACCTTTTTTAATAACAAACAGAAATGAAATATGAAGAAAATACATGGAATCGCTTTCTTATAGACGCGGTCTTTCTTTCCAAATTTAAAATAAACAAAGAGTTTCCTCTCGAAATTTCCAGTCGAAAAAGTTGTAAAATCAAAAGAAAAATCTATATCTTTTACCTTTGAAATCTTCATATGTTTACTATTTTCATCAGGCACTCATGAGAATGGAAAGATTAAATATTCACGAGCTATAAAGGAAAACAAATATTCGGAAGAAGCTGTAAAAGAACATTGTTTCAATTGCATTTTTGAGGAGCCTTAAGAACAAAGTAAATATTTTATTTCGGTTTCGCAAACAAAGAAAAAGATATATTTGGAAAAGATAATGTTTTTATAAGAACATTTTTGAAAGCATTATGAGTAAATGGTTTACTTCAAATACTATGCTAAAAGAAACTGCTTTTTCAGGAGATATTTTTACATAAATTTTCTGAAATGTATGTAGCAAGTTTTTTTTTAGTGATCCTTTTGGATTTTGTTGTACATAATGGCAAGAATAATAAAGGGAAGGAAAGAAGCAAAATACGTAACATATCTTACTAAATGTATATAAAGCAGAATCTGTTTGAAGTATTTCGCATTGACGTAACTAGAATTTCTTCAGCAGAGCAATATTTTTCCCCTTGCACTTTTCTCCAAGAAACGAGCTTAACTTTTTCCAAGTTTTCTGCAACGATCTGTTGAACACTTTTCCATTTTCTTGTAGGATTTCTCTTGCTGCTTTTCCGTTTAAATGTAAAACCGGAGAACATGATGTAAATAACGTAAAAATGGTATTCTTTCTCAAGTTCAAGTATGGTAAGAAATTTCAATTCCAATATACGATTGTAAAAGTAATAAGGTTTTGAGGAGAAAAACAAGTGCCTTAAAGTTTTCTTTTGAAGTCGGACTAAAATAATATCAAACCAAAAGTTTCTTATACAGTAATTCTCATCATTTTTAAAATCGCATTACCTACTGTTTTAATATTTATTACAGAACCTTTGCGTAATAGTTATAAATTATTGGTTTATATGTGGAGGAAAAGGTAAACAAATATGCATTTAGATGAGAGTTAAAATAAGCAATGTTGATAAACAGTTAATTAAGATTGTATGAAGGGGGAAAAAAAACATTTTTTATTTTATTTCAACTTGCAGTTACCAGACTAATTGGCTCCTTTTAGCTAGGTTGTTTTTATTCAGAAAGTTAATAAAGTAAAGATAAAAATAAAGAAGAATAAGAAAAATAAAAATTTTACGTCATGAACGTTTATTAGAATAAGAATAGAAAAAAAATCTAATTAAAGGCATGTCAAATTAGTTTGGAGCCAAAAACAGCAAGTATACATGCAAACTGTAAGCAGTAAGAAATCAACATTGACAATACGTTTAAAAAAAACTATAAAAAATAAACGTTTCAGATTTTTTTTTTAATTTTTTTTTTGTTCTTCTTATTGTTAGTTATAAACTTCAACGATATAGAAAAAACGTTTGAAACTAAAACTGTCTTCTTTCTGCATATGTTCCTTTTGGATGCATTCAACGCCAATTAGAATTTAACCATCACCCATCCATCCGCTTACGTGAGGCTTTCGTTTCACACCAATTAAAATAGTAAAAAGAGAGTCTGTCCTTTCTTTGCGCTTATTTACATATATACTAGTTACACTTATTTACATAGTTACTAGCTGTCGTTCTCGTCGCTGCGCAGGATAAATCGAAAACTACATCGCTTCCTGACAGCGAAAAAATTTGACGTCATAAAATATGTCTATTTTTCTCTCCGAAATTATAAAAACAAACTTACTAACAAATCCCTATAAAAATATCGACAACATTCCCTCATCGCTGCGCAGGATAAATCGAAAACTACATCGTTTCCTGACAGCGAAATAATTTGAGGTCACATAAAATATGTCTATTTTTCTCTCAGACATTATAAAAACAAACTGACTAAAAAATCCCTATAAAAATATCGACAACATTGCCTCATCGCTGCGCAGGATAAATCGAAAACTACATCGTTTCCTGACAGCGAAATAATTTGAGGTCACATAAAATATGTCTATTTTTCTCTCAGACATTATAAAAACAAACTGACTAAAAAATCCCTATAAAAATATCGACAACATTGCCTCATCGCTGCGCAGGATAAATCGAAAACTACATCGTTTCCTGACAGCGAAATAATTTGAGGTCACATAAAATATGTCTATTTTTCTCTCAGACATTATAAAAACAAACTTACTAACAAATCCCTATAAAAATATCGACAACATTCCCCTATCGCTGCGCAGGATAAATCAAAAACTACATCGTTTCCTAACAGCGAAAAAATTTGAGGTCACATAAAATATGTCTATTTTTCTCTCAGACATTATAAAAACAAACTGACTAAAAAATCCCCATAAAAATATCGACAACATTGCCTCATCGCTGCGCAGGATAAATCGAAAACTACATCGTTTCCTGACAGCGAAATAATTTGAGGTCACATAAAATATGTCTATTTTTCTCTCAGACATTATAAAAACAAACTTACTAACAAATCCCTATAAAAATATCGACAACATTCCCCTATCGCTGCGCAGGATAAATCAAAAACTACATCGTTTCCTAACAGCGAAAAAATTTGAGGTCACATAAAATATGTCTATTTTTCTCTCAGACATTATAAAAACAAACTTACTAAAAAATCCCTATAAAAATATCGACAACATTGCCTCATCGCTGCGCAGGATAAATCAAAAACTACATCGTTTCCTAACAGCGAAAAAATTTGAGGTCACATAAAATATGTCTATTTTTCTCTCAGACATTATAAAAACAAACTTACTAAAAAATCCCTATAAAAATATCGACAACATTCCCTCATCGCTGCGCAGGATAAATCAAAAACTGCATAGTTTCCTAACAGCGAAAAAATTTGAGGTCACATAAAATATGTCTATTTTTCTCTCAGACATTATAAAAACAAACTTACTAACAAATCCCCATAAAAATATCGACAACATTCCCTAAACTCCTATTAGGGTAAGACAACACTTCCTAATACACGCATTAGATAAAGAGCACCAATACCTAACACTCTTCATTAGAAATTTGTCATCAGTAACTGAATAACATCAACAGATCTTAAAAATAAATAAGTACAGTTCAACCATTAAAAAAAAAAAAAAAATAGCTCTGACTGGCAGAGTGCCAAGAAGAATCCATTCGTGCTCAAGGGGGGAACTGCTGATATAAGGACTGTGCTGTTTCTTATCTTGTTTTAGCTCGTTTAGCCTACTTGATTTCTTCTGAACTGATGCTACATGCCAGTTTATAAATTTTGTTGCTTTCAACAAACAGCGAAGCAAACATTCTGATTCGCATCCTAACTAACACACCTGCAAAACGAACTCCCCTAAAACTCGAATGGATTCGTCCTTTTCTGACATGCGTAGAAGCGTCCAAGTGTCAGAACTTCGTGGTCGAGCTGTGTATGTCACACTTCATATTTATGTCTGTGAGAGATGCACTGGCTGTAAAAGTTTAGAAAGTATTGCTCCATAGAACCGGCTTGACATTAAAATATATTTCGCACCTATTCGAGTTTCTATTTGATTCTAAAAAACAGGAATTCAATCAGAAGTCTTGATCACAAGTAATTTTAAAAGCTAGATTTCTCGGATGAAAAAAACGTAAATGTAAAGGAGTTTTTGATGCACAAGTATTAAAAAATTCGTAAAAATTAAAAAATTAAAACAAAATAATGTCGGTTATAAATTCCTAATATTATAATTATATGTGTTATGATTATATATGTAATGCGTAAATAATGCATTGAAAGGGAAATTTCAACACCCTCATTAATTTGCCACATAACGAACAGTTTCGGCTTTATTCGGTCTGTCATATAATTTTCCCACTTTAATCGTCGTCGTCCTGATGCTTTCTGATGTTTTAGTAATCTGCATATTAGATGCGTAACCTCTTAGAGTAGCTAAAAGGAAAAACATAGAAATTCCGTGATAATTTTTTTAATAACATTGTATATTAAGTATTGAAAGCCATATGCAAATTAGATTAACCAAACATAAATGTTTTCCTAAAATTAAGTCTGACAAAGCCTTTATCTGCATTCAATCAATCCACAAAGAATGAATATCAAACTTTTCATTTATCTTTTGTTCAAATGTGATTAGATAATTCAAAAAGAGCGGCAAGGAAAATCGATTTTTGGAATACAGAATCGATAAACTTTAGCATTGAAAGAAATTTTCCAACCGTAACTGATGGCCATTGATGAACAATATCATCCAGGAAGATATGCTAATCACCCGAAAAACGAAGAAAAAACTGCGATTTTTAATTCAATATAATTCTTCCGACTTTTTTATGCTCTTTTCTGCTCCGGAATTCTTTTTTAGTTTCATTTTGAAGCAATCGGCGGGCTGAAAAATCGCATTATGCAGTTTTTCAAAGGGTGCTTTTTCTTTGACCCAGATGCTTCTCTATGCGTAATCACTACCCCGCATCGAACAGAAGATTAAAAAAGGAACAAAAACATTTAGCAAGGAAAAAAGCACATCAAATGAACAAATTAACCTTTTTTATCATTCTTTCAACTGTTTTTTCAATCATTTTGCATTCATTGTTGGATTGTTAACGGATGAGCAGGTCCCTAGGTTTCTAATGGGTGCATTATTGAGAATTGTGTTTCATCTAAAATCGTTTTAACTATGCCTCTAAATAAAGTTGTTTGGCGTAGCAAAATGGAACCCAAAAATTGATTTTTTTTTTTTTTAAACTTAAAATGCCATGCTTTGCTTACGCGATTTTTTTTCTTAATGTTCTTCGGGTTTTTTTTTGGGGGGGGGGCAATAAATACTTATATTCTTTTGCCGTTTTAGTCGTATCTAAACATTGAGCTACGTCTAACCGGGATGCTCTTCCTAACAAGAAAAGAGCTCTTGGGGGAGGGGGACACATCGTTGTATTGCCCTTTGTCAGAAAAAGTGCAATAGTGATGTTTTTTTTTTTAAACTTAACTATGTTAAAACTAGATGAAGTATGTGGTTGCTTAAACTATTGATCACAGGATATAGAGTTGCAATTTGTCCAGATATTTTGCAAGATCTAATTAAGGATATGTATTGTTTTTTTTTTTTTTTTTTTTCAAACTCGTCCCCTATTTTAGCTGTAAATAGATTTGATGTGCAAGTTTCAAAGACTTTTAGTAACACATTTAGTAAAATGTATTTAATTTTAACAATTCGTTGCGAAATGTATGCTAAAAACATTCAAAGAAAAATATTTCTTCTTTTTATTGTTGTATTATCAGGTTAATATTTTTCAAAAATGTTTTGTCGTTCGTGCTGAATGGCAATATAAACTTACTATCTTCATGCATGAAGCAAAGTTAAGACCAAGCTTATCATCCTTCACATTTTCATCATAATGGTTCCTTAATAAATTAAGCATTGTGCTGAACTACAGAAGGGTAAAAAACTTCCTTTACTGGAAAGGCAGTTTAAATAAAAAAATATTGGAAAGCCTTTTCAGTTACGGTATTATATCTTCTTTGACGCTTATTGACTTTTTTTTATAGTCCTACCGGAAAACGAAGTCCTGTGCCTGGCAGAGCCAGGAAGAATTCATTCATGTTCAAGGGAAAAATTACTGGTGTGAGGAAATGTTTTTTCTGGGGTCATTTTTTATGGGTGCTCCTTTGCTCTTTGGGGGGTGAGCCATCATGCCTGAGTGGTGACACCCCTGGACTCGACCAAAATATATTTATGCACACTCACTACATCGGTATTGAAGACTAACGGCCATGTTGTTGTATAGACCAGGGGTTATCAACCTTTTACGACTTGTGCCCCCCCCCCCTTATGAGTACCAAATTTTGTCGTGCCCCTCGTGTAAATTTTTATCTTTCATTATGAAATTGATATAGTTTGATACAAGTTACTATAGTTTGGTATAGTTAGATACAATTTTGATAGCTGGTTTAATTTGCCGTATATAAGAAATTCAAATCAACTGTTGATCTAATAGATACCACAGCATTCAACTGGTATATCATTGAATACAGTAAACACATTCATGCTTTCAGAGATACAATCTGTCGTATATTATAGACTTGTAATGTATTTGATTAGAATAATGTGTAATATTTTACCATTGGTTGGAATGTGGAATATTTTATCAGTTTTAACTGGATTGGGCTCGTTGTCTCCTTTCGGAGGTTTATGGCGCTCCCGTATTTTGTTATTTTCCCCTGTGGCCCCCAAGGGCCATACGACTCCCGTTGAAAAACCCTGGTATAGACCACTCTGGCATTATGGTTCTCACTCTTGTCTTTATTGCTCAACGTTGAACTACTAGAAATAGTGAAAATGTGAAACTGGTTTAGGGTGATGTAGTATTTCAACTACACCAGTTCAAGTAAGACGCTACAACATAAAAAAGTTTAATTGAAACCAATTTTAAATTTCAAACAACAATACAATTTAATTATTGTGCATGAGGTTAAAATTAGCACCCAACATTCATATAGGCCACAAAAGTAGATTTTTGAAATTTTGCTAGTTAGGCCATTTTGGCTTTAAACTCCTCTCTCTCTAAATATTCATCAAACCAATTAGTATTTTTTTAATCACCATAATCAAAAGCAAGCAGTTCATTTTTTGAAAATTGTTTTTAACTGTTAAGTAATAGTAGTAAAAGAACGATGTACAATAACCTTCAAAAGTTTAAACATTGTGAGTTGAAATTTTCATGCTGGAAATTACTTATGAAAAATCAATATCGATTTATTTTCCTAACGTCATTGTAACTATTCACTGAATAAATTATTTTCAACAACCAAAATACTTTTTCTCATTGCATATCTAAATTATTTTCCGTGACAAAAACGATTCCAGGAGCAATCTGCAAAATGAAAAAGAGAAAATGGGAAAATATTTCCCTCAAACGAAAGCTTTTGCATTATTTTGCAACTTCCTTAATGATTTTTCTATTCATATTTTTCATAAAAGCGCATTTTTCTGGGACACCAAAAATTTTAATGTATTAAGACATCTAGACACGATAAATATTTTAATCTTATCCACACTTTTTAATATATATTAAAGCTCACAAAGTACGTTACGGTTAAAGAAATATTAAAAGAATTTTTATTTCGAATAAGAAATTTGCTTATACTAAAGCAACTTCTGTCCTTGATGTGCTAATTCCAATCGCATTTTTGACATCAGACTATGAATTTTTTGCAAGACTTCAATTTCCATAAAATGTTGTGTTCACGAACATATAATTTTCGCTTTCCAACAAGAAATTCTAATGCCTCTTAATGAGAAAAGTTGCGACTGAAGTCTTCTAGTGCAGGCTGGCTAAAATGCAACATTTTTATTAAAAACAACAAAAAGACAAAAGGTGTAAAATAGGCTGAGATTATGCCACTTGAGGTAATAATGTGCCATCATGGATTTAGCGAGCAAGTGCACTCTATTGGTTTCCTATTAAAATAAATTACTTTTTTTCCATAATTTATAGGTAGTGCCATGTTAGTACGAAGCAACAAGCATTTTTACATTGTTGTGGCTGAATACCATGATGGCACATTCTCACTCCAAGTGGCATCTCACCCCTTTTTACGGTATGTAACACTGAGATTTTTTTTCCTTTCAAACTGCAGTATAATACCAAAACATTTTTACTGTTGTGCTCCAATTCCATTTCCACTTTTTTTTTTTTTTTTTTTGTAGTTGAATTTTTCGAGTATAATATAGATACTTTGAACCATTGAAAAGAGAAACTTTAAGAGCATGAAACATGTGTAAAAACTAAATAAGTCTTTGATGTTGTTAACAATTAGAAAACTTTCAGCAAGAGAAACCTGAAATTTTTAACAATTTCAAAGATAATGTTTTTTTAACTAAACTACCATTAACCCTTTGCTGTTAAGTTTATTTTGTACATGTATAAAATAATTATAAGCATCTACTAGAGTCAAACACTTAAAGCATAGTATAACAAGAATCTTTGCTTGCGAATTTCTGTAAATTTTCACTGAGAGAAACTAAATAAACTTATGATACTGAATAAGAGAATTTTATTGAGCAGAATTTTGCATATCTTCTTTCTTTTTCTTTTAGTGATTAGCGAGGCTTCCTTTGCGACTAATTCCATCATTAGCAAGCAGTTCCGCTCTGGAAACTTCGAATACTGCAGAGAATCGATTGGACATTGCATGAATTGATTTTACTTTTTCTCTGATCGAAATTATGTTATCAGACCAATACAATGGCTTGCTCCAAAGATATATAATGAAATATCTGTAGTTTGATGGATTTTCCATCACATAATTCATTCGTGTGAAAGAAACATAAATCAATTACTATCTTCCTAAAATTAGTCTCGCGGGAAAATACTTTGAAGTTTAGAGCTAAAGTTTTGTGGTATTTTTGAAGCTTAAAGCAAGTTTATCACCGGGTAGAACAAAATTGAAAAGGAAAATATTTCAGCTATTTTAAGCGCGTTTCTTTTACACTAACGCGGCGTTTCACAAAAGGAGTGGGTCGCTACCTTTTGGCGGCTCGTTAGTTACTTTTTGGTGGGTCGCGATACTTTAATGATCTATTTTTACTGTTAGTGGTTTGTTTTTAAACTTTCTTGAACGTATGAATTTTTTTCTGAATAGAAAAATATCGGAATATAAGGCAAACTTTGTGATTAAAAGATTTTGGTGTGAGTATAAATTAAAAATAATCTCTTAAAATCATGAGCCTTTTTCAAATTTTAGTTTATGTTCTTTAATTCTTATTATATGATTATTATTAAATTACGCTAGGTACATTTAAAATTTCGCTTCAATAAGCTTCGGTCTTTTTTTTTTTTTTCTAAAAACGTTCAGAAAACTCGAAGTTTAAATTTACGTCGACCTTAGAAAATTCGACGCTCCACTGTTTGTCTAAGTTAAGGCAAGTTTCTGGCGTTAGGTTAAAAAAGGGTTAGTTAATTTCAACTGACTGAAATTTTCAAAATAATCAAGAGTTATATAATCATTTATTTTATTTACTTTTAGCAATTTTATTTATTTTTAGGAGTAAAGATTCTGGAAGGGGAGGGGGTGGAATCAAAGTACAGGGGTCGTCAGAGCTTGGGTGGTAATAAGCGGTTTGCAATGTACAACAATTGGGAAAAACTCTGCTCAAATGTATATACAACAATTTTTTCAAATATGTAAGCAATGGTTAATTAAAATAGGGGTCCCCAGGTCTGGACACACCCCCCCCCCCCCTCGTTCCAGCAGGAGGTTAAGGAGTGCTCTGTCAGATTTCAAGAATGCTGTATTATTCTGGGAGCTTGAATGCAGTTTACGATTGTGGGAGTGATTTCATGACGTGAGGAAAAGGGGAGGGGGCAAACAAGTCAAGTTAAGCCACTGTTACACAACAGACCCACCCCTCCTAATGTATGTAAGTGTCGATACAAACATTTGGTTAAAATGTTTGTATGCGACGTACTTACACCCATATCCATACCGAACTTATGGTTTAAAAATTACAATTTCGTACGTACGTACTCAACTAACTGAGAAAAGATTCTCGATTCAAAATTCCCAAGCGTTACGAAGTGTTGTTAAAAACAATTGCATAGCTCTGTTGGAAGAAATGTGATTACATGAAATAATCGTGTTTGCTGAGACACAACTAAACATAGCATTCAAGGCTTAAAAGCATAAATATTTAAAGAGGCAGTTTATCTCATTTACTCCTTGTTTTTCAGGATAAAACTTTAGGATTACCATGAGGTCTTGAATGTCAAAGGTAGAGGGAAAAGGCCAACAGTTGTGTCTTTTTACAGGGCGGGCCATCTAACGTTTGGAATTTGAACTTAAGTTGTTCTGCCTTTGAAAAGTTATAATGAAGGTTATAAGTTGACAGAAATTTAGTTTAGTTTTTGACATTTGCGACATGGGACGGTTTACGCTTGAACAAAGTTGGGAAATAATGAAAACTTACTTCCAAAGTGGTGAGTCTTCTACCCAAATGGTAAGAAATTTACGATGAAGCTCACTTCCATCTCGGAGGCTATGTCAATAAGCAAAATTGTCGCATTTGGGGTTCAGAGAATCCACACTTGACTATTGAGTAGCCTATGCATCCACAACGAGTAACTGTTTGGTGTAGTTTTTGGTCAGGTGGCATCAATGGGCCATTTTTCTTTGAAAATGAGCAAGGAGCCGCCGTTACCGTCAATAGCGAACGTTACTGTGCCATGTTAAACGAATTTTTGTTTCCAACAATTGAAGAGGGTGACATGAGTGACATTTGGTTTCAACGTGAAGGGGCCACTTGCCACACAGCCAGCGTAACCATCGATCTTTTGCACTCTGTTTTTGGGAATCGAATAATCAGCCAAAATGCTGATGTGAATTGGCCGCCTCAGAGCTTTGATTTGACAACCTTATCTACGCCAGTGCCCAGTTGGATATTTTTTTTCTTTTTTTTGTGGGGAACATTTAAGGATAAATGTTACGCTAACCACCCAGAGACGATTGATGCCTTGAAACAAGAAATCGATATTGCCATTCGTGCTATTGGAACTCAAACAATCGAAAATGTACTAAAAAATAGGGTTGATCGGTTGGGGTACTGTCAAGCCACCCGTGGCTGTCATTTGAATGATGTTATTTTTCATTCATAAATGAAAATGTTCATTCTTTCTAATAAAGTCATAATTTTGAAAAAATATTAATTATTTGTTATTTTGTAGCCGATTCAAATTCCAAAAGTTAAATGACCCGCCCTGTATAAGCTTCTTCGTCACTTTGCCATCGTTGCTTCAACTGTACTAAGTAAAAATTAACTGTTTACTGTTGTGCTACGTATTAAAAACTCAAGAACGACGTCAAATGACTGAAATAACAAAAAGAGCTGCAGGCACTTGATTTGAAGTTATATGGAACTTTTTTTTCTTTCAGTGCAAAAAAAATGAGCTTATGGACAGGCAACCGAGAGCCAAGGCACGCCCCATGTCATTTTGGTCACATTGATTTTGACTTTTTATATAATTACGTCTTCCTTTTAAATTTAGCACAAGACTGCCTAAATTTTTCCAACTCTTTTCTGAATGTAAACTTGAAAGAAAAAATTTTCTGAACAATTCAAAAGGATACTTTTTTATAACTGGAATACTGCCCTTTTGCTGTGTTTAGTCAGAAAAATTTGAACGAGCATATGTAATAATCTATGGCAAAAAAAAAAATAGTACATGTTAATCAAAATATTAATATGTAAGCTTGTATTTAAGGAAAAATAGCCTTAATCAGTTCCAGACCATCTGGTTCGCTTTGTTTTTAGTCCATTTTCTAGGGATTCCTATCATATTAATTTAATTTCTTCAGCTATAAAACGAAATACTAAAACTAAACAGAAAAGGCTTTAGATAAATTTTATTAATCCAGATTCAAGACGTCTAAATTATTTTTTATGCATTGAAAAATATCTCTATGATCTAAAAATAGCATAGTTCAGACGAGAAGTACTTAAAAATCAGCAGGCTATTCCCTAACATCATGCCAAGTAAACAAAGAAATATTATTCCCATAAAATAGAAATGGATTCTGTTCATCACTATGGAAACATTTTGGCTTGCATATGAATCCTATTTTGAATGTTTCAGGCGATCCTTCCATGCAGCCAAATTGCGCAAATTTCTTCCGCTTTGGATTAGTTCCAAAAGCTGATATAACGATGGAATATTTCTTTTGAAGATACTGTTCTGCTATCAGCTCCTTGCTCTTTGAAACAAACAGAACTATATTTTCAAATTCCGGATAAGCATATTTTGGCAGTAATGCTTCTAATATTTTTACTTATGCATTATGCCTTTTTTAGCCTACTTTTCGTAAAAATAAAAAAAATAATAATAAAGTATGAAAGACGGCTTAACGTATCGTAAATATATCGTTAAAAATAAAGAAAGTTTAGAAATAAGCGAAGTAATTAAATAAAGATTGAAAAATCAAAATTTGAAAGTAGGGTTTTGAGATGAAATGTGTGTGTCGGTCTGTCTCTTGGTCTGATAAATTCATCTTGGGATGTCCTAAATAATGTCTGTAATGTTAAAAGTTCACTAATGCGTAAGATATATAAAATCCTTTAGCACTTTCAAGCCAAAAAAATAGAAATATACTAGCAAAATTACTCAGTTTTACCCGTTACATAACAAATACTGAAGAAAAAAAAGATCCCCCCCATAAAATGTTCGTTTATCAAAGTATTAAAATTCACTGGCCTATTTTAAAATCATTTTGTAACAATGACCTACTGGAATTTTTTCATCCAAAATCGTCATTTAACTTTAAGGCTTCCTTTAATTCTCCGTCGAAGAATTTAGAATGTGGGCAACAATTCACGTTCTAATCATTCTAAAGTTTTCAAGGAATTCCATGTGACGTCCAGGAATTCCATTTTTTATCAGCTTCAGGATGATATGAAATTTTTGAAAATTAGATGATTTTTTTTTTGGTTCATTGCAGATACAAATGTTAAAAAAGAAAAGAAGAAATCTTTCGATTTTTTGAATGGGACTGCCTGTGTACTTGGCCTTTCGTAAGTGAGGATTGAATTTTGCGTTGTGTCCAATTTTCATTCCAGTTCGTCAATTGGAGCGACTTTGTACGACGAACAAACATGCGTACACCCAAGCGAGCTCATTTATATACATAGATAAAGAAAGTAATTTTAGGTGAAGATGGAACGAAAAAATAACTTTATAAAAATGATAATAATAATTGTTACTGTTTTTATTTTGAGTCTGTTAGACAAGTGTGTTGTTCTGAAGTCAAAAAGATCTTACTTTTATTTCCCGAAAAACTTAAACAAATAGAAATATATATATTTTTTAACATTTGCTTGTTTGTTGTATATTGTTTGTTTCATCAATAGTGTCAAACATCTAACGACGTTTTCAATTTTTAAAAACATTTTCAGAAATCTGACAGTTTTTAAATTTTAGAGAATATCTCTCTAGATCCTTCTAAGTAACATATTTTTTTAGTTAATTGAATTTTAAAGACATTCTTTGGACGTCGTGCGATGTGCTAGAGAGATTTAAAAAATAGTATCAGGCTTCAAATGATATTTTTCAATTTTTGTTAAACCAACTGATTGGTTTGGATTTGCTATCGGTCACACAAAATCTTCATTTGGCTGCACTGCACAACAATCTTTACTGAAGGTATTGAGCTAACGAAGCGGAAGTTGAAAATTAAAGTCAAAACAATAATGTCGAAAAAATTGTGAAACTTTGAAATTTTTCCTACAAAAAATATTCGAAAATAAACAAAAACAAGAAGTTTTAAGCAATTTGAACGAAATACACTTTTATAGCAAAACATAACCTGAGGAATGATTTTGGAAAAAAATTTTTAAAAATGAAAATTTGGAAAATTTGAATAAAACTATATCAACTTAAATTTAAACTAATAGCATTTTTCAAGTATCTACCAATGGGTAGCTCTCCATTTTCCGTCCCTAAAAATTTCAAAAATGTTTTTCAAACACCGTTATTTTTTAAATGAAACGTTCTGTTTTGATAAAGGGCTGTTTTTTTAGAAATGTCTTCTACTAAAACGGAACGTAGTTGATGAACTTTTATAATGAAATCACGGAAATAATTTCATTACTAAGTAGGTGAAAAATATTTCAAAAATATTTTATATCTTATGCATTTAATTTTCCATGCAATTATGCTATTTTTTTTACTTTTATTTAACTATGTTCGTTGCTTACATAAAAATCTTATACTGGAATAATTGCAAACATGTATTACTTAATTTGTCTTAATGAAATGGGATTTATAATATTAAAGTTTAAAATTATTCTTTAAATAAAGCGTTGATTAATTTCCCCATTTTATTTCTGTGTTCTGGTTTTCATAGTAAACGAAATAGCTCACGGCAAAAAAAAAAAAAACACACGCTTTGCTGATATATCGAACCCATATGCTTCTTTCGTAATTTCTCTCTTATAAATTATTATGAAATACTGAGCCTTGTCATAAAAAATTAATAATGTTTTCTGTGTTTGAAAGTCAAGTACTTTTGGGTTGATGCCTGCTAAAATTTGATAATTTTTCAAAGAAGAAATGAATCAAATGCTAAACGCTTTATTTTTAATTTCGTTGCATTCCTAATAATTAGACCCAAATTAAAATTGTGGAAATGTTGAGGCATCAGAAGGAAATCTACAAACAAATCACTAAAATGAAGTATATTTGCCTCAGATTATAGATTATACCTATTATTTTAATGGAAATCAATTTTGTAAAACTCGTGAACTTCAAGATGTTACTGTGCTCAACTTTGTTTCTCCTAACGCTCATTTGCTGCCATCTAGTGTTAAAAATAAAAACTAAATTGGTAGAAATAAAATTTCACGTTAAATTAAAGCACAAATTTGCACAAAGTTTAATCATTACTAAAAACTAAATTGTTTACTTCGGATTTAGGATGCTAAAATCTCAGGGCCAACTGCACACTGCACAAAAAATTATTTTGAAAAGTACGTTATCGAGTACCAGCATGCGGCATGCATGACCTAGGGCAGATAAGAGGGCAAGTTAGTTACCTCCCACAGGCGAGGGGCAACTGCCCCCCCCCCCTTTGAGGGTTGAGTATTATTGTAGATTTATAATAAATACAGTAAAACCTGTAAAGTTGACCACCTTTGTTAGCTGACCACCTTTCTAAATTGACCACTTTTGTCAGGAACGGAATTATCCCTATACTATATAATGTAGGGAAACCTTTGTAACTTGACCACCTAAGTTGACCAACTGTCTAAGTTGACCACTTTTGTCAGGAACGGAATTATCCCTATACTATATAATGTAGGGAAACCTTTGTAACTTGACCACCTAAATTGACCAACTGTCTAAGTTGACCACTTATGTAAGCCAAATTTGGGTAGGAGCATTATAAAAAAAGCTTTGTAAGTTGACCGCCTAATTATTACGATATTCCTTTGTTTGTATATTTTTGCAAAGATTAAAAAAAACTAAAATAACTTCTCCAGGACACTTTTATGACAATGTTAGACCGGTATTTGTCTGGATGGATGAAATACCAGTATAAAATTTGCCTAAACTTTTTTGTAAGTCAACCATATAGGAAAACTACCATGAGCACTCTTTTATTGTTTAAATAAGTTTCTTCTTATTTCTTCTATCTGGTGTAGCCATTTTGAAAAATTATATATTTTTAGGAAATTTTTACTACCATATAAGTAACTTACATAATTAATAAGATATTTATTTTTATTTTAACTAAGTCCTTTGTTCTTTAAGTTGCATAAGATAAATTGTAAGAAATTCAGGTTACATTTCTCTAATGATATTTTAAATAATTGTTTAAGAGAAAAAAAAGCTAATTACTAATTTAAAGTAACGTTAATGCATGAAGCTATATTTTAATTAGTTACAAATAAAGAAATGCATAGTGAAAGAAATGGCAAAAAAAAAATCTTCACTTTCTATAAGTTGACCACCTGTCTAAGTTGACCACTATAATGCTGCACCGCAAGTGGTCAACTTACACAGGTTTCGCTGTAATAAACTAAACCCATAAGGTAGGTGCAAAACTTAAGCAATGGCGATACCACTTCAACGGAGGGTTAGAAAAGAGACCATAAAGCGTAGTTTCAGTTGCTCTTCCAAGGAAAATTTTGAAGACGTGCAAAAGTAATCTAATCTATGAGCAGGCCCTGACTATCGCACGGGAACCCGGGGCCCGTGCCCTCTTGGCAGGAACTTCCTAAGGGGCAGAAAATTTTTCCACAATATCATTTAAATTTCTTTTTAAAAAATTGTAAAGCAAAATAATCAGTTTAATTAACAATAACCGCTGATACTTTTTCAAATAAGAGGTTATTCTTAATAATAACCCATTTCACGTTGACCGTAGTACACGCACACACGCATACATATAAGCGAACCATTCAAAGGGGGCAAGAAAAATTGACATTGCCCTGGGCAGGAAAACTTGTTAGTCGTGCACTGTCTATGAGGCATGAAAACTTTTTCGTCTAATATACGCAAAAATATTGCTGGTATCATATTTGAGGCAGTGAGAAGAAAAAGGATGTAAGTCAAAAAATTGAAAATTTAGAGATAATTGGTGCAAATGGATAGGGAAACCACCATTCTATATTGCGACAAGAAATGCTAGTGGTAGCTCTAACAGGTGCTCTGCTTCAATGTCTTTTAGAAAAAAATTAACATTAAATCTCCCATAAAATCTAAACTTTCAACCTGTTTTCTCAGAATCGTTTTTTGATCACTTGCATCCCTTTGCTTCTCTCTGCCTCATTTATCGATGGTCACCAGCCTCGCTCGCACGCAACCCTATGGCTTCGGCTAAGAGGTAGGGGTCTGATGTAGAAAAGTATCATATTAGCTATAGTTTTTCCTTAGAGGGGTGAAAGAATGGGGCCTCGGATCCTCTGGTCACCCTCTTTCGTGTGCAACACTCACACGACAGCAATACATAGGGGAGACCGGGGAGAGTCCGGACAGGGGGAGACTACGGACAGCCCGTTTTTCACCTAACCTCTAGGTTTTCCTGCGCAAAAATAATTCTGTTATGTTGGTAATATTCTGCTATTATTGTCATGTGAAAATGGCTGCCCGTCAAGTCAAAATGCGGCAGTGAAGTGAAAAAAAGTATTTTGGCATAGTCTGATCTGAAATTTTGCGGTAAGTAGCTAAGTTTTCATTAAGTAAATTGGGAAGTCATGTTTCTTCTTCGTATTTATCATGAAAGTAGGGTATTTAAGCTATTATTTATATGTGTTTAAACGGGCGTCACGTACACACCGCTTGTGTCAGATCACATTTTCTTCAAGAATGTTGCTTGGGGAGACTCATTACATTTGTCCAGAATTTCCCTTTGTATTCTGTTTGTACGTTTCACGTATGCTGAATTCAAGAAAGAAAGGGAACAGGAGCTAGCAACCAAGCCGAAACACACACTGACTTTCAAACAAAAAAAAGCAAAAGCAATAGTTAAAAAAAGGAGACCCAACTATGACACGACAAGCTCGGATACCGACATCGACATGACCTCTGCATTATCTGATCTTGACATTTCGGAATATTCAAGAGACGAAGAACATGAAAAGGAAGTACCAATTCAAAAAATGGTAGTGAAATATGACGGCAACGTCTTTCCGAGCGTGACTGTAAATGTGCTGTATGACGGACTGGAGGTTAAAGCTATGATAAAAATCGGTTTATTGTGGAAGTGGCCCGTTCGTGATGACGACATTATTCATGAATGGTCCTCAGTTTTAGGGCACCTTGAACCTCCTCAATAATTCAGCAAAACTCGTCAAATTTTAACCGTACCCGATTTATGTAAACATATTTCTTGAATTTTTCTCATTGTTTCTTAAAATTTTCCTATTAAACATTTGATTCTTGGATCATTGGTCATATTCTTTTATTGTATAACCAGCTTTCATTGTTTATCTAGAAGTAACTTGAGTGTCAACTTCTTGAAACACTGATCTCAACTTTCCTATGTGCCTTGAGTCTCCCCATGTTGGGGAAACCGCGGACACTTTCCCTCTTTGCACTAAAATCCATACTGTCTCTATACAGGGCGTGCTAGGTAATTTTAAAAAATTCCCATAAAGCTTAATCTTCTGGCCACAAGAAAACGCTTTCTGAAGATTTCTAGCTGTATTGGCAATTTAGAAAAAAATCGTGAAGAAAAATTGTCCGGACTCTCCCCGTTCTCCCCTATTCATAATCCAAAACAAATAAATGTATACTCTTAGCAAAATGAACTCGACAAGTTTTCCCTTAGGGACCGTTCATAAATGATGTCTCGCTTTTTTCCATATATTTGACTCCCCCCCCCCCTTTGTCACAAAGTGTCACACTTCAACAGACCCCTCCCCCCTCTTTGTCACATGTGACGCTATGTTGCATAAGCAGGATGTCCCACTTCTTGTTACCCCACCCCTTGTCACACTTTGTCACAATTTCCCGAACTCCCTTCCCCCCTCGAAGCGTGACATCATTTATGAATGATCCTTTACAAGAAAATGTATTGCTTGAAGTGCAATACTAAATCAGACACAATGTATAAATATTTGCCGTTAGTTAATTATCGTCCTTTCGTAAAAAAGAACCATAGGTTGAAAGTCGTAGAGAACATCATTCACCACCCCCCGCAGTATCAAGACCCTAGCACCTTCATTATACTCAAAGAAAAGACTTCATATCAGTCAACTTGTAACAATTATTATTAAATAATGGTTAGAAAAGCATGCATTTATAACTTCCAATTTCTCAATTAGTTTCCAAGCAAATATTTCTTTCTTGATTATCTCAGTTAATCCAATTTTCTGATGTATATAATCACATTTTTTTATCATCTTAATTAACTCTCAGAATCATGGTAAACTTCGACACAATGAATTAATGACCAGTAGTTTTCAAAAGAGTTTTGTTATGAATGCTGAAATTTATTGTATTTAATTTGTTTTGAAGTAAATTCTTTTTATGCATAGGAAATATGACACCTGTAACGTTTTTTTTTTTTTTTTTTTTTGCTCTATGCAATTAAATTGAACATTTTAAATGCAATTCGTAAAAGTATTTGAAAAGAAACTATTAATGATTCGTTAATATGATTTCAAGCTTAGAAATGTTTTTCAACTTTAGATATTTCTTTACTTAATGTGTTAAGTCACTACCTCCGTAATAATCTATATATATATTTCACTTAACGTGGACCAGTTACGATTAAATTTTGCGGTACGATACGATACTGAAATCATGCAAAAAATAAACTATGGTAAAACAGTATTTAAAAATTTGTTTAATGATTAGAAAAAAAAAGTAAAGTAATACTTGTATTTATTATCGTAACTTACGGAATTAAAATTTATTTCTGTTTCTCAAAAAGTAGTTCCATTCATAACTCAATTTTTAATTTCCAATTCTTTGGAGTGGCAACACCTTTGTTTGTTTATATCGAGAGATTATTCTCATGTTTATATCTAGCGATCTTTTCTTAAGCTTTTCCAATTTTAAGGCGTTTTTCACGATTTTAAAATGGTTAATTTCCGTTTTTTTTTTTTTTTTTTTTTTTTTTGAACTTATAGCCCGCAGAGGATCTGTGGAGGATCAGCTAGTATACCATATTTTAGTAGGGCCGTAATAGTGGGGCCTCCTCGTTTTACGGGCTGGGTAACACTAAATCCCCACCGATCTGCTTCCCTTGAACTGGGAAAGCCATTGATGCTACATACAGTACGGGCGCAGTTAGCAATGGGTACCATGTTTCAATAATCAGTACTACGGAGATAGCGCGGTTAAGCTGTGAAAAACTGCTTATTAGTAACTGCTTTTATTGTTGTATTTATAGCAGTGACAATAGCATGCAACCATTGAGTTATGCAACTAGTTTCAGCCGTTTTAAACCACAAACAATGAAAGTATTTAGCCTTTAAAAATTTTAATATATAATTTAATAAGAGCGGTATTTCTTCATGGGTTTTGGCAACAACTAAGATATATTTTTATTTCGATTATTTTTCAAAATTGTTAATTTTCATCTTTAAAAATATTTTTATCTTTAGTAACTTATTTAAACATAGTATTTTTTAGAACAGTGACTAACACTTAAAAACACATGCCGCTAAAAAACATATTTGCCGGAAGAAGAAATAAAAATGCAATCATTTTAAGAGTGAATCAGTTTATTTTAACGAACTGTCGCCTGCAGCTAACAGATCATCATTTGCGTACAATAATTGATTTATATGAAGAACTTCGATTTGTTACGGTTTCAGTAGCTCATAGACAGCTACAGAGAGATGTTTTGCATTACATAGTTCAACGTGTGTATTGGTCACAGTTTGACGATAAAGACTATATTGCAAGACTTATGACAATGATATACGAAGATGATGGCCATTTTGGATGTCTACTGTCACCAACCAGAGATAACTGTCCTACGTTCGAAACAGAAAGACATTCAGTTGCAGAATTCTTCTTAAGCCTCGCTTATGAAAGGAAAATGCTTTTTTCCGGTTATAGAATGGCAAATGTATTTATAAATGCCCATGGTGTCTGGGTATATCCAATCCAAATAGCAGTCGACATGAAAAATACATTTTTGCTTCATCAGTTTTTGCGATATGGTGGCTGCGATGTAGTCCCGGGGTTTCGTGCCATTTTGGAATTGTGTGTTATCGTCAAAAGAGTTCTAGAAATGAATCCTCAACAATCTGATGATATCCATGCAGATCTGATTTCTGATAGACGTGGTGATTATTGGAAACTTGTGAAGTGTGCCAGACTAATTCTCAGCTGCTCACAACATTGGGACTTATTTTGGGTTCGGATCATGAAAAACAAATATGACGGAATCACAATGAACAGCTTTACGCTTCGCAGTTTTATTGATGCCATCGATAATTGTATTTTACCGTCATTTGCAAATCATTTCGTTCGTCCATTACCTCTAAAACATCTATGCAAAATATCAGTCAGGAGCGCGTTAGACAAAAACTGGCTGTTGCCTAAAGGAATTGAAGTGTTGCCCATTCCACGCTGTTTAAAACGTTACTTAGATTTACTTGAAGATTAAATTATGTATTATATTTTGAATTAAAATTTTTAACCACTACAATAACGTTATCTATACATATATTTCACTTAACGTGGACCAGTTTAAATTAAATTTTGCGAAGCGATACGATAATGACATCATGCAAAATCAAGGTATGGTAAAACAATATATAAAAATTTGTTCATTGATTAGCATAGAAAAAGGAACATTATATTTGTATTTATAATCGTAACTTACGAACTTTAACAAATTTATTTCTATTTCTTAATTTTGAATTTAAAATTCTTTAGAGTGGCAACACCTTAGTTTGTCTATGTTGAACGATAATCCACACGTTTATATCTTTTAGCGATCTTCTCTTCAACTTTTCGAATTTTAAAACGGTTTTTTTTTTTTTTTTTAATATTTTTTTATTGCCCGCAGATGTTCTTCGGGAGATCAGCTAGTGCAATTTAAGTCATTTGTTGCTAAAAATAAATGTGGTTCTCCAATTAAAAATATTTGTAACAATTTCAGTAAGTAGAAAAATATATTTTGAGTGAATTTTAATGATTAAATATTTTCCCCAATCATTTTCGAATGTATTTACAATTTAAATGTACAATGGGGTGGAGCGAAAAAAAACTTCTTTTAGAAATTCATACTGCTTGACTTTCTAAACAGTTGGGAACTACCAAAAACGAATTCTTTCGAAATTTCAGCTCAAACTATTAAAAAATTATACTATCTTGAGGCTTCACGTTTCAAATAAATATCTATACTTTTCTTAAATAACAAGTTGTTCTGTAGAAACAACAACCAATTTTTTTAGACAATTTTAAAGTACCAATTGACAGCACATTGACATATTTAGCAACAACAAAGCAGAAAACGTATTTGATTTAAAAGAACGTTTATCTCGTTAAAGCGGACATTTAGTTGTATCGGTATTCGCTATAACGGGATTTCACTTTAGGCCCGGCAGTTTCAAATCTTGCCCCTCCCGGCACCGTTCTAAGATGACGTTACTGAAACACTATGTCGAAAAATACTAATTACAGTGGTGCCATTTAGGAAGTAATCGACTAACTACTCAAGTAGATCGCTTACTACATAAACAACCAAATTTTTAAACATAGAACTTAAGATAAAATTGAAAATAGCGAACACTTGCAAATACTTCGATTCACTATTGGTTCTTTATACTACTGTGAATATATTTGAAAGAGCGCTTAATGTTTACATTCTGCCTTAGTAATGGCTGTAACAAAGCTTTAATTTAAAGCAAACTTTAAATTCAAGCTTTCATTAACTTCAATTCAAAGCAAAACAAAGATTACAATTTTAAAATTAATTCTTATCAACTACTTAAACACCCCAATATAGAAGTGTAGGAATACAGCCCCATACAGGAAATAAACCATAGGGATAGGGTAAAGGCACCATACATAGGTACCCCATATTATGTGGTACCGAAAAAAAAGGCGACTTTACCCTACAGTTATGACTCATATATTGTTAGTAGAAGTAGTTCACAAAAAATATCTGTCGTCAGCAAAACGTTATGAAGCTCTAAGCCTTTTTTAAAACCATTAAGCATAAATTATAGGCACAGCCCATAATCAAAACAAAATTGCAAATACGAGTCCATTTCCCAGATAGTATCAAATGAATAAATCTACAAATATATAAAAATTCAATTGTATTCTAGTGATGCTTCAAAAATATAATCACAACGAAAAATATATTTACACCTCAGCACAACTAGGCCTTGCTTCTGAGTCACGGTTTTGATTTTTAAAACGCCATGGCCAAGGGTATAAAAATACGATTTCTCTAATGTTCGTTTTTATGTCGGTTTTATGTAAGCAGAGAAATAAATCCGCGTGATGAGCTGCTTTACGATCACAGTTCTCTTCCGACAGTAAATATTTGAAAGAGCGACGAAACATTTTTACAGCAACATGAAGTGCGTAAACTTTGCAAAAGTGGGAGTATTGAAAAAAAAATTCTGTTTCTCCTCCCGGCTAGATTTTTTAGGATGTGTCAGAGTTTCTGAAAAGAACTTCAAATTTTTCATTACTCCGGGAGATCTGACTTTACATGGATTTTTTGCATTAACAGTTTGGTCTTGCATAAAAGCTTTAAAGGAGTTACTAATATATAAAAAATGCATAAAGTAGTTGAATAAATATGAAGTTACGTTTTTTTATAGAAGAAAAGAGAAAAAGTTTGAAAAAGTACTAAGAAATTAATATTCAAAAAACATATTTGATCATTTGGAGCTGTTACAAAGCTTTAATTTAAAGCAAACTTTAAATTCAACCTTTTATTAACTTTAATTCAGACCAAAACAAAGATTACAATTTAAAAAAATTAATACTTACACACCCCAATATAGGAAATGTAGGAATACACGCTCATACAGGAAATACACCATAGGGGTAGGGTAAAGGCGCCATTCATCGGTACCCCCTATTAGGTGGTACCGTCAAATATAGCACCGTTACCCTCCAGTTATGTCTCATATATTGCATATTGCTCATTCGAAGTAAATAAGTCCTTGGTCGTATGGATATACATTATGAGTCACAACTGTAGAGTAAAGGCGCCATATATGACGGTACCACCTAATATGGGGTACCTATTTATTTCTCCTGTTGGCACCTGAGACCTACTGCAAGTATCAGAACTTATTCTGTATGTGCAGCTACGCCTTTTTATGACCGCAGGTAATTGGTGAACTGTAGTTTTTATTAGCTGCATTTGTTTGGTTGTATCTGGCTATCTGAATTTTTTGCTAGTGATACGGAAATTATACTACATCCTTGAAGTCCAACTGCAATGTGTTACTAAAATGATGATTTTGAACTTGAAGATTTTGAAGGTTTCAGCTGCTTAGTTCGAGTACGGAAAAATAAAACACTAGAATATTTTTTGAATTAATAATATTATTATGAACCTCAATACTATTTTGACAAAAAGCCTTTCTTTATCATCTAAATTTGTGTAGAAGAGGAAATAAAGTTTCGCAAAACATAGTCAGTATTTGAACAAGCGTCAAATTGACGCGTGTTCGCAGAGATAGGTATATAAGAAACGTCCGTAAACTTAGTGTTAATTTGAAGTTGGTTCTGTCTTTTTTTACTTAGCTATTCATTATAATAGTTAAAATTATTTACTGCATTTTTAAAGTACAAAACACAAAATAATTCTGCCCACTTCATCAGACAAAATGAACTGGATCATCATTCTTATTTTATCAGAGCATTTTTTTTTAATTCAACATTATTCTTGTTTGACTAAATCTCAAAAATACATGTAGCAAAACAACGATTTTAAGCAAAAAAAATGAATAAACGAAATGAATAACAAAATAATATTTCTATGAAATAAAAAACAAAAGAAAAAACAAAATTTAGAAAACACGAATCCAGCGCACTTTCTTGACATCTGATTTCGAGTTGTTGATAAGGATTTTATTGATTTTATAGAATCTAAGTTCTTGTACGTTCTGATATTACATGAATCTTGACATAATGCATATTGATTTCATCGAATGTCGCTCGCGTTTTTTTATGAGCTCGATATTCAATAATTCAAGAAGAAGCTTTACTGCATTAAAAAAAATGAATACTGTTAAACAAGAAATACTGAATGTAACAAGTCAAACATAACGAAATATTGATTTAAGCAGTTTGACAACATTGTTATTTCAATGCATGGAAATTAGTGCTATGTTCCTCTAAGCGAAAAACTATTGTTCTGTAATTAATTTTTCTAAATGTGCTCATGTTACAATTTTTTCTTTCATTTAGAAAGAAAAATCAATGAATAAAATGTTAGAAAAAATATCATGGATAACGCAAATTTTGTTTACAAAGTTTTAAATATCATTCAAAGCAAAAATTCTTGTTTTGAAAGAGCAAGCAAGAATCACAAGGATTGGGGTGGGGGGGGGGGGGCGTGTTCTGAATGGGAATATTCAAAAACAGCGTTTTTTTTTTTAAATACTATTTTTAAAAAGGAAAGAAAGAAGTAAAGTTATTGAATTTTGAGGGATGATTTTATGTGTATTTAACGAATGCAAAACAAATTATTTGAAGGAAAAAAGAGTAATTATAAAAGATTTCTAAGCCTACTTCATGGACGTCTTATCCCTGATTGGAAGGCCTGATAGCCAAAGAACTGAACGACACCTATTCAACTGAACCAAAATGTTTTTTCTTCAGCATTAAATTCTATTCTAAATGCATTAAAAATGTTTATCAAAAAGTTTATTTAAATAATAAAATTGAAGTAAAATTTTATTCATTTAAATAATTGTTGCAGCACGTAAAAAATTATTTATTTTTTTGAAAAACATTTTTTTTTCTTTTTTTTTTTTTTTTTTTTTTTTTTTCAGAAACCCTCCAAAATTTTTAATTTCACACTTTTTTATGCCTTTTTTTTCAGTTTATTTAGAAGAGAATTTAATACTGAATTTAAAAAACTTCAGTTCCGTTAAATAAGCCGTTTAGTTTTTAGCTGTCACGCCCGCGTATCAGGGCCAAGACACCCATGAAACAGGCTTAGAAATCTTTCATAATTACTTTCTTTTACTTAAAATAATTTGTTTTGTATTCGCTAAATACAGGGTGTCCCAAAACGATCGCATAAACTCTGCACAGCTAGATTCCTCGTTGGGAGTACATAAAAACTGCCCAAAGAAGCGTTCCTGTACGATCCATAGTTCACGAGAAAAATACGAAAAACAGAGTATGACATCACTGCCTGTGCAAGAAAAAACAGTTTATTGGACATACTAACAACAGTATTTGCATATCTGTCCCGACGATAATGTTTAAAGCTAACGTTTTAAACAAAATTAAATAACTTTATTTCTTTCTTTTGCTACTAAAAAAAATCACAAAAAACGCAGTTCTCGAACATTCTAATTAAGGACATCCCCTTAAAAAGTTTTTTTTAAGTGGTATTTTAAAACAATCATTTTTAGCCTACTTTCCCGTAAAAGTAAAAAAAAATAATAATAAAGCATGAAAGAAGGCTTAATGTATCGTGAAAATATCGTTAGAAATCAAGAAAAGTCAAAAATAAGTTAAGTAATTAAATAAAGATTGAAAAATAAAAAATTTGAAAGTAGGGTTTTGAGATGGGGAAAAAGTGTGTCGGTCGGTCTGTCGGTCTGTCTGTCTGTCTGTCTGTCGGTCTGTCTGTCTGTCGGTCTGTCTGTCTGCCGGTCTGTCCCCCCCCCCCCCTAATAACTTTTGAACAAATTGTCCGATTGGAAAAATTCTTTTTGCATTCGAAAGAGCTCGGCGAGGACATCTCATTTCCATATATTACTTTTTGATTTGAACATTTTTTTGTTCAATTTTGAACAGTTCAATAAATTTTAACATTAGCGCCTATGGGTGAAAATGAAGCAAATTATGTAAACCCTGGGTACAAAAAAAAGTTCCCATGAATAAGCTCACTGGTAGAAGTTCTTGGCGTGAAATATTGATTTAAACAATTTTTGTTCATTTTTGAACAGTTCAAAAAAAATTAACATACCGCCTACGGGGAAATTTCAATCCTATATAATTCCTGATCTAACGGACCGATTTGCTTGGAACAAACTTTATCGGAAAGCTCTTATGACGTAGAACATGTACAAATAGAAAGTTCATCCAGAACTAAAGAGCCTATTTTTCTATGAAATTTTTTGGTCGGGATTTTCAAGAATATTTTTGAATTAATGAATGATTAAATGAATAAGCAAAAGAATGAATCAATAAATGAGTGAATAAATACATGAATGACTTAATAAATGAATGATTGAATGAATATGTATTAACCGTTGAAAAATATATATTTGAAGCAATTGAGAACTAAAGCTAAACGAGAAAGACAGAGAGAGAGATAGCTAGATTATAAACTTGAATTCGGTGTATACGGGAAAGTAGGCTCGTATAGTTCTAGACGGAACTTCTTGTTGTTATTGATATAAAGAGAGATTTTTTCATCTCAGAAAACTACCATAAGCCAGTTGTAGATTTTAAAAAGACTATGTCGAGTTTCAAATTTGGAATGAAATTTGGAATTTATGCGTTTTCTATACGATCAAAGAATACCTGAAAATGGTTGGGGAAAATTAAAAAAAAAAACAAGAAGTCATTGAAACGTCAGGGAAATTTGAAAAATAACCAAAAAATCAGCGAATAGTCAGGGAAATCGCAAAAAAAAATCCTACTGCTAGTCATTTAAATGTGGATAATAAAAGAATTGTGTAGAACAAATTTCTTTCATTCATCCCTTTCTTAGAATGAACGTTTTAGTTTTATTTTCTTATAAAGTTCAAGTAAACGGTCTTTTAGTACAGGTACGCTTGTGGTCATTATTGTTCAAACCTCATTAGTGCATACCCCCTCCCCCAAGCGCGCAAAATTCCTCCTTATTTAACTCCTAACTTTACAATTATTTTGTAAAATATCGTGCATATTTTTTTATTTTTTCTTGCTGAATTTTAAAGTTCATTATGATTTGTAACGATCCAGTAATTGCCTTAATTTACTAATTAAAGGGGTAATTATATCATGTTCAACGAAGGTTATATTAAAACCCTGAGTATAGTCGTTGCTTTCTGTTTGCAATTCATGGTTTAAATTTACAAACAGGATATTTTCCTGGCACGCGATTATTCTCGGGTTGTAAAATTTATGCAAAAACTAAAATCAAGCGTTATCATGGACTTTTTTAACTTAAGGGGTTAAGGTGCTTTGTTGCTAATTACTCTTAATTGGTTAATGCTGTTGCTCGTATATGAACATATGCTTCCTTGAATGCAAAATTCAAAATTCTGTGCCTGTTTGTTAATAATGACATAATCGGTAAGTGTGACAATAATCGTCTGTAACGATTACGGGTACGATTACTCAGTATTTAAATCTGTAATCGATTGTAATATTATGTATTGCGGCTATTCAGAGTTGATTCGGTTATTGAAGTAAAACACACATGAAAATATATATTATTTATGGTTTAATACTCCAGTGAAAATCCTCTCTGACTTATAGACGCTGTTTAAAAATATCCAAGTTTTGTGATGTAGTGTAAAATTTTGACATAATGGGTATATTTATGTTACTTTCAAGCATCTGCAAGACATAAAAGCAAGCATAATAAAAGCTTTTACGATTGTATTTCTCTTCTTATTGCAAACATTTCGTGATCCTATAAATAGCGAAACTTCATTTTACTTGAGCAACATGCAGAACAAACGGTTCTTTATCACTTTTCCTACCAGAGCTGTAATTCTACCAAATTTATGAAAAGTAATTTGCTTCTTAAGAATGAATTCAGAACTTTATCCTAGAAAAAAATATGTAAACTGTTGAAAAGTTAGAAATACTTTTTTTAAGTTAAAATTTTTTTTAAAAATGGTAAAAATAATTTTTGTAAAGAAATAGAACTGACCTCAAATCATGAATTCCGCTAATAATAAGTAATTCCGAGAAATAAATTAATTCTTTAAACTTTATCGATACGACTTTTAAACATAATTTTTGAAGTCGATGCAAAATTATGATGGATTTTGATTCATAATTACTTTTTTAACCATGAATCAATTGCAAATATAAATGGTCTAAAGTTTGCAACAGCTTCAATGCAAAATAACGCATGGTGTAATGATATTAGACTTTCATAATTCTGCACCAACTTCATAAATTATGTTTAAAAGTCGCATCGATGTTACTTAAAGAGTAAATTTATTTCTCACTTTTTAGCGCAATTTATAATTTGAAGTAGGTTCTATTTTTTCCAAAAACTATTTTATTTTATTGGTTTTTGTGAAAATACATTTTTGTATAAATACTCTATTTTTAAAAAAATCCATATCAAGGGGGAAACCATCTTTGAGGGAATGGCACTAAAAACTAACCGTTTCTATGATAAATTCCGTTTGGAAATCGATTTTAAAAGGTCACTAGAGCAAGCAAACTGATTGTAATTCATTTTTTCTTTAGAGAAGCCTTTAGCCAAACTCTTGTTATAATTGCTTTTAATGTTACAGCTTAATGGCAACAAACTCTTTTTTAATAATGAGTTTCAATTCAATTGTTTATTAACAATTTTTCCAACAAAGAAAAATCCAGCCAAGCCTTTCCAATTAAAATAAAAAATACTTATTCTTCATCCATAACGTTTCTTCTAAAAAAAAACAAGTGTAGTAAAATTGATGTGCGATATTTGAGTTAAACGACCTGACGACCCTCTATCGATCAAAGAAAAAATCATCAAAATCGGTTTATTTAGAAAAAAGTTATCGATGAAAAAACAAAAAAATGACCACCTTCCTGCCCATAACTTTTTTCTAGTTACTGAATATGGTCAAACAAAGGGGGTACGGACCTATAGGACACCACTCTCAATCGATTAAAAAGAAAATCATGAAAATCAGTTCATCCGAGAAGTTATGAGTGAACAAAAAAAAGACACATGAGGCGGTGAGAAGCAAAGGGATGTAAGTGACTAAAGTATCATTTTGAGTAAAACACGTTTGAAGTTTAATTCCTATACTAAATTCTAGAGGCTCTTCGTGTAAATATTTTTTTTTATTTTCGAGTCCTATATGTATGTGTTAGTTTAAGTTTGAAGTTTGAAGTGTTTCTGATGATTAGATTTGGCGTAGGATTTATTTAAAAATAGCTTATTTTCATTTACACCCCTTTGCCACTAAATGAAAAACGTGTCTTGTTCATTTTGCTAATTTATACAGTAATAAAGATCGTTTGTTAGTGATATAAACTCCATTAAAAACTGCATAATATAAATTTCGAATAATTATATTTATCAACAAACTAAAAATCATTGCCATTAGACAAATTGCCAATTGCCGAAAAACAAAACATGACGAAAATAAAATCTGCAGACGATTTAACCCTTGTTTTTATAATTATTATTCAACAATTCGGAACTCTTTTCCTATTTTTTTTCTTCTTCTCCGCTTTAAGTTTTGTAAATAGATCGTCTGCATCGCGTATTTAAACTAACTGAAAAATTAAATAATTTTATTTAGAGGCAAACGGATATAAGTGCACTTGCATCCCTTTGCCACCAAACAGAATGCTTTTATTTAGTAATTTTTTTAAACCGCACTTTTTTGCAGTATCTGTCAAAGCTACCACAAAAAGCTCTTTCCTACAAAACAGAAGGGTGTTTAATTTATCATTTGCACTAGCTATCTCAAAATTTTCATTTTGGTCACTTACACCCCTTTGCTTCTAAGTGCCTGACATACAGTATGAATGTATAACCTCCTTCCTTTGTGAAGTAGGTTAAAAAGAAAAGAACAAAATATAAAGCAAGGTTGCGACTATGCATTTGTTGAATTTCTTAAATTTGATAAAAGTTTTTATTAAGAAATGAAGCCAAAATTTTCAATGTTTGTTTAAAACCATTTTTTTACTAATTCTTTAAGAAAAATAAAGAAATAGACTTAAAGATCTAAAAAGTAGTTTTTTTTGTCTATATTACAACACAAAATTTGAAATAAATAGATCTTAAAAAAAGTGTATGGTACACATTAAAAATTTAAAATTGAAACTTCTAATGGTGTGATTAAACACAGCAATAATTTTATTTGCATATTTTTTCAATTTAATTTATTTATTTCTGTTTTATTATCTTTCTTTTATTCCACCTTATTTATTTACTTATTTTATTTCATTTTTTAGTTTTCATTTTTACCTCCTAAAACGTACTGTTTGAAAGCAGGGAGGCATGCTGTTTTGCATTTTATTTCTTGTTTCAAAGTTCAATTATTTCGGCTAGGAAGCTTTAAATATTATGCACTGTATTGGCAAACTTTTATTCCATTCTTAAAGGAACAACAAGAAGAATATGCAAGGCAAAGCCACAAATAAATTTAGATCACGAGAACAACGTAACGTTATTGTTAAATGGAAATATGTTAACATTAAACAGAATATGTGCCTTTGTGTGTAATCGAACTATGAGAAAACAATATAAATGAAACGGGAATTGTAAAGTATATTGTACTTGCGTTTCCGGTTTACGAGATTAAACCTTTTTTCAAGAAAATGTTTCTTTGTAGTCCAGAAACAAGGGTATATAATATTTTTTGAAATCTGTACTTTACAACTATGTTTTCCTGAATTTGTATTAAAATTATTAATGTTCAAACAATGTAAGAAAAATTATTATAAGTCCGTAGAAAAAGCACATTTCATTGTTTCAATTTACTGTGTACATTCTAAAAAAATAATCATTAATAATATGAGGTACGAGTAAATATCAAAATACTTCTACATTTTCCTCTGTATGTTTCCACCCTTAATACATCATCTAAACGTCAAACTTTTTAAAGCTTCACTCTTCATAAGACATCAAGAACAGAGAAAAAAAGTAGAATACAACGCAACTTAATTAAATTCAACAACTTCTATCTCCTTTCAAGCATCAAAATGCCCATCTACTCCCAAGATTTTCCCGCAAAACCATTTGACAAATCATCCAAATGAATAGCTCTGAAACTGGACAGATGTCATGTCGTCTTTTGTCCTTTGAATTCATTTTTCTTTTCCATTTGCCAAGGACACAGATATTTATCAGTATCATGTAGCAGAGCCTTCTTTCAAAACGAAGTTAATTTTTTTATAGTGATGAAAGTTCAAGTGCTTTTCCCCAATTATTCGTCATACAGATGCACATATTTCGTAACTACATGGATTAAGTTCCATTTATACACATTTCATGAATGATTGAGTACATAAAAGAACATGCAAAGTACAATGGAATGCATTTCAGCTTTTCATTAATGGAGGGCGACATGTTAAGGCTCGTCTTTGGTAGCAAATCAACTTTAATGATTGTTATCGTATTTTGTTGTCAGATGCAAAATGACCTTTTTTGACCATTTCTGTATTTTTTTTCAGTGGTTTCAAGGAAATATAGGATGGGGCAGAAGTAATGACCTGGTTTTGACGGGGTATTAAAAAAAACTAGTACAATTTGAGACGAAACTTTTTTATTTTAACCTGTATATAATCCCATTTTTTTACATTAAGTTTTGAATGCCACTTCAACAAGATGGCGGCCTTCAACACCAATACACTGATGCAGTCCATTTATGAAATGTTGGGAATTTTTTCTGCACATTTCAAGAGGTATGGCGGATATTTTCTTGATAATTTGGTCCTTCAGCTCTTCTAAAGTATGGGGGTAATGTTTCCAAGCTTTCTCTTTCAAATAACCCCACAGAAAAAAGTTTAGGGACTGTAACATTACGCGGAATATTGAAATGGTCACAAAAATGCAGTCTATGCTCTCTGCGAGGAAAAATAGACTACATCAGTGTATTGGTGCAGAAGGCCGCCATCTTGCTGAAGTGGTATTCAAAACTTTATGTTAAAAAATGGGATTATATGCAGATAATAAAAAAGTTTTAAGTCTCAAATTGTATTAGTTTTTTAATACCCCTCAAAACCGGGTCATTACTTCTGCCCCACCCTGTACTTTACTGCTGGAGCGCGTGTGGCAAAGTTCTCTTGTTTTTCATCACTCCCGCTAGGGTTCAGTGCCAATGAGGTGATTGACCGAATCACATCTCAGACAGCAGGGTCTATTTAAGGTCAAAACTCCACAATAAAGTGATTAAATCATCTTAATACGTAAGTATGAATGCATCTGACAGATTCGCGCGCCTAACGGAGGGTTAAAATCCATAAGCCACAATTTATTTCGTTTATGATGGACTCTAACCCAAAGTCAATGGCCAAAAGTTCGCTTGGAAAAACGGAACATGGAAGGGGTTACGTTAACATAGGTGCGAGTATTTGTCGTGAGTTCTTTCGATGAATATTCCGCTGCCTGTTTCATTACCAATTTTGCTGCCGTCTCTATAGATTTTGATGTAGTTTAGAAGTATTTTATATAGACACACGGCAGTGTGTCAGCAAAGTTCAGATACTGCGACACCGGCCAATGTTTATATTTACCCGAACCATTTCGAGCTACTTTCGACCCAGTCATTATTCAAAAACTATTAGACCTGCATACTTGAAATTTTATACCTCTAAAAGAGATCTCTTAAAGCCGTAGAATATCACATTTCATTGATATACCGCTTATAATCATGGAATTCATGGGAGGTCTAAAAAGTGTTATTTTTATCACCGACTGACTGAATCACTCATCAAAAACCTAACCTACTTCTAAGTGACTTAGAAACTTGAAATTCGACATCAAGGTAGACAATTAAACATATATAAAAGCGAAAATCCGAAACTTCAAAAAATTACATTATGCTCCATCTTACTGGCATACTGTCATATTTTTCTGCTGTTGACATAAACATTAATCGCGTGGGAACGAAAATAACACTGTGCAACAAATTTGAACTTTTTTTTTGTCCTTTAGAAGATACTATGTGATTCTATATAAACAAAAGGTGTTTGATTCAAATATCTAAGCCAAAATGGTTCATCACGTACCGTTTTTTCTGCAAACCCACTTCTAATATTTATACAATTTGGTTATAGAAGAATGTAAATCAGACCTACTTATTGAAAACACAAATGGTAAAATTATTTTTTTTTTTTTTTGGCCGATTCTTCTTGTGGGCCTCTATTGGTGTGCCCTGATAACAGATTAGCAATATTCAATTCGTATACTTCCATTCTATCGACAGCTGAAATGCTTTTCAAACAGAGATGTCCTGATGAAACCTTTCCCCATGCTCAGAATTAATTGCACCAAGGTTTTGAGAAAATAAGTCCATATGGGAGTCAAAAAGTGTAGTTTTTATGAAATATAGCAACCTAATAATACAAAAACATTTTATCATGTCACCAGCAAGATTTTCGTAGTTTTCAGCTTTCTCATTTCCAAGGAAACGTGAGCGCACTGATTTAAAGGACAGCCAGGTAGACTTTTCGGCTTCTGACTGTTTCTTTTCATAATCTGCATCATGAAAGGACTTCCTTAAGTTATGGGCCAATAAAAATCCTGTCTTTTACTTTTGCCTCACATAAATTTTTGAATTTGTTCCTGGGATTAAAGAAAGCCACTTCTTCTCTGTCCAGGACTTTTACAAATATTTCGATAAACCAAGTTTAATGTCCAATTGTGGTAAAAATACATTGTAGATTTACAAGTGGCACATTTGAATTGTTATTGCCACTTGTTGTTTCGTAATTTTGAAATTTCCTTTGTGTTTGCAGAATATGCTACAGGAATGAATAGTTAAAAAATGTTTAGATGGAGGAGCACTGATAAACAATCGCCACTCTGCTGAATTGTGCTCATGTCCTAATGCTTGAAATAGTACATTCACATCACAGCAGCATAGTATTTTTTCTTTGTCCTTAAAATATTCTACAAAATGCCTTTGTCGTCTTGTAAAAGACTCGAAACTTCGGGAAGTAGATAAAGCTTTTGTTGCCAAAAATGTCGCTAAAGTAACCCAACTTCATTAAAGTGGTCTCTAGAGAGGCAACGATCTCACTGTCAATGGGAAAGATATAATTTATAATAAATTATGCTGATAAATTACGAAAATAAGAACATTTATCGAGAAAATACGTAAAAATCTAAAATGTAGAATTTTCGGAAAATGGTACGTGATAGGCAAAAAATAATTGCAGATTCGTACTTTTCAGCTAAAAACACATAAGAAACAGACATTTTCATCCAAAGGACATTTTTCGTGTTGCACAGTGTAATTAATAAATAGGAACTAATATCAATGGGTTTAGGGCTAAACTTCAACCACAATCACTAAACATATCTATTGCGTAGTTTTTATGTTTGCCTAATTTTTTAGAAGCCATGAAATATCGACTGAATGTCAAGACTGAACTTTATTCAAATTCAGCATACAGAACTTGGCCTCTTTTTCACATTTATGTTTTTGTTAAAATTAATGATTTCCAAGACTAACTGTTTGAGACATTCAGGCACACAATCTTTCTTGCTGACAGAGGTGGAAAGGTTGTATTGGAAGTGAACTCTGGGAAAGTCTTCAATAGTGTTCAAACCACAACGAAGAGAACATTGTTCAACATAGTTCTTGATTAACTGATGCGATTTAACTTAACTGAAAGGAACTGTTTTCGTTTTACCTTTAAAAAGGTGTCCAATTGTATGAATATATAGAAGTTTAATTACTTTTTTTCAAAACTGGTGGGTTTAGCCTGTTATTAATGTTGAAATTTCAAAATCGATTTATCTACGCAAAAGGGGGCTAAAAAATTAAATTTAATTAATGGCCTAAATGAGTTTCTTCTTTTTTAACTAATCTTAATCTAAAAATATTTTTTAATCTGCCACAAACGCTGGAAAAGAACATTTTATTATTACACGGTTTTATTTAACTTAACTTGTCACGGAAGTTTGTTACGCGGTTTTTGACCACTATTACTGCATAAATTACCTTCAAACTTTGCGCACAAGCTTATCTCCCCCCCCCCCCCCCGATGACAATACAATATTCCACCCATTTTATAATTTATTATAACGTCAATTAGGAAAAAAAATTAATAATTTTGGCTCTGAGGAAATTATCAGAATTATTATTTGTCGAATGGCAACGATAGCTTTGTTTGTAATTGTTAGGATAACGCGACGATGTTTTCAATTTTAAAACAAATCATAACGAAAAAAGGAACTGCGATGCAACGGTTTTATTTAACTTGATTTGTCATGTCGTCATGGAAGTTTGTTACTCTGTTTTCGTCCACTATTACTGCAAATAAAACCGTGTAACTTAAAACATTTTTTATGTTCTAATTAATTAATTATAACATTTCCTTGTGGCAACATTATGAATCTAACTGAAATACTTTCCATGACAAGCATAATGTATTAGCAATACAACAAAAGCTTCTGTTTGCTTAAAATTTCGTATCCGAGAGTTACATTAATCTGTTATTTTTGTAACGTACTTCAAAAGTTGGCAGCTAATACTATACTATGTGCCTTTGAATGATCAAATGCTCAACCCCATATTCAGTTATTATGTATGATATTTTTATCTGCACTTTTTTTTCTTCAAAGCTTAAAAATAGAACCAATTTTTCAACTTTATCGAAATAGATATCATATGTTAACAGATGACAAATAAGCAGCCATATTTCTATGACAGTTTCGTTTTTCTTTTTTCCCCCCTTTGATGAATAGCAGTCGGCTATTGACAGCGTGCGAATGGTATTGTAAATGCTTAAAAATGTCATTTATCAATAATCGCTGTCCAGAATTGTATTATGTTCTTTCCAAACTAGAAGCCTTTCGGTTTACCGTCCACGTTTACTAATTTCTTTTCTTCCCAAAGGATAAAAGAATTCATGTATCGTACTTTACGGCGCATAATTCGCACTAGTGATACAAAATATAAGATCGGAATTTTCCAGTGTACGTTATGCGTCGGATATAAAAATGTGAAACTTAAAAATAAATAAAGGATGAGCAGGAAAAATAGATTTCTCAAATACTGTTCATTTAGATGAAATTGTGCACTTTATAAAATGCTCATTATCAAATAGCCTGAAAAGTTGTCATAGTAGTTTTCTATTATACATTCAGGATAGTGGCGTTCCCAAGCACGTGTGTCACCCGGTGCAGTGCTTTGTGGCGTTACCTGCCCTCCCCCCAATATATATATATATATATATATGTATATATGTTATGAACAAATAATAATCATTATAAGAAAAAAAAGCTCTCCGAAGCGCATGCTCAAATCTCACGAAACTTTCGTCGTATTTGACGAAATGGCTTCGTCAAAAATGCTCCGACTATATCTTTCGTCAAATTGACGAAATTTTAGTAGTAACTTTTTTAAGCGCGAGAAAAAAAAATCATTGTAAATGACGAAATTTGTCTTGACGATTGAAGAATCCTCGAAATAGAGTTATATTTCTGAGAGTGAGGTAATAGTATAGTATCGCTGATACGTGTTTCGATTTCTTTACTCAGTATGCTTTCAAACCAAGCGCAACAGCAACGAAACCTTTCAGGGCACTTCATTTGTTCAACATAACTTAATAACCATGCCCTCGTACTGACTGACTGGGGGCATTATTAAAAGTGACTTCCACGCAGTTTACCGTGATTTGTAAATTGCACTATCGAAGAGATAGGTCATCGCCTGTTATTTTGATAACCATGGAATAGTGTGTTACTTTGTTTTCGTCGTCTTTGGCGTGAAGGCACCCTACCTACTGCTGCTTGCATCTTGAAGATAACAACTTTTTCGCGTTGAAAAGCATTGGGTTACTTACAACCTCGAAGCACGTATCTGGGCATCATACCGTCCTTATCTCACCTTTAATATCCGAACAAAGGTAAACGTTTACTGTTGCTAGTTGAAAGTCATAAAACGTAACTCATGCAGGATTTTTTTTTCAAAAATAAAACTCGTTAAAAACATCTTTTTAAAGAAGAAAATTGCCGTGAATGCATATAAGAAATGGACCTTGGATGGGAAAAGCAAATGCACTTGTATCCAAGATCACTTTTGCTAAAAGAAAAAAATTGTTAAAAACAAACTTTTATTAAAAGTGAAAAAACTGAATTTTGGAGAAAGAGCTTTAAATGAAAAAAGCAAACGTATTTCTTGGATTATGATTGATAAAAATTCATTATAAACAAAAGTTTTGTTTAAAAAAAAAAATACGTATATGAAGAAAAGAACCTTGAATCGGAAAAGCAAATGTATTTTTTCCGGAATTGCTTTTGTACATTTTTTTTTAAAAAACAAGAATCTTGTTTAAAAAGCAACGGAAAATGGTGTTAATATAAATGAGAAAAGAACTTATAATTGTGAAAGTATGCGCTACTTGTGATCAAGGAACTGTAATATAAAAGAGAAAAGAACACATAATTGGGAAAGTAAGCGTACTTTTGATCAAGGAACTGCAGCAGTTACATTTTTGAGTTGCTCCGCGCCGTGCTCCAATAACTTTTAATAGGAATCATATTACTTATCGTTCTTATCTATTTAATTTATAAAGAAGTATAAACAGAGGGGTCCAAAAAAAATGTATACATTCATTGACAGTGAACCTACTCAGAACAAAATGGCATGCAGCTATGAATCCTGCTTGGTATTGTAGTTCAACGGTTAGTCAATAGATTAATTAAAAATCTTGTTACAGAACAATCAAGAAAATCATACAAGAACATACAAGAAAATCTCGTTGAAGTGTAAAAATTGTCTTTAAAATAAAGATATTCACTGTCAACTAGTGTATACATTTTTTGGACTCCTCTGTGTATGTGTGATAAAAAATTTAAAAACTTATATAATAGACTATTTATTCATCAATGAATATTTAATGTTTCATGCGCATCGTGGCTGCAAAAACAAATATGATGATCAATGAAGCATGATTTTACTGATCTAATAAATGTAAAGTTGCACTAAAAAATTAATAACAGAGAAACAAATAATATAATTTAAAATTCCACAAAAATAAGGAATTTTACAGAATTTTCTGAAAATTAGGCAAGGGTTCATTTTTCAAGAAAGCTCGCGGAAATCCAACTCCTGCACTTCTCGTCAATTTTATGCGAGTTTTTGCATATTAGACGGACTTCAGACTATTTAGTTTGGAAGACTATACGGCTCCCGCATTTCTATCGTAATAAATTAAGCCTGAAATTAAACAATAGTTTTGTCACTTCATTTGAAGAAAAATTTAGCTTATATTATTTATTTTGAATTTCCGCTATGCAATCATTATCATAGCTTTTGTTAAGACACAAAATATTTTCTTGTGCCCTGCAAAATTGAATGCGGGGAAACTAGTTTCTGTCAATAAAAAAATAACCACCATAGCAAAAATTCAAATAAAGTTCTCAATGATAAAAAATGTCTGTCCCTCTAAATGTAGCCTAACATAACATTCAATGCATTTATAAAAGAAATAAATGTAATTCACCACAAGAAGATTGAAAATTTACCCACACAAATTTCCTATGCCAATGTTGACATGTGTCCAAACTTTCAACGCACCCCAATTTCAATTTCAAACAAAACCGAATTTGCAAAAAAAAATTTTGAATACTTCTCTTCAACTTCCATCTTTGTTTAGAAATGCAATTTTTCATCATTTGCTTTGGCGTCGGCCTACTTTTACCCCAACGCAGACGTTTTTTTATTTCTCGTGTTTATTGACATGGTGAACACTCCCACTTCTCCAGGTTTTTTGATCGATCTACCAGACAAAGAAAATATCTTGTGTGGAACTAGGCCATGCAGAATAAGAATGAAGAGCCTAAATATTCTGTTGTCTGATTGCATCCTTTAAAAAAAGAAAAAATCTGAAAGTCAGTATAATATATTAGTTAGAATTTTTATCTTCATTGAAATACAGACTGTTAAATATTTCAAGGGCATTTAAGGATTAATGGATGATTAGAAGTTTCACGGACAACAAGTTTCATGTTATTCTGTTAATTCGCTTTTGCTCCAATGGAAACTTGTAAATTTGTTACTAAGATGAAACTTCCTAACGCATAATAATAAATTACACTTACAAGCATCATTTATTCCAATTGCTTTTAATCTTGTAGAAAAATATAAGGACTAAGATCTGCGATTACATAGTACAAGATTTGATTAATCGACGGATTATCGAGATAGTGAGTTATCAAAAAAAAGTTTATCAATGTTACATAAAAAGCCTTGCATTTTCATTTATACGATTTTCTTCTGGTGTTCTCATTTAGACGATTGTCTCAGAAAACTTTCAATTAAATGATTATATTCTGATATTTTCATTTAAACCAGGGGTCTCCAAACTACGGCCCGAGGGCCACATCCGGCCCGCGGACAGATTTTGTCCGGCCCGCGGAGAGCTAGCATACTTGAAAGAAAACTCCTTCTAGAGAACATATTTATTTTTTATAGCAAATTAAATTAAGTTTACTGAAGTAATCTATTTTTATGTTGAATAATTATTAATATGACATCTACATTGATATGGTCATGGGCTAACTACTCATAACATTGTTGTAGGTTATTATTTACTAACTAACAAATTATTGAAATGAATCCAACTAACATTTTATACATTTTAAATGAAAAGATAACTTATAACAAGCATAACGACATATGAAATACTAATGAGATTTATGTAATTGAGATTTTCCACTGACAATAGTTTGTAGTTGTGGACTAATTTTACTTGTACCAATTATTAAAAGAGATTTAAGATGCTCATCAGTTAATTTAGATCTGTAAACATTTTTTGTGTACTTCATTTTGGAAAAGGTCTTCTCACACAAATAAGTAGTACCAAAAACAGAAAACAGCCCACGAGCAAATTTATGCAAATTATCAAATTGTGTCAGTGGAAGACACTTATAAAATTCCAACAAAGATAAGTTTTGATATTTGTTCTTAATTATATCACTGCACTGTAGATCAATCATTTCCATTTGAAGTTCCGGGGCTAGGGTTTCAATGTCAGTATCAAAAGGATTCTGAAAAATCTTAATTTGATTCGCAATGGCATCAAAGTCCGAGAAACGAGTATCAAAATTTATTTTCAAAGCACTCAAAGTTTCGATTGCAAAATCGATAGGAAACTCGGTCTCAGTGGTGTGGCTAAATATTTCACGTTTTAAAATGTGAAAAACATTTACTTCGTAGTTGTGATTGAAACAGTATCAATTTCTTCCGGAATGATTTGATATTATTGTATAAATCAGGAAGATGCTGGTTTTCTCCTTGCAATCTCAAATTCAGTTCGTTCACATGTTTTGTCAAATCAACATAGAATGCTAACTTCCACAGCCATGCGTTGTTTTGCAATTCAGTAAGAGGGCGATGCTTTTCATTCAAAAAAAATTCGATCACTGCTCGAAGTTCAAAAAAGCGCTGAAGGACTTTCCCACAACTAAGCCAACGTACGGCAGTATGATAAGGTAAGTCATTTTCTCCAATCTCTTTAATAAATTGTACGAATTGTCGGTGATTCAGCCCAAAAGATCTGATAAAATTAACAGTTGATATGACTGGTTTCAGAACTTCAGACATATCCAAACATTTTCCGCACAAAGACTGTTGATGAATGATACAATGTAAGACTATTGGTTTTGAACCACCGTCATTTTCTACAGCCTTTGACACAAGAGCGACCACTCCTTTATCTTTCCCACTCATGTTTTTGCCTCCATCAGTTGTAATACATTTCAAGTTTTTCCATCGAAGGTTCTTTTGCTTAATGGCCATTTCAACTCCTTTAAAAATATCTGAACCAGTAGTTGTGCCATGAATACTATACATATCAAGAAGTTCTTCATGCACTTCATAGCTTTTATCTACTCCTCGAATATAAATCAACACCTGAGCAGTATCTGACACATCCGTTGACTCATCCAAGGACAAAGAAAACCACTCAACATGTCCATTTTTGTTGAACAGTTGAGAGGATATATTTTCAGCGATGTCTTCTACCCTTCGAGCCACAGTGTTTGCTGACATACTGACAGTTTTTAATAAATTTACCTTTTCAGGGCACATTTCTTCGGCTACTGCGATTATGCATTCTTTGATCATTTCTCCATCGGTGAATGGTTTTCCACGTTTTGCAATTTCAAGAGCCACACGAAAGCTGGCACGAGTTGCAGCCTCTTGTTCAGTTTTGAGTTTTGTAAATAAAGATTTCTGCGATTTCAATCGGCGCTTCATAGCTTCGAATTTTTCTGTCCGCAAACTTCCTGTATATTTTGAGTAATTTTGAAAATGTTTTGCTTCATAATGACGTTTAATGTTATATTCTTTGAGAACGGCTATGCTTTCATTGCAAATCAAACATAGCGCCTTGTTACTGGACTCAATTACGAAATACTGAATGTTCCACTGATCTTTGAATTTTCTGCATTCACTATCAATTTTTCGCTTCTTTTCCATTCTACTAAATCACACACAAAAGCAACAATTCAAATAAAAATATTGTTACAAAGATGTCTTAAACTTAAACACGCACAAACACGTTTTAAGGAGGTACGCACTATTTTATTTCACAGCAGTGTCATAGGAACTGACTTGTGGTTGCGCCACTAGATTTCTTATATATTTCACTTACTGCCATCTAGAAGTGAGTGGAAGACACCAGAACTTTATCGAACCAACGAGATTATTCTGTAAGTGCTATTAGCGCCATCTGTTAGGGATAGAAGGTACTACCTATTTCTGCTTGTGTCCACCAGATGTCCTGTCACGTTACTCCTCATGGCTCGCTCGTACTCTACGACTAATCTAGAAATTACAGATAATGACAGGAAAATTAATAATATGCAGTGTTGCCGTTTTGCGGACTTTAGTTCGATTTGCAGCCTTTTTTAAACGTGGCGTACTTTTTCGGACTTTTTTTTTCATGTAAAAAAATACTCATTCGTTACTTGAGTACTCGTTAGGAACCGAAGTAACGATTACTGAAGAAAAAAGTAATCAATGATTACTTGTGTATTTCATTACTTTTGTAATCAATGATTACTATGGCGATACGATGCGGGTACCCCATTATAACGGATACCCATACGATACAGAAAATACATCAGCTTCCCCGTCGCTAATGGCATCTGGCAAAAAAGTAATCATATTTTACACCACTAGTGGACTGATTCAACTTTTTACCACCGGCAACAATTAATGATAATATGGTTTTGGCTCTTGGAATTTACTGGAGTAATCAATATGGCCCTAAGGCTGGAAAGTTTGGAGACCCCTGATTTAAACCACTCTCTTTAACAAATCATTTAAACAATACATTTTTGACATCTCCAAAAAAACCGAAGGAAGGGAGGTTTTAAAAATCATAGAAGAAAAAAAACAAACTCCAATCCTATGATTGAAAAATATTTACTTTATCAGAAACAAACTAATATTTTCCCATTTAATTTTATAAAAATTAAATTAATTTCAGAAAATGACGTGAATAAACTTCTTTTATTAAGCAACTTGAAATCCAAAAAGGAAAATGAGTACTACTCTAGTCCCCAGGATCAATATTAAATGTTATAAAGATATTTTATCTTTAACCTACTACAAATATAATAATGAACTGTAAATTATCATAGCTTAAAAATTTTAGTTTAGGGAAAAAAAAGAAAATAAAACTAAGTTATCAATGACTCAGAAAATAAACAAACAAATAAATAAATAAAAAAGTTGTTGTTTTTTTCTTTTTTTAAAACACTTGAAAGAAAATTGAGTAAAATTACAACATCAATTCTTCTTTCCTCTACAATTTTCCTTTTATCAAAAAGAAGCTTTTTAGAGAATCTGCGCCGCTCATGCATTAAATTTTCCATATATTTTGTCTAACATGTCATTTCATCAGCAATATTTATGTTTTTCTTCACTACATTTGAATGAATTATAGTTGGTAATTCATCACATGATTATAAAAATGGCGTCCGCTTCGCAAATGTTCAATACTAGTGCGGTCACAGTTTCTCTCTGTCAAAGATTTAAATAGAGATCGAAAAAAGTTTCTGTTCAGCGAAATCAGATATTATATATAACCGAATGATAAATGCAGCACTGGATTTAGTGACGCTTTTTTCCTTTTCATTTTTATTTATGACAAATAGATATGTGACATTTCAGGACCGTAGAACTGTCGAACATACACAAATACAAAATGTAACGTCAATCAAGTTTAGAATTTTTGTTGTTTTTTGAGAGTTTGTGTCGAAAGTAGGGCATTTTCGGCTTAAATTTTTATTTTACTTCAATTTACTTACTGATTGTTCGCTTTTTAATACGTTTTCATTAGTTTCAATTGTATAGAATCACACTTGAAATTAAATTTGACACCCACTTCCAGAGGTCCAAGCTCTTTAACTTTCTCACACATATCAAGAGGCGGTGGCAATACCTGGCGGGCTGCATTTTTTGGAATTTGATTTTTCTCTTTGTATTCCAGTTTTAAAAGAAATTTTAATATGAATTCCCTAATACGGGGATGAAAAACCTCTTGCATATATTAACATGATATATCAATTGAAAGCAGATTTTTCTTCACACGATGGAATTTGTTCGAAGCCTGTAAGTTAATTAGAACATTAACTATGTACTTGGTTCCTAGTTCCTTAACCCAAATTATTATTGAGCACCTTAGATCATTTACGTTGTAAACAGCATGTTTGAGCTTAAACATACGATGAAATATCAACTATCTAATAGCGATGAATTAATACAAGCTCTTATCTCGCGTACATTTATTAAAAGAGCTTACGATAAACGTATGTAAACCTAATTAGTAGAGTATTAAATACGAATAAATAAGTAACAATAATAATTATGTATTTCAAGGTTTTATGCATATGTAAAAGAAAGCACTTGAAGAAAATGGGAACAACCAATATGCACAAATCATTGTAGGCTTCTCCTGATTAGTTACCTTTATTCTTTTCCTTTTCAGAACATAATTGCATCCTTAGCAAGCACAATTTTTTTGCTTCTTTGCTTAATTCCATTCAGCATCATTCCAACCACCAAAATCCTCAACAGGTGTTTCAGGGAAAAGCAAAAAGGCGCAAATGGCAAAAGAAAGATTTTGGGTAAAATGAGCTATGTTCAAATCATATAGAAAACTTCGTTTAGTGCAGTTGAAATGCATGTACTAGGGACAGCTTTCTAACAGACTTGTAATTGACGTGAAGGCATCAAAATTAGTGTTTACTATTAAGTACCTGAAAAAAGAAATAATTTTACAAAAATTACCCAAGTGACCAAATCAAAAATGAGACATAAAAATGGTTTTTAAACTTTGGAAATAATGTATTATATTTGTAGAAAGGTTCAGAACATCATTTACAAAATGAAAATGTTTTTTTTTTTTCCTCTCCTAGTCTATAACTTTAAGTTTTTTTTAGCTTTCTCTCTCTCGCGCTTCTTTTTCGTCTTTTGTATCTTCAGTTCGATTTTTAAAGGATATCAATGTATCTGTGGAATCTTTTCGTTTGGTGGTTATCAGATGATTAAAAAACAAGAAGTTCCGTCTGGAACTACACGAGCCTACTTCCCTATATACACCAACATCAAATTCATCTAGCTATCTTTCACATTCAGCTTATTAGTTCTTAATTACTTCAAATGTACCTTTTTCAACTATTAATACATATTCATTCAGTCAGTCATTCATTTACTTATTGATGTATTTATTCACTTATTTATTTAATATTTCATTCATTCACTAATTTATTTACTTTATCATTGAATCACTCATTTATTTATTTTATCATTCATGCACTCATTTATTCATTCATACTTTCACTCGTTCATTTAATCATTCATTCATTCAAAAAAATCTATAAAAATCCCGCTCAAAAAATTCATAGAAAAATAGACTCGTTCAGTTCTGGTTGAATATCGTATGTGTACGTGTTCTACATCATAACATCTTTCCGATAAAGTTTATTTCATGCAAAGCCGTCCGTTAGATCATTATTTATATAGCATTGAAATTTTCCTGCAGGCGCTAATGTTAAATTTTTTTTTGAACAGCTCAAAAATGAACAAAAATTATTCAAATTAAAAAAACATTTCACTCCGAGAGCTTTCTCTAAAAAACTTGTTCATTGAAACTTCGACCTTATGCCAAGAGTTAATTTGCTTCATTTTTGACCATATGCGGTAATGTTAAGACTTTTTGAACTGTTCAAAATTGGACGAAAAATTGTTCAAATCAAAAAGCAAAATATGGAAATGAGATGTCCTCGCCGAGATCTTTCGAAAGCAAAAAAAAAAAAATCTTTCGAATCGAACAATTCCTTCAAAAATTATTAGGAGGGGAACAGACAGACAGACAGAGACAGATTGACAGACACACCCCATCTCAAAACCCTACTTTCAAATTTTTTATTTTTCAATTTTTATTTAATTACCTCACTTATTTCTGACTTTTCTTAATTTTTAACGATATTTTTACGATACATTAAGCTTTTTAATGTTTTATTTATTATTTTTTTATTTGCGGGAAAGTAGGCTAACAATTTGCTCGACAGGCAACAGCCAAAACCAGAATGGCTACTTTTTCCGAACTAATGCCATTACGATTACAGAACAGTTGTCCTTACTTAACAACCCAATAAGACCATTCGATCTCCAAATAGGAATTTTGCAGTTAGGGTACCATCCTTTCAAAATAATTTCCTTGAAAAGCGAGGACTTAATTTTGCAGTAGGAAATTCAAAAATTAGGCACTTACATCAGGATGGTCAAAAACCACAAAAATAACTTCAAGAAGCGACAAACTGGCAGATAGGTTATTTCTCAAAAAGACTGAACGTATTAAGTGGCAAGGGCAAAATCTTACGATGCCCAAACTTGCTGTTTGGGGCTCACAAAAATATAGTAATTTGACCACTTTACCCCTCTCTACCTACACTTGTCACTATTATTACAAAAAAAAAAAAAAAATAGTGTAAAATAAATAATTATTGTTTGTGAGTTATGTGGTGATAACAGTGGTGTAGTCGAGGGGGGACGCAGGGAGACGGCTTCCCCCTACCGTTTTATTTTAATACAAGCGTCCCCCCAACTTTTTTTTAAGGACTACACCACTGGGTGATAAGATAACCTTGATATCAGTTTCACAGGTAAATTTGTCACAAAAGAAGCCTATTTTAAGCATTGAAATAATTTTGATTGCCTACGGTAACTGAAGAGCATTAGGTTGAATCTTAACACTTTTTGTTTCTATGTTGTGGTATTTTACTTTCAAAGGTTAACCTTCTGCAGGTGTTAATTAAAAATTAGCGTTAAGTAAAACACGTAACGTTATTGTGTTTAAAATTTATAAAACAGCCAAGAATAACTTTTCTGTTCCAAGTTTAAACAATCATTTCAAGTTAAAGCATAAATTTGTGGTTTTTTCTGAATGTGGTTAATTGTGAAAGTAAAATATTTTCCCTAAAAAGATCAAAACAATTATTTACAAAATGCTGAAATAATTTAAGAACTTTTATTGAATAAATATGCAATTACATTTTGCTATTCAGCATAAATGAAGAGATATTTACAAAATTTTACAAATAAGTATATAAAAGAATACATGCGAATTTCATTGCGAAAAAACAAAGTTTTTACATTAAATTCAAAAAAGATATTCACACAGCGAAGGTATTTAAAGGATATAAAATAATATAACTTTTACATTCCAAAAATATCACTTATACAGTCTCACATATGTACATATAAGAATACTCCTTCGCAAAGTAATTCAAGTTTTGAGTTTTGTACAATATCAAGAACAAGAAATATCACTTTGTCAAACATCTATGCAACTATAGTTTCCATTTAAAATAAGGAATATGAAAAACTACATTCAATAAAACATTTAACTTGTTCATAAAATTTCATGTTAAACAACCATCCATTAATTGAATTTCACCAGAGTTTTCATCACTTAAATGAAGCTATCTATAAAACATGCAGCTTGTGCATTTTGGGAATGGAATTCTGCTGAAGTAAATTAGGAAAAAAAAGGGGGGGAGGGGGATGTGTACTGATGTGTTGAACTGAATAATTTCAGCAAGAAAACTTCAGTAAACTTTTTCCTAGTTCCAAAAGTTGATGTCATCTAATGATTAAAATATTATCATTGAAACAAGTGTATGTAATTTCATTGCAAATTTATACCTTAACACTGTTTTGCCTCCAGCTATCAGCTGGTACAAAAGTGAACAGTAACAATGTACACTATTGAATTAGTTAATTTTTGATACATATACAGAAAAACTTGATGTAAAAGAGAGTTTGAAGATCTATCTGATTGTTGTCCCTTACTGAAATTCTTTCTATAAAAATCAAAGTATAAAATTGCAAGAGAAATACAAAATCTTCAATACTTTGAATCAGTTATATTAAATTTGTATACCCATAGCTGTTTAAAATATATCGTAACTTTTAATGCATTGAGTACGTAAGTACGATAAATCATTTCTTTTCTACACTTTAAAAGGATTCTACACTTCAAATCATTGGTCTTGTGTCATCAATGCACTATAGAATGTAGATTATATGCTAGCTATAGAAAAAAAAATCAAATTAAGTGTTAGAAGTTTTAGATTTCTGTGAAGTTCACACTGAAAAAATTGAGCTCTCAAAAATGTTAATTAAGTAGTTACCACAAACACATACTAAGAATGCTCACCATTTTCCTTCTTTTTTCAGTTTAATACTATCACAAGTATTAACTAGAGCTATTATAAATAAATAAAAACACATGAATGAATATATTTATATGATTTTTAAAAAATTAAAGAAAAAAACATGTCTATCGTTTTTGCAACATCTCTAAGTTTTCTTTGACACATTTCTTTTTAATTTATGCAAAAAAAATATTACAGGAACAATTTTAAAACCTGCATTGCAATAACAATAATACAGCTCCATACAAAAAGTCTCTAAAAATTATTTAAAACATCAGAGATATTTCTTTGTGTAGGAAAAAATCAATAGACTGATAGTATGTTATACTGGGTTACTTCAGTTTTAGAATTATTGGTTATAAGAAATTACTATTTTAGTCATACTATTTATAAATAAATATTTAACCAGGAATAAAGGAATAAAATTTAGTATTAAATGAATTGAGTGTGGCATAAAATTTATTAAATAAGTAAATAAACTTAAATAATGAAAATCTGGTGAAATATTGAATTTTGTAAAAAGTAATCTTGAAATGAAGCATACTTCAGCAAAGAAATTATCAGGTATGTTAAAAAAAATAATCATACTATGGAAAAGACGTTCAAAATTTCATTACTATCACATATTTGTATGAATGGTTTATAAAGCTTTTTTCACTCACAATACCAATTTAGTGCACACATGTTTTATCACAATACAAGAATTTAGAATGAAATAATATGACACATACCACACTGATTTTATAAAAATAAATAAATTCAATTTTACATACCAAGTGCACTTCAAAAGAGTGCCTAATTTAGAACAAATGATTAAATCTAAAATATAAAAATATACAATATAATTTGTATAACAGTAGCTAGAAGATTTAACAAAGATTACATTAACTTCAAGAGTCACAACATTTTAACATTGGCAAACTTATTTATGTTTTGATTAATAGCCAAGTTTTAACGGACTGTTTTTCAATGTAGATACATGAAAATAAAAGGTGACCAATTTAATGTAAAGCAAACCAGACTGATTAATAACAATGCATTAGTATTATTCACAAATATAATTGATTGAAATGACTCTGGTAAGTGAAATTTTGCAATTGATTAAACATGTAGTTTAAAGATTAAGCATTCACATTATACAAAATAAAACATTGGGCATATGACAAAAGCTCATCACAGAAGCAAAGTTCATTTATTAGTAAAGTATCAAATGAACCAACTAATTATTGAAACATATGAATTAATGATACAATTTATTAAAAGCCAACTTAATGAAATGGATTGAGGGTAAGGGGGAATGAATAGTGCAGGTGTCTGCTACAGTTAGGCCATGTTTCATGTAGCAAGTCCATAACAAAGGTTGATTTAGCATCATCAACTTCATATGAATGTTTGGTTTGTTCAAAGAAATTGGTTTTGCAAGCAGAAAGGACTATTTAGTGAAGGGAAAACAAATTGATAGGAGTTTCATAAAATGGAAGAACAATGTTCATTAAAAAAAATTATGGTATGGTACCAAACTTCTATTCATATTTCCTTACACATACGCGCACACACACACATAGTAGAAATTTAGAGTTAACACGAATTTATATTTAATTTTGAATAAAGGCATTTAATTGTTTCTAATAAATTTGTCTGAAAACATTTTATTTTTATTTGATTTGCATTAATAGTAGTATACTCATTTCATTATTGTAGGTGTGACATTTGTACGCATATATTTGCACTACAATTAAGGAATTTTAACCTTTAGCTTTTATTTTTAATGTTTTGATTGTCAGTAACCATTACATAACTTTATAAAATGCTTCAAGTTTCTAAAAAAAAGAAGTTTTACATGAAAAAGAATTAGTTGTGCATGTTGCAGGTGTGATATTAATGTCATACTCGCTACCATGCACAGATCAATATTTCTTAAATAAAACATTTTGTCTTAGAAACTTCATACTTTCTAGTAAGACATACGAGGATTAGTTACATTCTAAAATAGAAAAATTATAAGCTAAAGGTTAAAGTTTTTCAACTGCAGTGCAAATATATATATGTTACGGTGAATCTCCAAAACCGGAGTATGTCGACATTCACCATCTATCAGACCAGTGATTGTCGGCATTCTCCAATTTTGGACATACGCCGTAACATATATACAAATGTCACAACTGCAAAAATGGATTGAGCAAGTAGCACTTTACTGGAGAAAAATTATAATTGCCTAATGGAAAACAGTTGCATTGATTCTGTGGCAACTAGTGGCTTAGTAGAGGAGAGACAGAAGGGGATGGGGTCTCCCTCATTGAGAAGGTATGAAAGGTAGAGGGAAGGTAGTCCTACATTCGTGAAGCGGGGATCTAAAGTCATGTGATGACTTTTGACCAGTGAAGTATTGGAAGAAAACTGGTTTCCTTGAAAAAGTTTGAAATCATTGGCCCAAGTAGAGTCCCGTGATTTAAGATCTTGGCTTCAGCTTTTCTTAACGTAAGCATTGAACTTGCTCCCTCCAGTACTAATACATGCTCTAAGGTCTCCCTATATTTTTTTAATTTGAAAGTAGCTTTACCCCACGTTTTGATTCCGATAAGTATATTCATACCTGTCCTGTAAGTGCCCCCCCCCCCCCTCCCGCCGCACCGCCTTCCCCAATGTCCTTCCGCCAAGACTACACCACTGATGGCAAGCTACGGTAGAAGAAAAAAAATTCTAAAAGAAATCTATTTTTCAAGAATAACACTACCCTTGTCATTAAGCAATCATATTAAATCTTTACAGAAAACATTCATAATGCATTAAAAATTAAATCCCAAAATATCATTCTTTGAATTATAGAATGAGATTGCAGATATTATATTGCTTAATGTTGATTGTCTTTTCTTTTCTTTCTGTAATAATGTCTTAATACCACTTGTTTCTGCTATGGCTAATGAACACATAACATTTATGAAAATATTGCACAGCTCAAATTGTTTATAAGAGTACTTTTTTTTTCACAAGGCTGCATCATCAGTTAAACATGTTAAAAACAAATGAAGTTTTAAACCTAATAAATAAAACATATTTCAAACAATGAAACACATAAAATAATATAAATAACACAAAGATACATTTTTAAAAATGACAAAATGCATTATATGTACAATTGCATTAAATTATTTATACTTCAAAGAAATTCTTGATTAGTTACAGGTATTTCTAATATCTTAGATATAAAAGTGTAGATTTTAAAATAAAATATTTCATTTAAAGACAGCTAAAGTTTAAACGATTTTAAAAGTTACTTTACATTTTATTTGAAAGATAAATTTGTAACTGAATGAAAATAAAATGTGTTCAATTATCACAGAAAAATGAATCAGGCGAACAATATGTAATTTTTTTTAAACTCTGATTAAAATCAAGATAGTGAATTTCCTGGAGGCAAATGGAGTGTTGACTGGTTTTCAATATGGGTTTTAGGAAGGGTAGGTCCTGTACAACTAATTTGTTGTATTTCTATAACAAGGTTACTGTGTCATTAGATAATATAAAGTGCGCAGATGTTGTTTACATCGACTTTCAGAAAGCGTTCGATAAAGTACCGCATGAAGCTCTTCATGCTTATATTGGTGTTGGTGGAAAAACTTAAATTTGGGTTAAAAATTGGCTGACAGGGAGGAAACTAAGAGTAGTAGTGAAGGCCAATTGTTCTCAATGGATTGATATTTTGAGTAGTGTTCCACAAGGTTCAGTTTTAGGGCCAATATTATTTATTATTTTTATTAATGATATTACTTAGAGTATTTCTGGGAACAACAATATTTTTGCTAATGATGTCAAAGTCATGGGCATTGTTGACACGAAAGAACAAGTCAATCAGCTTTGAGAGGATTTAAATCAAATTTCTAGGTGGGCAAGTGGGATATGTTTTTTAATATTGGGAAATGTCAAGTGCTTCATTTTGGTCATGGGAATAAATATGCAAGCAATTATTTACAAAGTTCAGTCATTTGTGAAGCAGAAGCAGTTGTTGATCTAGAAGTATTGAAGTTGATCTAGACTATTTTGAACAGGTCTAAAAAAGTTGTATTGCCATTATAGAGAAGTTTGGTAAGACCTCGTTTGGAGTATGCTGTTCAGTTTTGGTCTCCTTACTTAAATAAGGATATTACCTTATTGGAAAGGGTTCAAAGGAGGGCTACTAGATTGGTAAGCGGTCTTTCAGACTTAGATTATGAGGTTAGGCTTAAAAGGCTCAATATGTATAATCTTGAGCAAAGAAGAGTTAGAGGGGACATAATTCAGTTGTTCAATTCATTAAAATGGGAAATGTTAATGGTTAACTACAGTTATGTGATGATAGTAGAACCAGAGGTCATTGTTTTAAGCTTTTCAAATCTCAGGCTAACCTTGAAATTAGGAAAAATTGCTACTTCACATAGGGTTGTAGGCAGTTTGAATAGCTTACCAGAAGTGACTGTTACTTACACTGGGGTCAAAACTTTTAAGAAAGTTCTTGATGTTCCTTGGGGACTGAAACTGACTAGGACCAGCCTAGCTGGGCATTGTGCATGTTGCTGGTTGTCACATTTGTATTTGTATATCATTTACAACACAATAATTCAATTTCTTTTAAATACTACTCTGCACGTGTTTTAAAGTGCATCTTTTTTTAAGTGACATTGTTTACAATCTTTGAGTTTTTAAATAGCGACACCTTTGGGATGCATAAGAAATCCTTTCAAAATGCCAAAATAAGAAAAAACATTTTGTAATACAGATGCTCTTGCTCTAAATGCAATAAAAGAAAATTGACAGGGACAATATAAATGCAAAATTATTTTAAAAAAATGATAAATCAAACGTTTGTTTTTGTGTGGAGATAATAAATAAATAAGTAACAGTGAAACCAATAGATTCAATTTTGAGTTAAGTTATGAGCAGCAATCACAATGAAGCCGACGGCTTCATAAAGGGTGATTCTCAGCGAAAAGAAATTTTAGAAACTTCAGACAAAGTACTTAGGTGAACATGCCCCCCCCCCCCCAAACACATACATACATATATATATATATATATATATATATATATAAAATTTAAAAAAAATGCGGTAAGTAATAATTAAATAAGTCTAATATTAATACTAAAAGTCTTATTTTTTCTCCAGAAACATTACAATGATATTGTGTTGAAAGTTTTTTAAAGTAGTACAAAATATTTTGCTTGTCTGAAGGAAGAAAGGGAAAATACCAATAGTATTCATCAAAGAAATCTTAAGATAAATAAATTGAAAATTTTTCGGAAAACCGATTTCTTTTCTGGAGAATTTCAGATCAGAATCACCCTGTCCCTGGGCTTCATTGCATGTGCTGCGTAGCTCAAAATTTTATCACGTTTAAGAAAGATGGTTTCTTTAATTCTGAAGCACATGTATGCAATATTTTGATAAATTTTTGATTTCATTATCTCAATCTTATCATTTACTCACTAGAAAAGACAGCAAAGTCAAATAGTCAGTAAAAACAATGAGCTTGCATGGGATTTCAATACCCATTTAGTCTGATTCATAATTAAAATAAGCATTGAAATAATACTGCATAAAGCATGTGCTGAAATAAAGTAATTTTGTAAATTACAATACTAATGTCCAAAGTTCAAAATTTCAATTTAACATACATATAGAACATATATTTCTTACTCAATGAGAGATTTTCTTCTTTAACAAAAAAAAAAGGAAGAATAAGTACGTTCACACAGTTTAATGTTCATATGCATTTTTAACCACCCTGCTGTTATAGATATCTCATGCATTTCACATGTAAATTTAGGACTGCCCAACTGCAGGGTGGTTAAAGCACTTTAAAAAAGAGGTTGATTTTGTATTCTTTGAACACTTAGTCAGGTTATATTCTATTCCTTTATATTATTGCATAAAAAAAGTTTTTTTTTTTCATTATTCACTTCTATCGCCTGTGAGCTCTAGGTAAAAATCAAATATGTGCACCAATACCTTTTCTTAGCAGTAAAATTTCGTTGCTGAAATGGTTATAATCAATGAAACAGAACACAAATTATTTTTCAATATGACAATTGGCAATTAAGCTTGATAGAAGTTGGTTTCAGAATCATGCAAATGCAACATAAAATAACAGTATTTATTATTGTTTAGTTACTGCAATTTTTCCCTTTTGTATTAGGCCATGCTCCAATTTGTTCATTTTCATAAAACTAATCACATAAAACTCCATTAGCCTTGTGTAATCCATAAATAAATGCAATGCATATACATATAATAATTTAAAACTTCATAATATTCTTACATTTCACTTAAAATAATGCCTTTTATCAAAGTTCTATAATTCTAAAAGGTCATGATGAAGAGGAAATTGGCTCTGTATCAGGTTTTGCTATTTGGTATGTTATTAGATATTCTGGATATGCCTGTAAAATAAAAGCATGAAAGTATTAATTATGATGTTAAACAAAATAAAGTTACTAATAGCCAAACATTGCACTACTAGCAACCATTATTTTGTAACCAACATAAATTCTCCTACCAAAGACAGAACTTTGCTTTTTATGCATGTACATGTATCTCAAGATCTCATAAATTTTGTTAAATATGTTATTTAACAAACCTTATGAGATCTAGAGAGATCTTTTTTTTTGTATTTATCCTTTGGAGTCTATGATTCCGTGAAGAAACGATCGATCAAGCTTCTACTGTATTCTTATTTTACTATTTTTTTTATTTTAAAATGCAATAAAAATTCAAGCACTTGATTTCAGTTTAAAATTAAGATATGTGTAATCAGTGTGTGAAACTTACACAAACTAATTTTGATTTCAAGAATGCTTACTCTGGTTGTTTCTAAATTTGACAAATTAATATTAAAAATATTGGTTTAATTCCAAGTTCTACACAATATTGCCTTGATTTAAAACGTTTTCAATTTGTTGTAGGGTTTCAAATCGTTTGGACTCAATTTAAATCTCAAGAAATCTATATTTTTTCCTATAAATCAAACTAAGCACAATATATATTCACATTTAGTATTATGTTATAGTTTACTTAAGAACATTAAATTAGTGAAACACCAATGAAAAGTATTTTAAAAAGAATAAATAAGATGAAAGAATCAAAACAAAAATATACAAGAACAAATAGCACACACCTGTTCTCCTCGATACACAACATACTCAGGATAGAACAATCCGCCAACACTTGGACGGCCAATAACAGAATGATGTCCTGGTGGTGCATGGGCCATCTTCATTGCACTGAATTGCAGAAATGATTTTCCAAGGGTCACTCGGCACAGAATTAATTGCCTACATAAAACTCTCAATTATAGCAAACCTTTTTATTGTTTGAAAATATCTTTGCAGTTAATCAATAATTAAACACGGTCATGGGTTTCAAAATAGTTGAGACTTTGTATATTCATTCATAAAAAGATATCACTGAAAATTTTCTATACATTCATGAAATTTTTAATTTCTCAATGAATAGTACAGATTTAAAAAAAATAAATAAAAAAGTAAATTTATTTATTTAAGGTCATCAAGTTGTTTAGACTTAAACAGGTACAGAAATAACTTTTTTTTGTAAATTCTAATGTGCTTGTGAATTTAATTTACTTGAATGATGCAAGTAATGTAAAAATAGCTTAAGATATTCTAACTGAAAAAAAAAGAAAGAACTTTAAAACAATCTAACATTATCAGTCAACAATCCTGATCACCTTGATTTATTTTTGCATAAAAAAAGTATTGCCTTATGTGCTGTCCATTTAATGTTTTTCGCTTTAATTTTTCGGACAATTTTAGACATGGTTTGAGTAGGATATGTGTCCTCCTGCTTTCACTCTTTCATAGCAAATAAAATTATCCAGATTTAAACTGTTTGTGTCATTTTTTCAAACAAAGCATTGAAAGAAAAATAAATACATAAGCACAGTGGATGCCACTTACTGTGATCACATCAGGACAAAAATGATATGATAACAACATTGAGTGATAATAATAAACAATAAAATTTTATTGCTGAGAAAATCCATACTTTTGCACCTTAATAAATAAATACGCAGTCAATTTTCGCAAACATTAACTTGCGTGTTGTTGAAATAAAAACATGCTGTTGAAATATTGAGAACGTATTTCTTGAAAAAATAATAGTAACAAGAAAAATACACTACGAATCGGTAAATTTTTGTCTTAAAAAGAAGAAGAGGAAAAAAGGGAATTACAGATTGTTGATTGCCTGCTAATTTTATGAATTCAGTGTCTTTCTGTGCCACAGACACAAAATTTGAAGCACCTCTGTCATCTGAGCAGCTAAATACCTTTTCTGACCAGCGATTTCAGATCATAATTTACAAACAAGAACAAACAGTTTATTTTTCCCTAATTTTTTCCTGATTGATGAAAAATAATCTCTGTAACCTAATAACAATAAACGAAGTTTTGATTACAAAAGCAATGATTTTTTAATGTATTTTTATTCAAGTGGACGGGCTTCGGAAATTTTGATAACATAAAACAACTGATAATCATGATCAGATGAAGTGTCCACTGTTTCACCGAGTTGTAAAAACATGCATATCCTAATGTGCAGCTTAAACAGCGTTATTTCTTTCAGAGTTATTTCAAAGCTAAAGGATGCAAATAAACTCTCATTGAGATGTCTTCCTTCACTACAGTAAACTCTACTTGCGATGATTGTAGTTAACATTATCAGTCAACAATCCTGACCACCTTGATTTATTTTTGCATAAAAAAAGTACTGCTTTATGTGCTGTCCATGTAATGTTGTAAATTTTTAAATCAATCTAGTTATCAGTGCAAGCTTATAATGCATTCAGTGGGGGAAAAGATGGGGGTGGGGTTAGAGCCATATGAATCTATTTATATATATGCACCTGCCTGTCGATTGGTGAGAAAGCTCTAACAATCTGCTTTTCAAATTTTATGCTTCAGAAAAATGAATTTTTATCTTTTAGAGGAGGAAATCTGGACCCTAGATCCCAATCCTCACTGCCCTGACCAAATCTTCGAATTGAAGGATACTCAATATGAAGGAATTCAATATTGCACAGAGATGTCAAAAGAAAAAGTTAATCAGGAGCCATATTTTCTGCATTATAGTGCATATTTTACTATATGTTAGACTGTCAGGGATGAATTGGGAAGAAAAATTGGCTCTATCATACTTAACCCTTTCGGTACGGGTGTGACGTATACGAACCGGCAGCGAGAGCTTCCTCACAGCCGGGTGTGACGAATACGTCTCGCTGTTCTAATAGAGTCTTGAGGACGGGCGTACCGTATACGGGATTTCAGATGGAATGAAATATTAGTATTTTTCTTTGATACTAGATGGGGCCCTATGACTGTTATGGTGTAATTTATCGAGACTGGAGAATGTTGACCGTCATTTCCATAGCTTTTAGTATTTTAATTTTTTTTGGTTTGGGAAGGAGGGAAGGATTTATGACTGAGCAGTGGCAGGCAATGAGTAGTGAAAATAAACAATCTGGCTCTTTAACTGGATCAGCTGATATAAACACATGCAAATGGTTCGGATCATTCCAAATACTTTTATTTCTTTTTTTGCCTATGTTAGGGGTAGATATTCTGTGGTTTCTGTCTTCCTTTTCTTTCTTCATTTCTATTAGAATTTGGCTAGCGCTCAGGCGAATTTTTCTCGCATCATTTGGCAAATGTTTTGTTGCTAAAATGGCAAAGAGAAAACGGTATTTAACAAAAGAGGAATACACTCAATTAGTCAAAGACTCCTTTTTAGACAGCGATGATAGTTTTGATATTTCCAAGAACCAGGAAAGTGATAGTGATTCTGATACGGACATATTATCAGACTCGGAAATTGCAGCGTGCATGCCTAGTACATCCTGCGACAGCAGCTCAGCAGGTCTAATTTGGACCAGGATACTGAAAAATTTGGCGCCATTTGATTTTACAGGAGCACCAACTTTCAATAACGTAAGTGCCATCAAAGAAATTGATTTTTTCAGAATTTTTTTTGATGATGATGTAATAAATTTCATTGTAAGGGAAACGAACAATTTTGCGCAAATGCATTTAAGAGATGCTCCGTCTACATCAAAGACTGAAATTTTCCGACGTAACATCAGAACAATTAAATGCGTTTCTTGGTCTTATTATTTTAATGGGTATAATTAAAAAGCCCAGTATCAAGATGTATTTCCCGACCAATGAGATGCTCACTACTCCGTTTTTTAACAGAGTCATTTTGCGAGATGTTTTTCTAAATATCTTGAAATTTTTGCACTTTACTTCAGACAACAGTGCAAAAAAATTAGAAAAACTAGGAACACTTATTGAAATTATGAAAAATAAATTTAAAAGTACATATACACCAGAGAAAAACATATGCATAGATGAGTCCCTCTTTGCATGGAAAGGGCGACTTGGATTTAAACAATACGTACCATCAAAACGATCCCGTTATGGCATTAAAATTTACAAGTTGTGTGAATCAAGCTCTGGGTACGTTTGGAACGTTTTAATTTATTGTGGAAAAGAAACTATAAGCAGTAGAGCTGGATCGTATGGCGAACGAGTGGTGCAAACACTCATAAGTGATTTAGCTAATAAAGGACATAATTTGTACATGGACAGATTTTTTAATTCCCCATCACTTGCGATATATTTAAAATCCATAAAAACAAATGCGTGTGGAACTGTTATGAAAAATCGGAAAAATATGCCGAAGAATTTTCCTAGAGGAAATTTTAAAAAAGGAGATATAGATGCCGTGCAGCATGAAGACATGAATGTAATTGTGTTTAAAAAGACAAAAAAAGACGTGTTTGTGTTAACAACAATACATGCACCAGAATTGGAAAAATGTGGAAAAAAGAATAGAAATACAGGTGAAGATATTTTAAAGCCTACATGTATATTGGACTACAATAAATATATGGGCGGCATCGACATAGGAGATGCCATAATGACTCATCATCCATCATTCAGAAAATCTGTTAAGTGGTGCAAGAAATTGTTCTTCGGAATAATGGACATTGCACTAATGAATGCGAATGTTCTTTACGACAAAACTTATGGACAAAAAACACCATTCCTCGAATTTAAAATGAAAGTGGTGGAACAATTATTTGAAAATTATGAATGTTACAGGAGTGAAAGATTGTCTACTGCCAGATCATCCCACTCACCTTTGAGGCTTTCAGGAAGGCATTTTCCTATTTTAAATCTTTCTGAAAAAGGAGAATAATCCCGCAGACGATGTGTAGTTTGTGCCCAAACAGTTTTGAAAGCCAAAGAAGTGCAGAAAACTTATTATTCTTGTGAAACATGCAACGTAGGACTTTGCGTTTTCCCATGTTTTAAGGAATATCATACTCTGTCTACATTTTGAAATATTGCTTTCTTTTCATCATTTTCGTACCGATTTTTCACATTTTTTTTTTTTCTTTTCATCTATATGCTATGTGAAATAAATTCTGTGGTTCTTTGGGTATTTTTCGTGCATTACTGTATGAGGTAAGTCTAGAGTTTTATCAATCTAAAATTTATTTTTTAGAATTTTTACGGAAAATATAATGATGAAGTTTTAAAATTAATCCTGATAGCTGACAACGCGTTTTTCTTATAATGTACCAAATTTTGAAGCAATTGAATAAAAATTTAATTTTTTATGAATTTTTTTTCGAAGTTAGGCTTAGCAGCGCAAATCGCCCGTCCTCAAGTGACAGTCTATTCTGGTAGCCCCCCGTCCGGTGGCGGCGGCTCGCTGAATGCGGCGCCCGTCCCGAAAGGGTTAAAACCAGATAGTGCCAAAATACCAAGAGTCTTTACATTAAAATTTGAGTAGCGTAGCCATATTTGAGGAGATTTTGCATAATGGTAACCTAAGAGCCATTTTTGAACATAGTTTTTCTTTTAATAAAAATATAGTATTTTTAAATCATTGTTTTTTGGTTTTTTTCGTCCAAGAAAAGACCAGTGCTTCTAACATTTGGCTCACATGGGCAATCTCCCAGTGCATTACAATACTTTTTGTTTCATCAATTCCATAAATGATCAGATTTCAAAAGTGTTTGGATGAAAATTACTGATTATTGCTGAGAAATATATTAAGATGTTCAATTGAAATATACATAAAATCAAAAGTCATACCTGTGGCAAATGTAGCATGAACGATCCTTATGTATAGGGCAACCGGTTCCACCTCCTATTCCATATACATACTGATTGCTTTTGGAAGAATTTTCAGCAAAATATATTCCTGTATAAAAGAAAATACTTTAGAAAAATATGAATCACACAATTGAAAACAGAAGTTAAAACCAAAAATCAAGAAAAGAATATTCAAAAGACAGGGTAAAATATGACATTGAAAAAATGCTTCTTGTATTATAATTTGTTCTCTCAATTATCTTCAGTCAGGATTTTTTTTTTTTTTTTTTTTTACTTCTTCAAAATAACATTTACTGTTACAATTGCTGTTCCTAATCAGTTTGTATTCCCCAAAATCAACCAACATACATGAATTTAAGTTTTAAAATTGCAACAATTTTAATTAAAACATTGAATGAAATGTTAAACCAAAGATACCTAAATTTTGGGAAAGGAAATTTCCAACCCTTTTTGGTCTCAAAAAATTAAATTTATAAAACTTTTTCTTTTGAAAAATGTACTGTTTTATCAATTAAAACTTTTGAAAGAAGCATTAAGAGATGTAAAGTGTTTTTATAATAAAATGTTTTTAAATAATTCTCGAATTATTAGTTAAAGAAAAAGAAACTGTTTAGTCTTACATATACAACAAAAGATAGTTCTTAAGTTTAAATCCTGATAAACGTCTGAAAATTTAACAGATTGTATATAGATTAAATACATGAGATATCACAATTGAATGATATTTAAACTGACAGGAATTCAGCAAGAATATTGATCTTTGGGTTCCACACGAACTGAAAGGGATTGAATTAACCCAAGAACAAATTTTTCTGATATGCAACTCATTGTCAACAAATTGGATTGTTCTTTGAAATTAATTACCATTAGTGAGGAAAAGTGGATTATCTGCAGTGAAAAAGTCTTGATCCAAATATTATGGACCTGGCCAGACCATATAAAAAGTTACAAAGTACACCAAAAAAATTACAAAATTAATGCAACAAAATTTTAAAAGTGTGCTTTTAAAGTTGTTTTTAAGAACAAACAATGAAAATTTTCAGATGATTAAATATACTTTCTCCAGTTTAATCAAAGAGCAAAAAAGAACATACCAAAATGTGCAAAGTGCAAAGAAATTGTGTTCCATAAGTGAAAAAATTTAATCCTGGCTATCTTTCATGATATCTACAAAAATACTGAAACTTGGCTGAAAAGTGCCACTACACACAATGTGTAGGTAATGCTTATCCTGCATTAACGGATGACCATTTATTTCTCAGCCTGAAAAATGTTTATATTGATAAAAATTTTACTATCAGTTACAATTTAATATGATATTTGGATCAGTGTTTTGACAAGAAGGATCAGAACTTTTATGACCAGCAGAATCCCAAAATTGTCAGAAAGGCAAAAAGACAATGAATAATAATCAAAATTTATAATTGATTAGTCCTTTTTTCTTAAACTGAACGAATTTTATTTCACCACAAAGAACCAAAATTATTTTTAAACCAACTTAATACGTCATAATTTTAGTACTTTAACTACTGTTTAAATTGAACTAAATACAAAATCATTACGAAAAAAGAAAACCATAACGTACCAGCACCGAACATTCCACCAATGTAAGCATGTCGTTCATCAAATCCTTTTTGCACAATTGCATTTATAAATGGAGATCCATGGAAGAGCATCCGCTCATTTGACTGACTGTGATTCTCTTCTGCAACTTCTTTGCGTCTATGACAATATTTTTCCCAAAGTTTTTTATTTCTAACTTTTTGAATCTGTAGAACAAAAAAAATGCATTTTACACCATATTTTAAACATTCAGATTAAAATAATTTTAAGCTTGAAGAACCATAAGCACAAGCAATAGAAATACAAATATATATAAGACATTCACTAATGTCTTATATATATTTGTATTTGTCTTAATTTAAAAACATTATGTTAAACGAGTTGAAAATTTAAAAATATGAGTAAATTTATTATCTGAATAATCAATGACTCAATCTCTCTAACTTGATTGCTAAAATTGCCCTAACAAAGGGTCTTTGGGCAGTTTAAACAAGCCATCACAAATTTTTAATGTAAAAAAAAAATTAGGTGATAAACTTAGATTTTTCCCTTAAATTTACTAGCACTGATATATATAATATAAATATGATAATAATAGCAATGAAAAAAAGGTGAAATACAAAAGTAAAAAGAAAAATATTTAGAAAAACATTAGCTTAAAAATGAGCTAAGCAGCCATTTTTTAAGTAAAGAAAAAAAGTAAAATATAGTAAAAAATATTTTTTCACAAAAAAAAAAAAAAATTTTGAGACACGACTCATTGGTGATGGTTAAGTCTCGAGTTTGGTGTACAGTGCATTTCCCTTACATCACTTTGTAATGTTTCTTAACTTTTTTATGTTAGTATTTTTATAGATTTGGGTGTTATTACACCCTTTCTTTTTCTTGAGACTTAACCAACATTGTCAAGTCTTATCTCAATTTTTATTTTTTAATATTTTTCATGGCTTTTATTGAAAAAATTTCTCCTTATTTTTCTACTCCTCATTTTATCACTTGTTTCTCAACACAAAAGTTGTGTCATTTCAAAATTTTAACTAATTTTGGTACTTTTCAGTTTTGAGGAGGCCTCTTGGCCATGGTTAAATTCTTTTCGACAAATCAGACTATTTTCCTGTTTCGGACTGCCGTTGGCGACAATTAAAAGCACCCTAATTTCAAATCCAATTATTATGTGAGCATTAGCATACGAGTCATTCCATTTCAAATCAGGCAGGCAGGTCTGAAACTTGTCACATGACCCTCACAGATTTTTTTGAAAAAAATACAGTAGTTACAACTAAGGGACATATAAAATATCCCAAAAGGATTTTGCAAAAAAAAAAATTATTTCTCTAGTTACAGACGTTTAAAATTTGGGACATAGCTGCCCGTTTTCAGAAAATCAGCAAAACACTCACTTTTAAAATGGCCACTGTTTCAAAAGTTTTTAACCGATTCGAATGATTTTTTTTTCTATAAACAATGAAGGGATGGTATTTTATTTAGACGCTAATTTTAAAAATTTAGTTGGATTCATTGATAAAGAAAAAAAAGTGTTTCTGAAGTGAAAAAATAGTGTTTGTTCAGACTTCATGATTTTTTTTTTTATGAAAGAAATTTATTTTTGACAAAACAGAGGTGGCGATCTAAAGTGCTGTTATTTAAGTTTTGTATCAAATTTTATTGTAAACATAAGATGCATATCCTCTCAGAATTTAAATTTTGAAATTCGAAAATGTTAAAAAATTACGATTTTTGAAGTGTGATTACTCAAAAAAGCCATTTTTTAAAAATCTGAAAATCTGCTCATTTGTTGCCCTTAAAGCGCTTAATGAGCTGCTATCAATTATATTGTGTATTTTTGCCCCAGATATTTTATATGATTTTTCAGAAATGGCCTTTTGTGCATTTCTCAAAAAGCCAGAAATTCAAACTCTTTCTTATTTAATCATTTTAATATAATATTGAATCAATATTTATTAAGAAATATACTGTATTTTTACACAATTACTACAGATAAATTGTACTTAACCTTCTTAGAACTTAAATAGCCCTAGCACAAAGCGTAGCTACTGTGATTTAATGCATGTTATTCTGTTCAATCCAATTACTAGTTTCAAACTCGCATGCTTTATATCAAATACCAAGCAACAGCAAATGTAAAATTTATTGTAGGAATACAGTCAAAACATTATTCGCTATCCCACAATACTGCTAAATAGTAAAAATCCCTAAAATAGTAATGCTTACATGGGACGCACGAGCAAACAAGAAGTGGAAAACAGTTAGAAAACTAACAGCCTCTTAAACAAATATAACTCAATGCATGATTTCTAAATAGGAAAATTTATTGAAAGTGTGAATGAGAATTATTGAATGGGGCAAATTAAGAATGTATCACCGATGGTTTAGGGGCACTATCGAATAATTTGTACACAGATAATCTAGAACAAATATTTCAATAGCCAGAATATAATACCACAAGAAATATAACACCATCTGAACCCTCCTAGACTTTGCATTTTTTTGGTAATAACTAGTAGAAGATGATTCAAGAACTTGATTCTACGTATTTTGCTTTAAGTACATAATTTCATATGCGTTTTAAACTATGTATATTAGTGCTGCAACATATTTGATGTAAAGTGTGCGAGTTTAAAACTAGTAATTGGATTGAACACAATAACATGCATTAAATCACAGTAGCTACGCTTTGTGCTAGGAGCTATTTAAGTTCTAAGAAGGTTAAGTACAATTTATCTGCAGTAATTGTGTAACAATACAGTATATTTCTTAATAAATATTGATTAAATATTACATTAAAATGATTAAATAAGAACGAGTTTGAATTTCTGGCTTTTTTGAGAAACGCACAAAAGGCCATTTTTGAAAAATCATATAAAATATCTGGAGCAAAAATACACAATGTAATTGATAGCAGGTCATTAAGCACTTTAAGGGCAACAAATGAGCAGATTTTCAGATTTTTAAAAAATGGCTTTTTTGAGTAATCACACTTCAAAAATCTTAATTTTTGAACATTTTCAAATTTCAAAATTTAAATTCCGAGATTATATGCATCTCATACTTACAATAAAATTTGATACAAAACTTCCATAACAGCACTTTAGATCGCCACCTCTGTTTTGTCAAAAATAAATTGCTTTCATAAGAAAAAAAAATCATGAAGTCGGAACAAACACTATTTTTTCATTATCAATGAAGCCTACTAAATTTTTAAAATTAGTGTCTAAATAAAATACCATCCCTTCATTATTTATAGAAAAAAATCATTCGAATCGGTTAAAAACTTTTGAAACAGTGGCCATTTTAAAAGTGCGTGTTTTGCTGATTTTCTGAAAACGGCTAACTTTGTCCCAAATTTTAAACGTCTGTAACTAGAGAAATAAATTATTTTTTACAAAATCCTTTTGGGATATTTTATATGTCCCTTAGTTTCAACTACTGTAATTTTTTCAAAAAAAATGGGTGAGGGTCATGTGACACCCTCTGCCTGATCAGAAATGGAATGGCTCATACATCATCAACAATTTGACCGTGGTTGCTCAAATGACATGCTGAAATACTTTGTTTGAATTTAATTTAAATTTATAATTTTGCTAACAGGCCCTCTTATATTAAAAAAAAACTTTTGAAGCATGAGATATCTAAAATCCTTAATCTGAACTTAAAAAGTTATACATTTGAAAAGTTTTTACCTTCAGAATGTTATATCTTGAGAAAATACCACCTGCGTGACCATTGTCTCTATGTTCTCTAATGGTTGCTTGCATCTGAAAAATAAATAAAAAGTTATAATGTACATGAATTTCGGAGCAGATCATAATCTTTTTATTGCTTATACATGTACACCACTTAACAACAAATTGAGAAATAATGAAAAGGAATTTCAATATGCATTACAGGGTTGTTACTCAAAGAGCAGAAATTCCCCGACTTATCCAGGTTTTCCAGACATATTGTAAAAAAATCCTAGTCCTAACTTCATACGAATCGAAAAACGTACATTTGCCCCAAAATATTCTTTTAAAAATAAAAAGGATTATTTTAAAAATCAGGGATTGCTAAGCTTAAAATTATTACTCACGAACTTTGAAACATTATTCAGCAATGTGATAAAAGGGAACAAACCTTCCAATAAAGAAAAACTAGCTGCTTTGCAAAATGTATTTTTTAAAGGTCTAATAACTCAATTTATTGGCGAGAAAATGGACTTATACCAAGATTTTTGAGAAAGAAGAAACTACATTAATTATCCAATGCATTGTAAAAGTATTTGAAAAAAAATTGAATAACAATAATAAAATTTGAGCCACTTATAACTATTTACAAATTAAACTAAAGAATTGGTAAATTTATTAATGATCAAATCAGTGGTGTAAATACAGGGCTCAACAGCTCCGTTTGCATGCTGCAGTTTGAGTGGAGCAAAAAAGAGCTGATATCTTTTTTCATATTGGACTTTTCCCATCCAAAAGAACGTAGCATCGCGTTCCAGCGCTTCGAACATTGGCTCAAAAGTAGCATTCTTGGCAAGCACCATGTAAATTTCCCCGACTTTTCCAGATTTTGGATAAGATAGTAAATTTCCGTGACTTTACCATTCATTCTTAAAATTTAATCATTTTCCCAGGTTTTAACTGTTTTCCAGGTAGCGTAGCAACCCCTGCATGTGCATTGGGCACAAAATAGTTTCTGTACTAAGTTTGGAATTCTACAAATTAATCAAAAAAGGCAAATGCATCTTCCAACGCAAAGTTGTTTATATTTTTGAATGACAATAGACAAATAGCAGAAACACAAAAAAAAGTTTATATATAAAATCACTGAAATTTTTAAAGAACACACATATATAAAAATTCATACACAAAGAAGAAATTTTTAAGAAATATTTTTTTTTTCACTTAAAAAGACTTACTTCTTCATCAACTGCTTGATATTCTTTGTCTTCCAAACCAAGTTCTACTAGCAATGTTCCAGGCTTACTTGGCATGAAAGATGATGCAGCTGAAACCACAAAATTTTGAAATATGATATATTCAAAAATTCATTAAACATTGGCATATGTAATAAAATTAAATGTAAGAAAAGAAACAATGGGAGGGAGGGAGAAGAATTTAAACACAATATTCAACTTACTGTGGCCTGTATATAATTTTTCAATGCCCTTTAACAGCTTATGTCGATGACCATAGGCATTGACTCCTATTTGTTTCAACTCTTCATGGCCCATTTCCGCCAAAATATCAAGTGTAATCTAAAAATGAGATAGTAATATATAAAAATGCAACACATTAAGTCAGTGTTTCTTAAATTGTGTTTGTTCCGCAGAACCCTGGGGTTCTGCAGGAACAAAGGTTCTATAAAACATCCAGGCTTTCCCTGTATAATATTCAGGAAGGTCAATCTAAAAGCAATAAAATTTCAAACAGGCGTCCTGACCCTGTTTCTGTGGCGAGCCTTCCAGAACAGAGTTTCATTTTAAAGTTAGATAGCTGGTTATTGTAGAAGAGTTGGTATTATTAGGGTACATCATAAGGAGGCCTGTGACCTTTTTACCAGATTTTGTTTTGAAAAGTCAACAATTCAACAAAAAAAAAACTGATTAGAATTATCTGTTTCAGCAACATTTTCTCAAAAATCAAAGAACATAATTATAATAGTGCTCAGGAAAATATTTTCTTTTGAAGACTAAGATAGAATTTGAAAAATTTGTAATCATTCTAAAAATTCTTATTTCTTTGCAACAAGTAAAAACCAATCAGAGAAGAAAGAGCTTGAAATAAGGAAAACAATTATTCAAAATTTTGAGCACCTGAAAGGTGTGAGTTTTTTTTTGCTATAGTTTGAAGCACATTGTATGCACAAAAAAAAACGACTCCAATGACCCATTTAATAAAAAGAAAGAATGCTTTTTGAAGTAACTATTTAAATCTGAATCAGAATGCATAAAATAAAACATTTTAAAAAGCCATAATAAACAACTTAATAGCATACAATTTCTTTTACCTGTTATTATAATTATAAATTAATGCAATAATAAATACATTTATTACAAGTTCAATTACGATACCAATTAAATTAATTACAATTAATTGTAATTAATGCAATTCATTTCGAATACTTATAATTAATTAGGGTCAGTTGGGGTAATTGTAAACGCTTTTTCAATGTTTTAACTTTTTATCCTTCCCTACCTCTTGAATGAATTCAGAGATAAAAGGGTGAGCATTGTAGCCACTACTGTACTTCTTGTGAGTAAATGTGTCCAAAAATTTTAACTTTATGACTATTTGTTAGCAAATGAGCTCGTGTTTAAAATTACCCCAGTGTGTTTACAATTACCCCAGAGATCTGGGGTAATTGTAAACAGTGATTTATTTTCCAATAAGGTTGATGCAAATGAAAAATTGTTTCATACACAGTCTGCTTGAAGGATTAAGAAGTTCCGGAGCAATGGTTCTCAATCTGCGGCCAACAGGCCGCATGTGGTCCGCTGACTTATGTTATGAGCCGGCTGAGATCACTTAACGAGAAACATCTTGCAAAAAATCAAGTAATGAGACAAATTTATGTAAAATTTGTCCCGCAGTTGATCGGTCGGTTAAGCTTGGCTCCCACATAACACCAAAAGTGAAGCACAACTGGCCGTGATCAACGCTTTGGAGGGTGATCACCTCCCGCGATTGATTACTCCGAGACCGAGTGCGCTAAAGGGAGCTGTGCACGTAAAATACATCGTCGCTTTAAATGTCCACCAAGTTAGAAATAATTTCCCCTAAGGGACCATCCTAGGTGATGATCTCTCATCTGGGAGCTGATTCAAAATCATTAAGCCCCTCTGAACCAAGTGTACTTTATTCTAGCGGAGCTCATTAATAATCAGTAGGAGCCTCCTTCATTCATGATTGCCCTGCAAGGGAGGCTTGGATTTCCAAGTGGCATTATTAAAAACAACAGCAGTTATGTAAAATAGACATAAAAGTATAATTTACACCAAAATATAATACTTATTGTCCCCCCAAAATACTGGAAATAGGATAAATTTAAGTGTTTACAATTACCCCAGAGTACGAAATATATGGGGTAATTGTAAACACCTAACTTGCACATGAAAAATAACAGGGAGGATTAAAATCATAACGAAATGTTTTTCGCAGCATTCCATATGACAAATAAAAATGGTTGAAACCGCTTACATCGCTTTTGTAGATGAGCTGGAAAAAAAAATGTAAGATCACTAAATTTTGTTAAACAACTTTTTTCACTGTGCCATTTTCAAACAATAGTGACGCCTCCACAGTTGTTTCGAAACTTACGAAACTGTTTCAATGTCTTCCCTATGCTGCCAGTTGATCACTCACAAGCAGTTAAGTTTTAAAAAGCACCACAAGTGTAGTTATGAAGCTTGTTTACAATTACCCCGTGTTTACAATTACCCCAACTGACCCTACATTACAATAACTGGTACTTTTCCATTAGGCGGACGTAAATGTCGCCAATTGTGAACCAAACGCGAGCCAAGTTGTCACACAAAGCTAAAGAGAAAACAGAAATTTGGCGAAATTTTATATTATGTGGCAAATTATCGCTGATTTCTTGCTTGTGCCCGGCTAATGGAAAAGTACCCAATAATGAATACAATTTCTTTTACCTGTTCTTTTTCAAATATATCAGCTAAATGATCAAGACCGAGATTTGACAGAAAACCGGATATTCCAATATTTTCCATTGTTGGATCAGGAGCTTCAGCTCTGTCGAAGTCCATGCAACCATCACCATGTTGAGAACCAGTAGCTGAAGAGGATTGAATCTTTTGTGATGAAAGCAGATTCAATGAGAGAGGAATGTCATCCTCTAACCCAACAACAGGTATATTTGAAATCGCAGGAGGAGTTGGAACACTAAAAAATAGATCTCAGTTTAAACACTAAAGAATTCAACAACATTTATAAAATTTCACATGCTCTGCTACACATTATTATATTTCTTAATTTTTATGTATTTATTTTTAGGTATTTTTATTTTCTTAAAAGTAAGAGACAGATCTAGTTTGTAAGATTACAAAAAAAAAAAGAGCTTTATAAAAACTTTCCATGAAAGAAGAAAACCAAATTTAGCAAAAAAAAGAGTATGTTTTGTACAAAACAACATATTTTAGTGTTCGAGAATAAACCTTTCAGCACATTCATTACCAACGGGGTTAAATTTTGCTTATTCAAACTAAAATTTACCACACCAGTGTGAAAAAATGGTATGTTTGTATTTGAATAAAAATTTTTACAAAAAGACCCTGAATAAACTTATACTAAGGGGAAAATACCAGGAAATACTTTATAAAAGAAGTAAAATTGGAACATAGTTTAAACCTGAAAACTCAAATTTAAAATAAGCAAGTGATCAGAAGAAACTACCAGATTAATAACCATGTTTTCTTGTTTGAATTGTAGTCAATAGATGGACTTTCAATTTTTCATTAACATTATGGGACCTGTTGCAATATTTATACATGCAAATTTTTATATTATGAAGAGAAAGAAATGTAATTAATATTATTTCAGCTATCAATTTCTGTAAAAAAATTAAAACTGGGTGAAACATATATATATTTCCAAAATATATCAGGAATTTTGACTTATAGGGGCAGGTATGGGAGCTAATGTCAAAATTAATTATTGTTAGCCACAATTTATGGCCAAGAATTGGCATTCAGAGCTGCCAACCTTACAAAATGAAAAAGCAGGAGAAAGAGAACCAAAAAGCAGGAGAAATTTCTGAACCTCAGAACCAGTTGAATGCTGGTAAAAAAAGTTTTTTTTTACATAAATTAACATTAATCCACAATATATAAAATGCATATTTTATAAGTTATCTATTTTTTAAAGATAATTTAGAATTAAAAATAAAATACCGATTTATGCTGTTTTATTTTTTAACATCATTTACTACACACTTCAAATGTCTTTTGTTAGTTAAGATAATTCAGAACAAGAAATAAAAATTTTTAAGCGATTACAAGTAGAATTTTGATATGGTCATGAAATGCACAAACAATAAACAAAAAAATTATGTAATGAAACTGCAGCTAGTAAAAACCTTTAGAAAACAAAATTGACAAAAGTATTAACAGTTTTCTAAATTTTTACTACAAAGAGATCAATGTTACTGAAGAGAAGTTCCGAGACTTTTTTCTTTCTTAAAAAGAAGGAGAAATTTCTGCATTGGCAGGAGACAGTTGACTGAACAGAACAGCAGGAGCCCCCTGCCAAAAGCAAGAGAGTTGGCAGGTCTGGGCATTTGACATAGCCTTTAAGATTTATTTTCATGCTTTTGAAAAGAGAAAATTATGAAAACAGGAAATTTAAAAATAGGGTGAAAAGGGGGTGGGGAAGAACAATATGCTGTATGAGTCAATAAGAAATCTATTTGGTTAAAGCCTGTTTTCGATATCTTCTGATTTTGTAATTTTTGATGGAATAAGAAATATTTTTCCCGTAGATGTTGAAGTATTTACTCGCTGGACACCTTCATTTTTTTTCTAGGTCATACAGCCCCCCCCCCCCCCCCCCCCGAGTATGTTGTATAATAAATATGTTTTAAGGAACAGTAATTTAAACATAAGATTTTGTCTCTTCACATAAATCTTGGTGGGCATATTAATATATTTCTCTGTAAAAAATCTCAGAGGTAAAACAGAACTATTTATTAAATAATAATGCAAATAAACAAAAACAAATTCCATTTTTATTTTAAAAAAATAAACAAAGTAATCAATAAATTTTATAAGCGATTTACCAAAAGTAACAAATTTTATGTTTGTAAATTAGAAGTTAAATTTTCATGAATTTCATAACTGGGTTACATGTTACATAGCTTGCAATTTTCTAAGTGAATGGTGCTCTACACTTATGCAAAGTAGGCAGTTTTTGTATATATTTATCATGTTTTCAATTGAATTTTTTTGTGCTTAATAGCAAAATAAAAGGATCTTGATATGGCACGTTATCTAGCTTCGGGTTATTTCAAATAAAAAAAGACAAGGACAGTAAAAATGATGCCCAAAACAAATCATTTCAGAATAAAGCTACTTAATTTTAACTCAAAATGAAAATATCAATTACCTAGAAGTAGCAACAACAGGTATCACAGAAGTTCCAATAGCACTACTTTTGGTAGTAGGTGGCAATGTCGGTGGAGGCATAGCATCAACAAGCAAACATTTTACGTCTTCAGCCTAAAAATTACCGTAACATTAATTCAAGATTCATATTTCGAAAAAATGACCAAAGTGAATGCATTTTTCTAAAAAAATTTATTTCATTGCAAAACTTTTGTTTGAGCAGAAGCTCTGGTAAAAAACTAACTTCACAGTGTCATTTATTGCACATAATTTGCTTTACTCGACAAAACTAAATCTTAATTTAAATACAGAAAAGTCTCTCTGTAACAAAATTGCTTGGTACCAGTTGAACAATTTGTAATAAAAAAAAAAAATTTCATTATACAAACATTACAGATTTTTAGTTATTTAAGTATGTATTACATACATTTAATGTATTACATACATTTTATGCGATAGTTGGTAAATGTGATACATTAATAAGCATTTAGTCAAGACTTTCAATCAGAAGTACAATAAGGCGCATCGTAAATTTGTTAAAATTATACCATTTTTTATTGTATGAATAAAATATTCAAGAGTGAAGGCAATTCACCAATTAATAATCTATACTAGTATGTATTTAACATTATTTTGCTTATTAAAAATTCAGATTTAATGATTAAAAATTCAGAAAAAATTCACATTAAAAATTCAGATTAAAAAATTCAGCTTTAAAAATTCAGATTTTTTTTTTTTTTTTTTTTGCTTTCTGAGCAATTTGGTTGCACAAAATTTATAAATTTTCTTTGAAAATGACAAAGATTGGAAAGATAAAAGTATGAATATTTTGTCACAGGGAGACAACCACTTCATTATATGGAGAGTATTTTGAATGTTATTTAACATTCTGATTAAAAATTTCACTATGTGGAGAAATTTGCTGTTGGGAAACTTTTTTGTAGAGAGACTCGGCTGGTATTATGTTCTATATAGAAAAAGTATTGGATTCGAGAAAAATTTAGAATTTCTACAGATTTACAAGATTTTAGGAGTGCAGAACCCATTGTGACCATTTTTAGAAAATGTATATATATATAAAAATATTTTGTGGCAGCTTTAACTCAAAACGTATTGCATGGAATCAAATGAAATTTGGCGCACACATGGACCCTGAGGGCAACTGGTGCTTATTAGTTTCTGGCACGAATCCATTAGAAGGAGGCAGAGCAATCAAACGTTTTTCTCAATTGGTGTGAGTGCTATAGCTCAAGAAGTAATGGAAGAATTTGAAAAAAAAAATTTGTATACAAGTGGACCTTAATACGAACAGGTATTAATTACATTTTGGGTGAAACAATTGAACTTTTTATTAGTTTTTTGTGGGCACTGTAACTCAAGGCGTAATGCATAGAATTAAATGAAATTTGGTACACAGATGCATCCTGATAGGAAGTAGAGTTGATTAAATCTTTATGCCATTCCCTACAAAGGGGGTGGAGCACAGTCGAACGTTTTTCTCGCTAAGCGTATATTTCAAGAATCCAACAATTCAAACAATTACATTTTGGTGCCAATCAGGCCAAGGGAGCGGAGACTTTGCTTTGCATTGTATTGTATTGTTACCATTTAACCCACACTTTAACAAATAAAAATTTTAGTAATATTTTGAGGCTTTGCTGGTAGAAAAACCTTTTAATTAGTTTATCTTGGTTTTAAACCACTTTTATACAATTTATTCATTTATTTAATTCTTCAATAAGAATTTGTATCATAATAGGATAGGTAAATTTGACGAGTAGTAATATTCATATGAAGGATATAAAAGAGAGTTCCGTGATGGCCACAACAGACTAGTTTTATGATCATATGACATGAAGGCAGCTACATGAAAAATGTTAAAAAATGTAAAAAAATAATTTTGAGCTGCAAATGTTGAAATAAAAGTTTTATACAATCACATTTTGAATAATGGACATGTTTTATTGGGCTACTATAGCAGCATTTTCCCACACACAGCAAAATAAAAAAAAAAAAAGATTAATTTATACAGTGAACATCAAATTCCTAAATTAGTTAGATACTATGAATATTGAACAATAAACTTCATTATGAAAATTAGTTAATACATTGCTGCTTTTATGCTTTAAGGAGAAACTTACAGTTGCCAAGTCAAATGGAGTTTGGCCTTCATGATTTTTTATCGTTGGATCTGCACCATGAGCCAGCTACAAATAAAAAAATAAGTATTATTTAAAAAGTTGAAACTAAAATAATTTTTTCTCAAAGAAAAACAAAATTTCAATAACAATCATCTTATTTTAACAAGCTCCAGCAAGGAGAATAAGGGGTCCCAAAATCTTGTGGTTATCGTTCTGTATTACTGATATTACTGTTTGTTTGACTGTTCTTTATTGTATTATTTTTCAGTAGATGATAGGTGAAAAACTGATGTAAATAGTACCTTTTAACACAAAAATGAACTTGAGCACTATTATTAATATTTTTAACATATATGTTAAATTACAGAAGTAGGCCATTCCATGGCAACTGGGCCAATTTCTGAAGTCGTCCTCTACCGACCATCACCCATATTCCCGAAACTTTGTACACTGCTTCTAGTACATGTGGAACTTAGTTTGACAAAGTTTTAAATTCCTAATGTCGAAATTGAAGCCTTAAGGACTATCCAAAGTTTGAATTTGATAAGTTCATGATTACAGAGTGATTAAAGTAGCCGAGTTTAGATGCCCCGAAAAGAAAATAATAAAAACACCAACTAGATAAGTGCTCCACCCAGACAGCCCTTTTTTCTTGGCGGACCTACAAAATTTGGAAGATCATAAACTCAAACTTTTTATAGTACATGCAGTCAAAGTTGCCACAAAATTCACTTCTGCAATCAAAGTCTGAATTTTGGTGTGCTGATTTCATATTTCCCCGTAGGCGCAAATGTTAAAAAAATTTTTAACCGTTCAAAATTGCTGAAAAATGTTCAAATCAAAAAATGTTTCCTGTTGAGAGCTTCTTTTAATAAGCTTGTTCAAAAGAACTTCGATCTTATGCCCAAAGTTTACATAACTTGCTTCATTTTTGTCCATAGGCATTAATGTTAAGATTGTTTGAACTGTTCAAAACTGCAAAAAATTGTTCAAATCAAAAAGTAAAATATGGAAATGAGATGTCCTTGCCAAAATCTTTCGAATGCAAAAAAAAATATTTCTAATTGGACAATTCCTTCAAAAGTTATTAGGGGGGGGGGGGGGACAGACCAACACAAACTTTCCTCATTGCAAAACCCAACTATCAATTTTTATTTTTTAATATTTATTTAATTACTTAACTAATTTTTGAGTTTTTCTTATTTTTAACGATATCTTTATGACACATTAAGCCTTCTATCATTCTTTTTTTTTACGGGAAAGCAGGCTAAAAAACCAATGTTAATTTTAGCATTACTATGTTTTTAATACTATTAGTATAATAACTATATATAGCTAGTTAATAATATTAGCGTTATAACTCTCATGAATTGTGCAATCACACCATTTACAAGGCCAATCATTTTTCCGGAGTTATAATTAATAATATTTTATGAGCTTCCCTAAATATATATGTTCAATAATAATATATATGTCTAAATATATATAAACATATACATAGGTACATACATATATAGACACACACATATATATAATCATTTAATGTATAATTATATATTATGTAGAACAATATGTAACGAATGTAATTACTTCATGTGAATGCAGTTTTATTTTTTCCTTTTCTCTTAAATGCATTTTTTCTTCAGAAGTTCTTTTACAGTTTATTTTTATTTCTTTAATATTGTTCTCTATATCCTTGTTATGTTAAGCAAAGCTGCTTTACTCATTTTACTTCAGCTGTACATTAAGTTTAAAACACCATATATTTTAAATTTTAACGTTTCATTTTAGAAATCATCACCATAGTCGTAATCGGCATTATGTGATCAAAATCAATTACGTTTTTGACCACTGTGACCCTATTCAAAATCGTAATCTAATTTTCTGAGTTTACCATAGTCAAAATTGTAATCGTAATCTCTCATTTTTTTTCTCTACATAATCATAATTGATTATGATTCATTGTAATCGACTCCAAGCCTGGTTGCCAAATTTGGATGATTGAGCACTAATTAAAAATATGAAAAATAAATTCTTACCAATAATGCACAGAGTTGTGTTCTCCCTTTCTGAGCAGCTTCATGAAGAGGAGTGAACCCCCATCGATCAGTGGCATTCACCACAGTGTTATACTTAATCAGCAAGGCTGCAATATCTAAATGCTAAAGAGAGAAAACATTTATTAAATGAAGTGTAATAAGAAAAGAATTACAAAAAATAATTCAATACACATATTATACTGTTAAAAATTGAGTCGTAAAAAAAAATACTCAACAAAGGTGTAAATGTGTCATTGTATTTTCAAAGTCACATGCACTTGATTTTATGTTTGGTGAGCCAGCTAAGACATTTTAAGAAAGATTTAACACACTATGTTAAATCTTTCTTAAAATGTGGACTTGGCACTCACTTGATAGAGAACAAAGCTTAGTTCTTAAAAGCAGCAGATCATGATGACGAAAGGGAGAAAGAAAGAAAAAGTTGGCAATGATAGCAAAGAGTCAAGTAGGAGTGACTGGTTTCACAGGATTCTTAAAAGCTATTTTTCTATTAAAAATGACCTGACATTTTATCCATTTCTTAAAAATTTAGCTTCACAGTAATGTTGTTACAGAATGTTGCCACTTTATGAGTTTAATTAAATTCCTTCACATTTTTAATCTTTTGGTTGTTGTCTTTCAGTCTTGTGAATTCATTCAGTCAGCAGCTTATATACTCTTTTACAGATTGTTTAAACAAAACTAGCATTAAAATGGTGTGATTTAATGAAAACATGCAATTTTGTAAAACATTCTAAATAAAATCTGAATAAAATTTGAGTTTAAAAAAGTGTTTTAACTGCAAATTTATGTACTTTATAAGTTACAAACACAATTTTGCAAATGGTTTAAAAAAAAAAAAACCACTTGGTTTAAACCAAATCTTTTTTCATTTATTTTGCACATCATTAAAAATTGCAAAATCCAATTTATGAAGAAATTGAAAGCACAACAATGGATAATTAATGAATATGTAAATTAATAATTTTTTTTTTTTAATCAGTGCAAATTTTCTCATCTCCTATCTACATGTCAGATTATTTGGGTTTTTCTAAACTTAGCTCTGAAAAAGCTAATTTGAGAAAAGCTCTTCTCAGTCATTATAAAAATTAAATGATATTGCAATTGTAATTCCTGGAGTTAAGAAATATATATTAGAAATAATAAAATATCTTCATAATAACCTATTTGCAAATGTATGTTACAGATAACACTTTAAAAAAAAAAAATTTTTTTCATTTATTTTACACATTACAAAAAATTTCAAAATCCAATTTGCAGAAATTACAAGCACAGCATTAGATAAATAATGAATTACTGAATTTGTAAATTAACAACCTTTTTTTTTTAATCAGTGCATTTTTCTTTCTAAATTATTCTCTTATTTTTGAAAAAATATATTTAATCTTCAATCAGGAAAAATAAAGTTTGTCCATTGTATTACTTTTATAAAATTGCTTTTGTTTTTTAAATATATTTAATCAAGAAAAACAAAGTTTGTATTTAAAAAAAATAAAAATAATGCTGTTAATTTCTAAGCCAATGTTGCTGATTTATATAAGTGTTATCATTGATAAATCCGGTAAGTGTAAAATATATCTATAGTAAAAGATTTGTAATCATTTGTTGATATTAATGATACTGTAAATCAACACACATTATTTTTAATATATCTTTCATTTTTGCTTATTTTTTATTGATTTAGTAAAATATGCTTTTGTTAAAGCTCGACCCGCAAAATAATTTTTTTAATAACTTGCTGAAAGGTCTATAAATAGAGTATTGTAATATGTTAATACAGTAAAACCTGTAAAGTTGACCACCTAAATTGACCACTTTTGGTCAGTAACGAAATTAGCCCTATATTATTTAATGTAGGGAAACCTTTGTAACTTGACCACTTATGTACGCCAAATTTGGGTGAGAGTATTATAAAAAAAAACCTTTGTAAGTTGGCTGTCCTAATTATTACTCTATTTATTTGTTTATCTATTTTTGCAAAGATGTAAAAAAACTTAAATAAATGCTCCAGGGCAATATTTTTTATACTATGATGTTAGATCAGTATTTGTCTGGATGGATGAAACATCAGTATAAAGTTTGCCTAAACCTCTGTGTAAGTTAAGCATCCGATAAAACTACTATGAGCACTCTTTTGCTTTCTAAATAAGTTTCTTATTTTTCTTCTAATTGATCTAGCCATTTCAAAAAATTATGTATTTTTAGGGAATATTTTCCATTAAATAAGTAACTCACATAATTAATAAGATATTTATCATTATGTTAACTAAGTGCTTTAATTTTAAAGTTGTATAGGATACATTGTAAGTCATTCAGATTAAATTTATCTAATGATATTTTAGGTAATTGCGAAAAAAAAGCCAATTACTAATTTTAAAGAAAAGTTTTTACATGAAGTTATATTTTAATTAGTCTCAAATGAATAAACGCATTGTGTAAGAAATGACAAAAAAAAAAAAAATCTCCACTCTATGGGTTGACTACTAAAGTGCTGCACCGTCAATACGCATTTCACTGTAGGTAACTTTCTGAAAAAATAAAAGCTACATTTAGAAGGTAATTAAAATTCAAGGTTTTAACTTAGTTATTTAATTAATTATCAACAAATTTATTACTAATAACATTTATTCACCATTAATGATCTAAAATCTCCATGATTTTCCATAAGTCAAATTGTTTTGCCCACAAATACTATTTAAACCAAAAAAACCCGGTTTAAACTAAAAAAAACTGGTTTAAACCAAAAAAAAAAGTTTTTTTGGTTTTTTTCAAAAAAACCAGGTTTTTTTCCAACCCTGAAAAAAAGTAAAGTATTTTTATAATACACTTTTCAAAAATAATATATATTAAAAACAAAATATGAAGTACCCCATATGATGAAGCATTATGCAAAGGTATCAAGCCACCTTTATCCTGAGCATTAACATCAGCTCCATGCTCTAATAGAAATTCAGCAACTTCTAAGTTGTTGTAACCAGCTATAAAACATGTATGATTGTAAAACAATTGCAAAATGTCTAAACAAGGAGCAATTTATCAATAATACTGGTTAAATTTTCAATATGATAATAATAAAATTAAATGCAAAATATATTTGTACAAATGTAACAAATTTATTTCAATTATTTTCAAATAAGCATAATATAACTTTACCTGCAAGATGCAAAGGTGTAGAATTTCTACCTTGAGAGTCCCGGCAATTAATATTTTCAGGAGAAACCAATTTTAATACTCTGCTGAGATTTCCTTTTTTTGCAGCATCAAGCAATGCAGCATCACCTAAAAAAAAGTTGCTTAAGTACAGAAAAAAAGCAAAAAAAGAATTTTTTTTTTAAACTTTTGAAAAAGTTTAATTAATTCTAACAAACCTCTTAATAAATCTGCAACATCTTGATCTCCTTCTTTAACTAAGTCTAAAGGTGTGTGGCTATCTCGATTCTTTTTTGTGGGGTCAGCTCCATGCTTTAAGAATAAATGGAACTACATTAAAACACACAATTTTACAACTGAATTACATGCACATAAATTTAATTTGGGGGAGGGGAAAAAATAGATTTTTTGCAAACATGGGACTATTTTAAATTTGGCTCATTGTATCAGAAATCTTCAAATAAAATGGTAAAATCAATATTTATACTTAGTTTAATATAATTAAGGTAAGAATTCATATCATTTTGAATCATTTTGTGTTAAACAGGTCGGCTAAAATCAGTTCATGCAGCATTGTTACATTCATTTTCAAATAAGAAAAGGGGGTATTTTCAAAGGCAATTGGCTAAACAATTATATTTAATTGGACCACTTTATAAGCTAACATATTTGGTACTACATTTTGCCTAAAGGTGTTTCTGTCTAAAAAAAAACATCTGAAATTCTGAACTTCATACAGAATTTAAAAGTTTTCTTAAGAAGTATGCATCAAGAGTTTAAAATAATAGTAATAGGGGTGACGCCCTCCTCCCCCCCCCCCTCTCTCTCCACACACACACACACACAAGAGAGAGAGACACACAACACATACATACATAGGTAAAGGATAAAGTAAACCTTCAAGCGATTAAATGAAAGGTCTGTAATATTAATCCCAGAAGTTAATTTCTTCCAGAAGCATAATTGTTGGTTATTTAAAGTTTAAAACATTTTGCTTCCCTTAAGGAAGAAAGAAAAGCACAGATATTGTTGGTCAAAAAAAGCTCAAGATTAAAAAATTGAAAATTTTTCAAAAGAAAAAAAACAACAACAATTTTTTTTGCGGAGAGGGGGGGGATGCTCAGCAGGTTTTCTAAAATTTTCAGAAAGTTCAGAGTACTTTGGATTAGCATTGTTTTGCAAACAAATGAGAGTGTGATAACGATGATTATAATACTTTACATTATTTGCTTATAAATATAACTAGTAAACCCGGCTGTCATATAAAATGACCGCTGTTCTAGATATTATAAATTGAAATTATAATGACTTGAGCAAAGGTGTCTGCTAATTCAAACTGAATTAGCCAGGTCACACGACGAGGACACCCCTTTGCTTACTGCCCCCCACTACTATAGATTTCTGGTTGGATCTTATTAGGAGAGCCCACCCCGTTGACGCGGTTCGCCATGAGTACACCATCTTGGTAATCCTGATTTGATCGTAACCCTGTTTTATCGTCAGGCGAGGTGGACGCCAAATTGGCAGTTTTGAAAAGGGGTAGGCTCTCCTAGGATTTTACCAAAGCGCAGACGATAAATAAATATAATAAAAAGAAAGAAAGGATTAAATTAAATTTGCGTATATATTAATTTTTAACAGAGATTGCAAATACAGCGAAGCCTCACTCAATATGCTTGATAAACGTTTTGATTATTATTAGTATATTTGTTACATTTGTTACAATAAAAATGGCAACTGCATTGATTTGTTTGTTCACACGGCAACTGTAATTATATGGTTGGAAATGAGGGCAACAATGCAAAAATAAAATAAAACGGGTCGAAAAAATCCTTGAAAAGTTTTTAAAAATTAATTTTAAAAAATCTAATTGAGTCACAACTTTCATTTTTGCAGCGATGAGTTTCTCGGGCCGTAAACATTAACCATGCCGAATGTGGTCCCGATCGGTAAAACGGACTGGGATTCTATAGCAGACAGGCAGACAGAATAAGCCGCTTATATATAAGATGTGTACTATTTTAAAAAGATAGAAAACATCAATATTAAGCAGTAAGAATTTTTTCATAAAATAATTGAAAAATATTTTTTGCTTCTTTCTGCTGACGTATTTACGAGACCTAAAACTATTGGACAATTTCTATAAATGATTTTATTTTTGAATAAAATAGCAGCATTACAGATATTTTTGTGTGTGGTTCTGGTAGATGAAGCCAGGGATGTAACTAGGTAATTTTCAAACAGGAGTAAGGCTTTAGCGTGCACCCCTTAATCAATTTAGAGCCCCTAAAATCTGGCACCAGGGGCACAGACCCCATCTGTCCCCCCCCCCCCCTTAGTTATGTCCCTGGATGAAGCTAATAAATATGGAAAACAAGTATTGAAACAGTAGGATAAGGAAAGATACATTTTTAGAGTATAAGAACAAGAGCAAAAATCATTAAGTACAGTTTTAAACAAATAAATAGGTTGAACAATTGTAGTCAACAGACACAATGTCACAGGACGATAGATTCTAGATTTGGCATTAGATGTCAAAAACTTTCAACTTTGAAAGAGGACAAAGGAAAAAAAAAATTGAAAATTTTTTTTTTTTTTTAATTTACGAATTGCAGTCAACGTAAACAATAATTACACTTATAACAAAAACACTTATCTTAAAAACATAAGAGGTAAATATACCTTAAGTAAAAGTTTAACAATTTCATATTTTCCTTTTGCAGCAGCTTCATGTAATGGAGTGAATTTCCATAAATCAGCAACATTTACATTTGCACCAAACTAAAGGATAAGAAAAATATTATGCATGAAAATACAATGGATTTAAAAAGAAGACATTAAAAGGAGAAGAATAAAAACATGCAAATCTTACAAAAATTTCCAACTATTTTCTAGAAAGCCAAATTAAAATTTTGCTTTGAAATAACCGTTATAATGCTTAATAGAAGAGAAAAAAAAAGTGATAAAGATGAATACCTTAACAAGCAATTCAGCAACTTCATAATGTCCATATGAGCATGCATTGTGTAGAGGAACAAGGCCGCTATAAAAGATTTGAAAAAAAAAATTTAAAATAAGTAAGTAAAAATAATTTAGATTTTTTTTTTTTTTTTTGTGGAAAAGACTACACACATTTCTAAAATTTGCAGAACAGTTTAAGAATTTAGCGGCACACAAAATTGCCGCAGCACAGTGGTAGAGAATTACTGGCTTAGGCTCCTATGTAAAGAAAAGATTGATCTGTATGCTAATATATTGCCGATTCAAATATTAATTCAAGCCGTAAAAAACTGTAACAAGAATTTTTAGTGCTCACAAAGAAAGAAATTTGTTTGTGTTGATAGACGGAATATAACATTTTAGTTTGCTGCTGATTCCAAACCAGGTACCCCACTAACAGATCTAAAATATATTACTTTTGTTTCCTCCATCAGCTATATAAGCAGGGTTCGTACGCTTCCTACTTTTTCAGATTTCTTCCTACTTTCCTAATAATTTTTATAATCTCCTAATTTTTCATGCAACTCTTTCCTTATTTTTTAAAAGGATTTTACTTTTTGTACGCACATGTTCGATGAATCAGACCATCAGACCATGCTCTTGTGAACTTAATATGCAACTTTTTATCAGAAATGCCAATTTTCCACATTTTCTTATTTCGACTAAAAATCTGTTTATCCTAATTTTTCCCGGAAAATTTCGCTTTTCTCTCTTAAGGTTTAAATTTTACGAAACTTCAGTTTTTTTTTTCTTTTCCTTAAAGATAATATATCTTTTTTTGAAGATAAAATAACTGAAGACTTTTTAAAAACAATTGTAAATTAGCGAAAACGTTTTCCAATATTTGACTTAATTAACAAAATTCGGACTGGAGAGTGCCGATGAGTACACGTGCGATACAAGAAGTAATTAACCAAGATTAAGTGCTGCCCATTTTTCACCAAAACAGAAAACAAAATACTTGTGCATAATCGCTCATAAACGGCCTTCCCCCTCCCCCCCCCCCTCAATATTGTGCCGGGTCTTTTTTCGCCAAATCGTCGGAGGGGGGGTCAAACGACCGCCCACCCCTGATTGTCCAAATGACAGGTTAAAAGGTACAACTCTCTCTCTCTTACTATTAGTTTTAATTACTTACCCTTTATCTTTTGCATGTACATCAGCTCCATGTTGAAGTAGATACTCAACAACAGAAACCCTGTTATATCCAGCAGCAAAATGTAATGGGGTGGACTGTCTGCCATCAACATCTCTACAGTTGACAACAGGCAAATGAGATGATAAAATCCTCTGCAAGAAATACATTTTAAAAAATTTTACTACTTTTCTGAGAAATATAACGAATAAGAAATGAAAATTAGCCAATTTAGACAAACTGATTTTAATTAGTTAAAAAACCACATTGGTTAAAATCATTCTAACCCCAGCATATTCTATATCATAAGTTCTTCATGACAAAGTTTCTTAAAAGCAAATCCTCCTATTAAAACAGGGTTTGTACATAAATTATTCAAACTTGCTCCTAGAGCATGATGTTAATTTTAATTATTTATTTTTTTACCTTCTCAAAGATGAACAAAAAATATGTAAAATTTTTTAAATGCAGCCAGGGACAGAGGTGTCCTGCTCAAGAAAAAGTTTAACTCAGTTTGAATAACTCTAACAAAAATTATTATTGGGATAGGAACCAGACAGATAGATTGACAGCCCAAAAGACAGAACAATTTATTTAACTCAAAAAGACCTTTTATTTTTATTTTACTTTTTAAATATTAAGTGAATTAATTTATTTATTTTCGACTTTTTTCACTTTCACAAAATGTTAAACGGCTATTAAGTGTAAATGCATTACAACACATATATATATGTGTGTGTGTACACGAGACTTCAAATCCAGATCACTCAGACCAAAATCATTCCGTTTTTCGGAACTTTCTGGATTTAGGTCTTCACACAAAATAAACGACATCGAAACCCGTATAGTTTGCTCTCTAATTTTCCTACAGTATTTTATTCAACTGTAGCATTTTTCATTATCCTATATAGTCATGTATAAGCTGAGAAATTCAGAACAAAAAGCAAAGTGCAAAGTTGAGGAGGACAAAAACGAAGTGAAACATTGGAAAACAATTTGGACATTTTCTCAATTTCATTTCATCTTTTTAAACTGAACAAGAAAGAAACAAATATTGGCAAATCCTGCAACAATTTTATATTGTTTTGCAATTTACTAAATACTTTAATAACAGTAAAAGCTCCGATTATTGGGAAAATGCGAGAAACATATTTCGATTTAATGAATTTTCCATACAATTGATTGCGTAAAAATTCAAGCTTTTTTTTTAAATAAAGATTGTAATAAGATTTTTAAAAAAATCAAATAGAAACATTTTAATAATATTAGATTCAGAACCAAGGCAACAATTAATAAAATTATGATCCCAAAATTAAAACTCTTTATACAGGAATATGAAAATTGCACATTTCTAATCTTAAAACTGCTCATTGCATTTCCTTTTTCTTCATTTTAAAATGTATATTTCTAAGAAACGTTGCTAAATAAACTTGCTTTTCCTTCTGAAAGTAGGAGGTGGAATTCACTCAAATGTATTAAATTATCAAAAACCATCTTTGCTTTAATGTATACATTCCGCAACGTAAAAAACTATAATATGGCAGTTTTAATTTCAGTTATAATATTCCATAAAACTTTTGCTTCCCACCGAAAATAACATTTATTGCACTTCAAGATGGTGAAAAATAAAGAAAAAAAACCTTAGTGCCTACTAAAGATAAAAAGAAAGTAGTGCATTGTTTTGGTACTTATCGGTTATACGTCCTTGCTTTTTTTGCTCGCCAAACATTGATAAATGAAATATAAACAAAGCTATATGTTTTGATTCAACAACATAAATTATTCTTAACCATTACATGTTGGCAACATTTTTAAAACAGTCCCTTTTCTTCTTCTAGGGAATGTTTTCTTAATTTTGAACTTGGCTCACATTTTTTTTAAATAAAAATTGAATGTTCTTGAAAAGTTCCGGATTTTGGATCTTCCGGTTTCGAGATTCCAAATCTAGGGCCTCATACAGTATTTTAAAGAAAAGAAAATACGGGTTGAATATGAAAATAATCAGAAATCCATTACCTTGACAACTTCTGTATCCCCAGCTTTAGCAGCTTCTAAGAGTTGATATTCAATGTCAATGCCAACAGTTGTAGGTTCTATTTAACAAAATTAAAGCATAAATGACATAATAATGGTAATGTACAGGTACAAATGCTAACCTTAATTTTGGAAGAAGAAAAAAGAAAGAAAGAAAATAGTATTTTCTAAAACAAAATATAGTTCTTTTTTCAAAATGAGGTAAGTAGTCAAATGGGACACATTTTCCATGCCTTGCAAATATAGTAATGAAAAAACAAAACAAAAAAAAATGTCAAAGAATGCATTATTGTTTTTTAACACCAGCTACACCTCATTTTTCTATCGTACGTATTTTTTGAATAACTCGGAAATTATAGCATAATGACATCTTTGTACACACTCGCAACTGACATAATGGAACAAAATTCAAGAAAAACATTATATGCGTAGATTATATAGGTATACGCTTTGACAAAAAAAACCTTAAACTTAAAAAGTTAATGAATCATAGTCGAACTTCGACCACAGGGCGTTCACTAGTTAATATATTTTAAAGCTGACATCTAAAAACGGTATAAAAAATCTTTCATGTAATCTTTTCTTCTTTTCGTAAATTATAATCAAAATATTCTTAAAAGTAAACATTTAAAATGAAATCATCTCTTTCTTTTCTTTCTTTCTTATTTCTTTTTCTTTTTTAATGCTCACAGAATCACGCAAAAAATTTTTGCATACAGATGTTTTCAATTTGATGCTCACCATTCTATATAAAAGGAATATAATTTTAAAAAATTTAACAAAGTTCTACATTTTTTTTCTTCAAAACATTCATTTTTAATAATTGGGGTGGAAGAAGAATGATGAAAAAAATGCATGCTTATACATCTAAATTTTCAAATAATAGCAACACGACTTCTTCTATTATTATGTAATTTACTTATTCAATTGCACTTACCACTTAATAGTTTTTGCACACTTTCATTTGCAACTTGGGCAGCAGTGTAGCCTTGCAAGCTGATGATGGAAGTATCAACATCATATGAAAGTAATAATCTGCATGCTTGAATATTTCCCTCTCTAGCACACCTATGAAGAGCTGTTTGCCCAAGCCCATCCAATGCATTGACCTAAACACACAAAAAGGAGGGGGGGGGGATTACCAGTCATTTCTTTAAAAAAGAAATAAGTAACTTATGTAACCATTAACTTATGTAATACATACAATACAATAAGCAACCATATTAAGAAAGTTTAGCAGTGGCAGAAAAACATTTTGTTACTTGATCATCCTAAATAAAAAATTTACTGAGTTAATAAATGTAAATTTCAATATCTTGCAAATTACAAAAATGTTAGACATTAATACAACAGTTCAACAAATACATAACTTCAAGATTTTCTGGTATTTTGTATTATATTTGGATTTTTATATATTTACTTATTTTCTGAAGACTAATTTTTTTTATTTTAACTTTGCTCAAATAAACAAAACTTAAATAATGCTTTATTTTGAAACATTATATACATATATATTAATTTCAAATGGGCTGCATATATATTGGTTCTTAACCATTGCAGACCTAATCGTTAACAGACACTGGTCCCAACTCCTTCACTGGCACCAAGTGTGGTACCATTGCTGCATGAGAATTATGACGTTCACTTTCTTCACCTGAAAGGATGAACACACAGACTCTGTTGATGAGAAGTTGCACTAGAAATTTAATTTAGCCTAGAGTATCCAAGCCAAATGTCTACTCAAGTGATCTTTTACATGTCGCACAATCATACGACATGGGTGCAGACGATTTTCTGCATCTTGAAAATCCACCGATACTGCCAGGCTATTCTATGAACTGGGACATACAAGTCCCAGTGCCTTACCCCAACGCCACAGTGCTGGCACTTTATAATTGTTGTTTAACACTTTTTGAGTAACTTCAGATGAAATTTTCAATCTGTTAAAATTTGGTTCTCAAATAAAGAACATGCATCACTAAGCTCTGTTGCGCTCCCAGAAAACATTACAATTTCAACAGTTTCTCCCCCCCCCCCCCCTTTTCTGTCTTTTCCCAATGCAAGAATGAAGGGTTAAAGATATACTTCCTTTCTTTACAATGGCATAAATAAATATGGAAGTAAAAAAGATAATTTGGAAAATTCACTTCATTAAATTAAATGATCATACAAAACATTATCCAATGTCTAAAACAACCATTAGCAAAGCCAGCGCAGTAAAAGTTACATTTATATGTAATAGAAAAAAATATTAAAAATAATAAAGTGATAGGGCATAAAACATTAAAATTTACGATAGTACTACAAGAATATAGTTGTTAGATTTACTTTTAAAAAGTTACTAAATGAACAAGCATACACTTGCCTTCATTGGACTCTCCCAATTACTTTGGTATTTATTTTACACAATACAGAAAAAGTGTATTTTGCTCTGAACTCAAATTTAGACAGTTTGAAACTTAATAAAAAGAAAAATAATTTTAAAAAAGCATATTACCTTAGCTCCATGTTTTAAAAGAACATCCATTGCATCAAAATGAGATTTATCAGCAGCAACATGAAGTGGTGTCAAAAATCTGAATTAAATATAACATAACTAAATAAACAGAACACTTTCTGGTAATGAGCTTCAACAACACTTTGACAAACATTCAAGCATCAATGACTTCTAAAAATAGCATGCATTTTGCTTTTAATGAAAATTTTATTATGCATGTAAAAACTGAATTTAAAGTTGACAGCTTGGATTCTCAATGTAATTATAAATTAATTGTATACCTGCCAACATTTCAAGGAAAACATCCAGTAGATTGCCATACACCGAAATTTTGCATGTATTTTTCGTAGTTTTTTGGGGAAAAATCAAGAGTTTTAACAATCACTTAAATTACAACCACCCACAAGTTCCTTATGTGATATGTTTCCCAACATAACTAACAAAATAATCAATCCTCCAAAGTTATAATTAATTTTATAATGTCTAAAACTAAGTTTCTTGTGTAAATCCATTTCTCAAAGCAATTAAATAGGATAATAATGTTGTTGAAGTGATTCTTTTCCATAAAATTCCCTATTTATAGGGGATTACACCAAAATTTATGAAAACCAGGAGATTTTAAATACAAACCAGGAGACCAGTAGAATAAGGAAAAATCCAGGTGTCTCCTGGAAAAACCAATAGAGTTGGCAGGTATGGATCAACCATCAATGTTGTAGGATTTAAAATGTACTATGAGTCTTAATAGCACTCTTAACAAACAATCTTTTCTATTTTAAGCAGCAAATATTGAAGAAATATATAATTTTAGTGAATCTCAGGAAGAAATATAAATATTATGAACTAACTTAAAAGCAACATTATTATTATCAAATATGTACAAAAAGTCAAATTTACTTAACAAAATATTAAGTGGAACATAAAGCATTACAAAAATAGAAAAATATTAAAAGTTGAGAAACATTAACATGTTTTAATGCTCAGTAGGTTTGACCCCTTCGGATGGAAGCTCACAAAAACAATTGCTTCCACGAAATGGGACCTGCTGAGTGGGGACTGTTCTTACAGGATAGAGCATTTTCTCAAACTAAGCCCAACAGGCATTTAAAATACAGTGAAACCTCTCTAGCCGACCACCTCTCTAAACGACCAAAATTTGCTGGAACAAAATTTCCCCGCATTAATTTAATGCTAACTTGACCTCCATTAAGCGACCACACTTAAACAGTCCCCCTCAAAGAAAAGTCCTATAGTGGAACGCTAATAAAAGAAAAAGTAACTCAAATTGAGGAAGCCATTGAAATTACAGATTTTGCAGCAAGAAATGGCTGGCTTGAAACAATATTGTTCTCAAGACATTTTGTGATAAAAGTGATGACGTGAATAAAAGCTTATGCCATGATTTGGAATATGTGCATGTGGTGGCTGGTGGGTGCGGGTGTCATTTCGCAGGTTACGATGATAAAGGCATTTATAATCTTGATGAATATGGAATAATTTTTTGTGCTTAAACAACGGAAAGTTTAACTGAAAAGTTGAAGGATGCAAAAAGGGGGAGGGGATCGATAGAACGCTTAACTTTAGCTTTTTGGGTGAATAATGCTTTAGGTGCGAAAGAAAAAGCTCTTGTGATCGCAATACCTCTAAAATCGGGTTTTGGTCATTTAATTAATTAATTATTATCTATTTTAGACGCTTCTGGATATATTTAACATTATTATTGAATATTTTCAAGTAACCTCCATTGAGCGACCACACCTCCATGAACGACCGCTTTTCGGCGGTATGAGAGGTGGTCGCTTTAGAGAGGTTTCACTGTACTTGGAATTTAACAGTAAGGAAGTAGAACATACATCGCATCAAAATGGGATTTATCAGCAGCAACATGAAGTGGTGTCAAAAATCTGAATCAAGAATATAATTAAATCATTGAAAGTACCTAACCGAATAAGAATAATTGAAAGTACCTAAATACACATCAGCTTATTGATGCAAAGTATAAGAAGACAAGAAAAAAATATTTATGTTTAACATTAATAAAATATATTTCAAGAACATTGTAATAATTAATACTTCTAAGCCATATGTAAAATCTTAAAGCATCTATGAATGCAAAGACATTACACTTCACTTTCTTTCAGAAAAATGTGTCCTTTCTTTCGCTTTGAGAAAACTTTGATTTTTAACATCTTTCTCAAAGCACAATTTAGAAAAATGAGACTATTAACCCTCAATGGATTTACTTCTGGAGATTTTTATTTTTGTTTGTATTTAACGAGAGGATTCATATCTTTGCATGTCTTTAGTACAGTTATTATCCTTTCCTTCTTTACATAAAGCTGCTTCGAACTCTCCCACAATATCTCATCCCAAGTGAAAGAAGTTATAAACAACCACTTATAAAGGAGTTATTAGGTGTTTCACACTCGTTAGCATATGTTTCTATACACACTAGCAAAAAACCAAAGTTTCCCAGACTTATTAAAGATAATTTTTTTAATTATTTTTATGTATTTGTTTTAACCCTCCATAAATATATGAAACATATTTTGCAGAAAAAATTGCTGTTAATTACGAAAAAAATACAAAAACAGCGATTGAACTGTATGTGATAATCTACACTTTAATACAACGGGTTAATGTATTATACCATTCTTTTCAATGAAACAATATTAATGCCATTTGATGCTAAGCAATTCATTTCGAAAGCATCAGCATCTGTGCTTCAATTGTACCATAGAGGAAAGTTAGTAAAAAAAAAGAGGTACAATGTTCTTCTCAGTTCTGAAGGGAATTCAGTGCAAACGCACATACATGTTGTTTGTCCCAAATGAGTTAAACCTACATACCTTTCTAAACTAATGAAAGTCTTCAATAAAAAAAAGATATAGGAAGTGTAATAAAAATTTCTTTTTAAGTCAATTGTAATAAGTTTACTTGCTAAAACTTACTCTTTATTTTTCTCACTCAAGTTTGCTCCTTTCCTGATAAAAATTTCCACAATATGTTTTCTTTTGGGATATGGAGAATTTACAGCACAATGCTAAAAGAATTAAAATACAGATATACAAAAAATAAATAAACATACATAAACAATAAGAATCAAATGAAGCTGAATGTTCAAGAACTTACAAGAGGTGTTTCTCCGGTAAAAGGATGCTTGAAATTAATGATATCTAAACTGAGATACTTTTTTACTCTAGCTGGATCAGCAAGACGAGCAGCGTCTAATAAACAATGCCCTTTGTATTCATCTAAAAATAAAACGTTTTTCATTAAAGAAAAAAGCATCAATGGAAATATTATTGAAATTAAAAGAAAATGTGATTCATTTATGAGTTTCTTTAATTTTGTTTTCATTATGCAAAACAGAAAAACAGAACAGGAACATGATAAGAAAATGCTAAACACTTTATAAATCTACTTCATTGTACGTTTCATAAGGAATATTCCTGATGAATGGCTTTGCTTATGTAATCGAATAGCCATTAAAACTATTACCAACATGAAAGTGGTACAAAAAAAATTGCAAAATTTATGTGAAATACAAAAGCTGGGAAATGCAAACGATTAGCATTTCAAATGCATGTATGTACAGTAGGTTGAAGCCCATACAAAAATAAGCATAAAGCTTAAATCTCATACAATAACTGCAATTGTACATTGGTTGCTTGTGTAAAGATCTAAATTAGCTATGTAAAAGGAAAGCAAACAGACTGTCACATGCCAGATTTTGATTGTAGTAATTCATGAGAACTTTCACTCCAGATTATTGTTGTCCACATTGATGAAGATCCTGTGACAGGGTTCGCACTACGCCGCGCAATTGCATTATTCCCGCAATATTTTTTGAAATCCCACTCAAAAAAAATTTGTTTGCGCGCTGTTCCCGCAACTAGCGGACACGCATTCAAAACATCGCGAAATGAAACTACTATTCTAAACTGATAATTCAATACAAACTAAATGGAGAATGCTAGTTTTCAACTGCCATCTTCTCCCCATTAATGCAAAGAAGAATCTAGAAACCCTATTTATCATATGTAATAACATGGGGAAAGATTGACAACTTCATTTTTTGTGATTATTGAACATATAAGCTTTTTGTGAATGCAGACTTATTCATTCTATTCACAGAGGACAAAATGAAAACAAGGTGTTGAAAAAGGGAATCTTTCTTGGTCACTGAAAAGCCATTGGGGGGGGGGGGGATGAGGTAAAACAAATAACTCATTGAAAAACATCAATAGATAAAATGACATATGATCAGAAAAAATAGAGGAAATATTAAACTAATTTTTAATATTTTTTGTAAAAATCACACATTAAAGAATTTGGTTATTTAAGAGGATCTTTTTCATGCTTAACATTTTGTAAAGTGCATACTTCTGTGATCATAAATTTTGTGTAGGCTCCGTTTTGTGTGAACCTTGTTGTTTATTCTTTCTTTGCTGAGCACAGCTTAGATAATCATTTTTTATTACATAGTTTGTATTAGATCATGTTCGGACAATTTAGTAATACTTTTAAAAACAAAAACAAAAAGAAAAGATCTCACTTAAATTTCAAAAATCCCACTTAAAATTTTAGTCAACGTGGGAAATCCCACCTTGTATTTTTCCCCAGTGTGATTCTCAAAAATGTGCAATTCATCGATTTCAGAGGATTATACTAAACATTGTACACAAAGTCATCAGCATAAGGTTATCAAAAAAAAAAGGCAAAAAAGGTATTCTTAAAACCAGACTCGTATCACAAATGCCAAGGCCAAAAAATTTTTAAAAATAGCCATTGTTTTTAATATAGATTTAATCTTTCAATTTGAGCACCTAATACTCATAGTTTACATTAAAAGGGGAAAAAAAACTTCTACTGTTAATGGTAATTATTCTAATGCATAAAAACATGTTTTTTAACAGCAATTCCTTAATTTCAAAGGCATTCAATTTCTTTTTTTTTCTTTCTTTTTAATTTAAGAAAAAAAGCCTTACCTATTTTATTTATTTACTTTTAACAAAGACAAAAAATTACATAAAAGTACTTCAGGAAGAAAGACAGAAAAAGCAAAATGCCCTGTGAAGCTAAAAGGAAACAAGATTTTAATTTCATAAAACTTACAGGAAAGTCGTTCAGAAAGATCTCGAGCTGATGCTACATCAAGTGCACTTTTGGAATGACAGTTGAGCAATGTAGGATCAGCACCATGACTAAGAAGTAGGGAACAAACTTCCACACGAGCCTTAGATGCAGCTTCATGCAGAGGTGTGAATTGCCACAAGTCCATAGCATTCACATTGGCACCATGCTAAAAATAAAAAATACTGATCAGTGATTTTGTCATTGAAGATTCATTTAGTTGACAGGTTCTTGCTACAAATAGATTGAACACTCTTGTTGAAAGTGTTCAATTATTTCCCACATTTTTGAAATTATATTAGCATATGATGAAAATCAAAAATATGATTTTTTGTTTTAATCAAACAAAAATCTGATTTTTAATCATTTATTTTTGTACTTTTTCCAAATCAGATTTTCATAAAGTCAATACAAGTACTGTCAAGTTGGTAAGATGGAAAGTAATATGCTCCTACCTCATTTTAGACTTAAAAGGGGGGGGGGGTCATATTTAAATAAATGTATAATTACTACATACTTCACAAGAAGACAATAATAATATAAAATAACATCAAAATGCCTAAATACTAACCTAAAATGTAAATAAATCGACTAGGTTCAGATTAATTCTACAAAACATTAAAACAGCCACCTGTTTAAAAAATATATTTTTTTGAATATATTTTAAATAAATTTTAGTTTTGATGTGATGAGATTGGTGAATCTTAAAACTGCAATGTGTCAAATAATTGAAACTAAATAAGAGCAAGACTCCTTTCCGAAACATAAAACTTTTGATATGCTTACTTTATGTTGTAAAGGACTAAAACCTGAAACATTCCGATATTATTTTTAGAAAATAAACAAATATTGTACCTCAAAATAAAATGACAACATAAAAAAAAGTCATTTTAAATAGCAACTATTAACTAAGGTCAAAACCAATTTTGTGATGTAAATATATAAACTGTTGTCATTGTTTATTTAGATACTTCAAAAAGTTTTGCCATATATTTATTTATTTATTTATTTTTACAAGTTTTATTTCAATCAATGATTTAAAAATCGGTAATTTTAATCATCTGATTTGAATCATATACATATCCTGTGAATGCATAAACTTTGGATATGTTTTCACAAAAAAAACACTTAATGTGAATTCTGAAAAACTGCAAAATTTATGTTCATTTTATTCTTTTAGTTTTATTACAGAAATAAATCTTAGCCGATGCAGAGTTGAACATACAGGTTTCGACTAGCATTTCTAAAAAGCACCCGATAACTATTTGTTAACAGATTTGTTTAACAAAACGGGCAATTAGACTTATATTACTAGTTCAAGCACATAGATGTTGTCATGAAAAGAATGCCAACCATCACACCATATTTATTAACCTACTGCCATGTTTAATATGAAACGATTAAGTTTGAGTTGGCTAGAGGAAATAGAAAATAAAACCACAAAAATATTAACTTGGTTTGAAAGATAAGGGGGGGATTATAACATAAAACCAATTTTTGCTTACTTATGCTTACTATTATAGACTTTGATCCTTCTACACAACTCTCATATTATCCTACACTGAATAAAAATAGTATGCAATCTTAAAAAAGAGCTTTGCAAAAATTAAACTGCATATAATTCTATGAATAGTGAATTTCCAAAGAAGAAAGAAAAGCTTACTTTTATTAATATTTCAGTGACTTCAAAATGACCATATGAACAAGCATTATGCAGAGGAACTAATCCCCTAAAAAGAAACAAGATGTCTAATACAAATGCAGTCTTAAATTTTAAAAATCTCTGTACACAACTTAGATTTTTACATTTAAAAAAAATTGAAAACATAAGCATTGAAAAATAAATTATACAAAATGCATAAATCTATAATTCTTTCTGCATAAATTCTTCAGCACACTAAAGTTTATACTTTAGACATAATAAGTAAATGCTTAGTTCTAACAAAGCAGAATTAGACACAAAATTAAATACTCCTTTTCCCTTAAGTTAGTTAAATTACTTCCCCTCCCTTAAGTTAGTAACAAACAATATAGTATTCAATTTTCTCTTGCACCTCAAAAATCTGTTTCTCCGTATTCTTACTAACTTCTGTGAATTAATTTCCTTTTTCTTTTCAGGACCCTCCCTACTGCATGAAATTATAATTATAGTTTTCAAGTACCCCTTAAGTACATTTTCGGATTGCTACCACATGTCAACTATACACAGAGGTTTTTTTGAAGAAAATACGAAAAAAAAAGAAGTGTGTAACAAACTAGAAAAGTAAAATGTAAGCATCCTTTATTTTTTATGCAACACATATTTTTAAAAATAAATCAATAAAACTACCAGCTACATTTTATCCTTGTAAAATAAATTTACTACTGAAATATTTATTAAAACATTAACAAATTATTTTATAAACATCACATTGTAACAAATATTATTAGACTATTAATGAAACTCCTAGATGACACTCAGAAGACCCTTATTAATAAAATGCTATTGAAAACTCAATAATTAAGCATAAAACTTTTGAAATAATGATTTGAAGCGAAAAGTAAATTAGTAGTAGCAAATAATATGGGAAATACACATTTAGAAATTAAATGTAAAAGTTAACGTTAAACATAATCTTACCCTTTATCTTTGGCATGAACATCAGCTCCATGTTGAAGAAGCAATTGGACTATACGAATTCGGTTGTAGCCTGCAGCTAAGTGTAATGGAGTAGACTATGGATAGGATATAAAAGTGCATTTTTAATATATGGCAAAGCTTTTTAAAAGTTCCATTAAATGCACTGACTTTTACTGAACTTCAAAGAAAATTTATTCGCTTTATATTTGTTTCGTATAAACAAATTTCAGTGAACTTGAACAAAATGAAAAAGGATGCACGTATTAGAGACATCTCAGTTAGTATTGGCATTATTTTAAGATCATTTCGGTTTATTTATTATTACTCTTGACAAAGTTGGGGAATTTTTACTTTTGGCTAAACATTTTAAATGATTTATTTTCTAGCTGTTCCGCCAATCTAACAAAATGCAAAGCGGAACATTTGTAACTCAGAGCCAGCTAAATGGTAGTAAAATAAAAGATAATTTTCATGCTCTAGGATATAACTTACATAAAAAATAATCCACAAATTATAAAATGTACAGTTTTAAGGTGGCAATTTTTAGAAGATAATTTAAGAACTAAAAATAAGATAATATTTTCTAATATTTATACTTCATAAGATTATTTACATTATTTGAAACATCTCTCTTCAGTCTAACAATTGATTATAGAGGGATACTCAAAGTATTTTACAATAAAAGAAAATTAAGATATTTACAGAAGTATTTATTTATATATGTCATCATAAAATGCAAATAATAAAGAAAAACTGCTATAAAATTAATTAATAAAAACCTTTTGAAAACAAAAAGATTTAAGCATTAAAGCAAAATTGTCAAAATTTTTGATGTAACATCCGATTTGTTTGCTTTTAAGGGTCAATGAGTTTTCTAAACTTTTGCTACTATGAGATAAATGAAGCAGAACGGAAGGTTCTGCAATACTCTCAATAAAACTCGGGAACTTTTTTTTTTCCTCTTAAAAACACGAGACATTTTTCTGGTGGCTGGATGCTGAAGAATCAAGCTATCAAAACTTTCTTTTAATAAGCTAACAAATTTATCTACAGGTTTTTTCTTTTTTCTCCCAAGAGGAATAACTAATTTTCTTGAAAATTTTTAAAACACTACTAAATTATAAAGAAAACTTACCTTCCTCCCATCACTTGCATGGCAATTGACATTAAGTGGTGTTAACAAAGCCATCATTTTTTCTTCATTACCACTGCGGGCTGCCTCCAGAAGCTCATCTTTCCTATATTCTCCAGTGAGAACAGCTCGAGCAGAAGGATCAGCCAAGTCTAAAGCTGTTTTACCATCAGTGTTACGTATTGAAGGATCTGCTCCATGCTGTAGCAGAACTAAATTAGAATAATAGTGGGTAAGAAAACTTTTCAGCGAGCAATAACAAAGAGAACTTTTTTATAGAACATCAACATTTAAAAGATTTTACAGTCTAATAATTTATGCAGTCTTGCATGAAAGAGATTTGGAGAGTCAAAAGGAATATGGTAAAGTTGCTTAAATTTATTAGTATAAATGGAAGATGTAAGGTAAAGTGCCCTAAAGCCGACACCCAAAAAACTGTTCCTAAAGCTGACACCCTCAAATAAAAAAACAATTAAAGTATTACCAATTTAAACAGATTTAAGAAGTGATACCATTCAAAAAGAAAGAAAATCTCATGTTAAATTATTTTGGGGAATTGGGTAATACTTTAAATGTATTTTTATTTGAGGGTGTCAGTTTTTGGAACCGTTTTTGGGTGTCAGCTTTAGGGCACTTTACCTTATACGGGCTAACTTTTCAGAGAGAGAACCAGAGTTCATTGTTTAAAACTATTTAAACAATAGGCCAACTTCAAAATTGAGGAAACTCATTATTTTAAAAGGATTATAGGTATTTTGAATAGTTTGCTGGTTGTTTGTTACAATAGAATAAATAGTTGGAAGCTTGCAAGGAGGTACTTCATCATCATTGGAGATTGGAGCCCAGAATCACTTGCTGAGAATTTGTAAATGGTAAAATTTCAAAATTTAAATTTTTTGAGTTTTTAAATCTAATTAAAAGACACAAATACATGGTCCAATTTGAAGCAGTTAATATTTAAAATACAGTAGAGTTTGCATATTTCTAACCTGCCCATTTTAAAAACCTCTCATGTGACATTTTTACTTACCTGGTTTTTTAATTAAAAAAGGAACAAAAAGAAAAAAAAACTTACCAATACAAACATCAGTTTTTCCTTTGATGGCTGCTTCATGGAGAGGTGTGTAATTCCAATTATCACGAGCATTTGGATCTGCTCCATGCTTTAAAAGTAGCTGAACAACTTCAGCATGACCGAAGGAACACGCATTGTGCAAGGGTATCAAACCCCCATCATCTCGAGCATGAACATTTGCTCCATTCTGTAAGAGATGCTCAACAACATCCCTACGCCCAAAACCTAAAAATAGACAATACAATACAACATTTCAGTATCAGATTTATTAATACACAGACAGAATACATAATACGTTAGATCTGTGTCACTTTAAGACTTTATAAAAATGTGAAAATTCATAAAAACGTTCTGATATACAGTAAGTCCAAACATTAAATAAATTTTATTTTACATATCCTTTATGCATTTTAATATGTTCTACAGGCAGTATCTTTCATGACTCAGCTTGAATGGCTGGAAAATGACTCTAATGTATGCCCATCTAAATCAATGGGTACCCCAGTGATTTAGTTGGGCAGAGGATCGCTTAGAAATGCAGTTTGGAAGAATATTTGATTTGGTACACTAGTACTATTTATAATGTTCCACTGATTTACCTTTCTTAGGAATAATATTTCTTAAAAGCCGGAGAAGATAAAACAGGACTCCAGTATCCTCATAATCGGTTTGCAATTTTGTAAATTTTTTGAAAATGGTAGGCACTCTTCGCTATTAATTACAATGGTAATTTGTAACCAATAATTAAAATATAGCAAAATCAGTACAAAAATTCTTTAATGATAGATTAATAAAATTAAGCTTAACAGGGTGTCTACAGAATTTAAAAAGTGAAATTTATAAACTTTTCATGACCTTTTCGGGGGTGTTCTTTTATGCCCTTTGAAAATTTTCAATGACAGCGTTGATGAATAAATATCACTTGATATCAGGGTTGGTATTTTTGTTAGGACAGTGGCCAAAAACTGGGGAAAACCAGGGCAAAACTGAAAAAAAAACAAAAAAAAAAAAAAAAAAAACGACTAAAATGGAAAAAATACTTATTGATCTTAAATGACATGCAGTAGGATTTAGTTTAAAATAAAGGCCTAAATAAAAAATTAATTTTTTGGAATTATTAATTTACCTTTATTTAGTTAATTGATAAATATTACAATTAAAACAACTATTTAATGAAAGTTTATGATACAAATTTAGAAAAAGGAAGTAGTCAAAATAAACTCAAAATCATGCAATGAAAATATTCTGTTATTATGTCTTATTAATGCAACTTAATTTATTTTCTTCCTTTTGCTTTTGGAAAAAAAACTTTCATCACTTTCAGTTATTTTATTTTTCTTCCACTATTCAAATCCTGAAATTCACCAATGGCATTATCAAATGCCGACATCATAAACATCAGCTATAAAAGTACAATGATCCCCCACCCCTACTTTGAAATTGTTCAATAGAATCTGGAAAAGTGACCGGATTAAAACAAAATTAACAGTCCATTTAATTTTCTGTTTATTTATTTACCATACATTTTGTATATAGTTTCATTTTTAATTTTTTTATGAAATTGAATATTTTTTCATAAAATGCATATTTCTAATACTATGATGCATAAATTAATCTCATTTAAATAAGTGTTCAAATTAAATATGAATAACATTGATTTGAAACTAAAATTTTTTTATGTGATGATTTAGTTTAGTTTTGACCTGGTGGGAAAAATGAACAGCGGAAACTAGTTTTCCCATTTGTGCGGGGGCGGTTTTTACTAGGTTTTCTATGTCCGATACCAAAAAATTGATAACCGTGCTAAAGGGTGCAAATAAACAAATTACAGATGAATCCCTTTCATGAGCTTTTCGGACCCTTCACAATAATTGTAATTTTGTGAAGGGTCCCAAAATAAAATCAATCAAAACGGATTCTTTACAAAATTCCAAGCTACCAAATCACACTTTTTACAGAATTATTTCTTAAATATTAATAACATTTGTTATCATTAAAGCTTTAAATTTTTAATATTCTAATTTTGTAATTAGAAAAAAAGAACCTACAGTAGAGCCGCGGTTATCAGAGCCCCGACTAACCGAGTTCAGGTTTAACCGAAGTACGTCAGTCCTTGAAAAAAGCACCTTTAGCGCAGACCAATGGCGTCCCTGCCAAACAGAAAACTCTTATGAACTTCTTCAAGAAATAACTTTTTAAACTGGAACATGTACTCTACGTCTATACTTATGTACAATTGCACATTTGTATGTATGTAACGTCATTTTTCATTTCACAATATGCACAGTAAATGCCTTCTTTCACCTCTTTGATGAAGCTTTCATTCATTTTATAAGTTTGCACATGTTTCCCTCTAGAGTTGGACAGAGTCCTTCTTATCCGATGTTTTGATTATCCGGGGTAGCCTTGGTCCACATTACCTCGAATAATTGAGGCTCTACTGTACTTCAATTAGAATTGTAGGCATTTGGAATAGTTTGTTGTTTACCAGAAACAGCTCTTATCTGCATCGGAGTGAATAGTTTTGACACAAGGCTCTTGATTTTTATTAGGGATTTATACATTCACCAGGACCCCCCAGGTCAGTTTAGAAAACCTACCATTGGCGTTTAACTTATTTGTATTTGGTTGGAAAAAGTGCTATATCAATCAATAAAAACCATTGCCTGGATAGGAATTCAACTGAGAATACATGATGAGATGATACAGCAGCGTGCTCTACAACCTATGCCATGTAGTGGGTCACTTTTCATGAAAAAAATAATAAAAATTACGAAAGTGTATTTAAAAATATGTGATTAAGCAGAATTTTTTTTTTTTTTAAATCACAACCTACTGCTGTTTATATGAAAGAAAGGTCCTTTTATAATCGAAGCTACCAGTGGCACCATCTTTTGCCAATGGCAAAGCTAAAGATCTTTTACCATTATCTTACTTTTCTTCGCTTCTCACCCAACAAGAGAAGGGTTACTCTCCTCTTAGTGATCATTTTTTGTTATTATTTTCAAATGCAGAAATATAGGTACAAAGCATAACAAAATTAAGAGCAAACTCAATTTTATAAGTGTGTAATAAAAAATTGGAACTATAATCTTTTTTGGATGATGCTAAAGTTAGTTAATGAAAGAAAATATGGTAAGTTTTATTGAATAACACAAAAAATATACTGCAGAATTAATTTTTTTGAAACAAAAAATTTTCCAAAAAACAATAAGTGGAAACTTTTCTACCCTACATCTTTAATCAGAACACAGATCATGTGCCAAACTAAAGTTGCTAGTTTGGCATCTGGAAATCTTTCCTTACACACAGCATTTTACTATTGATAGAATATAGGGCACTCCAAAAGCTGGCACTGCATAAAGCAAAAGAACTCAAGTATAAAATACTCTATCATGTTTGCGCAATATTATGTATTAAAATGGACGAAATCACAAAGTAATTTAAGTTTATTTAGGGCTTATTGTAAGAAGGAGCAGAAAATTCTACCACAATTTGATCCTCAATTTACACATCGCTGTGCTTCAAAATTTTTCTAACACATTTTGTAAAACTGAAAATCAAATCTACTGCTCAGCCTCAACAGATTTTTTTTAGTAACCACAAACTTCTGGAATGAAAGATCAAGTTAGGTCTGTGCAGTTATAACCTTATATTGAGAACTAATAAAAAAATAAGCTCTTGACCACAGATCAATCTGATTCATTTAAGAATTTTATAATTTTTGCAAAAAAATACAGCTTTAAACTCTTTAAGGACGAAAAACTTGAATAGAACGAAGCGAAAAGGAAGAGATGGAAATTGCACGGTAATTTTAAGACGTTTCAGAAAAAATATATATCTAAGCTATGTACGATAAAAACATATGAAAATTTTGGAAAATATTAGCTAACCTGCAGCGAAATGCAAAGGTGTTGATTTTCGTCCAGCAGCATCTCTCGCATTAACATTTTGTGGTGTAACTAATTTCCGAACGCGAGACACATCACCATATCGACAAGCATCAAATAACTCTCGACCAATATCACACAAATGAGAATTTTCACTAGCGTTGGTTACAACCGAACGCCTAGTAGCCATCATCCATAATTGTTGTTAAACAGTATCACAATCACAGACACATCCATCAACGAATGAAGAACTAGCCCAGACTACAAATTTTAAGAGCCAAACCAGTTTTTGCGGACGTACTCCTCTTCACATAAAAATGAAACAGGCTGCGTTTTGACCATTGAGTTCTATAGGGGTTACTGGAGAGCTGAAAGGCCCGAGCTCAAACGAAACGGAATGCGTGGGCATATAATAACCGATCCCACTTCGTAGTAAGCTTAAACCACGCCTCCTACTGACGTTTTCAATGACATCATGATTCCTAGATGGCGCCATTGTATTCTTCTGTTTCTTTTGTGTTTTGCGGCTTTTTCAAATCAATAAAATTTAGCTATTTAAATGCAGAAAATGATGGAAGTGAAAAGTTTACATCTAACAATACAAGAAGTAAGGAATTAAAATTCTGTTATTGTAAGTCCTTTATTTTATTTGGAAATAAGTTGCTCCCATCTTTACATGCTTTTACTTTTACATTTGTAAAAAATATTTTTAAATTGTTCATGATGAATGTTGATGTAACCGGTTTAATTTTTAAAAATAAATATGGCAATTATTAAAAAAAGGGAACTGCGGTGCATCTTTTCCCTTATAATTATCTATTGTGTGCCGATATTCTTTTAGTCCTATAAAAATGCGATATCTGGATAATACGTTTTTTTTGTTTATATATTATATATATATATATATATATATATATAAATCAAAGTGAACAATTTAGTTTGCTTTATTGACTTTTTGAGTGTATTGTGAGATTGTGAATACTGATATTTGGGAATATTTTCATATCTTTTGATACTATCACTCCTATTTATAGACATGTGTTTCAAGGCCATAGCAACCCCCTAATTCTTTTTATCATTGAAAAGAGGGCTACCCCCCCCCCCCCCCAAATACGTGTGAAACTATTTTCATACTTCTGCACTCAAATGTACTTAATGGCAATTTTTACACAAGGGTAAATTAATATACAAAACCTTTTTATTTTCAGAACCCAATTGGTTTTTGTTTTTTTTTTTTTTTCTTTTTCTTTTTTCAGAAAGGAAATTACTTGAATTTCCATGTGGTAAAAGAATGTGGTTTTTTTCCACACAAAACATGTACTTTCACAAATCAATGCATTAATTTATTACAAAACAGTACCTAATTTATAGTTTGCTTCTCACATGTTGTTTAAGATGCGTAGGGGCACATGGTTAAAATAATTGGGCTTGCTAAAATCCTGAGTTTTTTTGCATAAATTATGTGCATGAGACATTATAAATGAGCTGTAATAGTTTTCTCCCTCTCGTACATGGTAATAGGATAAAAACAGCTGGATTCGTATTAACTGCATTTTTAACCATTCTTTAAGTATGACGAAAAAGAAGTATGAAAAACATATTTGAAAATAACATATTTTCTTAACAAAGAGTAATATTTTTTTTAATGAGTACTGGTTTTAATCATCTGAAATGTTGGAGAACTTTTTGCAAATTTGTAAACATTTGTATATAACTAAACTATATAACTAAAAAATTGCAAAATGCATCTCATAGAAATTTTTGATGATATGCTTAAAAAAACTAAAGTATAAAAAATTATCATACTTGCCCTTTCCAATGGTATTCTTAAAGAAAAATGCAAAGTGACAACTAGAAATATGCACTGATCCCAATTACCATAGGCTAGTTTCTATGTCTCAATAAATCCACACTAAAAATTTTTATTTTTTTAAACCTCATCATAGTTGTTATGTGTTATGAATGTTAGTTTGAAATGTTTAACGACTAATAAAAGTAAATTATCTTTCATTCAAAAACGCATGTTTGGCACCAAAATGTTAAAAATTTTCTTAATGCAAAGAATTCTCCAACATTTCAGATGATTAAAACTAGTGTTCATTAAAAAAATTACTATTCTTTGTTTAAAAAAAAATACGTTATCTTCAAATACTCTTGATACTTTTTCTTTTTTTCATTTGCCATACTGAAAGAACGTTTAAAATACGAATTAAGGTTAGGGCATAAGTATTCAATTTTTGATTAGTTATGTGCATATAAGTGTTAAATTTAAAAATGAGTTTTTGCCAGCTGTTCTTTTCCTATCACCATGTTTAGGGAGAAAAATGTATTACAGCTGATTAATGATGTCTCATGCACAAATTTTTTGCAAAAATCTCTTGAAAAAACTCAGAATTTTAGCAAGCCAAATTATTATAATCATGTGTAACTACGCAACTTAAACAGCACGTGAGAAGCAAATTATAAATTAGTTACTGTTTTGTAATAAATTAATACATTAATTTGTGAAGAAAAATTGAAGAACAAAAGAACTGTTCTGAAAATAAAAAGGTATTGTAGATTTATTTACCCCATGTGTAAGAATTGTTATTAAACACATTTGAGTGCACAAGTATGAAAATATTTTCACCAGTATTTGGGGGGGGGGGGGGTAGTCCTCTTTTCAACGATAAAAAGAATTGTGGGCTTGCTATGGCCGTGAAGCACATGTCTGTAATTGTTTTTTATATTTCAGCATCAGTGGCGTACTTAGACTTAGGTGCGCCTCCCCGCAAGATTTAGAGGTGCGCCCTATCTTTGGCTTATTACAAAAGATTGAAGGAAAAACACTACGGGGAAGGTATATTCGAGTATTTATAACCATTAATTTTATTTAAGTTAATTAAAATCATATTTATTATTAAAAGGCGGATTTTCGAAAAAGTAACGAATTGAAACATTGCATGCACTTACCAGTTTAGAATAAAATTTATCTTAATAATACGAGAAAATAACACACTATCTTAAAGTACTAATATTTAAAATTTCATTAAGGGTTCTGCTATTTATTTATAAGGTGAATTAAGTAACAGTAATGATACAAGGGAAACTATTTGCTCTCAAAATTAGACACTAATTGGACAAGAAAATCAATGTTATATTAATCTGTGCTAATAGATTTCCCTCTTCGTTTTTTACAATTAAAAATTTTTGAACGATTTCGTCGATGTTTAAATTATGAATCCTGTCGCTTTTTATGCTTAAAGCAGCAAGACCGCTCAATCTTTCTTCTGTCATCGTACTTATTCTGAGGTAAAATTCGATTAGCTTCTGTTTGCATAATGACCTATCTGATGATGTTGATGGTTACTGGTAAAGTAAGAAAGATATAAAAGGCAATGCGAGACTTGTCTGGGAGACTTGGATGATAAAACATTGTTATGCTAAATGAGCAACTTCAGCTGAATTTATTTGTCAAGTTTCTCTCAGCTATTTCACTTTCCAAAATGTTTCGCAAAATGATAATTTGTGTTGCAATTGGGATTGCTACATCGTTTTGGTTCTCGCAAAATTTAGTCACTGATTCCACAAGTTCTTTATTTGTGCACTCGAAAGCGTTAATAGATCTGTTAATGCTTTGGGAGTTAAAAATCTGAACATATTGTTAATTGAGGACATGCTCTCAAACCTTTGATGAATTTGGTTTACCATTATGCCCAATAGCAGCATAGAAAACTTTTACTTTGAAGCAGTAATATGGGTCCCTAAACTGAGAAAACATTTAAAACAAACTTTTTCTCTAAAAGATCAATTAATGCTTTTTCATAGCAAATAATGCTATCGTAGTATTATAGTTTTAAATCGGAGCTTATTTGCATGGGGGAACTCAACTCCTGCACTCCCCCCCGCCCCCGCTAAATATCATTTATTAAAAGGTAGTACATATCACAATCGCATTTATTTCCATCCCTCTTCAGTACCAAAGATTTAAGTACCAATCATTTGTGAACCATAAATTAAAAAAAAACTTACAAGTATTTTGTATCAAAGTGAATACATTCATCAGAAGAAACAAGGTATACGGCATGTAAAGAGTTTAAAGTTAAACTGGCGAATCTTAAAAACATATTAAAACATCAGTGACAGAAAAAATGGAACGAACTACCATCAGGTCAATTCTGTAAATCGATTGAACTTTTCCCGCCTTGATGAACTCGAATAACTCTTCTTAAAAATTCACGAAAGCAAAAACAATCCTGGATTGTAATTTATTTTGCGAGGGAGTTTAGTTAATACTAATAACTTATAAAATGATATCTGGGTACAATTTCATTTTCTTATAGTTCAAACAAATGTACAGTACTTACGTAACTTGCATTATACGTACTTGCATTTTCACACTATTAATCTCTTTTCCTATTTTTCACTATGACCGTATGCATAATGTAATATTAATAAACAGTTACTGTGTACACTGAACTGATGTTTTACTTTTAGCTCCCTTTTGCGGTTTTTCCCTTTGCTCGCTTTTCATTTATGCGCGTTTTTCCCTTATTATGCGCGTTTTTGGGCGCTCTCTTGCACCCGTGCATAAGTATGAGAGATCCCTATTCTATAATATGCAGGTACACAGGAAAGAGAAAGTGAGAGGGGACTAAGTATGCATTATGTGGACGTAATAGCAAAGAATTTTACTCAGAAAGCTTAGGTGTGACTTTGCACTAGTGGAAAAGAAATGTTAAAAAAAATGTATAAAAACATTTTGGCATATATATTTGTATCTCGTGGAGTTTTTTTTTTTTTCTGTAGCGGGCGCCCTAAAACCTCGCGCGCCCCCCCCCTCGCGCCACGGGGGTTGCGGCGGCGTTATGTACGCCACTGTTCAGCATTGAAAAATTGTTCTTTTTTACTGATAATTGTGTTTCTCACAATGCATATATACACACAAGTTATTGAGCACTCATCAAAAGAGTGATAGTATATCTAAAGATATGAAAATATTCTCAATGTATCGGTGGTCACAATCTCACAATACACTCAAAGAGTCAACAAAGCAAAGAAAATTGTTCACTTTGATCTATATATGTATATACATATAAGTAAGAATATTTAAAAACAAAAAAAGCTTATAAAGATATCGCTTTTTTATGGAACTAAAAGAAAATATCGGCTCACAATAAATAATTATAAGGGAAAAGATGCACAGCAGTTCCCCTTTTTTAGCTTACTTTCCCGCAAAAGTAAAAACAATAATAAGAATAAAGCGTGAAAAAATGCTTAATGTATCGTAAAAATATCGTTAAAAATAAAGAAAAGTAAAAAAAAAAAAAAAAAGTGAAGAATTAAATAAAGATTGAAAAATAAAAAATTTGAGAGTAAGGATTTGAGATGGGGTAAATGTGTGCCTTATTTCCATATTTTACTTTTTGATTTCAACAAATTTTCGTTCAATTTTGAACAGTTCGAAAAATTTTTAACATTAGCGCCTATGGGCAAAAATGAAGCAAATTATGTAACCTCTGGGCAAAAGATCCAAGTTCCTATGAAGTGTGAAATATTGATTTGAACGATTTTTGTTCATTTTTGAACAGTTCAAAAAAAGTTAACATTAACGCCTACGGGGAAATTTCAATCCCAAATAAATCCTGATCTTATCGACGGATTTGCTTGCAACAAACCTTATCGGAAAGATGTTATGACGTAGAACATTCTACAGATACCAAATACAAAGTTCAACAAGAACTGAACGAGCCTATTTTCCCATCAAATTTATTGATAGGGATTATAAGGATATGTATTTCTCAATGTATAAATGAATGAGTGAAAGAATGAATAATGAATAAATGATAAAATAAATAAATGAGCGAATGAATGAAAAAATAAAGGAATGAGTGAATAAAATACATGAATGAGTAAACGAATTAATAAATACATAAATGGGTAAATGAATGAATAAATACAGGAATGAGTAAATGAATGAATAAATACATGAATGAGTAAATGAATGAGCGAATGAGTAAATGAATGACTGAATAAATGAAAGAATGAATAAATGAGTGAATGAGTATGTATTAATTATCCGTTGAAAGAGGTATATTTGAAGTAATTAAGAACTAAAGCTAAATGAGAAAGAGAAAGAAAGAGATAGCTAGATTATAAATTTGAGCTTGCTGTATACGGGAAAGTATAGGCTCGTATAGTTCTAGACGGAACTTGTTTAATAATTGCCATGTTGATTTTTAAAAATGAAATCGGTGTTTTATCAACTTGCAAGTTACATAAATATTCATCATGGATAATTTTGAAAATAATTTTTTTACGAATGTGAAAGTACCGAAGAATAGCTGATATTTTCTTTCGGGGGGAGGGGGGTGGGCTAACCTCTCCAATTCTAAGCACACTGCGCAACTTATTTCCAAATAAAATAAAGGGCTTACAATAACAAAATTATATTTCCACATTTATTGTCTTGTAAATATAAACTTTCCAACTCCATCATTTTCTGCATTTAAATAGCTAAATTTTATTGATTTGAAAAAAGAGCAAAACACAAAACTCAAAAGAAGCAGAAAAATAGTAACAGCGCCAGCTAGGGATCATGATGTCATTCTAAACGTCAGTAGGAGGCGTGGTTTAAATCTACTACGAAGTGGGATCGGTTAATGTGTGGTGGTTGTTAATCTTTTTTTGAAAGGATTTCATTTAGTGCAAAAATACATTTTTCACTATTAAAATGAAAAAAAAAAAAAAAAAAAATTTTACTCGGCCCTTAATCATATTAAATGCATATTGAATTTTCTCCCATGAGGAAGGAATTAATATGGTCACAGTTAGCACAGTGCATTCGAGAAAAACGTGCTGTCTCTTTCGTCAGATTTTTTCACCACAAGTACTCCATTCGTCCTTCGGTGCCGGGCGACTTCTAAAAGACAATTTTAGCTGTAATTCCCCAAATTTATTCTAAAGTTGATCAAAATGTTGAAAGCTTTAAGAAATTCTAGTATTTACTGCAATAAATCTTTCGTTCAACATGTTTATGGATCCAGAAGCATTACAACACAAGTTCGCAAAAAGGTGCGTCTTTTTCTTTTTGATCTGTAGGTCGATAATTGCACTCCTGTTAACTTAAATGTTCCTTCAAATATACGATAACTCATCAATATTAGTAAAATATTTCTCTAAATGTATTTACAGTTGTGTTTTAATTATGCTTTATTGTTACGTAATTGCTAAAGCTGCCAATGTCTACATAAATTTAAAGTCCTTTAAAGGTAAACCTGTGTCTTTCTTTATGTGTTTGCAATATCTTGAACTGATGTATCATTATTTATTGCTCTACAAAGCAATTTTTCCAAGTTACGTTTTGTAAAACTCGATTGCAGTGAAGATTTATTGCTATGAGTAAACCAGGTGATCAGAATTTTCTTTCGCATTATACTCATTTTTAAACATCTCTATCAATATTTTGATAGTGTTTTAAAGACCATAGATAATCTCTGAAAATCCTTGTTTTAAAACCTTTCTAATTTCTAATCCTAGAATGGTTATATAATGCATGTAAGGACTGGTAATATCCTACCTCTTCCCCAGTTGAAAATTCTAGTTACGTCAATGTACAGGATTTTACCAAAAATTGAAATTATACTTCGCTGGTACTTGAAAAGTTTCAATGCGGGAAGACACAAAAGATGTCAAATGTGGGAACACAGGAAAGATTGAAATGCTGTCTGTAGTTGAATAGTATCTCTATTTTCTCTCTTCCAAAAAATTGCAATTCCCTCCATATATTAATATTGCAGAAGAGCCCCCCCCCCCCCCTTCCATTTGAAAAGTTGAATTTTATCCCCTGATATTTCAAACAACATTAGATGTTCAGAAGTTAAATTTGACCCTTCAATAAAAACATTTACTATAGCTAATACTGGAAAAAATACTGGGACTTCTTTCCATCAAATAAACCTGTTTCACAAACTTGCAAAATGGAAATTTCGGTATTGCAATTACTAGCAGAAAGTAGGGATGTAATGAATCTTTGGCCACTATTCGGTATTCGTCCCCTTGGCTGAATAGTAATTTCATGATCTGGCCGAATAGTCATTGCATGATCTAGCCAAATATTTGGCTTGGCTGAATCGTCATTTCATGATCTGGGCCAATGTTTGGCACGGTAAGGTAAAATTCGGTCCTCAGGCTGAATATTTATGAATGCTGTGACGAAATAGTAAAAATGTATAAAAAAAACAATATAAAGAAATTAGTAGATTTTAAACATTTTAATTTGGAAAAACACTACTTTTTTTAAGCAATGATTTTCGGTTTGACCGAACGAGTGTACGAGAGAAGGTTGTAAAGTTTGACTATAGGTTTGACTGAACAAAAACAGATTACTTAAGATATAAAATTGTATTTTCCAAAAAGCATGCAATAGTTGGAAAATATGATACTTTTATTTTGCTGTATTAACAAAGTAGAAGGCAGACTTTGTTTAGGTAGACTGGTTTATCGTGAATATTGCATGAGAGCGAAATGTGAAAAGCCTCGAATATATCATAAGTTTTTTAAAGCAAAAATATTGTAGTTAAATGCAGTAAATTTAATACATCTTTGTAAAATAGGTATGTATGTGTCCCACGGCTGCACCAATTGCACATAACTGCGCCAAAACGATTTTTCTGTTACATGCTGCTACACAATGCATTTTTTCGCAAAATTTGCGCCAAATAGCGACTTTCGGAAAAATACGAAAATATTTTAAATATTATATTTTTTTAACCTTAAAATTGACATCATTCAATACATTTTTCCTTTAGTCAACTAATTTTTTACCTTTGAAGCAGTTTATTAATGAATATTAGTTATACCCTCTCTTAAGAACATCAAATATGGATGAGAAACTTGAGCAGAATGAGTGATGTATCCGACGCTTATAGAAGAAACAGTGATACGATTTCTAATATTTTGTAGTATTATAGAGAGAAAAATCATTCCTCTTATCATTATTTATGTTGAACATTTTATTTGGTAAGTTTTTCTTGAAATAGATAAAAAAGTTTAATTTCATGGAACGTGAAAAAAATAAACTTAGCGTTTTTCCTCAGTGCACTTTGTTTTCTAATGTTTAGGAAATACTAATCAATGTGAAAAATCAATAACAGAACAGATGTTAAAAAGATTGCTGCTCCATTATACAAATTTTTTCAAATTCCTTAAGCCTACTTTCCATGTGCAAGCAAAGGAGCGCATACGTTCTACAATCTTTTTGCATCCCCTACAAAAATCGGATTTTTTTCATTTCAACTATTTATAATGTTTCTTCTCAAGGTAAATAAATGTATAATTATTTTAAATAAAAACATTGTTTGAAAATGTATATTTGTTCCCGAAAGTGTTTAGAGGTAGACTTTCAAACGCTGTAAAATTAAACATTGAATTTCAGCTTCTTTTCTCATTACTCTTTAAGCTCTGTAATCTATATCATAATCACAAGCAATTCAAAAACATAAATATAAAGAACAAAATAAGTAAAAAATTTAGTTCAGTTAGAAAATCATTACAAAAAGCATGTATATCTTAATGAATTGATGATCTTTAGCAAATATGTTAAGCAATATTATTAGAAGAAATATAAATTTTGTTGTGCATGAACGACCTCATAAAAGTACACTTGCTTAAAGTTTCAATTTTTTAACTAGATTTGAAAGTTATGAAATTATCACGCATTTCCTCTTTCTTTTAATTTAATTTCTTTCAGCATCCAATTGCTGTAACCCTAGGACTCTTGAAATTTAATTGTAACTATTACACTTTTTTTGAAATATATAAAGATAAATTGTTGGAAAAAAAAAAATAAATCATTAGACATTTAATTATCAACAGATAATAAGAAATACATTTTGCCTTTCTATTATAGAACTGAAAAATATAATTTGGTTCTTGAATTTTCTTGCTGCAAAATTATAAAACTCAGCAATTTACTTTTGGTGCCATTAATTACTTCCAAAGCATCTAAGTGAGCATTTAGGATTGAAATTTAAAGGAATATTTTTTAATCAGAAAACTAATAAATATTACTGCAGGTAGAAAATAGGATAAACTTCAAATATATTTTTTGATAAAATATGAAATTATATTTTATTCATTCATAATTTTACTGTTACTATAATCACAATGATTATACCTAAATAAGTACCATTTAAAAAACATTTTAATTAATGATAAATAGTTTAAAATAGTTGAATCTTTCATATTAGTTTTTGGCTTATTTTCTTGAAAGAATAGTGTTTTAGCTATTAAACAAAAAAGAGAGAATGCATTGATTTTTGAAAAGAAAAAAATTTTAAGCTTTCTTCCAGCTATTCCTTAACTATTAGAAGAAAATATAACAAAACATATTTTTAAATAATCTTTCTTGAGAAAAGGGATCATTCATAAATGATGTCACGTTTCGAAGAGGAGAGGGGGGGGGGTCGTGAAATTGACAAAGTGTGACAAGGGGAGGGGGGTAATAAGAAGTGTGGCATCATGCATTACGCAACATGGCGTGACATGTGACAAAGGTGGGGGAGGGGGTCAAATACATGGGAAAAAAGCATGACATTATTTATGAACGGCCCCAAAGTATTGAAAAACACCCTTATAAGGGTTATAGGTTTAATTAGTCTTACTTTTTTAATAGGTTATAAGAAATTTAAGAAATATAAAAATAATCCTGTTTTTGAAGGATAAGTGACGTTTACATTTCCTATCATTTTGAAGACTTGAAACTGCTCTTACCCTTGATGTATGAAAATGACATTGTTTTAAAAACAGCCAATATTAAAAAAATAAAGAAAAAAAATCCTCCAAAAATGGTACAAAGTTCATATTTTCGGCTCCTAAACTGATACAAAAGTAGATTTCTTCTGCTCCAAACTGATACAAAAAGTTAAAATTCTTCAGCTCCAAACTGATACAAAAAGGGCATTTTACCTGCTCCGAAAGCTGCTACAAATTCTGTTAAGGCGGTGGGAGCCCTGTATGTAAAAAAAAAACCTAAAAAAACTTAATTTTTATAACTTTAAAAACATCATAAAACTATTTTGAGCAGGTAAAAATTTCACTAAACAATAGTATTTCTTTAATTTGAATAAATATTTAGTAATACAATTCTATTGCTTACATGAAAATCTCATTTCTATTCCACTTGTGGGTGAGATGATCAGTTTTATTGCATTCAGAAGTCTGAACAATACAGAAAATAAGTTAATTTTAGATAGTTTTATATTAACAGAATTAAATTATGCATCACTCCACAGATTGATGTGTGGAATTGGTATTTGACTTTGTAAATACTTTGACAAATACTTTCTATTGCAACAATTTTTTAGAAATTTTAGTATTCGGTTGCCGAGTATTTTGCTTTGGCCTAAAAGAAAGGGGTTTCGGAAAGTTTATTTCGGCCAAACCACTATTTGTTAAATCCTGCGTAGAAAGTGACTCAAAAAAAGGTCAAAATTGCAGTTAAATTTCCAGACATGTCCCAAGGTACAAGGGTGTGTGTAGGACATTCTTTTATTTAGCATTCATTGTTAATGGATCTTATTGAAACATTAAAAAATTTTAATTAGTATTATGGAAAAATTTGCATAATTTTAGTTATTTAGTACATGTGATCTTAAATTTTATCACTAATCATATTTTCTTATTTTAGGCAATACTTACTTTGCTTTCCAAAAATGGTCTTCAAAAACGTTATAAGTAAGTAAATATTTACTTTTAAATTTCTCTTGTAAATTTGTTTAAGTCATAAGTTCTCAACGTGGGCGATAACGCCCCCTTGTGGGCGTTTGAGACTTTCAGGGGGGCAGTAAAAGACCTAGAGAAAACTAGGGGGCATCGAGATGACATGGAGGGGCTGTGGGCAGATTAATTAAATATTGTCTAAAATAGACTAAATACGCTGATTATGTATACTAACAAAGGTATTAGGTTTATGGTCGATTGTTCAACGATTTCTGATAGCATATTTAGCTCAACGGTTATGCTATAGCAACATTGGTAACCAAAAAGAGAAATCGGCTCCATATTACTGAATGCGACTTACGATTGTTTTTAAGTAAAATCAAGTTTATATTATCAAACTAATTCAAATGCATCAAATTCAACCTTCTCATTAATTAAGTTACAAATTCCATGTCTAAAAAATTTTAAGAAAAATTTCTTTTCAATATAATTAAGCGTGCATTTTGATTGCTCTCATTAAAATAGCCTTTCTTAAAAACAGAAATAGGATAGGGTCATATCCCATCTACGAATAAAATGTATAATATTACACATTTAAAAAATATATTCATGGGAGTAGCTATTTCTGATTCGCAAGTAAAAAATGTGGGGGGGGGGGGGGGCGCTTTAGGAAAAAAATATTCTCAAAGTGGACAGTGGGCAAAAAAAGGTTGAGAACCTATGGTTTAAGTTGAGAAAGATCAACTGATTGTCATCTATATATATAAAATGAACTTTTGATGTTGTGGCTGCGCGCTCTACAGCAAAATGTACGCAACGTACGATTACAAAAATTTGCACAAAATTCTATTATAGCCTGATGCTTTGCAAGACAAAGCCGTTTTTTTTTTAAATTCGACCTAATATATTTTTTAATTTAACAATTAACTATTAATCTTCCAGTATTTTCTTTACTTCTTACGAGCTGTTTGAAGAAATGAAGTGAAGTGGATTAGAAATTCCGCTGTTGAATGTAAACAAAACATCGTTTGAGCCATGAGGCGAGGGCGAGTGCCTAGCATATAACGAAAATCAGTGTTTTAACTGACCCATTTTGACAAGTATTTTGAGATTTGATCGATTATTTTAATGAAATTTATTTTTAGAGGGGAGGGGATTATTAACCTATATACTTTGTTTTAAATTGATGGTGCATACTTTTACCCAAAATTTTGTCTGAAGTTCCGATTTTTTTTTGCTTAGAATCTCCCATGGTTTACTGGAGAGGTGAAAAATTTTTTTTTTGATAGGTGATTTTCTTTCTTAAAATGTTGTTGGGCCTACTTAAACAATATATATCGATTTCAACTGTTATTATTCAATTAAGTGACTCGCCCAACCAGTTTAATTCAACTGGGCTAAAAAATTTAATATGTTAACAGATTATTGAACTTATTAGTATCATAGTATCTATTCATAAAAATAATATCCATTAAATGCAAAAAACAAGTAGCAAACAACTTTCACTCGATCAATGAAGAATTTAATTTTCCTTTTAAACATGTTGATGGGGGCATTGCTTTAGTAATGAATTTATAGGGGCGGAGGGTTGTAACCTCCCATGATACACACATTCAAAATATAATAAGTACGTTGTTTTTAAATAAAGAATTTAAAAAATAGTTGAGGCATTATGTAAATTTGTAATGTTTGCTTAATGTTTTGTGATTACTTAAATATATTAATTATTATTTTTTAATATACTCACTCGAGTAAATGTGCATCGTTCACATAATTTTTAAGACTTCGCCTTTCATCATTTGTATTAAAACATTTATAACAATTTCAATAATTAATCATTTATTGTTACTCTATCATATATGTGAAAAGTTTTCATATCTTAAGTAAAACTCCGATTTAACATCCCACCAATCTACGTTTTACCCGCATTTTACGTTTTTTTCATCAGGTCCCTGTTTTTCCATATCCCAATTCATGTTAAAATATCCCGGGTTCTAAGTTTGTTATTTATCGAATTCCACGTATTTTATGTTTTCCCTCAAAAAAGAAAAAGTGTTCTAAAATTAGCCATATTTTTCCTTTTGTGCTTTTTTTAAAGCTTTATGCATATTGTTAAAAGTTAATTATTACTCTCACAAAATAAATTACAATCGAGGATTGTTTTTGTTTTCAAGAATTTTTTAAAAGGGGCTATTCCGAATTTATCAAGGCACGAAAAAGTTCATTTGTTTCCAGTATTGAACTAGAGAAGTTTGTTCTTTTTGCCATTTTATAAACCAACTTTTTGCTTAGAATCACCCATGGTTTACTGGAGAGGTGAAAAATTTGATTTTCTGTTTTAGAACGTTGTTGGGCCTACTTATACAATATATATCGATTTCAACTGTTATTATTCAATTAAGTGACTCGCCCAACCAGTTTAATTGAACTGGGCTAAAAAATTTAAGATGTTAACAGATTATTAAACTTATTAGTAACATAGTATCTATTCATAAAATAATATTCATTAACTACAAAAAATAAGTACTAAACAACTTTCACTCAATCAATGAAGAATTTTATTTTCCTTTTGAACATGTTGACGGGGCATTGCTTCAGTGACGAATTTATAGGGGTGGTTGGTTGCAACCTCCCATGATATACATGTTCAAAATAAAGTAAGTATGTTGTTTTTAAATAAAGAATTTAAAAAATAATTGAGGCATTTAGGCATTTTCATTATGTAAATTTGTAATGTTTGCTTAATATTTTGTGATTACTTAAATATTCATTATTATTTCTAAATATACTCACTCATTTGTATTAATGCATTGCTCACATAATTTTTAAGAATTTGCCATTCATCATTTGTATTAAAAGAGTATAACTTTTCAAGAATTCATCATTTATCGTAATTCTATCATATTATATGAAAAGTTTTCATATCTACAGTGAAACCCCAATTTAACATCCCACCAATCTACGTTTTTCCCGCATGTTACGTTTTTATCATCAGGTCCCAGTTTTTACGTATCCTAATTGATGTTAAAATATCCCGGGTTCTAAGTTTGCTATTTATCGAATTCCCCGTATTTTATGTTTTCCCTTGAAAATGGAAAAAGAAAAAAAGTGTTCTAAAATTATAAATATTTTTCCTTTTGTGCTTTTTTTTAAAGCTTTAAGCACTTTGTTAAAAGTTAATTATTACTCTCTCACAAAATAAATCACAATCGAGGATTGTTTTTGTTTTCAAGAAATTTCAAAAAAGGGCTATTCGAGTTTATCAAGGCGTGAGAAAGTTCGTTCGTTTCCAGTATGGAACTGGAGAAGTTCGTTCTTTTTGCCATTTTATAAACCAACAAAGCTCCAACACTTCGAGTGTAAAGAAGATTTCGTTAGCAGTCACTATTACGTGCTATCAGAGGCGTAGCGCAGGGGGGGAGGGGCAAGGAGGGACAGCTGTCCCTGGGCGCAGCGTCAAGGGGCGCCAAATTAATGTAAGTTTATTTTATTTTTAAATGTGAAAAGAAAATTATTTGAACTGAAAAGGTGTGAATATGTTCGACAAAAAAGTGGGAGCATTGCAAATCATATCGGGAACGACCGATGTAGCGCAAGAGTGCGTGCAAAATTGCTTTAAAAGGCAGTGAAAAAACTTTTGAGTTATAGTTGGGATGTTTTCTATGGATTGAACCCATGATGACTCTCTAGGAAGGGCTAGGGGGCATTTTCTTTGAGCAGCAGATTAAAAAGAACCGGACGTCCGGAGAACTCGGGAAAGGTCACTTGAGAAAGAAGAAAAACAAATAATTTTGAGAAGCCAAAGTGTTCCATTTTGCCCTTCAAAGTGAATAATCGCTAATAAAAATGCAAGTTAAAAGGTCTGCTTTTTAGTTCTATTTATCATTTAGGAAGCATAAAAGTTTTTTTAATTCCCTACCAGGGGTGCGGAGTGAGGGGGGCGCAAAATCTTCAGTTGTCCCCGTGCGCTGAAAACCCTAGCTACGCCTCTGTGTGCTATGTACTGTACTCTTATTGGATGGAACAGTATATAGTGGACATTTTACAAATAGTGGAAAATATTTTCTTTCCCATAAGGACTAGGAAAAAAACTTGCAAAGCAGTTCAATACTGGAAGATTCAGCATTCACTTTCAACTCCATAAATAAAAAACAATCCACTATTACAGATTATTTTTAACCTAAATTACAGAATTCGTAATAAAATGCGTTAAAATGGTATGTATTCGAAAATATAGATATTTGAAAGAGTTGAAATCTGCCATTCATCATTTATAGCATAAAAGGATAGCGTTCCCAACAATTTCAACAATTCATCATTTGTAACAAAATTTAAATCGTTACTCTATCAGTTTCATTGAAAATGCCTCACCTACCTATAAGAAAGTGTTGTTTACAGAGTCAAAATCAGAGCCAGAGAGAAAACTTTCACCACTGAATTGGCCAAGAGACACCACTAGATAAAAAAATATGACTTGAGCATATTAAAAATATGTATGTTCGTGTCAGAACATCACCTCAATTACCTTTTTGTGGCATTGAATGCTGTAAAAAAAAAGAGCAATATTCCATGTTCTGCTCATAACTAAGCAAGTGTCCATTGCATTAACATTAGGAACTGTAGGTAGGATTCCGCGATAAGAATAAAATTTTCTTTGCATTTTTAGTGTACTAATTTAGTAACAGATTCTTTTTCAGCTTTGAACCATAAAATTTCCCTTTTCAGCATTCACATTCACTTTCGAATTTACTTTTGTCAAGATATGTCTCTTAAGCGATGCATATCAGAAATTGACGTGATCCTCCAAAACCAAATTTATAGGCAGGATATTCCTATTATCCGCTACTAAGGAAATGTCTTTGGTGCAGCTAAGTGGGGGCAGACCGCAGCGGGTGTCACCCATTCAGGGGTGACAACCATCCCCGACGGAGAAAAAAATGAACCTTTAAAAGCTCCCTAGAATAAAACAAATACTTAAAATGGGAGAAAAAAAATATCCAATTTAATTTTTTATTTTTGAGCAAAGTGTTTCCTTTAAAAAATATTCACAATGTTTTTAACCGCTAATTATAACCAGTGCCCTCAACAAATACTTTAAATATTATGAGGCTCATGATGCAAATGGTGTTCTTCTTTTCCAAAACTACAATTTTTTTAACAAAAATTATATTTCATTAAAGCGCGTACTTCACAGTTTACATGATTTTTTTTTTGGATGGGGAAGGCGTAATCTTTTCTACTGGGTGACACACATGCTAGATACTCCACTGCATTCCACACAATTTTCACTATCAACATACTTCCCATACAGCTGCCACTGATTTTTTTTTATTTCATCAAATTGCTGACATATACATAGTCCAGCATCTCTTTGCTGCAGCTTTTGCTTTTCTTGAATAGGCTAAGGATGATCAGTAACTTTTCAGATGATCTTTATTAAATGGCTTTGTCTGATCAATTTATCAATTCCCCATTTAGACTACTTTAATTTGTGGCAATTAAAATTTCATATTTACAATTATATAAATTCATTTCTCTGATTTAATTACAAAATGTATGTTTATGTATAAAGCTACTAATACATTTTTTTTACTTTTATATAACAAATTACTCTTATTATTGGTTTAAATAAACATTTATGAAACAACAGTTATATTTTTGAATTCAGACTCAGAAAGAATGTACTGCTATCTATCAGTCAGAGTAAAAATTAAGCTATGTAAAAGTTTTGATGATGTAATAAAGATAAATATGCCACATGATACAAATATAGATCAATAAATATAGGTTATTAGTGATAGATTGAAAAAAATTTACACCTAAGTCAAGGTAGATATACATTTGTGGAAAAATACAGGCTGAAATAAGTTTTTATCGGCTCAGAAGTGACTTAAGAGGTCGCCTTCGGTGGCTTGCTTGGGACAAAAAACAAGTTGCGCCGTAGGCGTCGCTATTTTAACATTGCACGGGCAACACCATTGCGGGTACCGCTAGTCTTGAATAAAAAGAGTCCTTTTCAAAAACTTACAAACACTTCACGATTCTGTGTTATAAACAGAGCTCCAGAAATTAAAAAAAAAAATTGGCTACCATTACAAATTTTGAAGTTTGGTAAAACGTTTGGTTGGTGTGATAAATCTGGTCAAGTCAGAATCGATTGCAAATTACACCAACATTATATTGAAAAAAAGCATAGAAAACCTTAAAAAGCAACATTATTGATTAAAAAACTTAGTATTTCTAAACTTTATATTGAACTACTTGATTAATAATTAAATTTTAATGTAAAACAGAGGCAGTATTAAAACTTTAGTTTATTGAAACTGCAATCTGAAATGTTCTCTTAATGTTTGGCTACGGGCCCTCTCGAAGTAAATTCCTATATGCGTCTGCTTTTATAAGTTGTAATTAACTTGCATGCAATTGGACTAAAAAGTTTCTAATGGGTGTGGCAAATTGACAAATATGCAAGTTCTCGGTGAGAATACTTGCTAACTTCTATTATAATCATCACTTTCACAAGATTGTAAAAGTGATGATTATAATAGAAGTTAACTAAACCATCATGAACTGAGCATAAGTTTAGACTTTATTATGCCAACAAAATGTTTTGCATTAAACACATTTATTCATCACATAAATTGATTGTGCATTTAAAAAAATGAATGTTAAATATCTGAAATTTATGGGCGGGTAAGAAGCATTTCATTAATTTTAATACGTATGTAAATCTTGGTTTGGAGATCTGCATATTTCATCTGCACAGCTCAGTTTTTTGACATATTTGCTTGTGAAAAGTTTTTTCTAGGTCTGCTTTTTGTCTTTTGTATGTTTATGTATATTATAGTAGGTTAATTATTCAGGAAATTTTGGGAAAAGTCTGGAAATCAGAGAAAAGTTGGAGAATTTTGCTTAAGAAATTCTGTGACCCATTGTCTGTTATGATCAAAGTAGTTAATGGTTATCAGTTGCTAAATATTATTGAAGTTATTTAGCTCCGTACTCCGTTATTTTTTATACATTTTGGTGTAAGTATTCTGTAGTCATATTCTATTAGTATCTGAAAGTCTGATTATTTCTTTCAACTTCTGTATAGTGAATAGGCATGTTTCTAAGTTTTTTTTTTAAACGGAAGTTTAATTTTAGTTAATTTTTATAGGTCCGATACTGTTAAAGGAAGTGTAATTGGTATAGATTTAGGAACCACTAATTCATGTGTTGCTATTATGGAAGGTAAAACACCAAAAGTGATAGAAAATGCTGAAGGTTCTAGAACAACACCATCTGTTGTTGCTTTTACTGCCGATGGTGAAAGGTTAGTTGGAATGCCTGCCAAAAGACAAGCAGTTACAAATGCTGCCAATACACTTTCTGCTACAAAGCGCTTGATTGGTCGACGATTTGAAGATGCAGAAGTTCAAAAAGACATGTAAGTTTTCTTTGCTTTAAAACTAGCTGTGTGGTATGTTTGTTGCTTATTATACTGCTACTGTCATAAAGTATGTTTGAAATTTTGAAGTAATGTTAATTTTCTTAAAGCACTGATTATTTTGTTATTGAATGTTTAATTAAGGTTTACCATTTAAGTAAAATGTTATTGTTTAGACTTCTAATTTTTCAACTTATTTTTAAATTATTTTTTACTGATGTGATTGTAAACATTTTTAATTTTGGGTAATATAAAAATTTCTTATTATTTTATTGTTCGTAATATTCTCAGCATGTGTTCTGTAATTCAGAACCAGTGTTTCTTTTTTAATATGTTATAATGGACTTCACCTTTCAAATAAAATGCCTCTGAAAATTTCTAAAAGTATACTTGCTTAACCAAGTTTTTAATTCTGAAATTTATACCATAAGAAATTTCAAGCTCATTCCTTTTTAATCAGGGTTCGTTGATTTAAATTGCAATTTAAACCAATTGATTTTTTAAAAATTGTCTATTTAAATCATGCAAAAAAAGTTTATTTCTAAAAATTGATTTAAATGTTTGAAAGTATTGTTTTAAATATAAAATTTGTTGCATTTACAACCTCTATTTCAAGCAAACTGCATAATGGGTTGGAGGGAAAGTTCTGTTGTATTTTAAATAGGCAGGTGATTTTTCTTGTAAATAAAAAAAACATCTGGCTAGTGAGTCATTCATATTTTTTTTTTTGTTTTTGTTTTTTGTTTTTTTAGCTGCTGTGTAATATAATTAGTCTTTTTTACTGTTCATTATTTACTCGGGATGTCAGTAGATAAAGTGCATTTACGACACTGCATTTTGTATGAATTCCAAAAAGGAAGCAACGCATCTGTTGCATGTAAAAATTTATGTGCAGTATTTGGAAAAGATATTGTAAATGTTCGTACTTGTCATGTGGTTTAGCAAATTTCATTCGAGGGATCTGAGCCTACAAGAAAGTGATCGATCTGGACGACCATCCAAGATCGATAATGATGTTTTACAATCCATGTTGGAAAATAATCCACATTTAACAAGTCGAGAAATTGCAGAAGAGTTTGGCATTCATCATTCAACTTTTTTTCGATAATGTATTACATTTTCCCCAATATAATCCCAATTTTCATTTAAATAATTTCCCTCATAGACTTAGAACACATGTGTTTTAATTTCTCTTTAACTGTTGCATCAGTATTCAAGTTAAAATACTTACAAGCTACTTTTTTTAAAAAATATATCTTGCTTTGATATATTCAAGTGTACATAATCTTGTATCTTTTGTTACAGCAAAACTGCTCCTTTTAAAATTGTGCGGGCATCAAATGGAGATGCATGGCTGGAAGCTCAAGGGAAGATGTATTCACCTAGTCAAATTGGTGCATTTATTTTAATAAAAATGAAAGAAACTGCAGGTAATTCTTTATTCAATTTGAGTTATTTGCTGTTCAAAAACTTTTTCAGTTATGTTATGAACTATTACTAAACTGTCAAAAATACTTGACATCAATGTAAAATTGATGTATAAAAATTTGTATCCTTCCAATGATGAATATTTTTCGTCTCTGAAATTTCTCATGTTGAGACGAGTATCTGAGAGTCCCCTTTTTTCCTTTAAATTTACAAAAAAAAAAAATGAACATTGGTCATTTAGAAAGGTATTAGAATAGAACTTTTTAAAAAATGATACATTGTATTGCAATATCCATTATCAATGATGAATATTTTTCGTCTCTGAAATTTGTTGTAGAGAAAAATTTCTGAGAGTTGTGGTGATCTTAGCATAACTAATTTCTGTGTAAATTGTTCTCATTTTTTAATTTAAATATAATAAATGGATTTTTTCCCCTCTGATTTTTCAATTTCCTTAGTTCTTATTAAAATAATTCATTCTACCAATGCTAATTTATAAAGTTGGTTCTGTCTTAAATTTTATTTTAAACTCTTTTTCAGAAGTGTAAAACTCTGGCTTTCATTGTTATTAATTTGTATATCATTGTGTGTAGATTAATTCTAACATTTTCATGTTAACTCTAATAATATTTCATCTGTTTTGTTGTTTTTATGTAATGATTACTTTTCATCCATTAAATTACAAATGCAGAAACCAATATCAGAGTTCCCTCCCCGACCCTTAAAATTTACAAAAAGAAAGAAAAGTACTTTATATTAATAATAATTGTGCATTGAGGCGCATTATAATAAAAAGGTATTTATTATATTGCAATATCAATGATGAATATTTTTCGTCTCTGAAATTCCTCATGTTGAGACAAATGTCTGAGAGTCCCCTTTTTTTCTTCAAATTTACAAAAAAAAGAAAAAAAAAAAATGAGGAAGGAGCATTTTTGCTTATTGCAGGGTTGCCACGGGCGACTAAAAAGCAACTATTTTCAGCATCAGGCGACTATGGCAACTATTTTCTTCGAAATCGGGCGAAAAAGCAACTAATTTTTCCAAGAGGCAACTATTAGGCGACTTTTTTTTTGCCTCTCTTTGAATTATTTTATTCAAAGGAACCAAAAAATATTTTCTTTTATTTCACGGAAAATCGTGCCATAATTTTTCAAACGTCCATCTTGGCTCAAGCAACTGCCTACACTTCATATTGACCTTAAAGCAATTACCAATGAAGCTGACACTGCTGCCAATGAAAGGGGTTAGTTTGCTTTTTTTTATGAGTGATTTGGTAGTCGACACAGAAGCTGCACCGTGTGCTCGCGATATGCATTTCAATATCGTGATATGCGCCTTTTCTCTTTATTTTTCTGTAACCCTTACCTTTTCTCTCGAACACTGGCAACTAATGGCAGTGGTGCTTGACCACAATATCCACGGTGTTGCACGGCGAAGGATTGCAACGATATGTCCGAAACACTCAATCATCACATAGACGGGCATGTGTTTTTTCTGTTTTTTTTTTTGTGGAAAGTAAGAATTTCGTTTCCACGAAAATCCCTTCTTTCTTTTCAATGAAAAGTTTTGAAAGTAGCCTAGCCTGCCAACTTTTACAAACTACTAGTAAAATCTATGCATTTTTTCTGTTTTTCGCTCTTTAAAGGCTTGGTCTCGATTTTTTACGCATTTCGAAATCCGATTGCATCGGCTTCGGAAAAACTTCCTAGTGCTCATTTACTATCAGATTCTACATCTTGGAGCTCAATAACTTTGAACTTACCATAATTTTTAATCTTTGTTACATTTCAACTTCTGTAGTACAAACTTGCACGGGCGTCATTTTGTCACGCCCACTTGAAAAATTCGGCCGAAAATAAAATAATTTCTGACAAAATTCTTGTAAGTTTTAGTGATAATACAAGTTAATTACAAGTATTAAATATTTCAGCCTTGTTAATAATCTAGTTTTAAAAAATATTTTTTGCAAAAATGTTTTTTTTTCTTTGCCATGTGATTTCAAATTGATTTTTTAAAATTTTTGATTGTCTCTACCAATTGTGTATTGGGTGATTTTTCCAATATTATAAAATAATTGTTAAATTTGAGAAAAAAAGTAAACTTGATGTTTTTGATAGTGTCTGCTCTTGGTCTTAGAATTTCATTAATCGAGTAGCTCAATATTATACATGTATTTAAATAAAGGATCAGCTATTGTGTGTTTAAATCTCAAGTATGTTTATTTCCTATTAATAATCTTGCTCTTCTCATATTGCAATCTTTTTTTTTACTTCACTCCTTATTCATTGATAATTTTAATCTTTGGTAGATATGAAATTGTTATTTCAGTTTAAAAAGTTAATGCTCGGAAACGTGTTTATTTCATATAAAAATGCAATTGCTTTTTTATAAATTACACTGAATTCATAGCAACTCTTTATGTATAAATATAAGATCCGAATGTAATAAGTAAGTACCCATCACTGAACAAGTTAATTAAGACTTGTTTGTCATTGAGCCATGGCTACTATTTAGTCTACTATTTTCGTGCTTTTATGCTACTAAAGCAACTATTTTTGTTCCATTTCTTCTGTGGCAACCCTGTCATTGAGAAAGGTATTTGAATTAAACACTTTTTTAAAATGCATTTTTATTGCAATGTTTTATCAATGATGAATATTTTTCGTCTCTGAAATTTGTTGTAGAGAAATATTTCTGAAAGTTGCAGTAAGCTTAGCATAACTAATTTTTGTGTCAGTTGTTGCCGTTTTTTAATTTAAATATAAAAAACAGATTTTATTTTCTGTGTTTTTTCAATTTCCTTAGTTCTTATTAAAAAAATTCATTCTACCAATAGTAATTTATAAAGTCAACTCTGTCTTTATTATTGTTAACTCTTTCAGAAAAATTTTATTATATTGCAGCATCAATGATGAATATTTTTCGTCTCTGAAATTTAGTTGTAGAGAAACATTTCTGAAAGTTGCAGCAATTTATTTATTAATTGGTGCACAGATAATTATTGTATTAAATTTAAATTGGTTCTCTATTTTAATTTAAATTTAGTGAACATGAATATTTTTCAATTTTCTTAAGTGCTGTTTATAAATGTCACTTTTCAATTCCCCTTGTTGCAAAATGTCACAATGCACCATATTTCCTAGCTCACAGCACTATGTTATAGATCATATTTCAAATTTTATTTTTAAACTTTATATGTTTTAATGACATTTATGGGCAGAACAATAATGAGGTTAACACATTCAAACATAGTCATAGGATGTTGCATGCAAGCCCTTTGGCAAGCAGCTGATCATGCAATATTGCATGATAGATATTTAGAGTACATAAATCTTATTTATGTAATAATGAAAGTAAATTATTTTGAGTATAATAAAAATTAAATTTAAAAAAAAAAACGGCTACCAGCAGGGTTCATACTCCCTGGAAATCATGGAAAACCTGGAAAAGTCATGAAAATTGATATCCTTTGCAAAAATCAGGGGAAAACGTAAATTTTAGACAAAACCTGGAAAAGTCTGGGATTTTTTTCCCCTACCAGGGACCCCTTATAGGGAACTTACACTTGTCGAGATGTCAGCTCCTCCATTTACTCACCTTCCTTTTCCTATATAGGTTTTTCTTTATATAATGGTGTTTATTATATTGTCATGGCATAAAAGTGCACATCAGCATTTCTTTAAATATTTGTTTTCATGCGTTATTATAGGGTTAAAAAGCTGATTTGTCCCCACTGAGATCATCCTAATTTTTATTTTATTTTATTTATTCATTCTTATATTTTATGTTTTATAGTTTTAAATTAGCTTTTTAAAATTTAAATTTAAAAAGATGGATGCAAATATAAAAGCTGATATCTTTTGGCAGTGATGTGTCATAAAATTTTGCTTTTGAAATTCTATAGGCTAGAAATTCTATACTATAAGTTTGTTATCTTAATGAGCATCTGTGGAATTTTTTAATATGAGGTTAATATAATTGAATCGGTGAGTGGAAAAACAGTACTAGTCCAAAATCTGTCATTTTTAGATACCTTGCAAAAATTAGCCTAATATTTAGAACAACACGTTGCAGTGAGAAAGAATACAACTGACAAAACCTCCCATTTTATAAAACCTAGGCATGGCGTTAACAAACAAAAAAACAAATTTGAAAACGAAAGTTGTTTTTGTAAATATCTCACAACGTTTTCTGTACTGGTACTGTTTTTCCACTCATCGATTCAATTGTATGTATAAAATGTTATGGTGGGCGTATTTAATGTACAAGTAGTGCATTTGCTAATGGGCCATTTCACAGTATTTTGTCCAAATGTGTAGAGTCCGCAACATGACTTTTTTTTGTTATAACTACGTAATTTACTGTTTAATTGTCACCAAATTTTATTTTCAAATAATGTGTTGAGCACATTATTGCCTCTCTACCCCTTGTGGTCAACTCTGTTTCACAACTCTCCCCGCCCCCCACCCTAAAATATGACATCATTTTTGGATGCCCCCTTAATTGTTAAAAAAAAATTGTTATACTAAAAATTTTTATTTGGAAATTTACTTTTATCTCCAGTTTTATTGTAAAATCTTTCCGTGAATGTAAAACTTTTTTATTTATTATTAAACTTATTATATTGTGTGTAGGCAGTTTATAATATTTTTCATATGTTAATTTCTTAAGAATTTTAAAGATTCTATGTGATGATTATTTTTCATCTCTGAAATTTCAAATGTAGAGACAAATATCTGATACAAAAAGTAGTGGAGAGATTCCCTCATCCAAACTTTGTGTTGAGAGGATTGAAAATTTTTAAAGGGCGGAAAAAAAAAACATTATTATTGGTATTTTACTACAACACACGTTATGTACACATCCACCCTCTATTTAGTAATGTATTCAGAAATGGTTTTCTCATTTTGAAATACAGCAGACGCCGCTTAATGTGATCACATCAGCATGAAAATTATTTGATAATAATAACCGAGTGATAATAATACAAGATAAGATTTTATCGCTGGAAAAATTTGTACTTTTGCCCATTGACAAATAAGTATGCTGTTGATTTTCGCAAACTTACATGGTGAAATAAAAATATAATAAGAATCAAACTCAATTTCCTTGCAAATTCAATGTCAAAATTCACTAATAAGAATGCCTCCCACCCTTGAAAAGTTCTTTTGTAAGAGTCTTTGATTAAAATTCTTTCAGAATTGAAAATTTATTAAAAATTACATTATTCACTGGAATATGCAGAACATTGGGTATACTATATATCTAAATGCCTTGAAATATTCCTAAAATAATTTTGTGACATAATGTAGATTATCATTTTATATTGATAACCAATTAATAACAAGTACATTAAAAATTTTTGAACATATTTATTTGAATAAAATTGTGTCGTATTTTGCAAATTTAAATACTTCATTTAATTTCTAAGGTGTACCTATGAAAATTTTTTAACCAAATTTATGCTGCAATTCACCAAGTATTTGAATGCAGGGTGTGTAGCGGTTTTTAAAAGTGCTTAATAGTGCTTGTTTTTGCTTTTGATTTTAAAAGCTTTTAAAAGTGCTTATTTTTCATCCATGTTTGTAAGAAGTGCTTACGGGTGGATCTTAAGAGAGCCCACCCCATTGGCGAGGTTGGCGATAAGTACGCAATCTTGGTAAACCAGATTCGATAGAAACCCAGCTTCTATCGTTCTACGAAATGGACGCCAAATTGGCGATTTTGAAAAGCGGTGGGCTCTCCTAGGAGTTTACTAGTGCTTACTTCTTCTTATGCAAAGATATATTTTTTCGTTCGACCGCCGAATGTCGCCATGAATTGCGCAAGAAGCAAAGAAGGGTGGCTTCCGCTTACCATTCTAAACTGGTTTTCCCAACCTTTCTCTAAATGAGGAGGCGCTAAAACGGTATAAGTGAAGAAAAATACCAAATGAGTGCTCCTTTCCCGAATAGTATAAGGAAAGTAGCCTCAGCGATGCCGCGGACAAGCTATAGCGCATCAAATGCGCAAAAATCGGAGGTGGGGACGCAAAAAAAAAAATTAAAAAATTACTCGTAACCCAAGGCGCGCAATTTTTTATCGCGGAAAAAAATCAAGTTAAATCTATACAAAATTGATACGCAAAAATTTCTTTGCATGTCCATAGTTCAAGCTTTTTTTAGATGAAGAGCGAGTAAGAAAACGGCGTCAGCTCACATGGACGCCCTTTTCCTTTCCTGAACTTCCCTTTTGCAGCGGCTCTAAACAGAACTGATTTCTTTTGAACAAAACATAGACTTAATGTCGAAAGATTTCGTTAAGGATATAATCAGCTGGATAATGTCGGAAATATGAGGTTTTCATTTTTTTAAATACTATGGTGGGAAAAGGTCTCGTTTTTGCGACAGCGAATTTTCGTAAAGCCTTCGTTTTCGCGATTAAGATTTGTTCTTGGCTTTTATTTTGAATAAAAATAATAAATATTTTCCTATTTAATTTGTAAAAGATGCCTTATTGTAAAAGATCCCTTATTTATGCTTTTATGCCTTACTGGCATTCCTTATACTGTCCATGTACTCGATATTGCGAAAAATTCACGAATCTGACATTGTGCCAAGAATTAATCATTTGATTTTTGGCTTTTAAATATTGGATTTTGGTTTTAATTCTTCGTCAAATTGTTATTGAATCGGTTGTTAATTGCATTGAAAAACATCTCTTGCCATAAAAAGTTTATTTTTCATTTGTATCTTTAAAACTATGATATGCTATTTTTTGCGTAGGAACCCGCTTTTTGGAAAAAAGGACTTATCAGGGAAGTTTTATGTTCTGGAAATTATCAGGGGATATTCAAAATCAGGGAAATATCCCCCAAATATCAGGGAAAAGTATCGTTTTCAATATCCAAACCGGCAAGCGTCCGAGTTTCATTTTGCGGAATTTCCTTTCATTGTGCGCGGTTAGCTCGAATGCCGATTTCCCATTGGTTGAAAGCGTCCTTTTTCCGATTAAATAACAAAAAAATTCACATTTTTTGTCTATGAGTTAAGATGATGTTGCAATTTTGCGTAAAGAGACGCGTGTTAGCGTTAATGCTTCCGAGAATCCGCCATTTTTGGTCCTGTTCCAAAATTCGGCCTAACACCGCTCTCCAGTGTGTCGAATTTGGGGCTTGGTACCGTGCATGATATTGCTGTGGCGTAACAAGAAGGGAGTCCATGACCCTCTCTCTACCTCCCCCCCCCCCCCCAGTGATGATGTGGATTTTTTTCAAAAATATAGCAATGAGAGTTTTGTTCTTTGTTTAGTCTGCAATTCCCAGGGAACTTTTAAATACTTTGGCGTTTGGTTTGGGAATTGATAATGGAAGGCATGAGCTTCTCTTGGACAGCGGAATGAGAATCCAATTTTCGTGGGGGGGGGGGGGGGCGTTTATTCGGTATTTTCACAGAAAGAAAATTGAAGGAAATCACGGGGAGGGGGGTGTAATTACATCTTTTTTTTTTTTTTTTGTGCTGTTATGTTGTAATGTAAATTTTATATTATTTATATAAAGAAGTTTTAGCAATTTGGGGGTGGGGTATGTAATCTGAATAGCAAAAACTATCATTTTTTGAGTGCTTAATATATTTTTTTTGAGTGCTTAAAAGTGCTTATTTTTCATTGAAAGATTTGCTACGCACCCTGGAATGTAAAAAATTTGTAAAATATGTTTTGAAAATGTGAACATTGGCTATAGTATATATTCAAATGCCTTGAAGTATTCCTAAATAAAATTTGTAACATAATATGAATTTTCAATTTCTATTGATTATCAATTATTTTCAAGTACATTAAAATTTTCTACTATCAAACTCAAATTGCTTGCAAATTCAATGTAAAAATTCACTTATTAGATTGTCGCCCCCCTCCCCACCATCCCTTGAAAAATACTTGTGTGGAATCATTGATTAGAATTCCTTCAGAATTGAAAATTATTAAAAATGACATCATTCACTGGAATATGCAGAACATTCAGTATACTATATATCTAAATGCCTTGAAATATTCCTAAATTAATTTTGTGACATAATGTAGATTATCATTTTATATTGATTATCAGTTAATAACAAGTACAGTAAAAATTTTAACTGTCTGGAACATATTTATTTAAAGAAAATTGTCGTATTTTACAAATTTAAAAACTTCATTAAATTTCTAAGGTGTACCTATAAACATTTTGTTTAACCAAATTTATGTTGCAATTCACCAAGTACTTGAATGTAAAGATTTTGTAAAATATGTTTTAAAAATGTGAACCTTGCCAAAATTATCTATTGGAATATGCAGAACATTGACTATAATATATATTCAAATGCCTTGAAATATTCCTATATAAAACTTGTAACGTAATATGAATTTTCAATTTCTATTGATAATCAATTATTTTCAAGTACATTAAAAATTTCTTCTATCAAACTCAAATTGCTTGCAAATTCAATGTAAAAATTCACTTATTAGATTGTCACCCCCCCCCCCCCCCCACACACATCCCTTGAAAAATACTTTTGTAGAATCATTGATTTGAATTCCTTCAGGATTGAAATTTATTAAAAATTATATCATTCCCTGGAATATGCAGAACATTGGGTATATTATATATCTAAATGCCTTGAAATATTCCTAAATTAATTTTGTGACATAATGCAGATTATCATTTTATATTGATAATCAGTTAATAACAAATACAATAAAAATTTTAATTGTCTTGAACATATTTATTTGAATAAAATTGTGTCGTATTTTACAAATTTAAAAACTTCATTAAATTTCTAAGGTGTACCTATAAACATTTTTTTAAACCAAATTTATGCTGCAATTCACCAAGTACTTGAATGTAAAGAATTTGTAAAATATATTTTTAAAATGTGAACCTTGCCAAAATTATCCATTGTAGTATGCAGAACATTGGCTATAATATATATTCAAATGCCTTGAAATATTCCTAAGTAGAATTTGTAACATAAAATGAATTTTCAATTTCCTATTGAAAATCAATTATTTTCAAGTACATTTAAAATATTTTGTTTCCTAGGTTTAATTTCAGTGGAATACTAGTATAATTTCTCTTAATAATTTTGAAAGCTTCTTAATCCGAAGAAGACATTGAAAAATTTTGATTTGATATTATATGAAATGGTGTATCATACTTATAGTAAGGGTTACAAGTGTGTCACGGAAAAAAAAAAAAAGTCTGAAACTCGCTGCAAATTTCACGAAGTGTTCGCCAGAACACAAATATAATGAAATATAGGATGTTTGCCAATGAAAGTTATTCGTTAACCTCAAATATAGGGATATTGTTAAAAATGGAAGAATTATCGACTTCATAAAAAAAAAAAAACAGTTTAAGGGTGGTTGACAAAATCTATGTTTTATTGTTGTTGCTTTCAAAAAGTTTAAATTTTTGCTTGGCACCAGTTTAGGGAATTCCCTGCGCAACAAACTTGCGCAACAACGAGATGTCATCAAGATTTTTTTTTTTTTTAATGTTCTTTTTTATTAGTGTGTAGAGCAATGCAATGGCCTTTTTAAATTTTGCATGTCTTTAGACAATCTTACAGTAAGATGTAAAAGTGGAGATCTTCTTTTGTGAGTGTAAAATTCTGCAATATTCCAAACACCTTTCCGAAATAAGTTTTGTAAGAATAAGATTATCTTATGGTGAGAAACTGAATATTTAAATTCTCGGAACCTTCATTTTCCTTGTGCAAAAACTGTCCCTGGAATTGAATGTATCTTCTTATCTTGTTTTCTTATAATGTACTTTGGTCAGCATAAGTTGTTTAACCAATGTAATACAATGGAATTCCTTTTTTTGTGTGTTCTGATACCAGTTTTCTTCTGGTGTCTACCATTGCACCCTGAGAGAAATAAAACTATCAATATTTTCTTGAATGTTATGTTTTAAAATATGTTGTGGAATAGGTAATTATATAATTCATTAACAACTTAAATGTATTTTCATATTTAGACTTGAAAAACTATTCGCATGAAAAAATGTATCATCGGTAAATTATCAAAAGTAATTTCACACAAAACTTGTGGGGTAAATTTTAGGTTTCATATGTATAAATTTACACATATGTGTATAGTGTGTTAGTGAATGTTCCATTTAATGACAACAATTGCAGTACTTATATTTTAATCGTGACAATATTGATATTAGACCATATGATTCCCTTTTATTAATTTTGAGGCCTGTAATTTTTGAGGAGTGGCGGCACTCTTGAATCAACATTGAGTTTCAGAATGAAAAGTGCATAAGCACCACAATTACTCATATTGGAAAGAAACCTTGCTTTCTAAGACTTGATTCATAGTCTTGTATTGTGAACTAGTATAATTTGCATGAGACCCTTCTACCCTTTAAAGTAAAGGGTAATTTAGGATAATTGGTAAAGTGTGATATTAGAAAGACCACACATTTTCACGTATAAATAAATTTTGTGAAAATCAAGCTGATTTATTCTCAAAAACTTTGCATAGGGCAATTGAGAGCTGGTGTAAAAGATGTTAATTTAGAAACAATTTTAGGTTCAAGAAAACACATTATAAATATTCAGCTAAAAGTTTTAGTTTGCAATGTGCTTGTCTTATTTTTATTCCATCTATATTTTAAATGAATTGTATTCTTTTAGAAAGCTATCTTGGACAACCTGTTAAGAATGCAGTAGTAACTGTCCCTGCCTACTTTAATGATTCCCAGAGACAGGTAACTTTCATGAAATTTCTTGAATTTCATAATGCTTGTTTTAATCAGTAAAAAGCCCAATTTTTAATATCTAGTGTAAAGTATTTTTCTTGGAGATTAAATGAGATTTAAAAAGAAAAATGTATATTGAAGTTAAAATGCAAAAATGTATGAATCAATCTTGTACAAATGTACGAATCAATCTCATAAGTAACATTTATTAGTTTAATTTTTTTGAAAAGTTTGTTTATTAGATTTAAATTCTTAAACCGATCACATTGCATTATTGCACACATTTATAATTATTAAATCTTTGTTCATCAAGTTTGCATTTTTTTAAAAATTAGGCCACAAAAGATGCTGGACAAATATCTGGCCTCAATGTGTTAAGAGTAATAAATGAACCTACGGCAGCAGCACTTGCATATGGCATTGATAAAACAGATAAAATGTAAGTAGTATTGTGATAGGCAATATTAAAATATTAGCTTGAAATGTTTTTAATTCAACACACATAAATCTTATTATACTAAATATTTACTTAATATCTTTCCTATTAACTAATCTTGTGTTGACACTGCTTCCTTAATTAATGGAATCTTCCTTTTACTTCTAAAATGGCAGAGCAGAATTTAAAAATGTAATCATTGAATTGTAAAATTTGACCAATCTTTTCCCTTTTTTGAGGGGTGGGTGGGAAACAACATTCTTATTTGGTCCTATTTTGACTAGCCTTAATTTTTACTCATGTTTCAGCTGTGCATGCATTTCTATTGGCCACTTTGTTTTGAACTGCTGATAAAATGTTAATGAAAGTTCCCAAATTTTATTCCTCTATAATAGGAGAAAAGCTAAGTAGCCCCTCTTACTCTAGTGATACCAGACAGTAGGTGCTCAAGATGGAGTGCAAAAGTTATCTTAGGGCTTACTTTCATATTAAGTACCATGTATGAAAGCCACAAGATAACTTTTAAAATTCTTTCAATTTATGCTTCCTGGTATGTCAAAGATTTAGAATAAAAAAATTCAGGAATTAGTTTTATCCCAAACCAGTACAAAGATGAGGGCAATTAAGACTTTGAGCGTAGCAAGATGGGTCAATTGACATTAAAACTCACAAGAACTTTTGATTGATTTTAAGTATTCTAATTGTTTTACTTGCTGTAATTAAGCTGCATTAGCTTTGATTTTTTATGAAAAATTATCACATGGCTATCAACTCTCCCAAAGAATTTAGTTGATTGAATTTGGAGGCTTGAAACTTAGTTGACTTTTATCCCAAAGCATTAAGAAGTACTTTATAAGCTATAGTTTCAAAACACATGCACTAGTTTTGAAAAACTGCTTTATCCACCCTACAGTTTGGCAGTCCCAGAATTACATGTTAAAAGAATTTGATACCTCGTCAAGAACCACAAGGTGGTTAATGTTTTCATTTTTTATTTCAGAACGAAAGTAAACATAGTTTCTTATTACATTACTTGCTAGATTCACTGTTCCTTGCACAGCAGCACATATTTTTTGACTAATCAATTTATGGAGCATTAACTGCAAGCAGATGACAATAATTTCAATGTACTTTTGCAGACTTTATATGCAAACCCAACATCAATGCCTGCAGCATTATTATACTCTTAGCAATTCAAGGCGATTACTATGTATGAATCTTAATGCTGTTATTTTCCATACGGAGAATATGAAGGATAAAGTTAACTGGTTATATTGTTTAATCATTTATAAGTTCTAATCATTAAAATTTGAATTACAAGAACTTTTGTCAAGTCAGAAAATGACTTAAGAAAACTTTTTCCATTTGTAAAAATGTTTATAGCAATCAATGAAATGGTTTTGTCATCGCAGGAATTTAAAATTAGCTTAATAAAATTTAATTCATGCTTAGTAAAAATCTTGTTTCCTCTTTTAGCATTGCGGTATATGATTTAGGTGGTGGAACTTTTGATATATCTATACTTGAAATTCAAAAAGGAGTTTTTGAAGTAAAATCAACCAATGGAGATACATTCCTTGGTGGTGAAGACTTTGATAATGCTTTAGTAAACTATCTTGCTAAGGAATTTAAGAAGGATGTAAGTTTCACTCTTTAATTCATTATTTGTAAATTTTTGTAGTGGATCATATTTTTGATTTGATTTTATTCTTATATATTTTTTTAATAGCAAGGGGTTGATCTTTCTAAAGATACCATGTCCATGCAAAGATTGAAAGAAGCTGCTGAAAAGGCCAAAATTGAGTTATCTTCATCTGTACAAGTAAGAAATTTATGTATATTTGTCATTGAATACTTCTAATAAATCTGCCTACATTTAAAGTCCAAGAAAACTTCTAAATATTGTAACACAGTAAACTCTCAATTTTCTAAAAGCATTTCTTAGGTTTAAAATAAAGCAGGTCGCAGATGTCCTTTTTTCTGTATTTTTGAAAAAGTGGAAAATGCGCACTGTATATTTTCAAACTTGTCCTATGTTGTTCTTATTAACTTGTTTGTTTTAAAATTTATCCTTGAAAAATCATATCTTAACTTCTCTGGCATCCGTAAATGTAAACCTGCCATTTTTTGTCATGTTCTGAAATGTGGCATTGCCTTGGTCTTCAGCATGCCAGTATCGGGTTTGACAGCATTTAATTTAAATTAGAAGTGTTTCTGCTGGTCTTGGTGCTAAATTCTTTCTTGAATAAAAGACAGCACCTCGTCCAATCTATTACTGCTTGAGAATTATAAATGAGAGCATGAGAATTATAAATGAGATCTTTGTTTATTTTTTAATTCTTGTTTTATATTAACGTTTTTAAAAATGATTTTAAATTGTTTATACTCTTTAAAATTTTTTGTAGAAACTCTTAATCGAAACAACAAACTTTTGAACTTTTCTTTTTCAAAAATCTTGAGGCCCCCCCCCCCCCCCCCCTCATCTGAAATTTGTCTGTTTGGTTTTGAAAGAAAAAAAGAGAGTTACTTTAGGATTTTACAGTATATATAATAGACTTTTACAGCTTTGGTGCAGATTTTCTTCTTTTAGCAGTGTTCATTACAAAATGATTCAAATCATTTTCATCAGTGTTCAAATCATTTGATCCGTAAAAAACTCGTAATCTGGTTCATTTGTCCTTTTGACCAGCACATGACCAGTTTAGTAAATTGTTAGTAATTTAAAAACTTTAGCAATATTTGAGGCTTGTCAAACAATACAAGCTTTACAAATATTGCTCGTATTTTACCCATCTGAACTCTTGGAAATTCCTCTCTTAAAGTAACTAATTAAGAGTAGTGCTTTGTTTATAGAATGATATAAGCTATTCATAGTGTTGTAATAAAATTGGTTTGGCATGCATTTATGTACATAATACCCTCAGAAAATAAATATTTTATTTTAAAGTAAAATGGTTCCTTTATGTGGTGGACTACAATATATAGTACATATTACAAAAATTGAGTTTTACATATATTTTGTCGATTTTCATTCTTATGCCTGACTAAAAATCATGCTTATGAAATTTAAAGTTACATGCTTAATGAAGATTAGATCATTTTAAATGCCTAATAAGAATAAATTTAATATCAAAATAATTATTTAAAAACATATTTAAATTTCAGACTGACATCAATTTGCCATATTTAACTGTGGATCAAAGTGGACCAAAGCATATGAACATGAAGTTAACTAGAGCCAAGTTTGAATCTTTGGTTGCAGATCTTATTAAGCGAACTGTAGAGCCTTGTAAAAAAGCTATCACTGATGCAGATGTGAAAAAGACTGATATTCAAGAAGTAATATTAGTTGGTGGAATGACAAGAATGCCAAAGGTATTTTGGTTATCTTCCTTTTCCTTTGTAAAAAATGTTTAAAAAAATGTAAAATTTTCTGTAGTAATTGAGACACTGTAGGATGATACTTTTAGTAATAAATAAGTATGATAAATACAAACTTATAGTGCAAGCATGAGTCGCTTAAGCTTACAAATGCTCCATATTCATTTCTGCAAAATTAATGCTCAACGCTGGCTGTTGTAGAAAAAATATATTTTTACTGCATTATATTGCCATTCTTCCAGTCAAAAGCTTTTTTTTTTTTTTTTAGTTCTCTTATTTAGAATTGTTAGTTTATTTAATAATAAAATGAAAAATAGCTGTCCAATCTTCAAAGTGCATTTTCAGATCTTCAGTTCAGAATACTATTAGTTATCCTACCAAGAGCCGATCCAGCACCTGCACAATTGTCCCTTTGACGTAAATGGCTATAAACGGGTGACTCAGTCATGAAATTTTTACTCTTTAATTTATTTGTTAAAGACATAAAAATTGCTTAGTTTTTGTAGTACATATAATATTTTTTAAATAAAATACTGTCACTTCTTCAATGATGCAAGGGCATTCACATAAGTTTTACTTTGCCCATTTTCAAAAATTGGCAAATATGTGGTACATTTAAAAAAAAAATTGTTCATAATGTATTTTTAAATCTTCAGGTTCAAGAAATGGTACAAGAAATTTTTGGAAAAGTGCCTAGCAAATCTGTAAATCCTGATGAAGCTGTTGCTGTTGGTGCTGCTATCCAAGTTAGTATTTGTTTTCTCATAAAGCTGTTTTAGTTGTTTCCTACAGTTATTCAGTAGTTTTACTTTATATATTAAATAAAATCCTGTTGATTATGAATTGAGATAGATTGAAGCTTCCGTAAGGTCAAAGCTTTGGCAAGGTCGACTAATAAATTGTGGTTCAGCCGTTGTTGTGCCTCCAAAACCTGCTGCAATTCATACAAATTGTTCAGAAAGAAGAAAAAGATGTTATCACTTTGAATTTTCTTAATTTGAAACTTTGGTTACAATATTAAAATATGTAGACACAAATTTTACCCAATTTACTCCAAATAGTGAGATTTAACTCTGGTTTTTCTTCGTAAACACATAGGGGGTTCTTGAATTTTTGGTCACAGGATCAATGTTAACAAACACATAAAGGGTGTTCGAGACCATATCTGCATTGTAAAATTGTTTCTGAATCCAAGAATGTTCGAAAAATGTTTATTGCACATAACTGGTTTTGGAGGCGCAACAACAATATTCCAAATAATGCTTAGTTGGCTTTCAAAAAAAATAGAAAAAATCTGCTTTTCTGGTACTATTAGAGAAAAGTTAAATGCCTTAATTGGTGATATTCATCTTAAAAAGTAAGTTAAAAATGCTGTATGTAATTAAGAATATTGAATTATTAGTATACAGTGTTCCCTCGCCACTTCGCGGCTTCAGTGTTTCGCGAGTTTTTCCAAAATATTCATCAAAAAATAAAAGTGAGAAAATACAACTATGTCGGCAGCCACATTGCGGAAAGGAGCGTTGTTTCATGTTGATGCCAGAGAGTGAAGGACTCCTGCATGGTCAAACAAAGCGATGAGTTGACTAGGAGTACATACCACGGGCTCTCAAAAGCTCCCACCAACACAAGACTCTTCACCTCTCTCAGAAAGCAATATTGATTAATGTTTATTACTGTACTATAATGGTTTTGTAATTAACCTTATTAATTAGCACTGACACATTTAAGTAAATACGTATACTGTTGTAATTTTTGTCTTAAATGTGTAAAGTATAAATACTGTTTACCTATTTAAAACATTCGTGTACCTGCATACACGAAAATTCCTAGGGGCAAATTCTACTTCCCGGTTTTTCGACTTTCGCAGAAGGTTCTGGTCCCCATTAACCGCAAAAAAAGAGGGATCACTGTAGTATGATATTATGTACATTTATTGTACTTTTGATGTTGAAGCTCAATATGAACAGCAGCTGGAGGCCATTAATTGGCCAAAGCTTTGTCATTATGCACTTCGCATCCTCACTAGTTGTAATAGTACTTTAAAACACTGAACCTATAAAATATATCTCAAAATTCTTTTCTAATTTGTGTTATATTTTATTTCAGGGTGGTGTTTTAGCTGGTGATGTAACAGATGTATTATTGTTAGATGTAACACCTTTATCTCTTGGTATTGAAACACTTGGTGGTGTCTTTACCAAACTTATTACTAAAAACACAACTATTCCAACTAAAAAAAGTCAAGTAAGAGCTTTGTATTTTGTCCCTCATAGCTATAATGCATATAACTTTTTATTTTAACTTGAAAAAGTATGACATCAACTTACTCTTTAGGTATTTTCGACTGCAGCTGATGGTCAAACTCAAGTTGAAATCAAAGTTTTCCAGGGTGAGAGAGAAATGGCTCATGACAATAAAATTCTTGGCCAGTTTTCTTTGGTAAGATTCAAATCACTTATTATTTTCAATGATTATGTTTATATTTAGAGAAACTTCCAACCAATAAGTTGTCCTTTATTTTCTATTCTGTATAAATCCTTGAAGATATTTTTATACAACTTCCCACAGAAGCTTTTTCTATTGTTTAATAGTACTATTGAACTTATTGGCCAAGAATATCATAAAATAAAAACAACCAGAAAATGAGATTCTAACTGCAGACTTCCTCCCCCCAACTTGTTTTTCCTTTTTTCCTGATGTCCAGCTGTTTACCCAATTTTATTTTATTTTATCTTTTTGAAGCAAATATTACTGTCATCTCATGTTTTATGAAAGCTTGACTTTCATGTTGAATGTTTTTCCCTTGGTACGTGCTTAAAATTACAGATATCATTTTTCAAATGAAGGAAACTTCATTTTTAGGTACATACAATAGTTGCATGTTGCTATTGATATCTATCAATAAGGCATGGAGGAAATAAATCATGATAAATTTCATGTTACAGTGAAGTCCTGATAATTTGAAATGATTGTACCAGACTAGTGTTCGTGAATCTTATAAGGATTCTGGGCAACCATACTATTTTCAAATTTTGTTAAAAGCTACATTTGATGTAGTGTTGCAATATGTAGAACAAAACACCTTGTTAAGACCTCAGCGGACACCATATTTCAAAGGCGCTTCTATGTTTGACTTCATGGCTTGCTTTGTTGTAACCTTAATTCTTTTTAACTCCAAAAATAAGCTCTCAAAAAAATTTCGGTTTTTGAAAATATGTTGGAGTATATGGGAATATGTTTGAGTTAAAAAGCTTCCATTGCATTGCTTTTTGTCTTCAAGCGACTGTTCTCCCACAATAGTGCAGTAATTCAACTGCTATTTTGGTATTTATAGTGCAAAGGCACGAAAATATTCTTTTAGAGGCTTTGCATTATAAATACCAAATAAATCTATAAATAATATATTTAGTAATGTATCATATCTTAAATAAGATATATTACTATAAATATGTCTTATTTGTATTGTAAAAGTTGTTGTAGTTTGTTTAAAAGCAATGTTAAATATTTCTTAAGAAAATATTTTCACTTCATGTATAGGTTGGAATACCACCTGCTCCCAGAGGTGTACCACAAATTGAAGTAACCTTTGATATTGATGCCAATGGTATAGTTCATGTTTCTGCTAGAGACAGAGCAACTGGAAAAGAACAAAATAGTAAGTTCATTGCACCCTTCCAACTCAATTTTTGAAACTAATTTTTTTAAATATTCTGTAATGAAATTACTATTTTAAAGAAGGGGAGGGTATCATTTTAATGTTATCTAACTTAAGGACAAGTATTTTAGCATGTTTTCCATAAATTTCTTTAATCAGTTAAAAAGCTCTCTAGCTTTGAAGTTACCCACCTAAGAAATGCTACAAAATGTTTAAAAATAAAAAGGGAAGGGACAGTTTGGAGCAGGTAAAAAAAGAAATTAATTTAAGAAAGAAAAGAAAGGTAAATGAGAGGGGAAAAGTGGGAGGGGGGCATAGAAATAACAACAAAAAAAAAGCTCCATTTTGAAGTTGGATGGTTCATAACACTTTTATTAGAGCGATTCCCTAAACTTGTGCATCAATGTAAAGATAATTTTATTGAGAAAAATTGCAAAAAAGTTTGTTAATTATTTGATTTCTACCAAAAGTTATATGCTCAGACCAATTAAAAAAATGCAAGCACAAATAGTTTAGGTTAATATAAAATAGATTTCTTTCATTCGACTTTAGCCAACAAGCAGGCAAGAATTTAAGTATTGTACAATGAAACTACCAGCGTTTCCTTTGGGACTAGACTTAAGATGGGCATGTTCCCAAAGAGTATAATGTTAAAAGCATTTTATGAGAAGGGGCCCGTGGAGGGAGTGGCTGCATACTCGAGGCTTATGCTATGCTATGACACATATAAATATATTCAATAATAAATCTAATGAATTTTTTGTACTGTTCTCTAACACAAGTATTCACACAATACAGTGGAATCCCGCCATTCGTCTGCCTTGTTATTCGTACAACTTGTTCAAGTAAAATTCAACTCTCCATTCGTACGGTGCCAGGGGCGAGCTGGGTTGCCAGTTTGACTTTTTTTAAGCAAAAAATCAAATTATGCTCATTTCAAACTCTTCTTTAAGTAATTTGTTTGGCATTTTGGATTTTAATTTTAATACTTTTTGAGATTTTACTGACAATTTTAACTTTCTAAGGGGGCAGCAAGAGGAAGTGGTTGAAGAACTTTCTTCTTCAGTGGAAGAAAGCAGTAAAGAAAGCATTTCCTTTGCAGAAATTAAAGCTGTGTGCCCTGCGAGAAAACACAGAGTGGTGGGAAAATGGCATCCCAACACTGCTGTGGTCAACAGCATTAACTTGTTGAACAACAATGTTATTGCCCATTTTGAAAAATTCTGAACAATCGTCAAAGGCAAACAACATTGGACAGGCTTTTAGAGAAAGATACTCGATTCTTCTAGGGCAAAAAGACAAAAAAAAAAAAAAAGAAAGAAAGAAAAGCAGTAAGGGAGAAAACAGCAGAAGTGATGTTACCTGATGTTTTTATGGAAGAAGACTCCTCTTCCTCCTCTCAACATTCCACTTATGCAATCAGCTCACCTCAGTACAAGCAAAGTGCGGTTAAATTTTTATTTATATATAATTTCATGTACAGTACTGTACATTTGTTTTTCATAGGTTTAAATAAGCAATCTCTGTGGGTCTGGAAAGGATTAATCCAATTTATATTTTATCTAATGTGAAAAAATAATTCGCTATTCGTGCAACTCTCCATTTGAACTGCCTCCTGGAACGAATTTGTGTATGAATAGCGGGGTTCCACTGTACTACCAAGAATGACATAATGTGAAAAAAAAAAAAGTTCTTTGTCTTTCTTATGATTGATCACAAAATAATCTTTGAATAATTATTTGAATGACGCAATATTTGGAACGAATAGCTTGCTTAAAACCAGGGTTTGTCGATTTAAATCAAGTGATATTTTTTCAAAAAAAAAAAAAATCATTGATTTTGCAATGCTAGAAAGTGTTTTAAAAATGAAAAATGTTGCAATTACAACCACTGTTTTAAACAAAACATCCTTGGTCCATCTCTCTGTGTGCATAACATATTTCATAAGCTTAGAACTAATTACTATTTTTTTTTTAAATTTTGCAATATTACTCTTATTCTTCAAGCATCTTAACAGCAAAGCATAATTCATTCAAGCATTCAAATTAGAATTCATAATAATCATGAACCATTCTGTGTTTTTTAATCTTAAAAACAGTATTTTAGATCAATTTAATAAATGCCACACAATAATTCAGAATGATAGTGTTTAAAACAACAATTGTTCTCATGTTCCCTACTAGCTTAAAGTTTTTTTTTTCCTTCTAAAATATTTTTTTTCATAGAAGTTTTCAATAAAGATATTTGATTAAAACAAAAAGTTTCAGTTTTTAGTAATGGTGTGAGCATATGATTTTACTAAATGGGTAAATATATTTCGGGCTTTTTCATTTATTAAATAGAAAGATGATTAAAGTACACTCAATGTAAAAATTAAGTACACACAATTGTTACTTATTTCCAGCTTTCAACAGCAAAATAATTCAGATTAAATTTGTTCATTTTCTCTCTACTTATGATTTACTATTATTCCTGGTATGGTTAAGCTTCATTTTAGTCATGCATTTGTATTAAAATTTGTTTATCATTTTTATTTAAAAATATTTATTGCTGTGAAAATAGCTCAAAGTGTGTTTTTGCATATTGATTAACATGCCATATTGTTTCTGTGAATGTAACATAATAAATATCCAAAATATTTAAGGTCTTTTTTAAAATATCAAACATTAAAAAAATCACGAACCCTGTTTAAAACTCATTCACTTGTTTTCAGTTGTAATCCAGTCATCTGGTGGCCTTAGCAAAGATGAAATTGAAAATATGATTAAAAATGCTGAGAAGTATGCTGAAGAAGATAAAATTAAAAAGGTAAAAAAAAAGTTTTTTTTTTTTTGCATTTTTAAATGAAAACAAGGGAATTTGATAATTTTGACACTATTGTTTGAAGTTGGGGCAGCGAGGCACTCCTCATGACGCAACATTCATAAGAGCGATGGCTATTAACAAATGAATTAGAAAAGTAAATCTTTCCTATGAAGATTAAGTATTTGAAGACAATATTTCCTGTCACTATTTTCCACAATGTGCATATAACATAGGGCGGAGAATATTTTGTAGCCTCATGGCACCACTTGTTACTGGGCATGCATTGTGTTTTTCTTATATTGTTATTATTTTATTTTGAAATTTCTGTCCCTTAAATTTGTTATTTTATTTGATAATATGTGTATTGTTACAAGCAAAAAATTTTGTGAAATTTATAATGAAATTTGATTTTGTAAATTTGGTAATCATAAATATTAATATCCTTACAATTCAGACGAGGTCATTTCTGTAGTTTTGTTTATTTAGTAATGCTCTGGAACATCGAGAACTTTAATGTTTACTCATACTTTAAAAAGAAACATTTTGGGGAGTCACCACGTCACTCTTTCCAACTTTTATGGATAAGAGTTAAACATATTATTTTTTTCAGCAATTGTTTAAATAATAGTTGATTTTTTTTCTTTTTCAGCAAGTGTAGAAGTAACAGTGAAAAATACTGAACAAAAATAAAATAGTATATTGTGTGCAGTTACTAGATTTCATAAAGCTGATTTATGTGTTCATTAATGAAACAAAAAAAAAATTATGCTTTGAGATTTTCCCAGTGTTATCTCCATCGTTACTGACATTGTGTATGTTTTTTTTTTTTGCATCTAAATTTATCAACAAAGGCTAAGTCAATCTTGTAAATACATAAATTAAAATTGGATACATATTCGTTCTCGTCTGTAATATTAGAAGTATTTTTATGCTGATTTTATTAAATCAGTTTTTTTTTTAAACCCTTTTTTCACTTTTCTAAACTTTTCTAGTTTTTTCTTTACAAAATGTAAAGAGAAAAATTAAAATTTTTAATTCGAAATGTTTGATAATTTATATTGTTATTTTTCAATTGTAGAAAAATCAATTGAATTTTCGTTCATAAAAGTTCCTATCATAATTTAAGATTCAGCCTTCTGTCAACTATTTCACATTCAAAAAACTTAGCAGTTTTGTTCACTATTTTTCAAATTGAATAAATTAGCTTGAAGTCGGTATGATCCTAGTTGATGGAAATCAATGCATTATTATAATATTGATTGCTTTAAGCTAGAATTTCTTTATTTAAAACTTGTGATTAAAATGAAATTCAAGTGATATAATTAAATTATCTTTTACTTAAATATATATTTTTTTAATGTAAGGAAAAAGTGGAAGTTGTTAATCAAGCAGAAGGTATTATTCATGATACAGAATCAAAAATGGAAGAATTCAAGAGTCAGTTACCTGAAGAAGAGGTATGTGTCTGAAATTATGTTTTCCAAACATGCATGTTTTGTTTCATGAGTTTCATATTGTGATATCTGTTTTACCCTAATTGAAATAATTTTAATCATATTTTTCACAGGTTACTAGTATTAAAACTAAAATTGCTGAAGTAAGAGAATTAATATCAAATAAAGACAACGAAAGTCCGGAAACCATGCGCAAAGCCATGCAAGAATTACAGCAGGCATCATTGAAATTGTTTGAAGCTGCATATAAAAAAGTAAGATTTTAAAAACTTTTTAAGCATTACATCCTGAGGTAAAGATTATTAAATATGTATTCATTAACTACTTGGATTATTGTGAAAGCTTCTGGTTTTTCCTCAATTTCTTTTTTCATTGATGATATATTTTATGATCTTGAACTATTAATTTCTTGACTGATGCAGGGTGTAAAACTGATCAGTTAAGTTTTCAACCTGGTTTGTATGTCTTTTTTGCAAAAATTCCCAAACATTTTATTTGAAAACAAAATAAGCCATCAATTTCTTTTCCTAAAAGCTTAAACGGATCACAAAAAAAAAAAAAAAAAAAAAAAAATCACAAGGATTAAATTTCTAATTATGAAAGGTAATTTTTGCCAGATTGGTACTTTGGTTGTAAATGAAAAAAATATTAGACTAACAGTAAAATAGTTTTAACATTTTTCTGGGTACAGAATTGCATACAAAGGCATAACAAATTCTAGGAGTAAGAAAGTTTCATAAAAAAATGAAGGAGGTGCCGTTTTGAAAAAGACCTTGAATGTTGATAGCTTCAATTTCAACAAAACTCTAGTGTATCACCACCTCATATTGAAGTATTTGAACATAAAATTAGTGGGTCAAGAAAATGAAAAGCCAGGTAGCGATTCGGAGATTTTGAACATGTGTTGTTCTGAAAAAAAGTTTTTGTTCAACAGATTTAATCAGGATAGGTTCCCTTTTGTTCGAAATGATGTGAAGAAATATTAGGGAACAGATTTATTACTTTTTAATAGAAAAGTCAAACTTTACCCTAAATAAACTAGGATTTATTCTGTTCGGACTTCTAGAAACTAAGTGGTGCAAGTAAGATAAAGAAAATGCTAGAAAACGAGTTTTTCCAAAAAGTGGATATGTTTCTTTTGATATTACTCAATTTATGCATAAGACATTGATTTTTTTATTTTAAATTTGCTACAAAAAATGTAAGCAGAAAAAAAAAATTGTCCTTGTCCTAATATTTTTCTGTTCTTTTGTTGCAACCACTGTAATTGATCATGCATTGATTATTATCTATTCCAACAACTCATTTTTAGCCTACTTTCCTGTAAAAGTAAAAAAACATAATAAAGAATGAAAGGAGGCTTAATGTATCGTGAAAATATCGTTAGAAATCAAGAAAATTCAAAAATAAGTTAAGTAATTAAATAAAGATTGAAAAATAAAAAATTTGAAAGTAGGGTTTTGAGATGGGGAAAAGTGTGTCTATCGGTCTGTCTGCACACCCCTAATAACTTTTGAACGAATTGTCCGATTGGAAAAATTCTTTTTGCATTCGAAAGATCTTGGCAAGGACATCTCATTTCCATATTTTACTTTTTGCATTGAACAATTTTTTGTTTAATTTTGAACAGTTCAAAAAATTATAACATTAGCGCCTATGGGTGAAAATGAAGCAAATTATGTAAACTCTGGGTACAAGATCCAAGTTCCCATGAACAAGCTCACTGGAAGAAGTTCTTGGCGTGAAATATTGATTTGAACAGTGCAAAAAAAATTAACATACCGCCTACGGGGAAATTTCAACCTTATATAATTCCTGATCTAACGATCCAATTAGCTTGGAACAAACTTTATCGGAAAGCTCTTATGACGTAGAACATGTACAAATAGAAAGTTCATCCAGAACTAACGAGCCTATTTTCCTATGAAATTTTTTGATTGGGATTTTCAAGAATATTTTTTAATTAATGAATGATTAAATGAATGAATGAATATGTATTAACGGTTGAAAAAGGTATATTTGAAGCAATAAGAACTGAAGCTAAACGAGAAAGACAGAGAGAGAGAGAGATAGCTAGATTATAAATTTGAATTCGGTGTATACGGGAAAGTAGGCTCGTATAGTTCTAGACGGAACTTCTTGTTGTTTTTTTAAACTCTTCTTCAAGATCTTTACCGGGGAAAAAACCTAGTTAAATAAAAAGCAAATTCAGTGAAGATGACAGCATGATTTCATTTTTTCTATTTGTTGATATTAAAATATTTAATTTTTTTTTATGGGATGTCATCACTTTAACATGCTAAATCCAAGTCATTTTGAAAAATAACTTTGAATGTTTTGTCCATATGTGCCTTTTTGTTATCAGGACAAAATATTTAGTAGATAAAAGAAAAAAAAATTATATCGTATTAGGGATGCAATTTTGAAACAGCAGGCTGCTAAGACTAGGATTTGTCATATTGAGGGCCTCTATAAGTAACCTATATTTAAAATCATAAAAATGCAGTTTCTTAACGCTGAATATTTTAATGATAAGTTATAATACTGAAACTGATTTCTTTATTTGGGTATAGATAATGACAAAATATATTTCTTATCTAAGAGTGAAGAAACTATGTATGATTTATGTCATAATTTCTTTGTTAATTAGGCATAGATTACTAAAATAAATGAAAATATTTAATATTCAGAGAATAAGTTTTGGAGGAAAACTATTTCTAATGAGACCTTTTTATAACAAGACTTAATATTATCTTGCTTAAAGGTTTCAAATATATTGAAATGAATCGGTGCATTGGATGACTATGATCTTGGATTTGAAAAACTGTTGTGCATTATTATACTTGTTTGAAGGAAAAATTAGAAATGCATTAGTGTCTTCAGTGCATTTTTGCTGTTTTTTGAATGTATTTGGGTTTTTGCAGCCGAGCTTGCAGTGAAAGTTTTTAATTTATAATTTTGTCCTAGTGCTAAATACGTACTTTATTTACAGATGGCTAGTGAAAAACAATCAAGTGAGTCTTCAACCGACAGTAACACAAGCAGTTCCTCGGAGGAAACACAAAAGAAAGAAGAGAAAAATTAATTTTCAAGATGAATTTTTTTCTTAAGACTATAGCTGGCTATATGTAAATCATATTTGCTTGTGTTTTGCAATGTACAACAACGACCAAGAAATTTCCTATAATGGATGTTGATTTACAGCAAGTATCACATGCATTGTATCATAGATCATCATTATGTAGATAAAAATGTCTAAACAATTTATTATTCATAAGATTTTATTTGAAATTCCTTTATTTTTGTTATAAGATTCATTTTCCACATTTCTGTTACATTACAAACAGTTTCAATCTCTTGAAAAATCTCGCTTTTCCCCACCTAAAAAATTATTACTAAAAAGTCAAGAGTTAAGATATATATTATGCAAATATCTATATATATAAGTGCCTAATTTACCTGAATAAATCCAATGGATTCAAATAATTTTAAACTTCTTTCATTTTTTGTTTTGATTTTAGCAATGAATTTCTCAACAGTTAAAACATCTACCCCTGGCGGAAAAAAAAAAGTATTTAAGAATAACACACCAAAGAATTGATGCATAAATAAATTACAATCTGTTGAAATTAAATACTTATTTTACTGCTTTTTATAGGGAAAGAATTATGAAGTTCCACAAATTATCCACTACAAAAAAGCGGCATTATTTGCCCCAACATTTAATTACTAATATCAATGCTCGAAATTTTGAATACTGCTTATGCTTGTTCTTATTTCACAAATAGCAAAAGAAAAATTAAGTTTCTCTCTTCTCATTACATTATTTTCATGAATGATTAGACTAGCTACAAATGCCACATGAGGCACTTAAAAGCAAAGTGGTGTAAGTGACAAATTTGAAAATGTGGAGATAACTCGTGCAAATGATAGAGAAAGCACCAAAATATATTCAGGCAAGAGATGTTAGTGATAGCTCTAACGGGCTCCATCCCAACGTGATTTAGAAAAAAAATTAACATTAAAGGTCTCATAAGATCCAAACTTGAACACATTTTTCACAGAATCATTTTTTGGTCACTTAACATCCCTTTGCTTCTCACTGCCTCATATTATATAGCAAGGTCTACTGATTTTCTTGGACTACAGGTAAAGTATAATGGTGTAACAAATTAAATTCATAAAATGTAAAAACACAGAGATAATTCTTGTTCATGTTAACTAATCTGAATCCAAACCTTCAAGCCATTACTTCATCTTTATCACTTCTTGATAATGTGATGACTGTGGAATGGGTGAATTTAGAGGGCAAAAAAATCATTTTAACCATAAATTTTTTTAAAGAGCTAGGGATGTTAAAAGCTCTATAACATATTTGTAGTAAGAAGGGAGATTTTGATGAAATTTGCCCCCTCAAAGTGCGGAAAAAGGTTTCCTCATATTATATAGCAAGGTATACTGATTTTCTTGGACTACAGGTAAAGTATAATGGTGTAACAAATTAAATTCATAAATTCCCTTCAATTTTAAACTGTAACAAATGCATTGGTGCTCACATAAGCACTACATCCAAAATTATTTTCAAGTGTTGGAAAAATGTGAAGAAAAAAAAAATTGCTATTGCGCTACAGTTTATGTGAGCCTCGGGGGAGTTTTTTTTTTTTCCAAGACTGGATCTCATTCCCCTGCTGATTTTTATGTAAAACAACCCTCAAGAACCCAAACATAACCCACATTTTTAAACTTATTTTCAACTGTAAAAAAGCGTTGGTACTCACATAAGAGCTGCATCCAAAATGTTCATTTTAAAAAAAATATGAAAAAAAAAATCAGTAGTGCTACAGCTTACCTATGGGCCAACTGCTCGGGGGGAAAAAAATTATCAAGCCCTGTCATCATTCTTGCTGTCTCTTACGTAAAATAATCTCATGAATCCAAATATAACCCCCCTTTACAAACGGCAGATCTAGGGTCCCTTGGGCTGATCAAGTGAATATTACGTCAATACTCCTAAAGGAGTTTTAATGTATTTCAAAGAACCCCGAGACTTCCAAAATCGCCTCGTTTTCTAGATCCGCCCTTGCTTTACCCCCAATTGGCTGATACTTGAAATTGGTCACTGCAGTGCTGTATTAGTGCAATGTTGTAGGGAAGCTTTAATGTATGAATTATCCATATTTTGGCAGCTAAATATGGTTAAGAGAATTTAAAAAAACTAAAATTCAAACACACCAGACTAAAGAAATTAATTATTTATAATTAATTAATTTTTAGAAATCCCACTTGCAAAAGGTGGTGTGAAGCTTAACGTGTCTGCCTGATGTTGCCCTTTAGCTTTCACTGCTCTTACCGTTTGCTTTCTGTTCACTATATTACTCTTGTATTGTAATTATTACTTCATTAAGGAGCCTAGATTTTCAAAAGGTCAATCGGGCAATGAAAGGAACATCAATGGTATTATTTCATTTCATCCAATTTTACGCAGTTAAATTTCTTACTTGGCAACTTTTATCGTTAGCAAACATTTTAAAGGCAAACCTCATGCAGTTGATCTTCCTCTACCAGTGATTCTTGGCAGAAATCTGCGGAACTCAAATCCTGGGGCTATCACTCCTATTGTGGCCAAGTATTATGTCGCCTCCAGAGTGATTGACGTTTTTCTCTAGTGAGGCACTTTGGCAGAGAATTGTTTCTGCTTTGCATACTGTGCTTGAGCTTTAAAAATTATTTTTTAAGCATAGATATTTATCGCAGAACAAAATTTCTTTCAGAGATATTTGTAGACATTATTCCATCAAAAGAAATAAATAAATAAAACCAAAAAATCGAAAAATTTCCTATTATGCAAAAATGATTGTCAAAATGAGCTTAGCAAGCATTATGCATCAAATGAATACTTAGAACTGAATCATTGAAACATTACCGTATCGCAGCATAAGGAGTAATGCTTCTCTACCTTTACCTTTGGAGCGATGAATAGGATCTGTAAAAAGAATTAGAATTCAATTTTAAGATTCAGCATCTTCAGAATTGTAAAAGAACAACTGAACAAAGTAAAATAAATTTACCCTAATGCCTGTGACCGGATACATTGTGGCATTGAAAAATAGTTTTAATCCTCTTTAGTACCTAAATCTGAATATATAATTAACTATTTTTTCCAGAAAAAAGACGCCACAGTGCTTCTGGTTATTGAATGTAAGGAGAGTGTTCGGTCATTGATGTTAGAGGGTCAATAAATAAATAGTTGAACAATAATACAAAATAGTGGAGACCAGCTGGTTTTAAAAAATCAAAATTTGAGTAATTCAGAATGCTTCAATTTTAAGCAAGCACTTACAGGGATAGTAGAGTTCCGGAATTTTTTTGCAGAAGTCTGGAAAATTTTATTTTGCTCCTTGACCCTAAATTTGCTGCCTTTATTTTGTTTTTCTTCCTTTAAATTGCAGCAATACATGTTTGTTAATTAATTTATGAAATTCTTTAAAATATCGTAGGCCTGATTTCCATATGCAACCAAGAAAACGGATGCGTTCTTTTCTTTGTGCAATCTTTGCATCCTGTACAAGAATCATATTTTTTCCATTTCAATTGTTTTTAAAACTTCATTATGTAGTTAGCAATTAAAATTGCTTTTTATTTTTATCAATATCTTACCGTATGTATACTTGCGTGTAAGTTGATTCGCATGTAAGCAGAACCCCCCCAACTTTCAGACAAATAAACGGAAACCCACGTGTAAGTTGACCTCTCGGAGGAAAATCTGAAACGTTTTTGTCACGGAGTTTTAGACAATTTTTTTTTAAAAAGAAGGTGAATGAAATGTAATTACAATTGGAAATGTGTAGTTACATTTTTGCGATCGCGATTTTCGAAAAGGGTTTGTTTTTGCTGTTAGATTGTTAATTGTTGCTTTTATTCTGAATAATTTCAACTCGAACATTTACGCAAAATTCGTGATTCTGAAAGTCTGCGTTTTCTGCATTTTTTTGCATAGTTGGGTGATAATAGATGAAGGACTGCAACAGGATTAAAACAAAAAATCATGCAAGGTATTGAAGCGGCAAAAGCCAAAATGGATGCAATAAATAAATAATGAACTGATATATACAAAATGGGTGAATTAAATGCGTATACATAATTTTAATAATGTTTTCTTTATCATTTTGATGATGTTTTAGAGGATATTTTATTTTTTTAAATAATTCACACATTTTAGTAAAATAATTCCTCCTTTTTGAACCATTTTCCTCATCCTATATTTTATACATTTTCCATTGCGACACATGTTAAAATCAGTACTTTTCTCCATTTCTGTCTGAATCGAGTTGTTTTCATAAATTTCAACTAGATAAATTACGTTTCATCTTATATGCTAGAAAACATAGTACCTATGAAAAAATTTCAAGGTTCAGAAAATGCTAATCCTTACTACTACCATCCCTGCGCTTAGTTCTTATGAACCTCTGCTTCTATAGTTTCATTTCATTAGCACAATTTCATACACTATTACTTATTAATAAAATGGATTTATAAAATCTAGTGCTACAGCAAATATACAAATTTGTACTTTAGTTGTGTCCAACCTTTTAATATGCATATACATTACAAAATAAAAGATTCCCCATTGAAGATGAAGATTACATTGATAAGAAAAACTTGCGACTGACGAAAAATGTTGCTGGTGGCAGCAGGCAGACTGCGAACACTAACAAACTAATGTTTTTCACATTGATGTTCAAATAAATGCTTTCTGTATCTAGAGAAATTATCATTATGAGCCAAAAACAACACCTTTAAGAGTAAATACTCTTTAGCTTATAAAATTAGCTTTGGCACCTAGTTCATCTATAAAGTGCACGCACAGTCGTAAATTGCATTCGCGCTTCTAAAATATAGCATACTTGAAATTTGACCGAACACTCCTTAACCTCCTGCTGACTGGAGGGAGGTCGCTACGGATGTGTTGACCTTCTCTTTATATTCCACTGTAATGGTTACAAACTGAAATAATATTAAAAAATCTTTAATATCACAAATCTCAAGCTTTCAGATGAGTGTTTAATTTTATCTTTGAAAATTCAGTTGAATGCCAAACTTATATGCCCTTCCTTCTAAGAATCTTTTCTATTCACTGAACAAAGAATCAATAACTTTGAGGTAATTGACAAATACATTGAATACTTCACTCTTACATGTGATATAAATGTATCCCTTACCAGCTATCATAATTTCAATTTCTGCCGTTTTGGGCTCTTCTTTAACATTAAAAAATAAATTAACATCTCCGATCATTGAACCTGCAAATGAAAGAAAGCAAAATACAATATCAAATTTTCCTCTGCAAATACATTCTTATTTAAAATTCCAAAAAAAAGTTGATTAATAATCATAGACAGAGTCCGACAAAAATGCGAAAATCTTAGGAGCCAGGGAAAATTTTTATCAGCCAGCTATAATATTTCTATTTGTCGCCACCTGAAAAACTAGTCGCCAAGGCATTTTTTTAGTCGCCCGGGCGACCTGGCGCCCAGGATTTGTCGGACCCTGATCATAGACATTTTTTACTTTAGCTTTTTAACATCCATCTGTAGTGTTTAAAACAGAGGTTCCCAAAGTGGTCCAGGTGGACCCCCAGGGGTCCATGTAGACATGAAAAGAAAATGGGTTCACAAGTTGTAAGTGGGGGTCCACGAAAAAGTTTCTGGTTTTCATAATAAAGAACAAAAATTTTTGGCCTGGATTTACCTATCAACGTAGGCAGGTAGCATCATTCACTAGGTAGGTACTCAAAAATATTCGAGACTCAGTTCAAACACAGAATTTAATAGAACAATAGATAATAATAGACAAGTGTACACCACATGTCGAGACTTGCAAAGTGCCGCCCGTGCGCCCGCTCGTTCAGGATGCTTGCTTAGACCTGCAAAGGGATGAAATGCGACTTTCGATGGCAGCAGATGGAGCTCGTGCCATGTTCGGGCGATATCGTGGGTTTATAAACCATCTTAAAAGAATAATACTAGGACTAATTGCAATTCACTCTGTCATCCACCGACAACACCTTGTAGCGAAAAATTTGAGTAATAAATTGCACCAATCGCTTCAATTTGTGATTAACGCAGTTAATAAAATAAGAAGCAATGTTTTGAATACCCGTTTATTTGCACTATTGTGCGATGAAAATGATGAAGATTTCCAACGATTGCTCTTACATACTGAAGTACGCTGGCTGTCGAAAGGTGCATGCTTATCAAGATTTTACTCACTTTTCGATTCAGTGCTGGAGTGTCTGGAAACTAAAGCACCAGATTTAAAAGAAAATCTGATCAAATATGAAGCGGACATTGCGTACTTAACAGATTTGTTCATAAAATTCAATGACATTAACTTGTAGTTACAAGGGACAGCCTGAATTTAATAAAAACAAAGGGTGTAATTTTGGCTTTTCTTGGTAAATTGAAATGAATGAAGCAAAATATTAGTAGGCGCGAATTCTCCTAGTTTCCGCACTTGTCACAGATAGAATGTCTTGGTGAGGATGTTCAGACATACGCTCAACATTTAAATAAATATCCTGGGCTGTGGGAAGTTGCGAGAAAATTTTCGATAGTGTTTCCTTTGTCATATCTTGTCGAAAGAAGTTTTAGTGCCGTTACCAACCTGCTAACAAAAAAAAGGAGCAGATTGAACATCACAGAACGGGGAGATTTGAGATTACTTCTTACAAAACTGAAGCCAAATATTGATAATTTGATGTCAATTCATCAAGTACATCCGTCTCATTAAAAGTATGACTGTTTACATTTCAGAGTTCATTGTTGATTGTTTGTAATAATTAATGTTTATAATTTTGTATAACCACAAGTATTATTTTAATAAATAGGCCACAAAATAAAATGTGCTACTTTTTTTCTTCTTCTTAACACCCCCAATTTAGGGTGATATTTTTAGGAGTTTTGGAAATACAGTAGAAATGTAGCAGCAGGGGGTCTACCGAAAATAGTAAAACTTTGAAAGTGGTCCACGAGAAAAAAAAGTTTAGGAACCTCTGGTTTAAAGGTTATAAAAATTTCAAAGAAAATTAACAAAAAGCAAAATGTATATTTATTTAACTTGCAATGCTTGTCCCTGTTCAGAAGAGTTATGAACTATAAAACAATCTGAATTTTTAAATATATCATGCATAAAAAAACAAGAATAAAATTTTTTACCTATTTCATCTCTGGAGTCATTAAAGATGTTTCTATCCAGAACTATAAAGGTGCATTCTATTGAAGAAAAGTAAAATATTATGAGACATCTCAAATTATTCATTCAGAACAAGTGAATATTAAATTTACAGTAAAAGCATACTATCTTCATCTTCAAACCATGATTTTTGCATGGCATATTCTTCTCTGAGAGACAGTGGTTCTGAAGCAGTTAAGTCAAGTAAGTCCTTATCTTGCATCCAGAGATGATATCTGTAAACAAACATTCAGCAAAAACTATATAATGACATTTCATCCAATTTATTCCATATTTTTCAGAAAATTCCCTTTCTACCTAGTTTAATCTTTTAAGAGAGTTCTTTGCCACATAAGTTGAAGGGTTGGTAAAATCCTAGGTGAGCCCACCCCGTTGGCACGATTTTCAAAATCACCAATTTGGTGTCCATCTCGCAGAATGAAATCACACCAAAGACTAAATACAGAAAAAATTAATCAAATTTAAGATATAAAATAAAAAGAACAGCACTTACTTTTTTACTACTGATCTTTTTTGGTTGGAGGGTACAGCGTAATAGCACATTTTAAAAAAGCTTTGAAGGTCTTGTTGCTAAGAGAATGATTTTGGGAGCGTTGCCATATGTATTCTGCCAGGTAATGGTCAAACATACCTTCGGCGTGTCTTGTATTATTTCGAAGGAAACGTTTAATCGCCGACTATGTACCCTTAATTGAGTTTGTGTGAGCACCGGTTTCGAGATCCTTGTAACACAAGCTATGATTCACTTAGAAATTCTTAAAATCCTCATCTGACAAGCATTTATACGCTTTCCAACAATAAGAAACAATTGTACTTCCAGGCAAAGTCCATTCTTTAATCACATGCAACAATTCTTGTTTCATCCATCGTTCAACCACTCGAAAAAACATTTATTTCTTCCTCTTTCTATACCTCCAAACACCCATTGTCCATTCACAGGCTTGCCTCTTTTGTGCTTCCTTTTCCCAAACAAACTCTCGTCAGTTTCAACAATGATTTTTTCCTCCAATTTTCACACCATCATTCTCAATTGCATTCATACAAACCTTTCGGCAAAACAAGTACCAATCAACAACTGTATTCTTATTCAATTTCAATTCATTCCACAACATAATCATTCATACAACTTCCAAACCACATTTTAGTTACACGCAAAATATCATACATACTTAACTTACTATTTGAAAATCACAAATTCTTTCTTACACCTCTGCAAACATCATGAGCATTCACACCTTTTTTATAACTACAACATCTCCATTCATATCCATCTAAAAGAACACTTTCGTTCGAAAAATACTATTCGCTCGTTACATTTAGGACATTCATAATTACAAGCAATCAATCCTTCTTTCATACATCATTCAATCAATTCTTTCTTACCTTTTGCATTCAACAAAGTACAAAATTCTAAAGTATATTCATTCATACGCGCAGCCATGCTTCCTGCCCGGTGTCCAACAACGAAATGGCGAAATTCGCGCTGAGAAAATTGCAAAATATGGAAATTCCAGAAATATTTAGGTTTACAGATGAAAGCGTAAGCTACGCCACGCTGATATGATGTAGGATACGATCAAAGCAGTAAAACATCACCAACCGCGCCAACGGGGTGGAAAAGTTTGTTACTTTTCTCTTTTCTTTTAATTGGAGGAGGGTGGGGAGCAGCTCGCTGAAGAGTTTGAGAGTTACGATTCTTTAGTGGTTTCATAAGTTTGGCGATAAAAGCAAAAAAGAGCACTTATTTGAAAAAAAAAAAGACGAATTTACTTCGGCACATGATGTTCTTTATATGGTATTAAAACAGTTTTACTGCCGATTACCATCGTACAAGAGTTAATTTTCATGTTTCAAGACATCGAGTTAAACACCACAAGTTAAATTTTGCAGCACTTGCAGCTGTTTCTCCGTAAAGGTAGAGTAAACAACATTTGTCGGTTACAGTTACTATAACAAACAAAATAATAACTGTATACTTGCTAAGAAGGTAGGCTAGCCACGTTGTGGCAACGGGCTATTCAATTCGCCTGCTCCAGGTATTCAGTGTTTTAATGGTTGGTTTGTTTGTTTTAACGACCATTTTAGGTCACATAAAAATTCGAGTTTATTTGCTATTCTCAAGGACATGCCTCAAACTCTCATCTAATATGACAGATAGAACAAGACAATACAACAGATTTACTATACAAAGAAGGAAACACACCCAGGGGAAAGTGGAAATCGAACCCACGCCTCTGCACTGGAACCAGTTGATCAGACCGCTCAGAAACTGAGATAATTCTATTGCATGCTTCCACAGACTTTTACACTTAAATGGATTATTTTCTCTCTTCTACACTCCCATTAAATTCTTTATCATAAATTATAATGCAGTCATAAAATATGAAAAGATTCATTTTGGGGTGTGAAAGTGGGTGGAATGGAGGGTCGTGGAAACGAAAATCGGCACAAAAATCCTTCATAAACCAAGTTCCATAAATTTATTTTTTAACTTTGTTCACGCTCATCGGCATGATTGTTCGAAGTTAGAAGTTCTGGGCATTTTTTTAATATAGCGTAAATGCAAGTTAGGTTCCTTTTAGAGAGTCCCCCCCTATTATGTTTGAAGGTTGAATTATTGAATTGAAATTGATAAGGATTCGTTATACATTATTTATTTACAAAAAAAGTAAACTACACGCACAGCCAGCTGCATGTTGACATTCGAAGCGATCGTTAACAATATCCATAACTGATTGTTGCCAGATGTAGAAGTATGAGTTATAGAAACACTTTTGAAATCGTTAGTTGCCAGATATTAAGAGTGCAATAAAATATAAAATTTTAATACATAACACCTCCCGCCCCCCCCCCCCCCCACTTGGCACTCATTTCACGTCAGATCACGGACGAAAGAAGAAGATGGACTTGCTACGAGCTTGAAAATCGGGTTGCAATTTGAAGCACCTTATCGCTCTTTTCGCTGTCGAATTAAGCCCAAACAAACCGTGTCTTACTGCTATTCCTATGCGAATCTTTTGCGCATTTATAACTGACTCTTTAATGTTTTTTGTAACAAAAAGACCTTTGTTGTTAGTTTAAAGTGGTTAACGATGTTGGTAGATTGATCGATTCTTCACATAAGTTATTTTTTTTATATTGTTTAATAATTAGACATACAAGAAAAGCGGGACTTAGTGCGCTTCTATCAAGAATATTGCGCATTTAAGCCTGAATTTTTCGGGCTTTTTAACAACAAAAAGAAAAACTTGTTATTTTAAATGGATATACGATATTGGTAGGTTGATCTAGTCTTCGTTAAAGTGAATATTTTAATATTTATTTAAAAATTAGACAAGCGAGAATCGTCACATTATAAAATATCGAAATCGCTTGTCTCAAACACCAAAAATCTACTTTCTTGAACATAAAAGAAACATAATTTTATTTTGAATCCTATTTGTTAAAATCAATAAAAAAAATTTTTAAAACAAATTTAAAAATTGTTATAAAAAGCATCAAATATACTTTCCTCAAGATGCATTTTTAGACTAAGTTTGAAAAAGGAGTACAAAGATGTTAATTCTTAGGTTATAATTTATATATCTTTGTTTTGTTTTTTCAAAGTAAATGCAAATGAATTTAAATGCAATAGGAATGATTCAAAATTTATTAAATTGATCACTTTTCGAAACTCTGAGGTAAATACAGAAATATGGTAGACAAATGACATATGAAAGATACATAAATATGGCTGGAATATGACATAAAAAATGCAAATCAATTTAAATGCGATATAGGAATGATTCAAAATTTATACTGTACACAACTCTGGCTGAATACAGAAACATGGATGGCCAATAATTACTCGCCTTTAAATAGAATGAGTTTTGTAAATACATGGCGTGTTTTATTGTCTACCAAATTCATTGACAATTGCTTACACCAATGTTTTAATCTTAAATCAAAATATTTTTCAGCTATGGCTTTAATTAAATATACTGTATGATTTGAGAAAATCTCTTGATCAAACATATGAACATTCAATGAAAGAAATATGGGCTGGCCTATACAAAACTCGAGAACATTTGATAACATATCACTGACAGTTGTATTCATTTTAGAATTATCAATGGTTTTTTTTGTAAAGAGTTCTTCTGAAAACTTTTTCACACTGAAAACAAATCTTTACAACATCAGTTGAAGGATAAACTAGTCCACCTTTGGTTTTTTGAGCTATTAGGGAATAGTGTTTTGAAGAATTTTTTTGTGTTTCACGCAAAGCGCCGACACAAAACTCACACTTCAATTTCAGTTCTAACTTTTTAACAATAAATCCCGCTATGTATGTTACTGCTGATTCACAGATCAATGTCAGTCTGTCAGCAGCATAGACATAATCATGATCCAGGAAATGGTAGAGAAATGCTAACAGATAAATGTTTGATTTCATCAATCAAAATCCAGAACATAAATATTTCCAGAAAAAAAAAAAGATTTCGGGAAGAGGCGATTGCCCCAATTGCACCCCTCTCGATCCGAGACTGCAGGCATGCAATTTCATGAAACTAAACATAACATCAATTTATCGATGAGACATCACACTAACAGTAACAACAATGGAATATGCAAAAAAAAAAAAAAAAAAAAAAAAAACTAAGTCTGAATACAATTTAAAACTTATCTATGAAGCGAAATATTGCTGTCTTTAAATTCTGATCTTGTGCTGCAGCCAAATACCGCGTTGAAAAAGCATTCACAGCTCGATTTGTTTGGGCTTAATTCTGACGGAAGAAGGGTTGCCATAGTACTTCAGTCGAAAGGTAGAGCGGGCATGTCCATCTTCTTCTTTCGTCCGAGTGTCAGATAGCACGATAGATCGTGTAGAGTTGCTTGATTTAAAAAAAAGGAAGATAAATATTTTTTACGATATAGATGAGCCCCCCTCCCCCAAAAAACTTTCTAGGTGAGCCTATGCGTTATAGCAGTCAATTCCAGTTAATCGTACCACATCGGGGTGCAAAGTAAACATACTGGTCCTATTAACTGGCTATTCCGATTATGCGAATATGAAACAAGACTGTGGGTACTACCTTATATATAAGCCGCTTAAGTGTCTGTTTGTCGCCGGTAGAACTCTTATTCCGAATTTTTTACTCCGAGAAAACTGCATCGTGCTGCCATCTACACAATTGTTTCTATAATGAAAACGACTAATAATCAAAACATTTCTCTAGCGAGGCATCGCTAGATTTGCAATCTTCGTTAAAAATTAATGTAAACGCGAATTTAATTTAATCCTTCTTTCTTTGCTTTAATTTATTTATAGTCTGCGCTTTTTATACATATTAAAGTGGCAGCACTCTTTTTCCCAGTTTCGTTAAAACTATTGTTTTGATCATGACCGCCTACGATTCTATAGCGTGTGTCCAAACGGGCGAAAAGGTCCGTACACGCAGAACTTACACTTTCTGCCACTTCGGTTATTTGGCGCTGATAGCATGCACCTAAAAGCGAGGATTTAAAGGATTAACCATAGCAATATCATCGCGTATAAAGGCCTGAATTTCAAGATTATCAAAATAAGTTGCAGGATTGTGTGATAGCGATTTAAACGTTTTTAATACAAAGGAAATAATAAAAAGATCGTTTTTTCGTCGTAACATATGCGGACTTTGAAGCTGTTCGTGTACGTACAACTTTTCTTAATGAGTACTTTCATATATAATGAATAGCGATAAAAAAAATTTCGCCATAAACTTATCATATTGTGCTTTCAGATTCATTTTAATCTTAATCTAATAATTGTGCATAATTTGCTGAAATACATTTATCCTCTCATATTGCTTAGAGCGAATAAATTGGATAGCAGGTTTTAAAGGACGTAACACATTGAATAGTCTTAAAGTAATTATTATGTAGTTATTTCAAAGCATAGCAATTCGTTTATACATAGCAATTTTTAATAATGTCAATACATTTATTCATTTATTAAATAACTAGTTAAAACAAAAATAACATAGGGTATGGATTAATAAAATAGTTTAAAGTATATCGGTAATGATTTCAATTTTATTTAAGTCATCTTCTATATATATAACAATGAATGTATGTGTGTTTGTCCTTTATGCATTACTACACCATTCATCCGATCGCCATGAAACTTTGGGAAGTTGTTGGGTACACTCCTGCGAAGGTTTCTAGACCCGTTCGAAAAAAAATCCTTTTTTATTCCAAATTTACTCAAATTTCTACATAAATTCTCCAATATGGGGGTGGTAAAAACCTTGCACATATCAATATAATATATCGATCGAAAGCGCTGATTTTTATGCACAAGATGAAATTTGTTCGAAGTTTCCAAGTCAATAAGAACGCCAGTTATAAGCTTTTTAGTTCGATTTCTTAAGGCTTACCTGGATTCAAAAACAATAATTAGCAGTTTCCTCAACTCTGAAATCTATTTTTATATTGAAATTAGTGTTTGCTTAATTTCAATATAAAACTTATTTTTCAAAATAGAGAGACATGAGTTTAGTTTTCAACGGAAAAACAATAATAAAGCATACCTTCGATTGAACGTTTTTCTCAAATTAGCAATAGGTTTTAAATTCGAGATTGAACTTGATAAAAGTATTGTTTCCCCGATTTAACGATTTCCTTGACTTAGCAATATCATTTAAATAAATGTCGCCAGAATAGGAATACGTTTGGTTTATACTAGATTTCAAATAACGTGGCGAATATGACACGCTACAATTTGACTTTTTAATGAGTCATTGGCGATAAATCGGAACACACTAACGAAACTGCGCATACATTTTTTAGGTACGGTTAAAATTCAGCACGAGCAGCCCCGTGCGGGTACCGCTAGGTTTCAATTTGATATTTTTTTTTCGAAATCGTTCAGTTTAATAAAAACAAAGCAATAATAAGGCATGTTTTTGATTTAAAGTTTTTCTCAAATTAGCAATAGTTTTTTAATTCGAGATTGAACTTGATAAAAGTTCCGTCTCCCCGATTTTACGATTTCCTTGATTTAGCAATAGCATTTAAATAAATATCGCCTCGAAAATTTTACGGACGTATAGTTTATTCTAGACTTCAAATAACGTGGCGAATGACGACACGCTTTAATTGGCTTTTTAAATTAGGCGTTGGTGATAAACCGGCGATAAAGAATACTAACAAAATAGTGCATGCGTTTTTTAGGTATGGTGTACAGTATCATTTAACTATATAAATATTATCACCTACTATTTCATCTCTATGGTACCGCTAGCGAAGCTTCATTTCATCATAAAACTTATCTTTCGGTTAGCGGGACAACAGTTCACCATGGCTGGGAAATAAAATAAATATGATACTGCAATTTCATTCTTACAATCAATCTAAGATCATCGCCAAGACTAAGACTCATTCCAGGTGAAAAGTAACGCAACAAATGACGCCGTGCTGCAATTTGGCAGTTTTAATTACCCTCCGGTGACAAATCCGACCCTACTGATGGGATTGTTCCCAAGTTTTCTTAATTGATCCTTCTACATGTTATATTACTTTTTCAAGCATTGCATTGACAATGTCTAATGTATTTTTTTTTTTTTTTTGACAAATCGACACACGATGTTTTTCAAACAATGCAGTCTTTATACCGCAGGAGATTTTTTTTTAATACTCTTAGCAAGAACAGCGCCGTTGGCGACGTTTTTAAAATTCAGCCCGGGTGACGCCGTGCGGGCACCGCTAGTTACTTAATAATGATTAATGCAATATTTTTATGTTATTAATGGATTAATAGCTATTATTGTAGAACTAATGATATTTATAAAACCAGTAACTGATAACACAGGGATGACCATGCCAAAGCACGATGATGCACCCCCGAAAAGCTGCTACGGAGACCCCCCCCCCCTACCCCCAAAAATAACTAAATAAAAATCGGCGTTTTGCGTGGGATTTTTTTTTATAATCATATTTTTTAATAAGGAGTTATTGTGCAAAAAAATAAATACATGGCTAAATACATATCAATATATCTATAATATTATATGTAACGCTTTTTTTTTCTTCTGAGAATGAATTATTTTTTTCTTAGAAAGTTTACAACACACACACACACACATATATATATATATATATATATATATAAACATAAATTTTTTTTTGCGTGCGAACTTTTCGGATGAAAAAAAAAGTTCAAGGGAGCACAAACAGGAAGGGGGGGGGGGGGAACACGAAAGGGATCGGTATTTCCTAAAAGACATAGATATCCAGTATCTGAGCATCTTTTAAATATCTGGAATCTGATTCGACCATTGCACGAAATATCCGGTTACCTGGCATTTCAAATTTGATTATTAATATTTTATTAAATTAGCATGTTTCTAAAATATGCGTACATTGGAAACTTACTACGTATTTGCAAGCTGTGGGGTGTTTAAAATTTTGTATAGAATTTGCAGGTTTCAAATATCAGAGCCAGATATGCTGTAAAAATCCCTCAGGCAAGATATACCGGATATCCGATCTCTGGAAAATTACGTGGAGCATCCGCACTTTTACATGTAAATAATTATTGAGCGAACCAACGTTTTTAAATCGCTAGTTGCAAAAAACATTGCATGCATATGTTTCGGAATTAAAAAGAACCTCTTTACCAATTCATAAAGATTTGACCTTCAAAATGTAAATAATCCCAGTGAGTGTAAATGACTCAAATTACATACAATTCTATACATTGAAAAAAGGTTTCCTCTAATACCAAAATACGTATATATAATGTTTTCTGCAATTTGCTCTATAATTTGGTTCCCCCCCCCCCCTAAAGTACAAATAAGCAAATAAATCACTGCATCTGGACAAGTAAAGTTTAAGACATTTGGGGAAAATGTAAATGCCATCCCTCACTGGTACTCCACAAGGAATCAAACGCATAATTACAATTTATAGAATAATTAGATAGAAGACAGGGAATAAAAATATACAAAGTATATGCAAATAAATCAAGTGTAAAGTTAATAAATCCCTAAAATTATAAAATGTCTGCATTCACTAATTTAATTCTTTAAACAACACTCTATTGCAGTGGTCGGTAACCCGTCGATCGCGATCGGCCGGTCGATCCCAAGCCCATTTTCGGTCGATCGCGACAGCAATTTAGACAGTTTATAGTTTTAAAAAAAATAAATAAAATAACTTTTGAATTGTATGGCGAGTTTATTATTATTTTTTTCCTTCAGAAAATGTTTATTAGTTTGTCAGACCATTCACCGGACCTGAAAAAACTTCCAATAATATGGATTGTCAGTCGTCACTTTAACGATGCTCTTGGTGAGAGTTAATTCAAGAATGTATACATTTCACATGTGTGTTTTAGTTAAAAAAACAAAACAAAAAGTAACAGTTCTTTTTATCAAATTCGAAAGAAATAATATATTTGCATTATTTTGATGCGAGTCAACGGTGTTAGCAAACCACAATTTTAGAAATTTTAAAGTAGGTGTTTTATAAGCATCAAAGCTTGTTCTGACAAGAATTAACCTACAATTTGAAGACAGGCGTAATCCCAACATGCCCTATTAATAATGTATAACCCCCCCCCCCCTCCCACTCCACCCCCTCCGGTCCTCCGAGTCGATCTTGGTGTTCACCGAACTTGGAAAGTAGATCTTCAGTCAGTTTAGGTTGCCGACCACTGCTCTATTGCTTTACTTCGCTCTTATTTCATTTACTATGAAAAATTGCTTTAAAATAAATATATTAGTTAAGAACACAATTGAATATCGCAAGACATATTTCGATTTATAATGCATAAACTAAAGTTTACCAAAAAGAAACCTTAATTATGTCTGCTGCAAACCCGGCAAGAACAATGTTTTTGGAATGTATTTGCATACTAAACTAGTGCATGCTCGCAGCGCCACCAGTGACGAAAACAATAACGTTTCGTCGCACGCTTATTCCTTTGTTCTCGCGCTGCGTCTGGACAGCCGCTATAAAATCGTAGACAGCCATGGTTTTGACGATGATTATGTTGGATATAAATAAATATTTTTCACAAACAATTTGATTATACAGTAAATAATATTTTTATTTTACAGATTATTATAACTTAGATATTTTTTCGGTAAGAATGTTTTTTTCCTATCTAGAAGTTCATAGTTCAAATATTTTGCATTGTAAAAGGATTTCATGTAGCAACGGAAACACGTGTCTCCCACTTTTATTAATAAATTACGCCAGCTATTGAATACTGAAGTTCGTAGTGTTTTATCTATGTCTAAAAATGTCAAGAAACCAGTAAATATAATTGTTGTATTTAAAAAACGGTTTTGTTCTATTAAATGCTAAAAAGCAATAAAAACATTTAAAAAGGTTTTTAAAAAATGGAGGAAAAGAAAGGAGATAAGTCAAAACCAAACCCATTAGAGAAGAATCTAAATTTCAAATTTATTTTCTGCGGAAACCAATTAAAACACAGGAAAAAAATATTGAAATTGTTTAAAAACATGATTAATATAATTTGAATTAATACATGCCAATGTTTATTATGTAAAAATAACTTTTTTTTGCGTAAACAGCTCAACAGCTCTTGGGAGGCTGTTTGGAGCTCATTATGAATACTAAAAAAGGAAATTATCAAATAATTAACAATAAAACTAAATAAGTAAAGCATAAATCATATTCTTGTGAGCTATTACCCCTAGTACTTTTCTCTCTCTCTCTCGCTCTATTAAAAGACTCATTTTGAAACCTTTCATTCTCAAATTTCAATTTTTGATTATTTTTATTTGTGACGAAGTCATAAGATTTGCGATGTAATAGAATTAAATCAATGAAACGTCACACGAGTAAAAGTGGATGGCCTATGTTTAGCCGCCTGTCATCGACGTATGTAGAATAGAAATTTAAAGGACTTTTTCCTCTGACTTCCGTTATAATAATGGAGGAATCGCTCTTGCCAGCATAAGCGTATTTTATAGGTAATTAATTATTTTATTCTTACATGTCGAATGGCATCAGCTAGCTAAGAACAATATATGCGCAATAATAAAACTACTGTGATGTGACATGCTAATTTTGAAATAACAAACCGTAATTTCCTTTAACGTTTGTGCGAAATATCTATTCATTTGCAGTTATGTTGATTCTTGGAAGGTTTGCAATTAAAATATATATTATTTTTATAACCTTACCGTACAGTAATTTCCAAGCCGTTCAAGAATCAGATCAAGGAGAAAGATCTCCAATTCCAATCACTATCAAAGTTAGTAATATTTAACTATTATAATTTCAAATTTGTTTGAATATGTATGGCGCAATTTTGACGATGCCATGGTTTCAATTTCGGTTTTATTTCTTGTTTAAGCTAAAAATTCTTTTAAATTATGATTTTTGGTATTTAATTTTGAATATCACATGTTTCAGATTATAAATTGCTTTCTTATTTTTCACTACAAAACAAAAAAAAAAAAAAAAAAAAGAAAAAAAGAAAAAAATAAATCACTGCATAAAATTACTAAAAAGATTGCAAAATACCGTAAAAAGTACTTTCCAATTTGTTTTCGACTTACTCTAAAATAAGTAAATGAATAAATAATAATGATGATGATAAAATTAAACATTTTATTTATCGGTTTGAGGTCCTATATTGGCGAGTGTTTACCGATTGTCGCCAACACGAATTTATCACTTGCAGGTACCTTAGGTTGGCGATAAATGCATACACATTAAAATACAGCAATTTATCTCCTTGTCGACTTAGTGCTATAGGCCCTTCTACCATAAAATACTTGAAATACCTTTCTTATTATAACTTGCATAAATACTGTAGTACTTTTCCTATAATGTTCAAAAATTCATTGTTCTAAGATAAAACGTTAAAAAACCATAGACTTTACAGATATTATGTTACTGGCGTCATAACAATTAATGGCCAAGGGAAATGGTCTTCAAATTTAAACTTTATGTTTCTACAATCGAAATGACGTAGCAACATACAAAAGGGAAGGTGTGATCTAAGAGAAATAATAATATAGACTGCGTCTTCCACTGTATGCAAGGAAATCTTCTGCCAAGGGTCAGGATGAAAACACAGATTGTTATCAACAACTGAAGTATATTATGCATTAGGCGCCTATAATCTCCACCCTGGTGGAAATAAATGGCCTCCTGTCTCCTAAACTTACGAAGAGCAGCATTGTTGAAATTTAATATATTCGTAACACATGTTATATATAAACTCTTTCTGCACTTCTTCTCCATATGAACTTTAACTAAGTACATTCCTCCGTACGCGCAATATGCTTAGAACGTGGTACAAAGGTTTTTTCTTCACGTATTAATATATGGTTATCTTTTCCCCTTGAACAAATATTTTACACTTATGCAGATAAATGTAGCCAGTTCATGATCAAACCTTATGAGAAGAAGAAATTCAGCGAATTGAAGTTGCAATGTGTTTGCATTTTACACTGCAATTTTTATCTCTCTAATAGTACGTTACTTTTCTTGAAATTTATTAACGATGTAATCTTTTATGTTTCATTTATAGCTTTTAATATTTTTAAGGATGATGGTATTCAAGAGTTGAAGAAAGGAGACATTGCGATGATATTTTGTGAGAATTCTTTTATAGTAATTTTTTACTGTTATACATTTGCATAAAACATTTTAAAATTGACAATACACAGCGTATAAAGGTCTTGTAATAATCTATGAATTGGGTTTATAATAGCTCTAAGAAATATTTTGTTGTGTATAAGTACTCTTATCTTCACTTCAATCCTCTCATGTCTGGAAAGTAAGAGGTGGGTAGAAATGAACCGGTCACAGTGAAGTACACCTTTTCTAGTTCCCTAAACGAAGAAATATTTCGTCTCCAACATAGTTATAAATTCAGCTTAAAAATTTAGAGCCTAGGTGAAACGGAATGGAAGTATAATCTGGATTTTGATACTATTCTGTAAAAAATTATTTGCTCACACCCAAAGATTTCAAATTTAGTGGGTAATAAAAATATTTCTCTTAAAATGTTTGGTTTCCAAAATAAATGATTCTACTTCAGTAAACGCATATTTTATTAAACGTATATTATTAACGTACGTTACAGTGCTGAAAATTTAATTATTTTTCGTTACATTATTAAATAGTTCTTTAAAATTCTTTAAAAGTTGAAGTTTTACGAGGCATACGACTGCTTTTCCTTTTTTATGTGCTAATTTATGTGTTCCTTTCTCTTTTGTCGGTGATGTTTACGTTTTGTAAACAAATCAGTAATCTAATATTAATAATTTTGATTAAAATAAAAAGTATTGTTATTTTCATTTAATTTGTAATTCCCGTCTTCATTTGAAGTCTCGGGGATTTTCTTATCCGGATAGCACTCACTTCCAATTTATTTGGATGAAGGGCTCTCCTTTGTACGCGTTTCTTCAGAGAATATTTCTTTGAAAACGCATCAAAGCTCTTTCTAATAGAACCTTACGAATTAGGACTGCATAAAGAAGTTAAAATTGCTGTTTCACTATGTTTTCTCCTATTTGACATATAAGTCACTTATATATATTCGTTATATTAGCCAGAAATTATGAGGAAAGAAAAAAGGAAGTCTCACCTGAAGAACGTTCTCCAAACTAACTCATGACAACAATCGACCCTCCGTGCTTGTATCAATTGTGGCATCAACTTTAATAAATCGCACAAAGGTTTTGGGGCTTTTGGTACACAGTTTATGGATTATTGGCGCAGTATAACTTTGTTGCCTAGGTTGCAACAATTTTGCGTGTTGTCACCTCGTTTGGCATCACACTTTTTTTTTTTTTTTGCTTTCATCTTTTGTGTTGACGAATAAAAATAACCGTAGAGGGAGAAGGGATAAAACATTTCTTCTAATTTGAATACTATTCATTTACACTAGAGACAGATTAAATATGCCACTTTATCAGGAATAACGTACATTTTAAAATACCAACCGTAATATTTTGTTAAAGTCGTCTTCATATTAAAATGAACATCAACTTTAAAATTTCAAATGGAAACCCCCAGTTTTTATCAGATTTATTAGCAGCATATAAATTTAACCTCGTATACCAATTTTCGTGTAATTTAGTTCAGACGTTGTTTCACCGTCAAATTAATAAAAATCCATCTCGTAAAGTTAAAACGTTTTCTGATATTTTTACTTATAATAAACTAACGTTCTGTCAGCTGATAGTAACTTGATAAACATGAAGAGAACGTTTCCTTGTTACTTGGATTGACTCGGACCGAATCAAAAGTGTATTTTATAAGGACACCCCCGTAAGGAATTTATATCTCCACCGCTTTATGTTGTCACAAGAACCCGTCTGAATTAAATTACTGATTTAAACCGACAGTGTATTTTCAATAACCCTCTGACTGATTATCCCGCAATTTAAACGTGCAACGTAAAACGTAGCGAAAGCTGCTCATTCCGCGATTTCCACGGGCATGAGCTTTTTAAGTGTATTTAAAATATTAACCCTCTGTTTCATCGTTAAAACGTCAGTAATGCTATTTTGGACGTACCCCCTTGGACATTAATTAAGGTTTTATTCCAGAGATGGGCTATAGTTGCATAAAGTAGACCAATTTTTAGTGAATCCAATTCGCTATAAAAAATGAGCAGTCAAAGGGTTAACTAAGATGTCCATTGGCGAAATCGATTGCTTCGGCTAGTTGTTGATGTGTATTGTAAAAGGTTCTGGTCTGGTGCGTTTGAACTATCATATACCTACTAAAGAAACACTTAAGCCTATTGCTTTTATTTCAGATATTACTGTTACAAACACTGGACACGAGCCTGTGCGTTTATCAGTATATAACACGAGATGCTGCCAGACAATAACCAAAGATGATGAGGACTGCGAAGTAACTTTATTTTCACTGAATTTCTTAATTCCCTTATAGTAGCGTGCCTCTAGTAGTAAGAGTGATGACAACGGTTTTTACCAGCCTTAACATTTTACCAGTGCGCCTGCGCATCGCCGCTTTCAACGCGCCTCTTGGCGATGCGCAGGCGCTCTGGTAAAAAGATGGCGGCGGGGAGCATACGCAGTAGCCGTTGTCATCACTCTTACTACTAGAGGCACGCTACATTATAGTACTGTAAGTTTTTGTAAACATTCCTGTTCTGAAAATTTAAACTATATGTAAAAATTGGTAATATAATGGCTGTTTGATGAAGTTTTTTTTTTCACACTAGTTCAATTTACTTATGTGTCCTTCTTTTTAGTCAATGAAGTTACTAGGTGGCCCTATGGGTGATTTATTTCCTCAAGATAACAGAAATTTAACTTTGATATACACTAATCTGGTAAGGTTTTCTTTATCATCTGATATAGTTTAATCAATGTATTGATTTCTGAAACGAATAAATAACTTGTATGATTAAATTTTTATAAATGAATAATTTCAATTAATGAATAATTTCTAAATGAATAATTCATAAAATTAAGAAATGCCTAATTTTAAAAAGCCAATAGCAGTCATCTAGGAAGGCGCTTTCTTTAAGGGTGCTCTGCTTTGAAATATATGCAAAATAAAAGTTGTTCAGTGCTGTATAGTGTATAGTCCGTTGACGTTCTTGAACTATCAAAAACAAAACGAGTTTTCTTGTAAAAATTTAAGGTCTGTCGTTTGTTACTCGTGTTTCGAAGTATATCATACAATTTAATGGAATTTATTTTCCTTTTGAATGATTGCGAAACGGTGGCATTCAATACCCGATTTGACCCTCCGAAGGGCAAATCGAAACCTTCTTTAACTTATCAGAAGCAGGGTTTGAAATTTGTTTGTTTGTTTACGACCATTTCTGGTCACATAAATATTCCGAGTCTATTTGCTATTCTCAAGAATATGCCTCAAATTCTCGTCTAATATGACAGATAGAACAAGACAGCACAACAGACTTTAACATACAAAGAAGCAAATACACCCAGGGGAGAGTTGGAATCGAACCCACGCCTCTTTCACTCCGCGCAGGGAGGCACCGGCACCAGTCGATTAGACAGCTCAGCCACTGAGGATCCCGGGTTTGAAATTAGGATGCAAAATAGCACCTAGCTGTTTTGTTTTAGTTGCCAAAAATGTTCTGATAAGGGGTAATTTTGAAATTGTTCCTTTGAGAAGTTGGTAATTGTGTTTAAGGTTAAGACTCAATACAAATGTTTATTTTAATCAGTGCCTCATAAAATGAAATATGATTTAATTGACTTACCAATTTTTCCTAAAACTTCATTTGTAAGTAAAAATTCACGATTAAAAAATCTGAAAGTCAAGAAGTTACGATAGTCTTCCTAGGTATCGTAAAAACTCAAAATACAGAAGATTAGATAAATTTGTATATAAAAATGTAATTGTACAACATTATACTAGATTTTTTAAGAGATATAAATAAATATAAAATGACGGCGGGGTGAAAAGTTGTGGTTGTAAAACTAAAAGTTCTATGAAAGGTTAGGAGTCAAAAGGGACGACTGGATGTGAAATCGCGGTAGTCAAATGGGAGTTTTTAGTTGCAAAATAGGACTAACGATCGTTAATTTCGAACCCTGATAGAAGGCTCAGATCAGCGGTTCCTAGTATCTGACGGAGGTTCGAAGCGGCTGGTGAAAGTGATCGTAGTTTCATTTTCGTTTGAAGAGGAAATTTCAACCTAGAGTCAATATGTTCTTATTTCTTAAAGTATTGTGATTTCCCCCCTGAACTTTATGTACACTATTTACTTCTTATACTTGCAGCATTTACATAACAGAGTGGGAAGCTGTGACATGGAAATTTCGGATGCAAAAAATCAAAAAATATCTCGTGTTGTTAAATTTAACACGACTCTTGTAAAAACCCACGTTCCAAGAGTTTTGCAACGTAAGTTGAAGTTTAAAATTTAAATAATTGTCAAGGTAGACTTTATATGTATCTTAGAGAATATGATTAAGAGTAAATAGTTTTTTTTATTACTATAATATCTGTCATGTAACTCGGTGTTCCCAACATTTTCACTCTTGGAAGAACCTTTTTGACGATTTCAAAGTTTCAGGGAACCCTAATGTGTGTTTACAACATTTCACCAGAGAAAACATCAGAGTTTTCTTTTTCCTCACAAGATTGATTCACTTTAAAAAATATATCTTAAATCTATGCTTGAATGACTGCCGAAAAGTTAGTACATGTTATTAAAAGGGGGGGGGGGTCTCAAATTGTTAACCTGAATTAGTTACCAATAGTTTTATTCACTTCTGGTAGAACTACTGCAATTAAAACGCTTAATTTCTTGCGAAACGCTTAACAGTTTTTTTTTTTTTTTGAAGAACGCTAATTGAGAAACGCTGATGTTATTATTTAAAATTTCATATATATATATAAATATAGAATACTTTAAAATAACTGCTATAAATATTTTAAACTGAAAAATTTAAATGAATTTAGATTAATCGGAAAATTATGCTTCGAAATTTTTAAGGTTAGTAAAGTATCAGACTAGCTTTTGCATAGAAAAAATAAACTTGTGGGGGGTAATAAATAATGTCAATAATAATGTAAAGAAACATACCTAGTTAGTCAGCGCTAATGCGTAAAATGAAAACAATAGGTAAGATGATAATCGTCATCAATTAAAGTCTTCTTTGAAGTTATTGAAATAGAGTTCTCATAAAAGGGTGTTGTGACGATAAAATGAACACTTAACTTCGAAATTATGTTTGGAAAAAGCCCTTCTTTTTATACTGTATGAATGGATGAAATGTGCCATATTTGTCTAAATATTGAATTCTACTAGAAATTGATCATTAGGACGGAATATGTTTTGGAAATATAGTTTAGGAAACGAATAATTATGCTCAAAGTCGATATATATCAGCAATAAAAACGAATTTTATAAAACAGCAAGATATTTTCAAAGGACATAGAATAATATTTCTTATTATAATACGTAAATTTTCAATAATTCCTTTATGAATAATCTCATTCCCTTAATACGACTTGTTTTCACCCAATTGGAAAAATCCATTTAGAGAGGTGGATGCAAAATGTCAAAAGTTACCCATATTCTATGTTATAGATTTAATATAAAATATGAGTAACTTTGACGTTTTTTATGAAGACTAATAAAAGGTGTAATTCTAACTATGTAAAGATAAACTAGTGCAGCAATTTCGAAGGCACAGAGTTTTATTCTACAAACAAAAAATATTCCTTTATCAGAATAAAACTATATCTGCGAAAAAGCTAAAAATAAATACTTAGATACTGTCGTCTTGAAGCTCGCATGTTTGTGCATTGAAAAGGGCATTCTTATTAGGCCGAAACACGCGTGTATAATATTTTTGCCTTAATAGCGTTATTTTTATAATATTTTTTATAAAGCGCATTTTGTATTATCTTAAATAATAAAGATCTTTTGTCATAGACTATTACACGCCAGAGTATATGAGAGTTTGTGCAAGTGTAGATGAAGATCCGTTAAACGACTGCCGCCCCTATATTTGCGAGATACGATATGATGGCACGCGGAATTTCTACAACTACACGAGTGGTAGATGCGAGAGTCTTCCTAGTTGTACTTCAGAAAAGAGCGAGGAAACTGTGGTAAGCAGGGGTTTATTTTTTGCCAACTATTCCATTCAGTACTCCAATGAATTTCAGGTCATCAAACCGCTTATAAAAATTGGAGATTAAAATCTGAAATGCTTCATGAAATAACAAATAAATCGATGCTTTTAAATGATAAGATAACTATTTTAGAGGTCGTGGTAGCCTAGTGGTTAGGATGCCGGACTTCCAACCAGAAGATTGGGTGTTCGATGCCCGACCCGCTGACGACCCACCATGTGTACAATCCGTGCATGTAAAATCCGTGGACCCTGAAGTTCCGAAGCAATTTCCCTTCCCTTCACTCTTAGATCAAAAAAGTAAAGTGTCGTATTTTGGCAGCGCCATCCCCGCCATCTGGTTATATCCAAATACATGATGAGCCAAGTTGTACTTCCACCGTTCTGGTGCTCATCTAAAAACGGAAGGCGCTCTCTTACTGCCTTAATTCCTGGTCTCTCGGCGAGGGGAGCTTGGATACGCATGCGGCATTAGAAACAACTATTTTGAGTTCAACTATTCTCATACAGCCAGGGCTAAATTTCTAACGAAAGAACTGCCGCATACCTTAATTCGGTATATGGTACCCTTATTCCAGAAATATTATATGTAGAGAATATGAAGATGAATCCTCTAAGTTTAAGACAATTATAGCGTAATGCGCAGAAACTCTCAGCATGGTTTTCATTAAAGAGGTCTTTCTTGTTTAAATTTAACTTTGCAAACTAAGTTTTTCTAAAAACGGTGGCCGTAGAATAACGCTGCTCTGGATCTCATTCCTGTTCAAAAATGTATTAAATTTTATAAATTTCCGTAAAAGGACTGCTGTCGGCTTCCTAATTCAGGTGTGGTCTTGAAATGCAGGTTTACAAAACGTTATGTCTAGAGAAAAATGGAAGATTTCTCTCGAGATTCTTGACAACTTGAAAAAAATAACTCTGGAATAGCTTCACTTGATGCTATGTCCTATAAAAATAAATAGAGTTAGAGGAAAACCTGGTTATTTTGTAAGGGAGCTGTTCGCTTAAGATTGTGTCAGGAGAAATACTGTCTGTTTTTAGAATAGACGCTATGTCTAGCAAGAATTCAAATACATTTTTGAAGTTCAACGAATACCATTTTAAGAAATGGCATGGAATAGAGATTTGTTTTCTGTTATATTTTTGCAAAAATTTATAAATTATACATTATATTTGTAGAATCGTGGAATATGAATTCAATGCATAGCTAATTAATAACGTACATGGAAGATATCGTATATGGAAAAATACAGTTTCTTTTCCGGGATTACCGTTTAACCGGAGTAACTGGAAGAAAAGAGTTTTACTTTAATACATAAAACCTATTTTGCGTTTCTGTGTACACTGTTAAAAAAAACCTGAATTTTCAGAGTGTTTTTTGACTGATTTTAACGGAAGATTTCCGTAGTGCTTCAATACAGGGTTTTTCCTTTCAAAAACGGAAATTTCACGTCTTGAAAATACGAGAACGGAACTTTTCCGTTTTACGGTTGCTGTATTTTCACAACCTGATTTGGATTAACGGAGGAAAAAGAAATGGAACTTCTGTCAAATCTCGGGAAAATATTATCAGAAACGGAATATTTCCGGCAACTCTGCTGACGTACTTTTTTCGCTATTTTCAGGAGATTTTTTTTTTTTACATTATACTACTGACCAAAAAATCTGAACATTTTCCCTAAATAGACATTAATGATCTAACCCAATGCATTTATAGGAGAGTATTATACTCATTATCTCATCTGTAGCGCATTCTAACGGAAGTATAAAAGCCAACGTCATTGCTAATACACTCTTTCCTCCAATCCTTTCCCCCGCCCCACCCGTTAAGGGCTTTCCTGGATGGTCATCCTTGCAAATAAAGCAGTTACTTTTTTCTTCTTTTCTTTTCATCTCTCTCCCTTCTTTTTTGCCTCCTTTCTATCTCTCTTACGTACGGCAGTAGCTTGATGTTGTTGCCCGTAATCTTCCGCAATTACGCCCACGTGCGTACAAGGCCGAGCCATTAGCCTTTCTCCCGTAGTTGTGTCTTCATCTTTAGTTTTTCATTCTCTTGCTTTTTCTCTTCCGAAAGAGCCCGGAGTAAGACATCAAACTCGGGGGTGGCTGGCAAATGGATTGAGTGCTCTTCAGAGGGCGCTCAACGTTTGAATCGGCGAATGAAAGAAAGCTGCGTGAAGACTCGAGATGTAGGTACATATGCTAAAACAAAGAAAAAAAAATTACATACAATTATATTTTCTGTGAACGCACTCTTTGCTTCAAAGGTAAAATAATTCATATTCATTTTTGCTAAATTAAAGATGCAACAGTATTCTTTACATTTTTTTTCATTCAGTCAAATGATACTCCTGAATACTCCTGAAACATGTAATACTTGTGACCATTATTTTAACGAAATTAAGGTTTTAACAGTATCTTGCCCCTTTTTCATTCTTTCTTTCTTTTTCACTCAACTGCTGGTTCTCTCAAAAATATGTATCAACTGTGACCAGGGGTGATTCAGCTTTTTTTTTTTAAGAAGGTCCGTTTTTTCTGAATTTTAAAGATTTTTGTGAAAAATCAAAGAATTTTGTGAAAATTTAAGCATATAGTGATGAAAAATTTTATCATTATTTGCCAATTTTATAATAAATAACGGTGTGAAAAGTACGATTTGGAAGCTAGGAATTTTGTGAAGGGTCTGTCTTGATTGAGTTGAATTTTGCGAAGGGTCCGTTTTGATTGAGTTGAATTTTGTGTAGGGTCCGTTTTGATTGAGTTGAATTTTGTGAAGGGTCCGTTTTGATTAATTTGAATTTTGTGAAGGGTCCGAAAACGGACCCGAACTTCCTCTGGCACGACCCCTGGCTGACATAGGGTCTTTTACGTCCGACACACATATATTTTTAGCATAACGCAATATTAGACGACGACCTTTTCTAATTTTGGCCAAATGTTATGGTCGGCTTCCTTTGATTTTCAATTAAGTCTATAAATCCAGGAAACATTCCTTGTTTTGTAACACCATCTTGTTTGAGAATGTTTTCTGGAAAGTTTTATGCCACGAGCTTGCTAGTTTAATGTTGCTGACGCTTTTTGAGTTACGTGTCCGACTCTACGCCATTTCAAACCTTTGAACTAATTATATTTTTTCAGCTATTTATCAACATTAGACGTGTGCCTTTCCCGTAATTCTCATCAATCATCTCCATACATGGTCTGAGCCTCTATAGAATTCTGCAGAGAAGGATTCAAGTTTCCGTTCCATACGTGAATAATGGTGAAATACATGTCAAAACAACTTTTGTTTCCGGGTGAAATGGCTGTTACTCCCCGATATTAAGGCCTTTAACTCCTTTTTCTCAAATTTGATCTTCTTAATGATTAATTTATAATATTGCTACCTTTCAGAGTTTCTTCGCGCAAACACACACACACCCACACACACACTTGTTCTCAAATCAGTTCTTGTTAAAAATACACTAGCATTTTCTTCAGGGAGTGCCTTGAATATCAGAGTGATGACTACAGCGGTGATTTTCCTCATTGCGCCAATTGCGGCTGTTGATTTCATTTTATTGTTCCCAAAATTTTGATTTTTTTGTTAATTAATGAATGCAATTATCTTGATTATAATGCTTTATTTCCTAAAATAAAGCATTTATTATGCAGCTTTATTTCTTATGCATTATGATGCTTTATTTCTTAAAATACCTCTATTTTCTTGGGAAATTTTCACATTTGAACTGTTGCCTAATTTAGTGATTAAAGTTTAGTGATAAGTTACAATATGACCATGATTCCTCTGATATGTATTTAAAAGTGATAAATATCGAGAAAGTAAAGTCGTAATCCAATAACAATAAGAATAATACTTTTAAAAAAAATGCAATTCTAATAATAATAATAATGATAATAATAAGCCTAGATGAATATATTTAATTGACAATCATACCAAATGGAAGTGCGAAAATTTCAGTGAAAACGCATCCATTTTAGTCCACTAAAGTAAAATAGTGCTAACACAGGACAAACTGTGCTAAGGGCCCATCTGAAAACTCAACAATATCGCTCAACCTCTGCAATTAGGTTTTTAATTAAAAATGGTATTTTGATTCATTAATTTATGAGTTCTTGAAGCAAAACTGCTCTTGACTGCGAACTTTTAAATCTACCTATTCTACAAAAAGATTTATTTGTTTTGAAGGAAGCTTACAGTTAAAGTAAAGGTATAAACAGAACGTCTAACCAATGTACCATTCATTTGAGCTTATGGTTGAAAACAGGTTCATTCATTCAAATCATTGTTTTAACTTTTTGGTGCATTTTTTTAAAAGATTTCTCCCAGTAAGCAAACTCAAAATAAACGCAACTCAATATTCAATGAGTAATCTTTGATTTACTCACAGGAATACTAGTGGTAACCTTTGGAGAATTAAGTATGTTTGAGTTAAAATTTCTTGAGACTGCTGCTGGTTGCGACGCACTTTTTTTATGGTCCCCCTGTCACGTCCGGCATAAAAGTGGGCGGAGGCGGGCAAGACAGGGTCCGGCAGCAGCAGCTAATGCCCCATTTCCGTGCCAGTCTCGAGGGGCCGCCATCACAGGGAGACCCGTCATTACGACCCTTCCTCCTCTCTTTTACTTCGTTGCATTGATTTTCTACTGCACTGACCGCTGGCCACTCGACGAACGCGGGTTATTTCACCCTCTCTCATTCTCACTTCTTTTCTCTTCCCCCCACCTTTCTAAACTCTGCATGGACTTTTTTATCACTGAGCTTCCGTTTATATTCTTTAACCCATTCCTTGGCGCACGTACTTCCAATGCAAATGTTAACTGGATACTGTTTTCCAGCATTACATGTGACAGCATGTAAATGCAAATAAACAAAAAATAACTGTTATTTTTTAAAGTAATAAAAGGGCTAAAAATTCATTATTTTTAAGGTTATTGTTAGTTTACTATTCCCAAGTTTACAAAAAACAAGAGAATAAAACCAATATTTTGACGAAAGATACCATTTCGTAACTAAAAAGCAGAATTAAGCAATCTATTTTCAAAAACATTTTTCTTACAACCTGTTATGATCTTCATGCTCTAACCAAAATTTAAACCCTCAAAGCATCTTCCTTTGAAATTTAAACAAAAATCAGATAGGTAATACAGGGTTTTCGCGATTCCCGCTATATTTTTTGAAATCCCACTCAAAAAATGTTCGTTTGCGCGCTGTTCCCGCAACTAGCGGACACGCATTCAAAACATCGCGAAGCAAAACTACTGTTCTAAATTGATAATTCAAAACAAACTAAATGGAGTATGTTAGTTTTCAACTGCCATCTTATCCCCATTAATGAAAAGAAGAATCTGGGAACCCTATTTATCATGAATAATAATATAGGGGATAGATTGACAATTTCTTCATTTTTTGGGATTATTGAACAATTTAAGCCCTTTGTGAATGCCGACTTATCTCCATTCATTCTATTCACAGAGGACAAAATCAAAAAAAGGAGTGGAAAAAGGTAATCTTCCTTGATCACAAAGTTAAAAGAGAATGCTTGTTTCTAAAATATACTATTTTCATTGAAAAACATCAATAGATAAAATGACATATGATCTGAAAATATAGATTAAATATTAAACTGTTTTTTAGGATTTTTTTGTAAAAATCACACAAAGAATTTTGGTTAAATAACCAAAATACCAGAGGATCTTTTTCCTGTTTAACATTTTATAAAGCACCCATTTTTGCGATCGCGAATTTTGTGAAGGATCCGTTTGGTGTGAACCTTGTTGATATTTATTCTTTCTTTGCTCAGCATAGCTTAGATAATCATCTTTCATTACATAGTTTATATTAGATCATGATCGGATAATTTAGTAATACTTTTAAAGACACAAACAAGTTCCCACTTAAATTTTAAAATCCCACTTAAAATTTTGGTAAAGGTGGGAAATCCCACCTTGTATTTTTCCCCCGTGTGAACCCTGACATTTCAATTTTCATCATCTATTACCAAAAAAGAAAAGGAAAGATACCTGGTCGGTGTTGTGTGAAAAATTTTGTTTCTTGTTTTTCGGCAATTGCCGCGCATTGACATTGCAAATGAAGATAATGCAATAAAATCTCGTTATAGATAATATCGCGTTACAACGAAATTTACGTTACACCGAAATAAATATTCAGTCCGCTTTTAAACCACCAGTAGGGCAACGTATATTCCATTATAACGAAGTACTTTTCAGGTCCCTTGGAATTTGCTGTAACGGGAATTTGACGTAAAATGTTTAGCTTCACGACTTGACTTCAGGCGAGATACTTTTTGACAGTGAAGAATTTTACCCTAATATGAAATATGACTACAAAAAATTTGAATTTGAATAATTATCACTAGCTTATTTATTACGAATAATTATTATTTACTTCTATTTACTTATTCATTTAAATAAGAGTAATTTTTTCTCCCGTTTTTAGGCTTATGTGGTTAATATTAACAGCTGCTTAACACTCAAACACGCTATGAGTACAGAAGAATTTGCAGACTTCCAGGAAGGAAAGCCAAGTGCTACTACGTTATCCAAAGTTCATAGCTATCCCATAGTAAGAATTTCCTTTCCATTATTATTATTCAAAATTAAATATTGAAGAACATTTTTTTTATTTAAGAGTGCCACCTTGATTTTTTCAATACACTGTTAAAAAGTTCCCTAAGAAAATAGTAAAACAACCATTTATTTGATTGTTATTTTACCATATTTAATTACAACAGTTGAATAACCGTTAAAAAGATGGTACTCTAACCGCTGATTGTGAAAAAAAAAAAAAAAATCGTTTATTCTCTGTTTCTCCAAAAGAACGTTTAACTAACCGTAATTCACAAGCGCTCAATAAGAATCGCGCGTCCATCTTGGTTACGAAACCTTCCCGGTCGTACGTTGTTGTTAAAATATGAATAAAGATTTATCGGTTCAAATCTGCATGTTTATATAAAAAAAGAATAAGAAAAAAAGGGGCTTAAGATCTGGTTACTAAACAGAAACACATACACGCATAAATAAAAAATTGGAGACATCGGATTCCCGAACTGTCTGCGAATGAGCGAACCCATCATTTGAGTTGCTGAAGCTTGTTTGTACTTTAATTTTTGCAGCAAATAAAATGATTTTCGTCAATATACAGTAAATTTAGACCAAAAATGACGTTGATTCAATGAATAATTGAAATCTCAATTTTAAGGCAGTTTGCCTGTTGGAAAAGAAGATTTATTGATAAACAAACGGCCGCTTTAAGTGGTCTAGATGTCCGAAAGACTAGAGCTCAAGGTTGGTATTCCATACACCCTGGTTCAATTCCCGCACGCTTCGTTTTCGGTTTTACGCCTAGAAGATTCTATGCCTCGAAATGGTTCAAAAACGGTAAAAATTTAGTTTTGAAACCATTTTTAAATGGTTATAAAACCGTAAACTTTTGTATTTAGGGCTTTTTAGCCAAGCTGATTGTAAATGGTTTAGGTCCTGTAAAAATAGAAAAATGTTCCAAGCCGTAAATTTAACGGTGAATTAGATGGACAGACTGCTGCTGGTTATTTAACCGTAATTTCGTGATGAGATTTCTAACAGTGTACTTTTTTCTATATATTTACCATAAAAATAATTTTTATGGTAAATAGTACTGGCATCATGGATGCCATATGCCAGTACTTTTCACTTTAAAATTTTCGAATATTTTTTACAGGTTGGGCATTTTTGTTGTAGTACACATACCCTTCTCTGATTTTATTACATTTCTTCTGCAGAATGTCCATTGCCACAACGGTCATTTTGTCGTAGTACACATACGTTTCTCTCATTTTATTTCATTTCTTCTGCATAATGTCCATTGCCACAACGGTCATTTTGCTGTAGTACACATACTTTCTCTCATTTTATTACATTTCTTTTGCAGAATGTCCATTGCCACAAGGGTCACAGAGATCCAAACGGTCGTTGGTGTGAATGTCGAGATGGTTGGGTCAGTGCACCTTTCAACCACAAAGATTTCAACCCTGATGTCCACGTGTACCACATGTGCACTGTGTGGACTGGTGAGATGAGCGCCGAAGAAGCCCGAAATATAACCATAATACCCAAGGAGCAGCACAAAACTACTAACGCCATCGTTGTATCCTTTTAGAAACATAAATTATTTGAAGTATACATATGCTTAATGATATGCACAAGTTATTAACACGTTGACGGACACTTGCGTCTATAGCCGTCCAAAACGAAGTTACCGCTGGAGCCATGAAGGTTATAGCCGCAACCTAATTAAAGGTGCTGAATTAATTAAAATTAAGTTTATTTAAGCGGAAGGAGTAAAACTATACTTCTAATATTCTAAAAATTACAAAAACCTATAGTGTTAGTTTTCGAACTGCACTTGTTCCTATGTGTTAACAACTATGCAGTAGTTTTGGAATTACGTAGAATACTTTCTTCTGTGAGTGGAAATATAACTATATATCTGGCAAAAAGAGTTACTTTTTATGTTTATAAGCAATTAGTTATAGGTTGGGGGAACTGATGAATAAAAATCTGCACGAAAACGTTGTAAAAATGACTTGAATGTCAACAAAGTTATAAAGAGCTAAGAACGGATAATAAAAAAGGAAAAATAATCGTTACGGTTGCCTTTTTCATTCGATTTGAAATACTTTTCTGAGCTTTCTTTTTCTCTTTTAAATTTTGCTTATCTTAGTACATAACTTTTCTCATTTTTTGAATTATCTTCACTTTATTTTCTTCTTGAATATATTATCAGTAAAAGTAGATATTTGTTGTTTAAGATATCCGACACAAAATTTATTTAATATTTATTCACATAACTGTGTTTCAATGCATTATGCATGGAGGACATTTCTTGTACATTCAAAAATGCACATATATGCTCTTTATTGCACAGTTGTGCTATAGCACCTCACTTTTCCCCAAACTAAAAAGGAAATAAAAGTATTTATTTGAAATTCGTAAACTAATATTGATAGTTTGCAAGCATAAATATACGTATACTAGCTAGTACCCCGCAGAACATCAGCGGGCTATAAGTCCAACAATCAAACTTGAGAATGATCGCTCGACATAAACAAAATAAGGTGTTGCCATTCCAAAAAATCGAAAATCAAAAGTTGTGTTATGAATGGAAATACTTTTCAATAAATAGACATAAATTTGTTAAAGAACGTAAGTTACGATAATAAATACAAATAGTATTTTACTTTTCCATGATAATCATTAAACAAATTTTAAAATATCGTTGTATTATAGTTTGTTTTTTTTTGCATGATGTCAGCATCATATCGTACTGCAAAATTTAATCGTAACTGGTCCACGCTAAGGGAAATATATATATGGATAGTTTGTAAAAACGATCTATTATTTATCAAAAAAATGGCTGAGATGACGAAGCAGCTACTACTTGAAAAAAATGTCCAGTGTTTATTAAATATGTTTTCATTATTACAATATAGACAAGGTGCATGAAGCACAACATAAAAAATTCAATTTCTTTTTTTTAATTGCAAGAATAAAAATGAAACGAAAAATAGCCAGGTTTAAACTAAAGAAGCTGCCCTTTCTTCTGAAAGTCACTATTATATGCAAAATTTGAAAAGTAATTCATATGTTTTTTGGCCAGTTTTGTTGCGGTTTATTTTAATAATAAATATATTTATTTAAATTTAAAAATAAAATAACCAATATATACATATTTTCGACGTGTTACTTTAATATAAGAATTATTAAGAGAATACATATAAGTAAAAAAAGGCATTGCGATATGTGACATGCATATAAATGTATTGTAAGAAATAACTGCAATTTTTTCCTTTAATTATTTCGTGCCAACATTATTAACTAGATAGTTTTTTTTAATGCGTTTTTGAATTTGAACATTTATCACTTTTCTTTTCATTTTATTCCCGATACACCCTCTTAGCTTTGACCACGTGATTGAAACAAAAAGCGAAATGATAGTAATAAAAGAAAGAATGTAACAGCTGATGAACACTTTGTTAGCTATGTTTAATAAATAACCGTTTCATACGCACTGAGAAATGAATTTTTCTGGGAAATGAAGAGAACAAAGCAAATCAGTATATTTTAAAGGAAAAAACCAAAATATTTGCTCCAAAAAAATAGATGCAGCTTCCACTCCCAATTTATTACAACTCTCGAGCCTACAGCAAATAGGATTCTGCAGCAATAAATCTAGCACACTTAGCTCATGATTCATTATTTTATGATATGCACTTCTTCTTTTCTCCCGTTGTTCTTTACATTCTTTTTTTCTTCCCATACTTCAAATATCAAAGCGATAGAGGGCTGCAATTTATTACCCCAAAAGCCCTCTGGCATTGCCTTAGTCTTTCCGTTGGCGACATTAATAAAACTTAAAGTATTATAACATTAGTTTTGAGCCTAAAACAGAGGTTGCCGGAGAAGATGGAATTTTTTTCTTTTTTTCTTTTTTCTAAATCTTCTGAGCCGGGTTGTATGTATAAAAAAATTCTGATAAATGATGCAGAGTTTAGTTGTCGGCTATTGGAAGAAGGAAGAGGTAATTTTTCCTTTTCCTTTTATTAAACTCGGAGTAATCGCGTAAGCTGTAGGGGATTGTCTCTCCCCGCCAAGCTAATAGAGCTGCCTTTTTACATCAATCTTGCATATTCATGTCTACGTCGACCGCTTATTACATGTCCACCTTCGCTATTAAATAAATTCTCTAGTGACATTTTTCATTGAGGGACGAGGGCTTTGGTATATCATTACAGTGTTCACATGGGGCTATCCGATTATCATGAGTTATTGCTCTACCTCAAACAAACAAAAAGATACTAACATCACACTTATTTTGTTTTAAATGCTGCGCAATGAATTTGTTTTAAAACAGATGTGATGGATTTGTTTAGCGTATTATTTTTAATAAAGAGAGGATTTTTTTTTTTTTTTTTTGACTTTTATGTATCTGAATCGTTATTGGGTACTTTTGAAAACTAGAACTTTCGTAAATTTTAGTACTATAATTCCAATATAATTCTTTTGAGGAATCACAAACAACATTGCTGATGATAATGAGACCAACCATTAAGGCTGTACTCCTGGGGAAAAGATAGGAGGATGTTTAGAGATACGAGCATAAGTTATTGTAATAAAATAGTGAGGGTACGCTTACAGATACGAGCATAAGTTATTGTTATTAAAAAAGGGGGGGGGGACGCGGACGCTTTGAGATGCGAGCATAAGTTATTGTAATAAAAATATGGTGAACGCTTAAAGATACGAGCATACGTTTTTGTAATATAAAAATGGGAGGACGCTTGAGCTAAAATAAAAACTTGGGATGACCCCATTCCCCAGAACCTCCCTCGATAGTACCACGGAAGCTTCGAGCTCCGTTGACTCTCTTATAGAGGAATTTAACTTCCTTTTTGAACGAATAATCCTTGAATTGCACCAGTATTATAATAGTAAAGTATGGATGTTCAATACAGTAAGAGAATCCGACAGTTCGTAGCTGATTTTCCGGTAAAATTTCCACTTACCAATTGCAACCTTTCGGTTAACCAATAATTATTAACCGAATTGGTTATTATTTTTCGGTTAACCAATAATAAAATTTAGCTTTTACCTATTATATCTTTGAATGTAAATTTTCAATCTCGAAAATTCACGAAGGACCGCACTGATACGAGTATATTTGGTCTTCTGACACAACAGTATGACGTGAGCAGGATACGTGTAGTAGGCAAGGCCTTATTTACCAATAGGCCCGTGAGGCCCGGGCCTAGGGCCCCCAGTTTGAGAGGGCCCCCTAATTTTGGTTATTATTTTTTTTTGTAATTTAAATTTGTTTAGAAAAATATTTAAAAATAGCATCTTTCAAAAACAAACTGTTAGTGTTCTGTTGCTTCACAGAAAATTTGTATTATTAAATTATTTTAAAACCACAAGGAATGTTCACTTTGGGGGCCCCCAAATTTTGGTCTGACAATTTGAAATTTGAAAAAAAAAAAAAAAAAAATCGATTTTGCACCCCAGATCTTATTCAAACATTTTGTAATTTAAAAACAAAATCATTTTGCACATTGGGGGCTTCCAAATGTTAGTCTGACTCTTTGACATTTGAAAAACAAATTAGTTTTTTCCCTTTGGGGGCCCCCAAATTTTGGTGTGACTGGCAAGTTTTACAAACACATACTAAATGTTATGTTTAAAAATTTTTTGTTGCGTGAGGGGCCCCCAAACATGAGTTGTGCCTATAGTGATTCAAAATGTAAATCGGGCTCTGGGAGGAGGCAAGGCATACGAGTGGTTAAATCATTGTTTATGAATGGTGAGGGTTTTCTCAACCTCTCTTTTCATCTTCATATGTTTCCAGAGTGTTTTTTCTTGACCATACAGAACTTCCCCTAGCGGCAACTTTTGATACTAAAATTATTTATTTGTTCAATAAAATTGCGTACTCCTCTGTACATGTGCGTCACATTTCGCTCGGTACAGTGCGCATTCTGAGCCGACAGGGTGGGGTAGTGGTAAGGCGCAGGTCTCGTACGCCCAAGATCGCAGGTTCGAACCTGGCCATAGTCGGTGGATTTTAAAGATGCAGAAAATCGACAGCGGGCATGTCGCATGATTGTGCGGCATGTTAAAGATCTCTTGAGTATCCGTTTGGCTTGGATACTCTCGGCTAAATTAAATACCTAGTGCAATTCGCATCGAATGGGAGCTCAGGTGCCGCCATCTAGCGGAAACTGAGCGTCCAAATTCTCAGTGGCAATGGCATCCACCGACAGTGGTGCTACTTGAAAAAATTGGATGCCGCTCACAAGGGTACGCACTAGGTCTGCAAAGGTTAATGACCATGCATACGCAACCCCATCAGAAAAGAAAAAAAAGAAAAAGTTCGCACTCTGTACACCTCACATTATTTGATGCGCATCCTTTATTTGATATTAAATGCGGCTACACTTAAAGGTTTTCAGTCACCATGTGAGAACTTAATAATGAGTGTCCTTGATCCAATTAACTGCATGAAGTGAAACAGTATATTAACAACAAATTAAAAAAAATTGTATTTTCTTAACTTGTACATTTTACATTTAGAATATTTCCTGATCTAAGCGCTTAAATCCCCTTTTCTATTCTCAGCTTCTTGCTTTTTATTTGTATTAGAAGTTGTTTTGCTGTAACGAAAGAAAAAAAGTCTTTAACTCTGCATTAGTTCGGCATTTTTACAGCCATTTTCTTCGTTTTATGTGTCATACTGGCAGTCTTCATTTACAAACAAAAGTTTGAACATCACTCCGACATACTGGATGAAGAAGAAGTTGGGAAACTAATGGAAGTCCGAGAAGACTCTGGATCTGAATCTTTGAGCTAGGAATGTAAAAAGTCAATGATCTGATATAATAATAAATATTAGTCTTTTGTTTTATAAGGTTGATGTCGTCGCCTACTGGTAACGAAAAAAAAAGAAAAGCAAGAAAAACGAAAATTTTAAAACTCATTTACATTAGTTTGGCAATTTTAAGAACCACTTTCGTTATTTGCTCTACTGGCAGCAGTCTCTTTTTACAAGCAGAGGCTGAAAAGCACTTGGAAATATTGCAGAAGCCATGAAGCTAAAGTTCGAAAAAAATCTGGAGCTGAATGTTTGTGGCTAGAAATGTAAAAAGTCAAAATTTTAACATAATAATAATTAGATGTATAGTTTTGTTTTATAAATGTTGATGTCATTAAATGTTGCATATGATTCAATTATTTCATTAACTGAAGATGAATTTTCTATATTTTGTCTGCACTTTCATAGTGATTTTTTCAGATAAAAAAGTAATGTCAAATGCACGAATTGTTTTAGTTCCAGAAGAACATTCAGTAGTAAGTAGTGTTATCTATTTTAATCCATTATTTGTATGTTGGTGAGGATTGACATATTAAGGCTCAAGCTTATAATAAAAAATACATTCGAGTGCTCGCAGGCTGAACTTCCAAATAAGCAGAGTAGGCAGCTGTCTAGATCTTAGAGGTTTTTATGGGTGGATAATTTTTCTTTTTATACATTTTATTTTATTTCCCTTAGAAACAAATATTAGTAAGTAATCATTCTCTACAACGACACATTTTTCTTTTCGTTAAATAATGCTTATTTTGACTCATCTTATGAAAATGAGAAAGTAATCCTAAATGGGCTCGGTGTCCTGAATAACCTGCTCTCGACTAGTATTTGTCTCGCCAATCGATAAGCTTGAATTCTTTTAATTTTGTGAACACTTCTTTCAATGGCTTCAGTTGTATGTTCACAACCCAGATAGATTTGATTCTTCTTCGGAGGGAAAAGTGCACCAGAGTGGTACAGAGCTAAATTCGGCCCTGCTATTGTTTCTGGCTGCAGGGAATTATTTACTCATCCTACAGGGGAATTTCTTTTTAATTAAATAATTTGACTAATAAAAAAAACTGGTTATATAACCACTGATAGAACAAAATTGTTTTAAAAATCTTTTCCCAACGTGTTTTCAAAGTTCTAGTATAATTAACACGTTTTAAAAGCTTTTCTCGCTTTTCCAGAAATTTTGAATTTTGGATGTGACGGATTTTGCCTATCAACAGACACACGTGTATGTATATTATTAAAAAAAGAACCAATTTTTTTTTATAGACGAAAGAGAGGAAGGCTAATTTCGCCCTTTCTGAAAATTTACAAGAAAACTTGTAACTAACATCTACGGCTACGTCAACTCTTCTTCCAGTGTGAATAAATTTAGTCATTACCATGGCTGTTCTTTAAATACTAAAGAATCAATTAATATTTTTTCTGTAACTGTAAATTATAAAGGAAAATTTTCATTTAATCACATGAACTCCGTTGCAATTGAAGAAATTTTGTGTAGAGAACTTTTTTTGTAAATAATTTATATTCTCCTTTTTTGATTTATTTCTGTAAAGACACCGAAATTAGATATCGACTTAGACAAATGCCTCGAAAAATCATTTTCCTTAATGTGCTTGCAGATTAAGTCCAGCTTCTAATATAAGCCAATCATCGGAACCCAAAAGGGGTGGGAAGCCGAGGTGGAATCTGCTGTTCCTTGGAAGCAAAAAAATGGCTTCCTATCAGTGAATGTATCCACCTTCCTCTTCGTAATAAAGCGATCAAGTCGGCTAGCGCAAAAATAATCGAAACACGTTTATCATGTACGCAAGGCCTGACTGTCATTAGATTATGATGAGTCACGCAATTAGCCGGAGAAGAAGGAAAAGAAGACTGATTTATTCCGTATAAAGTTTTAAGCTCTCCGTTTTCTTTTTCCTTTTTGGGATGTTGTTACGGAGTTGTTATTATTTTCGTGACGAAGTATAACAAAATACCACCTCGGTTTATCCATCAATGTGGGATGAAACATGGTGTTCGATGTGAAAGGTGTTTGCGTAGCGAATCTGTTGCCTTTTTTTTTTTTGCATTGCTTTCACTCAAGCGTTGAGTTGAGTTGAGTTGAGTTACTTCAATCTTCGTGGAACACAACTTTTTATGCGCCTGTTCTCGTGATTTTTCGTTGATGATTAACTCACAAATATGTCTTCAAAGTATTTTCCCTTTTTATTCTTCAGTTTTCAACGCTAAAGCATACACACATATTTTTTTCTTTATATTTATAGTTCTTTATTTTTTCTTTTCTTTTATCGTTTTAGAGCACAGACGTGTATTAAATCTTGATAAATTAATGCTTAAATTTTAAGTAATGAAAGTAATTAACTTCTAGATATTTAGTATATTATCTTAAAAAATATATATAAATTATTTTCCCAAAACTTTACCAAAAAATGAATTAAAAAAGAAAAATGAATTAAAAAAGAAAAATGAAACTTTCTATAATAACTTTAAAAGTCAACTATTTTGAAAGTTCATAAATAAAACGTGTTTATGGAATATGAGTTCTTTCGATTTAGTTTGATTTATTACAGTTTGAAATCATTTTTTGTCACATCGAAAATGAAACAAGAATTTTAAAAATTTAGTTACTAAAATATGTGATTTTTTCCTTGTTCAAAAGTCACGCTTTAGGGATATATGCATTTTAGTTTCATCAAAGTTTTTTCCCAACTTTACTCGTAGGAAAGAAAATTCTTTAAGTGCGTGTTTCTGTGAAATGATTTTGTCTTTGTCAAATGATACATTAAGGTTATTTGTGAAAGCGTCTGTATACCTTTAACATATTTACTCTTTTTATTTAAAAAAACTCCATTGACGGAACAAAATTAAATTTATTGTCTATTAAATTTATATGTTAGTATATAGGGCAGGTACACCAATTGTGGCCATTTCGAGGAGAAACAGATGTTATAAGAGACTAAATTCCTCCTACAAAAGCATTACAGCAATAAGAAATATTCTACAAAAAGTGAACACTAATCAATATCTCCGTTAACGTCATATTGAGTGAGTCTTCGCTGTATTTCAATCTCCGTTAAAAATTAATGCATACGCGAATTTAATTTAATCCTTTCTTTCTTTTTAATCTTATATATAAGATATAACAACACTAATATCTTATATATAAGCGCCTTATTCTGTCTGTGTCTGTCCGCGATAGGATCCTAGGCCGTTTTACCGATCGGGACCACATTCGGCACGGTTAATGTTTACGACCCGAGAAACGCATCGCCGCAAAAATGAAAGTTGTGACTCAATTCGTTTTTTTAAAATTAATTTTTTAAAACTTTTCAATGACTTTTTCGACTCGTTTTATTTTACTTTTGCATTGTTGCCCTCATTTCCAAACATATAATTACAGTTGCCGTGTGAACAAACAAATCAATGCAGTTGCCATTGTTATCGTCATAAATGTAAAAAATATACTAATAACAATCGAAACGTTTATCTCCGTTAATGTCATATTGAGTGAGGCTTCGCTGTATTTCAATCTCCGTTAAAAATGAATGCAAACGCGAATTTAATTTAATCCTTTCTTTCTTTTTAATTTACTTATTTATCGTCTGCCCTTTTCATATTTTTCTTATTAGAGTGGCAGCGCTCTTTTTTCCCAGTTTCGTTAAAACTGTTGTTTTGAAAAGCGTAATAAAATTTTCAATAAGTTCTTTCGATGATAAATATATATTTTTCACAAACAATTTGGTTATATAGTAAATAAATGTATAGTAGTGTGGGGCTGTAAGCGAAGGGGCGTCCTCGCCACCTGATCTGGGTAATTCAGTTTGAATTAGCAGACCCCTTTGCACAAATCATTTTAATTACAATTTATAATATCTAGAACAGCGGTCATTTCGTATGACTGCCGGGCGTACTAGTAACCTTATAAGCATTTAAGTGAATAGAAAGAAAATAAATCAAATGAACTAAAAAAGTGCAATTTGCAACAGTTGTGAGTAGCATCTATGACCTAGTTGGGGCCCAAACATTTTTTTCTTTAAAACTTTATCACAAAACTATGGGTCCAAATATTAATTTCGGCAATTACACACAGCATGTAATGAATATCAACAACGTTTAAGGATCGTTCAATCATTTTTAATTAATTGAAATAAATAATTATAATGGAATATAAAGCAGCGTTTTGGTGTAGAATCGGGTACCCCTTAGTTTGGCGTTATATTTTGGCGATAAAATTTAATCTCTGGTTAGGCAGCGGACATCTTGCTATACTCAACTGCAAAGTTTCTTGACTATGGAGAAATATGCTGAGAGCAAACGAAGAAAGTAGTTCTCCGCGCGGTGTCCGATTTTTGAGTTAAACTCAGCGCCGGCCCTAGCATTTGATCAGGGTAGAGCGAGATTGTCTTTCGGCGCCCTTTGGTCGACGCTTTCACTTCACGTAAATTCTACTTTAGTTGTATGTTAAATAAAAAATAATTAACAAATTTTCAAAAATCAACTTTTATTGCAAATAAAACACTTATTGACACTTTAATATTAAGAAAGCTTTTACTGCTATATAATTAAGTTAGTATTTGGTGTGTAGTATTTTGGTGTGGTTAGTATTTTCAATCCGTCACTAAATAAATCTGTTACCTATGTAAGTATTGTAATAACTATTTTAAAAAAAAACATTCCTTATGTCGATCTAGATTTACATTAATCTATACGAAGTTTACCTTTCTTGCTTTTGCACTAGCAAATTTTTCAATTAAATTATCTGTAGGTATGGATTGATATCATTGGATCATTTCCAATTGAAAAAATTGCCAGGTTTAACAATTTTTCCTGAGCTAGGGTCGATCTTAGGTAGGTTTTTATCAGTTTAAGTTTACTAAAACTTCGCTCACGTTTTGCGACACTTACTGGAATAGTTTGTAGTATACGAAGAGCAGTCCAAGTGTTTGGAAACAAATCGCACCAATTATTTTTGTTCAAGACATTATGAACATCTTTTGGTTGTCCTTGGTATGTGTCTAAAAATTGCTTCAGGGTTAATATTTCTTGAGCCAGATCTGCTCCAGAAATATCGCTGTGTGAATCATATGCCAAAATATTCATTCTCTCAAGTATTGCTCTCCACTTCTGTTTTTCTTCGTCTTTTTGTTTGATTAAATGTAGATCCACTCCAGTTTGCGTTCCTAATCTTTTCGTAGCTTCCAACCACATATATGTTGCTGAATGATGATCCTTAGCAGTCTCATGGCAGTCTCATGGTTCGCAAGGCTAGTGCAATATGGGCCCAATCATCATAACCCTCATTTGCTAAAGTTGATATTGAATTTCGGTGAAATAAATAACAATATAAGCAAAACGCTTTTGAGCAAGATTTTGAATGAAAGAGCCATTTCCCGGCATATTTTTCTCCATTTGGCATAATTCGTTGGAAATGTTTGTTAGGAAAATGGCGACCTTTTTCATTGCGCGTATAGTCTTCTTCATTGCCCAGTTTGCCATTATTATGATTATTCGACCATTATAGTACTATTTCATCAACTACCCTATTTCGTAGAGGATTTGGCCATTTCGATATATCTTCTGAAACTTTTAATGGTAAAGCAGACTGAGGAGTCATTTCTGTTTGCCAATTGGAAAGTCCTGTATTGATTTATATGAATCATTATGTAAAAACGGAAGTAATTTAATAACGGACTATGTTAGGACTAGCCGCTCCAAATAGTCAGATTTAGCTTTAAAAAAGGCATTGATTTATCTGATCTGGCGACACTGTTCCAGCGCCTCTCAAAAGGCACCATCAATTTTTTTTTTTTTTTTTTTTTTTTTTTTGCGCTTCAAATTGTTTTTCGCATTTGGCTTTTTGGCGCCCCTTGCCATCTGGCGCCTAGAGCAGCCGCTCCACTCGCTCTACCGCAGATCCGGCCCTGGTTAAACTTAGCACTTCGCTATAGAATTATGATAAGGTATTTTAACCTACGCATATATAGCGTTTATTTGTTGTAATTTTCATAAAATGTTGTATATTTTTAATTTTACGAGAAGTGCAGCGCGTACTAATACCTTCATTTAGAACTGAACGCTCAGCCAGTAGGAGCACACGAGCAGTTGGCGATCTTCCCATAAGCGGTTTGGCGAGATTTAAAAGGGTTTGGGTTTATGTCTGACTTGCTGGCTTGTAACTTTGCTTAAAGCTAAATAGTTATTATTATTCCATTTATTAATATCATTACTTTTAATATTATTTTTGTTAATATCATAATTTTAAATTAAAAACAAACTTATAGAGGACTATAATCTGGCTCAGGGGGCTCAGGTTGGTGTGGCGTCTTTTCGACCCTCGTCCTTGTAACCCCAAAAGCCTCGAAGGAAAAAAAATATTTATTTGAAAAACGAAAGTGTTCATAAGTCCAACCGTTTTTATGAATTATTGAAGGGAGAAAGCGATTTTCAGAAGAAAATATACTTTCAAATGATTACATTAACAAGAAATATATTTGATCCAGTAACAGAAATTGTGATTATGTAAAAGAAATAGGTTTTTAAATTTGTTTCATCTGTATAAGCTGACAAATGATTTTTCAAACGCGCAATGTGCCAAATAGAATTCTTAATCGGATTATTTCGCCAAGTTGGTGTGGCGTCTTTTCGACCCTCGTCCTTGTAACCCCAAAAGCCTCGCCGTTTACTCATTTCTTCTGCCGCGCGTTGTGACGTCATTGTCAAGAAACGTTGCAGTCTAGTATAGTCACATCTTGGCGTCAAAAGAAATCGTCAAAAAATCAAGGGGTACACCAAGGTATATAGAAAGAGGGTGTATTGGTGGTACACGATTGTAAACTTTTACCATAAAACAGTAAACAGGCCCGTCATTTAGGGCGGCCGTACGGGCTAATGACCCACCCCCTGACTTTTAGGATAAAATGCATTTATAAATGTGTGTGTATGTGTATGGATTTTGTTATTTTTAAAATTGGATATATATTTTTTTGACCCCTCCGCCGCCCCAAATTGAAAACTTTGAAATGGCGGGTATGGTAGTAAATAATAATGGCAGCAATAAGTAAAAGGCAGATAAAGTAAAAAGTCTAATTATTTTTTTATCTTTTGTGCTTCATAAGATCAATTACTTTGCGTATGTTCTAAATTTCATCTTTCTAAGCCTTACAGTTTTCCCAAGACGCGCGTCAATCAAACACGAACAAACACACACACTCTTTCTTTTATTATATGTACTAGAAAAATTACCCAGCGTTGCCCGGTTTAATAATATCATGTTACCAGGTATTATATTTTTAATTTCATTTATTAAATTTTAAAAAAATTATCAAAAATCAAAAATAAAATATTACTGAATTAAGAAAAATAGCAAATGCTAATAATAATATTTCAAATTAATTTTATCAAAAATCAGAAGCAATTCGGATTGAGGATGGAAGAACTGGATACAGGATTCCAAACAACAATGCATTAATTGCGAACCTAAAACATTTACCACTGGATCAGCTGGAGCACACAGCTTTTTGTTCATTTATTATTAAAAAATTGTCTTTTTGCAGCACGTTTATTCCATTGAAAACTGGAATAAAAGCAAAACTAGTTTAAATTTCCTAATGGGACTATGTGCATTAGCTTTCTTTGCGGATAACTAAATTTTGCTTGAAATTGCGTTCCAATCCATTAATTAGTTTGGCTATGTATAGTGCATATAGCCCAGTGGCTGAGTGGTAGCCTTCCTTGCTACCATGCCACAGCTCCGGGGATCGATTCCCGGGCAGGGTAGGGTCGACTCAGCCTTTCACCACCTGCAGTGGGGTCGATAAAATGAGGACCAAGCATGCTTATGAACTAAACACTGGGGGTTCCGCGTCAGGCCGATCACTTGACCGGAACTTCTGCTTCTGCACCCCAGGGCCCTCGGTCTCGAAAACTGGGAAGGGCACAGGAGGCCATGGCCCCCAAAAGGACTGGCGCGCCACTGTTTAGTTTTTTTTTATAGTGAATATACAAACATATTCCCTCTTTTGCACTTATAGATGGACAGTGGCGGGTACAACCATTGGCCGGTCACGTTTTGGGTCGGACCAACGAATGCTTCAGCCTGCTGCTTCCATGCTGCAAAGATTGCGTACATGCATGCGGTTATGGGATCATCCTCACACTCTATGACAATGCAAATGTGATTTGTGTGTGTATGTCTGCTTTTTACGAAGTTCCTGTTAATGGTATTATAGGAACGATGGGGGGGGGGGGGGACATCCCTTATATCAGGGATGCGCACCGAAGGGGGGAGGGAGCAGCGATAGCCATGGTGCAGACTGCACCATTGAAAATTGACTGACTGCCAAATGAAAACAAAATTTGGAAGGGGATACCGTGTCCCCTAAATTTTTTGAAACACCAGAATACAGCAGAACTCCAGTTATCCGAATCCCGTTTATCCGAAAATCGGTTAAACCGAAAAGGCAAATGGGTCGTTTTTTTTTCCATTACTGGCAAATGCTCCTTTTTTTTATTTTTAGGTTCTTTTTTCATAGAGGGCAAACAGCCCGTTTCCTCCATAACTATAAAAAATATTGTCAGTGGATGATAAAATGTATAATACTAAATGATATAAACTTAAATATTAATATTTTGTATAGAATTTGTTGCAACAACTATATTACATTCAAGTTCAGAACCGGTTAATCTGCTCTTGTATTCTGCAGTTGGAAGAAGTTCTATGCGCAGGGGGGGAATATGTTGGTTATAAACATGGCCTTTGCCTATAATTCTCGTTTATCCGAAAATTTCTATGGTACCTCGATTAACCGAAAACGTTACGGTCCCTTGTTTTCCGGATAACCGGGGTTTAATATATTTTTTGTTTAACTGAAAAGGATTGTACGAGTATATGGAGACGTCAGATCATCTGTCTTCAGTGAAATTCTTCCTCGTAAACAAAATCAATCACTCTGACACTACAATAGAGAAGTCATTAAGGGAAATAAAGGAGTGGTGTGCAATTTCCGATGCACAGTTTAAAGTAACGATGCTAATTGATGGCCAAAGTTTCAAATTAGATGAATTATTGCTATTATTATTCCAAATGGACAGAGATAAAATTTTTAAATCATCTCTTTTCGATAATGGAGATGACATAATAAGATGTACGATAAGGTTCTCAAAAAATGACCGATAGCCCTGCGAACGAAAACGATCTTTCTGATATTGTCTAGATATTGTTGGTTTGAACTGCGAAGGCCAGACAGTTGGAATTGAAACAATGCTTCTACAAGCTGGTTTAGGTGATTAGGAACGGGTAACATGAAACAACTTTGTGTGTGGGGTTAGATGCAATTGATGTTTCTTTTAATTAGTAAAACAACAGAATCTCACAATTTTTTAAAAATTATTATTATTGAGATTGGATTTGCAGAGAAATTCATACCATTCCTTTTTCTTTAATTGGTTCCGTTTTTTTTACATAATCGATTATGCACAGGCCTACCGTACAGGCAAGATTTTCAACTTGTTTAGCTGGAAACCACTTTGTAGGAATGGAATTTCATAACGACATGTCCCGCGGAAGATTTTCATTCAGTTGAAGACATGTTGTACAGCAAGGTTTCTTAAACGATTTGGTGTGATATTTACGAAAATTTTTAGGAACCCAATAAACATTGCGCAAATAGGACACACACGTGAGTGGAACTGTCAGTTTCTTCATTTACACTGTAATCATTGCGCAAATAGGACACAGACGTGAATGGAACTGTCAGTTTCTTCATTTACACTGTAATATGCTATTGCATTTTTAAGTCATTAACTTCAAATTTTCAATTTTAAGACATAGAATAATGAAAATTTTAAATAAGTAGTAATAAATTTAAAAACATAATACAACAATAAAAAGAAATTCAATTACTGGGATGAATTTAAACATTAAATCATTAACGACTGTCTGTTGATTAAGTACAGCCACTAGGAAGGTCAATTTTGAAAAAACACACACTCTGAGAAACGCATGCTCAAATCTCACGAAACTTGCGTCGTATTTGACGAAATGGCTTCGTGAAAAATGCTCCGAGTAAACCTTCGTCAAATTGGCGAAATTTGTGTAGCAACTTTTTTGAGCCGCGCGAGGAAAGAACCGTTGTAATTGACGAAAACGAGGATTCTATTTTTGAGAGTGCACTTACTTGTGACAGTCTAACAACACGTGGTTCATCAAATTAGGAAGAGGGAGACGGGGTTGAGGGGGGAGTAACGTGAAAGGCAAAGTATCCAGAACTGCGGAACTTGTTGAACTAATAACGAATGTTTAGTGAACAGATATTCATGAAGAAGAATATTGTCATTGTATGCCTAAAATGGTTACGAAGTCTGCAAAAATGAAAGAAACACTACAAAGTGCCAATTTTACGCTCATTTCCATTTAAATCACGTTGTAAGTCTACTTTGTTCCCTTTTAAAAAATCGCTCTGAAGTTACATTAAAAATAATCTGATTTTTCTGTGAGTAGTCCGAAACTTTCACCAAATTTGAAACTTGTTGCCATTGTTATTATTATTATTATTTTGAATTTTGAAAAGGTGTGAGACGCAAAACTTTATTAATATCTAGACACACGGCAGTGTGTCCGCCAAGTTCAGAAAGTCAGCCAAATTAAGACACGGCGACACCGGCCAATGTGTATATTTACCCGAACCATTTCGAGCTACTTTTGACCCCACCATTACGCAAAAACTATTAGACCTACATACTTGAAATTTTGTACGTCTAATAGCAATCCCCTTAACCCCTAGAATATCAAATTTCATTGATGTACCTCTTATGGTTATGGAATTATTCAGGTTTGAAAAGTGTTATCTTTATCACTCACTCACTCACTCACTCATTCACTCACTCATCAAAAACCTAACCTACTTCTAAGAGGCTTAGAAACTTGAAACTTGGTATCAAGGTAGAAAATTTGGCACATATAAAGGAAAAAATCTGAAACTTCAAAAAATTACATTATCTTCGAAGTTACTAGCATACTCATAAGTAGCATCATACCTAACGACTTCAAACAGCAGCCATATTTTTCTGCCGTTTAAAGTAAACAATACTCTCTCGCGCTTGAAGGTAAATAATTGATAATTGATGCATTGAAATTCACTTTCCGCTTTAATTTTTCGCCTTAAGGCTTAACTCAAGCTGACTACAAAGAATCCAGTGTCGTAGTTATACAGGATTTTTCAACGTTTTAAATAAAAGATTAATTAAGTAAAGATAGGTTTACGGACTTATTACGGAGAAATGTAAACAGACGAAAAAAATATTAAATAACTAATAACGACTATTCAGTTTGGTTTAATTTAGTATAACTTATCGTCAATATAAAAACACACATTTTAGCTTTTCAAAAATTAATGATATCCCAACAAAACATAAATGTGAAAAAAGGGCCAAGTTCGATAGAACAAAAAACTGCCTCCGGAGTAGTCGGTGCCAGCAATAAAAGAATTGATATCTAATGGGTGCCAAGTTCCATAGCAGATCCTTTGATCATGGCTGTAAGAACGTACAATGTTCCTTAATTTCTTTAAAAACATTTTTTTATCGGATTCCTAACTTGGCAAGTTTTAGTTAAGATAAGTTACGTTCAAGAAGACGATAAAAAGACAATTAGAAATTAACTATAATAGCTTGCCACATGATTTTACTAACTATTAAAAATTGCTAATTGAATGAGTTAATTTTTTTGAATGTAATTTACCTTAATTAACACTTGCCAAGTTAGGAATCCGATAAAAAAATGTTTTTAAAGAAATTAAGGAACATTGTACGTTCTTACAGCCATGATCAAAGGATCTGCTGTGGAACTTGGCACCCATTAGATATCAATTCTTTTATTGCTGGCACCGACTACTCCGAAGGCAGTTTTTTGTTCTATCGAACTTGGCCCTTTTTTCACATTTATGTTTTGTTGGGATTTTTTTTACTGCAATGAACTGCTTTGTTTTACAAGTTGCAGTTTCTGTAAAATTTAAATTATGAATAATTAAAAATATATAAAAATAATTATTCGTGCAAATGCTAACATAAACATTTAACCATCTGTATTATTCGTCTCAATGCATTTGGAAATAAGTTTTGGTGAAATAAGAAAATAGGTGGATTTCAAGCAAAAAATTGTTTTAAAAATGTTAAACGTTCTTTGTTAAACAATTGAAAACTTCAACCAATAATTTAATCCTCGTGATTAACATTTCGTTGAACATTCCGACGCCTATTTAAATCGAACAAAAGATTTTCAAAGATATTATTAAATCAGGTTTCGATTTGGAGCTAAATAAATCCTTTATTAACACCTGTACACTGTAAAAAAATTCTGTAAAAGCACAGAAGGGAAACTGAGTGCTTCTGTAAATTTACCAAGAACTTGTTTTAAATCAAATAATCAAGTTTCTTGATAACAGTTTCTCAATAAAATTGTTGTTTTTCGGATTTGTTTTTTCGGAACCGCCAATTTAAATGTTGTAAGCAAATGCATAAATAACTACTTGAGATCTGTGACAACCAGTTTAAAAATTGTCAACAAATGCATTATATATTAATGGCGTACTTTAATACTGGCTCTCATGAGCAGCTTGCAAGCCGTCACCGGCCAACCCTTTCCGACTCTGGAGGCATCATTAGCCGAGCAGAGTTAACCTAACTGAACTCACCTTGGACTTCATGTACCGAAAATAGTAACTCAGCGTACTCGCAGATGGCACCACTACTGTCATTTGTACATTTTGTTGCTGTCAATGAACAGAATGTTCTTCGTTTTTTATTCTCTGTAATTACTTTTTTTAAAGATTTTGTAGTTTCTTGTTTTTAGTTCTCTAATTTTACGTTAGACTCCGGATAACTGATTTCCCAGGAGATTCTCATGTGTTTTCGGGATTTTTTTTTTAGAGCCTGATTCTTTTTCGCAAGATTTGCTCCTTCAAGCAGTATACTACATTTGATAAAGTTTTTTTTTTCTTTTTTTTTTTTTTTGTAACTTCGCGGGAATGTAAATGAATGTTCAAATAAATAAATAAAAAGCAGCAGTTTAGTTTTGTATATAACATCCGTTTTTATGTTATTTCCTACATTTTATTCTTAGATTTTTTTCCGAAGCCTATTTTTAAAAAGGTCAGGTTGATATATTAGTACTGAACCAAGTTCAATTAAAATCAACAGTCTATTCAAAATCATCTGTAAAAATGTGGTCTCAAATATTTTACCTTTTATTGTTAAAAAAAAAATTCTGGATGGCCGTTGCTAGTTATGAAAAAAAAAAAAGAATAGCAAACCGAACTAGGAAAAATCATAAGAACAGGAGAAAGGATAGCAAAATTTTTTGCGAGTTGTGAAAGAAAACATTACACATTTCTTTATGTAAAGCGATAAAAAGCCAAATACTACAACCCTATCTTCACATAGTCTTTGGACATGAAAAGGATACTTTCGCAAAGCTGTGTTATCGTACGAGTTTTATTGTGGAGACCAAGCGTGTGGGCGGAGTCACAAAAGGCTTGAAACCGCGGGGGAGTCGAATATTCCAGAGAGGACATGGGTGGAGCTCAGTATTGTCACCCCCTACAAGATGAGTTAATGTGGGGAGGAATAATTAATTCTTTCACTCTGGGCAGGGTGATGATACGTGTGCTGCTGTTTAGAATGGGAGAAGGAAAGTGAGGAAATTAAATTTCACTGAAATTGGTTCCTTTGCTTACAATTTTATGACGATGATATGATTCACAAAAAACAGTATATTTTGTCAATTTGTAGTTAGATAGATTTATGAATTCTACAAAAATAAAATAAAAAGGAATTTTATTTCAGTAAAACATACTCCTTCATTTAAAATGTTAAGGTGCATTTTAAATAAATATTTCTACTACACAGGAAAAACCTTAATAAAAGTAGTAGTGAATCTCTTCTTTCAAAACTTTAAAAAATCTACAACATGGTTCTCATAAAGTTTTGTAGCGCTGTTGGAGAAAAACAAATTTTTAAATTTTACTCATTTTAATAGATTTATTTAGGTAACCTCAAATATGCTACTTAAAAAGAAATATATATGATATATTATGATTGGCGTCTCGATTGCGAAAATATTCAACAACGAATCGAAATTTTACATTTGATCCTACTTTGTTTCAAAAATCTTTCAAATATGATGATTTTGCGTGTTTTCATCATTGGGGGAACAAAGCAAAAATGATGTGCAGTTTGTTAACCGACAGCAAAACCCTATAGATATACTATAGCTCCTTAAATCGGAAAACTTTTCTCTCATTGACAGGAATCTTGACCGCAATAACAATAGCTTTAAAAAATTTTAGTATTTGTTCCACTTGTATTTCATGTGTATTTACAAGTCACATCATTCGATTTGGGAACAATAAAAATTCTGGAAAAAAAGACGTATTTTTTAGCTTTATTACTATGATAAGAGTTGGGCTAATTTAGGCTGATTAGTATGTACTTACCTTCTCGCTGATTTAAAAGGTTTTACATAAATTAATTTCTTCTTATTGCAAACTTTCATGCACATGGAATAATCAAGTGAAAGTTTTATTTCTTGAATAGAAAAAAAATCTTTGCTTTACTTGAATCAAAAGCTTGTATGCATTCCGAAATGTGCCGTTTTTGTGAATATTTGTAAAAATGTTAATGAAACCGTTTAATTAACACGCATCATTCGGAGCATTTCTTCTTCATTTCTGGGTTTCCGTTGCACATTATTTGCTCGGTCACAGTTACCATTCATTCGATCGAAGATCGCGTGATCAGGGACGCAGGTATCCGTGAAAATCGCTACAATTTTAATTACTTTTCGTCCATTTGATTCGCCGGAATATTCCTCATGAATCATTCTAGAGGGTGAATCGGTGAATCCCCTTCCGCGTTTCCGTTCCATCATCGGGGGCGCCTAATCGATGGAGAATCGTATCGCCGCTTTCTTTGCCTCGTAATCGCGACGGCTTCAGACGATCATGATTAAAGAGCTTCGGGTGCTGAATAATTCTTTTCTTTTTTCCCGCCTTTTCTCTCTGTTCTGTTTGTTTGCTGTTGTTCTTCGGCGAGAAAACGGAATTTGTAAATCGTTAATGTTTGGCGGGGGTGGAATTTAATTAAATTAATTGCGGTTAAATGGAGGAAGGCGCATATGGCAGCACACATTGCTCCTCTCTGTTTAATTCGCGCTTCTCTTTTGTCGTAATGCTTCCTAACTTTTCCTACTTCAAACTTCACTTCTAAATGTAACAACAATTTAATATGAAAGATGCCAACCCTCCTTTTTTTTCTTCTTAATTTGAGATATGGATACAACTGACTTGAAAGTTGGGTATTTCCATGATTTACAGAGACAGAAAAATAAATTTGTAAATATATTATTTTAAAGATTAAAGTAGTAATTATCTGTGTATAGCCCGCGGGTTATCTACCACAAAACTCCTTTTTTTACTACCTGCGGGCAATACATGAAATTTAAAAAAAAAAGTTTTATTAAAAAGACAACTACCGTTCAAAAATGTCGAAATCTCTTTTCCTGCAAAACAAAATGCAGTGAAATAAATCGTAGCTTTCGAAACAATGGTCCAAAGCAGATTGGGGCTCGGGCGCTATAGGCGAATGTATTGTTTTCTAGGGGTGTATCCCATGTTTTTTTGCGGGTTATACAACGATGCGGGCTATTTACCTATAATTACGGTACTCATAAATTGAAAACCTGTAAAAAGTAGTTGGCAGCACCTCTGATACCACTAATACCGTAATTACCTGTGTATAGCCCGCGGGTTATCTACGAAAAAACTCCTTTTTTTACTACCTGAGGGCAATATAACGATGCGGGCAATACATGAAATTCAAAAAAAAAGTATTATTAAAAAGACAACTACCGTTCAAAAATGTCGAAATCTCTTTTCCTGCAAAACAAAATGCAGTGAAATAAATCGCAGCTTTCGAAACAATGGTCCAAAGCAGATTGGGGCTCGGGCGCTATAGGCGAATGTATTGTTTTCTAGGGGTGTATCCCATGTTTTTTTCTGGGTGCGGGTTATACACCGAAACTTAATTTTTTTAGAATGAATTTTTCTTCCTGCGGACTGTACAACGATGCGGGCTATTTACCGATAATTACGGTACTCATAAATTGAAAACCTGTAAAAAATAGTTGGCAGCACCTCTGATACCACTAATACCGTAATTACCTGTGTATAGCCCGCGGGTTATCTACGAAAAAAACTCCTTTTTTTACTGCCTGAGGGCAATATAACGATGCGGGCAATACATGAAATTCAAAAAAAAAAAAAAAAAGAAAAAGGATTATTAAAAAGACAACTACCGTTCAAAAATGTCGAAATGTCTTTTCCTACAAAACAAAATGCAGTGAAATAAATCGCAGCTTTCGAAACAATGGTCCAAAGCAGATTGGGGCTCGGGCGCTATAGGCGAATGTATTGTTCTCTAGGTGTATATCCCATGTTTTTTTTCTGGGTGCGGGTTATACAACGATGCGGGTTATACACCGAACTCAATTTTTTTAGAATGAATTTTTCTTCCTGCGGACTATACAACGATGCGGGCTATTTACCGATAATTACGGTACTCATAAATTGAAAACCTGTAAAAAATAGTTAGCAGCACCCCTGATACCACTAATACCGTAATTATCTGTGTACAGCCCACGGGTTATCTACCAAAAAACTCTTTTTTTTACTACCTGCGGGCAATATAACGATGCGGGCAATACATGAAATTCAAAGAGAAAAAGTATGATTAAAAAGACAACTACCGTTTTAAAGTATCGAAATATCTTTTCCTGCAAAACAAAATGCAGAGAAATAAATCGTAGCTTTCGAAACAATGGTGCAAAGCAGATTGGGGCTCGGGCGCTACAGGCGAATGTATTGTTTTCTAGGGGTGTATCCCATGTTCTTTTCTGGTTGCGTGTTATTTACGATAATTACGGTACTCATAAATTGAAAACCTGTAAAAAATAGTTGGCAGCACCTCTGATGCCACTAATATCACATAAGATCATATTTTTTTTATTTTTGGATTCTACAGAATTTTGGGAGTGAAATAGATATTTAACATCTGTCGGAGTAATATTTTATCAAAGAAATAGGAAGAACTAGTCGAGAATTGCGGAATTCCGCATTAATTGGGAGACAGGACATTATAAAGAAGAACAGAAAAAGTAAACGGGTGTTGGTACAAATGAAGGAATATCATTGAACACACCAGTAAAAATTGCTGTTACAATTTTTTGCCACTAATTGGGAGAAAGGACATTATAAAGAAGAACAGAAAAAGTAAACGGGTGTTGGTACAAATGAAGTAATATCATTGAACACACCAGTAAAAATAGCTGTTACAATTTTTTGGCACTAGTCGACAGGGTGGCGTAGTGGTAAGACGCAGGTCTCGTATGCCCAAGATCGCAGGTTCAAACCTGGCCCAAGTCGGTGGATTTTCCAGATGCAGAAAATCGTCTGCGTCCATGTCGTATGATTATGCGGCATGTTAAAGATCCCATGAGTATCCGTTTGGCATGGATACTCTCGGCTAAATTAAATTCCTAGTGCAGATTGCATCAACGAGAGCTCAGGTGCCCCATCTTGGGGAAACTAAGCGTCAAAAACATTGCGGCAATGGTACCGCACTCATTGTGGAGCCGCTGAAAGAGTTGGTACCAATCTCTGGGTAAGCACTAGATCTGCAAGGGTTGATGACCAATACTGCAGCCCCATTAGAAAGAAAAAAATATTTTTTTGCCACTGTTATTTAGATATAAAAAATAATAAAATAAACACAATAATAATGACAATTATTTCGATTATTAGTTTTCATAGCATTAAAATGCAATAACGAAACAGTTCTATTACTTAAAATATAGTTACTGTTGGTTGGTTAGACTACATTCATAATATAAAGGAATGAGCCTAAGTTTAACACACAGACGCAGCTAAAACTGCCCAATTTTCTACACAATAAAAACAGAAGAGTTTCTTGTTTGTTTACTTGATAACAGATAGCGCCAGCATACCCAGCACCAATTTGGCATCCATTAAAGGACTTTTTTTTACTTTGATTTCCTAGATGATTTTAAATCTCAAATTTAAGAGAAGCGGTACATTTTTTGACCATGGGTCTATTTTTTGTCATTAGCTGGCACGATAGGATTTAAAATGAGGGGTAAATCAGGTAATTTGACAAAAGAATAAGAAAGATATCGCGGAGCGACAGAAAAACAGGCTAGAGAAATAATATATACAGATAGGCTATTTATATGTGAAGAAATATTCTTTTTATTTCCTTAGGCAAAATATTGGGGTTTCAAGGGTTTTAATCTCTACCGACAAAGTAAAAAAAAAAAAAAGAAACACGTGCAAAATGCTTCGAAAAATAAGTTTTGCTTACACCGACCGGATTTGAAACTTTTTACACACTGGGAGGGGGGGGGGGCAGAGTCTAAAAACCAAACTATGATTACTAGTCGGAAGAATATTTTACCTAAAGGACGGAAGGACACTTATTCATTTTTGGGAAAGTATACTCCTTCGAAAAAAAAAGTCAACAAAAAACGGATTGGGTTCTTTATGAAGTTTCAATTTAGACCTACGAATTATACCATTCAGTAATCCAGATATTATTGCATCCAGGAAAAATAATGTTGACTCATCCAATAACGTGTTGGTTACGCAGTCGGAATTGCTGATGTTGTTATCGGTATCTAGACTAGATACACTATCAAATGTATTCTGCCTCAAATACGTTTAATCCGGCTCTAGTATACTGCTGTAATGTTGTTCAAAACTTGTTCTTTGGAATTGCAAGTGTTTCTGTGGTTTTCATTTTATTTTGATATCAATACTAGTTTAACTGGAGGATTTAAAGCTGATTACCACTGGTTAAAGCATGTTAGTAGGCGCAGTCTCTGGCTGTAGGCAGAAAGGTGCTTTAAAATTTAAAAAAATATCTTTCAAATTTTGATGTTGTTGTGTCCTCCCGCATGGCGAGGAAGAATGGGTACGCTGTTCCTGAGCCTAACGAGGCCCTTCTAGGCAGGAGTCCGATTTCCGCCCATTTGAAAGGTCTCTTAATTTTTTGAACCAGCTCCCAGATGAGATTGGAACCCCCAGAGGTATCGCTTTACTTAGAGGACATTGGAGCCACGCGTTATTTAACGTGCACCAGCTCCCTTTAGCGTACACAGCCGCCGAGAGGTTGTCCCCTCCCAAACACTGACCTCAGTCAATGTTGCTTCATTTTCGGTGTTCTGCGGGAACCGAGCTTCTAGCGATTGATCCACTGCGGGATAAAATTTTGATATGTTTGAGGCATTAAAGATTCTGGAACATTGTACCTACAATTCTGAAAGTCTGTGCGGTTATTTTCTTTTAAAAATAGTAACTTTTAGGCAAAACTTTCACCAATCTACAAAACTCTGATCATTTAGTCAGTTTTGTACTTTTAAGAGTTTTTTTGTCCATTTGCGTTGTTTGAGGCGACAAAAGATATTAACTTAAAACTCTATAAGGATGGGAAAATCACAACTTTTCCGCACGACTGCTAAAAGGCTTAACATTTGAATCAGATTCCATGTTTGTTAACGATAATTTATCCCAACTTAAAAAAAAAAGACTTTGGAAAAATGTAATTCGATTTATACACGAAAGTTTAATTTTTTGCAAGTTTTCGCTTAAGAATTTTGGGTGTGTGGGGGGGGGGGGGGGATTTATACATGAGCATATACGGTATAATTTGCAAAAAGACACTCAAGCTTGATTAAATAAAATAACAAAGCTTTGAGCTACACTAAAAAATTCAAATTAATGTTAAGGCAACAAGTATTGCATTCCACGTTGGCAGTACTTTTTACCGGAAGTAAAATAATTAAGCAAGTAATAAAAAGTACTGGCAACATGGATGTTAGTACTTTTTTACCGTAAATCTTCAGGATTTTCGTTTTACACTGCACTTGATTTTTATCGTTAGAATTCGAATAAATTTTTACACGAGGTTTCTTCAAACATATTAGCTCTTCAGATTTTTATAACGCGTTTCTTGAAATCTAAAATTGCCATTTCTCTTTCCACAAATTCTCCAGTCTTACAGACGAGTGTTTGATAATGTGCTGAATAATCAAGAAGATGATTCATCACTTAGTCCCATCAAATCCTCGAAACTTCTAAAGAACAACATCCGAACATCATTTCTGATCTAATAATGATTGATGCAGGTGAAACCGTTTTTTCATAATTCATAGAATAGAACAAGCTAAGCCTCAACCGACATTACATTCTATTAATGTTAATGACTTCCTTAGTTCGCTATCATTTCATGGTTTTATGTGAAAATTCAAAAGCTTCTTCTTTCGGTCCCCTTTCCGTCAGCAGGTGACGTAAAAGGACGGATTCCACCTGTGTAAACAGGTGACCTTTCCAGAAAGCAAGAACTTGATGGATGATGTGGGGGGACAGGAAATTACAGGGTCCTCTTCGATTATCCGATTACAGGCATGTTTGTAAATAGTGGCTTTTACAGTAATTATGCGAGTGGCCTATGTTAGACGCAACTAATTATCGACCGTGCAACTAAGTCCGGAAAATGTCTTAATTTACAAAACCTGGTATAAGCAGGGAATGAGAAAAATAACAATCATTAAAAAAACTAAGGAAAAGGCTATTCCAAAAAATTACACCCATTTGGGTTTGAATTTAGGTAAGTGTCTGGTAAACTAAAAATACATGCTTCGGTGCTTCTGTGGAAAATGAAAAGCAATTGCAGTCGTTGGACAAATGTAGACATTATTTAGTTTACACAAATTACTTTAAAACATGTTTTTCCGAAACGGCGGTTGACATTATTTAGTTTACACAAATTACTTTAAAACATGTTTTTCCGAAACGGCGGTTGACCTCCCAAGTGTTTTATTTTCGGGCGTATTCCTCTAACCAAATATTAATTCACATGGAGGCTCTCAGGAGCACAGCTCCTGCACTTTGGTTTCAATGTTATGTGAATAGCGTTATGTGTTTGGTTTCAATGTTATGTTCATTTATTCAGTCCTTCATTTATTCATTCATACATTTACTCATTCATGCTTTTATTCATTTATTTACTCATTCATATATTTATTCACTCATGTACTTATTCATATATTTATTCACTCATTTATTTACGTTTTATCATTCACTCATTAATTTATTTTATCATTTATTCCCTCATTTATTAATTCGTTCATTCACTCATTCATTTATTCATTGAGAAATGTCCTAAAAATCTTGGTTACATACTCTACGGAATTCAGGCTATTTACTAAGAGGGGCAGAAAAAACGTTTTGTGCTATTTTCGGTGATTGACAGTGCGGAAAGGTGCCTTTGGTGACAAACTGCCCATAAAGAATTTGAATGTAGGAAAAATTCCTTGATTTGCCATAAATGCGTTTTTAAAAAATGAAGTGATGCAGTCGTTTATCCATTTTTGGAAAATTCTAGTATACTAACCCTTACATCTGGAAAATGTGTTCTTGTTTGATGTTTTAATATACATTATGTGTTTTTGGCAAGCACCAAATTTAACAGCAATTCCCTGTACCATTATTTTATTTTATTTATATATTTTTCAACAGCAATTCCCTGTACCATCATTTTATTTTATTTATTTATTTTTTCATTTTTTTATTTTTTTTAAAAAAATTCTATCATTTCAATTTTTTATTTCGATAGGAAAGGTAAGATGCGGACGCTTTACATTGACAGTCGTTTCTAAGAACAATTTGAAATGCGCACAGCTTTTGCTATTAAATCATGCTTTGTATTAGCTGCTATCCCATTAGAAATGCTTTTAGTTGTGGGTACTTCAAGGGTGCTAGTAGTCTGAAATTGACTAAGGCAGTAGCATGACAAAAACTTTGAATAGGAATGGGAGGGAGTGAGAGAGAGAGAGAGAACATAAACTGATAATAAAACTTTGTTTCGGTATAAATTTGAAAAAAATATGATAAGAAAAGTACAATTGGTAAGTCATTCTTAAACAACTAGCTTACTTTCTTTACTGCTCGCATAATTTGCATCAAACTTTGGCTTCCCGGTATTTTATTTATTAATGTTTTTTTTTCTTTCCAATGGGGCTGCAGTATTGGTTTTCAACCATTGCAGACCTAGTGCGTTTCCCAGTAATTGGTACCATCTCTTTCAGCAGCACCACAATGAGTGTGGTACTTTCGCCGCATGATAATTTTGACGTTCAGTTACCACTAGATGGTGGTACCTGAGCTCTCATTGATGCAATATGCACTAGGAATTTAATTTAGCCGAGAGCATCCAAGCCAAACGTCTACTCAAGGGATCTTTTACATGCCGCATAATCATACGACATGGGCGCAGACGATTTTCTGAATCCACCGACTTGGGCCAGGTTTGAACCCACGATCTTGGGCGTACGAGGCCTGCTGCCTTACCACTACGCCACCCTGTCGACTTATTTATTAATGTTCGAACTTTAATTTTTGTTTTCGCTTCCGAAATAATGCTCGCAATCAGAGTTTCAATAAAGTAATTAACTTCCAAGCTCGTTCCACATACACCCCAGAGACTCTGGGGTAAATGTGGAACGAGTTAATTCGCTAACAAATACTCATAAAGTCAAATTTTTGTACACATTTATTCATAAGAAGTACAGTATTGGCTACAATGCTCACAATTTCATCTCTCAATTCATTCAAGAGGTATTGAAGGAAAAATAGTTAAAAGATTGGGTAAAGCGTTTATAACTACCACAACTGACTTTTAATAAAATAAAAGAAAAATAAGAGAGAGGAAAAAAAACACTTACTTGTAAAAATACCTTAAAGGAGGTATTTGTGTGGTTATCAAACAAAATGAACAAAATTGGTTGGAATGCAGATGGGTGGATTTCTATTATGAGCTTTGGGAAGACAGATTTATCGATCGACATTCAGATATATCTTTCCCGTTCAAGAATCTATGAGTAAAATAATTTGAACTTAAATTTAAAACGTAACTTCATTTTGCTATATTCAAAATTACCGGCTTTTTACAAAAAATTGACATGTAAATGAATAAATAAACCAGTAATAATACTAAAATATATATATATATAATGATAAATAAACAAAAAAACTAATAAATGTTCGATTTTGGAGCTCAGATTTACCATAGTTTTAACTTTTAGTTTGATAAATATATTAATACTTTTTAGCCTACTTTCCCGTAAAAGTAAAAAAAAAAATAATAAAGCATGAAAGAAGGCTTAATGTATCGTGAAAATATCGTTAGAAATCAAGAAAAGTCAAAAATAAATTAAGTAATTAAATAAAGATTGAAAAATAAAAAATTTGAAAGTAGAGTTTTGAGATGGGGAAAAAGTGTGTCTGTCGGTCTGTCGGTCTGTCCCCCCCCCCCCTAATAACTTTTGAACGAATTGTCCGATTCGAAAAATTCTTTTTGCATTCGAAAGATCTCGGTGAGGACATCTCATTTTCATATTTCATTTTTTGATTTGAACAATTTTTTGTTCAATTTTGAACAGTTCAAAAAATTTTAACATTAGCACCTATGGGCGAAATTGAAGCAAATTATTTAAACTCTGGGTACAAGATCCAAGTTCCAATTAACAAGCTCACTGGAAGAAGTTCTGGGCGTGAAATATTGATTTGAACAATTTATGTTCATTTTTGAACAGTTCAAAAAAAATTAACATTGCTCCTACGGGGAAATTTCAATCCTATATAAATCCTGATGTAACGGACCGATTTGCTTGGAACAAACTTTATCATAAAGCTCTTATGACGTAGAACATGTACAGATAAAAAGTTCATCCAGAACTAACGAGCCTATTTTCTTATGAAATTTTTTGATCGGGATTTTTTAGAATATTTTTGAATTAATGAAAGATTAAAGGAATAAGCAAAATAATGAATGAATGAATAAATGAGTGAATAAATACATGAATGACTGAATAAATGAATGATTGAACGAATCTGTATTAACCGTTGAAAAAGGCATATTTGAAGCAATTAAGAACTAAAGCTAAACGAGAAAGAGAGAGATAGCTAGATTATAAATTTGGAGCTGGTGTACACAGGAAAGTAGGCTCGTATAGTTCTAGACGGAACTTCTTGTTTTAAAACGCAAACTTGAAATTTGATAAGAAATCAAAATATGAGAATGCATGCAATGTTTTTTTTTTTTTTGAAACAGATTTTAATATGAACTGATATGGAACAAGAAGTTCCGTCTAGAACTATACGAGCCCACTTTTCCGTATACACCCAAATTCAAATTTATAAGCAAAATCTCTCTTTCTCCATTTAGCTTTAGTTCTTAATTACTTCAAATATACCTTTTTCAACGGATAATACATATTCATTCACTCACTCATTCATACTTTCATTTATTCAGTCCTTCATTTATTTATTCATTTATTCAGTCCTTCATTTATTTATTCATTCATTTACTCATTCATGTATTTATTCACTCATTTTTTTATTCATTCACTCATTATATCAATCATTCCCTCACTTATTCATTCATTCATTCTTTCACTCATTCATTTATTCATTGAGAAATCTCCTTAAAAATCCCGATAAAAAAATTTTGTATCAAAATAGGCTCGTTCAGTTCTTGTTGAACATCATATCTGTACATGTTCTACATGTGACATCTTTCCGATAAAGTTTGTTGTAAGCAAATCCGTCGGTTAGATCAGGATTTATATGGGATTGAAATTTCCCCTAATGTTATTTCTTTTATTTTTTTTTTTGAACTGCTTAAAAATGAACAAAAATTGTTCAAATCAAAAAATATTTTACGCTGAGAGCTTTTTCCAATAAGCTTGTCCATAGGAACTTGGATCTTACAAAATTTGCTTCATTTTTGGCCATAGGCGCTACTGTTAAAAATTTTTGAACCGCTCAAAATTAAGCGAAACATTGTTCGAATCTAAAAGTAAAACGTTGAAATGAGATGTCCTCGACGAGATCCTTCGAATGCGGAATCGGACAATTCGTTCAAAAGTTATTAGGGGGGGGGGAGGCAGACAGACCGACAGACACACATTTCCCCCCATCTCAAAACCTTACTTTCATTCTTTATTTTTCAATTTTTATTTAATTACTTCACTTTTTTTTTTTACTTTTCTTTATTTTTAACGGTATTTTAATGATATATTAAGCCTTCTTTCATGCTTTATTATTATTTTTTTATTTTCACGGAAAAGTATACCAGCTTCAAATTTATAATCTAGCTATCTCTCTCTCTTTCTCGTTTAGCTTTAGTTCTTAATTGCTTCAAATATGCCTTTTTCAACGGTTAATACAGATTCGTTCAATCATTCATTTATTCAGTCATTCATGTATTTATTCACTCATTTATTCATTCATTATTTTGTTTATTCATTTAATCTTTCATTAATTCAAAAATATCCTTGAAAATCCCGATCAAAAAATTTCATAGCAAAATAGGCTCGTAAGTTCTGGATAAACTTTCTATTTCTACATGTTCTACGTTATAAGAGCTTTCCGATAAAGTTTGTTCCAAGCAAATCGGCCCGTTAGATCAGGATTTATATAGGATTGAAATTTCCCCGTAGGCACTATGTTAATTTTTTTTTTTTTTTTGAACTGTTCAAAAATGAACAAAAATTGTTCAAATCAATATTTCACGCCAAGAACTTCTTCCAGCGAGCTTCTTCATTGGAATTTGGATCTTGTACCCAGAGTTTACATTATTTGCTTCATTTTCGCCCATAGGCGCTAATGTTAAAATTTTTTGAACTGTTCAAAATTGAACAAAAAATTGTTCAAATCAAAAATAAAATATGGAAATGAGATGTCCTCACCGAGATCTTTTGAATGCAAAAAGAATTTTTCGAATCGGACAATTCGTTCAAAAGTTATTAGGGGGGACAGATCGACAGACAGACCGACGGACAGACCGACAGACACACTTTTTCCCCCATCTCAAAACCCTACTTTCAAATTTTTTATTTTTCAATCTTTATTTAATTACTTAATTTATTTTTGACTTTTCTTCATTTCTAACGATATTTTCACGATACATTAAGCCTTCTTTCATGCTTTTTTATTATTTTTTTACTTTTACGGGAAAGTAGGCTAAAAAGGGGAAAGCGACAAACAGAATTTTTTTTCTGCAAAATTCGCTGCCTTCACTCACAGAAACGCAAGCTCAAATCCCACGAAACTTTCGTTCTATTTGACGAAATGGCTCCGTGAAAAATGCTCCGACTAAATCTTTCGTCAAATTGACTAAATATGTGTAGTAACTTTTTAAAGATCACGCGAGGAAAGAATCGTTGTAAACGACGAAATTTGTCTTGACGATTGAAAAATCCTCGAAAGCGAGAGCTCTATTTCTGATACTGGCCAGTGCTCACATGACATTTGTATTAATGCGTAGTTTTACCATGAATTCTCCTCATCAGTGATTCATCACTGCTGCCAAGTATTATTTTAATTCCGGAAAATATGCAGAAGTCGTATTTAAACACAAAAAAAGGGGTAGATCGCCTTTGCCGAGAATGCGATTCTTTAACTTGAAGTGGAAGGATCGGTCAAGGAGTTGCAGCAAGATCACGGCGGCTCACAGACGTCGCTAATTGGGGGATTGCGGCTTCATTGTCCCCGTTCCGTAATCTATCATTAGTTCGGCTCCACGGGTACTTAGCAAGAATTCTCCTCCCCTCACATCGCTTCTCGGAAAAAATTTCGCCTAAATGAGAGAGGCAGATTAAATACAGAGAGATTCGGGTGGACAGCGTCTCCAGGGAATGTGCACTAAATAAAGATGGCATTTTTTAGGTTAACCAGCTCTATCGCCGACTGCTTCATGTAATTTTTCAGAGGGAAGGCAAATGAAGTATACGTATATAAAAAAAGCTCATTTTGCGTTCGTTTGTATGTTGTCTCAGGATAATCTTGAAATTAAGAAAAATTACTACTTCAATAGGGTTGTAGGCAGTTGGAATAGTTTACCTGAAGCGACTGTTACCTGCAGTGGGGTAAAAACTTTTAAGAAAGCTCTTGATGTTCATTGGGGACTGCTAAATTAACTAGGACCAGCCTAGCTGGGCCCTGAGCCTGTTGCTGGTCGTCACTTTTGTATTTGTATGATCGTAATACAAAGCCACACAGACCGTAACAAAATTTGGCACGAAATTCAATCATCTCCTGAGAAAGGTAACATGCGAAGTCCCATTCAGAAATTAAAATTAGTGCTTTTTTAAAATTCCTCTTTTAAAATTTGTTTCGAAAAAAACAAGTTTTTTTCTTTTTTTTAAATTTTAAATCATTTTGAAACTGATAAAAAAGTACTTACTACAGAAATTGTTCGAAAACTCAAAAATAAATTGCAAATGAGGTATTTCCCAGGTTCTTTGCTCTTTTAAGGTATATATGTATGTATTTTCGTATATCATGGGTTCTTTAATATGTGGGTCGGTGCTTTTCATGGGGTTGCCATATAATTTCTAATTTTAAATTAAAACTTTACTAAAGAAAAATGACTCTTTTTTTTTTTTGTACTAAATACCATTTTGAATTATTCTATGCTAAACTTCAGGGCATAAATTACAAAGAAGTTGTCTAGTGACATGACAATTTTCGTCAAATCCGACCAGAATACAATCTATTTAAAATATTTAAAATGAAGAAATATTCGAAAAATATGCAAACAATATAGAGAAATACTCAAATAATGTACGAAAAATAATGAAACGATGTGCAGAACTTGAATAAATTTAAAATAATTTAAATTTAAAATAACCCCACTGTAAATTTGTTTATTTTGCAGGGGGTATATAATGCTATCTGCGTCCATACTGTACGTAGCATCTAGGGCCGTCATAGGTTACCTCGAAGGGCACGGAACGCAGCGCTCCTCCTTCGAACCTTCCACAAACTTTCAAACAGTTAAACAACCAGAACCGGAAATAGGGACCGGACCGGCGAGCGTTGCCTACCTGCTTTCCTGTCCCGGTGCCGCAGTTTCTCTACAAAGAGAGCCTAACATCCACCGGTGGGAATTTAGCACCGGTGGGAAATCCAGCTCGGTGGGAATTTAGCGTTACTTAGGGCTCTACCACGAAGGGTTCGGAAAGTCATTCACTCTCGGAATTGAAGCGCTCACGTGACTCATGACGTCATCTTTCCGAAACCAGGCTTACCAAGAGGCCATCGGAATCAGTCTGCCTCCGGTAACTTGCTCCCGGAATCGACTGACCACTCTCGGAATAAAGGGTTCACGTGACTCATGACGCGCTGCCTCCGGTAATTGCTCCCGGAATCGACGGAAAGTTACCACTTCGGAAAGAGGTCCCTGTATTTCAGTTCCGAGACGGAAATGTTAGATTTAGGTATGTGCGATGAAGAAGAGAGCCGAATTTTGGGAAGAATTACCAGTTTTTATAAATTAAAATGACCGATTCTGAATTCCTGTGAATAATACAGAAAAGAAGAGCTCATTGAAGAATTGAAAGCCCATACAATTGGAGACTCGAACATAGATAAGAAATACATAGGAAGAAAAATAGTTAAAAAAATTTTGCGCTAAAAATTATATTTTTCCAACATCAGTTTTATTATAGATTTTTTCAACATATTCCCATATATTTTTCCATTGATTATGCTATTCATCTATTTTTTTTATGCATAACTTTAATAAATTGGCCGTTTTTTTAATATTTTTTTATTGTTTAACGTAGATTTAAACTCATCTCTGTTCTTTTACTTTATATCTTTAATTTGGAAAAAAATCTAGTCGTTGATATAAAAAATAAGGAATAATATACGAGTATATATCGGATTTCATTCATTTCTTCTTATTAATTTACATATTTTTTTGTTTTGATCTACATTTGGTTGTTTTTTGTTCCATTTGTTATATAGTGTTTTATTTTAATTTGCAGCTATTTTAAAATATTTTACCTTTTAATTTGCTAATATATATATACTAAAGTATTATTTTTTATTTATGTACCAACGTCCCGAAACTTCTAGTAGTTCTTTTAACATCTTCTAATAAATTTTCTAGTTGTGGTTCAATTCCCAATTTCGATACTTCAAGATGCTTTTATAGTATATATATCCTGGTATAGTGATTGTGATTATGTATGCACTATAGGTTTTCTTAAGTTACATTGAGATATTCTCACTGTCATGTCTCAGCAAAAAAAAAAAAAAAAGACAGAAGAGCAAACATTTTGTACTACTTAAAATTCATTCGCTATTAGTGCATAAATCTATTGAGCAGTTCAAAACAAAAAAGAAAACAAGAAGTTCCGTCTAGAACTATACGAGCCTACTTTCCCGTATACACCAAATTCAAATTTATAATCTAGCTATATCTTTCTCTCTCTTTCTTATTTATCTTTAGTTCTAATTATTGAAAATATACCTTTTTCAACGGATAATACATATTCATTCACTCACTCATTCATTCTTTCATTTATTCAGCCATGCATTTATTCATTCATTCGTTACCTCATTCAAGTGTTTATTCATTAATTCACGCATTCATGTATTTATTCACTCATTTATTTATATTTTCATTTATTCAATAATTTATTGATTCATTCTTTTCCTCATTCATTTATTCATTGATTTATTCTTTCACTCTTTCATTTATTCATTCATTCATTATTTCACTCATTGAGTCACTGAGAAATATCCTTGAAAATCCCGATCAAAAAATTTCATAGCAAAATAGGCTCGTAAGTTCTGGATAAACTTTCTATTTCTGCATGTTCTACGTTATAAGAGCTTTCCGATAAAGTTTGTTCCAAGCAAATCGGTCCGTTAGATCAGGATTTATATAGGGTTGAAATTTCCCCGTAAGCTCTGTGTTAATTTTTTGAACTGTTCAAAAATGAACAAAAACTGTTCAAATCAATATTTCACGCCGAGAACTCCTTTCAATAAGCTTGCAATAGGAATTTGGCTCTTGTGCCCAGAGTTTACAGAATTAGCTTCAATTTTGTCCTAAGGCGCTAATGTTAAAATTTTTTGAACTGTTCAAAATTGAACAAAAAATTGTTCAAATCAAAAAGTAAAATATAGAAATGAGATGTCCTCGCCGAGATCTTTCGAATGCAAAAAGAATTTTTCCAATCGGACAATTCGTTCAAAAGTTATTAGGGGGGGACAGACCGACAGACAGACCGACAGACAGACAGACCGACAGACACACTTTTTCCCCATCTCAATACCCTACTTTCAAATTTTTTATTTTTCAATCTTTATTTAATTACTTCACTTATTTTTGACTTTTCTTGATTTTTAACGATATTTTCACGATACATTAAGCCTTCTTTCATGCTTTATTATTATTTTTTTTTACTTTTACGGGAAAGTAGGCTAAAAATGAATTGAAAGCCCTTCCTCCCATTTTTCTTTCCTAAATATTAAGTCACTAGTTAACCATCATCAAAAAAATAAATAAATAAATAAATAAAAATAATTAATAAATTAAAAAGCCAAACTTTGAATCCAGGGTTGGGGTTTTGGACGGGACATTTGGGTTTTACCGTCCAAAGCTATTCGAAAGTGTCTTAAACTGTCCTAAAGCTAAAGGGGTCTAATCTAATCAATTTATATTTAATGCAATATTAGCAATGAATAAATATAAATATTAATTAGTTGTAATTAATAAATATTTGATAATTATTATCTTTGAAATGTTAATTTGAAAAAAAAAAAAAAAAAAACTATTTTGCTTGAACAAGTAAAAAATTGCTATTATCTCTGTTACATAAAAGCTTCCTTATAACAAGAGTTGGTAGTGATGTGAAAAGAAAGTACCAATGTAACTAATTTCATTTCCACTTATAACTCATATTTTCTATTCAATGCTATTAAATATTTAGAATGGCTGTGGTAGCCTAGTGGTTAGGATGTCGACTTCTAACTGGAAGATTTGGGGCTCGATACCCGACCCATTGAAAACCCACTATGTACATTTTGGGATACGTGCATGTAAAATCCGTGGATCCTGGCGTTTCCGAGAGTACCGGAAGGTGGAGAATTTCTCTTCCCTTCACTCTTAGGTTAAAAACGGAAGGTGGCGTATTTGTGGTGGCGCCATCTGGTGTCATTCAAATACATATAATAAGCCAAGTCGTACTTCCAGCCTTGTGGTGCGTATCTAGACGGAAGGCCATAGTAGGCAGTGAGTCGATAAGAAGGGGGTCATTAAATTATAAGCAGCCACTGACACATTAGAAAGATACCCTAAAATTAAGAAACTTGTGCTGTTCATGTTCTGGGTTTGCATTTACCAAACACAGCAAAGTAAAATAATAATAACACATTTGTTTAGAATAGTGCGTTCTTTGTTTATTTGCATGGTACGAAAAAAACAAAATGAATTTTTTTGAAGAATAAAATTTTTTTGAGTTTAAAGAGTTTTTCCTTGATGAAAATTTCAGAAAAAAATGAAATTTTTATCAAAATGCTCTATAGGGAAGTAAAATTATTTTACAAGGTAAATAAGTTCATACATTACAATTCTTACATTTTTTCAGATAATGAATTTTAGCAAAAAATGATTTTTTATCCAAAGTTTGCATTGTACTTTTATTGGGGTATTTCAAAAACCGAAATTTTAATTCATATAAGACCTGATTATAATTTGAATAAGTAGCGAAGTCATCGAATATTTATATACATAATATATATATATAATATATATATAGTATATGTGTGTGTGTGTACGCTTCTATGCTTGCTGTTATTATTTAAAACTTTACCAACATGGTTGCATTAGTAAACAATTATACAGTTTAACTAAATTATTTTATATTGAGATCAACATTTGTCTTCGCCATATGAGAAATGTAACAACAGGAGTATAATTAATGCAAAGCGATCACGCAAGTGATTTTCCCAGGGGGGAGGGCGCGTAAAGGGTATATATTCGATTCATATACAGGAAAAAAACAGCAAAATACATAAACACATAGTAAACGAAAGTAAATCATGCATCTAGTTCAGTGTTTTGTAATTCCAAACAATGGAGATTTGTTTTGTTCTTTACATGATTTTTTCAATCCGGAAAAAATATATAAATAATAATTATTTGATCTCATGATTCGAGTGTTAAATTTTTTTCACTGTGTTATACATATTGTAAATATATCTGAAAGTCATAGTTTTAAAAATTCTATATAAATTTTACATAAAAAAGTTATCAAAATCAACAATATTTAACTGCAAAATAAAAACATTTGCAGCATTCGGCTAAACTTTACTTTACGGTAACCCATGATTTATCGCCAAATCTGGAAGCAATTTTTTAAAGAAAATTTTGTAAAGAATCCGTTTTGCAGCATTCAAACAGAAAGATGGTTTTTATATGTTTATTCATCAAAAAGGGAACATTTACCATTCCTTAAAGTTCAAATACATATATAATGATTTTTAACTAATAGAATATTTATTCGATAACATTTTAAAAAGTTAAAACACGGTTCGCGAAAGTTTAGGGGATTTTGATGACATTCAACCAAAGTCGTTCTGCTGTTAGCAGAACGATTGTTAGCTGTTCTGTTAGTAACATAACACAAAGTAATGATAATTTATTAAAAAAACATTCATTAATATACCAACAAAGAACCAATTTTTTGTTAGTTGCACCTTCATACCACTTCTTATGGTGTTTAATCCTTCCAGCTTTCTTTAAACATATTGCAAAACGCATCGAAATCTGCTGTAAACAACAATGGCGGACGAAAGCAAGGGTTGCCGTAACATATAAGCAAACTTGAAATCGTTCTGTGATTGGCTGAAAAGATATCACTCCCGGAAACTCGAAGCTAGTTGTCAATCACATTTCTGAGACTGAGTTAACGGTTTTTCGGTACCGGAATAGCAAAGTTCCGAGGCCGGAAAATTACCGATTCGGAACTTTTCCGAACCGCTTGTGGTAGAGCCCTTAGGCCGCAACACAAGGAGGCCCCACCATTACGGCAGATTTTGCAGGGGTTTAAGCATACTTTTGCGAAAGGAGAGGATACTCCCTCAAGTGATAGGAGAAGCAAGTGAGATCGGAGAGCCAGTGGCACCAAAGCGATACCGGAGCGGAAGGTCAACTACCTACCCGATAGGGGCTATTTGTGAAAGGGTGCCCCCCCAGGTTTGACTTAAGATATAGTTCTGCAAGTATGTGAAATACTTGAAATTTATTTTCACTTAGAACTTCAGATTCTTGGTTAAAAAATGATTTAAATCTTAGGTGCATTAAAATTTTAACTCGCACTATAACCTGTAACTGGAGTTTTTGCACGGGTGCAAACGACTCAACCGCAAGATATGACTGAATCATAATGACAGGTGATTCGGTGAAATCATCTATTTTTTTAATACAAACTACATATTTTTTGCTTTCTTCTCAGTGAATTTGAAAATCCGAGTTATATGCAGAAATATTTAAAATTATTTGAAATGTTTTGTTGATTTTACCTTTCTTAATTCCCTTTTAAAATTTTTGGTAAGAACTATTACCGATGCTCTTACTGGAGTACGAGTTAATTATATTATGAGGAATTTACTTTGATTTTAAGTTAAAACTTTAAATAAACAATACAGTAATTTTTAGCCTACTTTCCCGTAAAAGTAAAAAAAAATAATGAAGCATGAAAGAAGGCTTAATGCATCGTGAAAATATCGTTAGAAATCAAGAAAAGTGGGCAAATTATGTAAACTCTGGGTACAAGATCCAAGTTTCAATGAACAAGCTCACTGGAAGAAGTTCTTGGCGTGAAATATTGATTTGAATAATTTTTGTTCATTTTTGAACAGTTCAAAAAAAAAAAAAAAATTTAAAATAGCGCCTACGGAGAAATTTCAATCCTATATAAACCCTAATCTAACGGACCGATTTGCTTGGAACAAACTTTATCGGAAAGCTCTTATGACGTAGAACATGTACAGATAGAAAGTTCATCCAGAACTAACGAGCCTAGTTTCCTATGAAATATTTTGATCGGGATTTTCAAGAATATTTTTGAATAAATGAATAAGCAAAAGAATGAATGAATAAATGAGTTAAATAAATACATGAATGACTGAATAAATGAATGATTGAATGAATATGCATTAACCATTGAAAAAGGTATATTTAACCATTGAAAAGGTAAAGCAATTTAGAACTAAAGCTAAACGAGAAAGAGAGAGAGAGAGATAGCTAGATTATAAATTTGAAGCTGGTGTATACGGGAAAGTAGGCTCGTATAGTTCTAGATGGAACTTCTTGTTTTTAATTATCTTTATATAAAGTACTTTTAATATATGTCTACTTCAAATGTTTTGAGATAAATGTTCACATAAAGGTAGATGGGATTCACAGAAGATGAACTTATATTTCTAATGTAGCGTTTTTTAGCCTACTTTCCCGTAAAAGTAAAAAAAATAATAATAAAGCATGAAAGAAGGCTTAATGTATCGTAAAAATATCGTTAAAAATAAAGGAAAGTCAAAAAAAAGTGAAGTAATTAAATAAAGATTGAAAAATAAAAAATTTGAAAGTAGGGTTTTGAGATGGGGAAAAAGTGTGTCTGTCGGTCTGTCGGTCTGTCCCTCTCTAATAACTTTTGGACGAATAGTCCGATTCAAAAAACTCTTTTTGCATTCGAAAGATCTCGGTGAGGACATCTCATTTCCATATTTTACTTTTTGATTTGAACAATTTTTCGTTCAATTTTGAACAGTACAAAAAATTTTAACATTGCCGCCTATGGGCGAAAATGAAGCAAATGATGTAAACTCTGGGTACAAGATCCATGTTCCAATGAACAAGCTTACTGGAAGAAGCTCTTGTCGTGAAATATCAATTTGAACAGTTTTTGTTCATTTTTGAACAGTTCAAAAAATTAACATAGCGCTTACGGGGAAAATTCAATCCTATATAAATCCTGATCTAACGGACCGATTTGCTTGGAACAAACTTTATCGCAAAGCTCTTATAACGTAGAACATACACAAATAGAAAGTTCATCCAGAACTAACGAGCCTATTTTCCTATGAAATTTTTTTATCGGGATTTTTAAGGATATTTCTCAATGAATAAATGAATGAGTGAAAGTATGAATGAATGAATAAATGAAAGAGTGAAAGAATGAATCAATTAATAAATGAATGAGGAAAAGAATGAATAAATGAGGGAATAAATACATAAATGAGTAAATGAATGAATAAACATATGAATGAGTAAACGAATGAATGAATAAATGAATGGCTGAATAAAGGAAAGAATGAATGACTGAGTGAATGAATATGTATTATCCGTTGAAAAAGGTATATTTGAAAAAATTAAGAACTAAAGCTAAAGGAGAAAGAGAGAGAAAGAGATAGCTAGATTATAAATTTGAATTTGGTGTATACGGGAAAGTAGGCTCGTATAGTTCTAGACGGAACTTCTTGTTAAATTGTGTTCCACGGTACTTTAGGGTTCCGCAGGAATCATTAAGGGTTCTTTAGGAATCTCGCAGTCTTACCTCTAATAACATCCAAGAAAGTCATTGAAAAAGCAATAAAATTTTGAGAAGACTTTGTACCTCTTAGAAAACGTACTACTACTGCTAATAATAACTGATCCTTGCGTCTATTTAGTAATTAAATAGTCGATGAAAATGCAACTGTTCGACGTCACGATTTTATTGATTAGGATAGGGAATTTCATCGCGTCGAAGTTTTTAGTGCAAACTACATAAGTGGGAGTTCTCAGTTTCTGTGCTTACAAAAAATAAATGGTGCACGTTGCGGCCCGCAATGTACGCAACGATGATCCTGACATTATCCTCATCTCATACACAAACCCTAATGTAAAATATATCTTCTGTAGTTAAAATCAGTATCACTCGGCTCACTGAGCGTTGTCCTTCTAAAATATTGTTTGAATGTGTTATTTAAAGTAAGTTATTTTAAGAATTTTGTGTTTAAGTTAATTTTCGAAATTACCTTTTAAATATAGTTGAACCAAAGTACCATTTCTACAGAAAATTATCCATATGCCGTATGTAGCATCAATACCATACTATAAAAGAGAGCAGGGGCTTCACGAGAGCCGTCGGTCTTAAAAAGAGTTCCATGTATCAAAAAAAAAAAAAAAGAAAAGAAACGCTGTTCTTCCGTTAAACGAGAATGATAGGTGACCTAACCGGCGTAAACGAATGAAAGTTTAGGGAAAAACTAAAATTTTGGTTTGGTTTTTGCTTTATTTTCAGTCAAATATTTCTAACAGGAGGCATGTTGTGATTTTTGTTTGTTTTTAAAAATATCCTAAAACAAAATTCCATGATATTTAAGTTGCCTATACAATAGAACAAATATTTGCAAGTCTATAAACATTATACTAGGCATAAAAAATTAAAATTTGAGTCAAAATGTAAAGTGTTTTTAAAGACATAATTTCATTAAATCCCTGACAATAAAAATTTAAAATACCAACAAGAAGTTCGTCCAGAACTAAGCAAACATACTTTCCCGTGGGCCAAAATCCACTTTGTAAAACTAGCAATTTTTCTCTTTCTTAATCTCTCATTCAGCTAAAGTTCTAAGTTATTTCAAAATATCTTTTTTTACGGTTTACACATTTAGCCCTTTCATACTCAAACCAGTTTAAGACTCTGTTACGCTTAATGATGCTCAGTTGACATCAAATGCAGTTTCAAAGGCCGAACAAAAATAATGAATTGGATTATTTTATTAAATTTATTTAGTACCAAGGGACAGATTTAAAGGCCGGACCAAAAAAAAAAAAGGAAAAAAAAAATATGATGATGCCAAGTGGCATCACTGAGACTGAAAGAGTTAATATCAAAACCAAATAAATCTGTTTCAATAAAAAAAAAATTAAGAAAACTGTTACATGTTATGTGAACGATATCAAAAGAATTTTCTCTAACTTTTGGATATTCTAATTCAATAATTTCTAACTATCAATACTTTTTAAAGGAAAAGTTTAAAATCATGCTGGTTTTCAAAATGTAGTAAAACTCAGAAATGAATCTTACTAACGATTCCACCCCTTCACAACTGAATAGGCAAAATAAATGAATAAATGAAAAGTTTAAAAAATAGTTTTACAAAATGTAATAAATAAATCTTACTTTTAAGCCTTCAATCGCTTTATGTTACTAAAGAAAAAGAGAGAGAGAAAGAGAAATCTAATATTCAACCGTTACTAAACAAAGGAAAAAATAGTAATATAAAAAAAAATCAAAAATTCAATTAATTTTTTTTTTCAATAACCATTTGTATATAAAAAAACCTAGTTCTAGTGTGGGAAAAAAAGCAATAAAGCGCGTTGATTATCTTCATTTTGATTTTCGCTAAAATTAATAATGATAAGATGTTGTGCTACTTATTTAGGTAGCAAAAGAATCCTTGGTTTTAAACCACATTGCTAATTATAGTATATCAACACATATACATGTAAGGATTTTTATGGCATCCAACTCCCTCCCTCCTCCTCGTCCCCCTGGAGAAACTTCTGGCAGCGTCACTGCTGTTTACACACAATATTTAGTAGAATCGAGCCTACACAATGGTTCGAACTTTAAATTGTAAACATTAGGGGAGCTAAATTTTAATTTAAAAAAAAATCTAGGAACTTTGAATCCGAATAAGCAAAAACTTATCCGTTACATTACAATCCTTTGTATATTTCAGATGAGCCTCAGGACACACAAAACCAAATCCAACTCTGTCGTCAGTACAAAATTATTGGCTTTTGCATGTTCAAATGCACAGATCACATCAAAGACATCTATTCCTCCGCAGAAGAGCTACCATTTCCCGCTTCAATTTCACGTTGCCCCCACAACCAGCTTTCGAAGGGGGGCCCTAATCACGGGTAGCAGAACAAACTATTAAAGAATAAAAAAGAAGTCGTACACCGTGCAAAAGAAAATAAGGTCACTGTGAGTTCTTGAAAGCTTTGTCGGAGGTGTGACGGAGGTTTTAGAACCGAATCTCTTTCTTTATCTATAATTAAATGATCGTAAAAGCCAACAGAGGACGCTCTCTGGTTTTTCTTCCTTTTAAAGCTCGATGGATTTCTTTTTCCAGCGGTTATGTTTCTCTGATGCTTCTTTTTTTCTTTCTTCTCACGGGCTTGATTAGGCTTTGTTTTGCCAATAAATAGAGGTTTAGGCAAGGGCTGCTGAGGTGTTTTATAACTGAGAAGCTTTAGCGGTAGTTATTAGCACCACTATTTGCGGAATCGTAAATTATCGGTTTTAAGGAACATCTGTTTCTTGGTTGTTATTAAGAACTTTGCTTTTTAGACAGAATCGTTTTATTCAGTACTTTTCTTTTTGATTAGTATTATTTTTCTTTTTACATTACGATGCTTTCCTGCATTGTGGGATGAAGGACATAAAACAAATCAATTAATAATAGCTGCATTATAAAAAAGTATCCAAAGGAAAAGCGGTGGAGACGTATAAATTATACCTAACACTCTCTGTAAAGTCATTTGTGCTTTGTTGGCATTAAGGCGGAACTAATTTACAACGCATGTATTTCGTTTGAATTTTACTAAAAATTGCCAGCATCATGTGGAGCTGTAAAGACAAAATACGTTTTGTTTTATTGTTATTCAATGAGATTTAAATACAAAATAGTTTTGAGCTATTATTGTTACTCTTATTATTATTATCATTATTTTTATTATCATACTTTTTGGGCACCTGATCTTCTATTTGAACGACATATTTTATAATTTAATTCAAACGTCTTTCACTTTGAAGATATGAAGTAGCATTCAACAAATGTTAAATGCTGATAAATAAATAAACAACAAAAATTAAAAGGGGAAAAACATAACATAGTTGAAAGGAAATATTGCCCTATTAACTAAGAATTAATTTATTTAACCAGTATTTTATGTACATTATAGACTGTCAAAACAACTAAAACCAAACATCAAATAAAGTTTTAGTTCTTCCAAAAGTATTTTACTATTCATCTTACTATCTTTCTTTGTATCTAAATGATTGATATATATATATATATATACAGGGTGGTTGTAATTAAACTTTCCCTATTTGTTATTTATAGCACCCTACAGCTGAAATCGTTCAACAGATTGACTCCAAAATTGGTACATGGACTATACACAAGATGCCGCTCAAGGAATCGTGAAAAAAAAAAAAAAAGTTCCAAAAATTGCCGCTAGGGACGCTGTATAGCCTTATAGCGAGATTTTAACACAGGAAATGACCAATCTATATAAATAAAACCGAAAGTTTGTGTGTGTCTGTCTGTCTGTCTGTCGATCGCCTCCTGGCGAGATGGAATGGTCCAGAAGTGTGAAATTTTGGTTACAGGTACCTTGGGTCAAGTCCTCGTGCACCTCGAAGCGTTTTTCCTAAAATTCGAATTTGTTCTTTTTTTATTCCAATTTTAAGCAAAACTGTTGATTTTTAATTATCTCATCGAAGAAATATCCCACGTTTTAGGTTTTTGCAGCGTATAATGCCCGTAAAAAACTGCACAAGATGATCTCCTTCTGAAGTTCGTTGAACAAATAGAACATGCGCAATATTCATTTAAAGTTGCTTTCGAACTTTAAAACGAGGCTTACCTCTGAATTTATCTGCTCAATTTGCGTGTTTTCGACAAACTAAATAGTACTTTTGTCGCCAAATAAATGATTTCTGCTGAAGTAAAACTAATAAATTCTTTCGGATTAAATCACAAACATATGCTTTTCTCCCAAGAAGAGAAAACTTTTATTTCGTGTAGTTACTAATTGTTTTTAATTTTTTATTTTGCGTTTCGTAATTTTTGTAATTGCATAAGATGCACAACTGTAATTTTTCTGCATAACTGCATAAGATGATGTCTTTCTGAAATTCGTTGAACAAATAGAACCCGCGCAATATTCAATTTAAGTAGCTTTTGATTTTAAAACGATGTTCAAATTACCTCGGAATTTATTCGCTCAATTTTGAGTATTTTCGCCAAAACAAAGAGTACTTTTCTCACCAAATAGATTATTCCTTTTAACGTAAAACGAATGAAAATTATTTTTGGATTAAGAACATATACTTTTACTAGGTTGGAAGGCATTCGATATCGCTGATTTTTGAAGAAATTTAAAATTTCGCCATGAGCTAATAACTTTTTTCCCCGTGCAGTTAGTTGTTCTCAAATTTTTATTTTACGCTTCGTAACTTTTTCAAACCGCGCCAAAAATTTTATTAGTAACGTTGTTCTCATTTAATTCAATACGCGGTTTGCACTGTAGGATTTTTGCGCATTTGCGTTATGCTTCCACTACTGTAGTGCAATTTGGCGATCTTCTACTTTATTTTAACTTTTTTAAGTAGCGGTTTTAAGTGTATTCCATATTTTACTCAAGTGATTTATTTTACAACATTTATTTATTTTTTGTTCCAACTGTTTGATGCCATTTGGACGAAATTTAATCTCATTATATGAACTTCTATTTCACACTGTATTGGCACAGTACTGAACATTTTCTAACTTAAATGCGCATGTTTATTTGCCTTTGGAAATGCTGCTTTTCTTTCGTTTTTTGGCGACTATTATAAAAGTGCTATTTTATTCAAATGTTGTGACGATTTTGCAAGAGGTATTTTTAGGAACGGCTGTCCTTATTCTGATGGGGATATTAAGATGTACTGTGGGTAATTTTAGGAACAGCAGCTCTTAAAGGTCTGTAGTCTAATGGGTATTTTAAGTCGCTGATGTCTTATTCTAACAGAGATATTCAGGGACTATTGTTCTTCATCTGATGTTCATCTTTAAATAGAATACTGCTCTTATTCTGATGGGATTTTTAGATGTGGTGTTGTCCATATTGTAATTGGGATTTTTACGAACTCTTGATCTTATTTTGGAATTATTGTCCTGATGCATATGGTGCGTTTTAGATATTGTTGCCCTTACTCTGATTGCTACTTTTATGAACTTTTTTTATTTTAATGTTGATTTTTATGGACTGTTATTGTTAGTCTAATAAATTGCAATTTTAGAGACTGCTGCTTTTAATGTAATCGTGGTTTTTAAGGAGTTATGCTGTTTAAATGGGAGTTTTAAGGACTCTTGCCCATCTCCTACTAGGATTTTTTACTAAGTTTTTCTTTATATATTTACATCACTTGGCCTGGGAATGATGCAATGTTACCCCGCGCAACGCCGGGCATGTCAGCTAGTACGAAATAAAAATAATAATATCAACATTTATTGGCCTTTTATACGATGTCTTTAGCTCAATTTTTAACTTGAAGTCAGTTCTATATTTTTCTAAAAATAATTTTATTCTATTCTTTTTAGTGTAAATACATTTTTATTTAAATACTCTATTTTTAAAAAATCCATATCAAAGGAAAAACCTTCGTTATGTGAAATAGCACTAAAAACTAATAATTTATATGACAAATTCCGTTTTGAAGTCGGCTTTAAAAGGTCACTAGAGCAAAGAAACTGATTGGATTTAATTTTTGCTTCAGAGAAGCCTTCAGCCAAACTCTTGTTATAATTGCTTTTAATATTACAGCTTAGTGGCAACAAACTATTTTTTAACGATGAGTTTTTATATTTATTAATAATTTTCCCAACAAGGAAAAATCAAACCAAGCCTTTTCAATTGAAATAAAAAATACTTAAAAGTTATAGATGAAAAAAAAAATGAGTACATTTCTGCCCATAACTGTTTTTCTAATTGTTTATTGAATATGGTCAAACGAAGGTACGGGACCTATGGAAAATCACATTTGATTGTTTAAAACAAATCATGAAAATTGGTTCATCCCGAGAGACGTTAAGGGTGGACAAAAAAAAAAAAAAAAAAAAACGGCATACATACAGTATGAATGTATAACCTCCTTCCTTTGTGAAGTCGGTTAAAAATGAACTGCCTATTTACGATGAAAAATAAAACTAAGCCCAAAATTAGTTAAGAAACGAGTGCATACTAGTGTAATGAATTACTTCTGTTACAGATCTTACACACACACACACACACTCTCACACAACTATATATAGGCATCCTGCAATGAGTTTTTCTTACTAAAATACTTCCTGTGATATCAGAAAATGCCGTCTTACATGATGGATGCGATCTCTGAGCGAAGAAAGCGAAAACGAATCATTCGGAAGAAAATTATCTATGACGCTGTTTCGATTGATATGCTTCCAGAAAAGAAAAAAAACACACACTAGCGTGATGTTCAGTGGCAGTTACAAATAGCATGAATATAAGTTTTACCATTTGTTATATTTCCATTCCATACCAAATGGCTGGCGGCCTAGCTCGACTTGCATGTTTATTAGAAATTCAGATAAGTATCAAACATTTTTTTAAAACATATTTTTTTTAACATTTCTGTTAACCAGATTTTGAAGAAAATCGTGTCATTATACATTTACTTTTTCGGTCGAAAAGATATTTTCCTTAACTGATGAACCTCATATAGGATTCACTGTTTGATAGAGATAATAATAATAATGATGATAATATTAATAATAACGCTTCCAGAAGAAAAAGTAGAAAAAAATGAAAATTTGGAAATAACTCCTAGAACTGATATGAGAAACACTAACCTGTTCTGTGGCGAGAGTTGTTAGTGGTAAATAAGTATCAAACTTTTTTTTTTGAAACATAATTTTTTTTTAACATTTCTGTTATCCAGATTTAAAAAAAAATCGTGTCATTATACATTTACTTTTTTTTTGTCGAAAGGGTATTTTCCTTAACTGATGAACCTCATATAGGATTCATTGTTTGATAGAGATAATAATAATAATAACAATATTAATAATAAAGCTCCTAAAAGTAAAGGTGGAAAAAAAATGAACATTTGGAATTAACTCGTAGAAATGATATGATAAAGACTAACCTGTTCTGTGACGAGATATGTTAGTGGTAAATAAGTATCAAACTTTTTTTTTAAACATTTCTGTTAACCAGATTAAAAAAAAAATCGTGTCATTATACATTTACTTTTTTTTTGTCAAAAAGGTAATTTCCTTAACTGATGGACCTTATATAGGATTCATTGTTTGATAGAGATAATAATACTAATAATAAAGCTTCTAGAAGTAAAAGTGGAAAAAATGAAAATTTAGAACTAACTCGTAGAACTGATATGAGAAACACTAACCTGTTTTGAGACCCGAGATGTTAGTAGTAAATAAGTATCAAACTTTTTTCTTAAACATAATTTTTTTCAAACATTTCTGTTAACCAAATTTTAAAAAAATCGTGTCATTATACATTTACTTTTTTTGTCGAAAAGGTATTTTCCTTAACTGATGAACCCCAAAAGTATTCACTGTTTGACAGAGATAATAATAATAATATTAATAATAAAGCTTCTAGAAGTAAAAGTGAAAAAAAGTGAAAATTTGGAAGTAACTCGTAGAACTGATATGAGAAACACTAACCTGTTCTCTGACAAGAGATGTTTGTGGTAGTTAACTAGCGTAATTTAGAAAGAATTTACTTTTGACTAGCGTAATTTAGGCTCCGATATGAACTTTGTACTTACTTCATTCAGAAATTTTTAAAATTTTGTTTTCCTTCCTTGTCATTTACATTCCTTTACTACTTGCTTCGTCATTCAGTCAATCATTCGCTTTAATGTAAACAAATAAATAAGTCACTAAAATTAAATGTAGAAAAAAAGTAAATAAATAATACCTGATGAAAAATTTAGATGCAGCAAATTTTCCAATACATTCGTACAAAATTTTTTTCTCCAAATATAAATTTCTAATAAATAGTTAGTTAGTGAAATCATGTTGCAAGATATAGTAGTTAATTTCTACTCGTCTTCTTCAACATAATTTATGGACAATTAAAATTCGCAAAGTTAGAAATCCGATTATAAAATTATATTAAACATTGTTTTGTAAATGAATTGAAGGACGATGTATACTCTTACAGCTATGATTAAAGGATCTATATGGAACTTGGCCCCCGTAGTTAGATTTCACCTTTGCATTGGGGCAACAAATACCCAGAAGGTAGTTTCCACCGAACTCGACTCTTTTTTTCAAATTTACGTTTTTGCTTGGATACCAGTTATATTCAACAGTACCAATTCAAGAGTCTTTGCTAGTAATAAACATATTTCATGTGTGGTTCTTATTACATTCAAATCGAATAACCAAGCATGGTTTAGAGAGAAGCAAACGTTTATAAAACGTTTATAAGTGAAAATATCTGATTAATTATTTGCATTTATACCAAAGAACTTTTCAATTTTGTAAACGGATATTAGGGATAATAAATAGTTATTTTTCAGCTCAACGGAAGGAATTTAAAATTTAAGTTAAGATTTTCATTGCTATTCTTTAACAATGTTATGGGTAAAATAGATGAGATAGGAAAGCCTTTCATTTAAGTTTCTAAACTTGTAATTAATTATTTTAGGAGGGCAAAAATTCTTGTTTGAAGCCTCACGGTTCTTCTACACTTCTTAACAAACAAGTTTGTTCCGATTTTATTAAAATTTCACTAAAACCTTTAACAACTATAATTCTCATATCCGCTATTCAGTTGAAAGTGGTCACGTAATAAATATTTTTCATGCGAAACGCAGCGATTTCTGCTAAAATAAGAGCTCCCAGATATAAAACCGTTCCCATCAAGTTTCGGTAATTAGATATTTTTCCGTGGGGTGAAATTTTCCGAGTTGTGAATGATGATCTCCAGCGCCTCAAATTTATTACCGACTTCCTTTATCAAAATCTCGCAAACAAAATAAGTTTTATGGAAAAGCCCTGTTGCTAAAATTTTCTTGCAGCTCACGTAGTTACGGAAGCCGGCCTCTTTTCGATTTCCCAGAAATTGGATCACTTAACGGCAATTAAAAGTTCGCCGTGCGTCTTAAAAGCGCAGCCTTTTAAAAGATGCGGAAAGACTTTAAGTGTTCGTGTGTGTATAATAATGATCCACCCCGCCTCAAATAACCCTTTTTTTTCGCCTTATTTCCCTTCCGACAGAAGCTTTCCGGCTAAAAATCTATTTGAGAGCAGTCTTGGAGTGCAGTCGTTGGGAAGTATGCATCACTTTTCGCTAGATTAGAGGGCCGTTTAATCTTTTTATTTCTCAAAGTTTAGGTGAAAGTTTTGAAGGCTTCGGGTTTATAAAATGTCCGGAGTTGGTAATTATTAGAGAAGAATTGGGTACTCGTATCGGGCATCAAAGAAGTCTGCATTTAACTACTTCTGAATTTCCGCTTTGTCTTGTAATTAACCCTGATTGATTGCCGCTGCTTAGACCGAAGCACTGCATGTGCACCAACAATATGTTCAATTGCTTCGTTCATTAAGGATGTATTTCAGCTCTTGCTAATGTGCATTTTATTGTAAATGAGTCTCAATTTTTTTTTTTTTTTTTGGTTTTCGTCATTGGTTAAAATAAATTGTTTGTAAATAAAATAAATTTTTCCTCGGTTCAGAAAACGTTATTTTCCGTTTCGTTTCAATGTTAAGATGAATGACTAATTCAACCCTTGTGCAAATTAATGTGAACAAATGAAAGTGTTATGCAAAATTCACTTATTTACCAAAATATTACAAAAATCGATATAGAAATAAGTTTTAATGTTTAGTATCTCCTAACTTTACTATTATCAGCAACTCAAGTCTAGATTAGGCATTGATTCCACTAACGTTTTACTAATGTATTTAATGCAAACTAAATGTAGCTGCATGTTGGTTGCCCTCGAAAATTGTGCAATACCAAATGCAAAAAAGATAGTGCAAAATGATGATTACTACAAAGGATGGGGCTTAATTTTACTATATTTTGGAGCAAGTTAGCACCAAAATATGGTAAAAAAAAATTAAGCACCATCCTTTGCAGCCATAAAACCTGCACCATTTTGTGGTACAACATACCACTAATTTACTAATTTTATTAATGCACCATCCTGAAACTCAATGCAAACTATAGTTGGACTAAGACTTTCCTTTTATTGTGCAGCCAAGTTTCCTAAGTCAATATATGTAATTATCCTTACTTTAATTGTCCTTGACAATTGAATAAAGATTCACTATAGGATTCATGTCAGGTAATTCACCTGGACAGTCTATGTTCGTTCATAACAGAACTTCACTTTTTTGGATACATGGCAGGTGGTAATATTTTGTTGAAGAGCTGCACCGTCTGAACCAAGTGGTTTCACTGTGGAATGACGCGACTACTTAAAATATCTTTATGTTTGCCTCTGTTCATCATGACATCAATAGGAACAATGGTTCCTCCCCCACGTAAGTAAAATAACCACAAAACACCACAACTCTAAAAAATCAGTTTTTTTCTTGTTCGTATTAATTTGCAAAAGGGTGTAGACTGTAGACAACAAGAATTAAACACTGTTTAAAAACTGTTTTAAATGTTTGCGCATGAGATAGAGTAAAACTTGACAAACGGCAGACAGAATTTACGAAACACCTCCCTGAAACACACCAATCAAGACACCGAAGAAGTATCTCCGGTTGCAAAACTACTAATTTTTTCTTTCTTTCTTTCTAATGGTGCTGCGTATGGTCATTAACCTTTGCAGACCTAGTGCGTACCCCGGTAAGCGGCATTCATTTTTTCAAGCAGCATTCAAGTAGCCATTGTCGGTGGATGCCATTGCCACTGAGAATTTGAACGCTCAGTTTCCCTTAGATGTCGGCACCTGAGCTCTCATTTGATGCGAATTGCACTAGGTATTTAATTTAGCCGAGAGTATCGAAGCCAAACGGATACTCAAGGCATCCTTAACATGCCGCACAATCATGCGACATAGGCGCAGACGATTTTCTGCATCTTGAAAATTCACCGACTTGGGCCAGGTTCGATCCTGCGAACTTGGGCGTACGAGACATGCGCCTTACCACTACGCCACCCTGTCGACCAAAACTACTAAATTTGCTCAAAATAATTCTTTTCTTATTTGAAATTCAATTGTTGGTTTAAGTATGGAAGCCATCTGCAGTCGCACTGAAAAGCTGTGTTTTCAGAAAGATAAATACTAGAAACTTAAATAAAAAATTTTACAGAGAAACAGAACCAATGTACCAGTGACGAAATTGAACCAGAAATAATGTACCAATGGTTTGTTTTTTGAAATAAGAAAAAAGAATTATTCACTATCAAGATTTAAAGAAAAAGAAAACCTTGTTGATAATACATTGTCATTTGTTTTTTGCCGTTTGATTACAGATTCTTCATGCAAGGAGATAGCATTCGATTGGTGTTGAGAACAATCTATTCTGTGACATGATCGATTAGCGATGTACTCGAAGAGAACAGACAATCACGGAATATTCTATTCCATCAAATGTCCAGCAAACTCGGGCCGTCTTTCCACCCATTGTCAAAGCAAAGATATTCCATCATTGCACATTGTTTGTTGTACGAAACATTTCAATTTGCTCTCTGTACATAGCAAATATTTTATGTCTTCTGGACATTTAAAACTAATCTAATTTAATTGCTTATTATTTATTTCTAGTTATTTTTGTTCGACTGTTATCTTATCTCTCTTTTATATGCATATAATATACAGTAAAACTGCTCTATAGCGGAACCAGCGGGCCAAATATATTTGTCCGTACTAGAGAGATGTCCGCAAAAGAGGGTTTTTCTATGCTCGTTGATTGGCTGCCGGGAAATTATAAACCCTCCGCCTAAGAGGGGTGTCCGTTAGGAGTAGTTTCACTTTACATATATACAGTACTGTACATATATACAGTGAAACGCCTCCCAACGGACACCTTTCAAATGCGGACAGTTTTTAATTCCCCGGTAGCTAATATTTGAGCTTATAAAACCCCCTCTTTTGTCTATATCTAGCATTACGGACAAATATTTTTGGCTGGTTGGTGTCCACTATAGAGGAGCTTTACTGTGCATAGTTTCAGTAAGTTTCTATCGAATGTAGTTACATCTACAATTTTTCAACAGTCGGAAAAGTTGTAAATATGAAAATTGTTTCTCTGTAAACTAAAATCGTCGAAGGAAAATAGGTTGCAATGTATTTGACGAAAAAAAAGGGAGATCATCTTGCTTTGAGCGAATTCGTTTCCTGTCAGAGTGCTACAGTGCTGCCCGCAAAGGAATGGGCAGGAGAATTTATTAATTGGAATGGATCAATGCTATTCTCAGCGACGAGGCTCGTTTTACAGTGAATCCTGATTATATGTGCATTTTCATCCTAATGTGTTCGAGGGACTTCGAAACACTCTTTATTGTTTTTATCTAATTATAACAATATAGGGAAAAAACATATGCGTGAGGAGTGGCTCTAATAACACTTCCAACTTTAAATTACTTTCGCGTAAATAGGTTAACAATATTCTGGTTCATTTTTTGTAAATTTCCCCTCAATCTTTTTTTAAAAATAACAATGATAAATAAAAGCTTTAGAAAGTAGTCTTAAGTACTGTGCTTGAACATTACAAATTTATTGATAAGAAGTCTTGGCTAAATGGATCAATAAACACTTAGCGTTTACTGATACATACTGCCTAAAAATTTGTCACAATTAATTAAATATCGTTTTCACAACATGAAATAGTTTTTTTTTACGCAAAAGCGGTTTTTTTATTCAAGTAATTATATTTACCGACAAAAGGAGTCACATGAAATCATATGAAGCAGGCTTAATTTCTAAAATTTTAAACTCTGGTCCCGGAACGCATATCTATACATCCTCCCCTCTTTCAACCACGTGCAACCTCTGCATCCTCCCCTCCTAAAAAAAGGCATAAGTTCTTATTTTTGAAAACTTGTGATGAAACTTAAAATATAACAGTGATGTCTAAAATACACAACATATAATATACTAACTACTATATAATAAGTAAAATTTATATACTCGTGGCACTATTAAAAATATCCGGTGCGGAACAATCTGGTGATAACTGTTAAGGTGGGTTAAGTTTCGATAAGTATTGGTTCATTAAAAACACTCGTTAATTAAAAAAAAAAAAAAAAAAACGGGAGAAATTCTCTGGGAAAAGCCGAAACCTGGTTATAAAATATTTTTTAAAAAATACCCGATTTTAGTGTACCATAAATAGGCTCATTTAGTTCAGCACCAAACTGATGTTTCTATAGCAGCCGTAAAAAAGATCTTGAAAGTGACAACACTGAAATAAAACCAAAACACACAGAGCATCCTTTCTCAACCTTGTAAACTAGATAAAGGAAAACCACAGGTGAATGCTAATCCTTGCTCACGAAAAGCATATCTCCTACAAGAAATGTCATCATTTTGAGAGATAATACTTTTCACTTCCAAAATTACCCATACTTTATTAGCTTTAGCAGTGATTCAGCAACTTTACCAACTGCCTTCCCACAAAGTCTTTTTTTTTCCTTCAATTTTTACGAGCTACCGGTCCAACCTCCATTGTGGTCTCCTTCGGGAATTCTATAATTTCCTTTTTTCAATGCTGTCCCTTATTAAAGAAGCTGGAAAAAAAAAACTTAGAAACATAATCATGCAGCAAAGGTCACGTACGTCAAATGCTATTTTATGGCGGACAGTCTTCATTTCCGCCCCGTCCAGTAAATGCTTTTTCCAGGGGCGTAATTTTTTCATTCTTTCTTCTGCTACCTGCATAATCTTTAGCAGTTTCGTTCTTTTAGTGCTCATAAATTCCCTCCGTAATCTTCTGCTGAGTTTTACGTATGATGATTATTTCTCCAGCGCAGATCTTTGTGTTGAAGTTTTGCTCGGGAAAGGCTAACTGCCCCTGCATTTGATGGTTTTTCTGCAGATGGTAAGAATAAAAAGGCTTTTATTTGCTGCTTTGATTGCGCCAGCGAAGACTGAAACTGCAGAAAGTTCGTTCTAGACGTTCAGGCTGCAAGATATTTGAGAATTCACCATAGTACTTCTCTCTCTTTCTCCCTCTTTCAAAGGATGCTGCAAAAATCGAAGAATTTCACTAATCGTGTATAGTGAAATTCTATGTAAGACTAATATTTGTAAGAAAATCTTTTCATCGTTTTTCAGAACATTAATTCAAAATCTCCCTAATCTACTTAAGATTGAAAGTTATGAATCCCTTTTTTTGTTTATCTTATAAAAATCGAAAAGAAAAGGGCTATTTCAGATTTTACAAACAGTCGAAGAAATGTAACAAGAAGTTCTGTCTAGTACTATACGAACCTAGTTTCCCGTATGCAACCAAATTCAAATTTATAATCTAACTATATCTTTCTCTCTCTTCCTCCATTTAGCTTTAGTTCTTAACTACATCAAACATACCTTTTTCAACGGATAATACGTATTCATTCCCTCACTCATCCATTCTTTCATTTATTCACTCATTCATGTATTTATTCATTCATGTGTTTATTCACTCATTTATTTGTTTTTTCACTCATTCACTCATTTATTTATTTTTTCACTCATTCACTCATTTATTTATTTTATCATTTAGTCAACATTTATTCATTTATTCATTCATTCTTTCACTCACTTATTTATTCAATCATTCATTCTTTAACTCATTCATTCATTCTTTCACTCATTCATTCATTCATTCATTCATTCTTTCACTCATTCATTTATTCATTTAGAAATATCTTTAAAAACCCCGATCAAAAAATTTCACAGGAAAATAGGCTCGTTTAGTTCTTGTTGAACTTCGTATCTGTACTTGTTCTACATCGTAACGTTTTTCCGATAAAGTTTGTTGCAAGCAAAGAGCAGGATTTATATGGGATTGAAATTTCCTCTTAGGGGCTAATTTTATTTTTTTTTTGAACAGTTCACAAAAGAACAAAAATTTTTCAAATAGATATTTCACACCGAAAGCTTCTTCCAATAAGCTTGCTCATATGAACTTGGATCTTGTGCCCAGAGCTTACAAAATTTGCTTCAGTTTTGACTATAGGCGCTAATGTTAAATTTTTTAAAAATTGTTCGAACGAAAAGTGGTTCAAACCAAAAAGTAAAATGTAGAAATGAGATGTCCTCGCCAAGATCTTTCGAATGCAAAAAGAATTTTTCGAATCGGACCATTCGTTCAAAAGTTATTTGGGCGGAGGGGGGAGGCAGACCGATATACACACAATTTACCCATCTCAGAACTTTACTTCAAAAATTTTTATTTTTCAATCTTTATTTAATTACTTAACCTTTATTTTTGACGATATTTTTACGGTACATTAAGCCTTCTCTCATGCTTTATTTATTCATTTTTACTTTTACGGGAAAGTAGGATAAAAACCTAAAAATTGTGAAAATTTTTTTTTATTACGTTGAGCTCACGAAGCAATTTCATATGAAAATAACCTGTGAAATCATAGCGAGTTTCCAAAATAATTAATTTCAGTAAAAGGTTTTATGCGTGAAAGTTTTATTCTCTATTCAAAATTTGGAAGTGAATCGCTAAATGTTTCCTTTATATCACTAGACAGAACGAGGACCATAGCGAATACGAATCAGCGTATAGTAAAAATCCAAACTTCCTTCCACAAACGACTTTATTAATGAAAGATACATAATTTTGAAAGTCATAATATTCGAACTGTTTAGAAAACTTTCTGAATTTTTATCACTGCAGAACTCTTCTTTTTTTTTTAGAGAGAGAGAGAATAAAACATTGTATATGCTATTCGAAACCCATTTGTTCCTTAGAATATTTTTAGCTCATTTCAGATCTCGGAGGGGGGATAGAGCAATTTAAAAAATCTATTTATTTTAATTGACTTATAAAAGAATTATTTGCTTCCATATGATGGATTCTTACTATTTTTTAATGTTTCTGAAGTTTTTACGGCAAAACAAGAGAAGTTAAAATTAATCAAATAAGTTTTGGGGAAAAAAATCGAACCTACTTCAAATCGGAACAATGATAAATTGCCGCTAAAACGTAAAAAATAAAATCATTCTTTAAACAAGATCGATACTACTTTTATACATGATTTTTAAAGTCTTCGCAAAATTATGAGTCTAATTACCATTACATTATGTGCTACTATTTTTAGGAACTTTTGCAAGCCCTGGATTATTTATCTTTGTAATTGATTCATGATTACAAAAGACTGTTTAAAAAATTCATTTATAAAAAATCGGGATTTGAGATGCACAACTGCAACAAGAACTACTTCTGTACACAAATTTTCATTTTTGTAGTCCTTATCACTTTCCGGGACGCACGTTATACCCAAGCTCTTTCCTTTATTATGAGTATAGATTAATTGATTAATTGAAGAGAAAACAGCTTGGACTGAGAAAAAAAATTCCATATATGAAAACACAATTAAAATGCAGTTTTTTGAGGAACTTTCTGAAAAAATTGTATTTTCATATGAAATATTATAATTTGTATGTATATATATATATATATATATATATATATATAGCTTTTCATTGCAAATAGTGGATCATTCACATTAAGAAAGGCCTTCAAGCTATTGAGTACGAACAATTTTCTAAGTTAAATTGTTATGAGTTTTCTTTCTGGAAGATAAAGCAAAAAGCAAATGGCATTTCTTTAATACTTACTTTATGACATAATAAATGTTTCTTTAAATTAAATAAATTTTGATGAGTTAAGTTTTGATGAGTAATCAAAACAAATTTCTGACCTTTCCCAATGCTTCAAGAACAATAAGTTCCCTAATTCTGTTCACTTTCGCTTTTGCAAATAGCAAGACTTCTGCTTGTCTGTCTTTCAGCGGATATATCTATGTTTGAAGAAGGGGATAAAAAGCTTCCGAAAGGAATCGGGCTGCCAACTTGGACCTCGTTTACGGTAATAATACAAAAGCAGATTTTGACAACCCTTAATTTAAGGAAATTGCTTACTCCAAAAGTTTCTTTCTTTGTTATGTATGAGAGAACATGCAATTGGCATGGTTTCCGTTCGAATGGTAGCAGTAAACACTCTATTGAGGCTTAGGGGAACTGAATTGGCATTCTTGTTAGAGAACGTTTGTCTCTCACCTTCTGTAACACAGGTGACGATTACAATGATGGAATATTTTGTTAAACTTGGGGAATTTTATGCCTTGCTCTTTCCGCATTCCACTATCAAAACATCTTATAACAGAGAGATGTCGTTATAATAATGTTTTATTTAGTCTCATGTTTCATTTATTCGTCTCAACTTTTTTGCTGTTGTTGAAGTAGTTGTTAAATATCTTTTCTTGTTAGCACAAGTTATCACATAGTTAATGATACTAAGAACATTTGTAAAAGAAGATCGACTCATTTCATTATTAAATAAAACTATCCGATGCCGTGAATGCATACAACTGCAAAATCGGTAAAAATTACTAGCCTTAGAAATATCAGAACATCTTCAACATAAAATACTGTGACATTAAGCATGCGCAAACGATACTTTAATCAAAGAATGCTCAGAGGTGTCGGAACATTTATATGAAAGATACTGGCAGGAAAAGAGAGAATCTTCAACATCTCCAGACTGGTTGATATGTGTGGACTTTTGAAATGTATTTATATTTTTGTATTCTAATGTTCACGCTATTTTGTTCTATCTAAGTTTTTGTGCTGTGTGCGCTTGTCACTGGAGTCAGAGTACTATTGCTTTAAGTGGTACTAAAAGGAAAAGAAAAAAAGAATCAAGCAGTAGATTTTACATGAGCAATAATTGTCTCTCACACATGAAGAACTGCAGTTCATTGGTGCAACTTACTGTAAAACCCTTCTGTTGCTATAAAATCTTGTTCATCATTTACTCAAATTTTCGGGGTAATTCCAAAATGTCTGAGTTTGAAATTTAAAATGTTTCAGTTTCTCAGAGTAATCTCATATTTATAAATGTACTTATCAAGAAAATATTAGCATATTTGTTCGTTTATATTCGGCTTGTATGATGGTGAGTTAGCTTTTTATTTTTTCTCCTTCTCTGTTCTAAAAATTGCGTGAATGTATGTACCTACGATTTCTTCTTAAAAAGGTGCCATTACATAGAAATACATTAAATCGAGGTACTTATAAAAATATTTTTGATGATCATAAGGTAAAGTGCCCTAAAGCTGACACGCTAAAATAAAAACACATTTAAAGCATTACCAATTCTCTAAAATAATTTAAAATGAGATTTTCTTTCCTTTTGAATGGTATCACTTCTTAATCCCGTCACTTTTTTAAATCTCTTTAAATTGGTAATACTTTAAACGTTTTTTCATTTGAGGGTGTCAGCTTTAGAACACTTTACCTTATGTGCTGCTTTAGGGCACTTGTTGAATCCATAACATTCAATTTCTGAATTCGTTTCTAAGAGAAGACGTAGTCAGTAGGTTACAACCCAAACACCATTCCAGAATTTAATAATTATTTTTCTCCTTCCTCTATCCGCCTCAATTTCACGCGCTTTTGTTCTCAGAATGACTTTCTACACTGCGGCTGGTGAAATTAAATACTGCAGTCATGCCATTCAGCTAATGAGACCACTTAAAGTTCAGCAAGTCATAGGTATTCAAAACCGTAAAATTTCTCCTCCAAAAGGTACGATTCGCAAAGCGAAGTTATGCACCAAGCGCCGAAAGGTCAAGAGTGACTAGGATCTTATGCAGTTTTCAATTACACCTCCCCGGATTTGAACATTTATCACTGACGGTCAAGAGAATAGGGTGGCCATGCTGACCGTGACCAAGTTTGATTGGCTCATTGCCGAGGTTTGAGTAATATTCTACGGGCATTCGTTTATAATGACTTCATCAGTACACAAAGTTGGCCGCTAGTTTAGGTGGTTAACTTTTGTAGTGCAAATGGGCTTTTATGCATCTCTAGAGGCTATTAATTTTGCATTCAATGGCATTTATTTGAAAATAGCGGTTTGGATTCAGAACCTTGAAGGAGCTTGATTAATCGCATGTATCACGAGCTTTTGCAGGAGTCTTGATACGTTTCAAAGCACGTCTTTACAGCTTTTTATATTGTTTCTAAATATAAAGAATATTTTATTTCCCAAACTATCGCTCAAGAAAAGAATAAAACTAGCTTAAGTATTTTTATGCTATTCTTTGGGTTGTCTGTATGAATTCAAACATGAAGCACGTATAAACTTACAATATTTTACTTAATCCATTTTTCAGAAACAGTAAGGCAAATTATAAAAATCAGTTGCGAAAGTATGATCGAAGTTCTAAATTTAATCAATCATTAACCAAGTTGTCAGAATCAATTTCAGGAATTATACTGTAAAAACCTTTCATTTTCCGTAGAGTATGTTTTAGCAAATTTAGAAGTATTTTTGGGATAACTTTCAATTTTATTATGATAAAACAAATGAAATAATGATTAATACAATTCATATGTAGCTTATTTCTATATTTTTGTAGGACTAATTTCTCTTCAGTTTTAAGAGTGTAGCATTGAAGTAGTCATCCAGAATGTTCAGCATAAAAACTGGCTCGTGATACTTTGCTTTGCATTTTTCACTTTTTTTTTGAGGGAAGGGGGATGGATGATTTTTTTTTTCTAAACCTGAAGGCAAAAATTTAACTTGATGTCTGAATTCAGGTTCAGAGTGATGTTCGCGTAGAATTTAATTTTTTTTCGTTCAATATTTGGATTCATTATTGAGTAGAACATTGTTTCGTGGACAAACGTTAATAGAAATTTCTAAATTTTAGTTTTCTAACACAGGAAAATAGATGCAACCGTAATTAAAGAAGAAAATCGTCATTTATCCTTCCTCGGCCATCTTTTCAAGGATTAAAATTTCTGACTTGATATGAATTAAAAATCCCGTTTCAAAATACTGGTAATTCATCGCTTCAGAAAAATGATGAATGCTACGCGAGTCACTCAAGAGAATAAATTTGTGCGTCAAAGATGCGATAAAAATATTTAAACCAGTTAATTTCATAAAGACGAATTCCAGGCTGTTAATTTCTTACTCTGCATTTGCATAAGCTTATTATTCAGTTCCGGCTTCTTTCTCGATTGGCATCATCAAATTTAATATTTAAAACCATCATAATTCGTTCAAGAGTTCACTCCAGACTTAAAAACCCAATTCAGATCGTTGAAGTTCTAATCACGCTATCTATATCCCATTCCTGATTGGCAATTTCTTTTCCATTCCGCCGACAAATGGTCAATTATAAAATGACCCGTTGTTAGCGCCATTCTCAACAGCCATCAATAAGAAGAGACATAACCCAAAACAGAGCGATCCAAGCGATGATAAGGATGACACCATCAATTAAGAAACTGCTAAAAATACGGAGACCAGAGAGTTATTCCTTCATCATTTATGCATCTCTTGTTTGGCCGAAGTCAAACAAGTCGATCCCACCAAATGATGAATCCTAACAAGCCATCCGCTGTAGTTGGCTTTGCTTCTACGAGGCGGCGTCTCTATTATCTATCTAAATACCTGGGGCGTTGTCCTGCCGCAACGGTATCCTCGCGTGACACCGAGATATATCCCGGTCCCTCTTTATAAGGTGTTAATAAGAGGGAATGCCGGTCACACGCTACCGTTATGCATGGACTTAGATCGGCAAGCTTTGCCTTAATGATTGCAATTTGAATTGGCTAGGAGGAAACTTCGGACATTGTATTTTTATCGTGGGAGGAAGGCTTTTTCCATAGTTGCAATTAAGTGTTCTCTTCCTGTACCGATACCGTCGAAATGCATTTGATGACTCTCCAATTTCGAAAGAAATCGGTGATTAATAATGATTTAGGACGTGTTAAACCGATAAGAAAAGCACACCGACACTGCATACAAATTGAGATACTTTTTTTTTTTTTTTTTTGTAGTTGGTTAGATAGTTTATTATAAGTGTTGATTACTGAAACACCAGACACGTGATCCTTCCTGGAAATTAAGGATTTTCCTCGGTCTGAAAAGTTTCGGTAAAAAAAATAATTTTTCTTCCTCTATGTTACTAATGATCCCATTAAGCTAATTCTTTTCGATGATTCTAATTTTATTCAATAAAATAAAAATAAATAAATAAACAAAATAACACTGGAAAGAGTTGTAAAATTTATACTACAATATCTTAATTTGGTAACAAATTGCTTAGAAATTTTAAAACTGATTTATCTTTACATAAAAAAATATTTGGTTTAAAGAGTACAAAGGAGTTTGAACATCCCTTTTCCCCCTCTCGTTCATTCATATTGCTGTAACTATTTGTACCAACACTAAAGTTTTGGAAGAGTATATTATATTAATCTTTAACGAAGTATTAACCACCAGACTTCTGCTTGCCGAAAAGAAAATAATAATATTTACATAAATAGCTAAAATAAAAAGAATAAAAAGAAAAGGAAGAAAGAAAGTAATTTGCTGTAAAATTCGTTGTAATTTTAATAGATCTAATGATTTTTATGTGCTACAAATAGTGTAATGTTTGATTTTTTCAGTGCTATTGATTTAGAATGTTACTCTTAGAAGCGGAAGAATCATAGTACATTAGGTGCTGTTCCACGGTAACTGACGCAACGTTTGGAAGCAAAAAGTTAACTTTAAATAATTAGAATAGGTAAAGTATTAAATATAAAATAGTTTATTTTACTGTCTCAAACAGCTACATTAATACATTAGTTTACCACCTTATTTGAAACCCTGTTTTTCTACTCGTAATGAGAAAAAATCATAAAACATTACAGTAACTGACGCAACCTGAAACAGACATATGTACTGATAATACAAAACAAATTCAAAAATCTGTGAATTATGAACTTGTAACAAGGAAATTTTATTTAACTAAAAAAGTATTGCATGCTTAAAAATAATATCCTTGTGCTATAATTAGGTGTTAGGCTAATTATTTACGCATACAAAAATAGTAGTAACTGACGCAATACAGAAGAAAAGCGGGCTTCTAATATTCATCTAGTGACAGCCAAATTATTTATTGCGAAGAAGTTTTTTCTCACAAGGGAGTTGGAAGAGTGTTTGTAAATAACTTCTGCAACGCACAAAAACATAAGAAAGGAATACTTGTTAAAATATTTCATTTTAATGTTTCCCAAAGATGTCCACTTTTACATGGAATTCACCATTATAGTTTGCAGCTTCAATTTTCTTAAATGTGTTTTTAGTGAGGTATTGTCGAAAATTTCAAAACGATTTTATACAGTTTGAGCAAAATAATAATGAATAACTCACCAGTTGTTCTAAATTGTAATGCTAACATCAAGGCAAAAACTACTGGCGGTGAAGAGCATTTCCAAGCTATAAAAATAATAAAGCATATAATTTATGTCTTTCAGTTAAAATAAATAAATAATAATAATAATAACAAAAAATAATAAATTTACAACTTATATTTTAAAAGTTCTTTTGAAATAAGACTAGTTCTAAATAGATTTTTGTAGTATACTTACAACATTTATCCTCTTAACTGTTTGGATATGTATGCACGTTTCCCTTTTGCTTCGGTATATCGAACAAATAAAAAAAAGAAGAAAGGAATCGCTAGCAAGAGAGACGCATAAATGAAATTCCTCTTTGTTTTAATCAACTTTAACATTAAAAAAACAGAAGAAACGACGCAGAAATACTACGAACACATTTTTGAAACAATAAACAAAATATGTCTCATAAAATCATTAATCTAAAAAAAAAACATTAGTAAAAGTATAATAGAAATCACGATATCATGTAAAACAGAGCAATAGAATAATCTCATCGGTAAAAGTAATTAAAATGGTAAAAGCTTTGCTTTTAAATTCCTCAAATCGTCTCTTTTTAGTTTGATTTTAAATGCCTAATATACTAAATTTGTATTACCAATGGAGGCAATTCACCACTAGAGGGACTCATCATGAGGGATCATCGTTGTCACGTGACATCCGTTCTTTGTTTACTAAGATTTTCAATTGAGTTCTACGTGGAGTTCACTAGGCAAAATTACTTATCTTAAAATTAATTAGACTATTTTCACAGCTTTTTCTGATTATAACCCAGTATTTACATTTAATTTAATCATTATAAAAGAAATTTATTAATTATTACAATAGTTATAGTGTTGTATTTAGTGTTAATTTATGTAATGTAGAAGAACTTTATTTAGTTCTAGTTTTTAATTAGATTTGTCGAACTCGATGTAAAGCGATACTAAGGCTTCCTTTGTTTACATTGCTTTCATCGATGCCACGTGACCAATGACGTTGCTTGAATTGCCACCCATTAATTTCTTGATGTTTTCTCCAAATGTTGCAGAAAACAAAATACGTAAACACGAATGCCTTCAGATAATTTAAGTTATATTTCCAGTTAGTCTACGTACCACTTTCACGGTAGCTAAAAAAAGGAACATATGTACAGCCCGTGCACAATGCAACCTCCCCCCTCCCCTTTTACCTGGTTAATCGTTTATTAACTTCAGTTACCGCGTGAAGCCAAAGTTTGGTAAAATGCTTTGAGAATAATACAACAAAATCTCAATAAAGCAGAACACGCCACGTGCACTAAAGCGGTTGTTCCTATTGCCGGTGTAGAATATATCATTTATTCATTTGACAGGACTACTTAAATCAAGATAATTTCATATTCTCTGCTGCCCTGTTCAGCTTTTTCTTCTTTTGAATGTGATTCTTCCTCGCTGTAATAAGAAGCTTAAAAAGCCACTCTTCATTTCGGCAATTTTTGTGACTGCAATCGTACAACATATCATTATTTAAAATGAGTTTGAGCAAAGTTATGCACGTCACGAGTCGAAAGTTATTCACGAGCCATCTCCAGTGGTTGTTTCCGTCTCCATTTTCTGAAAACTCATGGAAGTTGCCCGCTTGTCTTCACACGCTGATCCTTTTATTATTAGATCACTGACACGATATTATTATTCTCGGTGAATATGCATTGTGAGAAGATTCAACTCAACTCCAAACGCAGTTTGCAGTTAAGCTAAAACTGTTTAACTATGCTTTATAACAGTTTAAAGTCCATTTGCTCTTCTTCAAGTGTCTGAAAAAATCCTTAGCAACTTCTCTTTTTGTGACTGCCATCTTTCTTCATTATTAAAGAGGCTTGCCCCATCCCAGATTCCATTAAAGCAATTGCGGGCGCACCACTGTGGATGACTTTTTAATGAATATCATTAGAAGGCGAGCAAAGCGCAGGTGAAGAATAATAGAAAAAAGAGGCAGGGGGATCGATTTGTTCAACTTCCCCCCCGGAGCCCTGGATGTAATAAATGTCTCTGCTGAGGCTCAAATCTAACCCTTTATTACTCGAGTCTGGAGGAAACCTCTTTTAAATGTTGACACTATAATTAGGGAGCGGGGTGGGGGTTGGAACCACTTCTGCTTCTGGCCGGGGAAAGGATGAGGGGTGGAGGGAAGAAAAGAAAGACGGACGTTGCTTTCTGTATGACAAGAACATGGGCTACTTACAAGCTACGATACGCTTGTTTCCGACTTAATCGTTGAGAACATGCCTCCGACTAAACTTTCTTCTTGAAAATGTAAGATCTTTTTTCCCCCTTTGATTTTTTTTTTTTTTTTTTTGCTGAAGCGGCTATGAGCATAAAATTTACAAGTAACCTTTCTTTAAAGTTCACATTTTCATTATTTTTTGTAGAGATATTTGCTCATACCGCAACTATCGAAGTTTGAAATTGTTTCCTTTGGAAGAGAGATAGATTGCGACGGGATAGAAAAGACTTAAGTACTTTAGAACGTTATTTATTAAATTTATTTCACAGAAAATACTGCAAAAAATGAATGGATCTTAAAACTTTTATAAATATTGAAGTAATATGTGTCGAGGAGAAACACAGACCGCCGTATAGAAATTCTTCAACATGAGTTTCTTTTAATGAAAAAATTCAAAAGAGTGATCAAATATCCTTTCTGAAAAATCTTTCGAATAGGAACAAGTGAGGTACAGACGTACTCTCATATATTTTTACAAATATAAGACAATGCAGTAAAGGAGCTGATAATGTAATTGAGACAACCAAGTTTTTTGTTTTGTTTTGTTTAACAGATTTTGTTAAAAAATATCTTCGAACTTCGGATCTTCAACTCCGGGTTCCTTGAGCATTTACTCCTGTATCCCTTTCCTCCTCTTTCTTTCCACCAGTATGTTAACAATCCTTGTTTCTAGCTCTCTAAGTATTGCTAAACATTTGAAAATACTTCAATTTCCTATTTTAAGCATTACTTATGGTTTTAAATTTAAATGCGTACTAAAATATTCAGTTTAATAGAATTACAGTTTATGAAAATATTGCACATTACTTTGTTAACATTCTGACAAAGCTAAGCGACAGGATATATTCGTGCTCAAAGCTTGATGAAGACACAGGAAAAAAGACCTCATTAATCTAATGATTTTTGTCTACTAGATAAATATTTGTGTTACGCAATTGCTTTTTAATGCAATAAATGCACGCACTTTATTTAATGTGAAGCAAAGTTTTCCTTTGTGCAATGAAAAAAAAAAGGCCTTTTGCTTGAAGTCTAATGAAAGGTTGCTGAATATTCTGTATTAACACTTGAGAAACTACCAGTATTGGCAGCCGGAAATAACTGAGGTGAAACGGCCTAAAAATGCGATAGAAATGACTTCCATGAACATGAAAATGAGGCTACTTAACCCACTATTCAAGAAAGACCTTCATGTAAAAATAACTACAGTTTAAAGTAATCATTATTGAAAATTTTCAAAACGGAAAAAAGTTTCTTCACAATAATCCTTTAACATCAACCGCGTGTATTTTGTGTATTATTTTACAGATATTAATCCTTATAAATAACACAAAAAGTCATTATTTCTCTGTCATAAATGTCATTTATTATCTTATTTCCTGTAAGGACTAATTAACGTAATGTCATACCATTTGAGTAATTTAATTAGAAACCATCGAGTAATATATATTTCTTTTTCTGAAAATAAGTTGACGCCCCCAGGAAACTGAAGCAGATGTTTGCCTTGGAAGAGCTTATTACACTTTTTTGTGCTTCAATAAAGCCATAAATAAGTGGAACGACAAATAGCTGCACACGTACGTCATAAAAATTTGGTATTTGAGGAAATCCGTCACAGATTATTTATGGTAATCGAAAATTGCGTATTGTAGAACACACACGGTAACAGATAATATGATGTGTTTAAAAATTGAAAAGTGGTGGAAGGCGGATGTTAGGACTATTTCGCTGTCTTCAAGATTTGCATAAAGTGTGAACCAGATGTTAAGGTCATTTTTTGCTACGTTTAAAATGTGTTTAAAGCCAATGTTAGGATTATTTTGCTGTTTTTAAGAATTGTGCAAATTTTTAAGTAATTATTAAGGGTAATTGCTGTAAAGCTTTTCAGGACGTTAAGGACATATTGGGAGATCTCGACATTTTTATGAAAGCCCCTTAGAAGCGTGGTTTGTACGCTAGTGTCGTGGATGAAAGCATTGCTTTGGAATAACCTAAAAAAAGTGTAAGTCATCGTTGTGGATCGACATTTTTATGAAAACCCCTTAGAAGCGTGGTTTGTACGCTAGTGTCGTGGATGAAAGCATTGCTTTGGAATAACCTAAAAAAAGTGTAAGTCATCGTTGTGGATCGAAGTTCTTGACAATTCATATATTCAAGTAATTATTAAGGGTAAGTATTCAAGTAATTATTAAGGGTAATTGCTGTAAATCTTTTCAGGGACGTTAAGGACATATTGGGAGATCTCGACATTTTTATGAAAGCCCCTTAGAAGCGTGGTTTGTACGCTAGTGTCGTGGATGAAAGCATTGCTTTGGAATAACCTAAAAAAAGTGTAAGTCATCGTTGTGGATCGAAGTTCTTGACAATTCAGATATTGAAGAAAATAAATATTAAAAGTCTATCAGATAAATTCATCGTAGTTTACATAGCCTCAAATGGAAGATTAATATTGAAAATGGTAATAAATGTTGCGGATGCCTTTGGTTTCTGGCGATTTTAAAGTAGTAAGATAAGACATTCTGTTCCTATTTCCTACAAAATCTTTTGTTTGGAATTGCACCTGTCGCCCTGTATGTACCTGGCAAGATCTCCCTCAGTTAATGCAGACGTAGACATTTGGCGCTTATATATTTCGTTGTACTATTTATAACGATTTATGGAGTTTTTAAGATAAACCAAGTTTTTACAATGTGATAACTAATATACGAATAATTGCTTTTCTTAAAAAAGAAATGGTTGAATCCTCAAATGTTATTCGTCATTTTACCTTAAGGCAGCGGTCCGCAACCTAAATTGACTGAAGATCTACTTTTCAAGTTCGTCGAATAGCAAGATCAACTCGGAGAACCGGGGAGGTGGGGTATACACTATTAATAGGACATTGTTGGGATTGCGCCTGTCTTCAAATTGTAGGTTAATTCTTGTCAGAATAAGTTTTGATGCTTATAAAATACCTACTTTAAAATTTCTAAAATAATGTTGTTAACACAGTTAACTCTCGTCAGAACAATATTTCAGATACGAATATATTATTTCCTTTAAATTTGATAAAAAAAATTTAGTTTTTGTTTTGGTTTGTTTTTTAAATGAAGCACACATGTGAAATGCCGTTAATTAACTCTCACCGAGATCATAGTTAATGTGACGACTGACTTTCCATACTATCGGCAAGATTTTTATGTTCAGTGAATGGTCTGACAAATTAATAAACATTTACGCTGTCGCGATCGACTGAAAATGAGCTCGCTATCGACGGGTTGCCGACCACTGCCTTAAGGTGTCAAGAGGTCCCAAAAACTACCTATTCAAGATTTCAAGAATTGTTAACTATTTTGGAGCAATTATATTGTTTCCTAGATACGAGCTGTTTCCTTGACACTCTTAAGCCTTATTTCATGGTAATTTTTTTTAAAAAAAGTAAACGGGGTATCTTCATTTGCCATAATTTGCCAAAATATTGCTGAAGCGTAAAGCGTTACTCCCGAAATTCCTTCGAGCTTTAATCGATTCTCTGAAAAAAGAGATATTATTGACAGATACAGAAACATTAGAACATTAAATTAAGCAAATATCAAATGCACCCAGGATATATTAACATATGTGAACACAAGGCTTGTTTCACCTCGGAGAACATTCCATTTGGAAAGCGAAAACTGCGGCAGCCTCACTTCCGACAAGGTCGCGTGACAGCTCTCCTTTTTCAAGCTCGGTGCACACTCCTTTTGGATAAGGAGGAGAGAGACAGGGAGGCTGCGGAAATAATCGAGCTAAGATGTTTTCCAATATTAAACACGTCAAACACGCCGAAGTCACGTTTACTTTATTCCCTGCGATTCTTTTCCGTTTGCTTCCCATTGTTCGCCGGAATACAGTTCTCAGGCCATCTTTTTAATTCTTGATTTTCCACTGTTGACATGGGGATTATTCTGATATGGGGACGTTTTTATTCCGTCGGCTAACATTGCAAAAAGAATGTCACGTCCGAGTAATTTTTGTCGTTATTTAATATTGTCTGTGAATCTTTGTTTACATTATCGTCATTTTTCATTTGAGTATTAATCTCCTTTAATTTGTTTCGACAGGCTGCAATATTGACAAAGCAAAAGTTTTCAGACATTCGACAATCAGACATTCAATGCTTTGTTAAGCTCGCTTTACTTCTTAAAATTATTTTCACTAAAAACTGATATTTTCAAATAGAAATAGTTCTTAAGAAAACTTTCAAAAATATTATGTGGTGGCATAAAAACAAACTGTGACTTATTGTTTAAGTAAAAGTCGAATTTTTAGCTTTATTTTGAAATAGACTATTGATTTCCTAGGCTGTTGTGCGAGTATATATATTGAACCAACTGAGCTATACAATTAATTTGAGATATATCTCTGCTGAAAGATTAGAGTTAGAATCGGCAGTCCGCGGCAGAATACATTTGCCCCTTTGGTTACTAATTTTGGGAATTTAAGTGGGCCCAACTTCGCTAGTTTTAAGTATGGATTTCTCGCACCATTCTTCGTTCATTAAGGCAAATAAAGTTTTTTTTCTGTCGAAACTAATTTTAGTGAAATCATTTGATGCATATTATTGTTCGATCTGTTAAATACAGGATAAAGTGTTAGAACTACTTAATCAGATGTACGAAACATTGATCATTATTTCTACTTCAATGTTTCATACGTGACCGTAAATTTGATTCCACTGCAAGTTAAGGAAAGGCTACTATTGCGGTTCAAGCCTGGATACGTCAGTTGGTACAACTTTACCATTATTGTTTAAGGATCCCTAGACTTTTGTTTCTTGATAAAGTTGTTCGAGTTTGAATAGATTTTCATGATGCGTAAACGAATTCTCGACTTTGTTTCAACTTTTACAAAATGGAGCAGATTTGTCCCGATTTTAATGATACAGTAAAACCTGTAAAGTTGACCACCTGTCTAAGTTGACCACTTTTGTCAGGAACGGAGTTAGCCCTTCACCCTCTACCTCACCCTCCATAAGTTGACCACCTGTCTAAGTTGACCACTTTTGTCAAGAACGGAATTAGCCCTTCACCCTCTGCCTCACCCTCCATAACTTGACCACCTGTCTAAGTTGACCACTTTTGTCAAGAACGGAATTAGCCCTTCACCCTCTACCTCACCCTCCATAACCTGTCTAAGTTGACCACTTTTGTCAAGAACGGAATTAGCCCTTCACCCTCTGCCTCACCCTCCATAAGTTGACCACCTGTCTAAGTTGACCACTTTTGTCAAGAACGGAATTAGCCCTACACCCTCTACCTCACCCTCCATAACCTGTCTAAGTTGACCTCTTTTGTCAAGAACGGAATTAGCCCTTCACCCTCTGCCTCGCCCTCCATAAGTTGACCACTAAAGTGCTGCACGCAAGTGGTCAACTTACACAGGTTTCACTGTATCTTGTGTTTCTCCATGTCTTGCACTCAGTGAAATAATTTTAAAAAATTACGAGATTTGATTTAAAAATACTTCCTGAAAAAATCTTACTTTACTTTTAACAGAATATGTTCTTGTATCTGTGGATAGGAAATCTGTGGATAGAATCTTTGCGACATTAGTATTTATCTCATCAAGCAAAAGTCTAAACGCAAGTGGGTAGACGGGAAAACCTTGTAAGCACTCATTGAGCGAGTCCAATAATCACATTTCCCCCCTTCTCTCATCACACTAAAATGATCTTCCATTGTATTTAGTTTCTTCATATGACTAGATGTTGATTAAAAAAAATGCCTTGAAATATTTCAGTACCTCCCGCCCCTCCCCTAAAAATAAGTTTAAATAAAAAGAAGGGAAGGAAGGGAGAAATAAAATTAAAGCGAAAAAATGAACAGCTTGGTAAATAATTCAATGAAAAAAAGCAATGAATGCAACTTTGCAGTTATAAAAGCAACATCTTAACCGCAATACTACCTAAAACCAGGAAGCAGTTTAGTTAAATTATGCAAGTTGACATAAATATGCCACATATATCAAATCATTTGTTATCCAAAAAGGAAAAAGTTTCTTTCACACAAACAAAGGCACAACTTATATTAGGAAAAAAAATAAATAAAACGGCGTTAGAAAAAAAAAAACCCCTGATAAACTGAGGGAAATAATACATAACATGCTACCGGAAATTTTCAAAAGCTACTTTATTATTTAGGCATGAACAATGAAATATTTCAACAGTCAGACCATCATAATATATTTATCAAAGATTGTAAAATATAATTACTTCTTTTAAGTGCTTTAAAATGGATGGTTGTGTAACAGTTGCGTTACTTTATGAGATAAACGTCTCAGTTTTTGCTCAGTAATTATATCGTTTGTTAGAATACTAGGTAAAAGGAATAAGAATTATGTGCAGAAAAATAATTTACGGCAGGAAGCTCATAATTATTTTACTCTTTAATAAGAAATTAAACGTTCCTAATGACATTTTTTTTCTCTCCTCCCCCTCTTCACTTTTCCTTAAAAATTGATAAGGATATTTCTGCATTAATAAATACGAGTTACCTAAGGAATCTTTACCACTGTCATGTACTCTTTTACTCAAAATGTATTTCTATATTTCCCTATCGTTAAGTTACGAATTGGGGGTACTAAAAAGGGTTTAAAAACTAAAAAAAAAACGGTTTATATCTTTTGGTCGCGAATGTGGTCAAAAGGGCCAATTTTTACAAAATTCATAATTTACGAGAATGTTTTTAGAAATTGGTCTCTTACCAAATGTAACAGCTCAAATTCTTATGTATTAAAATCACAGAAATTCATGTTTAGATATTATTTAAATCCATCAACATCTTCTTGTGACACTTTGTCTTCAAATTTAGTGAAATTTTGAAAAAAAGAAAAAAGGAGGTAGATTACAGTTGATAGGTTGGGAGAAAAGTGCCAACATCTCTGGTATATTACTATTATTATTTTATTGAATACAAGTAGAAATGTAGAAAAACTATTTTAGACCACTATTAATACTAATAAACATTTTTTATCAGATTTTTCCAACTTTCAGTAAACTTTAGAGAACATGCACGACTCATAGCTGTAAACCGACTCTATTTTTACCCACTTTTAGACTCCCCAATTCGCAACTTATCCGTATTACTACGAAAAATAAATGAATAAATAAACAAAATAAATAATAAATAAATAAAATGAAATATAATACAAATAAAAAGAAAAACTAATAATACAAAATTTAGTTTTGTTTTCCCTCCCTTGTTATTTGTATTCCTTCTGAGTGTGAAGAGCATAAACGCGTAACCAGAGTAAAAAAAGCACAAATCATTAAAAAATACAATAAATAGCTATTTCAAGGCCACCATGAAACCTCTTTATCAGTGCAAACACTCAGCATCAAATTCTTAAGGGATCGACGACGCGGAAAAACGATCATAGTCCCCAATTTCTAAATTCTGAGAATTACGATTTTAAGGTTCTGTATTTTGATTGTTTTTCTTATGAGAAGTATCCTCATTCAGTGGATTGTCTCCATTTCTTACCTAAGTAATATTGGATATACATTCTGTACACAATAAGCTACCTGTATGCACTGAAAACTCTGTCTCAAATCTCTAAATTCTCAGGTTACGCTTTTAAAGTTTCAACTATTGCAATTTTCAACGTGCAAAAATGTTCAACTCTTGAACATTTTTGCACGTCAGGTAAGAAGAGTCATCAATGGCCGAGTCGTCTGCATATTTCTTGCCTAAATGGCATCACATATGCATTCCGTGCCAAATTTGGCAAAAAATTTACTTTGTCCGTTTTACCCCGTGACACTCTATATCTTTTTGCTCCAATGTTTTGACGATATGTGCTTTATTTATGTAGAATCCTCATTTTCTTCGCACTATAATTCATCATTTTTCATATAACGCTGATTGTTTCTTGAGGTTGAGGGCAAATAAAGAATATGGAGGCATAAGTGACAAGTAGATATTACATTATCGCTCCCCATCATTTTCCACTCACCATTTATAACATGATAGCGCTCGCGCCATTCCGACTGGGAGGACGTAAGTAGAACCAAGTCCTGACGATTAATTGCCGAGTCTGGGAAGCCTATTTTAAATTTGCTTCGCTCCACTCTATCAATCAGCTTTGTAATTGATTTCTGCCGACTTCCATGATTAGCTCTAGACGTTGGGACTGTGTAATGCATTACAGGGCGGCTGCTCATCAACTATATTTTATCATTCATACTTATCACCTGATTCGCAATGCAGGATTCGTGTAGGTGTTATGTGGATTCAATCTGAAAATTTAATGTGTTCTTTAATACAGGGGTTCCCAAACTTTTCCATCTCGTGGTAGCTTTAGAAGGATTAGAATTTTCTCACGGCACACTAGTCATATAATATAATTATATGTTATGTAAAAAATATATGTAATACTAGCACATTTGAAAATCTTTGCAGAATAAAAAGGGAGGGGCTAAGAACATTCACCCCTCCCCTACTGGAACCTTATCTTATCACCGTTGCAGTGCGTTGCGAAAGATAACGTATCGTCCCCTTCCCCCTTCACTAAAAAAAGTTAAGGTATACTGATTTTTGCACCAAATTAAATCTGCAGGCTTGAAAAAGCTTCTAGTGCCGAACTAATAGCTTCTCGTATAGTTCCGTCTAGAACTATAGGAATCTAATTTCCCGTATACACTAACTTCAAATTAATAACCTCTCTCTCTCTTTCTCATTTAGCTTTAGTTCTTAATTACCTCAAACATACCTTTTCCAAAAGGTTAATACATACTCATTCACTAATTCATTCATTCATTCATTTACTCATTAATGTATTTATTCACGCATTTATTTAATCATTTATTTATTTATTCACTCACTTATTCACTTATTCATGTATTTCTTTGCTCATTTCTACATTCGTAACTTCAGAAATATCCTTCAAAATATGAGGAAGGAAATAATAAATGAGAACATCAATAATATTAAAGAACAAATAACAAAAATATTGCTGAAACGTTTTTCGAGTTTATAAGTAATGTCTGTATCAGTGCTTCGATTTGAGAGCTTCTGCATGTAACACTGAAGTGCTGATGATGTTCCGAAGTGTTGATGTGATGAACATGAACTGGCAAGATGATCGATCCGTGGTTCAGCAGCAGCTCAGAATCGGAACCCGAATGTGCCAGGTTCTGATCCCGGCGTTGTAGCCACAAACGAGAATGTAACGTACCTTGCCTAACTTTCAGTGAGTAGCCTAATAAGAGTTTTCTTGGGTTTATCCTACTCAATACGCAAATGGGGGACAGCCACCGTTGGAAATTCTTCAGAAAAGCACCCTTAGGGGCCGTTCATAAATGATGTCACGCTTTTTTCCCATATATTTGACCCCCCCCCCTTTGTCGCAATATGTCACACGTCAGCAGACCCCCCTCTACCTTTGTCACATGTCACGCTATGTTGCATAATGTATGGTGTCACACTTCTTGTTACCCCCTCCCCTCCCCTTGTCACACTTTGTCAAAATTTCACGAACCCCCTCCCCCCCTCGAAGCGTGACATCATTTACGAATGATCCCTTACCGCCAAAGTGATGCATGCCGAAATATTCACGAAATAGAATTCGTCTGGAGCAGTACAGCCCGTTGAGAACCTTGAACGATTAAACACAAATCAAGCGAAACACGTACAGCTCTACCATGAACCAAAGTGCCTGGCAGAGTTCCAAGAAGAAACCATTCGTGTCTAAGGGAGGAACTGCTGGTGCACGGAATGTTCCGTTTTTGTTCTCGTTCTAGTTCGTTTAGCATACTTGATTTCTTCCGAACTGATGCTATATGACAGTTTACAAATTTAGTTGCTTTCAACAAATCGAAAAGCAAACGGTCTGATTCGCATACTAAATAAACTTACATGCAACCGAACCCTAAAACTCGAATACATTCATCCTTTTCTGCCATGCGCAGTAACTCTCAAGTGTGAAAACTCCGTGGTCGAATTATAAAACTGTAGCAAATTTTTTTACATGGGTGTTATATTTTGTTTGAACAAGCCTTTATTTTGTTGTTATTATTTTAAGCCACAAGACTTTGTTTCTATGGCAGATATAAACGCTTTTGTTACAACGGCGGAGATTCGTAACATTAACCTTAGAGCGTAATTTTCCGTCCAAATGTCAAAATTTCGTGGTCAATCTGTACCTGCAATAAGTATACAATTTTTGCCTTTAATGACATTGATTTTCCTTTAATATTTGACAGATTTTTGAAATTATTTCGTCATTTATTTTTTTAGGACCTTGAATGTACATTTGACTGTACCAAGTGATAAAAAAAATTTTGGTAGGAAAAGAAAGGTTCTTCTGAAATGGGGCCCCGCGTAGAATCGTATTTCAAAGAAAATTTATCGCCCATCCCATCTACGTGCCCAGATAAGAATCGCAATGTGTCTGCATTAAGCCATTTTACATTTCCGCTCATCACTCAAACGTCTCAAATTCCCTGAGTTTAATCACACCTCTATGATCCCCTCCTCTATCTTTTCGATATCGAAAGATCCTTAACTAGGATCGACAACATTTCTCTTCTATTGTCCGAGGGCAGCAAGAGATCGAGACTTAACTTTTGGAAATTATACGTTAACACTGAAGAGAGGACTTTGAAGTCAAAAAAATTGACCACTTTATCGTATGACTGTATAATTTTGAGCATCACGTGGATATCAAAGGTCTTTGTTACATCGTCATTAAAGGGGGCGTTTGATGCAAGTAGGTGTTAAGGACCTACGGTCTATAGATAATAAGTGTCATTTTTCGATGAGGATACTTTAAAAACACGAATTTCTGATCAAATGTTCTTTGTATGGATATTGCCATTTTCAACTGAATGTATAATTCCAAATTTAAAATCATGTATTTTTTGTTTATTTGTTTAAGCTTCTAAAGCTTTAACTAGTGTAGCTAATGATGACTATGAATATTTTAAAAGCCCGTAATCGTAAAGATTTTCCAAGGCTGCAGCTAATGCTTTTCAAGTCAGTGGTATAGTCAAAGGGTACACATCGAGATGGCGATTCCCAACTTTTATACTTTAACGCTAGCGTTCCTAAACTTTTTAAAATGTAATACAAACGTTCCCTCACTACAGTAAAACCCCGTTAAAACGTGGGTGTCGGGGGACATGTTTGACACCCGCGTTATAACATAACCGCGGTAGTGAAACTATACCACGGAACCCTATTCACGAAATAATACTCGCTTTTGTTGCATCATTTTTAAATTTATCAATTACTCGTAACTTTTCTTTCCCCTATAGTATAATTCTTTCTTTTCCTCTTTGCTGCCATTTGATTCACTGAAATTGATGTGCAAGAAGCCCACATCTCAGCTGCGTAATCAGTCTGTCGAGCGATATGTTATACACACGCATAACCAGACTTCTGAAGATGGAATAGTTAAACATTGAACTGAACAGTCAATCACAGATTGAGCTCCGCACATGCCAAGAGGAACAAGTCAGGGCAATTGCACCCGATTTTGAAATCAAGCTATATGTCCTAGGTTTGAAAGACAGAAAAAGCATGAAAAAGGTGTACATCCGGCCTATCATCATAGGGCTTTATCTGTTAGTGTGTCTGGTGGGGGGATGGGTGCTCTTTGGCTAGAATATTTGTGTGCTCTGGCTGGCTTTATTTAGAATAGTAAATAAGGAATCACCTTTAAATGGCAATGATAAAGGGTGGTTTAAGCATCGGGGGACATGATAGTCACCACGATATATCCGATTCCGTGGTATACTGAGGTGCGGTATAACAGGGTTTTACTGTATTTGATTTCCCTAACTTTTACTCGTTTCTGTAAGAGTCCCGCACCCTTTTTTCCCCTCAAAACTACACCACATCTTTGAGGCTTATCTTTCGTATTCTGTTTGTCTTCTTAAACTTTGTAAACTTTAATTATGTAAACGAACACCAAGTATAGAGGATGGAAAAGAAAGAAATAATAGTAGTAATAATAATAGTAATACTAACAATATTTAAAAAGAATCAAAGCCTACTTTCATTTTTGTCCGTCACTTGAAAGAAATGTAGAATTCCTATTCATATATACTTTAACTTTTATATTCCTACTTTCCACTTCAATTTATTTCGAGCAGAAAGGACACTTAGTTATTATGAATAAAATATTTAAAGCTGATTTGGAAGGATACATTTTACTTGATGTTCTATAATTAAAGCTCTGTCTAATTTCATATTACCAAGATGCAGTTTAACGTATTTGTCCCACAAATGCTGATTAAAACCGATAAGAGTTATTGTTTACAAATTGATTATTTAATATGCTAAAGTAAAAAAAAAAATAAATTCCCTAAGACAGCTGTTCCCAAACTGTGGTATGCGTACCACTAGTGGTACGCGAAGCCTCTCCAGGTGGTACGCGTGCAAGCAAAAAAAAAAGAAGAGGTTAAAACACAAAAACTCAGGATTGAAGATCGGATTTGCCCGGTTAGAGTTGGGAGAATGTTGACTCAGTTCACAACCACTCATATTTATGAAACTGCTTTCTCCAATATGATATTTATTTGAAATAAATATAGAAGCAAATTAAATGTCGATCCAAACTTGAGGTCAAAATTAACTTCTACGGAACGAGACATCACCTCGCTTGTATCTGCCATGCAGCAGCAGCCTGCTCATTAATTTTGTTTTTTCATTTTTTTACATGATAGGAATTTTGTACTTAAAGACATATTTCTAATGCTGTTTTGGAAGTGCGTATTAAAAATATATTTTATATATTTCATTTTATACATATAGCTTTATTTTAATAAACGCTTTTCTCTGTATTAACTATAAAAAGGGTGTGCTTGAACTAACCTAGTCGTCGCAGTATTTTTCTATAGCCCTATATTAGTGCTTTTATTCTATATAATAAAGTTACATTAGCAGTGGTACGCAAATGGTTTGCGAAAAACGGTGATTCGCGAAAAAAAAAAAAAAGATTGGGAATCACTGCCCTAAGACAAGAAACAAATAATACTAAAATTAAGTTCATCAAAAAAAGAAAACATTAAAACGAATGTAAGCGCCCATTTTTTGCAATGCTTAAGTTTGCTTGTCTCAATAATTTTACATTGCAGAATATAAGCGAAATACAAATGCATCAAATGACTACGTATGAACAAAAGTATGCGTGCTCGTGGTGTGTAATAAAGGGTGGTACACTCATATGTATGCAGTGGAAGCTGCTTAACCCCTTCCCTCTCGCTCCCGTGAAAATGACGTGCTGAAATTTCGCCTTCTATTTCTCACTTCCGTGATATTTCCGGGCTGGAGTGTTTAAAATTTCAAGCTAAAACAAATCAAAAATTAATAAAAATGAATATATAAATATTGTTTATACACATATTTTTATATAATTTTCAGGGATAAAAAATAGGCACTTTTATGATCGTTTTCTTGAAAATTACCCGACCGTTAAGGGGTTAATGGTAATCACATCCGGACGAAAGTAATTGATAACAATATCCCAATGACTATATTAAACGATAAAAGTTTAATGCTGGAAAAAAGCATTTTTCCACGTTAAGAAATAAAAACACTGTTGATTTTCGCAGACAATTTTACTTTACATATCGTAGAAATGAAATAAATGTATTAAGCGAAGAAACAAAATAACAAGAAAAATCTTATAACAGTAAGTAAAGACTTTTGAAAAACGAAAAAAAAACATTGAATGCTCATGTTTACTATTTGTCGGATTTTTTTTTCTTTTTTTTTTGTTACACATCGACCCGAGATTAGAAGCACGTCTTTTATCTGAGTGAAATACTTTCCTGACAAAATTTCAGAAAATAATTTACGAACAGAAGAAAAAAAATCTTTCTCCGTACTTTTCACGAATAATTTCTGTAATTGGATAACAATAAACGAAGTTTTGATTACAAAAATGACAATTCTTTAATGTATCTGTAACAAGCTGATGAAGACTGAGCCATTTTGATGACATTTAACGACTGATAACATTAAGCGTGATCACATAAAGCGGCGTCCACTGTATATTGCAATTTCACTGCGTTTTATTTTTCTTCCCTTGTGGAGTAACACCAAGCGATTGGTAGGCGACCGATCATCAGGTCACGTGTCGCTACCAGCTGTCTTCAGGGTGACAAGTAATTTAGAGCCTCATTAATCGAGATTACCAGTGACACCTGCAAGTGAAGCACTAGTGCCGGAATCTAAGCCCTCATTTTGTTTGGGTCGGGCGGGCTCTTTCCGCTACGAAGATGTAGCGAAAGTTCATTGCTTTCCTTCTCTCGTTTAAAAAGAAACGTACTTGGCACTTAAGATTCAGCTAGTGTAGTACTTTTAACTAAGTGTGGGAAAATAATGATCAATGAATTTGGCAGGCAGGATATTTGACGAAATTAATCTTATAGGTAATGCGGATACGTACCCTTCGGGTAGATAATTACTCCTCCTATAGAATCAAATCATTGCTTCAGTTAGTATACATATCTAAAGCTTTTTTTTACAACAACGTGTTACTTCAATATTTAGAAACATGAAATGAAACAGCAATTCTATAGAAAAATTAGTACTGTCAAAAAAGTTCTTTTTTGGGGAAAAAAGTAGAACTAACTTTAAATTACTATTTGCGCTAAAAGGTGAAAAATAAATTCAATGTTTAAACAACATCGATACGATTTATAAACATAATTTTTGAATGTGCCTCTCTCTTGAGATTTAGTCGTTTGTGATCATGAATCAATCACAAATATAAATGGCTTAGAATTTGCAACAGTTTCAATGTAAAATAACACATGGTGTAATGATAATTAGACTGTCATAATTTTGCGCCGACTTCAAAAATTATGTTTAAAAGTCGTATCGATGTTGTTTAAACAATTAATTTATTTTTCACTTTTTAGCGCAATTTTTAATTTGAAGTCTGTTTAACTTTTTATTTCCAATTTTGTTAAAATTTTTAAAATTTATTTACTTTGTATTCCTAATTGAAATTTCCGTTATTTTTCGTATTGCGATTTAGTGCCTGAACCTAAAAACCCTTCCCATTAAAAAGCCAAATAATTGACGTAGCCTAATAATACTACATAGTAAGCCTAATAATTGATGCTAAATTGAAAAAGACATGTTTCCTAAATAAAAAAAAAAAATGGAACATAAACTTTTTGCTTTGGAAAGCAATAAAGTAACACTGTGGCCGATTTGTGATGAGAGGAATAGAGATCAAAGTTAAATGCACCATTTTTTAGTTCAGGTACATTGATGCTATTTTCCTTACCTTCTTGACTCGTAGATTCTTGAATGATCCAGTACTCTTGCTTCCCCATCAAGCTTCATCAGCACTGATTACAAATTGCATGGACTAAACCGAGTTAGGCTTGATGGATCGCCAAATAGGGCCGGTTTTCATACTCAGCCAGATCATTAGAAGACATCAGTAAAAGATTTGGAGTAATTTATTAATCAGCTTAATCAAGGGAAAACAAATTATCTTCATTTTTCATCGGATAGGGCTAGCTGTCCGTCCTCTTCAGCGCAGTCAGAAATCATAAACTTCATCGGTAAGCAGATGGCCAAGAGTACTTTAAAAAGCAGCTGGCTCCTCTTCGTATAGTAGCAATCATTTTCGGTGAATAATAACTAAGTCAGATCTGGCATATGCCTATTAATGTCCTAGTTGCTTTCATTTCGAATGTAAATCTGAAAAAAATTTATGCGAGCTTGAAGTCATAATCCCAAACAAGCTCGAATGATATGCAGATATATAAAATTCTGACAATGCTAATGCCCATTCTCTGGCGGCAATTTCTTTTTTGCATAGTGAAAAAAATCTGCAGTTCAATTTCGTTGTTCTGGAATGGATTTGAATTGTTGAATACTACACCATTGCTTAAAATTATTAAAAAATTTTAAGAGTACAAATTAGTTATAATAAATTGGTTTATTTTTGCATTCGATCGCCACGTAATTTTCCGTAGTTATGTATTTGGAGATTTTATGAAGCACTTTCATTTGAAAACTGTTTGGGGAGGGGGGCGAGGGGGGGGGCTGTTTGGGCAAATCAGAGACGAATTATCTTTATTACAGTATACGTTCTTGCATAAGTCGGAAGTGTTTTGGCCAAAATTTGAAAATTTAAAGTGATAAGCTTGGTTTAGCCCAACCAAACGTTTTTCCTTATTCATCGATGGTCAAGACCTTTAATGTACTCACGCCAGAGAGTACCACTATGTACCACTAATGACTCAAGCACGATTTGGTTTGAGCGACGCGTAGCACCGATGGCTCACACTCGAGTCTTATACCGGGCGGTGTGTATCATTGGAGGCTCACGTATGATTATTAAATCAGACGGAAGAGGGGGAGGGGACTAGAAAAAGAGGCATATAGTGAAAAAACTGAACAAAAAAAGAAAGAAAGAAGGACTTGCACCATTTTAAAAATAAATGGTAAATAAATATGTTAAAATAGGAGCCGAGGGTGTTTAAACACCCACACCTTCCTATGGAGTGAAACACTATTATCAGCGTCGGCGTGAACGTGTCAATGACAACATCTAATTATCTACAAAGTTCAAATTCTGTAAAAAAATCATTTTAAAATCAAAATTAGTTGCTGAATCTTATATAATTATAGATTACTTTTCAAAATTTCACACAGCTCAATTAATTGAGAATCCGATAGTAAATTTCCATTGCATTGTACGCATCTTATAGGATAAAGGATAAATAGGATCTTATAAATAAATAAAAATTAGTTTTAAAAATAAAAAAATAAACACTTTTTGCAGAACTTTGACTTGGCTCACACGCAAAAACGTTTTTCCAACCTGCTGCTCAAAAAGTTAGATTTTATACGTCCCAGTAAACTTTTAACTTCACTAAATTTTTGTATCGAAAATGTTCCTAAGCTTCGTGTAAAATATTTTTGTTTACCTCATTTTAAAATGACATCAAAAAATATTTTCTTTCCTAATCTTCTGTTTTACTGAATTGCTGGTATAAAACTGATACTATTAGTATACGGGAAAGCTGTTTTGAACTTTAAAGACATTTATTATTCATAAAGTTCACCAGAGAAATAGGACGGGTGAAAAATTGATATAAAACTGAAGATAAAACCCATCAGCTTAAATTACAAGGTGTATATTGTCAATGCATTATGCAGCACGTAAATTTCATATGCGTTATTCGTTGTATTAGGTTCAGTGCTAAAATAAAACTGAGCAAGAGTACGAGAACTTACACTACTTGGCGATAAAAAATATTTGCCAAAGTCTGCCAAATTGCAATCATTAATCACTGTCAATTCATCTACGCCCCTCCCCGAGGCTAAGATACTACTGCTATTGGCGATTGTGTTGGTTTGTTGTTGTTCGTAGGAAAGACTTTGACAGGTATACCGACACTGTGTCCGATGGTGTCGACTCTGAGGATGCTACACGGTGCAAAGCATCCCCCAATTGTTTATTGGGGTGCTGGGTGCCTCCAATTTTTTCTTATCGTGTTTTCACGATTAAGACATAGCATTACTTTTAAGGAGACTTGGCACCTTTCAAGTGTCGAAAATCGGTGAAAATACCGATTTTTCAATTTTTTGCTTAAAATGTGGTTTGACTCTTCTAGTACATCTCAGCGAAGTTTTGAAGCGATACATCCAATATAAATGTAGTTAAGAAGTGAGAAAATTCAAATATTTCTGATGTTTTAGTAGGATTTTGTATTTTTTTAAACTGCGTTTTCTCGATTTGTGTTTTTTCGCAATATTGCAGTACTTGAATTGCTAAAACTTCTACATATATTCATGTAGCAACTTGAATTTTTTTTGTGTGTGTTCAATATGCTGTGCTTGATAAAATTAGGGATGGATTTTGCTATATATTTGTAAAAAAATTTTTTTTAAATGAAAATGTAACAAAAGTCACTTTTTTTTCTGTGTTCTACCATCGATGTGACTTTAAAAACTTTTTTCTCGAAAACTAATTAATTAATAGCAAAACTCATCCCTAAAATTGTAAACAATACTATAATAAGTGCTTTAAAAAAAATTGGTAAAAAAAGTCAAGAAATGAAGAAGAAGCAAATTTAAAATCGTTAAATTATTTTTAAAAAATTAAATTTTGAAATTTTCTGTTAGTCGAATTTTGATTTTTTACGTAAAAATCATTTTGTTGTGCCTTTGCGCTTCATAATATACAAATGAAATTGGTAAAAGTTCTTAAATAAAAATATTGTCAAAAGGTGCAAAATCCCCTTAAGGGTTTTAAAAAACAAAAATACACATGTGAAAAGGAAAAAAAAACTCCCAATTTTACAATTTTTTAGGGTTTTTTTTGGGGGAGGGGGCAGAATTATTGCTAATTAAAACACATTTTTTGAGCTGTATTCAACCCCTCCTTCGTCCCCATTTTGTGCTTGAGCGCCCTCACTGATTTTCAAAACCCACTACTAACTTTTCTAACTTTATCTGTCAGGAGAGCTGGGGTCAGCAGTGTTGCTGGAAAGGAGAAAGTATAATGTGCTCTTAATGCTTATTCTTAGTGTATTTCTCCGATTTTCCATGTGCACTCCTCAATAAATCTTGATCATCTGAGTTTTTTTACTCCTATTTTACACATGGTATTTGGTTGAGTCCTATTGCAAATGATTAAGTAAAACAAATAATTGACCTTATACAACATATACAGATTAACACATACAAACACTGACAAACTGATTTTGCCTGTCTCGTCGTTCCCGAAGGAAACTACGTTTTTAAAGCAAGTTTTATTATTTATTTATTTAGTTTCATTTGATCGTATGGTTTCAGTTCAATGAAAGGAAAGTTTTTTTTCTCTTTTCTTAGTTCATGCATTTAATAATTTATACATTTAAGATCGTTCTTACACGAATGAAAGAAATAAATTAATTCTCATAGAAAAAATGTGTCTCATATTACTTAAATAAACTGCCACAAAACATGTGTGTGTGTATGTATTGCTTCATACTTGCAAAATTCGGTTGCTTCTAAAATAAAAACTGAAGTTATTATGGAAGAGGGAAAAGAACTGACAGAAAAGAGAGAGAGACTGACACGAAGTGCATGACAAGCAAACATTTCCCTCAAATCGAAGATATATCCACCATTCGTATCTTCAATTTTCATACTGGCTTTTAGCATTTCATCCGCCGTCTTTATAAAAAAAGCAAAGTCATAAAGCGAAATAAATATTTTTTTTAACAAAAGAAACAAACTCTGAAAAATCTAGATAACTGACACGTTGTAATATTGAAGTACAATTTCGAACCTCAATAACCTTTGAGCATTTCAAGCATTAAGGTTCTCAATACCTTTTAGTAAATGAATTTTAATACCTTTAAAAAGGAAATATTTATCCCACAATGTACGTGAATAAAAAAGACGCTTGTAGACAATTCTTGTCAATCCACAAATGCCTTGAACCCTTCTTGTAAAACATGACAATTAGTGGCGAAATCCCGTGATTTGCAACTTTTGATATTTATTTTAAATTTAGCTAAAAATAAAGAATGGGAAAAGTAAAATTAAAAAGTATCATAAAAACAAGTTTAATTATCCGTAAGGATGTAAACACAAATTAAAAGATTGAAAAAATAATTTAGGGAATTACATATAAATTTATATTAAGTATTCAACAGTAGCCTTTTGATAGGGGATAAAATAAGTAAAATAAAAAAGTGTTTTGTCTGTCGGTCTGTCTTTTTCAAGTAGTAGTGGACTTTTAACAGAATTGAAGTAAAAGAAAATCGCTCCTGCTCATCAGAAATTCTGTAGAAGAAATAATCAGCGTAATTATAGATTAATCCAACGACGAAAAGAGAAGAAGAACAAAAAGGAAGGAAGAAGAAGAAGAAAAAGAAATGATGTGACTGATGCATAAAATCTCTTATAGAAATACCTTGACACTTAGATTTTAATGTATAAATATAAAGTATAAGTATAGAATGGGAGAAAAAAAATGAATGAATAAAACAGAAACATATTTTTATAATTATGTTATTAAAAATAATTTACTCAAAGAGATTCAACGAATATTCAACGAATGTATGAATTGTTAAAATTAAAAAGGAGGGAAATGTGGAGGACAAAAGTTACCGTATATACTCGTGCTTAAATTAAAGAATTTTTGGCAAAATTTGGAAGAAGAACAGGGGCTTGATTTTTTTTAGTTCATAGTAAGAAAAGTGAAAAAGAAGTTAGTGAAAACAAATGTATTTACCCAATTGTCTTCGGAAAAGTTAAATTTTACTTACACTGGAAAGTTTTTTGCAATTTCCGCTTTAGGAGTTAGGAGGAAGACTTACACATGAGTTGACCAATACACGAGTATATACGGTATTTTTATTTCCAAACATGTACCACTAATTCTCGGTCAGTTTATCTTTTTCTAAAGTTGTGCTATTATGTTGAAATATTCAAAGGAGAACTTTAGCGTATGATTGACTATTAACAATATCTCAATTAGGAATTCATGTTTGAAAATTTAATCATGGTTAGCAGTTGATTTAAGTCACAACGATATCATTAGCTCACATCAATTGAAAAACATCATCCAGTTACTTATTTTAGTCTTTAAGTTGGAATGAAATTCAAATAAAAATTTATGTTCCATAACATGGACTTTAACGACAAAAAGTAGGGATTTTTCCTTCCTAATTTGTTGCAGTTCAAGACACAGCGCTACTAGTCAGTTATTTTATGGTCTTTTGTTTACGAAAGTTACATATATCTATTGTTTCAGAAAGCAGATAAATCCCTAAAACGTAAAGGAAGTACTGACGCGTTATTTATAGTGTGATGGAAGTTTGTAAACATAGATTTGTATTTGTTGCTTAGTTCATTAAACTTTTGTGTTCGACTTTGAATGATATAAAATTTCGTTTTATTGCACAAATATGGTTGGTTTTTTTCTGTAAAAACTCTTTTAATGATTCAAAGCGTAGTTAATATTTGTCTGGCAATTGACTACTGCAACCAACAAACAAAACGTTTAGCTAACCTCGTTTTAAGTTCGCAGCATTTGTCCTTGAACCATCGCAATTTGATGCATTTTCTTAAATCATTTATTTTAAATAGTAATAACAAATGAACAATAATAATAGATAATAATAATAATTAATAATTAATAATAATAAATAATAATAATAATAAATAATAGTAATAAATAAACTAATTATTTAAATGAATAAATTCAAATCTTAAACTTGAACGAAAAGGATTTGTTGAACAAAATTATTGTGTCCATTTCATGTACTTAAAATGCTTTTTATGTACTTAAAATCCTATCATTAATTACTAATATATATATATTACCATTTAAAAGTTTTATTTATTAACCCTTCAACTGTACATCCGAATGTATTTCGGAATACTAATAGTTGGTCACATCTAGTTTTCCCTTACGGCGTACGGGCATGGATATTTTCTCCCTTCTTGTTTTGATTTGTTCGTATTGTTAATTTGTTGAAAGAGAGTCCTCAGTATCAACCCCTTAACTAGTCAATTTTTTACCAGAAATGTGTCTAACCCCCCCCCCCCCCCAGCCTTTTTGTTGATTATAATTCAGCTTTAAACTTGGCATAAAATAAAATTAAAAGAGTGTAAACAAACAAAAAAAAAATAAATCATAATTAATGATCATAAATACTCATTGAAACAATTTTTATGTTTTTATTTATCTATTTATTTTTTTTATAAATTTGAACACAAATGCCTTTAAATGTTTGCTTTTTGAGAAATCGTGGAGTATATGCAATGAAGATTATATTAGATCACACGAACAATTATCTAAAAAAAGCAATATTGAAAAGTATAAAATTTTAATACATAGTACGCTTTTAATAGTGTTAATAATTACAGTTCTTGAAATCAGTAATACAGTCTTCATTGTATATACTCTGTGATTGCAAAAAGCAAACATTTAGGGACCTCTGTGTTCTAAAGTTATTTTTAAAAAATGCTTAAATTCAATTTTGCATATATATACAGTGGAACCCCACCATACGTCCGCCTCTCTACTCGTACAACTCGTCATTCACACGCTTGTCCCGCGATTCGGACGGTGTCAGGGGCCAGGGTTGCCAGTTTGACTTTTTTTAAGAAAAATATCAAAAAATCATGCTCTTTTTGAACTCGTCTGGAAAAAAATTGTTTGCGTTTTGGATGTGTTTTAAATTTTAATACTTTTTGAGATTTTACTAGAAATTTTTACTTTATAAGCAAGAGGAAGTGGTTAAAGAATATTTTTTTCTTCCGAGTTGGAAAGTAGTAGGGTGATTTTCAAATTTGAGGCATTTTTAATGTCCGACAAAAGACTAATTTTTATATTAAAATTAAATAACTTGTTGGGTTAAGTGTTTATTTTTTCTAAAAGTACATACTATTAGGAGTAATCAAGTGTAATATTATAAGAATATGTCTTAAACTTTTTTTTATATGAATTTTTAATAATGAGCAACCCTATGAAAACAGACTGTCCGAAACGGCAAAGTGAAATTTCTCTTTAATGTTTGACCTATTTCAGAGACATAAAATCACTAAAACGAACATATGTACGTTCGAAATATGTTTTATGATAACTCTATTTATTATCTTTGAAATTAAAAAAAAATATATTGGCTGTAATTAATTGTTTTGTGTTGTCCGAGGGAAATGTCAGGTCTGTTACTATCATGTCTGTTACCAGGATTAATCAATTTTAAAATTACTCAGTAGGATTGCTCCACCATATTTTTATATTGTTCTTCCAATTCAATATATGGAACAAACTATTTTGGATGATCACCTAGGATATATTGAAGACTTTTTGAGCTTTCATAAGGTGAGTATTTTTTTATGTTGCCAGGTCTGTTACCATATTTTAAAATTTATTTACTGTAGCCTTATTAACTGTTTGTCACAAACAAAGTAACTCTGTAAGGTGTATTTGAGCAATGACGGCTTAAGTCTAAAATGTTAACACATGGTAGTTAAAAAAAGATTAAAATGTCAGGTCTGTTACCTGGTAAACGTAACAGACCTGACATGATTTTTAAAAAATAATGTAAAACTTTCAAAATTTGTACATAAACTTCTAAAATGTCACATGTATAATACGTAGTTGCTGGAAACACACAATAATAATAATAAAGACTAGCATAATGTTATCATAAAAAAAGTTTTAATATTATCTACACATTTTATCCAAAAGAATATTCCTTAAACTATTGATTTTCTTTTTAAAAATTTACTTTTTTTAAACAAATCATCATTTTGTAATTCAAAATTTTAATTTATTTCTAAATAAACAATCATTAACTCAACATCTCTATATGATACTTATATACATATTTCAGTTTTATAAAGCACACACGCCAAAATTTTACAATGTATTATATTGCATGTTTTGGTGCAAAATGCTAATTATCCTTGGATATTTTGGAAGCCCATGTATAACTACATTTTCAGAAGAAATATTTCGTATACATATAATATCTGCTTTACCAAATCATGTCAGGTCTGTTACCCGAAGTCAGGTATGTTACCTTGCAAAAAATATTTTTTCAAAAAGAAGTATTTGACTTAAAATTTGAAAGGAGGTTGCAAATAATAGATATGAAACCTATTTATGAATAATCTTTGCATATATACAGCAAAGAATTATTTTAAAACATTTTAGAGAAAAGTTAAATTGCTAATAAGGAGTTCAAGCAACAGACGTTACATGAAATAATATAAATAAAATATTAAATATTTTCCTTTTGCAAAAGTGTAAAATAAATTTTTATTTTAGACATAATTACCTGCATAGAAACTGGTTTACTAATTAAAAATATTCTAATCTCATACAAAAACCATCAAATTTTTGTCCGGTAACAGTCCTGACATTTTTTAAGTTCGTGGCGAGTTATGAAAAACCCTTGGGCTTCAACTTCAATTTAAACTCACTGCTGACAGTGAAAACGTGTACAAGACATATGTGCAAACTAATGTAAATAACCCAAAATGGTTGATTTAAATTTTATTTTAAAAACCATTTCAACGTTAAAAATGCCTAAAATTTGAAAATCACCCAGTAAGGAAAGTATTTCGTTTGCAGAAAAAGAGCTGTGTTACCACTCGGGGAAAAACAGAGAGTGGTTGAAAAATGGCATCCTGACACTGCTGTGGTCAACAGGAGCATCAAATTGTTCAACGACAATGTTATTGACCATTTTAGAAAATCTCTGAAAAATCGTCAAAGGCAGACAACATTGAACAGGTTTTTAGAAGGAAACCCAAGATTCTTCTAGTGCAAAAAGAAGCCCAGGAGAAAGAGAGAAAACACCTGAAGGGATCTTACCTGATGTTTTTATGGAAGGGGACTCCTCTTCCAAACAGTATCATCAACATTTCTCTTCCTCCTCTCAACATTCCACTTATGCTATCAGCTCACCTCAGTACCAGTAAAGTGCAGTTACATTTTTATCTATGTATAATTTCATGTACAGTAGTGTACATTTGTTGTTCATAGGTTTAAATAAGCAACCATCTGTGGGTCTGGGTCTGGACCGGATTAATCCAATTTAAATTGTATCTTATGTAAAAAAATAATTCTCCATTCGAACTGCCTCTTGGAACGAATTGTGTACGAATAGCGAGGTTCCACTGTATATACTTATATACATGTAAAAAACAATTTTACGGTTTTCATTTTATCAAGTTTGGAGTTTAATTATATGCAACGATTTTTTTAATGAATGGTTCTGGTAAAAGCAGTATTTTAAAAGCTAATTATGTCAAGAATTTTAATGCAGGAGAAGATGGTGCAACTTATTTATACCTGTTCTATCTGATCACTGCTGAACTATGTGTTGACCCAAAAGGTACGCAAATGCACGATGCGCATGTAGTTCTCTACTTTAGAATAAAAAACAAAACCAAAATCACTTTCAATACATATTATTTTTACCTGGTAACTTAACGGAATCAAATAATCTTTCGATCATTAAAGCGTAATTGAAAATTGAATAAAGAAAAGGTAACAATATACGTTGAAGGAAAATACCCAGAAACATTGCAGCCATTTTATGTTTGTTAGAAATTTTAACATTTTATCGGTATTCACTAATTAGTGTATGGTACTTGCTTTATAAAGAAAGATTGCCAACTGTAAGGTAGTTAAAAATTAATTGAACGGCATAATTATACGGTGATTGCACGATATTTTGTATTAGTAAATAGTAGAAAGATTTAATCCCCTCAATTTAAGATACGTGAACCACATTCCGTAAGTAGAATTGTAGGTAAGGGATCATTCATAAATGATGTCACGCTTCGAGGGGGGAGGGGGCTTTATGAAATTGTGACAAAGTGTGAAAAGGGGAGGGGGTAATAAGAATTGTGACATCCGGGGTTCGAAATTAGAGGTCGTTAGTCTTATTTTGCAACTAAAAATTCGCGCTACACGACTGCAATTTCACATCCAGTCGTCACTTTTGACGCCTAATCTTTCAAAAGACTTTTAGTTTGACAACCGCAATTTTTCAACACGTCGTCATTTTTCATTTATTTATTTTTAAAATTTAGCTTAACTTTATACAGTTGTATTTTTATATTTCATCTAATCTTCTGTATTTTGAGTTTTTACGATACCTATAAAAGACTATCGTAACTTCTTGACCTTCAAATTTGGAATTGTGACTTTTTACTAACAAATGAAATAAGTAACACTAGACTGTAAATGACACTTAATAAAATAGTTAAGCCAATTAACTTAATTTTATTTGGCTCTGATTAAAGTAGACGTTTATATTGATCCTTGAATTGAGTATTGGTTGAGACGTTTATATTGACATAAACTTAAGCAAAATTACCTACTTTTCAAAAGTTACTAATAGAAATTGATTTTTGAACGCTTTTCTCTTACGTATCAATAATTCTCTCAGTAAGGTTGTGATGTTTTGCGACATTTCTTAACAATTGCACGACTGTCTTCATAGTTGCCAGTTGTTATCTCTGCCCAAGCAATTTGAATTATTTTAAAATGACGCCTAGCAGAACATTTTTGGCAACTAAAATTAAAAAGCTGGGTACCAATGACGCCTAACTTTTACATACTAATTTGGAACCCTGGTGACATCAGGCTTATACAACATAGCCTGACATGTGACAAAGAGGGGAGGGGGGTCCGTCGAAGTGTGACATTTTGTGACAAAGAGGGGGAGGTTGTCAAATATGCGGGAAAAAAGCGTGACATCATTTATGAACGGTCCCCAAACGAAATTTTACCTTAGAAGCAGAAATAGTCGCCAAACTTATGAAGTCACTGAGCAACCGAGCATTCACACCCTTTACAAATTGTACTGCTAGCTACTCCTTCCTTCTCCCTGCTCTCAGAAAAAAGAAAGGAAGAAAAAAAAACTAAGAAATTTTTCAATCTCTAACTACTTATAAATATGCCGAAAAACACGAGCGGGCTACTAAAATAGCGCTTTTGACTCTTCATATACTTTGTACTTCTTGCTGAACAAACTACTCTTTAACTTTTTTCTTTTAGTCACGCACTATTCTATGTAAATATTAGCAAAATGTCAAAAACCAACTAAATATCTTTGGTGTAATAAGGTGTAGATTAACCACCTCAGCGGAGATCGCGAGCTACCAGAAGCTCGCGTTCGACGGTTTGGCGACCACTGCCTTAGAATAAACTCCCAACCTTCCTTAACGTAAAAAATTAATGCAATAGTGCTTTTTATAGAATGATTAATAAAATGAACTATGATTGCTATAAAAATATTTTAAAAAGAAATATGTAAAAAAAGAAAAAAATAAATAAACTTTTTGCATAGAAATAATGCAAATTTTTATGTACAAACTAACAAAAATAAAGAAAGAAAAGTACGAACTGAATAGTTTGGCAACTATAAGGTTTGTCACCCCACACTCACGCTTTTCCGTCACTTTTCATGCATTCCGCCATTAATTGGCAACAGTATAGCAACAGCAGATTTTTTTCTTTTTTTGATTATTCGTTTATTTAAAACAAATGGTACGAAACAAAGCAATACATTATTGACTATTTACTTAGATTTTTTTAACACCTGTTTATGAGTTGAACAGATGAAAAATTTCTCATCAGTTTTGACACCAGAAAAAGAAAGAGCGGAACACATAAAGAGTTAAAGACTTTGAAATGAATTTTTCGGACCGGATCTAAACTCTGACGTCAGTGACCGAAGGCCTTTTTCGGATAATGAGGAAGATAAATTCTTGATAGTATCGAACAAAATGACATGCTTCATTTCCGACTGGATGAGGACGTTAGGGGAGGGGATGAGGTATTTTCTTCTCTGTGCGCTCATTAGGAGAAAAGACAGGGAACCAGGGCAGAAATGGTGAAGAAAATGATAAAAGGAAATAAGTTTTTAATTCTCGAAGGAACAAGACGGCAACAACTGACCAATTATACTTGCCCGTGCAAATGTTTCATTCATAAACTTTTCAAAGAGAAGCGTGTTTTTTCTTTCGTTAATAAAGATTAATGCCTTTAGCCTTAATTTGAATGTACTATTTTCCGTTCTTGCTCTTGTATTGGTTCTGAAACAGAAGATACAGAAATATTTCTTTCAAATCATTGTTTCATCGGTAGTACAAACAGAAGTTTTTTCTTTAAATGAAGGCATCTCTTTTGTACTCACTCAAAACGGAATGCATCGCCCCTGCCATCTAAAGAGGGTTTGCCACGGCTAACTAGATTCTAAAAGCCTGAGACGTTCGGTGATCACGTGACGTGATCCGTTCCATCGTGAGGGAAAGAAACCGAAGCAAACTGCTTTGCCAGTTGTTCCGACTGCAATACTCTGAATATTTTTGGACGGAGTATGTCACCTGATTAGTGATAACTGAAAATCTCCTTCGCAGTGATTTTTCCAGCAAAGTGAAGTGGTCAAAGTAATATAATAGCAATTTTTCGAACATGGTGAGATCATTATACATGTCAAGTACATCGATTGTAATCCAAATGACCGGCCATCTTGTGCCCTTGAGTAAACTTTAGCAGACCACGAATTGCCGTTACAGTTTAAAGTGGGATCCTAACCGTTTGGAAATGGTTGGAAGAAAATATCAGACAGTCACAGTGATGATATTTTCCTCACTGTCAATGATGAAAATGATTGACATTTTCATCATTGTCAGTAACTATATTGACATTATAGTTATTGTCATTTTTAATAACTAAAAATAATTAGTTAAATATTTAATATCAGTCATATATTAAGTATATGACTAATAGTTAATAGTCATAACTATTAGTTTACTATTTATGAAAACTGGTTTATCGTAAATAGTCAATTTATGATAAACCAGTAGATCATAAATTGAATATCTACTGGTTTATTCAAAATGAACATAAAAAAACACATTAATGAAGCAAACAAATGAATTTAATTTGATCATTGTAAATAAATTAACAGCCTTATCCCAGTATTTTTTTAATAATTAACCTCAAATACTATTATATATTCAAGAAGCAAATTTCTTATGTATTGATTTCGTTAGTTATATGTCACTTGTGAAATTGGAAAATATAAAGAAACATGCAACCTGTAATGAAAATATATTTTTTACAGTTCACAATGCAATAATAGGAAAATATAATCCAGGTACTGAATGTCCGATAAAACATTTATTTTTAAGTTAGAACAGATAGCTTTTTCTTGAATTACCAAAGCGAGGTTGCTGATTAGACAAATTATTGCAGAGATCATTTATTAAGTTCAAAACAAAATCTAGGAATAGTTAACTGTACAATATATTAACTCAAAACCATAATGATTTTTTTTGCTGTCGTTTTCAGATAAAACTTTCGAAAAGACTATTTCAGAGCTATTAAATAGAATAGGAACCTTTTTGAAAATTTATTACGTCTTCAAAACCACGCTCCTTTACGCAATTTTTTTTTAATATTTGTTGTTAAATTTTTTTCTAGGAGTTCCATGCTTCAGGTAACATTTCAGATCTCGTACATAAAGACTTAAAAGGTTCAATAAAAATTTCTAAATGCTGACTGACATATTGTTCATTGATGCCATGAGAAGACGGATCAGAGCAACTAATTCAATATGTAATCCAACAAAAATAAATAAATAGATAAATAAAGGTAGAGACACTCTCGAAAGTCAGAACAGCACCGTAATTTTCTTTTCATTTTGCTGTTCTAAAGAAAATGGGAGAGAGAGAGAGAGAGAGAAAGATTCGAATATCTGTATGCGAAAAGACAGTACGAGACTAGGCATCTGAATTTGGAAAATAAAATAATGAAAAAATCTAAAGAAAGAGGATGAGAAAAACATTTTGAATTTTGGAATAATGGCTTAGTTAAATAATTTTATTTCAGCAGTTTACATAAAAATTAAAACGCTATACAGGACATGGAGAGAAAAAGGAAATCTCGGCACTGATGTTGTTTCTGAAAATTTTTACATGATTTTAAAAAAAGTGTAAATCATTTCCTACACACGTACCATTTGAAAAATACTTCTGAAACCAGAATTTATTAAAACTTTCTACCAATGTCTAGACGTATTCAGTTAGACTTCTTGCTTGAAGAGCATGAAGAGAAAAATCATCACCATCAACTGTACCAACACCAACTACGGAATCCCGCCGAGAAAAAAAAGCGCCAACACATCACTCACCGATAGTCCGACAGGTCTAATTTCTCTCAAGGCGCAAGAGAAAAGTAAATCAAAAGAACAAAATTTGGGATGATGCGAAGTGTTCGAAGCAAGAGAGCGGGAAAAAAAGTGGCCCTAGCTGTCAGTGGAACAAAAGCTCAGCAGTAAATGATGACTCCCTGCAGGTTATGTGTCATACGACGACGTGACAGATTTTTCGCAGTGATGTAGGGAGGGCTCAAACCTCCTTGGTGGTCCCCCCAAAATGGTATTTTCATTCATTTTGGTATGTTTTGCAGCGGAATGGTAAATGGGTCGAATCATCTGAGGAGCAAGAAATGATCAAACGATACAAATTCTATGGTAAATTAGGACAGTCAGTCGTGGTACTTTTACTTGGAGTACAACCTCCACAATCTCCAGATTATTGATCACTGCAGTTTTTTTGCTTAGTGATAGGTATACATCAGTTCATTTTCGTTGGTTTTAACACTGCACCGGGCACGCTTTGATGATTTTCATGAGCGCAACGGGGTCAGGGAGCCCTGCCCCCTCTTTCGGTTGCGCCCTTGCAAACCTTGTTTGTCCTTCCAATCTAAACCTTAAAACCAAGGGTTCCCAGAACTATAGTTTCAATTCAAGCCATATTTCTCAACCCAGTATACTTATATGGGGGCCGTGGTAGCCTAGTGGTTAGCACGTCGGACTTCCACCTGGAAGGTCGCGCGTTCGATACCCACTGAAGACCGCCATGTATACTTGGGGATATGTGCATGTAAAATCCGTAGACCCCACTACCTCTCCCCGTGCGTAAGCAATCCTAAGGCCTCGGCTAACAGGTAGGGTGCAGAAAAGTATACTTATATGTGCGACCATCTCCGTGCGCAAGCAATCCTAAGGCTTCGGCTAACAGGTAGGGGTCTGGTGGAGGTAAGTATGTTTATAAGTAAGAAGTGTTATGAAAGAGAGATATGCCAGTGCTGACTTGTATGAGTCCCAGTAGTCCCTAAAGAGCAGGGTGGAATTCACTTATTTTAGAAGCCAGCTCACGGTAACTCTTTTTCTCCTCTTCTTTTCCATCGTTTGAAGCTTTACATATTAGCCAGAATTCGGTCTATTTACGGCAATTCTGCAGTCTCTACTTGCTCCTGAAATGTTTTTGTCTGACATTAAGCATAGCTAAAGACTATTTACTTTTAATGCTTGATGGTAAGATCAACAAATCTTAGAATTTTCCACCAAGGTTATTAAATGTTTCCTTGTCCAAAAAAATAGCGAAAGAAGCAGTAATGTTTATTGGATTAATGTAATATCAAAAGTTTAAGAGGAAGTGTGATGCTGCTGCAATTACCGTTAATCTGTTATGTTTACCAAATCGAAGCTCTCTAGTTGAACAAGCTAAAATAATTATGACTAGTTTTCCTTTTTTAGGCTGTTTTCCCGCAAAAGTAAAAAATAAAAATAATAATGTATGAAAGAAGGCTTACTGTAATGTAACAATATCGTTAAAAGTAAAGGAAAGTCCCAAATTGTTCATTTTTGAGCAATTTAAAAATATTTATCATAGCACCTCCGGGGAAAATTCAATCCTAATAAATCCTGATATAGCATACGGATTTGATTGCAACAAACTTTATCTTAAAGATGTTATGACGTAGAACATGTAGAGATACGAAGTTCAATCAGAACTATCGAGCTTATTTTCCTATATAATTTTTTGCCCGGGATTTCTAAGGATACTTCTGAATGAAGGAATGAATGAATAAATGAGTGAAAAATTGAATATGTTTTAACTTTTGATAAAAGTATATCTGAAGTCATTAAGAACTAAAGCTAAATGAGAAAGAGAGAGAGAGAGAGATAGTTAGATTATAAATTTGAAGTTGGTGTATACGGGAAAGCAGACCCGTGCAGTTCTAGACGGAACTTCTTGTTTTTCTGCAAAGTAGACTAATCACGACGGTTCAATCAGGTAGTCGAAGAACTGCCCAAGTCTTTGAGCTCAAGAGAAGTTAAAGCAGAAACTTAGAAAGAAAACTGTTTAACAGAAAATGTTAAAAATGCGAATCCACTCAAAGATGAAGGTCCTACTTAGCTCAACTAGTAAGGGTTCTAGCTTGAGCAAGATAGAGACGCAAGACTATGGCTCAAGAATAAATAGATCGCCAAATATTTTTGAAACATATTTCTCCAGCAACAGCGAAAGATGAAAAAGCATTCTTAAATTTATAACAAAGCTAAGAACCAAGGTGAATGAGCAAAGCATCGACAGCAATGATCTCTTAAATCGTATTTTTAAAGCGAATAATCATACATTTTATTTGTATTTGTACGGAATTTTAGCTTCATTCAGCTGAGAAAATTTAAATTCATTTTCTAATTCGTTAGACATTATTTTAAAGCTTGCGTTATGCTATTTTATTATTATACAACTAGTATTTATGCTGGTATTGAAACTCCCATGTAAGTATTTGTTGCGGAATGTAAAAAATTGTTAAGTTGACCATTTCAGTAAGTTGAGACTCACTGAACGTGCACTTATCTCCTGTATGTTTTTTACCCTGGAAAACAGAGATGCAACATGCAAAAGACGCAAGTAAAATTTTTTCATGCTTCGAAATATGAATATTAAAAAATATATATATGTTTTTGATATTGGTGCTATTAATTTATTTATTTATAGTTCATAAATGTAAACTCTTCATTTAATTAATTTTTTGCAAGAATTTAAGTACTAAATATTTTTTTATAAATAAACGCTTTTTTCTAAATAAATAAATATATGTCGTCACAAATGAATCTAATTTTTTATCTTTTCCTTAGCTTTAATAAGTCGTTGAGTGTATGAGCTTTCACAGTTTTTGCAAAATGTGGAAACCTATGTAAAGAATATTCGAAAGAAAAAATTCTTACAAAGGTTTAAAATAAAAAAGTTGTTTCAATGATTAATCCAAGCAAACATTGGGTTGGCGCGAAAGTGATAGATGGAGCAGAAAATTCGATTATTTTCAAAGGGTACTGCTACAGTAGGGTGGTGTTTTTTAAGAGATTGATTTTTCTGTTTTATTTTTGGAAAATTCTTTCTACAAAATGAAGAAGATTACAAGCTTTTTCGATGCTTCGAACTGTCATTTTTACGATTTCTCCCCGAATTATCCACATCGGTTCTGCAAAAGGTATTTAAAGTCTTTACTTATAATTAAAATAAGGGAATTAAAATTAATGGAGACTTTCTTAATTATCTACTCTTTTTCAGATAATGGCCAACAAGATAGAATCTATAGTAAACGACATGCCTATGCTTCAAAGCGTGAAGCCAAAATCAAATGCATGGAAATTGAGAAAATCCACAAATTTGATTCATCCATAAAGTTGGAATCGTACGAAATTTGGTGCACACATGGACCCTCATAGGAACTGGGACTGATTAGTTCTTGGCGCAAATCCATTGGAAGCGGGCGGATCAATTCATCATTTTTCTCGATGAGCATGAGTACTATATCTCAAGAAGTAATAGAAGGATTCGAACACAATTTGGTATACAAGTTGACATCAATAAAAACAGGTGCTGAATACAGTTCGGAGCTATTCGATCCGAGGATCAATCAAACTTTTATTAGTTTTTTGTGAGACTTGTAACTCCAGACGTAAAGCATAAAATTAAACGAAATATGGTACACACATATATCCTGATATGAAGTAATATCGATTACATTTTGGGCCTTTCACTACAAGGGTAGTTGAGCAATCAAACGTCTTTTTCGAAGTCATTTATCTCAAGAATCCCACAATTATGTTCTGGTTCTAGTGCCAATTGCGCCAAGGGGCCAGAGACTTTGTTTCGTATTGTATTGTTGCCATTTGACCTACACTTTAACAAACAAAATTCTTAGTGATATTTGTAGCATTTTGAGGCTCCGCTAGTAGCAAAACCTTTTAACTAGTTTATCATGGTTCAAAAGGATTTTTTTTTATACATTTTTTTTTTTCCAAGAAGGATTTGTATCATAATATCCGTATATTCATCGAAGGACGTAGATGAAAGTTCCGTGATGATCACAACAGACTAGTTTGCACTGTTCTGAATTTTTGGTTTGGCTGTTCTTTTAGCTTATTTGGTTTTTCACAGATGATAACAATATTAACAGCTAGCTGGAGATAATTCAGAAATTCCGCATTTATTTTTATTGTCTTTATGTTGCAATCCAAATTTTTACATATACACACCGCCAAGGTGAAGAAGTTTGGGAAAACCATGTTTCTTTGTCTAGAACTCTCTTTCTAGATTAGATTTTGTTTGACTTTGATCGAAGCAGATAGATGCTGCTGCTTTTCTGTGAATCTTATTGGTCGTTAAGTCAAAGACGTGTTGAACAACAAATTTAGTCGTTCACAGTGAAATAAGTTTGGACGTAATAAGATTCTATGTAATGTCCCTCGAAGTTTTAAAATAAGACACGAAGTTCTAGCTTTAATGTCATTTCGAAAAAACATTGCTAAGGTTATAACTATAAGAATACTACTATGTTACACTTTTAATTATTTTAATTAAGGAATTCGTACTCTGATGGGAACAAAATTATTGAAAATTAAAAAATATATATACCAGTTTCACTGTTAAAATAAAGTCAAAATTGAAAAACTAATGTGCTCCCCCTCCCCAATTCTAAACACAATAGATTTGGAACAGTTTAAATCGCTCTTGATCAGCAGTATTTACATAATATTTATTGTTAAAATGGCTAAAATTGGAAAATGAAAAAAATATTGCCCTCAAATTCCTCACAATTTAGTTGAAAATCGTTTTTTGTAAGAGAAACTTGAAACAAATAATGATAGAATGGAATAGCAATTTTTTTCTTGTAACATTTATTTTTCGTCTAATAATAATTTACTTCGTTTACGATGTAATTATAAACGTACTAAATTTAGCTAAATAAAGACAAATGCTAATGATATATCAACTGCTAGGAATAAAAAGTTGTAATTATTTAAAGGGACTCGAAACAAATATTTATGAAGATGCTCATGGCAAAAGTTAACTTTTGGAGAAGTTCTTCTGGCTCAGGTGGGTAGAGTACCCCAAATGGAGTCGGAAATATCTCTTCCAAGTCAGGTCATGTCCTCCGAAGCATTTTAGTAATCAGCCATGAGTTGTTCGACTGCGCAGGTGTCAACGCTAAAAAGATGAACATAAAAAATTACTTTCCCGATAAGCATCTTCTGGAGAAAAACCCTTTTGCTCGTCTCGATTTATCTTCGTTTCATTCGATTCTCATTGTTCCAACGCAGATTCGAGCAGAATACCGAATTTTCTCCACTACACCACGACCGATGAGATAAACATAACAATTACCGACTCTTAATGCCTTCGTTTATATGCAGTTATCGGTCCAAAACCGTTTGGGTCGATGGAAGGTCCAGATAATGTCCACTTCTCGTCTTTTCCTCTACATACTTTTGACCCAAACAATAGGTGTCAAGCACTTTTGAGGCGGAAGCGGGTAATTAATGGTTAAATTTGGATCGTGAAACAAATAGTAAATAAATCGAAGATCCTTTTCTACCACTGTGGGGAATTGAAGTGATAACAACTGGTGACTGGATTCAGTAGGGATTCTGTATTCAAGTTAACATACACCGATCAAAGGCTATTTGTTGATTTAATGCTTAATTATAAGGTAGATGAACTTGAATTAAGAGGTCAAGGTCGAGCTGAGAACAAAGGGAAGATACCGAGTAAGTGAAGGAAGGCGGAGAAGATTTCGAAGTCCCTTTATTTTTAACGGAGTAGAACTAAAATATTTCTTGTTGGCGAAAAATTTATTCGTCCAACATGGAGATGGAAATGTGCACTGATCTACTTCGGATCTTTATTCTTTTTTTTTTTTTTTAATCTTGTTTGTTTTTCTAATTTAAACATTAATTATCCTAACTGAATTATGCGTGAGCGAAAGTAAAAAGTATAAGCTTTTTTAGTCAACATTCAATGCAGGATTTTTACTTATCATTAAAAAAAAAAATTTATATTTTAAAGAAATTCATGTTGCATCTACAGTTAGCAAAGTAGCGAGCATACGTTTTCTCTATATGAATAATTTTATTTACACTTCGAAATGACTTTTCTAAAAACAAGCTTTGATTCACTAAAAGCAACAATTTATATAGATTTTCGTCTACTAATATTTTATTTTTTCTATTTTTTTTTTCTTCTTGTACTGAGGTTTTTTTGTTAAATTCAGCCCTTATGTTTTTCGTTTTTATGCATATTAAGAAAGTATAAAATAAACAATAATTAATAAATAAATAAAAATAAAAAGTTTTTTTTTTTAATCTGTAAAAATAAATAACACATCTTGTGTGTGGATGGACCTTTGATCGTATGCCCTCTTGATGTTTCGACATCAAGAGGGCATACGATCAACACCACCGAAAGACAAGGCCAACTATCTCCGCCGATGACGTCGTCATCACAAGTAGGTGAACTTTAACAATAGGTCTCATTAAGCGCTTCAAAACATTTCATGATCTTCGCACTAATTTGTGTAAGGATATTAATTATTGATTGATTTTACACTTTAAATTCATGTTGGAATATAAATCATGAATACAAAAGAAAAATATTTCATTCAAATCACAGAATACAAAGTTTTTGTTGTTGTTTTTTCTTTTTTAAGCCAAACTTTTGCACAAGTAAACATTCATGAATCGATTAATATTTGAAACATTTTAAGGAAAAAAAATATGAGAGTAAAAAACAAAACAAATTCATTTGTTTATTTAATTTTCTGAAACATTTTCATTAGAAATGCGTATCTTCAAATTTGTTGAAATATGAATGTACTTCAAACCATTAAAAAATTAGAAAAACTTTGAAAATATTAATCTAACATAATAGGACGAAGACAATATAAACACTACTAGAAAATCAAAATGCAGTGTAGTTCTGTGGTTAAAGTAAAAATAAATTAAAATGGGAATTAAAAGTGCTGCATTTAGAAAACAAAGAGTGCACTAGTTTTAGTGTTTAATAATGTGTAATTTAGGATGAAACATTTAAGAAATTCTGAACACATAGAAGAAAAATGCAATTCTCAGACTTGTGAATAACTTTTCTTTTTCTAACTGTTGTTTTTATGTTTACAAAAAGTCTAATTGAACATTTTTGAGGTTAGAGGTGTCACCCCCCCCCCCCCCCCCACCAGATTAATTATACAAAATCCAGATTGAACTTCTTCTACGTAAAAAGATACAATTTAAATGATTGAAAAATAAACTAAAATGAAATGAAATTATTCCTGGCTTGATAATATACAATACAACAACGGAATTTTAAATTCGTCATTTCGTATACTACTTAAATTATAGTGATTTTAAAAGAAGCAGTCCCCATTTTCTAAATTTTTAAAGAAAGTTACACAATTTGTGCCAATTTTGTTGTATACTTCAAGGTGTAAACAATGTGTAAACACATTGAAACAACTCCAAATTTTATCTTAGATCTATTGGTAATATTTTAGGTAAGTTTGTGTTATAAATTTTTATTGCTATGTTTTGTAGCGAATTTGAGAAATCTGTTTAGTATATCGTTAAAGTATTCGTTGGAGCCGAACTGGAAAACAGTCGCCAAATTTTTATTTCAAAGCTATGTAGCGAATTCATAGTATTGCCAATGTTAGTGCTGGCGGCATACAGAAATGATCGCAGATGAGACATAAAACAAAATTCTATACATAAAATGAATAGCAGTTTTAAAATGAATTAAACTTGAAATTACTTTAGAATATTTTAATGGTTTGAAGTCTTTTCTTGGGACCCATTTCGACCATCTATCCAACTGTGGTGGCACTTGGAAACTTAAATACAGAGAGCGCTTTGATGCATAATTAGAATTTAGTACAGAATAGCAGCAACCTGAAATAATGCTTCTGTATATTGAATCAGAAAGCAAATACTGCATATGAAGCTTTAACGAAACACATATGCAGTATGAAATAATTTCTTGGGTAGAAATAAAATTTCAGAAAGTATAATATTGACGTAGCCGCTTCGTTACTACAGTGTCAAAGAATTAAGAAAAAAGAATTGTTGCCATTTTTGATATTGACAATAAATATTTTGGCGATTAAAATAATTTTTGTCTGAGTAAAATAATAAAATATTTCAAAGAGCTGTTATTGGCGGTTAGTGTTCACCTACTTGTGATGACGTCACAATGAGATTACGCTTGAGACCTCAGGCCTTGTTTTTCGGTGGTGTTGATACGATCCCCATATTGTTAATCAAAAATTGTTAATCAAAATATGGATATTGTGCAGTTATTTGACACATGTTCAAAAATCATGTGTCAAATAACTGCGCAATATCCTTCGTTATCCACGTGCTATTACAGTTTTCACTGACTGGCACAATTAACCAATACTGTCTGTAGACGGCATTGGTTAGGTCACAAACCAATATGAAATTAAAATTTTTAGAAATGAGAATTTAGCAATATGCTGTTATACGCGTGTATGACAACAAATTCATTTATATTATACATTCAAATAAAAGTTTATCGTAACGAATAAAATAAAGCCGTACGTAGCCTTATCTGCACATTTATCTTTCAATATTTTCATAATTTAAACTGTAACTTTAGTTTTAAACTGTACACGAGACGCAACTAACTGCACCCGTTGTAGGTAGCACTACGGCACCTCCGTCGAGAAGAGAAGGTATTGGCTAAACCATGTTTTTGTCATGGCAACTATATCCCAGAAGCCCATTATTTTTGCTGGTTTCTGAAAATATTTGGGACAAAAACAAAATTGTTAAATTTTAAGTTAACGTATATCTGCAAATTTTAGTGAAATCGTTTTTGATAAATACGAGTAACATGTCTATTATTCCTGAAACGGCTCTAATTGTAGGAGCGTATATCAAAAAGGATGGTTCATGTGGTCTAACAGAAAGTGGCAAAATTTATGATTTAAGTATGAAAGGATATCTGACATCATTAATTTCTTACAATTACCAATTAACTAAAAATAAATTTGTGGCACTGAATTTAAAATCTGCTTTGCAATTGCGGCATTTGAAACAGTATGATAGAGTGGTCGTAGTAAATCTCGGACCGGAAAAAATATCCGAGGAAATCCAGCTAATGGACAAAAGAACAGAAATCATGATGGAAAGCATAACTCTGGTTCTAAGGTAAAGTTTGAAGAAGTAAAAGCGGTTATTGTCAATTTTTAGCAATCTGCACGACGTCCGGTGTAAGGCTTTCGGTTCAGTTCCATCATGCGGTACGGTATGATTTGTCGAAGTTTAGGCACCCAATTACTTTCCAATTTTCCCAGAAGTTTTGAAGTTTATTTCTAGTTTTCATAAATGCCGTTACTAGTAAATCAGCTCTTTAATTAATTTCTTTATTAGGTCTCCAAAAACATGTTGGCTGAAAAAGGCACCGTACTAATTAACCAGGTTTTATGAACAGAATCAGGAGATTTCCAGCTATGAGGGAGATTTTGGCGTGTTCAAAAAATTGCCTAATTTTCGTCGCCAGTTAAAAAAGATACTGAACAGAACCAATTGAAAGAAGTCTAATGTGTCACTAGACTTGTGCATGCCGTAAAAAAGCTGGCGATATTATAAAACCATATTACTACTTGCCCTATTAGCTCCTAAAAATCATCTACGTATAAATTCAGTGTCGATGATTATTATGGTAGCGTTTGGTAAGTAAGGTATTATGCTAAAACGTAGAGTTGGGGAGAAAAGTCTTGTGAGAAAATGTAGGGCTTAAAAAGCTTGATATCGAAAATTCGTCGTTAGAAGAGAAACGGCGAGCAAACATGACTATTCTCCCCAAAATTTAAATGCATAGTTCTGTTGTATATTCTTATGTAAAACTCAAAATTTTCGTAGGTTCACTTTACCAATTATTTGATAGTTTACGGACAAAATTAACTGATTTCTAATGGTTCTACAAAAGTGGATAACCTCGCCAGAAAAGTCGCCAAGGATAGGCAGTAGACGTAGACATTCACAAAAAAAAAAAAAAAAAAAAATCAAAATGTTTTTCTTGCTTTTCTTTCTTTTTTTTTCTTTTTTGTTGAAAAGAGGGGTTCAAGTACGTCATTCTTACGATAATGATTACGTTAATCAAAATATGGAGTTACAAGTGAATTTTAAGGCTAGTATACATTGCTATGCGCATTACTCTTGCCTTGTTTTCCCAGAATGCGCCGGTTACCCATACACAATGTTAAAGTTTTCCCCATGATACTTTCTTAGTACAATCTTCATTTGTGGACAACTTGATGATTTCTAATTTTGACCCTTTACTACTTCCTCTTTAAGCAAAGAAGTTAGATCCAGTAAGAATAGCGACAGGGAGCATCTTTTACGAGCATCATTCATCCTACGATAAGAGAAATGTCACCTTAGCACTTAAGATAAGGCCTTCTCGACGTTGGATAAAGTAATGGATAAGACCTAGGGGTATCTTAATAATGTAGTAAACTGATCATTACACTGGAAATTTAGGTACTTGGGATAAGATTATCCATTAAGTCATTCAATACAGCGAGAAACATTTCTCTGAAAGATTGAATGGGCTAGCCGGGAAAAGTAGAAGCGCAAATAAAGAATTGGATGCAAGAACTATACTCTGAAACAAGCTTCTAATATTTTCAGGACATTATACTCTAATTTATTTTGCTTAACGAGTGTAGACTTAGTAACTCGATTCTAAACAAAAACAAATTCAACACTTTAATATGCATACAAAGGCAATAAATTAGAAAGAATATTCAAGCGACCTGAACAATTGGTACTATATTTTGTTTGTGCTGTACTATTTAGAAATTAACACAATGTAGAGCTAAGACTTTCGATTATCCTCAGGAAATAGCTCAAAATATTGTGACTCATGGTTTTTCCTTGTGACCTGATCTAGTTTATATTCTTGTCGACAAATGCAGCTTCATTCATCGAGGGGCGGTGAGGGGGATGGGTTGGGGGGGGGGGAGAGGCATACTTGACGCCACGCTTACACAATTGCATCCAACAAATATTTGCTCAAAAATATCTGAGAATTTCGTGTCATATATACAAATTATTTTTCTTCTAATTTGTTGACGTTGCTTACCCACCCAACTACTGAATAGTTTTATTAAACAATTAACGTTCACATGTCGACAGGGTGGTGTAGTGGTAAGACGCAGGTCTCGTATGCCCAAGATCGCAGGTTCCAACCTGCCCCAAGCCGGTGGATTTTCAAGATGTAGAAAATCGTTTGCGTCCATGTCGTATGATCATGCGGCATGTTAAAGATCCCTTGAGTATCCGTTTGGCATGTATTACTCTCGGCTAAATTAAATTCCCAATGCAGATTGCATCAACGAGAGCTCAGGTGCCCCATCTAGGGGAAACTAAGCGTCAAAAAAATGCGGCAATGGGACCACACTCACTGTGGTGCCGCTGAAAGAGTTGGTACCAATTTTTGGGACGCACTAGGTCTGCAATGGTTTATGACCAATATTGCAGCCCCATTAGAAAGAAAAAAAAAACGTTCATATTCTGTTACATGTCTTCCAAGCTGAATTCTAGTTCAAAAATTGAACATTTTTCAAGAGATTAAAGATAATTTCTATGTTATAGGTACCTGAAAACGCATTTGTTTAAAGCCGTATACATCGAATCGTGTGGTAATCCGAAAATTGTAGGAACGTCTGTGGTACTGGCTCTTCCTCAAAATTATCCATTGGACAGCAACCTTTCTTCGTCTGACATGCAAGTAGCTTATTTCGATGAATTTCGTCTTGGAGGAGAAAATTTGTTCCATGAAGGAATTCTTCTTGCTAAAAGCCAAATATTGGCTCAAAAGCTCATGAAATCCGTGAGCCCTTCCGGATTCTGTGAAACTGTCAGAACTTATTTAAAAGAAAGTACTGTGGTTATTCACGAAAGAAATGAATCATGGATCAAAGAAAAGGAAATGTTTAGCCTTTTGAGCGTTTCCAGATATGAAGAAACAAAGCCCCTAATAATTGAAATAATCTACAATAACAGTAATGAATTGAACAACTCTTTAGTGTTTGTCGGCAAAGCAACACCTTTCGATAGTTCCTTCATTCCAGTGGAGGAAAAGCCCGAATTGAATGGTTTAAGGTTTAAAAGTGGGATGGCGGGAGCTTCCTGTATCGCAGGTTGCCTCTATTTTATTGCGAAGAAAAAATTAACTGCAAGAATTCATTTCATCTTGGCAGTCGTGTGGAATCATCCAACTGAAAAACAGAATAAGGTAGGAGACATCGTGCAAGCCATGAATGGAATGAAAATCTTAATTGATAGCCCTCTAGCTGATGGAAGATTAGTGCTTTGTGATTTACTTTCCTATGCCTCTACCCTGAAAGCATCTACTATAATTGATGTTACTACTATGGCAAGTATGTAAAATACCTTCTACCACCTGTCATTTATTATACTCGGTTTCCCCCTCTCTAACCTCCTCCGTTCCCAGGTATCACATGTGATTGTTGCTTTAAATTCTTTTTAAAATGCCCAATGGATGAAAATTAGCTGGAAACGGTAGTAACACATGGGTGAGATGGTTTAAAATACCACGTTTATTTTTTTAGTTGATTGGTAAATGATAGCACCGATCTTGTTATAAGATTTGTGATAGCATTTCCAGCCTTAAGCATGGAATCTCTTCGTCGCACAAATAAGTGTTTCATAATTATTTATTTGTAAATGGAAGTTCATTTTAAGAATATGGCTTTTACTCCAGGATATATAAGCATGTTGTAAAGCTATAAAGATCTGAATTTGTGGTAAGTAGTCGCCCTAATAGAGCGGGGAACATTTTAGTATCACATGCGATACTTCAGATTCAACTAGTGACGAGTCGTGTAACACATGTGATACTTTAGGCTCCACTCCACTAATGACCCTTCCACTAATAGTTAAAAAATTATTTGACATTTTTTAACTATTTCTTGTCGATTCTATTTGTGACATGCTTTATGCTAATTAATATAGTACACAATTTTATCCAATGAAAATAATTATAAACTTAAGCTTTTCCTTATTATAGTGAACTAAAATGAAAAAATAATGAAATAAAACTTGTGTGACAATTACTTATGTTTACTAAATAAATTTCCTGATGCGAATATACTTCTTTAATAACATCTAGCAGAATTTTTAGACAAATTTCATAAAAATATGTTTTTTAGTAAATTTGTTTTTCTTTCCAATATTTTATTTTTTTATTTATTAATATTGACTTAATTTAATTTATTTACTTACTTCTATTTTTTTGTTTTAGTAAGTAAATAAATAAATTTATTTGTTTCCTTTTTGTTAGGAAGGTCTTTGACACCTGATGAAACTGTTGAACTTATAAACCCGTCTGATTCAAATTTGAGCTCTTTATCAGATGCTTACAATTATTTTTAATTTTTGATTTTGTAATCTATTAGCCCTAAAGTATCACATGTACTTGCCGCCCCCTCCATAAAGGAACACAAAGGAGTCGGAGTTTTAAAATTCCTGGAGTCGGAGTTGGTTCTTTTCTTAACTGACTTCGCTGTAACTGCTGCACAATTTGCATCAAACTTTGCCTTCCCAAGATTTAATTATTTAAATCTCTAATTTTAATTTCTTGTTTCCGAAACAATGTCCACAATCACAGTTTTTCCATTATAATTTACTCCTAAAATAGAGTTCGTGTCCGTAATTGTGGTTTCCGTTAAATAGAAGTGTTTAATATGTTAGGTCTAACGCTATGTTGCTGGGGAACTACAAACCTTCCGCTTAAGAAGATCTTTCACATTTTTCAAGCGTCCGTTAGGAGGGGTTTCACTGTATTCCCATATTTTGATGGAATTGTTTTACACAAAAATGTTGCACTTAAAATTTTCTTTATTAAAGATAGAAAGAACTTGCTCCCTATTTGTTTAGTTCAAACTTAGTATTTCTCATTTTTGAAAGTTATATTATTCCTCATTTTTGAGACATATAGCACTCCTCATTTTTCAAACATACAGTACTCCTCATTTTTCAAACATATAGTATTTCTCATTTTTGAAAGATATTTAATTTGTTGTTTTTACTGCAGGTGATATAGACTCATTGATTGGAAGTTCATACATTGCAGCTTTTACGGAGAATGACTTTCTAATGAAGATATTGACCCTCTCCGCTCGCAGCAGTGGCGAAAAAGTTTGGCGACTTCCCCTTTACGATTGTTTCCGGAGTTCGCTTCTCACAAGAAACAGCGCAGACATCAGCAATGTTGGCGAGATACCAGAAGTGGCCACGGCGCTTAAATCTGCTGTCTTCCTGCAAGAGTTTGTGCCCAAAAGCCAAACTTGGCTGCATTTGGATATATCGTCTGTTTGCGAGTGCAGTAGAGGAAAAACCTACCTGTCGGATTGGGCAACAGGGCGGTCGACGAGATTGCTCTGCGAATTTTGTTCTGAATATTTCCGTCATTGTGAGTCCATAACGTTGTAAAGCGAGATTGCGAAATATATGTATTTACACGTAATTACGCCGAACTCCTTTCTGTTCAACGTAAATAATGCACTCCTTGCGAATCCGAAACATGCGTATGCAATTTGTGGTTTACAACATTTGATTTATCGCTCGAGTTCCATAATTTTTATGACAAATATTTCAGTACATTGGAAATAAATTCACGAAAGGAAATTATGTTTTGAAGGCCCATTGCACATCTTTACGCACTAATAAATTGAAAACTGATTTATTTTTTCATTTATTTTGTTTTTTGAAGTTGTATTAATAATTTTTATGCACAATCAGGTCTCCCATTAAACATTCCACAATTTTATTTCTTGCGCAGTAGCGAACATGTGATTTAAACTCATTGATGGCACATTATTATGGAACGTTTACCGCATAGTAAACACCGAACGTTTCCTGCGTAAATTATACATATATTAATTAGTTTTGAATTCTACAACAATTTTTTAAGATTAAGGATAATTTTGTAAATCTTCAAATGTGTTTCTTTTCTCTTTTCGATTTTCCTTTCTTTTCTAACTTCACATAACATTCGTCAAATAATAGACTACTGTGACTTGTCAGTTTGGCGAAATATTCCGTTTTATTCACATTATCTTCATGTTTAATATCGTCAGCGTTCTGGGAAAAGTCACCAAGTCCACACAAAAAAAAAAATCAAATCACTGACAACTACGATATTTGGCAGAAATGCATCCACTGTGCATCATTGCTAGCAGCAGTGGTCACGTAGAGGTACGATCCCAAGAAGTTTGTGCTCCGAGCGTTCAAGCGGCAATACTGATAATGAAGACAGGCGGATGCTTACGCCGCACCTTACTGCCCCTGTAGCAAAAATTTGAGCCGCACTTGGCACCACAGTGACCCAACTGTTTTAAATCGGTTACTTAAAGGACAGCTCTGATCCAGACGCCCTGTAGTCAGAGTTCTACCAAATCCCTCCCGTTTGCGACATCAATGGTGTCAAGCCAGATCTTATTCGAGGATGCAATCTAGATATATAATGTGTTTTCTGATGAAATCTGGTTCTGCCTTGGTTCCAGTGATGGCCGTGTGTTGGTTAGGAGGCGGCCCAGTGAGCGCCTGCAATCAACCTGTCTGCTGCCTAGCCACACTAGACCTGTGCCTATAGAGTTATGCCCCGGGGATCATAGCTCTAGGTACAAACCCAGAGGGGCAGCAGAAGTGTGATAACAGGAGCACTCGCATGTTAATCTCGTGCACTCTGACTGCAAATTTGTTTTTCAGTCTGGCAATTCAGTCTGTTGTGCAGCATTCATGAACAGCATTCAAGGGTATTTCCTAACAAATTAACGCTCACCCTGATACCGCTGTTACATCCCAACATGCTCTACTAAGAGTTGGACACATTGTTTTGGCCTCCGATATCACCAGATCTTTTTCTAATCGAACAAGGATGGGACATCGTTGGACGATAATTCCAGCGTCATCCACAACAAGCATTAACTGTTCCTGTATTGACCGACCTAGTGCACCAGGCCTCGAACTCCATCCTACAAACTGACCTCCAGCACCCGTACGACACTGTACATGCGCTTTTTTTTGTATGCTTACATTAAATAGTCTATCGCGTATACCGGTTATTAATGCAACAGCATTTCACATTTGAAATGCCTCTTGTCGCGTTTACGTTAACTCGTGATCTTGAAGCTTCAACCATTTAAAGATGTTACGTAGGAAAATGTAATGCCGAAATTTCATTAGTCTGCAAAGTTTTTTTTTCTTGGTGTTGGATTTTTTTTTTCTTTTTTTTCTGTCATTGTTTCTTTCCCTCAAAGTTAATGTATGTATCAACTTTTAATGATACATATCGATTATAATGAGCTCTTCGAACAGTGTAATGTTACTTACAACAACACTAAAAATGCAGAAAATATTACCATAAATTTGTTTCTAATTCGTCGTCTCTAAGTAGAATGAATTATTGCAGAGTAACACTGATTTAACTATAGCTATCTAAGGTTAAATGTCTATATCAAACTAATGACACAAATGCTACTATGAGTAGAAAAAAAAAATTATGTAATATGGGTATAAACATGAGAAGCTCTCTCAGTTCCATTAATCATGGAAAAATGTGTGGAGCTACCGTGCAGTTCCTTTCTCAAGCAAATAAATCAAAACAAAGGGCCAAACCTTCTTTTATAAACTGAATTATCGTTGCCATCATTGATTTCCGAGGCTATCAAGTCTTGTAACACCACTGCTTAAACCAGAGTTCCAAGTCTCCACCCTTCCTCTGCCGCACATTCCCTTATCCTTTATTGGAATCGTCTCGCCCGTTACATCTGCAGGATAAAACTTACCCCCCCCCCTTTTTCCGGTGATGAAGAGATAAAGAGATGGGTTTGATGACCACAACTGGGAGGGGTCATCGTGGAAATTCGAACAAAAGTTGACAAGAAATATTAATGCCGCAAGTTCCGGATTACCGGAAACAGTTTGATGTCGTCTTTATGTTCACTGTAATTACTTAAGACAAGGAATAAATTATTACTTTTTTTTTCCTTTAAGGAACTCAATGAGAAAAGAAAATGGATGGATGCGAAATGATTTTGGCCTCTGAAGATGTATGTATATTCTATTTCGAGTATATGTAAGGAAAACATAAAGGAACTAAGCAAATTCTTTGTTAAAAAACTGAAGGGGAGAAAAGAAAGTTCACGAAAGCCTTCAGTTAGAATATATATATATATATATATATATATATATTATATATTACTTACAAAAGAAAAAAAACGATTTTTCCCTTTTTATTTGGCCTCGTATACTTTTTATTGATAAATAACGTTTAAATTGCTATTCTAAAGCTTTTGCACTGTTAAGCATATACCTTACTACGAGTTTCCATATCTAATTTTCAGCTGCCTAGTGGACTGCTCATGGACTAAAAGAAAAAAGGTATTTTATTGATGTGAGAGCTATAAATAACATCTCCTAATACTTTCCGTATAAATAACAATGGTTGTCTTCTTCCCATGGAGCTTTTCAAATTGGACGCAGACGACTCCGAATTATGGGACACGGAAGACGATTGACTATTTGTGTGCGAAATATTTTTCCCATGTAAGAAATTTCAACTAGAAATCAACTAAAAAGTATGATGTTACATTTCAAGTTTTCTATTATTAACTAATTATAAATACTCTAAAGGGGACAATTATTTAACAGCAATTACAAAAAATTAACAATCGCCAGCATAGCGAAATTGCAAGGCCCCATGGTTCTTTTCAGATGATCCCATAATGGTTTTCGCATGATCGCACAAATATTCTTCCTCGCAAGGTACTTTTTACAGGATGCCTAAAGGAAAATATACATTATATATATATATTTACTGAATATATAATATATATATTCAGGAAACATTCCCTAGGAAAATGCGTAATCTGAAGAGCGGGGGAAATAATATGGTATATACATTAGTTAAAAAAGAAAAATTGAAATATTTTCTGTTGCATGTAATAGTTTGAATTTTCAAATTGGACAGAGAATTAATTAGTAACAGTTTTTTACCTATTTCTACTAAATTTTCTGTGCTCTGAAATTTTATTTGAAAACTTAAATCTCTCAACACAGGCTTTTTAAAAAGTATTTCTTTTATGCTTCAAGTAGAAGAAGCACTAAAAGTTTTTTAAAAAAGTGATCTAATATTCCAATCTTCCGTATCCGTAATCTTTTAGATTGTCAATGCTTCGAAATACAGCAGAGAAAAAATGATAACATTATATCGATGAAATGAAATACATTCATCAACAAATATTGATCATTAATTTTGAAAGATCGTACTTAGGGAAGTCATAGGAAACAGCGATGGTTATCGCAAAGTAGATATTCTGAAAAAGTGCCTTTAATTAGTTATTCACTAAAAGCAAATTACCAAGTTAAAGTAGATCGCCAAGAATAATGGTTTTAATAAACCTCCATTCTTCCGGGCACATTTTCTTTTTTCATTTTAATGGATCTTTTTCTTATCTTCTTTTTCGTTTTGGGCTCAATGTCGAACTTAAGTAGAAAATTCCGAGTTAAATAAATAATTTCATGAAACGTAATGTAACAAATGGGTAAATGAATTAATTATACATATAAACTATCTGTATAATTTTAATAATTTTTGAATCTATAGATTCATGCAATCCTAGAGCTGCAATGTCTTATACATTCCGTTAAAAGTTGTTCGTGAAATCTATAAAGAATGTTAGAGCAATATTTCCACCACTGACCCATGGACCTGCTAAATTCATAAGATCTTGCTGTAGTTGAGTGAAAGTTTATAAATTTCAATGTTTTTTCTAAGATTATTCGAAACTTTCGAAACATTTAAGAACTTTCGCAAATGTAAACCTTAATGCATAAACAAAGCTTATGCATCAGAAACAACAAATTAGATATACATCCAAATTTGAAAGAATAAAATGTTTTACGTGTTTTCAGTTCAAAAATTATTTTAATGAATCACACCTTGCCACTGACACCACATTTGTATATATATATTTTTTAATTTTCTAACAGGCTGCTTTTGGCTTCTGCCAATTGCAGACCTAGTGCATTCCCGAGAGATTGGTACCATCTCTTTCAGCGGTACCACAATGAGTGTGGTACCATCGCCGCATGAGAATTTTGACGTCCGGTTTCTCTTCCTGAAAGGGCGAGCACCGGGACTCTGTTGATGCGAAATTGCACTAGGAAATTAAATTAGACGGGAGCATCCAAGCCGAATGTCTACTCAAGGGATGTTTGACATGCAGTTTAATTATACGACATGGGCGCAGACGATTTTCTGCATCTTGAAAATCCACCGACACTGCCAGGCTCGATCATGTGACCTGGGGCGTACGAGTTCCGTGCCTTACCACTACGCCACGATGCCGGCACATTCGTAAATATGTGACTATGTATGTGCATATGTATTTCGCATAACTTAAAAACGGTTAGTTGTTCAAGGTTGAAATTTTGTATCTAGGCTATGTACATCGTCTAGTTGTGCACCTCTTGTGTTTCAATTAGATGTTCGAAAAGGACTTTTTTACTCGTTTTTAAGTATAATCCATGTGAATTTCTAGTCGTTTTTAGTATCAAGATATATCATTGAAAGCATGACTCAACCCATTTCCATAATTAAATTGCTACCATCTACCATACTTAAAAAAAACCTTTGGTTTGAGAAATCTTTTAAGAATGAACAAAAAATTTAAAAATTATTAAAAAGTACATAAAAGCAAAGAGGTGAAAGTGACAAAATTGAAAATTTGGAGATAACTAGTGATAGGCAAAGTACCATTCTATATTATGGCAAGATATGTTAGCGATAGCTCTAATGAGTGCTTTACCTCAACATGATTTAGAAAAAAAAATTAACATTGAAGCCCCCATAAGATCCAAACTTTAAACGCGTTTTACTTTGAATCCTTTTTTGGTCGCTTACGTCCCTTTTCTTCTCTCTGCCTCATATATAAATTTGAGAAATATAGTAACTGCCAACGCGCGTACATGCACTCCTTTTTTCCAATTGAAATCATACATTATTTAATAAGCGTACAAGAGAGTAGGTTCTTTCAAATATCTGAGGTGGTTCACGCATGAAATTTTTGAATTTTTAGTAATAATTTGACGAATGCTTTTTTTCCTCTTTTCCTATGGTTCCAATACAGCACACCTAAACACGAAAAGTTTATCTAAAAAGTTAACATTTGCCTATGAACAACTTTTTGAATATGTGTTCCGCTTTGTTTCAAAAATTAAAAATTTTTTATATTCGCTATTTTGTGTTTCCATTATATACTACTTTTCTCCACCAGACCCCTACCTGTTAGCCGAGGCCTTAGGATTGCTTACGCACGGGGAAAGGTAGTGGGGTCTACGGATTTTACATGCACATATCCCCAAGTATACATGGTGGTCTTCAGTGGGTATCGAACGCGCGACCTTCCAGGTGGAAGTCCGACGTGCTCACACTAGGCTACCACGGCCCCCATTATATACTACTGACTAACAAAGTTCAATTTGCTTATGAGTATATTGTCTGTGTAGTAAATGACCCCACCTCCATCCTCAAGTAAAAAATAAATGTTTCAAGAAAAGTTGAGATGAGCTCTTCCTGATTAAGAAAGAATAATAGAGTACTAAAAGTCTTGAATGCTATTTCTGATTATTTAATCACATTTTACATCCTTTTCAAATTCTTAAAAGAAACAATCGCCAGGATTGTCTAAAAGAAATACCGGATGCTTTCTCATTTCCCGATAACAGCAAATATTAATCTGATGTCCACGAACTGCATACAAATTGGTTGTGCAAGACACAACCTATCTCCGTTATCTGCTGCGTAAGAGATACCTTATGTCTCTCGTTGCATCGTTCCAGAAAATGTCTATAAATAACAAGAAAAAAGTGGCCATTAGCAAATCAAACACAATTAAATCTCCGGAGCAAAGAACTGTGATAAACCTTGTCGTAATTCGGCGCCTGAAAGACAACAGGAAAAGGGGAAGACACTCTTCGGAAAGTGTTTTGACACTACCCTCGGGGGAAACGGGGTTAATTTTTCTGATTATTTCTTTTCAACCATTGGCAACACAAGCAAGGTAAGCGTCACCCGAGGCAATGATTCGTTTCCGGACCCGAGGCGCTTCTTCGGCTCTATTATTTAATAAAAGTACATCATTTAAGAAATGATGTCCTTGAGGAACCTGCACAAATCGGACTGAAAGAAAAAAACTGTCCAACCATGTTCTCGGAGAGAAAGAAGTTCATAAGGTCTTTCAATAAAGAACTAGTGATTTCTTTTGAGGTTAAGAGATTGCACGTCTTTGAAATGCAAATGCTTCTGAATCATAAAATTCTTCTCGTAGTAAATTTTGCTCCTTATAGTGAAACATATAGAATTCTCAATCCGTCTCAATATAGGATAGTCTCCTTTCTCGTCGGCTGCCGAATCGATAGTGGCGGATTTGGGAAAGGGAGGGAGGGGGGGATGTAAGTGCTTTTCCCAAAGGGATACAAGAAATTTATGAATAATTATCACATTAAATAATTTTTCATCATTTCCTGATTGCACAAATAAAGGTTCAAAACTATTGTGTAAAAAATATGAAACATATTGGAATAAAATCACTTTTGTTCAGTAATCATAACCACACCGAACTAATAATGACCTTTGGTTCTACCTTCTAGATGAAAATTTAGCCCAAAAATCGTCTTCCATTTTAATAAAATTAAACAACTGAATGATAAACCCTCTGACTCTGCTTTGCTCGAGATGTGCACTTTAAGCTCTATAAGTTTGGAAACATATTAATCTAAATTTAAAAGTCCATTTACTAACCCAGTTCTCGTGTTATAATCCTCATGACAATGTTTCTAATTGTTACAGTTTATTATTAGGGTATGTGATGAAATTGTCTGAACGGTTTAATGCTTAACTGGCTTAAAATGCTTCCTAAAAATTACTGAATTTTTACATTCGACAAAAAATTAGCAGATATTTTTCTTTTCTTTAATTACTGTAATATATGTATAATACATTTAAGGGCTCTTAAAAATCATAAAAACCCTCTTATGACTACTTTATTCGGAAAAGGTTTCGAGGAAGAAGCACTTTTACTGCCTGGTGCCTCTCCAGAAATCATTCCTGGACCGGCCTCCGGATTTGATTCAGTAAAGTTTTTTAACGCTTAGCTTGTAGTAAAACGTTTACCTTTGAGTGAAAAACATTAATTCGCAAAACAAAAGTTAATGCAACACAAATTGCAAGAACTATTGCAAACAAACGCACTCACAAATATATATATCACTTGTTCACAATGTTTTGCATTGGTAAAGATATTCCTTGTGCCCCCGAAACACATGTCAGCAATATTTGTCTGCATTAACGAAGGTTTACTAATTAATTAAGTTAATCCTCTCAGTTTTTTTAAAAACCAACTTCAGACTTCGCCGAATCAACACAACTCAACAACATGGCACCTAGAAAGTTTTTCAAAATTAAAAGTTAATCGTGGGATATATAGCATTGGGTTCACTCGTAATAGAAAACTTAGCGTGCATATACAGAAGACAAACAATAAGCCTATTAACAAGCAATATCCATGAAAAAGTAAATCAAAATTTATTTATAATTTCAAGTAATGTACGAAAACGTTTAAATTTACTAGCTATGCACATATTTCATTGATTCATCTACCTTATTGATCACTGTTGAAAGGGTTCGTTAAAGGAACTCAACTTGATATTCCTGAAAAGCTATTCCCAAACTTAGACCACAAAAGAGCAAGTGTAATACGACAACCCCCCCCCCCCCCCCGAGAAAGTATAAAATTTATTATATTCTAAAAGAGCCTAGGTTAAATCCCTTGAGCCTCTCCCCCTTTTAGTTTGTTCAATGATCTTCATTTAAAAACCTTTCTTATCCTCTTGTTCAGTTTCGTGTACTGAAAATAAAACCAAAAAATTTAATTCAAATATTTTTTTTGTCTATAGTTTCTTTTTTTTTTTTTTTCAGTCTTATATTTTCTCCTACAACGCTTTCTGCAGTAGGAACAAGTTCCTTGATATTAATCTACTTAATAGTATACTTCTACGCATCTATCTGTCAGAAAAGGAACAATTTTTTCCAATAACCCTTTCGGAAACACAAACAAAACATCATTAAGGGACGTTTTAGGGCCCTAAAATTCCCGCCTATAAGACATTCATTGATGCTAATGACTGATCTACGACCACACACTGAGAAATTACTGCCAGGACGATCCTCAAATCTAGGATGAAAATCGTCAGTAACAGCCATTCATGGACTCTCCAAGCCTGACCCCGTCTATTCCACGTTTAAAAAATTCTACGAAACCGATGCTTATCGTATAACTTATTCTGGCATCGATTCGTCCAGATGTTGTGACAAACGACCACCAGAAAATAACAGACTGCAAGCTGGACATCACTGGACTGTGACTGCAGTTTCGGGACACTGTTTGCACTTTCCAACCATTGTGTTCCAGGCAACAGTCGGGCGCATGTGCTTTCAGAATTCATGGTCCGGTGCGTACACGTGAGAACGGTTCTTCTAGGCCCCCTCCCCTAGAGTTGATTACGTGGTTCATTACTAGTTATTGGATGGTTTATTGCCTTCCATTAAGAGGCGATTGTATATCAATTAGCTCAAAAGAGGGAGAATGGATCTGCCGATTCAGTTGGCTTCAGATCAATTTCGATGCAAATCCGACTATGCGCGTTTGATGTGGAATGCCTGAGAAAAAGATGCTTCGAAAGCAACTACAGCATTTTTATATCTTTGTAAAATGGACTTGAATATTGATTGCAACATTATTAATAATGGTTGAATAAAATATTTATTCCGCGTAAGGAAATTTCTGAACTTGAGTAATAAGGAAGGTTAGAAAAAACAATAGGAAATGTTTTAACGACTGATTGTTAACCTTTAATACTTTATTTAATGATATTTTGTGCATTAATACCCAAGGTTTGAGAGATTTTAGTGCAAAGATCGTTTTCAGCCGCCAAATGTGTATAATTTATATTTTAAATTCAAAAAGAATTTGATAATTATTTATTGAATGGTGCACGATTGCACAAACTACGAATTGACGACAGATTGAGCATGCACCATGGTGGCCATATAAAACTGGTATATTAGCCAGGAGTTAAATTAAGCAGCCCACAATCCTGCCTTAACAGGGGTGTAGTATTAACCCTTTGCTGTCGGATTAAGTTTATACATGGGTTTCATGCTGGTAGGAATTAATTTTCGTTGAACGCACAATAATCTACATATATATAAGCAAATGTATGTCTGTCTGTCCTTTATGCATTCCTACACCATTCATCCGATCGCCTTGAAACTTTAGGAAGTTGTTGAGTACACTCCTGCGAAGTATTCTGAAAAAAATCCTACAGGTAGTTCTTTTTTTATGCCAATTTTAAGCAATTGTCCACATAAATTTCCCAATATTGGGGTGACAAAATCTTGCACATATTAATGTAATATATCGATCGAAAGCGCTAATTTTTCTGCACAAAGAAGATGATACTTGTTTTAAGTTTCTAAGTCAATAAGAACGCCAGTTAAAAGCTTTTTAATTTGATTTCTTAAGGCTTTAATTGATCCAAAAATAATAATTAGCAATTTCCTAAACTCCGGGTGAATAGTGTTAGCCTAATTTCAATATAAAACTTATTTTCAAAATAGAGAGACATCTGTTTAGTTATCAACGGAAAAACAATAATAAAGCATACCTTCGATTTAACGTTTTTCTCAAATTGGCAATAGGTTTTAAATTCGAGATTCAACTTGATAAAAGTATTGCCTCCCCGATTTAACGATTTCCTTGATTTAGCAATAGCATCTAAATAAATATCGCCAGAAAAGGAATACGTATGGTTTATGCTAGATTTCAAATAACGTGGCGAATATGACACGCTACAATTTGACTTTTTAATTAGTCATTGGCGATAAACGGGAACACACTAATGAAACTGATCTTACGTTTTTTAGGTACGGTTAAAATTCAGCACGAGCAGCGCCGTGCGGGTACCGCTAGTACATAATATGCAAGATTATGAAGGAAAAATAAACTTTATTAATTCATTTTTAAACTTTAGATATATGTAACACACTAACATGTTTGAATTTTATGTAAAAATTATATTTTATAGTTCTCTATTGTGTAGTATCACTCGAGTGCTGATGGCTGAGAGTAGACATACGACCGCCAAAGGGTTAAAACAAGTGAACAATTTAATCAAATATAAAGGGTGTAGAATTAATGCACATTGCATCCGAAAAGGAAAAAAGTCAAATATTTCAGATTCTAAAAAACGACAACTTTGCATACTTTTTAGACATTTTGGTAGCGTATAAAGTACTCGTGTATATATATCCTCTTACGATCCTCGGTACCCAATCGGGTACTTTTTAAAATGCTGTTTATTTAATTAGTGTTTGTGCACTTTGAAAACTGAAACACACAAAAAGCTTTTGAAGTTTATCAACAGATGATTTACTTCGATTCAAAAATGGAAATTGTTAATTAAAATTTAGGATTTTTTAAAGAACCTTTTTTATGTTTATAATCAATTTTAAAGCTGGCAACCTTAAAATTGCATTAAAATTGTCTGTGGTTAATCCTGGGGTCTCAAGAGGTTAAATATATTTTTAGGTATAAAAGAGGATGTTAGAATGCGTCTAAAAATCTCGAAAACTACTCGTCGGATTTCGCTGAAACTTTCACGCTTGGTCTCTATTAGCGTGAAGGAGGTTTATGCTAGAAAAAACAGGCCTGTTAGAAAAAAATCCGACATGTACCGTCAAGTGCGCCAACTTTGTGCCACAACGTCCTTTTAAACACTAGGTCTGTCTAACGGCTGTTGAGGTGTACTAGAGCTTCGAAAAAATTTTAAGAGTTTTATAAAAAGTGTCGAAGCTCTATTTACACCTCGGCATTCAGTTGGTAGTCCTAGGTCCTAGTGTCTAAAAGGACGTTGTGGCACAAAGTTGGCGCACTTGACGATAGTTCTTTTCTTATTCCAATTTTACACAAAATTTCCACATATTTGGGAGTGAAAAAAATCTTGCACACATTAATATAATACATCAATCGAAAGCGCTGGTTTTTCTACTCAAGATGGAATTTGTTTGAAGTTTCTAAATCCATAAGAGCGCGAGTTATAAGCTTTTTAGTTCAATTTCTTAAGAGGCTGTCCTCAATCCATATTATTTAATTAACAGTTTCCTGAACCCCGTATGAATCCACGCAGCTTCATTTCATTATTAATTTTATTTTTCAAAATAGCAAGATATATTGATTTCAGCCTCGAAATTAATATATAAATTGCTGCGCATGTTTTCTTGCCTTTATGTTCAAAACGGACGAATTCTTACATAGTTTTCAATTTAATTTCTGTGTCTAAAAGGGCACGTAAAGGAGAATAAACGGATCATGTGATTGTTTCCTGAAAGTTATGCCATTTAAAGTGCCCAGGTTAAAGTGCTAGCATTCATCTGGTATTATCTTCCTCTTCAAAATAATGTCTTCCTTTGGACTGTGCTGAGTTAAGGTATTATTTCGAATAATTTTAATGTTCAGCACCATTTTCTTTTTATATTTCTGAAATTCAAGTAGCTCAAACAACAAAGTTAGCGCTTTTTGTAACTTAAAACTACACAAACTTGATTTCTCCCATGTTTTGTTTTCAAAATGAAAATAATTTCATTGTAATGAATTTTTTAAAGATTACATTTGATTTAGCGATGTAAATCTTTTTTGATAATCTTGATATTGTCGGATCTTATGCAGATAAGTACCAAAATATGTAGGAGCAAATTAAATGGAAATAATTGCGAGTTCTTGTATTTAAGTTTTAAATTATATTAATTGAATTGCATGAGCAGTTCATTTGTACTATAGACATGTTAATTTCAATTACACTGACACATTTAAAATGAGCCAAGTTTTGTGAACTAATCAACTCATTTAATTTGAGAGCCATAGTTTTGTAAAGGATTTACTATATATTTTTTTGCTTGTAACCTTTGGAAATTAAGAAAAATCGAAAAATATTATTTAGATTGATTAAAACACATATAAACCTAAACCCCCTCGATGACGTAAAATAACTCGGCTGTCAAGCAATCACTGTCTTATTTAATTCATTGTATTCTAATGTGTATTTTCGTTGACAAATTAGGATTTTAATACGCAAATGATAAGCAAGTATGGGAATGTGAGTGGAGACATTTAAAAGGAAAGCTGGTATTGCTAAAGTAGTTGAAAAGGTTTGCTTATCAGCAAAACAAAACAAAAACTATATCTGTCAAAAATGAAGGGTGCAATACCCCTTAATATGTAGATTAGACAGTATTTTTAAATATTTAGGTGTACAGCGATATTATTTGTTTTTTAGTTCAACGTGAGTGAAAAACTTTTTTTTTTGTAATTGCAATCTTGCAATCAGACTCATTCTACATGAAGAATAAGTTTTTCCTGTTCTTTTTTTTTACATTCTACATGAAGAATAAGTTTATTCTACTCTTTTTTTTTTTTTTTTTTGCTTCTTTGTAGTGATTAGAACTGTTATATTATTTTGGCGTAATTTCCGAAATAAAGGCATATGTAACATGCATGAAGAATAACGCAACGAATGACGCCTCGCTACGATTTGGTAGTTTTATTTATTCTTTGGCCACAAATCGGACCCAACTAACAGGAATTGCTCCTACGTTTTTTAAACTACTGTTTACGATAATATTTAATTTTATTTGTTTAGTGTATTTTGCTACTCATTTTTTCCAATGATTTGTTATTGTACCGATTTTGTAATTTTCCGTTTTAATTTGGCAGTTTGTCTGGCCGTTCAGAATACACAATTTTATTTCCTTGATGCACGTTGTACCCTATTACTAAGTAATTTTTTTCCGGCGCAGCATCAACTTATTATTTCGATTTAATGATTTTCAACGTAACTACATGATTGTTTTCAATTTAATATTACTGTTGGGACTTTTGAAGTACCTTCTGAACAAATCCTTTTATATTTTGTTTAACGTTTTCAAATGTTGACAGCATCGAATGTTTTACTTGAAAAAAAAGCAGGCGACGTATTTTAAATTCAACACGGATAACGGCGTGCGGGTACCGCTGGTACATATATATATATATATATATATATATATATTGTGTGTGTGTGTGTATAGACAAATAACATCAAAACCAAGTACCGTATAATCGCGAATAAGACCGGCTTTCGAATTATGACACCTTAGCCTATGTTACTATATTGCAATTTCAAAGAAAAAAACCTCAGCATTTCTTGCAAAATGCACCACGTTTCTGCCTTATTGATAAAATAAGCCTTCGTGGCAATTTAAAAATCCCATTAGCAATATTTTAATTCCATACAGTTAATCACAAATGATCATCTTATTCAACGTTATCAACCAACCCGATATGTAGACGGAGAAATCACAGGTAGTAAATTGATATTAGATCTTCGTCTGAGACTTGCACCATAATTTAGGCATCTTTCTTCTGTGGGGAAGCAGTGACCAGGCTAAATTTCACATTATACACTCTACAAGTACAATAAACTGTTCGGTTGAACTGTGAATTCAATATCATTACCAACTATTATGAAGTGATGACCAAAGTTTTAACGCAGTAGTTAAGCAAAGGTCATTGTACTTTGGCTGCTGTGTGCGAGATTGATTAAATTTATGTTTTCAGACCAAATGTTTTTTCAATTTTTAAATAACCAAGCTAAAACTGCCAAGTATTTTCAAACCAAGTGCTTTCTTCTATAGTCTGTCCGAATAACTATAGTTGAATATCTTGAATACGTATGAGTGACGCCTTCCCGGCATGCATCTTTCAGTCGTCCAAACACGAGCCAAATTAAATCTAGCTCGAGTCACGCAATGTCCGACATCTGTTGGGGATATCTCTCGCGATATTAAATCACGTTCCAACGAGGGGACATTTGAATGGGTTTGCTGTTTCGAATGTCGCGTTAATTAATACGGATGGCCCCTTCTTTTTCGTTCTGCTTCCCTTTGAAGTTCCCTAATTTCCCACGCAGAGGGCGCCCCTTATAAATAATCGCCAAACAAGATGGGAGATTAGGAATGCCCAGAGCTGGCAGTTGTCACAATTCCAATTATGCTGCTATGGTGGATGAGGTAGTTCATCTGTCTTACCCCTGCACTGTTGTCTTTGGTATATTTAGTCACGGTTCGTGTCATAAGTTGTGGTGAATTGAAGAAACTTTCTTTACAAACTGAAAACAAGGCTGCACAGCTTTATTCTTGTCTTTCTCGTTTTCAATTGTCCGTAAATTATACATTAAAAAAGTTCGTTTGTGATTTGTTGTATGTTCGCGATACAAAGCCACACCAATCGGCGGCTTAGATTGAAATTTGGTACGAAATTTAGTCGTCGAGTGAAAAAGACGCACGAAGTCCATTCAAAAATTTAAATAGCTATCCGTGTGTCCAACACTGGCCAAGTGACGCGCTAGTCAAAAAGAGTGAGACGCAAATCAAAATGATTCCTGGATGACTAAAATGAAAATTTAGGAGGAAAATTGAGTGAGGAAGTTTCCGTGAATACAATACTTCCTTAGCTTCATACTACGACGTAAAAAGATTTTATTCATTGTCTGAGACCCCAAAACTTGCTTTCTATAAACTTTTACGAAAATTGTCGGAGAAAGTAAAATTAAACGGTTTTATCGGCAAGTGTCCTAGCCCGACCAAACATAAAGAAAGAAATTTCAGTTCCAACAGAATTTTAAAATTAAAAATAATCATTTTCTGCTTTACTCTCTGCTATGGGGTCTTTAAAAAGGTGAAGCCATATCAAAATAAATACATGTTGCGCATAATTGAATACCAAAGCCCAAAGAAACAATCCGGAATCTGTACTTCGCTTACACCATATTCCCTCGGCGTAACGCAGTGAAACAGTAAAGAAAACATTAAGCTTTCCATTGAAACAAACTTAAATATTTTCAAGAATTCTATGACTCAATTAGATGATACCGGACTACCGGGAATCCTGCGCGGATTTGGCTTATAGATCCTTTTACATTTGGTGTTGCATTTTTTTCTTTTACATTTTTCATATTATGCCATATTTTCATTTATGTTCAGTTAAAACAAGAAATAAAAACTTCCGTTCTATACATTTGGTTGTATCACTTTTAATTTATATTAATTGCTGTCCCACTCAACATGAAAATAGTTTAATGAATGATTTTGAATCTACAATTAAGATGAATGGATGAAATTTTTCGGAATGACAGAATAATTAAGAAGGGAAAAGATATTGAAAAAGCAAGTATTAGAAATTGCTTTGATGCTGCTCGCCGTAATCAAAAGGAGAAAAAAAAAACGAAATTAAACTATAAACAGACTAGGTGTGGCGATAGGAGCATGGGGGTTAAGTCAATGAAGGAGTAACAGGAACAATAAATCGTGACGTGTAGTGAAGACGTATAAATCAAATGACGTCATCTTCCAGACGTGCGTGCGTGGATCTCATCAGTAGGTTACGGGAGCGACTGCTGTTACGGCAGACGTAGGCCAACAAAAACAAACAAGACTAGCAAACAGTTCCTTGCAGTATTTCACACTGTTGAACCTCCTGTTGATACTTCATGCTCAGCGAGTTAATTTTCTGTCTCAGCCTTTAATTTCACTAAAACGAAAGATTGACCTTTTCAAGGGTATTGATTTTTTCTTTTTTTGAAATAATTTTGGTCGTGCTACACAACTGTTCACGATGAATTCAAACGGACACAGTTCCTTTTTGTGTTGGAGTTTTACGCAAACCGCTTTCTACTTTTCGCATAAAACGAAGGTTTCTGGATTCCAATGCTTGTCTCTAAACGAAACCGGAATATCATAATTTAGAGAAAAGTCCTATAAGGGACCAGGGCAGGGCAAAAATTTTGATAATCTTTGTGTGAAATAAAAAGAGACAAAAAAAGTTCTCTATGACCCTTGTTTAGAGTAACTCAAAAACTTTTTGCTCAAAAAGCTTTAGAATAGGGATTCACTGCATGCAGGCAATTTTGTATAACATTTTTATCCTAAATGTTTTCTTCACAAAAGTAGTTGATTGTTTAAAAATTTTTTACAGTAATGTAATTCAAGAATCATAAGCAAAACCTACGGGTTTCATGAGTGAAACTCTTAATAGATTAATTATTCCTGAATTGGGACATTAAGATTCAAAATTTCCAAAATGTTCCAAGGTCAAACCCTAAGCAAAATCCAAAGGATAATGCAGTTTTATTTGACATCATATAACAAGCAAATTACAAAAGAAACCATGTCAAATTCACTAACCAAATACCAAGTTCTTAACCAAAGAAAAATCATCAGCCCTCCTATAGGCTGGGAAAAATTCCATAAAAGCTCCAAAAGGTTTACATGAATTATGTGATATTATATGCGTGATGTTACAGTAAAGCAGTCAGTATTGAAAGAAAAAGTGGCAGTTCCAGATCAATGATATTCTAAGATTATTCTCGTTCCCCTAGACCCTAGAGTATTCCCGATTGACATCCTCTAGCTCTAGGGATCGTGCATAAATGATGTCACTTTTTTCAATAATTAGACCCGCCTTTGTCACGAAGTATCACACTTCAAGATTCCCTCCCCCCCTGTTGTTGTTGTTGCTTATCCTCACGGTCTGACATTAGTCAGATCAACTCCAATAAGTTGTTGACAGTTAGAAAGTCGATGACAAGAAGGGGATCAGTTGTTAAATCCGTCCGGGATAGTCCGACGCAATCAAGTATGTGATTCGGTGAGGCTGGATGGATGCAGCATTTTTTGCAAGTGGGGTAAATTTTTTTTCCACGTTCAAATGATAAACATTTTTAGTGACCAGTTGAGAGTCTGACTATGGCAGTCTGGGATCTTCTATCACATTTGATTTCCAGAAGAGTACCAGAAGATACGCTCCCCCGTTCTTCATTAGAATATGTACTTGCAGTGTTGCAGTTTAGAAACAAAACACTGCGTTATAGATGACATTTTTAACTTTATTTTTTAGCTTTTAATGACATTTGTAAGCATAATAATAATAATGATTAGATATATCTGTTCTTAATTTGTATAAAATAAGATTAAGTTTATTACAAAGAAGATTAATTGCCGGCGTCGTGGTAAGGCACGGACTTCGTAAGCCCCAGGGCATAGGATCGAGTCTGACAGAGTCGGTGGATTTTCAAGATGCATAAAATCGTCTGCGCCCTTGTAGTGTGATTGTGTGGCGTGTAAAAAATTCCTTGAGTAGACATTTGGCTTGGATGCTCTCATCTAAATTAAATTCCTAGTGGAATTTCGCATCAACAGGGTCCGGGTGCTCGCAGTTTCAGGTGGAGAAACCGGACGTCCAAAATCTCATACGGCGATAGTACCACACTCATTGCGGTGCCGCTGAAAGAGATGGTACCATCCTGGGAACACACTAGGTCTGCAATTGGCAGAAGCTAACCAGGCCATTAGAAACAAAAAAAAGGAAGATAATTAGCATTAATAGTAAAAAATATTAATTGTTCGAATTCTGAAAAAGTTACTCGCACTATTTTGTCTTAAAGTGTAAATGGCCAAGATTTTCTTTTAAAATTGTAACTGGAAGTAAATTTAAACCTCCTCAACAATTTAAACCTTAACCATTGGTGTTTTCAACATGAAATCAACGAGACTTTAAGATCAAATTATGGAAATAAAATAAGAACTTTTAAAATAAGTTTAGTTTTCTCCTTTTAAATGTTTGTATAGAAATCAAAATGTACGATGTCACACTTCTTGTTACCCCCTCCCTTCTCACAAACTGTCACACTTTCTCGAACCCCCCACTCGACATCATTTATAAATGACCCCGAGCACAAACTAAATATTCTCTATCAGTGAAAATTTCCTAGCATTTCTTCATCCTAATGCTTCCCCGAGCATTTTAAACAAAACCAACCGTCACTGATAAACACATCCTACAGCATAAATCTCAAGAACGGCAGATGCGAAAAGTAGAATTTCACGGAAAATATGATAAGCATTCACCTTACGGAACAAAATTTCCTAATAAATGTCTGCCTGTGACGAGCTTCATCGTTTTTCAGAAGCAATCGCGCAGCTCCAACGGATTATAGATTATTTCTCATGTCAGATTTTATAGACACTACAAGACGCCGTGTTAAATAAGGACGGTAAGAACATCTCTTCATGCCCTTGAGGTGGATCGACGACAAACACCTGGCTTTTTTACTCTGAAATGCCCCTCAGTGGCTCCGATCTTTTTAACTGTCTCTATTTTATTATTTCTCAGACGTTTTCCTTAGCTTCTTTGTAAGACGATAAAATATAGTCTCTCTGATGAGATAATCATGAGAAATTATTTTTTGGAGCAATGCGCTTCTTATAATTTTATCGTAATGAATATGTGCTTCTGCGCACAGAAATGAGTCCAAATCCAAGGCAGCAGATGAATCAATGTGCAGTCGAACCTCGATTTAATGTACTTTGATTTAACGAATTTGGCGATTTAACGAATTTTTCTTGAATTTTTCTTATGCACCGACAAAAAGGGTGCTAAAATGCTCTCATTTCGCTTATAGAAATGAAGTGTCATAATCTGCAAAATGGACATTTTTCAAGAGAGGAGTTAGAACTTTTTACAATTTGTTTTATTTAACTACCTTTATTTGTTTCAATGATTATCATAATCGATTTTCGTTCAGAAAATAGTTATTGTTCTAGTTTTCTCTCACATGATGGATGCTAATGATGTCAAAAAAAATTAGAAATAACTATAAAAGTAGTTATTACAGTATTGCACCAAAAAATACAACAAGCTTCTAGCCTTAATTTTTGAACATTTATTTACAGCATTATTCCCAATATAAAGAGAGCAAAAATCTAAAAATTTTATATTTAAAAAAAAAAAACGATTTTTTGCACATATGACACTTCATTTCTATAAGCGATTTCACGAATTTTCAGCTTTCAGTTAACGAACAACAATCGCTGCAAAAAAAATTCGCACATAAAACTAAAATTTTAAATTTTTCGCACCATAAAGTTTTGAATATTTCACACCATAATCCAAGTGCGTAATACAAATTGTTTTCTCATTTCTGGTGGATTCAAAAGACAGTTTTACCCCATTTTCAATGTAGAAACATGACAAAGAACACAGATAAGATGGGTCCTAGAACTACTTGCTTTAAGTTTTAAAAGCAAGAAGTATTGAAGAATTTAGACCATTTGAAAGTTGATTTCCTTGAAGTTATTATTCAACAAATTGCCCGTACAAAATTTGAAAGAAATAACACACAACATAGCGAAGTATCCCTTTCACTACCACAGCACCACAATGAAAATATAAGTGTAAATCGTGTAAATGATTTGTAATATTTCAAAAACGTTTTTTAATCATTTGTAAAGATTTTTAAAAGAAATGCTTGGTGGGAATTATATGGAATATATATATATATATATTGAAAATTGAAAAATAAGTTTGCAAATATAATATGTATACATAATGTAGTAAATAACAAATTAAATAAGTAAGAGTATCCTTTATTTATTTCAAACACATTTGCAATATTAAAAATAATGATATTGAAATAGCATGAAAATCATTTTTGTTATCAAATTTCGGCTTGACTTTTCGATTCTATTTGGTTTTTAAGGAGCCTTCATCGTCAGTTTTTTTGCACAATGTGGCTGAAGCTTGTGTTGGTTTTTTACAACCTTTCAACAACAGTGTGACAGTATGGCAGGCGTAATAAGGACAGTTCTTTTTCTCTTATATGGAATATATATATATATATATATTGAAAATTGAAAAATAAGTTTGCAAATATAATATGTATACATAATGTAGTACATAACAAATTAAATAAGTAAGAGTATCCTTTATTTATTTCAAACACATTTGCAATAATTACTTTTGCAATATTAAAAATAATGATATTGAAATAGCATGAAAATCATTTTTATTATCAAATTTCGGCGTGACTTTTCGATTCTATTTGGTTTTTAATGAGCCTTCATCGTCAGTTTTTTTGCACAATGTGGCTGAAGCTTGTGTTGGTTTTTTACATCCCTTTCAACAACTACTGTGTGACAATATAACAGGCGTAATAAGGACAGTTCTTTTTCTCTTATATGGAATATATAAATATATATATATATATATATATAGTTGAAGAAATCTAAACTTTAAAAATAATACGGGGGTAAAAAGAATCTGTAAATCTGTAAAACCATCCGAAAGTAATATAAATTTTACATCCGTTAGTTTGTGACCATTTAGCACGTTTTTAATCCTCCCAGTGAAAAAAAAAAGAAATAAAATGTCCCACCCTAGTAAACATCTCAAGATTTTGTAAAACTGTGTAATGTTTTAAACAGGTTCGTTTCAGAGGTCACTGTGACAACCCAATTTTCGTATTTGGCAAAATTTGTCTCTTACGTAAATTTGGAAACAATATTACATTTAAAAAAAAATTATGTATATAGTTGTAAAGTATGTAAGGCATCATACTTCATTTTGTTTATATATTGCAATAGATCAGTAATTAAGGCAGTAAGAAGCAAACGGATGTAAGTGACCAAAGAACGGTTCTGTGAAAAGCGCGTTCAAAGTTTGGACCTTATGGGAGACGCAATGTTTTATTTTTTTCTAAATCACGTTGGGAAGCAGTACCTGTTAGGGATACTACAAAAATCTCTTCCACAATATAGAATGGTGCTTTCCCCATCATATGCACTAAATTTTAAATTTTGTCACTTACACCCCTTTTGCTCTAGGTTCTTTAACTCTCAATTGGTCATATTTAATAAAATTTGAACTGTGCTCATATTTTGTGATTCGGTAAAATTTGGATTTTCGTTCATCAAGTTTAGAACTCGCCCCTCCCAAAAGTGTAGGCTAAAAATTTGAGAATTCGCCCCTCTCATAAATAAATATAGGCTGAAAAATTGAGAATTCGGCCCTCCCAAAAATATAGGCTGAAGTATTTGCCCCTCCAAAAAATATAGGCTGAAAATTTGAGAATTTGCCTCTTCCAAAGATATAGGCCCCTAGTTTTCAAAAAAATCTTGCTGTAAAAATGCAAAAAAACTTGTACTGTTTTATTTAACTTGATTATGTCACGGACGTTTGACACGCGGTTTTCGTGCACTATTAACAAGTGGTCGAAAAAACGTATTGCATAAATTATTTTCAAGCTTTGCACACAAACTTATCTTCCCCCGATGACAATACAGTATTCCATCCATTTATAATTTATTATAACGTTAATTTTGAAAAAAAATAATAATTTTGGCTCTGAGGAAATTACTAGAATTTTTATTTGTCGAATGGCAGCTATAGCTTTTTTTGGATAATGCAACAACGATGTGATTTAACTTGATTTGTCATGGAAGTTTGTTACGCGGTTTTCGACCCCTATTACTGCATTTTAGTTTTTTTTAAATAAAACCGTGTAACTTAAAACATTTTTTGGAGATTTAATATTTATTGAATTTTTTTTTTTTTTTCGAAGCTTTACATTATCCATGCATAGAAAAATCCAACGCCACATCTTGAGGAACATCTTGTCGTCCATCAAGGCGAGACAGCAACATGGGATGAAAAGCAGTTTTCGACAACAGCGGCGATAACACATGTCCAAAACGTCCCGCGGTTCGACCCTAATTGCGCATCACGTCAGTCAGGCAATATTTCTCCTTATCTGGCCAATTACAGGGCTGAGAAAGATTCCGTTCCGAGGTACTAAGTAATTGCGGTAAAGCGAGTTTGATTTGGCCCCTGCATGATGAGAATATTGGCTGTCATCGATGTGAGCAGAACGCTATTGACAGGATGATTGCTTCAAATGTTCACAGCAAGTGGTACAGATTGCTTACCCCTGGAATGCAATTTGGAAAACATACAATGCCCTCAAACGTACAGATGCTGGAGATATACACGCAGGAAAGCGTTTTTCCTTTGAAACCATATTTTAAAAAATACAGTCGAACTCGTTTATAACGAGCACAAAGGGACCGTAACATTTACTCGTTAAATCCGAGTGCTCGTTCAATCCGAGTGCTAATAAACGGGCCCTTAAGGCTGGCGTGCAACTAGAAGGGGGATCACACAAGACCAAGGTCTTGTGTGGTCAAGTGATTGAGTTTAGTTAAAATTTAATTGATTCTTACTTACTTTAATTATATTAATTAATTTAATTAAATACTTTTCTTAACTTAATGACAATTATCCCCCCCCCCCCCACCAGGAAAACGTTTCTAGTTCCGCTACAGCCTTAAATAAAAATTGTCGTGTGTACTCAACGAACTCAGGTCAAAGAATGACCATCTGACCCTCCTACCTACTTGACCCCTACACTTATCAGGTCCACCTTTTCTCCCCCTCCCACCCCCATCCCCCTGTTTACAATAAGCCCCACCTGTTGCACCGGATTTGTGAACCCTCCCTATTGACGTTGGAATGCTGGAGGAATTTTTCCTACAAAAGTATTAAACCGCAGAGAAGAAAAAAAAAAAGATAAGACAGAAAGACTAGAAAGATGGTGAGAAAAAGATCGCAAGACAGAAAAATATTGCTCGCTAAAACCGGGTCTTGCTCGTTAAAAGCGATTTCTGTTCCATAGACTTAGCACTGATCCAACCAAATATTCTGGCTTCCCTCGTTAAATCCGAGCTCGTTATAAGCGAGTTCGACTGTACTTTAAAGTTATAAAATCGACTCCATCTTTTGTAATTAGAAATTTTCACGTTAACAGCCTTTCTTTCTGATTTTTTTTTCCGACGCCCGTCTGCGACGTCTCTGCCATCATTCGATGAGAGAGACCCAGTAATACGATGAAACGGTATAGAAACAACTATAAATCTTTCATTTGGTTTAACAGAGTAGTCAGATAAGAACTTTAAAACTTCAGGGCAGGTCTTGAGGTGGGCCATATCCATATCGTCATGGTGGCACAGAGGGCAACAAGCTGAATCCATGACTCCTATTCGGTATAAATCTATCTATAACATAAGAATCAATGCAATACAATGCACTGAAACGTACAGCTGATGGAGATATACACGCAAAAAAAAAAGAAAAGTTTTCTTTTGAAACCATTTACAAAATATATTTTTAGATTAAAATATCGGTTCCATCTTTTGTAATTAGAAACTTTCATATTAGCAACCTTTCTTTCTGAGTTCTATCTATAGGAATCAACGCAATACAATAAACTCAATTGTACAGTTGATGGAGATATACACGCAAAAAAGGAAAAGCTTTCTTTTGAAGCCATATTTGAAAAATTACTCTCAAGTCACAAAATCGGTTCTATCTTTTTTTGTAATTAGAAACTTTCATATCAACACCCTTTCTTTCTGAGTTCTATCTATAAGAATTAATGAAATACAATGCACGCAAACATACAGGCTCTTCTGGAGATATAAACGCAGGAAAAAAACGTTTTCTTTTAAAACCATATTTGAAAAAATACTTTTAGGTTGCAAAATCTATGATTCCATCTTTTGTAATTAGAAACTTTCATATTAACAGCCTTTCTTTCTGAGTTCTATCTATAAGAATCCAATTCATAAACCACACCAATTTTTCGCCAGAGAAAAATTTTTTGACGCAAAGATTCGATGGGTCGAAACATTTTATGTGTAAAAGAGATCATATTTCGTAACCACTCAATTTCTGTTCCAAAATTGCAGAATAATACCTTGCCACAAAGAACAATTGATTACATAACATTTTTTGGTACTTATTCCGTAGAATTCTACATCTCAACCGATATGAAAGTCGTTTCTAAGAAACCGAACGCAATCTGTGCTATAAACCTCTGAAGGGGGCCTCAAAAGATATAACTAACCATTCTCAAGTAGTTTTCTATCATTTTTTTCATAGAAAATTTTTTTATACTTAATTATCGCAATTAATACTAATTATCACAATGACATACTACTGGAATTATTAAAAATATTGTTGAATGAAGATTCGGTCTTGATCAAGTTTAAGTTGAAAATTGATTGAAAGAGACTTGTATTAAAACACTAATGAAACGTACCTGGACAGCAGACAGCAGAAGACATTAAAACTATCAAAAACAGGAAAGGAACCATCTTAAAATGATAAAAATATCCGCATGTAAAATTTTAAGTTACTTCCTACTTCAAAAGTAAAAAGTAGCTTCGTTTAATTACAAAGTTATATAACTTTTCAAAAATTGTTGGTGTTGTTTCCTATGGAGAAGGCAATAAGTAAATTTTTCTTACTGATGATTTCTACTGCATACATACGCAAGTGTCATTTTGATCTAGACATTTTCAAAAATCTGGTCTGTCTCAAAAAAATATTTTTATTAAATTTCATCAAGTACTGTTTTTAAATATTTTTCTTATATACATCGGTAGCAATAAATAACTAACACTAGCTTTTGCGCTAAGGCTAAAAAACGGGAGGGGGGGGGGGGGCATATTTCAAACAAAATTGTGCCTATGTCAGATTGTCTGACTCTTGTTTAGTGTCCAAAGTAAAATTCAATTTTAGAAACATAAAACATCAAAAAAAGATAAATGTACCGGCTTCAGCGATAAAAGGAATCTTTTTCCAAATTAAAAAAATAAAACGTTCTATATGAAAAGACGCTCGTGAAAAAAAAAAAAAGCCCGTTTCATTCCCTACAGTATCATCCCTCTAGTAAATTGTTTTCAACCAAATTGTTTTCAAATTGTTTAGTTTTCAAAATTTGACTTTATTTTGCTTTACTTTCAGTTGGTACAATGCCATGCCAAAAATTTTTGCATTTTTTACAATTTTGTTTAATTTATCATTTTTACTTTGTTCTAGCTCCTTCACGGTGAAACCAACCAAAAACGATAAAATTTTTATACGCCCATTCACCGGGCGCTACGCAATCTGTGAAGGAAGAAAGAAAGAACAAAACGAAACGAAGAGTCACTTGTCCTTTCAGCCACGCAGATAGTCACCTTCCGTTTACTAATGGACCCCAAACACAGCCCCGAGGGGGGTCTGTCCAGGGGTACGCGTAATACGACGGTTTTTACGTCAGTAATTAGCCCGGGGAGGGAGGGAAGGACGGACAGATAGCAACATGCCCTGAGCTCATCACCCATGCAATTAGCATGTATTAGCACTCGAGACACATATGCACTCGTTCATGGGACCTCAGGTAGGGGGGGATCAAGCGGGGCGGGACGTTTGGGAAAAAAGATGAGGGGTATCAGGCACTCGTAATCCCTCTTTTTTGCTTGTACATCAGATTGCACCTGGCCGGATTCGATGGGCTTTGATGCGATCGCGGGACCGTTATTCGAGATGAGCTGAGATCGTTTAGGAATTGCAGTTTTGATAAAATAAAGTTTGGTTAAGTTCTTGTTTATCACAACATCAGTTTGTGTGTGTATGTGTGCGTGAATTTTTTTTTTTTTTTTCACAATAGTTAAAAAAAAGTTTTTAAATTTAAAATAATTTATTTGTAACAAAAATCATGAGAATACATGAAAGCACAGTGCAAGCCCGATTTAAGGAAATCGCTTTCTGTACTTGTAATGCTAAAAAAAAAGAAAAGCAAAATAAGAAAAGAAAGGAAGAAAGTAAGAAACAAACTAATGTGATTACCGTTAGAAATATTTCTTGCCTTGAACAATTTTAAGTAACCAAAAATCAATGTAATTTTTGCAAAATAGCCGGTAATTTGGATGAACAACCTTTCTTGCCTGTGCTTACTTATAAATTCATTTCTTTTACGCGCCTAAGAAAACGGAAGGCTGCATTTTAATGTTGTTTGCACCATTCCAATCTCTTAAAATAATACATTTAACATTTGCACAAAATAGGGGTTTTAAATTTTCATAAATACTTTTAGGAATGCATGAAATGACCTCATCAACTTACATAGTAACAGAATATTACTATAATTTTAAATTTAACGATGATAATCGTGTCCAAAATAGAAACTAGTTCAAATACACAATCACTGAAAAAGAAGAAAGAAGATTCACTTCAACGAACAACACTCAAAAGCCCGCAGTCTCTTCTACATGCTATGTCAAAGACATAGCATGTAGAAGAGATAAAGTGAAAGTAAACAGAAAATAAAGTGATAAAATAGTGAAATCAATTTTTTATCATTTACTTGTTCATTATCCCCAATATTTCCACTAATGATGCATCTGTTCTCAGAGTAGATAAATCTACTAACGTAACCCCTCTCCGTTAAAAAATAATTCACATTTAAATCTTATTATGAATTATTTAAAACGTACTGTGAATGAACATCAACATTCAAACAACTAAAATCGTTCGTTTCAGAAACGTGAACACAAAGGCAACAAACTATATCTGATACAGAACTAACGTCTTGATTGCGCAATATTTCTATAATTTTCAAACATCGCTATGGAATCGAAATTTACTTATGCAATTTCTTTTCATAACAATATTTTATATAAAATATGCATATCTAAGTTCAACACAACATTGCAACTATTTGAAAAAGCAGTTACCCTTCATTGATCTTTAAAAGATCGACTTATTTGCCATTAATCACACCTTGGATGGTTATGCAATGACAATACGGATATGTAAAAATTTCAAATCTTTATGCCACGCAAAAAAATGTAAGCAAAAATGTTTTAAAATACAGCAGAAACCCTACGTTGTGGCTTAGGAAAAAATAAGTCAAAATAAGCTTACCGTAACATCAAATCATGACACATCCAATGGGCATGGGCGGAGTGAAATCTCTTTTACTTGGGGCCTCGGTGGCCGAGCGGTCTTAGTACCAGTTTCCGCCCGCTGCTTGCGCGCAGTAACGAGGTCGTGGGTTCGATTCCCTCCTTGCCCTGGGTGTATTTCTGTTATTTCCTCTCTTTGTGATGTAATAAAATCTTTCATGTATTGTCTTGTGCTATCTGCCATATTGGACGACACTTCATAAGCGAGTCCCGAGACTAAGCACACGAACTGGAAAATAAATGTACTTCAATTCAATTCAATTCTCTTTTACTTTGTGCTCACCCAATTCTCGACGGATGTCCATACATAGAATAGGGCACAAAAAAAACTCCATAGTTGTTAAATTAATTAAATGTAATCACGAAAACGATCATATTAAAAGAAATTTAAAAAGCTCCAGAACTAATCACTAACACAAAACACAACCACAATCAGAAATCGCAAACCAGGCAAAGAGTCCATCCAGTTGATAAAGTCATTTCGCTTCTGTTCCCGAGGAAACTTACATAACATTACATTTGGAGTATCAGCTCTGGTTTTTGATGAGGACTAGAACTATGCGTTTTGCCTTCGTTTCACATGATTTTTATTGCATATAATACACAGAAGACTAACACAGAGAGCATAGAAAATGTATAGCGCAGAAGGAAATTACATTCGGGGTTAGAGCTGGAATTGAACCCACGCGTTCTTTGCTGCGCCTGACAAAAAAGACGCTATCAGTCACTGGTGCCGCAAATTTCCGAAATTGTTCACTGGTATATTATTCAAAAAATATATGATGGGATTTGTCGTTACATGAATCTAATGTCACGGAAAGGATCGGAAGGAAAAATATTGAAGTATGGCTACAGTGAAAAACAGATATATGTGTCTAATTTACTAAAAATTTATTGCCCAAAATAGTTTTTGATAGAACAGGAGAATTTTTATTTTAAAATATAATTTTAATCTTCATCACTTTAATTTTAAATTAATTTTTCTGAAAACCAACCGAAAACCGTTATTCCAAAGCGACACACTTAAGTGTCCAAAAGGGGCCTCAGCGGCTGAGTACCCAGTAGCGACTGGTTCGGGCCGTGGGTAGCCTTGTGGTTAGCACGTCGGACTTCCACCTGGAAGGTCGCGCGTTCGATACCCACTGAAGACCACCATGTATACTTGGGGATATGTGCATGTAAAATCCGTAGACCCCACTACCTCTCCCCGTGCGTAAGCAATCCTAAGGCCTCGGCTAACAGGTAGGGGTCTGGTGGAGAAAGTAGCGACTGGTTCCGGTGTCTGCCTGCGCGCAGTGAAGAAGTGATGGGTTCGATTCCCATCCTGCACCCTGGGAGTATTCTTGTAATTTCTCCCTTAGTATTGTAATATTCTGTCGTATTGCCTGTTCTATATGTTGCATTGAACGAGAGTTGAGGCATACCCTTTGAGAAAAGCAAATGAACTCGAAAATGTATGTGACCTAAAATGCTAATCTGAATAAATAAAACCTAAAGTTTGTGTGTGTGTGTCTGTCTGTCTGTCTGTCGATCGCCTCCTGGCGAGATGGAACGGTCCAGAAGTGCGAAATTTTGTTTACAGGTACCTTGGGTCAGGGCCTCGTTCACCTCGAAGCGTTTTTCCTAAAATTCGAATTTGTTACTTTTTTATTCCAATTTTAAACAAAACTGCTAATTTTGGGTTTATCTCATCGCAGAAACATCCCACGTTTTCGATTTTTGCAGCATATGAATGCCCCAATGCCCGTAAAAAACTGCACAAGATGATCCCTTTCTGAAGTTCGTAGAACAAATGGAACGCGCGCAATATTCATTTGAAGTAGCTTTCGAACTTTAAAAACAAGGCTTATCTCTGAATTTATCTTCTCAATTTCCGTGTTTTCACCAAAATAAATAGTACTTTTGTCGCCAACTAGGTGATTTCTGTTAAAGTAAGATTGAAAATATGCTATTTTATCTTTATTCAGGCCGTTTTCTGAGCGAAACAATTTCTAAAAATTCATTTCATTTTTAGCCTACTTTCCCGTAAAAGTAAAAAAAAATAATAATAAAGCATGAAAGAAGGCTTAATGTATCGTGAAAATATCGTTAAAAATCAAGAAAAGTCAAAAATAAGTGAAGTAATTAAATAAAGATTGAAAAATAAAAAATTTGAAAGTAGGGTATTGAGATGGGGAAAAAGTGTGTCTGTCGGTCTGTCGGTCTGTCTGTCGGTCTGTCGGTCTGTCCCCCCCTAATAACTTTTGAACGAATTGTCCGATTGGAAAAATTCTTTTTGCATTCGAAAGATCTCGGCGAGGACATCTCATTTTCATATTTTACTTTTTGATTTGAACAATTTTTTGTTCAATTTTGAACAGTTCAAAAAATTTTAACATTAGCGCCTATGGACAAAATTGAAGCAAATTCTGTAAACTCTGGGCACAAGAGCCAAGTTCCTATTGCAAGCTTATTGAAAGGAGTTCTCGGCGTGAAATATTGATTTGAACAGTTTTTGTTCCTTTTTGAACAGTTCAAAAAATTAACACAGAGCTTACGGGGAAATTTCAACCCTATATAAATCCTGATCTAACGGACCGATTTGCTTGGAACAAACTTTATCGGAAAGCTCTTATAACGTAGAACATGTAGAAATAGAAAGTTTATCCAGAACTTATGAGCCTATTTTGCTATGAAATTTTTTGATCGGGATTTTCAAGGATATTTCTCAGTGACCCAATGAGTGAAATAATGAATGAATGAATAAATGAAAGAGTGAAAGAATAAATCAATGAATAAATGAATGAGGAAAAGAATGAATGAATAAATTATTGAATAAATGAAAATATAAATAAATGAGTGAATAAATACATGAATGCGTAAATGAATGAATAAACACTTGAATGAGGTAACGAATGAATGAATAAATGCATGGCTGAATAAATGAAAGAATGAATGAGTGAGTGAATGAATATGTATTATCCGTTGAAAAAGGTATATTTTCAATAATTAGAACTAAAGATAAATAAGAAAGAGAGAGAAAGAGATAGCTAGATTATAAATTTGAATTTGGTGTATACGGGAAAGTAGGCTCGTATAGTTCTAGACGGAACTTCTTGTTATACATATTTTGTGGATTATTAACTGTAGACCATTTTTAATAACCTTGAGGTTGATTCTTCTTCCTTTTTTGGCGATTTAATATTATGGCACCAGTTCCATGAAACGTATTATTTCTTATGGTAGAGGATCTGTATTATCAACGAAATAAATTCTAAAAAATTTTTTCATGCATATTTTGTGGATTATTTACTGCAGGCGATTGTCAATTACTTTATCTTGAAGTTTATTTTTCTTTCTTTTTTAGCGATTTAATATTTATTAATTCTATAAAAACTAGGTTGGAAGGTTTTCGATATGGCTTATTTTTGATGAAATTTTAAATTTCGCCCAGTGTTGATGACTTTGTTCGATCCCAATCCAGCTAATTGTTCTCAATATATTATTTTGCTCTTCGTAACTTTTCCAAACCGCGCTAATAATCCTTATCAGTAATATTGTTTTTAATTCAATACGTGATTTACACTAATAGGATCATGGCTTATTTTAGGAAATGCTTCCATTACTACAGTGCAATTTGATGATCTTCTGCTTCATTTTAACTCTTTTACATAGCGGTGTTGATTGATTCCATATTTTACTCAAGTGATTTATTTCTAAGTCTATTTGGCGCCATTTGGACAGAATTAAGTTATTTATTTCTATCAATTTAAACTTCACACGTCAGAATTGGTTCAGTATTGAGCATTTTCCACTTTAAATGGTCATTTGCCTTTGGAAATAATGCTTTCCTTTCTTTCGTTTTTATGCGAATTTTATGAAAATGATATTTAATTGAATTTTCAGGAAATGTTTTGACGATTTTTTAAGCGGGATTTTTAGGAATGGGTGTCCTTATTTTGACGGGGAATTTAAGATGGACTGTTGGTAATTTTAGGAATAGTAGCTCTTGAAGGTCAGTATTCTAATGGGTATTTTTAGTCATTGACGTCTTTATTCTAATGGAGATTTTTTGGGACTAATGTCCTTATTCTATTAGAAATGTTTAAGAATAGTTGTCTTAAATTTGGTGCTTTAAGGTATTTTTTCTTTATTGTAGCAGAAATATTCAGGGACAGTTGTTCTTCATCTGATGGACATTCTTAAACAGGATATAGCTCTTATTCTGATGGGAATTTTTAGATGTATTATGGTAGATATTGTAATTGCGATTTTTACCGACTCTTGATATCATTTTGGCACAATTATGTGCCAAAATGATATAATATGCATGTTTTATATGCATGTGTGCATTTTAGTTACTGTTGCAATTACTCTAATGGCAATTTTTATAAACTTGTTGGCATTTTAATGTGGATGTTTATGGACTGTTGTTTCTGGTCTAAAAGGAAATTTTCTAGCGTGTTCGTTTTAATGCAATCGTGCTTTTTAATGATTTTTACTATTTAATTAGGGATTTTAAGGACTGTTGCCCATCTTCTACTTGGATTTTTTAAGAAAATTTTTCCTTACATATGTACAACAGAATTTTGAACATACGCCACTTAGCCTGCGAATGATGCAATTTCATCCCGCGCAAAGCCGGGCATCTCAGCCAGTAAATAAAGAAAGTGTCCAAAAGTATAACACGATGATGAAGATCCATCCATACTTCGCTTGCAGTAGAGATGAAGAGAAACTGCAAGATCAGCTCTTCTGATTGGCAACCGATCTTTCATTGAAATCCCGGAGCAAAACGATAGGAAATTGTGGTGATTCCTGCGGCAGCACGACACGCCAATTTCGCCCGCTTGGCTGAATTATATCGTACCGTTCAGGGGTCAACGGAGCAAAAAATCGCTTTCGCTCACAGTCTGCATGTCCTGAAGACACCGTTATGTCTACTTTCACCCACTTTCGCTTGCGTGGCACATGGAGATAAAAAAAGAAAAGAAAATCGAAACATTATTTTTGAATTGTAAGCGCAAATGTTATTTATGTCCCTCTTGATGACATTGCTCTTGTTAGGTTTTTCGCCATTTTTTGTGCTTATCTTGCACAATCTTATTACAGATCTTTTATTTTGGGATATCTTTCTAAAAATAAATCACCGAATTTACCAATGTCATTCCAAATAAGGAAAGAAATTTACCTAATAAATTAGGGTGATTATTTTGATGAACTTTTTGTACACAATTCATCTTTCATCTATATCGAAATCGATATAAAATAACCAAATTTTGATTAAAACGATGCTTATTTTTTTATTTATCATTTAAGAATTTGGTTTACGCTGAGCTTCATAAATATCTGTTAAGCTGCACCAACTAAACCACGAGGTTTGAAGAAGTTGATAAATTTAATATTTCAAGAAATCAAAATATTATGAAAAATTTGAATTGTTAAAAGCTTGCACACAGACTCATGAACAATGAAGGAATCACAAGTCACAAATCGTATTATATATTTCAGCGCATTATATATTTTAATCGCGATCAATACTAGACATGGAGAACACTACAAACATAGTAAATCAGAAATTAGCTTAAGTTAAACGTTCATTATTTAATTGATTATTTCTTTATTCGTTTTCCAATGGAACCATAAAACCTCCCGTCGCACACACACCTGAAGGTATTCTTTTTTAAAGAATCTTAGTCTGAATCGGTTTTTCGTAGAATGTTTTCTTTCCATTGGTATGTTACGACGTTATATGTATGTTATACAGTGTGACTCTAACTTGGATATGCCCGACCTTGAGAGGGTTCATTTCGTTTTACGGAAAGAAAGTAGAAAAGAGGAAGAATTCTCACATTGGCACAAAGCCAATAACCATCGTAAGACGGGATTGGAGAAGCAAAACTCATTTTTATCTCACTTTACTTTGGTACACTGTTGGCATTTTGCTTTCGTTCTCACTCATGCTTTGGCAAATGCATTTGTTTAATCCTTCGCTCATTGGAAATATTCTTGTCAAAACCAAACAGTATATCTTATTCCATTCCCTGTATATAGGACAGGGGTGGCCAACAGGTAGCTTTCTAAATGATCTGCGTAAATCTTCGGACAACTAATCTTTCTACACAATGTCTTCTTCACACTTTTATTAAACAAGGAATAAACAATATTCTTGACTTACAAATTTGGGCACAGGGGATTCCTTAAGATTATTTTTGTCAATACTCCAGAACTGTGGTATTCTCATAGAAAAGGCTCGAATTTCTATGAGAAAAGGTTTTCTATACATATTATTTTAACCATGAAAGTTGTTTACCAGGCTTAAAGTTTTTGTATTAACATTTTCATTTTTCTCTTTAGCGACGATTTTGTGTGTGTGTGGAATAAAACTATTGCAGAGTTTACGTATTCGGCATTCAGTCTTTTTATAGCATCATGTAAAAGCCGTTTTATCTCTTTTTATTCATTTATTTTACCTATTCAGTTCTCTGTTTTGTATACAAGAAAGATTTTTTGTTGAAATTCAGAATTGCGTTTTCCTGCTTATTGAACAAAATTATTTGGTTTTAAAATTCTCCGAACAATAGTATTGATAGCAAGCTGGGAAATTACGGAAATATAATTCCCATCAGTGTGATAGAGTGAATTTGATATCGTTTATGTAACAAGTAATCTTTTTTTAAATTTATTTAAGAGAGATTTATTACATTTGATAATTAGTGTACTAACCGTTGTTGTTGCCGTGTCCTCGCGCGTGGCGAGGAAGGATGAGTACGCTGCTCCTGAGTCTAACAGGGCCTTTGTAGGCAGGAGTCCGATTTCCACCCCTTTGAAAGGTTTCTTAATTGTTTTGAAGCAGCTCCCAGATGAGAGACCGTCACCTGGATTTGGCACCTCCAGGAGTATCGTTTCCCTTGGAGGACATTGGATCCACGATCTATTTAACGTGCACCAGCTTCCTTTAGCGTGCACGGACCGCAGCAACCAGCCGCGAGAGGTTGTCACCCTCCCAAACACTAAACTCAGTCAATGTTGCTTCACTTTTCGTGTTCTGCGGGAACCGAGCTTCTACCGACTGGTCTACTGCAGGACGCACTAACCGTTGTAAAGTTATTTTTAAAGTATTAAGAACTAAAGCTAAGTGAGAGAGAGGGAGAGAGAGAAATATCTAGATTCACTAATTTTATGTTTATGCACAGGGTTGGGCTCTCGGTTAAATTAAATTCCTACTGAAGTATCACATAACTTAGAGCTCGGGTGCTCACAACTAGGGAAAACTGAGCGTCAAAATCCTCAAGTGGTAATGGCATCCGCTGATAGTGGTGCTACTTGAACGAATGGATGCCGGTTTCCGGGGAATGAACTAGGTCTGCATAGGTTATTGACCATACGCAGCCCCATTATAAATTTTAAAAAAAAAAATGTTTATGCACAGGAAAGTAGGTTTGTATATTTCTGTCAGAACTTCTTGCTTCACCATTAAACGGAAAATTTCAAACATCGCAACACATTATTTGTCAATATTAATAACAGACAAATTTTCCACCTGCGGTATGTAAGGTAATAATTTTTCTAAGAAGGCTTGTGGAGTTTGAAAACATTTTCTTTAAAGCTTCATTTGAAGTGGACATGCTTTTGAAACAAGTGCAAATATAAACTACATCGCTAAAATGTTGGTCATTTTTCAATCAAAGTTTCCCTATACGAGTCTGCAACTATCATTGATCTAAAAACTTTCACTTAGCACCAATAAATGCACTAATTTCACACGCATGGCGTGCCGGCCTTGTGTCCATGAACTATTTGCGACATTTCGTGTGAAGTACAATGACACGGCTCCATTTTTTGCAATAACGGGATCAAATAAAAGAGATTTCACAAGATTGGCTTTGATATTGTCGTAAACATCTGACTAAAACTGATCAAATGCCCTAACCTACATGTAGTATGCCACTTTTAGAGAGCTAACAGTTCCATGCCGATAGCCATTAAACTAGAAAAGTATTGTTTATGCCATTGTTAATGTAGTAACTATGATAATTTAACATCGTTTTGATAGTAGTTGTGTAGATGAATATGTTAACATTTTTATACAATGAAGCAGTCGGTTACAAGGGCAGAAAATTTCATTATAATTATGTTCCATTTTAGCCTCTAAGTTGAACACCAAGAGAAAAATAGTTGTGTTTTTAGCATTAATAAGTACAGACGAATTCTTTCTTCGCGTTCTTCTACTTTCATTTGAATCAAAAATTGATATGGACGTAAAAATAAATAAATAAATAAAATAATAAGAAAATTAATTAATACATTAATGAATGAACGAATGAATAAAATAAAATATACTACTAATAGTGATAATAATAATAATAACAACAATTCTTATTTTTTCTCGTTTTCTAACAGTATTTCTTCGCGTGTGCACTTTCAGAAACGCATGCTCAAATCTCACGAAACTTTCGTCGTATTTGACGAAATGGCTTCGCGAAAAATGCTCCGAGTAAACCTTTCGTCAAATTGCCGAAATTTGTGCAGTAACTTTTTTAAGTCACGTGATAGCGCCAGGAAAGAATCGTTGTAAATGACAAAATTTTCTTGAGAATTGAAGAATCGTCAAAAGTGAGAGTTCTATTTCTGAGAGTGTGTGTGTTCTTAATACGGGATAAACATATTCGTTGCGATTAGGCTCAACAGCATACTTTTTCCTCCTATCTAACTTAGCAGTATAGTTCATGGGTATGGGGTCGTTTTAATGAAAAATCGCTTTCAAGTACGCAACCCTAGTGAACCACGTCGCTAGGGTTGGTGATAAATGAAATGAATGAATTTTCACCAATTACGATTGCATTTTCTTATAGGCTTTTTTTTTTTTTTTTTTCTTTTTTTTTTTTTTTTTTGCATTTTGGAAGATCCGCATAATTTGGTTACCCAAATTTCCTATATTCTCTTCTTCTATTCAGTTTGTCATTCAGTTTCGCTATTTTTGAACTTGCTTCTGATTTCTCCGAACACGTTTCGCTGGGCGTGTCAAAAATATTATTTCTCTCTGATTTTCCAGAATCTAAAAACAAACGACATAGGACATAAAAGATAGTCTCGCCGCGTTTTTAGGGGTTGCTCATTTTTAATACAAAATAATAATGAAATGTTACTTTTATTCATGTCTGCATGGGTAAAATTTCAATTTATATGAAATACAAACACCAAACAACCTGAAGCCTCTTAGTTCGATTTCTTAAGTAATAAGCTTAATGAAAGTGATCATAACAGTACACATTTACTCAACACTTGACTTTTACAATTCTGAAATTTCTTTTTGATGTTACATGATTATCTAGTGGCAGCACAAAACTTTTCCTACTTGAATCGTAACAAAAACCTACAACTACCTAAAGAATGGCGTTTAAAAATGTTGCAGTACAGCATAAAACTGAAGAAATTACTAAAACTGGAATCCTATAACCAGTATGACCAGTGGAGCAGATCACACTTAAACCCAAAATTTTTCTTCGGTACAACAAAAATTCAGCAAAACCATCTACCTTATTGTCAGTCGCTTTGGAAGACAGCCAGCTTCGTACAAAGGCGTGTCCAGCAGGATATCTTTTGCGAAACTAACAGCAATTTTTTGGGTTGTGTCCAGGTTAGGGCATCTTGTAAGTCACTGAGCTAATTACTTTGGGATGGGAGGGAGGAAAGTTCATGGTTAATGTCCAAGTGAATAACAAGATCTAATGGAAATGGGTAATGTTTCAAAGGTTTATATAATTTGTGAACGCCAGGGATGGATCAAAATGGATTTTATCAAGCCTCAAATTTGAAAGTGGGGTGAGGCTATTTTGACTTGATAAAATATTAACTCATATCAGTAAAGAGGACTTTGAGAAAGGTCGTTTTCCCACTTTAAACTAATTTCCCCTTCAAGTTGAAGTTAGAAACCACATTCTCATACTCATCAACTGAAAACAAACAAGATTATGTAGTTAACTGAAGATAAAAGCATAATAACTCCATAACACGATAGAAAAAAATATATAGTAAAAGAAAATCGTTAATTATGAAGTTTAATTTGTAACAGCAAAACGTAGAAGCCTCAGCGAACTAATTCTTAACCCTTTGACTATTCATGGGAAATATATGCCCAGTAATAAAGCAAGCTGTTTGAATGTTTCACCTTTAGTTACCTAGATGATGATAGTACAGTAGCGTACCGTTTATGCGACGATCCCTTATACGACGTTTTAGCGTGGTCCAAATTCTTGAATTTATCCATGTAAATCGATTATACGACGATTTTCGATAGCTCTTCGGCGTCGTATAAACGATACTCAACTGTAATTCTAAAATAAATTTCCAACATGCGTTTGCAGTAAATCGATTGCTAGGGTTGGGGACATGTGGAACCCAACACCCAAACAGAAACTATTACTGGCTATATTAGAGTGGAACGAAAAGTATAGATTTTTTTTTCGTAATAATTATCGCATGGAAAGTTGTGCGCCGATAATATTAGCTAAAATATTTTTATTTATTTTTTAGAAATCGATTTGTATTTTTCAAGAGGCTTAAAAAATTTAAAAATGGATAATTTCATAAAAATTTATTTATTTTATTTTATTTACATTTCGAAAGAACTTTTGGTATATTGTAGCAACATTGTGTTATGCGTATCGTAGGTTGCACGTTACTTAATCGCAATTCATTCATATCCTCCCAATATCCCAAAATATGTAAAGAATCCATTTTCTAACGTTCAGAATGCAGTTAGTTACATGTTGTCTGTACAAACCATCTTCAAAGACATATTCTCCTATCAGTACGTTAACGCAATGCTTGATATTTGTCTGAATGCGCACCTTTCATGACAACCAATATATACTTTGGCCCACTGAATTCTTTTATAATTCTGATGTGGATTAATAAAGAGTTTCTTCCATGGAATGTTACTTTAAACTGATAACTTCATAAGAAGTTCTCTTCTGTAAAATTCACAATTTTTATTCTTCTATAATCGATGGGTTTATTGCATATTTTTATTACTTGGCCGCCAATTATTATTATTTTGCAGTGATGCAAAAAAAGATAAATTTTGATTTTTTAAATTTTGTTCAATTTACGCAAAGTTATTTTGCAGTTTCAACTTTGATCAAATCATTAAATTATAGTCCAGAAATTCTAACCCTTTATTCTGGTGCTAAACCTTTCTGTTCTTCATTAGTATTTGTTTAACTGTTATTAGCAAATTAAAACCAACTGACAAAAGGATTGATTTTAAAAACATCGGCAACAATATAAATTTATTGGAACTGCTCACGAAATTAGAGTTCCTCAAATTTATTCAAAATAAAATGAATTGAATACAAAATCTGATAAAATTAACACAGTTTTAACTACTGATGTTCTATATGGAAGTATGAGTATTAATTTCTCACCTTTTTAATTTTATTTATTTTTTTCTTTTCAAGAAGAAGAAACTTTTAAGCTTCTTTGCACAACATGGAAACGCAATAATTAAGATTAATTTATCGACTGAAAGAGCGCAAACACCACCATTGATCTTTGTTATCATACAATTAGTCAATAAAGACAGCGTGGAATATGTGCCTTAAAATTTTATAGGATATATACTGAAGCATCTGGGCTAAAGTTTTGGGAATCCTCTCCCCCACCCCCCTTCATTTTTTTCTTTAAAAAAATCTCATTTTCTTCCCTTTCATCAAATCTGCTTCTGCTATCGAAATTTAGAATTGAAGTTAAAAACAGAAATTAAGTAAAGGTTCAATGTCCTGAAATCGCATTTTCTGAAAACAGGTTTTAAAATTAAATTTCGTCTTAAACTTCAAAAAATTATAAATTTTATTATTATTCCGGACCAAAATTCCACTCCACGTGGGAGCGCGTAAATTAAGATGATATTTAAAATAATTTCCTCCGTTAAGTACAACATTCGAGGTATTTAAATAAATTATACCGTTAAGCGTTGGCGGCCACATCGAAATATGACATTTTCCTCACGTCCTACCAAATTGAATCCACAACACTGCTCAAATTGCTCTCTTCCCCTCTCGCACCTACCACGCCAAAAACTCACCGTGCGCCTTTTGGCGCGCGAATGTGACGTCACCCACCATCCGTTATCTCCCATTGGCTGCATGTCACCGTGTGGGCGTGGTCGGTGAGCGGTGCGCTCCGACGTTCGGAGCAGAGATAACCTATCAATCAAGATTTGTTTGAGGTATTAGGGGGAGAAGGGCGGCAGACGATTGAACGCCTCCCCCCCTCGCTTTTCCCCAAATGAAGAGAACTCGGTGTCAGTGCGGTGCGAGCCGTGAGAGCGAAAGGGCAGTGGGAGAAAAGATGTGACGCGCTTTCCGCTCGGTGTGGCGGCGGAATTCTTGTTACCTGCGGAGAAAAGGATTATTCGAACGATGCGGCAGACGATCGGACCCTGAGCGGCTGCGGGCCCGCCGGGTTTTTCCCTTCTTTTCATGTGCAGCCCGCCGATCGGGCCGCCCCAGCGCAATATGAACCACCTCAGCACTATGTATGCTACCAAGAGAAGAAGAAGGAACAGCAAAAGGTCAGAAAAATTCTTTTCATTTTTGTTTACCCAGATGTCGGTAGTTTACCTAATTATAAACATCACATGTTTTGCTTGGATACAAGGGGGCACGGCGGGTGGGGACCAACGTGACCGGTTCCCCCCTAGAAAGCATCAGATATCCGGTATCCGACTGATTTTTTTTCAAATATCCGGAATCCAATATGGCCACTGCAAGAAAGATCTGGTTTATCCGGTATGTGAAATGACAAATGTATACATAGAATTCACAAGTTTAAACACCAGAGCCGGATATCCGGTACGGATAAGTCACACAAGATACACCGGATACCCGATATCCTTAAAAAACAATATCCGGTGTATCCCTAGTTCTAACTTTAGTCCCATCCTAAAACAAAATCCTTTGTGCGCCACTGTTTGGATATGATACTAAAGAATCTAAAGTGTGATCTTTGGAAAGTCATTCACTGATGATAGCTTTTAGAGAAAGCGGTGCACATTTCTCGCACAATATTGCATGGTGCATCTAATGAAACGACATCATGACAGGTACAATTTGTACTGCTGGCAATAAACCACGCTTGATGCTTGAAGCAGACGTGTGAAAAACTATGATTTACATATCTTGAATGCGATGTAATCTCATAAGCTGCTTCTAGGATAGGAAACATTTATGATATGCCACAATTTATGCATCATTTCACAATTATGTGCACCTTTTGAACAAATATTCTAGTAGGGTATTGCTAAAAGAAAATCCCACTAGAGGGAAACAGCTCTAGAGTTTTTGTTTCGATTACAACAAAGCTGAAACCAAGTGGGGTTTATGAGGATGCAATTTCAATTCAGATTGAATTCAAAAAGCCGGTCGGAAAAACAATACTGTAGCTCTGGGTGCTAGCTGACATGGCGAGCTCCACAGCAATATATTTTCAGTTTTCGTTTGGTAATGTCCAATGTGGTCTTGTGGTAATAACCCCTTCTTTTCGCCCAAGCAACCCGACATGAGAAGAGCTTGACCAATTCTACCGCTCCTTATATTACCACTTGGTAATCTTGGTTTCATTCTGAGAGGCATCCCTTTCTTACCAGCAAATTGCTTATCTCTCCCCCCCTCTACAGATTTCTTAGACTGGGGGTAAGAAAGTAATGTTTTGGTATTACCTTTTTTACCAAAAATAAAAAGCTTTGTGAGAAGATTGTATGTATAAGACTACTAGAACAAAACAGTTCTTCGGTTCCCGCAGACACCGAAAGTGATGCAACATTGACTGAGGTCAGTGGTTTGGGAGGGTGACAACTTCTCGCGGCTGGTTGCTTGGGACCGTATACGCTAAAGGGAGCTGGTGAACGTTAAATCCGTCGTGGCTCCAATGTCCTCCAAGTGAAACGACGTTCCCTTAATTTCAACAAAATATTTCCTTCTAATTAAAACCTGAAACGCAGTTTATTGCATGTGCAGTAATTTTTGGACAGGTTATTTTATTCTCTGAGCACCAGCGGCAACCTCCATGTGGGAAGAAACTTAGTCCATAAATTTCCCCAAATATTCCAGCATTTTGTTAGAGTATTTTTTCAATAACTTAAACATTTAAAAGTAATGTTAGTAAACTAGAAAAAGCGTCCCCGATGTCTTATTAGTTGCAAAATGGAGTTTAAAGTATTTTATGATTCAGATATTCTTCTGTTTCGGGTGTCTTACACATTTTATCTTTTTTACTAAACTCTATTTTGAGAAATGTCAATCTAGAGTTATTCATGAAATTCCAGACAACATGAAAGCAGAAAACAGCTATATTGCTAACTATGTTCGCAATGCATGAGGATTGTAAAAATTTAAGTCTAAAGATAAACTAAATTTTGAAAGAAAATAATTCTCGCTATCTACGAGCATTTGTGCAATTTAATGGTTTGCAAAATACAAGGTTGGTGTAAAAGATTTTAACAGCAATATTGTAGCACTGTCATGACTTTTTTTAATAACTGATCACAAAAGTTCTTCCATTATAAAATTTTGTGAATTTCGTATATTCCTTTTTTTTTTCCTTTTTCTTTTTCTTTTTTGTAGTCATAGTAAGGTGCATAAAGAAATACTCTCTAAAATTTAACCAGAAGAATTCTATTTAACCAAAAAAAAACATAGAACCAATTTATTATGAGAAACTAAATTCTTTTTTATGTGTTTCATCCAAGTACATATGATGAAATTTGCTTGATATTCCGAAGAGTGTCAGAAATTGAGGATAAGTTTTGGTTTAAAAGCCCCTGAATAAACAAACACGTGCAAAGTTGTTATCTTTTTGCACTTCTGCAATTGAAAGTTCAAATCGTTGGAACATGATGCTTTTGCAGTGTTTTTTTTTTTTGCAGTGTTGTGGAAACATGATGCTTTTGCAGTGTTTTTACTTCCGATTCAAATTTTCTCTATATTTAGGGTCTTTTTTCTCGTTTTATGTTTTATTTGGCATGCTAATTTTTTTGATGGCGAAATTGAGATTAAGGTATATATGTTTTTCTTAAAATAAAAAAATCCTTCCTTTTACACTGCTTTAATTAATCAGGAATTGATTTTTTATTATATGTAAATATCAAACATTTCATGTACAAAGAAAAACACGAAAGATTTTGGTATGTAGTTAACAGAATGAAATATAAACTACAATATGATGGAATAACCAGGAAAAGTTACTTGACTCATCATTCTATTGCTAAATCAACAGCACTTAATCATTACTAATTCAAAAATGCGAACGCAAATACATGCATGCTGTGTATCATTAAAAAAGCGACATTTAGCTAACATTTTTTTAAGGATTTTCTTTTTCTTTTTTAAAGTAAACTACAGAATAATTTGATTCATTTTCCAAACATAAAAAATATAAAGATCTAACTTTTTGAATGGGTTTTTTTTTCAAATTTATTTATTAGTTTTATTTTATGAGAAATTTATGAAAATATCAGAACAAATGAAATTGCAAGAAAAAGTGTTTTCGTTGATATATATATGTACCAGTTTTAAGACATAAAATCATAAGAATATTGAATTTCGTTGAAGCAAGAACTTGTTTGTCGATGATGCAAAAATAGATATCGATGTTTATGTATTTGTTTACTATTCGATTTTTCTATTTTTGGTATTGAGCCCTTTGACCAATAAAAAGTTACCAGAATATCAACACATGATGCAACGACGGTAGACATGCCAACTAACAATTTCGACATGACACCAGAAATAGACCCTAAGTTCAGCGAAACCTTGACAGATTCGCATCCAAGCTTGATTACCAGTGAAACCCTGATTTAACGTCTCCCCAATCTACGTTTTTCCCGCATTTTACGTTTTTCTCATCAGGTCTCAGTTTTTCCGTATAGTAATTAATGTTAAGATAACCTGGATTCTAAGTTTGTTATTTATCGAATTCCCCGCATTTTACGTTTTCCCTCGAAAGTAAAAAGAGATAAAAAATGTTCCAAAAATGAGCAATGTTTTTTCTTTTGTGCTTTTTTAAAAGCTAATCCACGTTGTTGAAAGTTAATTATTATTTTCTCACAAAATAAATTGCAATCGAGGATGGTTTTTGTTCACTTTGAACTCCTTGACTAAAAAACAGTCCACTATAGCGGAGTATTTTCAACCTAAATGCCAAGATTCGTAATTAAATGTGCTAAACTAGAATGTATAACAATTTTCTTTTCGAAAATACCGATATTATACTTTTTGAAAGTCATTTTTACTATAGTAAAGACCTTTAGTTTTTTTCTATTAGATTTTTGCTTTCTATGTATTTCCCGTACTTTACGTTTTCCCGTATTTTACGTTTTTTATCCAATCCCTTGAGAAGCGTAGAATCGGGGTTTCGCTGTATTAGAGCCAGATTGCGTAAATGAAGAGGTTTCTGCGACAAATATTAAAGTGACTTTCAAAAGTTCCTTACATTTTCTTCTTCTGTACGCAAATATGAGTGAACTACCCTAAGAACCCAAGGAACTAAAATGTAACCGCCTTTCTCTTCTATGATTTTCATGTGTGCCTGGGCATATGATGTGTGTTAGACCATGAAAAACTCCCGATATTTCCTTCCTTGTTAGTCATTAATAAGTTGAAGTCGGATATGCGTCAAACGTTCCCAGGAAAAAACGATTTTTTTATTCTTTACACTGTACTGATTACTCTTCCTACACATTACTTTGGATTAAAGTTTTAGGCGAACGGATGTTTTAGAAAATGGATGCACGAAAACAATCCACTGATTTGCCACACCCAGAAGCCATTTTTATTGTCATAATTCCCAACTGATAACAATACATAAAAAGAACAGGAGTGAAGGAAAGACCAAACACGAGAAAGGAGAAATAATCGATGAATCTAAAGGCACGGAATTTTTTTTTAATTAGTAAATGTTGAAACTCTAACATAAACTTTCAAACAAAAGGGGAAATTTAAAGGCCTCGGCATCATACTTCTTGATTTTTAGTGAAATTATCAAAGAACAAGTTTAAGGCGAAACAATTTTAAAAACAGTTAAACATCCAATGCAATGGTTCCTAACCTTTGTCACGTCGTAGCCCCATTCTTAACAAATGAGCAGCTCACGACCTCATATATGTACACACACTTCCACAAAAGTATTTTGACACAAAAACGATACATTAAATCCAGAGCTCTTTCTGAATCTAATCTCACTGTAAATGTGTTTATTTTATAATGTCGGAGGGACACTGTAAAATAAACAAATTTACAGTGGAGTTGGACTCGCAGATTGTATTTCTATTTTAACACATTTTTGTGTTCATTGTGATTGAAAATATAATGCTTGAAATGGAACTAAATTTGGTACACATGTGAACCCTAATAAGAAGTAGTGCTGATTAGTTTCTATCGGCAATCTCGTCAAGAAGGATGGCTCATCTGAACGTTTTTCACTTCACGCGTAACTGCTCTTAATAAATATTTAAGGATTTATTTAAAAAAAATTTTGTCTCCACCGCCGTATAATGAACATGAAGGAAACACTGTGAGTATTGCTATAAATGTTTTGAATTTATTCAAATTCTGTGTATCATTTGAACATTTTTCGTCTATTATTTGAATATTTCTCTATAATATTTGAATATTTTATTTTTGTACATTTCTTTGTTTTAAATATTTTTGATGGATTTAATTTTGGTCGGATAAGACGAAAATTGTCACATCACTAAACAATTTCTTTGCAAATTATGCTCTTAAGTTTAGCACAAAGTAACTCAAAATGATATTTAGAGTAAGAGAGAATCCTTTTGTCTTTGTGGTAAAGTTTTTTATTTAAAATTAGAAATTTTGTGGAGACCCCATGTAGAACGCGACCCATAGGCCCTAATCCAAAAGGAATAAAACATAAACATCTTTGAAAGAGGTGAATTGGCGTTACAGAGCTTTAACAGTGGGTTAATCAAATATTTATGACAAATACTTACGTGTTGTTATTGTGAAAATTGGAAATTATTAAATGGATCACTTAGTAAAGAAACATTACGTATTTAATTGTACGTGAGCATTTTTTATGTGCAATTTGATTTAGGGACAAATTGGATCCAATTTCCAATTTCTTTTGTGTGATTATTTGTAAATCGATTCGATTACAGAAACATGTGTAGTATAAGTTTATCATACTTTACAACAAGCACGTATGTTCAAGTGTACGGCATACTAAAGGCTCCCCCCCCCCCCAACTTATATAAGTTTTCTTAGTCAGCAGTACGAGGAATTAAATAGTTGTGGAAATGTATTAAATATTACTGGACTGTTTAAGTTTTTATAGTACTCTCATTATAAGAATTTATTTTCATCAGTGAAGAATAACTTGAAATAATTGTATTCGATTCATTACAGCTTAAAATTACACAATTTTAGATTTTACAATCTGTTGGACAAGGTTTGGAGGGATGATTTCTTTTCATTGACGATTAGGGAAATATTGAACTTGTTTCGGGGAGTTACATAACAAGCTTCGCTTTTGCGCAGCTTCACGAAACGTTAGTCAATCGGAAAACGTTGTAGGAAAAATTGTTTCAACAATTTTAAATTTTTTTATAAACAAAGTAACTTGTTCATTTACAATAGCAAAATGATCATGAAAATATAAAAAATTCTAAACTAATTGGTCCTACGAACAGGATTTTGGAACAAGTACTTAAAAGAATGCTTTTCGTTAGACTTACTTTTCTATTTCCTCACCAGAATCTTTGATTAGCAAAACTACGCTTAATATCCAGAACATCAAACATAAAGTTTTGTTGTTTTCCCAGCAGTATTTGTTGCGTTTGTAAGTGTCTAATGCTGTCAATTTGTTGTACTTGAGTCTCTTTTGCAAGTACCAAAATTCATTTAAGCTACCTCTCACCAAGACTTTCAGAAATTATTTATTTATAATCACTGAAGTATTGTTGTTACTGCATTCACTGTTACGATTTCAGTTTAAAACCGTGTACCTGGTGAGAAAAAACAATGTTAAATTTGGAGTTTTTATCTCTAAACTTGGGTTTCAACCTTATTAACACGTTTAATAAGTTTTTCTTTCCTTTGATACAATACTCTTTGAGTGATGGAGGTTGAAAGCGAAGCGTGTGGCTATAATTCCCTGCATCATTTTAAATTTTACTATTCATAGAACAATCAAAAGGAAGTCTTACCGATCAACATCTCTTTAAATTACTCGCTCTTAAAAAACTCTCTTATGCTGTATTTGCAAGCTACGTAGTCACTTTTAATTATCTTCTTTATTTTAGGTAGTGAAAAATATAGTGACGTAAGTTAAGCGATTACTAATTTGAGAAAAGCGGTATTTTGCATTACGGTTTTAATGTTACGGTATAGAACAAGAAAAAACTAATGGTGCCACACGTTGATAAATTTTGGAAGTGTTCTTTAGTTTATTGTAAATAAAGGTAGATGATATCCCACGTTATGGAAAATTGAATTAACTACATTAAAAAAAAACTGATTTGCACTACTATGTTGCTCCCCACCTCATTTGTTGATTGTGGGAAAAGAAGTTGTTATGAAATTGAGAATTTTTTGCTGTTACCAGGAATTTATCATGTGGGATATTCTGGTATAGCTCCCCCTTCCCCGATTTGTTTAAGGTGGGATTCGTATTTGCTGGGCTTTAGTCAACCTGCACTTTTACATTACTTATATTGTCTCAGATTATAGATACAAAACATGAATTTGGCCGGAATTGTGACGATGTCAAATTATGTCGAATCTGGATTAATATCAAAGCGTTTTTACGTATTAACACTGCCATAAGCACTGATATGTAAATCTGCGATACTTTCCCTATTAGTTTAAAAATGCTTTTCATTCAGAGTATTTGCCATAAAACACCAGTTTCGAAAACATTTAGATAGATGAAGAATATCAAGCGTCCCGCAGTGGACCAGTCGGTAGAAGCTCGGTTCTCGCACTACACCGAAATTGAAGCATTATTGACTGAGGTCAGTAGTTAGGGAGGGTGACCACTTCTCGCGGCTGGTTGCTCTGGTCCCATGTACGCTAAAGGAAGCTGTTGCCCTTTAAATCCGTAGTGGATCTAATGTCCTCCACGTGAAACGATGCCTCTGTGGGTGCCCACCCCAGGTGACGATCTCTGACCTGGGAGCTGGTTCAAAAATTAAGAGACCTCTCAAAGGGGCGGGAGTCGGACTCCTGCCTATAAGGGCTCCATTAGACCCAGGAGCAGCTACCCGCTCTTCCTCGCTTCGGGTTAGGACACGACAACAACAGCAACAATAATATCCAGTTTAAGAAAATCATTCCCCTCAATCCTTTTCTTTTTTTCGATGAATGAAAGCTTAAAATTTTTATTCAAGCAAAACTTTAATTGTTTTCATTAAGCTTGAAACCCGTTCATACCCAATAATTTTACCGCCGTAGTCAAATATAGACAGAAAAAGCAACACTACCACGTTTTATTCGTGATAAATCCACATACATTGTTGAAAATACTACTGAAAGTAAAGTGCTAATCGATACCTCCGTTTAACCTTTGACTAATGGACTGATAGCTCCATTTTTAGACGTAATGATTCTTTGTATCTGAATATCCAAGTCATTGTTACATCATACAACTGAGATATATGTTAAGAACTGGTATTACAATTTTAACAACTTCTATCAGTCTCTACTTGGATTGGCAAGTGTGCATCAAAATTAAAAAGCTTTATTGATTTCATTTTGCTGTATTTTTATTAAATTTTATTTATTAATTTTTGAGACACTCTGAAATTCAGTACGGGCCACTTTGGAATGGCTTTCCATTTGGTTATCGTAATATATATATATACATATATTTATATGTCTGTCTGTCACACACCCGCCCTCCCAATTGCTTTTAAGAAAATTGTTTGATTCGAAAGATGTTTTTTTTATCATTTCGAACGAATGTGGCGAGAACATCGCATTTCTACATTTTGTTTTTTGACATGAGCAATTTTTTGTTCAATTTTGAACAGTTCAAAAGAATTTATCATTAGCTCCTACGGGGAGACACAAAGCAAATTATATAAGCCCTGGGCATAATATCAAGTTCCTTTGGACAAGCTTATTAGTAGGAGCATTCGACATGAAAATTTTTTTGTTTTGAATAATTTTTGTTTGATTTTGAATGGTTCAAAAAATATTTAACATTATCACCTACGGGTAAATTTTAGTTCTATATAAATGCTAATCTAACAGAAGGATATTTTTGGAACAAACTTTATCGAAAGGATCTTACGACGTTGAACATGTACAGATACGAATTTCCTTCACAACTAAACTAGCCTATTTTCCCCTGAAACTTTTGATCTGGATATTTAAGAATATTTTGGAATGAATGAATGAATAAATGAATGAGTGAAATTATGAATGAATAAATGCATTATTGAATAAATAAATGAATTATTGAATAATTAAATGAGTAAATGAACATGCATTAACCGTTGAAAGAGGTATGTTTGAAGTAGTTAAGAGCTAAAGCTTAATGAGAAAGATAAAGGTAGCTAGATTATAAATTTAAAGTTGTGGGTGTATTCGGGAAAGTGTGATCGTCGTATGCTAGACGGAATTTCTTGTTTAACTAACATTTTCTCAAAATAATGACATTTATTTGGTAAATTTTGATGCAAGATGTTTTTCTTATTAAATAGTGATATATTATTATTAAATAGTTTTATTTCAAAATTACAGTATGCGTACTATGGTTTAAATTTTACTGTAAGTACTTTTCATTGCTACTTTTAACACAATCTCTTAGGTGAAAATTTCATTGCAAGATTCTTTCCTTGCTTTGTGATGTTTCTTAACAGACTGATTTTAAGAATACGCTTCGACGTTTTTCGTTAAATAGCGATGGTATTATTTTATTTCATAATGAAGCACACGTATTTGGTAAATCATTCTATTTCCATAACAATCATCTTCATAATAGCATCAGTTCTATAACTTTTTACTGTTCATTCAAAATTTTGAATCTTCTGGAATATCTCTTTTTCATATTTCCATTACATTATTTTTAGCGTAAGAAAGATAAATTTCATTTGATCAAAATAACTACAAATGAGGCTTAACAATTTTAATTAAATTCAAAGAGATGCAATACTGTCTATGTATCTCAACTAAATTCATTATAATCAATAAAACTTTTTATTCGTAACACAAACTGTGTATTGCACCTATGTGAAATCAATTGAAATTTAATGTTTTCATTTAGGGAGAACCTATCTTCAAACTTATTGACGTATGCAAAAACGTTTTTAAAGCTGTTAAAGCATTTTTCATCAAACCTAGGAATTTTCTATTTAAAAGAATTCATTTGAATAAAATAAATTCATCACACAATTAACTTTGGAAGAAAAGACAAACATAATTGGGAAATGTTTTGAATTTCCTTGGGAATTATTCAGTGCGATGACTAATTAAAAGCTTTTAATTGCTTTTGATTTGTTTTCCAAAGCGGAAATGTACGTTGTTACTTTTATAATTATACGTAATTAGTATTGTAATTAAGAAATACAGAAATTTGGGCATAAAAAATACGTACATTTTTTTCGTGGTAAAGTGGCAATGTTAACGGAAGAAAAACCTTTTTTTTTTTGGCAAGTGTTCTTTAATTATTTATGCAGATAGGAATGGTGTGATTTAAAGACTCAATCAAGAAAAGTTTGTTTAAAGTAACTTCACTATCGATTGTTAATTTCATGCTGAAAAAAAGGTTTTTGATTGAGGCTTTAAACCTAAGCTGTGTTGAGGGTAGGAATAATAATCGCAAATTGACTTCAAATGTAATGTAGAGTCACCCATACATAAAACTGCTTGGTTAGCGCTATGCCTTTTTAAAAATAAAGACTCACATCATAATCTTGTGGCATATTTCTTGTAAGGGGCCAAAGGGGAAGTAGGACCCGTGTTTATCCTCTTGCTTGTTTCACCACAAATTTACAAATACAAAAAGAGAACAAGAAGTTCCGTCTAGAACTATACGAGTCTACTTTCCCGTATACAACCAGCATCAAATTTATAATCTAGCTATCTCTTTCTCATTTAGCTTCAGTTCTTAATTCCTTCCAAATATACTTTTTCCAACGGTTAATACATAATCATAGACGTTTTTCATTCGATCATTCATTTTTTCCCCATTCATTTATTCACTCGTTTTTGTTTAATCATTCATTCCATTTAGTAGTATCCTTAATGTGGGGTGCGTTTTACTGCACATTCGTCAAATTCTAATAGTTTCTTTACAGATTCCCAAAAATACATAAAATATCTATCCTTGTTTGTTTGATTTTAATGATTTCTTAAAAGAATAAAAATAATTTCCATACATGTGAAAATTTGAAAATCACCTGATTATCACTCATTTGAGAATTTTCCGTGTATCTGAAATTTAAAAAAAAAAAAAAAAAAACATTAATTGAAGCATTATGTGTGCACTGCCGAGATATAAATAAAAAAAAATTGTAGCGGTTTTGATAGATAGGTTTCTAAATAAGCATGTAGAACTTAAACTAGTTTCGATTTCGATATACTTATTTAGCAATTAAAATTAAGACTAGGAGATTAATTTCGTGATTTGCGATACATCTGTTCTTTAAACTAGAGATCAAGTTGTTAGTAGGGAGGGGGAACACCTGAATGACAACCCTTCTCTTCCTCTGGGAAGTTGAAAGTTTCAAGCTCAAAATTTACGTCTACGGATTACGACGAAAAGAGGTCTTTCATTCGTTTATACAGAATCATTGATCGATTATCCGTGTTTTCCAATTTTCCAGGTGAATCCCCTTATCTCCCTCTGGAAAGTTGAACATTTCAAACTCCAAAATTTGCGTCTAGGGGTTGCGACGGAAAGAAGTCTTTTATTCATTTATACAGAACCATTAGTCGATTATCCGTGTCTTAAGAATTTCCAGGTGAATCCGGACAATAATTATCACGGATAATCGAAAATTCATTGTAAAATCGACTTTTTTAAAGATAAATACATGTATTCTTTACACTAGTACCGTTGCTAGTACCACCAAACTCTTTCGGTAGTACTCTTGTTAAAATCGAGCCTGCTATGGCTACTAAGATAAATTAATTCAGCAGGAATTCTATCATTAGGCCAAAATGGAAAAACGTGCAAGCCCCTTGTGCATTTTGATGGCTGGAGTTCAAACCAGCAATATCCATCAGTGACAAAACGTTTAACAAATGATTTCATTACCAGTTAAAAACCATTAATACTCATCTGCCTCACGTAGAGCAAAGAATACAAAAAAACGAAGAACCATAGGACAGTCGAACGCAATTTTACGTAATTCGAGCTGTTGCAAAGTGAGCTTTTTGTAATTGGATAAGAATGGCGTGAGGGAAATTAGTTTTAAATTTAATTGTTTTTTCATGGTTCGCTTCCATTGATGAATGTTTGCAACATTTGTTCAAGTGATCGAGGTGGATCTAAGTATCATTAAGCTTAGAAATAAAATTTCACGTTAAATTAAAGCACAAATGAGCATTAAAACGCAGACATATGTTTCGGGATCGCTTGGAATCCCTTTTTCAATGCGACAGGGAGCTTCTAGATGCAAAACATCCAAATGAAGCAGACAGAACAACAAAAGCAAAGCTTATATAGCCTAAGAATTAACTGTAAACCAATGAGAATAAAGGCAGTGTGAAGTGGAAGTAGAAGTAGTATTAAAGGCACCAATAAGAGAGTAACAAACGAATGTAGTTGGAAGTACAGAAAGTAAAAAGGAATATCAATAAAAACAAAGAAAAAGACAACAGCGTGCATAAAAATGTGAAAATACATGAAAATTGCAAAAAAATAAAATAAAATACAAAGAATAAAATGGGAATAAAATAAGTACAGAAAATACCAAAACAAAAAGCAAAACAAAGTACACAGGCCAAAAGAGGGGGAGGGGGGGAGAGAGAAAAAAAAAAAAGGGGGAAACTAACAAGAAAACCAAGAAAGAACAACAAATTAAAGGAACTTATGCCAGACCTGTGAAAAATAAGGAGTTGAGGAAGAATCATTAACCAAATTAGAACTATTCCTGTTAATATGATAAGCTTCCCAAAAGTCAAGTTCTAAAGGGGAAGAACATTTTTGAATAATTTTCCCAGAATTGAAATCAAAAGAGTGGTTGGAATTCCAACAATGTTGAGCAATGCTAGACTTATTCAGCTCTTGCTTTCGTACATAACCTTTATGCTCATTTAACCGAATTTTCAGAGCACGTTTTGTCTGTCCAATGTAAGAAAGGCCGCAACGGCAACTAATTTGGTAAATACCCCAAGTATTAAGTTGATCAGTTCAAATGTTGATTTGAATCGTTCAAATGTTCCTGTTCCGGCTGATTTGCCTCTTGTTAATAGGAATGCGGTTGTAAATCTTTCGAAATTTTCTTTGAATAGTAGTGAAATTAATGCTTTGAAATGTAATAACAATTTTGCTTTGGCTAAAAAGCCTTCTTTTTCTGAACTTATTGCTCCGGTTGAAAAAGCTTTCAAATTTAGTGCCTTAACTTCCACTCAAAAAGAGTCAGTTCGGCATCTTATTGCTTCCAATGTTGATTTCAATTCAAAAGTTCCTAATATTGGTTTTACCCATTCTGTGAAACGCTGTGTCAATAATTTAGTTTCAAATTCTGATTTGGTCATTACCAAAGCTGACAAGGGTGGTCAGATTGTTGTTCTTAATAAATCATCTTATGTTGAAAAAACTGATGATTTAATTGCTTCTGGTCCTTATGCTGAAATTTATAAAGATCCTAGCGACAAGGAGTTAAAAGCTATTTCTTCTGCTGTTAAGTCTGTTCATTCTATTCCTTTGATTGCTAAACGGTCTGTGATTCCTTCTGTTGCTAATTGTGCGCGTTTCTATGCTTTACCGAAGGTACACAAGGCAGGTATTCCTTTCAGACCAATTGTTTCCAATATTGGCACTGCTTCATATAAACTTTCCAAGTATTTAGTTTCTGTGTTTTCTCCACTTAGGAGTCGGAATGTTTTCACTGTTAAAAATTCCACCGATTTTGTTAAGAAACTTCATAACTTCGTTCCGAATAATTCGGTTATGGCCTCTTTTGATGTTAATTCTTTGTTTACTAATGTTCCTGTTGATGGCGCTTTGACTTGCCTCAGGAAAAGGCTTTCTGAATTCCATTTTACTTCTGTGGAAGTCGAGGAATTAGTTTTTCTTACTCGTGTGTGCTTGCAACAGAGCACTTTTGTATTTAATGGTAAATTCTATGCTATGGTAGATGGCCTAGCCATGGGAAGTCCTCTTAGTCCTATTTTAAGTGATTTCTATATGCATTATTTTGAGGAAAAACTATTCCAAAAATTGCAATTTCAATTTTATGTTCGTTATGTGGATGATTGTTTTGTCCTAACGGACAGTAACTTGTTAGGTATTGATGATGCTCTTTCGATTATGAACTCCATTGATTCTAATATCCAGTTTTCTTGTGAGAAAGAACTTAATAGTAGCCTCGCGTTTCTTGATGTTTTGATTTCTAGGAGTGAGTCTGGTTTCACAACTTCTGTCTATCGTAAACCTTTCGCTGTTTCTTTACCTCCTCACAGACTATCGTCTCATCCTCCCAACCAAAAATATTCGGCTTTTAATGCTCTTGTCCATCGTGCTATTAATATTTGCTCTTCTCCTGAGCTTCTCAAGATTGAACTCAACTATCTGAAAGCTGTAGCTGTTGATAGAGGATTTTCTCACTCTTTAATTGATTCTATTCATAACAAACTTTCTAAAAAACCTTCTGGTCCCAATCATGTGGTTTCTAGAAAGGATTTGGTTGTGTTACCATTCTTTCATTCTGTAAGTTTTCGTATTGCTAAAATCCTAAAAAGGTTCCAATTTCAAGTTGTTTTTGCTCCTAGCAACAAACTTTCCTTCTCTTCTCTTAAAGATCCTGTTGATCAACTTAATACTTGGGGTATTTACCAAATTAGTTGCCGTTGCGGCCTTTCTTACATTGGACAGACAAAACGTGCTCTGAAAATTCGGTTAAATGAGCATAAAGGTTATGTACGAAAGCAAGAGCTGAATAAGTCTAGCATTGCTCAACATTGTTGGAATTCCAACCACTCTTTTGATTTCAATTCTGGGAAAATTATTCAAAAATGTTCTTCCCCTTTAGAACTTGACTTTTGGGAAGCTTATCATATTAACAGGAATAGTTCTAATTTGGTTAATGATTCTTCCTCAACTCCTTATTTTTCACAGGTCTGGCATAAGTTCCTTTAATTTGTTGTTCTTTCTTGGTTTTCTTGTTAGTTTTCCTTTTTTTTTTTTCTCTCTCCCCCCCTCCCCCTCTTTTGGCCTGTGTACTTTGTTTTGCTTTTTGTTTTGGTATTTTCTGTACTTATTTTATTTCCATTTTATTCTTTGTATTTTATTTTATTTTTTTGCAATTTTCATGTATTTTCACATTTTTATGCACGCTGTTGTCTTTTTCTTTGTTTTTATTGATATTCCTTTTTACTTTCTGTACTTCCAACTACATTCGTTTGTTACTCTCTTATTGGTGCCTTTAATACTACTTCTACTTCCACTTCACACTGCCTTTATTCTCATTGGTTTACAGTTAATTCTTAGGCTATATAAGCTTTGTTTTTGTTGTTCTGTCTGCTTCATTTGGATGTTTTGCATCTAGAAGCTCCCTGTCGCATTGAAAAAGGGATTCCAAGCGATCCCGAAACATATGTCTGCGTTTTAATGCTCATTTGTGCTTTAATTTAACGTGAAATTTTATTTCTATTACTTTGCACAAAGTTTAATCATTACTATCATTAAGCTTGTTTTGATTTTGGAGATTTAAATCAGTTAATTATCTTCTTAACAAAGGGAAGAGCTGGCTTTTGAAAATTTCTTTTCGTTTCGGTTCTTTCTTTTCATCAGGTTTTTAATTCTCTTTTCTTTATTTACTGAAGGGTTGATTTGTGGGCAGAAATATTTTACTACAATTGTAACTAATAGTTTTTTAAACTACTTTAGAAGTTTGATTTGCTTTTTCTATTTTCCTGCTGCTTCAAATAAATAAATAAATAATACTGAAGCAGACGAAACGGTTTAACAAAACATTAGAAGAAAGATAATCCGAAAGAGAAAGAAAACCTATTTTATTAATTTTCTTTCTGGTTTGGAATGATTATTTTTTGCTTTTAGAATCATTTACTTTCCATGTGCAATGCATTCGAATCTGCAAAAGTGTTTAGCTAACTATCGGAATAGCAAGTGTGCTAGTAGAATTTTTAGATTTATAAATTAGTCACTGATCAGAAATAATTCAATATTGTTATTGTACTTTAGCGTTTTAACCGCAGCACTGACATACGGTGGAAATTTTACTAGAATTTCAAAAAAAAAAAAAAAAAGCATTAAGAATGTGTGTGAATACTTTACAATCATCCTAGAAACAACCAATACAGTTCCTTGCTGACAGCGTTCATCAAAATTTCTGATTAACGATTTTCTTATTCAACTTTCTCTCGATTAAGTACAATGGAGTAATTTTTGAAGAAAATTCATTCCTTAAGATTTTTTTTTAAATAAATAGTCGGCTACAGTAGGAAAAAGCTATAAATAAATTATAGCCTTTTTTTCTTCTTCATCGGATATAAACCAAAGGAAAAGTGTGGACAATGATAAATGATAAATATACAATGTCACGAGTGTCTAAATCAATTTATATTGAGTTATATAATGTATTCTTCGGTAAGGATATCTTCAGTCATTCTTGATTTCTTTTTATAACTTTCTTTAGCTTCTCTCATTTTCAACAAATGTGCACTCTCAGAAATAGAATCCTCATTTTCGAGGATTCTTCAATCGTCGAAAAAATTTCGTCATTTATAACGATTCTTTCCTCGCGCGATCACGTGATTTAAAATTTTTTAAATATAACTTTCTTTAGCTTCTCTCAGTCTCAACAAATGTGAAAATTTTATGCAAAGAAAACCATTAAACGCCTTTTTTTTCGTGTAATATGCATTAGGGAATTCATATCCTCCTATGAAAATTATTGTTGCAGTTGACTTTCATTAGTAATGGTCATTAAATATACATATATAATAAAGATAAGAAGTGTGAAAACACGGAGTGTTGTGATACTGTCTGAATAGAGCGTGCTTTTCCTGCTTTGCATTCTGTGTAATTTTCGATGGCTTCTTAATGGCTTATTTTGCTTTTTACTAATTTTATTAAGCACTTTTTAGCATTAATTTCTATCTTTAAATCATTGGGTGCAGTTGCATGTCTGGATCTGCTTGCAGGGCTTCAGGTTTAATCATGCAAAATTATTTTTCCTCTACCCTTCGTATTGAGAAATCAGTTTCAGTACAATTTTATACAGAATTCCAGGTACAAACATGAGTTGCTACGCCTAAATAGAAAAAGAGAGATTTTTAATTAATATATATTCTGTTCGATCTACATGCTTTTCAAATGCAAAAGAAGCTACTTCGCCGCATTCGTATGTTTCATTCATTAAAAAAATCCCGTAAAATTTACATTTTTTAACCAGCAGCTGGGTTGGTTAAAAAAAAACTGTCGTAGTTACGAAGTAATTCCGTAGTCGCAACGTATCTTTACCGTAAAGTCATTACCGTGCGGTAAAAAATCGTTACGACTACGGATTTACTTCACAACTTTTCTGGGTTTTCTCAACCAACCCAGCTGCCGGCTGAAAACCGTAAATTTTACGGCATTTTTTTTACGCTGTTGAGCAACCACAAATGATATTTCATTTATAAACTACAGTTATGTCTGAGTATGATGTACACACACACACATGTATATATAATGTGGTGTTGCATTGCTCCGAGCGTCTGAACTTTCAGAATTGTCATTAGTCATCTTAATGGACAAATCGTGTATGGATTTATCGATGGCATTAGAAAACCCTTTTCTTAACTGTTTGGTAGCGGAAAAACGTTTAAGACTGGTTTTCTGCGCTTAACCTTTCATCAGCTTTATGCGCTTCTACTTTTTAGCACAAAAAATTCTCCAAATATTTACTTTGTTTCTACAAACACATTTTCCATAAACAAAAGCTATTTTGGCCATAAATTAGTTCGTAAAACTGGATTTTATGTGAGGTTTAAAAGAATTATTTATTTTTTAAAGTTAAAGTTTGATAATGTGGTATAGAAAAATCTTGACATAATCACTCGATCTTGATGTCTCGTTTGTTTATAAAAACGTCTTCTTGTTGGGACACTGTCAAAATTTTGCATTTACTTTCCACCATTTTTGTTGTTGCTGAGCACGATTTTTGGTATTCGATGGATGTAAAGTTAAAAATTATTTATTTTGATAGGCCTTAAATTTTTCTATGTGTCTGTCTAAAAAAAATATAGACAGTACAACGTTTCTTAGTACATAAAAATTGTTAACTACGCTACGTATCGAAATTTCGTTGCGATTTCTTATTTCTATAAAAATAGGATAAATGAACAACCGTAATGAACTTTTGATGCGTAGATAAGATAACGAACATCAAATGCTAAAAAAACATTCTGTTGTCTGTATTTTTTTGACAGATACTTAAAAGAATTTAAAATACAACAAAAAATGATTAATGTTCAACTTTACGCCAAATGAACACCAAAAATAGTGTTCAGTACACCAAAACTGTTTACAGTGTAGATGTCACCCTCCCTTAAAATAAATTGCTAGCAGAACATTTTGTTTACTTAAGCAAATAAAATAAAAAGTTCTGGTCGTTCTATTTGTTCTTTTATATTTTTTATACATTAAAAATTACTAAACTTCGTTAATAATTAAGACTAATTTGTATGTCTATCTTTATTCTGCAAGTATTATTTATATTTTTTAAAAAATCGAAACAAAATTTATAATTTTATTGGCTGAACAAAAGCCGAGGAGGGAAAAATAATATAAAAAGGTAAGAAAAGAAGAAGAAAGGAGGGACGTGGAATGGGAAGTAAAACTCGCCCATACGACTTCCACTCTAAAAGGAACTTCCACTCTTCCTTGTAACTCCGAAACACATGCGTATCATTATAACTGGCTAACAACAACACTGAATGCGTTAATGGAACAGTTGGAGTGAATTTCATCGCATATGAGTAGATCTACTAAAGCCACAGTGTAAAAAATGCTAGTCTAATCTTTGACCAAAAAAAAAAAAATTACGCAACAAATGGCGAAATTTATCTGCAACCTTCATTTGGTACTACAGTTGAACTACTATAATTGTTCCAAGTAGCACATTCATGGTAAAACTATGTGAAACTATTCCATTACTAGCTGATCCACCACAGAGCATCTGCGAGCAAGAATCAAACTAAACATGAGAATGATCGCTCGATATAAAAAAATAAAGGTGTTGCCACTGCAAAGAATTATAAATTAACCATTTTATAATGGTAAAAAAACGCTTTAAAATTCGAAAGGCTTAAGGAAAGATCGCTAGATATAAACAAGAGAAGATCACTCGATATAAACAAACTAAGGCGTTGCCAATCCAAGGAATCGGAAATTAAAAATTGAGTTAGGAATGGAAATACTTTTTAAAAAAGAGAAATAAATTTATTAAATTCCCGTGAGTTACAATAATAAATACAAATATTGTGTTACTATGCTAATCGTAGAACAAATTATTATATATCGTTTCACCACACTCTAAAAACTGTACCGCTTAATTAAGAGGCACATTGGGAACATTTTTGACTCTTAATTTCAGAGTTACATTATACCTCTTAATTTTAAGCGGTAAAAATGTCGTTTTCGTGCCTCTTATTTTCAGAGGTACATTTGTACCTCTTAATTTTAAGAGGCACAAATGTCGTTTTTGTGCCTCTTAATTTAAGAGGCACATTGTACCTCTTAATTTTAAGAGGCAAAATGTCTGTTCTGTGCCTTTTAATTTAAGAGGTACATTATTTACATGTTTTCTCGTAAATTTCAGAGGCACGTTGTAGCTCTGAATTTTAAGCGGTAAAAATGCATTATTTTTGCCTCTGAATTTAGGAGACACATATACGTCTGAAATTTTAGAGGTAAAAATAGCCTTTTTTAAAACTTTAAAATTAATATTTTAAAGGTACAATGTAAATCCCATTTTATACTGAAGTGATGGTGCTTATAATATGTTTTACTTAAAAAGATACATCCTAAAAGTCAATCAAAAACGAATGAATTAAGTATTCACGGTCAAACGTAATCAAAAGACCATTAGGATTTCTCCCCCCCCCCCCTCCACCGGTTTTTTTACAATCCAAAATTACAAGTCTTGTATCAGCACATTTGTATAATCACTGCAATTATTAAAAAAAAAAAAAAATACAATACAAAAAAATGTATGAACTTTGTATTTTTTTTTCTTTGCGGTATAAATGAAAGCATACTTATGATCAATTAAAACTAAACATATGTTTATTAAAACCTTATACCATTTAAGATTTACTGTACAAATGCATGCAAGAAATGAATTAAAATTGATTTTTAATAAGGTATGTCATCTTTTTAAAAAGTTTTAATGTTGTAGTGTTCTCAACAATAAATAAGTATACTCGTAGATGCATAAGGTTTCACGCTAATTAAGATACCAATTGTTATACATTTTACTTAAAAGTTTATTTTTTGGGTCAGATTTCAATTACGTTTAAACTAAAACAATTTAGGCCCTTAGTTATATTTTCTTGAAAAACATGTAATACCCAAATTAGCTTATGCGTCATTTTAAATGAAGATGAAATTTTTGTTGATAATGATACACAGTATTGTCCTAAGTGACATTCAGTAAAGTACCTTGACCAAATTTCAAAAAATTGTCTACAGCAACACCACTTTGCCTTACAATATATAGGGGAGATTGGGGGCTAATGGGACAAGTACAATGGTATGAAAATGTATTTATATTTAAAAAGGGACAAATGCTACCTTTTCCAAGGCCGTATCCAGAGGGGGGGAGGCACGGGCCAGCTCCTCCCCCCGAAATTTTTTACAATGTAACATTTATTCCTCCCTGACAGTCCTCAACATCAGTGTTTCAAAGTCAGCCCCCCCCCCCCCTCCAATGTGAAAAAAAAAATTCTGGCTACGGCCTTGACCTCTTCTAGTTATGTCTTTTTTAAAAGCCAATTTTTTCTCTTTTTATGTACATAAAACAATTGTACAGAAATTCGTCTAGTTCATTTTTAGTTAACATTATAAATATATTGTCTCATTAGCCCCCTATCTCCTATTTTATAGCAGCAAAAAAAGTGAATCAAAAATATCACCAGTGTATTAAACGCATTAAAAAAAATTATTTACAACTATACAGCAAATTAGTCTATGTAATGGTTAAGATTAAGATAAAAATTCAAATTTTTATTTAAATGTATTTTTTAAATTATAAAACTTTTTGGCTAATTTAAAAAAGAAATCTCTAAATTCCCTCACTTTATTCTCAAAAACATTATTTGATAAATTATGTTTCTTAAAAAGAAATTCAACATGAACGTGATAGACTAATAAAACATGATAAGTTACATTTCCATTTAAAAATAAAGTATTCAACGAATTATTAACCTTCATAACATATATATAAACATACAAAACAGTGGAAAAAACGTTAACATTTTAGAATCCTCCTAAACACTATCTTAATAAGTTCTTAGTACATGTTTTATTTTAACGAATAATTATATATCCTCAATTAAACTTAGATATGGTTTACATTTAAATTTACATTGCATAGCATAACATTCATATCTTTACATTGTTAGTAATTCCAATTTTGCCTCGCCTTGAAAAGCCTTTTTTTAAAAATCAAATAATAAAACATATAATATACTTCATATGAAAACTGTTTACTTACCATCTTTCCACGTGTTTTTAATGTGTTGTGTCGTCGCAAGTGTTGCGTCACAAGTTCTTATCTCTCAGGAAAACACAGATTTGCAGACACAATATTTAATGGCAGCTTGATATAAAGACATTTTAAGCATTTTGTTAAAAGCACTTAACTGCACGTACACTGCTGGGACGATGAGGAAGTAAGTTCAGAATACAGCAGTTCTAATGTCAACAGTCAGTATTTCTTTCTGGCCTGTCAAATGAAGTAATTCCCAAAATATACTTCTATTAAATTTTATTTTAAAGAAATCTCGTGTTTATGAAATCGAACATTTTTGATAGTGAAAACGTTGTTTTCGCACTCTTATACGTAACTTTAAAAACGGTAAGACAAACGCACAGCGTTAGAAAATTTACAACGGAATTGAATTACATTTATTTTCCAGTTCGTGTGCTTAGTCTCGGGACTCGCTTATGAACTGTCGTCCAATATGACAGATAGCACAAGACAATACATGAAAGATTTTATTACATCACAAAGAGAGGAAATAACAGAAATACACCCAGGGCAAGGTGGGAATCGAACCCACGACCTCGTTACTGCGCGCAAGCAGCGGGCGGAAACTGGTACTAAGACCGCTCGGCCACCGAGGCCCCTTACAACGGAAATCACGAACAATAGAATGTTATTGTTTCACTGTACTGTAATCTATCTCTGTGCGCATGCGTGGGCCGAGTTTCTTGCGCCCAAATGTACCACTTAAAATATCCATCGCTTCTTCAGAGGCACAAAAGCGCGGGAAACTCATTTTGTAACTCTTAATATGTGATAAACCGTTTTGGTGCCTTTGATTTCAAAGGTGCCTGTTATTTTTAAAAGGTACACAAGCGGCGTGCCTCTTAAATGATGAACATAAAGGGTACAATGTGTTTGTAACTCTTAAATAAGCGGTACTGTTTTTAAAGTGCATAGTCTCTTTTTTCCACGATGTCAGTATCTTATCGTACTGCAAAATTTAATCGTAACTGATCCACGTTAAGTTAAACATATATATATGGATAATGGTTCAACTAAGTACCAAATGTTGGTAGCAACAAAATTTCACAATTTTTTTTTTTAAATTTTTATTTATTTTTTTATTTATTTATTTATTTTTTTGTGAAAGGTTGAACTGCCATTTTTTGCAGTGCAATAAGTAAACCAGTCCCAGGCGAGGAGGTTTTAAAACAATAATGATACAAATAATCAGTCATCAAAATTAATAGCAATAAAGCTGTATGTGAAGTAAATCAAGCATAACATAGTGCGCATTATTAAGAAATTTTTAAGTAAGAGTGATTTACACTATTTGGTTGATTTGCAACTTCTGAAGTTCTGTGGAGTTTTGAAACTGGGGAAGCACAATGCTCTATGACAAACTAAAAATAACGTGTACTTGATATTGCGTAAAAGCACAAAATACTAGCGATGGTCATAATCGAGTGATCATAATTGAAAACTCGATTATTCAGGATAACTCGAGAACTCGATTCTGACGACCATCTCGAGATCTCGATTGAACATCTCGAGATCTCTATTGAACATCTTGAGAAATTGATTGATCATCTCGAGAACTCGAAATGATCACTCGAAAGCTCGAGATAATCACTCGAGAACTCGATATAATCACTTTATTGCTGATCATTTGATTATCAAAACTACTCGAGTACTAATCACTCGATTATGCCCATCACTACAAAATACTGATGAAATGCCAAATATTTAATTAGTAACTTTGCCATTTTTCTAAAGTTTAAACGGAGACTTCCAACAAAGTAAAGTTAAAAATTTCATTTGAATGGCTAGATGTTTGAACAAATCATTTCAAATTAAAAGGAAGTCTAAATTATTTGACCTATCCTATCGCAATATGTTATGGGAAAAACAGAAGAAATTATTCTTTTGCTCCACAAATTACTCGAAGCTTTCGACTGACTAAATGCCATTTCTAGGAATCAGATGCTGCACAGTTGCGAAGTAGTACTACCAGTAGCCTCCATAAATTATATTTTATGATCCGAACCTCCTCCCAACCCTTCGTTCCCCCGCTTCCTTTTACCGTGAAGGTGAAGAACTCGAAAAAAAAAAGGGGGGGGGGGGAGGGGGTAAAAGAGCAAAACAATATCCCGCCTCTTGATAAAAAAATAAAAATGAAAAATAAACCATTTCCCGGGCTATCAGTAACGTTTCGTTATTTTTTTCACTTAATACTTTTTGGCAGGTAGTTTGGTAATTTATATGCTTCTTTTTAAAACATTGAGTACATTAAGGACTGTTTTCGAGGGGGGTGGTAATAGAATTTAGCAGTAACTTTTATGACGCCAATCGTTAACCAGTTTTATGGCACTCGACCCAACGTTACAGCCTGCTCGTTCTGCGTTAGTGGCCAGGACACCGGGAAATTGGGACAATAAAGAAAGGGTAAAAAAAGGGCTCGACAATGGCTCGGATCGAATATTGGTGGAATTGTTTCGTCGTCGTTATCAGCAGTTGTTTAATACGCGATTTTATTGTCCAAATACGCAGACGAAGCAATTATACACAGCGGATGTACTGCCTTTTTACGAGAGCCCGATGAATCGCGGGTACTAATTATAAATGAAGTTGGACGCATTAACGATATCATTTTAGGCAATAGAAAACTTTGAAAGTAGAGTTATTTGACGATGAAGGTTATGATTTTATTGAATGTAAGATTATAGTTGTTGTTCTTGGCTTTAATGAGCTATTATTTTTTTCTGTCTGAAGTTGCAATGATTCCAGTCTTTCCTGGTAAGCTGTTTGTAATACTGAATTTTATTTGATTTTTTCCCTATATTTCCCATTTGAAAACTCCAGTAGCTTCTCTAGTTATTATCATTTCATTTTCATGTAATTTTTTTACCACAAGTACCTCTTGATTTCTTTGCGAAAAAGAAATAACTCTTTCTAATTGATTATTTCCGTGCGAAATTGCACCCGACAGAATTTTCGAAAAACTTCAAAGAGTCGAAACTTTTATCCGATGCCCCTTCTTCCGTACGGTATCACTTTTTTTGCGTTGATATCAACCATCATCTAAAACATTGCAACTATTAGCACTCTTTATACCACTTGTTGTAGTCATTGAAGTAAATTACTAATTAGAGTGCTGTCTGCCTTATTAACACATAAGTGCTATCCATAAGATTAACACTGGAGTTGGCGATCCGCGGAAGAATAGATTTTTCCCGCTTGGTTCACTAGTTTCGGATTAAGGTGGGCATAACATCTCACTTCGCCCATTAAGTGCAATGATAAAGTCAAATGCAACTGATTTTTTTTTTTTTTTTTTTTGAAACTGGTTATGGGAGAAAAAGCAAGAGTTGCATACGAGTGTTAAAATTGATGAATACAAGTCATGCTATGCGTTTTTCAAATGAAAAAATTATGTGCTTTAATCAAAACATTTACCGTGCTATGATTCTTATTTTAATTATTATTTAATAGATACTCAAACTTGGCGCAAAATTTGTATGAAAAACTTTCACTAGGTGCCGTATTTTATTTCAATCAAGCAAGCGCTCTTTCATACTTCAAAAATCAAATTGCTGAAAATCAAATTCATTATTAAAAGCAAAGTTTCTTCTCAGATTGCGAATAGTCTACGGGACACTTAGTTACTCCAGTTAGTCATGTAGCTCAGTGATTGTAGTCATATTCAGAAAAGGAGTAAAATCATTAGTAGCCGAAATTTCAGCCCATTGTTCGTAGTTTTCACTACTCAATGAGCCTAGAATGCTCCTGTGTTTAACAATTGTAGGTGTCTTGCTCAGTTTAAATAAATTATAAATACCAGATATAAATAGGGAATTTTCCTTAATTGTTGAAAGATCTGTTCAAAATGGAGTTCTAAAATCAAATATTGTCGGATAATTCAAATTTTACAAGCATTTTCCCATGTTTGAAAAAGACGGGGCAACTCCACCAAGTCAATGACTGTGCGTTTGGATGTTGATCGAGTATGTATGTAGCTGTAAATAAATAACGTCCAAAAGAACTGGATGAAGAGAGCTAAAACAATAAAGACAAAAATAGCAGCTTCACTTTCGAAGAGCAACCAAAGCGAAACATCCGATAAGTGGAGGGTTCCGAATGTCTGGCCGATCCCTCTTGTCCACTAAGCCGGAGCTTAACATGCGGAGAACAATGTAACATAAAATCTTGGCTTTAGGAATAATAATAATGGCAGATAAGCTAGCAGGACCTTCGAAAGTGGTTAATCTTTCCGCACCACTGAGCACATTTGTCATGCCAAGGTAATGGTTCCAGCGGCAAAGGTGAAGCAAGGAGAATAAAGATTTTGGGATAGGCCCGCAAACGGTCAACAGGTAAATTTGGCTGTTGAGATTTAAAACATTGCTTTTTTTTTCTTCATTGGATGATATCTACTTCTGAAATCTTTATGATGTCTTCAAATATTTGCAATGTCTTCAGGTTCTGCAGTGCCGATGGATCCATTGTTTTAAAATGCTATTAAATTTTAATTGATTCTTCTGTGTAGTCGTCCTTTTAAAGAAATGATGATGTTTGTGCAAAATGGTGGTTGAATAAGCTTGATATCGGATGATCTAAAAATACTGATTCAAGTCCTGTGTACGGGGGTGGGAGGGGGAACAACTAACTAAGAGCAGCAAAGATCTTATCACACAGTAACAAATTAAAGCTGCAACTGCTATAACAGCGTCTATAACATTTCATCCATACGTTTGAGTTTTTCATTACACAGAATTAAATAATAGGATAGACATTGCAATTTTGTAAGAGTAATAACGTTGCGACCCTCGGAAATAACAAAATTAATTTCATACACGTGTTGAAGAACCCTTTTATCAATGGCAAAAGTTGTAAACTTCGGGATATAAGTAATTCGCAACTTTTTTGCATTGATTAAGGAGCACGTGACGTTTCACATTGGTATGTGAACCTCTTGTTCCCTGAAGTACTTAATGTAAACTTTTTGGTCATGACGTTGCTTCTACATTCACTTTTTGCGCGAAGTTAATCGTTCAATAAAGCGAATGATTTTGCCATTTTTTTTAATAGTAAGAAGTATCATACAAACTAGTTTCCATATTTCCTTGTGAATTTCACTCAATTTCTACGTTTCATTACGCTGCACTGTAAATTCAATAGCCTCAGTTATAAATATTATCTCATTGGCTGCCGCGTCTCCCATTTGGGGATTTTTAAACTTACCGCCTTATTCCCAATCACGAGTTGACCCAGGAGTGACTCGCAAGTCTGATTACTCAGGAATAAGAGTAACTTTCAAGTAACCCTTGTCTCTTATTCCTGAACCGTAGGTAACTGTACCCGGGGGTTTTCTGCAGGAAGAATGAAAGAACCTTCATGATTCGTCAGTTCTGGACCACGTGACATTGTTTACTTTTTCTACCAGAATTGTGTAAAATGGAGGCGAAGAACAATTTTTCCCTTAGGGTGCCATTACACCAAAGCCACAAAGACAAAAAACTTGTCTTTTCTCATCTACTCAAACGCAAGCATAATTTTGCCTTCAAAAATATGCTCTGTGGTTGCGCAGGCGAGAAAAAACAAGTTTTTTGTCTTTGTTGCCGTTGGTGTGAAAGCACCCTTAACGTTTGCCCCTCTAGGTGGCAAAAATACATTTGTTGCTCCTGACAGTTTAGTTTCATTCAATATGTTTCAGTCAATAGTGTGAGTGGCAGAAAGTGTGCATTCTGCTCTTCGCTTCTGAACAAAATCTGAAATTCGTCTGTAAGGTGAATGGAACAGAATTGTGGTATTTGGAACGCTATTTGGTGCAGATTTTGTAATGAAATGCTGGTGGGCGTACATAAATTTGTAATACTAGAGGTTACAGTAAATATCTGTTACGCACGCTGTCTTTTTATTCTTTATTGATCCTTTCATAACGATACCCATTTGGCTGTCTTTTCTTAAACATATAAAATATTATCAAAACAAAGTATAATATTAATATAATAATACTAAACTTTTTGTGCATATATGTAAGCTATCAGGCCAAAAATAAATGAATAAATAAATAAAAAGGGCAGTTAATGTGTTAATTTGATAATGGGTCAGTCAGCAAGGCTAAATTTATCAAAACTAGCTTTTGTAAACTTGAACTCAGTTATTTATCTTAATATTTATTGCATAGTCATTCAGACCTGTATAGCATTTAATTCAATGAATCTTTATTTATTTAACTAATTTTTATTTGAAGAGGCGGTGAAAACTTCATCGCAACACCAAACGATTCAGTTCTATACAAGACGTCAGATATCGATGGATAACTCGTCTTGTTCGACATCAAACATTCATAAATGCTGCAAAAAGAAAAGTGGATTCCTAAGCTCAGTTGCCCATTGCTTAGTAACCAAAGCCCCGGGCACAGACACTAATTGCACGTTAGATCTCAATAACGTAGATTGCGGTGGGGGCCTCGTAAGAGAATCGAATGAAGTAGGGGGGTGCGGGCAGACGATCCTCACGGCAGATGTGACCTTTATTCAGGTAGGCGCGTGCCTTGGGTGACTGCAGGGACCGATTCTCACGAAGATGTCCCGCTGGGAGCCTGACAGTTTGAAGGCGACATTTATTTGAGATACGATTCATCTTTTTCTTCTTCACTTCACTTTTTTTTTCGGAGGAATGGGTCGGTGGGGCGAGGCTAAGCGTAAAATTATTACTTTTTGCCTTTCTCACGGTTCCTTGATTATTGGGTGTGCGGCGAATGAAGGTATATTATACGGAGGGACTTGTATTTAAATGAGGAATCTCTGGATTTGTTTCTTTCATTTGATGCTTTCGGTCCGCGCTTTTGGCCTATGACTGGGAGGTGTTCCAGGGACTCTGGAGATTACTGACCTTCCTGGTAATCGGCCGAAAAGTCGCTTAGCGAGGGTTTGCGGGAGGTCTAATGCGAGTATTAAAAAGTAATTAACTTCCGAGTTTGTGGTGCTAGTATTCTTTGTTAAGCTTCCAAATGATGCAATTATCGCCAATTTTCAAGGGCAGATATTATTACAAATAAATTATTTAAAGTACATTTTACTTGCAATTTATAAAAATAGCGAGGAAGGGTTCTGAAAATATTTCTTGTGCCACGTATTAACTTCTAAGAAGTATTTATAAAAATAAATTCCAATGATAATTAGTGCAATTTTGGAAAATCACATCACCGTTTTAGTAGAAAATTCTCACGATAACATTCGATTCATCATCAACAATAACAACTTCAAATATATTAACAACTTCATTTTATAATAATAATATTTGATTTATCATCAACAATAACTTCGAATGTAACAAAAACTTCATTTTATTTAAATAATATTTGATTCATCATCAACAACAACAACTTCATTCTAGTTACATTTATCTTTGCCTATTTCCTTGGATTCTTGTAAGAAAATAAAATAGCATAGTTATAGCATAGGAGGTATTAAATGATGACAACGTATTTAATACCTCCTTTATTTTTATGATGACTAACAAAACAAAAAAAAAAAAAAATGGATGAATAATATTCAGCATTTAAAGCGAGCTAAGAAAATTGTGAGAAAAGAAACACAAATCCCCCAGTTGCAAGTAATAAGAATATGAAGGAAATCACTGATTCGTTAGTTCCCTGTTTTTCCGTCTTAGAAAAGAGTCACTCATAAGGTTAAATTGTGGCTTTGAGCATCTTGCTAAATATTGTTCTCGCCGTTCGTGTATTTATTTACTTTGTATTCTAGCACTAGATATTTTCATTGCGCATTTCTATTTAGTTTAAGCTAACATGTTCATAACTATGTTATGCAAAATTTTCCGACAGCAAATAGGAAACTTCTTATTAAATTTTATATTATTCCCTATAAACACGTTTTGAAAACAAGTGCACTTCTAAGTACACTATTTTATGAGCAACTTTTACTTATAGTAAGTTGTAGACATGTTAATTTTTTCTGTGAAGATCTTCATGATTTTAACAGGAGATGAGTTTTGTTTATTTTTTTATATCCCTTTAAAGGATTTTTGTTTGTTTTTTTATATTCTAAGAGGTAGAGCTTTCAGCATGGAATACACTATTAACCATAGTTTATTTATCGCTGCATGAAATTTGTCTTTAATTATTATAATAAATTTTTTTAGAATTTTCTAATATCACAAGTTTTTCAGAAAGGGTGTTTCCAAAGTGTTGAAATCAGACCTTTCTTTCTCGTTAATTGTTTGAGCTAAATATGAAAAAATAGGGGGAAGAATAGGAAAATCTATCAGCAATCCTCAGTAAAGATGAAATACTAAATAATGCATTTTCTTAATACTCGTATATGTCTGCGTAAGGCATTATATGTAGTCATGGTTAAGGTGAATCTGACAAATATGAATGCGTAAAAAGCTATATTTGTATCAATTAGTGTACAAAAACATTATAGTTAAGAATACTGCTTTTAAATATACATACTAGACTAACTTTAAATCTAAAAGACTTTCTTAAATTTTATATTTTTCAGCAAACAGAAATTATTATTCAAATTATTTGTTTAAATGGATGACGGAAATTGTGGTAAAACGATGATAATAAAATATTTGAAATCTAAATAAGGAACCTAAATGTATACTCAGCCTCTTTTCGACTAGTGTACTACACATTTGTTCTGCCCGAAAGCTTAATATACATACAACGCTATGTGGGGGCTGGGTCGATAGCGTTAGGCTACTGGAATGTTTATGAGTTACACCACCAGAGCTGGTTGCCTTGGCAGCCCGAGCTCTAATATTGTCTTGTGGCAAACAAACACTGGGCCTCCCTTCCCCACCGCCCTCTTCACTTCATTTTACTGACTCTCCAAACGGAATAATTTTCATTCGGATCCCTTGTATGAACCGCCATATTTGTTGACTTTTTTTGCTTTCATTATTGTAATTTTCTTCTTTCAAATGTCTGTATGTATTTAATGTGCAGTTGACGTCATTCCAGATCGTGATTTCAATTCTCGTTCTCTTGACCAAAGTTTATTGTGAAACCATGACTACGCTTTTGGCTTTTAATGCAGAGACACACATTTTGCTGTAGTATGAATGCTTTTATCGGTAATTCTGTACGTTTAGCGACTTCTATTACCAGTATGTTCATTTATTTGTTTATCGAGCCCTAAAAAGCTTCTTTTATCTGGGAAGAAAGAAAATAAGGTGTAACTGGTTTATTCCATGCAACTTCATTGTAACAATATAGCGTATAAAATGCAAGAATAACTAAATAAAATTCTAATTAACCGACTTCACAAAGGAAGGAGGTTATACATTCGTATTGTATGTATGTCGTTTTTTTTTTTTGTTTGTTTGTTTGTCCACTCATAACTTTGCACCGGATGAACCGATTTTCATGATTTTTTTTTTCAATCGATCAGGGATGGTTTCCCATAGGTCCCGTACTTTCGTTTGACCATATTCGATAATTAGAACAAAAGTAATGGGCAGAAATGTAGTTTTTTTTTTTTTTTTTTTTTTGTCTTTTCATCCATAACTTTTGACTAAATGAACCGATTTTGATGATTTTTTCTTTAATCGATAGAGGGTCGTCTAACTCAAATATTGCAAATCAATTTGCCTACATTTGTTTTTTAGAAAAAAACGTTACGAGTGAAAAATAAGTATTTTTTTATTTTAATTGGAAAGGCTTGGCTGGATTTTTCTTTGTTGGGAAATCTATTAATAAATATAAAAGCATTGTTAAAAACATGTTTGTTGTCATGGGCTATAATATTAAAAGAAATTATAGCAAGAGTTTGACTCAAGGCTTCTCTGTGGCAAAAATTAATCCAATCAGTTTGTTTGCTAAAATAGACTTCAAAAGGGAATTTATCATGCAAATGATTAGTTTTTAGTGCCATTAATTTTAACCCTTTGATATGGATTTTAAAAAAAATAGAGTATTTATATACAAAATGTATTTACACTAAAAAGAATAAAATAAAATAATTTTTATAAAAAAAACAGAACCGACTTCAAATTAAAAATTGCGCTAAAAAGTAAAAAATAAATTTATTCTTTAAACAAGATCGATGTGACTTTTAAACATAGTTTTAGAAGTCGGTGCAAAATTATGAGTCTAATTACCATTACACCATTTGCTACTTCGTATTGGAACTGTTGCTAATTCTGGGAAAATATATATATAATATTTGTAATTTATTCATGATTACGAAATATTTTATCCATCCTAATTTTGCACCGACTTCTAAAACTATGTTTAAAGGTCACATCAATGTTGTTTAAAGAATGAATTTATTTTTTACTTTTTAGCGCAATTTTTAATTTGAAGTCGGTTCTGTTTTTTCATAAAAATTATTTTATTTTCTAAATACACAAGAGTCATAAAATGTTTGCGCTATGCACAAATATTTTATTCCGAATAAATTGACATACCTTCTTATGCCTTCAAATTGTTGCAAAGGAAAACAATTTTCAATGCAGTATTTTTTATTCATTATATTTTTATTTATTATTTAAGACCATAGAGTATATTTCCAGTTAGTAAAATTTAACAGACTTATAAATGTACTACATTTTATCCCTGTTTTCATTTAATTATTTATTAGATAACACAATCATAATCCTTACTAGTACTTTGGGTTGCTGCAGTACAAAATTTATCAATCGATTTAATTCATTCTAAATGCAAAATATGTAAGAATTTTTTTTTCTTATATATTTTACCATTAAGATAATTTTGTAATTTTTTATGCTTATTCTAAATTTCTATCAAGAAATGAGCAGTTTATCAAGTGTAAAATTGTTCTATTCAATTCAATTTAAATTTATTTATAGGGATATCAGAAAAAGCATAACGATTTCTAAAATACAGATTTAAGACACGAGACAAAATTATGGTTTGGTGAGTCGTAATTTAAATACAAAGTACACGGGAGAAATATATCCCAAGTAAAACCTCACTTTTTTAAGTCTGTGATTTATGGATTTTTTTTTCTTTTCTTTTTTGACTGAGAGAAACGAGGAATAAGGATTTAAAAGCGAGCCATTTTCTTTCCGAAACTGTTTTTTTCCTAATGACTGTCATTTTCGAATGAAAGTCAGTAATACCCTTTTTTATAGACGAAGATCTTTTTTTCTCTCCTTATTTTGCATTTTTGTAGATAGTGTTATAATTTAAAAGACAAGTCTTCCAATTGAAATTTTTATTCTTTTCAGTTCAAATAAAAGAATCGGAACTGCTTTTACATCTGTTAAATTAACATTAGTGCTGAAGTACAATTGAATAGTAATAGCAATGAGACGTGCTGTTAATTTCTAAGCTACCGTTATATATATACATATACAGTGAAACCTGTGTAAGTTGACCACTTGCGGTGCAGCACTTTAGTGGTCAACTAAGACAGGTGGTCAACTTTACAGGTTTTACTGTATATGTACTATATATATATATATATAATGAAGTAAAACCGTTTATTAAAAATTAATAGTTTTTATCACTTTTCTCTTTATCACTACTTAGATCAGCGTTTTCCAACCTGTGCATTCTTTCGGAACCGTTTTGACAGTATCCAACTTCCAGGCCTCCTTTTTATGTTCGTGTATCCCCTCCCCCCCCCTCACCCCAGCTCGTTTCGTTTTCTTTTTCTCCTTTTTCCCTTGTGTGTGTGTGTATAAGTAAAAATACCTACCTATATTAATGATAATAAATACAAAAATTTCTTCTTTTTTTTTTTTTGAATTAGTAAAAAGGGTCTTTCAAAAAAAAAATGATTTTGACAAATACAAATAATTGTGACGAAATTCAGAAAAACATCGGAGTTAAGTTCTTTCCTGCAAGATTTGAATTAATAATTGTACGACAGCTTCAATAGGTATAAATAACAGCTGAAATTTTTTAGCTGTTAATTTAAATAGCATTTTGCGTTAAAATATGACATCCCTTTGTCAACTTTCTTTACTTTTTCTTTCCTTTTCCTCCTTTCTTTTTTTTTTCCATTTTTTTTCTTTAAGAGAACTTGCACAATCAAGGCTCTTGATTTCTTTTGAAACAAGTCAGTAACCACAAAAAACTGAAACTGTTTTTGAAACTGATTTTCTTAACAGTATTTCGTGGAACCTTGAGCGGGAAACGCTGATTTATATTGTGTGCAAGATACATATATTTCTCAGTATTATTTCAAATAAAACCGAAATGTCGGGAAGTACTTTATTTTTCGATGCGATGAGTTTACTTTTCTTTATTTACCAACATTGTAATAAAACCGATGCATGTTAAACTTGATGCGTAAATTAAAATGTTTTGGACTTCTCTTAAGATATTTACTGAGTACTAAAGTACTATCATAAATAGAGTAAATGTGGAAAAAGTCATATATTCTGGGCAGAAGATGTAATAAAATTGCAGTAGAAATCGATAACAATAGCAAAGAACTTAAACTTTTCGCCTGTGTGGAGCTGCGAAGATTTATTTAGAAACGAGCAGTTTCAGTTACAGTGAAACCTGTGTAAGTAAACCCTTGCGGTGCAGCGCTTTTGTGGTCAACTTAGGATGGTGGTCAATTTATAGAGGGTGAGGTAGAGTGGGAAGGGCTAATTCCGTTCCTTACAAAAATGCACAACTTAGACAGGTGGTCAACTTTGCAGGTTTTACTGTACTTTGTAATTTAATCTTACTGGTGAGGTAAGCTTGCTATCTTTACTCTCTTAATCAATTATCAAAAAATGCCTTTAAAAATGTATGTAATAAAAGCATAAAAATAATATAAAAAATTGAAAATGTGCAATAACTTGATAAACAGACATCGCATAAAACAATCAGGTAAAAATAACAGTAAGAATAAGAAAATAACATTTAAACAATGCTTTTAAAACGTTGCATTAATTACATGTATATATATAGTAAAGAATGAACGTCTTTTCTCTTGTCAGCTTTAATAAAGAATGGAGGCCCTTCCCCAAACAGAATTTTTTAGAATTCAGCGCCTGTGCTTCGGGAAAACTGTTAAAAGGGATTATTCTATCGGAGTACGCGTTAAACCTCAGCTGCTGTTGATGAAATCGCGCGATGTAATTGGGCTTCCTCCCTGACTAGTCATGGGCTAATTGCAACCCTCCCCCTATCGCTCTGTTCATGCGTGATGTCATCGACACGCCCATTTAGGGCTAGAAAAGGAGAGACAACTGTCAATTTAGCCCTTCATTAAAAGCTATTTTTCACGATTGAAAAGGCCTCCCTTTTTTCGGAAACGCTCCGCTGCTCTGATGAATGAATTGAAAGGAGGAGAAGGGTTTGTTTACGCATATAAAAACAATCAAAACGTTGGAGCCATATTTTTATATGCTATGGGGGGTGGAAATCTTATTCAGGATCTTATTCACTTACAAACATTTGAAATATCCTTTAGAAGGGGATAAAACTTTCAGTTTATTTATTCTGTTGGTGAAAAAAAATTTCCAGTATAAAAATGAGGCTTTAGTTTTAATCCTTTTTTCTTTCTCCTTTTTTTTTTTTTTTTGAATGTACCGTGGGTTACTCAGGTCTTGTAGAAATAAATAATAATAATAATACGTTAAAAAATTACGAGTGGAAACTGAAGTGTTACATAGGCAAAGAAGAGCAACATGACGAAGCGAGTGATATAACTCGGTATTTCTCCAAAGCATTCGTAGAAGCCCATATTCATGCGCAACCCGAGACTCCGAATTATTACTATTATAATAAAATGAATAATAATAATAATTTTTTAAAAAATTACGAGTGGAAACTGAGGAGTTACGCATGCAAAGAAGAATAACATGACGAAGCGAGTAAAATAATTTGGTATATCTCTAGAACATTCATAAAAAGACATGTTCAAGAGCAACCCGAGACTCCGAATTATTACTATTATTATAAAATTAATATTAATAATATTTTTTTTAAAAATTACGAGTGGAAACTGAGAAGTTACGTTGGCAAAAAAGAGTAACATGAAGAAGCGGGTAATAACTCGGTATCTGTCCAAAGCAAAATTTCACAGCGCAAGGAAGTAAAGGATCACTCTACTAAGAAAGTTTTTTTGCTCTTTCATAAAATATTTTCAAAGTAAATTCATACTGCAAAGAACAACATGTGGTGCAGATTTTTGATGAAAGAAAAAGGTAATGATAAGCAAGTTCAAAAGCAAAACTTAGCTGAGAGGTAAGATAACTAAAACGGGAAGAAAGTACAGAGTGGAAGCAATGCAGGATGGGAAAGAACATTCTGCTCACTACGTTTCTGTAAGTCTAGTGATGCATGTTTTTGAAGAAAAAAAGAAAATGGAAAAAAAATCAACTGCTAGAACAAAACAGTCTGGAATGACTGAAAAGAAAATCTGAAACAGTAAAAGAACTCAGAGTGCATTATATCGAAAATAACTCAATTAGTGAAGAAAACTGAAAAGCTTCTGCTAGATTTCTCATCAGCTGATGAGTCGCTGTAAGAAAGAAAATGTTTATCTCTTAATATATAATTTATTTTATCCATTCGACATTTTATCCCCTTTAGTTGGAGTAAGATTGTGAAAATTGCTTTTTTTTTTTTTTGGAGAAATTTTTTTCATATTTCAGATGTTTACCGCCCCCTTCTTTCTTCATTTTTTTGGCTAAATTTTAACTTTGCGATGTTGGAGGGGAGAAAGAAAGTTCATTTTACCGGGTGGAAGCAGTTTGGCAGACACAGACGCTGCCTCATTCAAAGAAGTGCTCACACTGCAACGTACATTTATAATTCATGTAACCTATTTAAATATTTGCTTAAGTGATATACCTAAACAGCAACATACGCCCCTTATTCCTTTCAATTTATCCGCTATTTTGATTCACTTCTTAAATGAGTGTGGAATTTTCCATTTACGGAAACCCGCTTCTTGGCTGTCTCACGATTCCAGCAAACATCAATTATTCATCGTCTCACCTAAACCCCTTTTCCGACGTGGCATCTGCTCAATGACAAGATACCCCCCCCCCCCCCGACCTTCTCTCATTATATTCCTGGTCATGACTAATTAGATACAAATATGAGAGAAATTATCACGTATTTTCATGACCATCGCATGATCAAAGAAGGAGCGCTTCCGTTAACAGCGTCAGTTTATTAGCAAAAGATGAGCAGCTGGTTTTGGAACAAGCAAGAATTTGGCAAACAATATTCAGGTTCCTTCTGAAATCTCCACGACCAGAAATTTAAAAGCAACATTTACGTTTTATTGCACAAAAAAGGAAAATAGATATCATAAGTTAATGCAATTATGTGAATAGGTTTTGCTTTTTGTTTTTCTTGAAACTATCAAACATTTTGAATTACAGTTGAACTCGTTTAATACGAAATGCCAAAAATTCGCGAAATTGTTCGTATTAGCCGTTATTCGTAACAACCGTGAATAAGTAAAACTGTTTAAAAAATTAGAAATGCATGCTTATATTTTAAAAATAATTGCTACTACTATTTATAATAAAAAGTAAAATAAATAGTGAAAACAAGTGATTTTTTTACTGGTATGCATTTTTAAATCTTACTAGTACATTGAGAAACAGTGAACTTACCTTTTAAAATTTAGCAATTATGGAAAAAATCCTTAATCTTTTTTTTTTTTAGGTACATAAAAATTTTATCATACGCATATCTCGGCGCAAAATGTCTAGTGCTATTTGTATATTGTCATTTTCTGGACTCATCTGGTAAAAGTTCATTTAAGTATCTAAAGCATCTTCAGCTTTGCTATAAGCTATTGATACCCAAAAAGATTCAAAGCATGATTCAAAATACGTACTTGGTGGTTTACAATGACGAAAAATAGCCAACATTTTTTTTTAAATAATTATTTGCAATCGAGAAAATTTTTTGTGAATAAGTCAAAAATTTTGTTCGTCTTAGCCGAAATTTGTATTTTAATCTTCGTAATATGATGAGATATTTAGTGTAATTAAGTATTAACCCAAATTTAATGAACAAAATGTTCGTATTAACCGTGTTCATATTAAAAAAGTTCAACTGTGTTTTGTTTACACTTTCCTCAGTTTTTTCTCGTATGGATAACGTGGTTTTTTTTTTTTTTGAAAAACTTTCATACCGATAATTTCCACCGCAAATTCTTCCTAATAAATGCTTTATGACGCAATTAAAGATCATATATTCTGATCATAAAATGTCTTTTCAAAATACTTAGTATTTAACAGAACTTTCCAAAGCCCTTAAGAATGAAATTTCGTTTAAATCGAACTAAAATTCGACTTTTTTAGCAAAAAGAAATAAGAAAATCAGGTTAATAAAATTAAGCATAACTACAACAACAATATCATCATCAATAATAATGATAATAACAGCAACAACAACAACAATAATAATAAATTATTAGCTTTATAAAAGTGCACGTATAAAGAAAAAAGATTAAATGTAAAATTGAAATGATCATTGTATTAAATTTGTGGATATCTAAAAATGATTCGCAATTTTCTAAAGTGAAAAAATATCAGTTTTGCCTGTGAATCCCATTGATTCGTCCCGGGTGAATCTCGGTAATGATCTATGACGTCATTATTATCTTAATGCAAAAGTGTTCTATTATAGAAAATTTTAAAAAATGTAACGGCTCACGGTTTTTGATTACATCTCGATTCAGTGATTGAGGAATGTTTCTTTCCCTGCAGTAGTTGTAACGTTGTTGTAAGGTGACATTTAAAGGGAGGTATCCACGTTGCCAGCGTTTTCTTGAATTTTGGGAATGATATAGAAATTGTAATTAAAACATGTTTTTCCAAAACTGGAGTGCATTTATTTCGAAAGTGTTGCTATTATACAGGACTCATTTTAAAAGTCACTTCTATTGCGTTGCTTTCCTTTACATATTTATTTTTAAAGAATCTAAATTTTGTTTTAAAGGTATAGCTTTAGATAATACTAGCTTTAAAATAAATAAATAAATAAACAACAATAATAATAAGAAGCAGCAGAAGAAGAAGAACGATAATCATGATGATAAAACTGGTGATGATAATAATAATAATAATGGTTTAATTATTGAATGAATTAATTAATTAATAATAATAATAAATAAATAAATAAACAATAATAATAATAATAAAGAAATAAAATAATAAATAAATAAATAATAAATTGTATACAATATAAAGTTTAAGAATCATATTAAATTTAATAAATTTACTTTTTAGAATTGAACTTTTGTTACGAACTATCAAAAAATTCTGAATGACATTATATTATTTTCTACTTCTTTCCACTTCAATGAATTTCTTTTATTAACTAATTATGTTGCATTGTTAGCTGTGCTGCATTGTTCTTACAATGCTATTTTACTGTCTGCTTTTCCCCTCTTTTTTAATTGCAATGAAAATACGTAAATGCAGAAACAATCTGCAGTATTTTTGTAGCAAAGGGAAGTGTCAGAATTGAGAATGCACAAGAACACAAGAAAAATTACTATTACGGTAGAGGGCGATCGAGTTTAGTGGTGAAAGACACTTTAATTACAAAACACAGCTTTTGACCAAGTGTGAAATTTCCCTGTTCATCGCAAAATCCCACGATTTGCATTGTTTTTACTTGAATCTTTGACGGCAAAATAAATAAATAAATAAACAAATAAATAATTAAATAAACAAATAAATAATTAAATAAACAAATAATTAAAAAAAGTTTTGGTTGACAGAATTAGACAATTTTTTTCATCATTTTTATTTTTTAGCTTTTTACAAGAAAACTAATAGTGCTTGTAATATGTTTGTTACTATTTATACTTAATTTTCCTTTGACTACATTCATTTACTACATTTTGTTGATTGCATTGCTTGTTCTTATTTTCAGGCTCATTTGATTTATTTACTTATTATTATTATTATTATTATTTGATCAATTTTAAAATGGCTGGTGAAGGGTTATTAATAGTAAAACGCGGTGGGTTTCGAGAAAACATGTCTATTGTTATTGGATTTAAATCAACTTAGTTTGACAGCAGATTTTCGTTTGTTTTTGTGTGTTCTAGTTCTGACACTTCCCTTGTTGTTACACTTCTTACACTTCCCTTGTTCACGGTTATAAATAAGACGTAAAACACCTTTCCCTCGTCATGCCTAATTTTCAAGATTTTTCCCCCTTAATTACTTCCCTCTTCATTTTATTTTACATATATTTTCCTTTTCTAAAGAATTCGCTTGTGATACGTCAAACCTAACACACATAAAATCTCATTACGTTTACTCTTATCGCTGTAATACATTTTAAATGTTGGTTTAGCTCAGTGACTAAAATCTCTTATACCTTACTCGTAAATCAAAACATGTATTTAACTGTTAAAATTTCATTTCGCCAGCGTTTTGGTCATGAATGAGCCAATCTGTGAATATCATTACCATTTATAATATACACTGCAATTGTATGTTCGCTCAAAAAAAAGCAAAAACTTTTGAATGTTAATGTAGTTTTACATATTAAAGCTCCTTTGAAGTTATACCAAAAATGAGTATATAAAAAACAAATATGTGTAGCAGTTTCTTTTTTGTTATTAAAAATTTTGCGAGTGCAAAACGAAGGAAAATGTTTTTTACGAGTTTTAAGCACTATTCATTAAAGGACCGTTCATAAATGATATCCCACTTTTTTTTCAAATTTGACCCCCCCCCCCTTTGTCCCAAAATGTCACATTTCATCATATCCCCTACCCTCCTTGTCACAAGTCACGCTATATTACATACGCATATGTACGTGTACTTGCAGTTTTTTCAAACAGAAACAAAGCACTGCGTTATAAATCACGTTTCTAATTTTACTTTTTATCTTTTAATTATATTGTGAGCATAATACTAATATTGGTTACATGTGCCCTTAATTTGTATAAAATAAGGTTAAGGTTTACAACACAAAAGATAATTAGTATAGAACAGTAAAATATATTAATCGTTCGAATTCTGAAAAAATAACCCTCTCAATTTATCTTAAAAGTGTAAATAATGTCTAAAACAATTTCCCTTTAAACTTTTAAGAAGTAAATTTAAACCTTAATCAGCATCGGTATTAACGATACAAAGTGATCAATGAAACTTTAAAATTAAATTATGAAAATAAAAAAACTTTAAAAACAATAATTTAATTTGCTGTTATTAAATGCTTTTATAGAAACCAAAACGTGTAATGTCACACTTCTTGTTACCCCTTCTTCTCCCCTTGTCATAAACTGTCACAATTTCTCGAATCCCCTTCTCCTCGAAGCGTGCCATCATTTATGAATGACCTCTAAATTAGGGGCCGTTCATAAATGTCATGCTTTTTTCCCACATATTTGACACCCCTCCCCCCTTTGTCACATGTCTTGCTATGTTGCATATTGCTTTATGTCACACTTCTGGTTACCCCATCCCCTCCCCTTGTCACACTTTGTCGCAATTCCCCCTTTGTCACAATCCCCCCTCGAAGCATGACATCATTAACGAATGATCCCTTACGCGCATAATAAAATTAACACTCGCATATTCCACGCTACGCAGATTGTCCCCCCCCCCCCCCTATTGCATTATAATTCCCCCACACCTGCTTCAATCTTGCCATGTAATCTTGAGCTTCACGGAAATTCCACAATGTGTATCAACTATTCTTGATATTTCACAACGTAAAGTGCATCGTCTATTGAATTATTGAAAAATGCAAATAGCAGTAAAAATTAAAGACACGTATTTTGAGTTTCTATAGGCTTCTTTCTCATTGCGACAGAAAAAAATTTATGGATGTAAAGCTTTTGCCGAATGGCATTTCGTCTATATACTTACGTCTTGGTGCATTGAAAAACAGGGTTCCTTGTAATCCTGAAATACGTGTCTGCGATTCTTGCTGCTATTTGAGCACTTTTACGTTGTTTTTTTATTATTTAATGTTTTGTAAAAAGGTCAACATTTTATTTCTATTAAAACTCTGCATCTTAAATTGTAATTTCCCGTGAATTCTTTTACATAACTTTCTGCGTTAAAGTTTAAACTAGTTGATTTTAGTTCGGCTTATAAAAATACTTGGCTTATTCAGTCAAAGCTATTAGTTAAATAAAAAGAATCAATGCATGTCCAAAAAGAAAAAAAGCTTAATATGGAAGAGGAAAGGGGGAATGAAAAAAGAAAGAACTGAGCTTTTCAAGAATCTCGGAAACGAATTTCGCAGTTCCCTTCTCAAATTTGGGTGTTTGTTCGTTATTATTGGTACTACTTTAATGAAATCCACAGAATTCAAATTTATGTTCATCCTGAGAGATTATAAAAAATACTTTTTTTATTTAAAGCTGTGTACAATTAAATTACATCTTATTTTTCATCGTTATAAAAAGAAAAAAAAAAAAGCGTCAAATGTGATGTAACAAAATTTTTGAAGTTACCCAACGCTGAAATTCATAAGAAACGTTTGGTACAAAAGTCACAATTTTCAGAACCCTAGGAAATTGAAAAAATGGTACAATAAAGAGAAAATCGTTTTTTGTTTTGTTTTTTTTTCAATTCAAGAAAATGTTGACATGTCCATTAATATAGAACTCACTTTAATAATACATTGGTTATTCACAGTAAATAGTTTTCTTAATCGATAATAATCGAAGCCGGTCTTTTTTCTTAATCATTCTAACAGATATCATCGAAACATAAAATCATAAAAGTAAACCGAAAAATATAAAAAGTGACTTCCCACGAAACACTTTCGCCGGATCTAATGACTTGAAGGCTGAAGACACCCCAAAGCATCATCCCGGAAAAGGGTTCTCCCCCCCCCCTCTCCCCCCATCACCTGGGACTGAATCACGTGACCTCCGACCTCATCCCCCCCACCGATTACAGGCAACAGATTTTCACCTCCGTCACCATGGCGACCCATGAATATTTAAAGTGACCAGGTGCTAATGGTATCCCCCGGCGATCGATACGAAACCACGTGACGTGCGGGCACTTTCTTCGACTTGGCGGCTGCCAGCTTCTTCGGGGGTATGTACTCCGCTTTTGCTTTGTTTACGGCTCGGGCTGGCATACAATATTGAAAACGCTATGACTTGCCGTAAATGGAAACATGCAATCAAGGTGCAATACATTAAAAAATGCTTTTGAATTACTTGTTATTTGATGACGTTGCGGTTATTTTGAAGCATATTTTAGCACAACAAAATTCCCCTCCATTTGATAATACGTAATGTTTTTATCATTTAGCTAATGCTTATTGGATTTCTGATGCAATTCAGTTCAGATGAATTATTAATTATATAAAAAACATTCGGTATATAGTATTAAATAAGTTTTTTTTGTTTTGTTTTGTTTTTTACATCCCTCCTTTTCCTTTTCCTCTCACCTCATTTTCCTAATAATACTGTCTCTAACTCATTTATTTGTCTATGTTTTTATTCATTTATTTATTTAATTTTAGAAAACTTGTTAACGATGTTACTGCAACGCTCATACTTTTAGACCGCAATACATATTCCCTTTAATGTACTCTTGCTTTTATCCTCTAGTCTAATCACTTGGACAAAGGAACTGGACACAACTTTCTAAACTGCCCCTCAATTAAAAAAAAAAAAATCTTCCGATGTGCCAGAAACTGTTTGAAATATTAGCACAATAGCTTCTTGTTATATAGCTCATTTTAACGTATCTAGGCTTTGGCAGTCAGCCGAAAAATTAAAGTTAAAAAACTTAAACTTTAAATATGAAATCACTGAAACGACAACATACTCGTACTTTCTTCTTCTCTTTTTTTTTTTTTTTTTTTGGTCAATGGACAAAACGTAAATGTGATTGCATGGTAGGGAAAGAGAGTGAGAGAGAAAGATGCCAGCAAAAGATTATTTAAAATATAATTCCAAGTAATTGGTTTATTTTGCAATTTACACAACTGCTTTTTACAATTTGCTTCTGTTATATTTTTCATTTGTATTTATTTTATTTCATATTTTTCGTTCATTCATTATCGTCTGCAGTTCTAAACAATTACTTTAACTTCCAATATTTACATACAACTACTACTTTTACTTATCGTTTGTTTTCTACGTTTCTTTTCCCTTCTCCTTCGAAGTACAATGAACAGCAGTTCCACTGTATGTATCTAATGTATAGATTTAGTGAATTGTAAATAAATGTAGTTATGTGTTAGCCAGGAATACATCGAAGTATTATTTATAGGATGTCTACAGTATTTTAATAATACAATTCCAAGCAACTACAAGAGCTTCAATAAAAGATAGTTACTTTTGCTACTGCTTTATTGAAAATTTGGCGTTCGTTCGCGTGTTAAGCTTCAACTTAGGATTCATATTCCATCAAAAAGACAGTTGAAATGTGCTTAGTTATTGTTCTTTTAATTACTGCATGCGGAAAAAGCAATTTTTCTTCTGTTTGTTTTAATATAAGATGAACAATTTTGTAGGAACACATATCATTTATTATATGAATCGTCATTTTTGATGACATCTGTGCATTATGTGTTTTGATATATTACTATTATAGTTGTTTCTCGGTAAGCTCGATGTAACAAGAGGATACGTATTTATCATCCATACCAAATTGAAGCATTAGCATACATTTTCCAGTATGAACTGAGCGGGGCGAATTTCCGTTTGTGGGTAGGATTGGAAGAAAGTGATTGCTTCCGTTTCAGAACGGGGTCTTAGGGGGTCGACCACAGCTGCTGTATGGGGGTGATGCCTACCTTGGTTTGATTTAAGTAAAAAAATCTGGCACGCGTGAATGCTAAAGTTGATTGATAACATATCACAATGTAGTAGTACATAGCAGAATCGTGGATTACGGAACAGCACCAAAAAAGGGTGTTGCTTAATTTTACTACAACTCAGGGCTCAAAAATTGTATTGCCCGACATGCCCGAGGCGTGTCAAAACTCCGATCGAACATGGATCTTCTTTCCTTACATGCCCAGCAGGGCATTTAAATTTTTAATTATATATTTCTTTTCAAAACTTTGCGGGCAACCTCATCAAACCTACTGACTGTTTACTATTACCTTTCAAGGAGTAAAAGGAGGAATCTATATATATATATTTCACTTAGCGTGGACGAGTTACGATTAAATTCTGCGGTACGATACGATCGTACATCACGTAAAAACCAAGTTATGGCATAACGATATTTAAAAAATTGTTCAATGATTACCATAAAGTAAGAAAATAGTATTAGTATTTATTATTTTAACTTACGTTGCTTTAACAAATTTATTTCTATATCTTAAAAAGTATTTCCGTTCATAACTAAATTTTAACTTTACGTTTCTTTGGAGCGGCAACGCCATAATTTGTTTATATCGCGCATCTTTATATTTAGCGATTTTTACCGAAGCCTTTCGAAATATAAAGCGTTTTTCACAATTTTAAAATGGTTAATTTCCGATCCGCAGATATTCTGCGGGAGATCAACTATATAAATGTTCCCTTACTTGTGGAGAGTATGCTCTTCACTTTTCCAAGCACATCTGCATGTGAGAGGGGATTTAGGGCCATGAATCGAATAAAAAGCCTCTTCAACGCAGTTTGTCTACAGAGACAATCAGCAGTCTACTGATATTTGCAATTGATGGTGTAGAACCAGATAATTTTGAGCCTTCAGCGGCAATCGAACAATGGTTGTTCAACACCAAGGGAACAAGACATGGTGGCGGTCATGCATACCAAGAATAAAATTGGTAATACAAATCAAACTTTGACTTGTAACGACTTACAGGTATTATGTAATATTTTAATGATTTGGATTAACGTTAAAACAATTCTTGATTCGGATATAAAGCTGTTAATTTAATTTTTTGTCTGATTAATGCTAGATGACAAATAAAACATTTTTATTAATGTGCAATAAAACAACATCTGGGCAGTAAAAATTTTGTTTGGGCATGTTCTTTTTAGGGAAACATGCCCTGCAGGGCATGTAAAATTTTAAAGATTTTTCGAGCCCTGCTACATTATAGAACTTACTTGCGTAAGTTGCTTAAAAATATAGCGAAATTAATCACCATCCATTGTAGTCAGCAAATCGACACCATCTTTCGATGCCACATACCACTAAAGATTTTTCACTATATTTCAGAGAACGACAGTATCTGTTAAACAAATTAGTGGTCATCGTTGAAGCCAGCCTTCACCACCAAGAGTTTGAGGTGCCGGTTGCAAAACATTTAGGAATTTGCGCTCCAATTTGTTGTGAAAACAGCATGAACTTGGACATCCAGTTATTTAAACTTTGGTGCGACTAAGTGCAGTTTTTGAAGAACAAAGCAATTATTACGACGTTATTTTTTGTACGACGTTTTTCTATAGTCTCTTTGGCGTCGTATAAACGAAACTCCACTGTATGTGGATCCATAGTCTTCTGTTAAATATGCTTTGAAAAATAACGATATCGAGAAATGTAAAGAGAAAAGTTCCTTTATATTCTTTGAAAAAAAAAAAAAAAAAGGGAAGGAGATTAATTCTCCCTACCCCCCTGTAGTCTTCTTCCTATACATATTCTCTACGTATGCTTCACCCTCTCGTGAAAGTTAATCTCTGGAGTGACGGATGGGATCTATGACATTGTGTGCATACGACAACAAAAAGACCAATCAACTACGTAATTACACGTCATTCCTTCCGATTGACCAGGCCTGCGGGGCGAGTGGATTTTCGTAATAGACCCCAACAAAGGGATTCTTGGAGCATGTAAACCACCCCTCGTGGTGGAGGGAACAGCGGGGAGCCCAACCAGGTGGTAGGCAGGAAGAGGTGAGGTAGTGTTCTCCCGATATATTTCGAGGTTTTCGATGAACCGTTCGTAGTACCTTTCTGGTCGGTTTTAAATCCATTTTTAAATAATGTGTATGATACTTGGTATATATTAAATTTATAGTTTGCTAGCGATCATGATTTTCCACATTCTCAAGCATTTCGTGGGCAAATCTACTGTTTTGACATGCCTGTCAATTAGATAATATACGAATGTTGTTGATGTGATCAAGTTCAACATTGCAAATTAAATGTTGGCTAATTATATATACTCATACTTTTATTTATAGCTTTTTTATGAAATAAAAGTACCTATTTCCTACTTAATTAGTATTTAATTATTGAACGAACACATATTCCTTCAAAGACGCACTCTCACCTGTAAGGCGTTAACATTATGTGCAACATTTAAAAAATTATAAACAAATTTATTTAAATAATTTTTAATATTTTTCAATAATTATTCAATAGTTAGTTAATGAACAAATAAAGTGCCGTTTTATTCATCTTAGGAAAGCATTTCCCTTAATTTTCTGGCAGTCTAGTTTTAGCTATACACAAAGTACAATATCTACGTCAATTACATTTCTCAATTTTATCGAAAATCATGCGATTTGATGATACAGCTTGTTTGATGCTTAATTTGCGTGGGAATTAACGGGAGATAAGCTCCTGTACTTCTTTTTCTTTCTCTGAATTTTTACTGATTAGACGGAATTTCAGTCAAATTACGAATGAATATAAATTCTTAAGAATAAAGACTACTGTCCTTTTTTCGTCAGAAATTAAGCCTTCATTTATAAATGATGTTGTCGTAAGTAAATCATTTCAAATCTCTTTGATAAAGAGATAAGTACTTCTGCTTTATCCACTGGTTTCAAACGCAATTGATTGACCGTCCCTCACCTGCCAAACCCCCAAGAACCCGGCGAAAAGCGACCCCCTCCTCGTTCTCCCCTGCCGAGGAAATGATGCCGCCTGTCGGAACTATATCACACACCGTGGAATGAGGCCCCTCTCCTTACTGCAAAATTAATGAACTCACTTTCCCAGCTCCACCGATCGTCCTTTTGCCTACAGGAAGAGTGAATGCAGACATATTGCTACTAAAATGATTGTCTTCTCTCTACCTGACGAACATGATTGCTTCAGACAAACCTTCACGATCGGCTAAATGATACAGAAAAATTTTAATAGTAATAAGATTCGTTATTTTAAGGTACTCCCCAACACCTTCCTTTTTTTATATACTAAAAAATTTAAAGTTCAACTTTTCACCCAAAAATGGTAAAGATTTAGCTGCAACTAACATTTGGTTCATCCAGTACTGAAGCCAATGATTCTTAGAAGCTGAAGATTCTAGAAGCTCACGCTTTTGCATTGGAAAAGGGGTTCCTTGTAACCTCGAAACATGTGTCTGCAATTTTTACAAAATTTGGGCCTAATTTTCCCGTTGATTTTTAAGTTTTTACTTTGCTGCAAAAAGGTGTACTTTTTTTTAAAAATTCAATCTTGGATATTTGAATCTTGTGTGATCCACAGTACAACAGTTCATTTTTTAAACCCTAAACATCTCTTTATTAGAAAAATGATACAAAGGAAATTTGTGTGACAGGAATTCGAAAAACAAATTTCTCGTATACTTCGTGATTTTGATAGGAATTGAAAAGAAAAGTTCTCTGTGTTTCGTAAATACAGCCAAGAACTAAAACAAAGGCTCGTTCTTTTCTTCTTCTTTCAGACGGTAATCTCTCTAATGAAAATGGCGAATGTGTTATTTTTCGCAATTTTATCAAATGTCCACAAAAAAAATATGTCACATTGAACTACTCGTTAAATTATAATGCTAATAATGAAGTAGTACGAATAAATAATGTATATTTTCTTAAGTTTAAGTTCAGTTTAATCCTTTCTAATGCGGTGGGAAGTATGCCCCACCAAATTCATAAAGTTCTAGATGTTTATAGAAAACTAATTTACCCTTTCTGATTCGTAGAATCTTGCAAAGACTCTGGGAAGTATATTTACCATTACATGCATGAATATTCAAATATAGGAACTATCCCTCCCCCCTCAAAGGGGTGGTGGAAAAAAATCATGTTAATCTTATTTAATGTCCTATGTGAAATTCTTTTTTAAAAACAATCAAAATCAGAAATATTTTTTGATGTACCGATAAAAGAAATGGCTCTTTAAATGGTTAAATATCCTATTGTTCACTACAAAAATAGGCATTAAGCGTAATAACTATTTTAGGCAGCCGCCTCAGCCTCAAGTATATTTAGTTTTTTCAAATCATAATTTAGAAATATGAAGTTGAAGTATGTTTGCGCAGGTTTTCTTCTAATGGACGGCTTAGGTTTCATTTTGCTATTTCCAGTAAAGTTTTTACTGAAAGAATTGTTTATTTGAAGCCAAGGTAGCTATATACACAATTAATTTAAACACAGTAATATATACTAAAAATGTATATACAACTGTGTTTTTTAAATGAATTCTCATTGCGGTTTCTGAATTACATTATTTTTATAATAACAGACAATTTCAAACGTTCAGTAATTTTTACGAGTGTGAATTACAATAGTTAAAAATCAAATGCATATATTTTTTCCTTTAGTTGCCAATTTGGAATAAAACGTTGATGGTAATTTCGTATAAATATATTTACTAGTAAGTTGTTGCTATTTATAGCCGTAATAGCCAAACTTGTGCATCTTCAGTAACTTAAACTTCGAAGGAGTCGAGGACCACAGCAGAGTTCGATTGCCAACAGCAGGGAATAATTCCAATGAATATTCAAATCTTTCCCAGTGCGCTTGCAGAGTTGGAAACCGAACTCCACCGTCTCATGATCTTCAGTCAACAATGACATGTCCTCTAGCTTTCCCCCAAAAGGAAATGGGGGTTCCCGGGATTGGTCTCGCTTGGATGAATGACAACATCCCTTCCTCTCGTGCCTCCCACTCAGATACCCTCCCTCCCCCCTTTTTGTGGGCATAATGGATATGTACATTGCGGCGCTCAACAGACTTATTCATCAGTGAGCTCATATCTTGCACGAGCATGCGCAGAATGATTCGCATGCAAAACTATTGAGATTGGGAAAACAGTTTAGTTTGAGATTATAATTAGAATCGTGGATCTTGATTGGAATTAATTTTCTGAGTTCTGATAATTGGATAATAATTTGAATTCGACGTTTTATAGTAGCTTTTTAAAAAGTTGGAAATGAAAACAGGAGATTCCAACAGACTATCAAAGGAGCAAGTCCCTCTCAGGAAAAGACAGCAATGCAAAAGACAATCCAGGATTTTTTTTTTTACTCTTTCACACTACCTTTGACGTATCCTAATTCATTGCAGCCATAATAAAATTGCGCTATCATCCTTAAATTCATTTTTGCTTATTTTTCCTAGCTAAACTTTGTTGCCATATTCTTCAAAAATCAATCATACCATTCATGCTTTAAAAACATTCTTCGTCCTTGAGTCGTTTTAGGACCTATTGTTATTTTCTTGTTACAACTTTTCTTCAGAAACAACTTTAGGGCGGTTCATAAACTATGTCCCACTTTTCCCAATATATTTGACCCTTTCCCCTTTTTGTCACAAAATGTCGTATCTCAACATTTCCCCTTTGAGTACAAAGATAAAACAACATAAAAAAGTACAAATTGTCAGAACAAATAACGCAAATAGCTATTTCGACGCTACAGCGAAACTTCTTCATCAGTGCAGAAAAGAAGTGCTCAATACAACAGGGTCTGTTCCACTCACAACTTTCTAGTTGTGTGTTGAGCACTTCTTTTCTGCACTAATGAAGAGGTTCCGCTGTAGCTTCGAAATAGCATTTGCGTTATTTGTTATGACAATTTGTGCTTTTTTAAAGTTGTTTTATACTTGTACTCTTATTTGAGCACGAAGCATTTTGATCATTTGTCTTATATCCCCTTGTCATCTGTCACACTATATTTACATAAGCATATGTAATTTCAGTTCAGAAACAAAGCACAACGTTGTAGATCACATTTCCAATTTTATTTATTTTTGAACTTTTAATGATTTTTTGAACATTATTTATTTGAATCTCTATTTTACTGCTTTTCGTATTTAAATTACCGTAATTATCTGTGTATAGCCCGCGGGTTATCTAAGAAAAAACTCCTTTTTTTACCAACTGTGGGCAATATAACAATGCGGGCAATACATGACATTTAAGAAAAAAGGAATTATTAAAAAGACTGCCGTTCAAAAATATCGAAATATCTTTTCCTGCAAAATAAAATGTAGAGAAATAAATCGTAGCTTTCGAAACAATGATCCATAGCAGATTGGGGCTCGGCGCTACAGGCGAATGTATTGCTTTCTAGGGGTGTACCCCATGTATTTTTCTGGGTGCGGGTTATACAACGATGCGGGTTATACACCGAACTTAATTTTTTTAGAATGAATTTTTCTTGCTGCGGACTATACAACGATGCGGGCTATTTACCGATAATTACGGTATTTAAAAGTCTAACAACATTCTTATCTTATTGATACCCCCTTGCAGTGAAATATACTTCTACAATAACATTCAACTGTAATCATCTTGGAATCTAACATATATTTACGCCATCCTTCAATGCTGTGGTTCTGAATTGATTTAATAAATGAAAATGTTTTAAATATAAATAAAATGAAAGAAGCTATTTTACTTTGCTCAGCACTTTCAGTTTATTAGAACACTTGGTAAAAAGTATATAAACACGAAACTTCTTTTGAAGAAAAAACAGATTAAGTAAAAGTAATTTATAATAATGTCTCTTTTAACTACACTTTTTAATCTCATTAAAAAAAAAATATCTTTTTAAAATTTCGTAAGCTGTTATAAAATTTAACAGATAAATTGCTATCCCATATTTATTTGCACGACAAGTTTCTGAAAAAATACTGATCTAACTGACTGTTTTGACTGAACAAACTTTATCGGAAGGATCTCATGATGGTGGAAACATGTACAGATACCATACTCATGCAGAACTGAACGAGCCTATTTTCAAGTGAATTATATGGATCTCGATTTTTGATTTCATTGCTGAATGAATGAATGAATAAATGAATATGTGAAAGAATAAATAAATTAATTATCGAATGAATAAATTAAGGAGTGACTGAATAAACACATGAAAGAATGAATAAATAAATGAGTGAATAATATGTATTAACCGTCGAATGGAAAGAGAGAGAAAAAGAGATAGATCCTGAATTTGATGCTGGTGAATAACGGGAAAGTAGGTTCTTATAAGTTACTAGACGGAATTTCTTGCTAACACTGGAACTAATATATATATTTGTTTTATAGTTTGCGTTCGACGTAACATATTGATGAATTTTAGCGCAAACAATATTTTTTGCGATACGAAACGATACAATTTAACAAACGCAGTCAATCCTAAAGAATATTTTTAGCTACATATTTGTAGTCAGCGACTTTCACAATTAAAAAAATATAGGTATTGGCGCTTCAAAAAAATAAACTGCAATGTGGTTTTTTTTTTTTTTTAACTTCTGTACTGAAATAATCACACATTCTTCTGCTTTTGAATAACTTCAATTATCTGCGTGAAAAGAAGTCAGAACTCCCATTGAAATTCAAAATATTAAAAGTTTACAGAAAATAAATATTATGCAGCTGGGAAAATAAAAACGTCAACTAAATACAATAACATGTGTCATAATGAATGTACTTTCAAGTTTCCTTGAGAATAAAGAGCTAAATAAACATATTTCGTAACACCACCTGAATGCTTGAGATGCCAATCATTCAGCAATTCGAAAACCAAAACTACAAATAAAAATGAAAACAAAGATCCCGACCTTCAAATCTGAGCGGACGTGAAGTGATCTTCGGTAGTGTTCCGTTGCTTTTAACTACTAGCTGATCAGAGTGCGTGCTGATAAATTATTAGCGTGATTCACGCATTTCGTTACGTGATTCGGTCCATCAAGTGCGTCTTCGCAGGGATCCATTAAGAGGAGCGGGGACACGTGGTTTACGATGCCACTGGGCTTCCAGGTTAAGTCATTCGGGATGGCTTCCGTCGAGTCGGAATACTCGAAAGTCGCCGGGATGGTTACCTGAGTGGATTTTTTTTTTTAAAGAGCAGAGAAACTTCTATTTAAACCATTCAAGTCTTCAATGAATTTGATTTATAACGAGTTGGGTGCGAACAAATGAATTTATTGAATCATCGATGGTTCTTACACTCTTAGAAACGCATGCTCAAATCTCACGAAACTTTCGTTGCATTTGACGAAATGGCTTCGTGAAAAATGCTCGAGCAAACCTTTCGTCAAATTTCCGCAATTTGTGTAGCAACTTTTTAAAGTCACGTCATCGCGCGAGGAAAGAATCGTCATAAATGACAAAGTTTTCTTGACGATTAAAGAATCGTCGAAAATAAGGATTCTATTTTTGAGTGTACGAATCGTTTTTTTTTTTTTTTTTAAACTTACGCGAACACACGAAAGATTCTGGAAATTTGAGAAATTAGGGGGTGGACTATATATATATATATATATATATATATGTGATACATGTATATTTTATTCGTAAATTCTTCGTAAAAAAGAAAATCAGTTTCTAATTTTACTCCTTTTTCTGGAGAATTTTTATCTAGGCATAAACTTTTCTTTTGCCTGCTAGGGGAGGGCGGCAGAGATTTTCAGCGAAAGTTGCATTACCGTACTAACTCTTATGGCAGCTTCTACTTTTGTCACAGGAAAATAAAGTTTTATTCCACTAATCGCCATTATGACAAGTATTCAATTGTTTATAAACGTCGCGTACACTGTAAGAAATCCTACTTCAACCTTAAACCATAAAAATGACAAAAATGGTGAAATTCAGCTTCAGCCAACATTTAGTACTAAAATTAAACCAAGGGTTCTTAGTTTCACACTCATGCACTCTCAGAAACGCATGCTCAAATCTTTCGAAACTTTCGTCGTATTTGACGAAATGGCTTTGTGAAAAATGCTCCGAGTAAACCTTTCGTCAAATTGGCGAAATTTGTATAGTAACTTTTTAAAGACACGTGATCACACTAGGAAAGAATCGTTGTAAATGACGACATTTTCTTGACGATTGTAGAATCGTCAAAAGTGAGCATTCTATTTCTGAGAGTGTGGTGAAAGTAGGTAAAACTACACCATTACAATAGTTCAACTTAGTACTAAATGTTGGTTATGGCTAAATTTCAGCTTTTTTTCAATTTTTTTGGTGAAAGGTCGAACTAGAATTTTTAAGAGTGCAGTTCCAGACAGATTCTTTCCCTTCAAAAATTAAATATAACACATCCGCCTGCTTCTCTGCTTTATACTTCCCTTGAATAAAGAAAAGCAAAATCAAGAACATATATATTATCCTCTTTTCCCTCTGTCTGACTGTTCATTTCATATAAAATTCAGCTTTGACAGTCTGTCACGTGGAACAGGACTTTCTTTTCTTTTCGTTTGTCCTTCTGTACACGAAATTACGTCAACCATGAACTCGGGTACGATAAAAGTTACCAGAGCTCAGCTGTGCGGATTTTTTCTCAGGCTTCCTGCTTCTTTTGGTGAAACATGGAGATCAACTTCGGCTATCAAACCTTTTCTCTTCTTGATTTAAAGCCATATCGCAAACAATCAATTTATTTACATGAAAAATTATTAATATTTTAATGTAGTAAATAAAACAATTCTTTCTTCTAAGAATATATAAAATGAATAAACAACTTAAGTAGAACATAAATGGAAGAGAAAGAAAGAGAGGGGTAGGGGAAGAGAAGTATTTAAAAATATGAATATATAGCACATAGTTATTTTAAGATTGCAATGAAGAAATTTCATTAGCTCTAAGACTCTCAACGCGCAATATCAAAAAGTATGAGTGAGCTTGAACCCCCCCCCCCCCCGTGAGGGGGTTTGCTACTTGTGCTTTACTTAAGTCGGTTATCAATTATGGTAATCATTTTTTTGTCTATTATTGTTTTTAAAAAACCTCATCACTTAATTTTAAAAAACCGTGAGTGAACTGATTGCATTTGGAAATCCTTCATTACCTTTTTCTTATTTATTTAATTTCATTTTGTTTACTTATTTATTGTTTTTTCTTTTTTTCTACGATTTTTTAAAATTCTCAAAACACTTTTCAGATACCCTGCATGCATTCTATGGCAAATGATATTTTGCCGAAAGTCCAACATACTTGGCGGAAGCTCTGAGCATTAATAAAATCCAAATTCGGCAAATTTTCTCCATGTTTTTCTAGCAGAAGAGATTACACTGGATAATCCACAATGAGCGAAACTGTTTTGCTGAATGACATACCTGTCTACCTCTCTAGCTGCAATGAATAACACGTTGAGTAGTAGTGATTAAACTTTGTGCAAAGTAATAGAAATAAAATTTCACGTTAAATTAAAGCACAAATGAGCATTAAAACGCAGACATATGTTTCGGGATTGCTTGGAATCCCTTTTTCAATGCGACAGGGAGCTTCTAGATGCAAAACATCTAGAAGCTCCCTGTCGCATTGAAAAAGGGATTCCAAGCAATCCCGAAACATATGTCTGCGTTTTAATGCTCATTTGTGCTTTAATTTAACGTGAAATTTTATTTCTAACACGTTGAGTATTAAAAGGAAATTAATAATGTAGTAAATAAATAATGTGCAGCCAAAATAAATAAATACATACATAAATTTTCTCATTTTAGAATGTAGGAACTCTATTGCAAAAATAAAAAGGTACGAATAAGACGAGGAGAGCTAAGATTTAGTTAGCTGTGTGAACAAATTTACAAATTATTTTAGAAAATATTATAAATTTATGATTATTATTAATTCTTTTTCATCATTTAATTGATTTCTACAACAGCTTATAGAAATTGCGTTTTTACGTTCATACGAATTGCTTCAAAACGCTTTTTGCATTTTACAATTATATTTTTAAGCACTACATTTAGCGCAGGGTAATGTTTCCATTAAATTAAATACATTTTGCATTAATGGCAATTTTTGGCATTCAATAAATTATAACATAAGTTTTTTAATGCATTCCGTAAGAACGTAAAAATGCAATTTCTATAAGCTATTGTAGAAATAAATTAAATGATGAAAAAAAATTAAGAATAATCATAAATTTATAATATTTTCTAAAATAATTTGTAAATTCTTTTAAACGCTGAAAAGATTTAACATTGGTCTATGGTAGAAACTTAATCCTTCTCAGGTGCAGATCAAGAAAATGACTTTTATTCGGAAGAACTTGATCGAAAAATACTTCTGATGTAGAATATGTGAACAGATAATATTTATTGGAAAAAAGAAACCGAAATAGTTTTTTCTAATTTATTTTGACACGTGATATGCATAAAGCGCCACTAGTATAATGCATAATAGCGAAGAGAGCATGGAAGAAAATTAACATAGATGAAAAACGAAAACTTCTCCCCTTTGAATCATCAGCATTTTACCACTGATACTGAACATACGACCCCTCATGCAATTAACTAAAACAGAATGTTATTAAGAGTCGGAAAGTATTAAAAAGCTTAGCAATCATAACAATAATAAAAAACGACCACCAAATTATTTCGCTTTTGAGTTAGGCTTCAGTATTTGTGCCTCGTTGAAAACCGACTACTGTGAGTTTCCCATCCTAGCAACTTTTTATTTTTATTTTGCTAGGTTACTCTAATGCTTTCTTTTTTATTTCTGTTCGAATCAACCCACCTGGCAACTTTGCCTCGCCGCTGAGGACAAAGCTTTCATTGAATACTGTCGCCATTTCACGTGTAATTTCGGATGCATTTAACTTCCTTTCTTTCATTATTTTCCTGAAAAAGTTCCTTCCCCCTCTACCTCATCATTCTTTAAAGCGTTATCTTTTATGTTGGTTGTACAAACTCAACAATTTACATCAGCAAATGCGCAGAGTATGAATCACGGTAATTTTATTCCTTGTCCGTTTAGATTTAATATGCAACTGAGCCGTAAAAATTCATAAAGGAATGCTTTGAAATATCGCCATTACGTAGAATCCCAGGCTTAAAATGGCAGCTCATTTAGTGCATTGATCTAAATGTATAATTTAAGTTATATTTTATCTATATAAAACTTTTCCGTGAAGATTTTCCTCTCTAAAATAATATTTTGTGCTGCAAAAGCACAGCTATTGTACATGGTTTTAGTTTTATGTAACATAAAAAAAAATTAAGATACAGATTTTATGAAAGATACAACACTAAGATATTACATATATTCAAAATAAAGATATCGTTTGTCTTTAAACGTAAAGACAAACGATAAGTAAAAGAAGTATTAATAAAAAATATTGGGAAGTTAAAGTAATTATTTTAAATATTAAGAACTGCAGACGATAATTAATAAACAGAATATTAAATGAATATGAAATATACTAAAGATAAATAAATGTAAACAACACATATTACATACATTCAAGGTAAATGTTTGACATTAAATAATGCATTCATTATCAGTTTTATAAAAAAAAATTAACGATGCATCATATTATTAAAATGAACAACAGGAGTAAAAAAATAAAGAAAAGAAAACATACGTGCACAGCAACAGTTTAAAAAGGATCAAAATTTTCACTTCTTTTTAGGTGAAGCCCGAGTAATTTGGATAATTTTGGAATAGTACGAAAGTAAACTTTTTGTTGTTAAATTTCGAAAACAGAAATAGTTTATTGCTTAGATATTCAAGCTTTTCTCTTAAAGCGAAATAAGCCACAATTTCATGTCAAATTTTCACAAGCACTGGAATTCAACAATCAGCATGCGTAAGTTTGTATCACTTATATAAATCATTCCAGTTGAAATTATATTTGGATTTGTGAAATTATAAATATTGAAGATGGGGGGGGGGGGGTATAGGTTTTGAGAGGAGTCAGAGTATGAACGGGGGAGGGGAGAGAGAAAAGAAAAACCGTAGGGGGGCGGTCGAAATTTATAATCGGTAAGGAAAACAGTTATCTTTTTTTTTTTTTTCAAATTTGAAGTTTGAAATTTTGACTAGTTTAATAATGCTCATTTTATTCAATTTTTAATTATAAGTACATTATGAAAATTTTTAAAAAAGTGCCAACACGAAACATAAGTAATTCTTAGGCTTGTTTCTGGGGGTTAGTTATAAGTTCATTGACCTAAACAATATTTTGGTCCCTTTCAATTCTGTTTGGAACATGTCTGATTGTATGCCTTATGAATTTACTGATATTTTACTTTGTGCTTTTGGATTTTTCTAAGACTTTCATAGTATTCATCTGGAAAGAAAGGAAAACATTTTTTTTTTTTTTTTGCGATAGAAATGAAAAATAAATAAATCAATCAATAAATAAAAAATTTCCTTGCATGCTTACATACATATACTATATAGTGAGAGGCAGGGCCGGCCCGACGGTATTCGGCGCCCTTAGACTTTATAAAAATTATCGCCCCTCTTTCATCATACAAATTAAAAAAATATAAATTCAAATTGTGTATAATTTTATTGCGTTTTCAATTGCTTTAAAAACTTTAATAATTACATACATGAAACAAATAGCTTATTTTTTTCTTTCTAATGGGCTGTTGTTGGCTTCTCGTAATTGCAGACCTAGTGCGTTTCACAGGGATTGGTACCATCTAACCATCTCTATCAAGCACCACAGTGCTTGAAAGGCGCAGTGGGTATATTACCATCGCTACAAGTGAATTTTGACGCTAAGTTCTTTCACTTGAAAGAAGGAGTATCTGGAAGGAGTCACTATCATAGAATTGTTGAACTAATTTTATGAAACACGGATTATTGTTTTTTTTTTTTTTTTTTTTGCTCTTACGCTGAGGCGCCCCCAAGATGCTGCCGCCTTTGTACTTTGCACATTGATAGGGCCGGTCCTGGTGAGGGGGGCGGGGGGGGGGGGTCAAAGGGACGATTCTTCCTTGATCCGTTTTTTTTTTTTTTTTTGCACAATTTATATCAGAAAAGCTGATATGATATCTGGTTTAACTTAATAAGAAGAATAAAGATAGTTTCAAACTCAGAAAAATTTTGTGTGTCTCAAAATATGTGCAAAGTGGAAAATGCTAAATTGAAAAAGAAAACTAACAATTTAAAATCAAATTCAGTACTACCAGAAATTAAAAAAAGTAAATATAGTGTCTTAGTTAATAACTTGTTTAATAACTAAGTTAATAGCTTGTTTTATTCACAGCTAAATTTTAGTTTAGACCTTGTTTAATATCTGTTTAATTTTTAGGCTTGAAGAAATGCACATTATTTTTTTATTTAATATATATAAAAGGCTGTGCTTATGTAGTTTTTGAAGGGATTCTAAAAGAAAAAAAAAAGAAAGCAGTCTCCACAAATTCATAAACTTGAGGACAAACAAACAAGTATAAAGTCAAATAAGCAGTTAAAAAATATTATAAAATTAGAATGATTAATGAATAGGCAATTTATTTAATTGACAAATTAGTAGATGTATGAAAATAATAGAAACAAGAAGTTCCGTCTAGAACTATACGAGCCTACTTTCCCGTATACACCAAATACAAATTTATAATCTAGCCATCTTTTTCTCTCTCTTTCTCATTTAGCTTTAGTTCTAAAGTATTTCAAATATACCTTTTTCAACGGATAATACATATTCATTCACTCACTCATTCATTCTTTCATTAATTCAGCCATTCATTTATTCATTCGTTCGTTTACTCATTCATCCATTTATTCACTCATTTATTTATTTTTTAATTTATTCACTCATTTATTCATTGATTCATTCTTTCACTCTTTCATTTATTCATTCATTCATTATTTCACTCATTAACAAATATCCTTAAAAATCCCGATAAAAAAATTTCATAGGAAAATAGGCTCGTTAGTTCTGGATGAACTTTCTATTTGTACATATTCTACGTTATAAGAACTTTCCGATAAAGTTTGTTTCAAGCAAATCCGTCCGATAGATCAGGATTTATATAGGATTGAAATTTCCCCGTAAGCGCTATATTAATTTTTTGAACTGTTCAAAAATGAACAAAAACTGTTCAAATTAATATTTCACGCCAAGAGCCTCCTCCAGCAAGCTTGTTCATTGGATCTTGTACCCAGAGTTTACATCATTTGCTTCATTTTCGCCCATAAGCGCTAATGTTAAATTTTTGAACTGTTCAAAATTGAACGAAAAATTGTTCAAATCAAAAAGTAAAAATGCTCGCCGAGATCTTTCGAATGCAAAAAGAATTTTTCGAATCGGACTATTCGTTCAAAAGTTATTAGGGGGGGGGGGACAGACCGACAGACAGACCGACAGACCGACAGACACACATTTTCCCCCATCTCAAAACCCTACTTTCAAATTTTTTATTTTTCAATCTTTATTTAATTACTTCACTAATTTTTGACTTTTCTTTATTTTTAACGATACTTTTACGATACATTAAGCCTTCTTTCATGCTTTAATATATATTTTTTTACTTTTACGGGAAAGTAGGCTAAAAATAGAAGAATGTAGAAATTTATGTTTATAAAAACAAAAGGGAAATACTTTATCAAAGAGTAAAAAATTTCGGAATGGTATATCAAAAATAAACCTATAAATTACTAACTATTAAAGTGATTAATTTTTTTCTATGAATTGAAAAAGGAAAAATAATTGTTATTTCAACAAGCAATAAGTTTAAAGCATGGAATTTTAGTTTCATTAATGCTTTAAAAGCTGTTCATCAAATATCGACAGCAAAAACGGCTATAATCATTTAAAATAATTATTTATATATTCGCAAAAACTGGCCATAATCATTTAAAATAATTATTTATATATTCATCACGTTCATTTGGAGGAGATTAATTGCTTGCACAATTATTTTTTAATACTTTCCTTTTCCGCTGCGTCCGGCTGTTATGAGGAGAAGCGTAAACATCTTCAAGAAAATTGTGCATTAATTATGTGTTGCGGAATATTTAATATACAAACAATTTATTGTAATTAAATTTTGAAAATGACGAAAAAACAAAAATCTAACACTTACCAACAGGTGAACATTTTAATCTCTTAATAGTAATCGCAAATCTGTTATTAGGACAGAATTTTGCTAGCTTTTAACATACAGACCCGTCATGATGTTTCATTTATCAAAGATTATACAAAAAAAAAAAAAAGAGGAAAAAAAAAAACACACACACAGCACAAAGGTTAAAAAAAAAAAAAAGAAAACATCATGGAAGTCTCATCAACCGATTTCGGACGTTGGTAAGTACATTACCAAATGACACGTAATAGCTACCTTTCGCCATTCAATTCACAGGGCTCCCTACTGCGTTTCCCGCTTTCGCAGGTGGTAGTAGAGTGATGGGAATAAATGGAACACATAAGAGGAACACGCTTTTTGCACTTGCTCTCTGACTGCCCGATGTACCTTTTTACAGAAGCACGATCGCGACCGCTAAGCTGAAATGAAATGTCAGTTTAAATTTCGATTATGTAGGTAAATCTATTAAATCTCTCCGTTCTATGGTGTGCAAAAGACTCCTTGCTTTTCCTTTTGAGTATTATTTTGTTTTATTTACATTATTTATTTGCTTATTTTATCATTTATTAAAATTTATTTATCATTAAAATGAATTTACTCACTGATTGATGTATATTGGAACGAGTGCAAATGCAATTTGGTTGCAGCATTTTTGAGAAAATTGAAACGTATATGTTTGATTATCTAAGTAAGGATGATCTTTACAGAAACGGCATAAAAATTGAACAAAACAAAAGAAACAAAAGCATTTTTAAGTTTGAAAAAAAAAAAAAAAAATAGCTTAGCTTTTCTCTTCTTATAGTGAATGTATTGTTAAACGTTACTGAACATGGAATACAGTATTTATTAGAAAAAATTACTTCTTTTAGTGTAGACTGAAAATTAAAAACATTTCCTAATGTACAAAGTAAATAATAATAACAAACTTTGATACAATTTTTTAAAAATAAAAATCAAGAAACATGTCAATTTTTAAAATTTATTCACTTGGAATGGCATTTCCGTCAAATAATTTTCTCTTCATATTACTGGTGTACCAAAACTTTTCTCTTATGTGAACGCGCGTGCTGCGCGCGTTCACATAAGAGAAAAGTGCGCGTGCACGAATAACATCACATAAGAGAAAGAACGCGCGTGCTTTTTTTGTTTTATTGGTCCAGTTATGGTTTGTCCATTGAACTTTTTCTGTCTATTTTCCAATATCTTCTTCCATTGAATCTTGCTATTTCTCAACCGACACAAATACTAATTTTAGTCGTTCTCTTCTTTGCAGTGTCCGCGTGCCCCCGAAAGACGGCCAGACGAAATCGAACCCGAGCAAGCGACATCGCGAGCGGCTGAACGCCGAATTGGACACCCTGGCCAGCTTGCTGCCTTTCGACCAGAGTGTCCTTTCCAAATTGGATAAGCTCTCCATTCTCCGACTCAGTGTCAGCTACCTCAGGACCAAGAGCTACTTCCAAGGTAAGCTCTGATACAGTCCGACCACCAAATTGAGACTTCTGTGTGGTATCCATTTATAAGATATAATCCATTCTTGAGGGAAAAACTTGTATAAGGAATGTGCCTCGTTGTTTCGTTTAAAGTGGTATAATTTATTTATATCGAGCGGATTTTTAAGTTCTTGCGCGTTACATGCTGTTGCAATGCCATTACGTATTTATTTTTATGTATATATATATCCTTTTTATTTTAATTAATTATTCTCTCTTTTTTAAAAAAAAAAAAGCAGACGATACCTGAATAAAATAGAAAGTTATATTTTTTTAGCTATCGTCTGCTACTACATAAAAGCTAAAAAGTAAAAGAAACGTTGTACTTTTATCGATGAACTAAATTGTTTTTTTTTTTTTCCTATCTGCGAAGATAGAATATAATGTACCCGAGTAACGTTGAATAAATTAGAGATAACCTGCATGGAGGTAAATTAATTTATGCTTTGTTTGTAAACATTTTTCATATGAAATGTATCCCGCTAAGTCATCAGTGGTTCGGATCTGCATTGGCGTCTTGGTGACGGCACTGGTTGTTTATAACAGAAAAGCAAACATTTTTATTTATGTACTGATTAATAAACGCATCTGGGATACGGATTTCCCTAAAGTTCAAATAGATTCTTCCTTTTCTGCCATGTGAAAAAGCGTTTAAATGTCTGTACTTCACGAACGGACTGTACTCATGTTATTAGATTTCGACCGGAAGCAACAGCAGTAAAAACACCGTCACTTGGTATTTTACGCGTGCTTTCTATCTGTAAGGATGACTTATTCAAAGCAGCGCGCAATCTCTGAATCTGGGCGACGGATGTTATGTTTTGTTGCTCCCAATCCTTAGCTAGCTTTACTTCCATGAGCATCCAATTTTGAGTGACAGAAAAGAGCACGCTGAATCTTGAAAGTCAGTGGTGCCGCTAGACACTTTTAACTATTTTTTCTGGCATGTGATCATTTTCTCTCTCTCTCTCTCTCTTACAACCTAGTTAACTATATTATTATTATATGTTAGCTGTATTGTTCCATGAAGAGTCGATACCTTATATTTTCCGAGTAATCAAAGTTTAAGTAAAAACGAGTCATTTAGATAAGCTATAAATAAATGAAATATATCTGTTACCTTCGAATACTTCGAAACTACTTTCCTTTTTAGTCTACTTTCCCGTAAAAGTAAAACAAAAACAATAAAGCATGAAAGAAGGCTTAATATATCGTGAAAATATCGTTAGAAATCAAGAACAGTCAAAAGAATCTATATATATATTTCATTTAACGTGGACCAGTTACGATTAAATTTTGCGGTATGATACGATAGTGACATCATGCAAAAACCAAGCTATGGTAAAACGATTTTTAAAAATTTGTTTAATGATTGCCATAGAGAAAGAACATAATATTTGTATTTATTTATCGTAACTTACTGGGCCTTAACAAATTAATTTTTATTTCTTAAAAAGTATTTCCATTCCTGACTCAATTTTTAATTTTTGGTTCTTTGGAGTGGCAACACCTTAGTTTGTTTATTATCAAGCGATCTTTTCTTAAGCCTTTGGAATTTCAAAGCGTTTTTTACGTTTTTAAAATGGTTTATTTTTGGTCCGTAAATGTTCTGCGAGGGATCAGCTAGTGTTAAGTAATTAAATAAATATTGAAAAATAAAAATTTTGAAAGTAGGGGTTTGAGATGGGGGAAAAGAGTGACGGTCTGTCCCCCCCCCCCTAATAACTTTTGAACGAATTGTCCGATTTGAAAAATCTCGGCCAGGACATCTCACTTCACTTCACTTTTTTTCCCCTTTTGTAAGTTTAGCAATTTCTTCTTATGCTTAAAACTCTTTCACTACGGTGAGAAAAACACTTTGTTCTCCGGAAAAGTGAACGAACTCAGCGACGCAGTTACGAACACCCAAATAGAACAAAGACACTGAGCCAATCCTTCGAACAGCAACCAGAATAATCAAAAAGCAACATCCAAGGAAAGCAATTCGCTTCTGTGCGCTCCGAACGATGCGCAATAAGAATTTTACGACCCATAATCAACCAAGCCTAATAAAGAAACTTATAAATACTAAGTGCTAATTAAAATGCTGGGAGACGGAGTTTATGAGAAACTGTGACGCCCACCGCTCCTAATATGACTTTCAAATAAGATTAAATTTGTTTTCGGTTGTTTGTTTCCTGTTGTACGTTCCCCTAACCCGCCAATAACTTACGACGTTGGCAGGGCGGCGCTCCGAGAGATTCAATGACTTCTATTGCATCAAATGATTGTCATTAAAAGGAGCTTATTTTTTAAATCCCTACAAATAGATGTTTAAGCTCTTTTTTGATGTATTCAATGAAAATAAATTCTTTCTTAAAACTTCCCGTTTATACGAGTTGATAAATAGTTGCAATATACTTGTTAAGAAATTCAATGATATTTCTTTCCCAGAATTAAGCAATGAAAACATAATTATGCGGGAGGAGGGGTGGGGGATCGCGAAAGATTTTGTAGTGAAGTTAAATTATTTACTTTTTTTTTAGAGCACATGATTTACAAAGTTGTGCGAAGAAAACAGAGGAATAAGTTTAAAATAATAATCAGAACACAGATAATAAAAGTAATTCAAAAAGGATATTATGTGCAAATTGTACGGTTGAATTCAATCGATAATATTTCGAACTAGAGCTAAATCATTAGATAACAACGGAAATTTTTTAAATTATTCTATGTTGGCCTTTTTCATCCGTTCGAATATTGAAATAATAAAATATAAAGTTACAAGAACACGATGAGTAAATAAATAGTAAAGTTAGATGTTACGTTTATATGCTTCAGTGCATTGCAGACAAATATTTCTGTAACTTGAATTCCCACTAACTATCGCTTCTAATGTAAGATATACTTTAAGATAATCCATCTTGGAGTAAAATGCAGATAACAAAGAACTGTTATATGCATTCATTCCGAGCCAGTACTTGGAACTTCTTCTTGAACTTTTGAGAAGTATAAAATAATTGCAATTGAGATTAGGGAATGGCAACGTCTGTTTTTTTAATTCTTGTCAAAAAAACTTTGCATTGGGAAGGAGGTGTCGTAGATGGCCTTGAGACGGTTGCACATTGTATTTCTTTCTCGTGCTTTACTGCGTTGCATACATAACACGTTTATCGTACTTGACGTTTAAACAAAAAAAATCGGCAATATTTTATGTATTTTCCTTTCGAGTGCTTTAAGAATGATTTAATTTCCGGACGAAATGAGTCTTAACTTTCAAGGTAAACTGAATAAAATGTGAACGTAACCAACTAATCAAACAGTTAACCGATTGACATAGATTTCTTTCGTACGTTTCTTATCGCAAATGAATGTTTCAGAAATAAACAGGTTCAGAATTGCTACCTGGAATCAAAGAAGTATATGGGACAAATATAAGAGAATTAGTGCACATGATATGAGGAAAACCAATCTGTTTTATGGCAATCAGATGTTAATGGTAGCCCTGACAGAAGCTACTCTCCAACGTGATTTAAAGGTACTGAGTGAAAACTCCTTTGAACTTGGCACTCGTTGCTTCCTTTTGCCACTTACACTCCTATGCATCTCGCTGCGTCATTTTTCTTATTGTTTGTTATGTTATTTATTTCTGTGAAAAGACTTTTATTTCCTTTTTGTTTTTTCCCCTTCTGATTACTTTCTTTCGCTATTTGATATATTGTTATTTCTACTGCATTTTTAATAATATACTCCTCATTAACTTTCTGAATCGCATAAAATTTTGTTTCCTAATCATACATTTCATGATGAATTTTTTTGAAAAATTATAATATAAATTCATCGTGAAAATTATGACCATAAGTAATAAATTTCGGCTGAACTCTGCTGAAACATATAAATAAAAATTTTCTGTTATAGTCACACTCGCTGTGGATTCGGCAAAGTAATTCCTATAATCAACGATAATATATCTTTATCAGTTTTTATTATTATTATTTAATATTTTTTTTACGAATTGATTCAAATGCACATGCACACGTACACACTAGGCTGCTGAATGGGGAATCAACGTGATGCATTGGCTAGTTAATAATTGTTTATTTTCACTCTTGGTTATGGGCTCTGCAAATGTAAGTGAAATTTCATAATCACAGTAGCTGTTGCTTCAGAAAATAATAGCTCATAATCTACTATGAGACATTTTCATCTTCGAAAAAGGGATTGATCTCATTTCCACACACCCCAACACGAAAAAAAAAAAAAAAAAGAAAGAAAGAAAGAAAGAAAGAGGGGGCTAAGCTTACTTAATTAGTTGTAGCAATATAGTTATACTGTACTTTCTTAGCTGTAGCACTTTTTGTAATCCATATAGTGCTGTAGCTAATGAAGTACAGTACTAAGGTTGCTTTCAATTTAAAAAATTGTAATCTGCAATAAGTCATGTCACATTTTGACTCTTAAAAAAACATGTATTCTATCCCTCCAATACAAAGAAAAACGCCAATTCATCAAATTTTAGCCCTCCTGAAAGAAATCCACGCGTCGTTAATAACTAATAATTACTAACTATTCAATCTCTCGCAATTACGGATGCTATAAACATGAGTGAAATTTCGCAGTTAAGAAAATAATTCGTAATCTGCACTGATTCATTTTCATCGATCGATCTCAAAAAAGTAGATTCAACTTCACAAAAAAAGAAAGAAAAAAGGAGCAACGGAAATTCTTTGTACTTAGGAGCTCATTCATCTAACTCGCAGAGCTATTTAAACCCCCAAATCGATACTGTGTTGATGAAATGGAATCCATTCCGTGGAAGGGAGCCGCGATTCGGCCACTCATTGCGGGAATCTCCGTAGGGCTTTGCCGTCAGGCAGGGGCGATGCTCGCATTTCGGGCCCCGCCCCGAGAAGAATATTTTATGTAGGAAAGGGAAAGGGAGTCGTTTATTGTAGAAGGTGCAATACGGATTATGAAAAGGAAAAATATGCACCTGAAGTGATAATGAATTGCACTTGTCTATCCATATTCCGGAAGCAAATTTAAACCCTGGGAAGCAGATTATCTGGAAGACATTCGACGAAATTAAAAAAAAAAAAAGAAGTTTGAAACAAAATGCAACAAATTTTCTAAATTATGTGCTTTTATTTAGGAAATATCTGAGGGTGTCTGATGACCAGAGGCGGATGTAAAGGAAGGGTCATGGGTGTCGTGAACCCCCCCCCCCCCACCAACCCAACAAAAAAAAAATTTGCAATATGGAACAGATTCTAATCATCGTAAATCGATTATCTAATCAGGGTAAATCGATTATACGACGTTATCGTTCATGTGATTTTTTTCCGGTAGTTCCTTCGGGGTCGCATAAAATAAACGATGTTCCGCGTATAAGTTATAATTTTGCATATAAATTTAAGTTCTAAGGCGTTGGAGGCATAAGGATATCGTTAGTCCCAAACGCTTTATTCCCAGCTAATTTGCCGATTCTTATAACACCCCCCCCCCCCCTAGGTGCGACAAAATTTACGTACCAGAGTCTTGAACGTGCCCCCTTTCTAAAACGTTACTCTGTATTGCACCCCTCCTGATGACGTTATTTTCGACATTACTCCTGCGCAACGAAGAGTGTTTCAGGATCAATAACCTTAGAATCTTTGATTTTAAGTCACATTACCAATCTTAGTGTTTTAATCTATATATATACATCCACAGACATATGATACCACCTTCCTCTAAGAGAAAATTCTGGTCGAGTCACTAAGAATGTCACATTTTTCTGAAAGTACATTTATTATCTGCATTGGTGGTCACACTGAAATTATATTTCTGGAAAAGATATGATTAAAAGCATCTCGATGACATCATATTCCATTAAGCGATTGCAAAAGAATTACTTGAAAAAAAGAATGGCTCCAGGAAATCTGTTACAAATTTGCGAGGCTTAAGAAAAGAACACGATAGCGAAAAAAAAAATAGATCCCACGGTTTTCGACACTAGGCAAATGAAATGGCCACATCGGTGACAATCAGATAACGAAGGGTTTCAAAAGCGACAGTACATCCATCGAGAAGAACAACAGTAATAAAAAGAAGAAAACCTTGACTGATTAGTTTTTGATAAGTGCGGACGTGATTGGCAAAAATTTGCTATTCCCACCACCACCTGCCGTTGTTACTTTCTGGCTATGACATATAGGCGAGACAAAACTGATTGCTTCACATCTTCCCTTAGATGTGTTTAACCACTCTTCTATTTTAACATAAAATGTCTTTTAGTCGAATTTGCACAAGTCATTTAAGTCCCACGTCCTTGAAAGCTGCAGAAAAGCAAGCTATTAATGTCATGTTAGCAAAGAAAAATAATTAGATATGAGGAAAAAAAATTTTTAGGAATAGGACCGTTTTTAAATTTGACAACACTCTGTCGTAGGTATTGCTTGTTTGCTTATTGAATCATTTAACACTTTTTGGGTGATTTTTGCCTCCTTATTTTTCTATGCGTTGGTTAAGCAAAACCAACTTCCAAAATTTTAGAAGCCAAAAAGGGGGGGGGGGGTGGTTGAGACATAGGAAGAAAGCACAAAACTATTGAAAGCAGATCTAATTACGGAAGTTTATTTTAATTTTCTACTGCTTTGTGCAACCGATCCAAATGCCTGTTTAAAATCAACAGCTAGACGGGACATCGTTTGCAGTGAAGTTACGTAAAAATTAGCTTAATGAACATTGGATCTCATGATAAAGTCGGATTCATTTATTCTCTTTTTCGCATATTTACTTTCTGCATTAATGACGCATACAAATTACGTGTCATTTTTCCATTGTTGCATTTCAATGAAGGTTATTTGCTCCTTTGCTATGATGATTAAAATTTGGAACTTGCCGATGGAGGAAGTAATTACAATGATGAAAAAGATTTTATTGATTTATTACTATGCGTTATTAGTTTGTATTGAGCTTCAGTTATTTAAAATGTGTTTTTGTTGGGAAAGTTGTAATTCTTAGTTATCAGAAATGCTGGTAACTATGACTTATACAGATTGAAATGCGCAGGTTAAAACATATTTTTTTTATTGATTACTTTGCTTTATTGGTTTGCATTGAACGTAATAATTAACAATGTTCAAAATTTCTGTAAAATATAGAAAGGAAACCGAGTTCTTCTGCAGATAAACGTAGAACTTGCCTATAATCGAAGAATCAAGTTTCTCGAAAACGGTTTCTGAAGAAGAATCATGTTTTCCCACACTCTGTACTGCTTCGGAGAAAGATTTATTAAGTTACTAGCGGTACCCGCACGGCGCTGCTCGTGCTGAATTTTAACCGCACCTAAAAAACGTAAGCACAGTTTCATTAGTGTGTTCCGATTCATTGCCAATGACTAATTAAAAAAGTCAAATTGTAGCGTGTCATATTCGCCACGCTATTTAAAAACTAGTATAAACCATACGTATTCCTTTTCTGGCGATATTTATTTAAATAATATTGCTAAATCAAGGAAATCATTAAATCGGGGCATACGAAATGACCGCTGTTCTAGATATTATAAATTGTAATTAAAATGCTTTGTGCAAAGGTGTCTGCTAATTCAAACTGAATTACCCAGTTCAGGCGGCGAGGACGCCCCTTTGCTTACTGCCCCACACTACTATATATTTATTTACTATATAATCAAATTGCTTGTGAAAAATATATATTTATCATCGAAATAACTTATTGAAAATTTTATTATGCTTTTCAAAACAAAAGTTTTAACGAAACTGGGCAAAAAGAGTGCTGCCACTCTAACAAGAAAAATTAAAAAAGCGCAGACGATAAAGAAATAAATTAAAAGGAAAGAAAGGATTAAATTAAATTCGCGTATACATTAATTTTTAACTGAGATTGAAATACAGCGAAGCCTCACTCAATATGCTAGAGAAACGTTTCGATTGTTATTAGTACATTTGTTACAATAACAATGGCAACTGCATTGATTTGTTTGTTCACTCGGCAACTGTACTTACACTGTTGGAAACGACGGCAACAATGCAAAAATAAAATAAAACGGGTCAGTAAAATCATTGAAAATTTTTTAAAAAATTAATTAAAGAAAAACTAATTGAGTCACAACTTTCATTTTTGCGGCGATGAGTTTCTCGGGTCGTAAACATTAACCGTGCCGAATGTGGTCCCGATCGGTAAAACGGCCTAGGATTCTATAGCGAACAGACAGAGCGACCAACAGACAGATCGACAGACACTGCTCTTTTATATATATAGATGTAAGTACTCGTTAAAAATCGAAGAATCAAGTTTCTTGATAACAGTTTCTGAAGAAGAATCATGTTTTCCCGCACTCTGTACTGCTTCGGAGAAAGATTTATTAAGTTATGCAAGTACTCGTTAAAAATCGAAGAATAAAGTTTCGTCATTATTAGCTCCGCTTAAACCTGCATACTTGAGATCTGTGACTGCCAGTTTAAAAATTGTAATACAATGCATTTTATATTATTGGCGTACGGTTTATTATGAGCTCTAACAGCCTAGCCCTCGGCAGCTAGTCCTTCCAACTCCAGAGGCATCTTTGGACGAGCAATCTGACCACAGGAATCCCAACAGCGTGCGTTCAAGTTATGAATACGCCTTCGACTTTGTGTACTAGAAATAGTAAACCAGCGTACTCACAGATGGCACCACTACTGTGGCACAGTATCTGTTGCTGTCAGTTTACAGAGTGTTCTGAAAACTGGGTAGGAAGGAATTTCTGTTGGTACCAATGAACCTACGGATGCAGACGATAGTATGTATTCAAGAAACATTTCAAAATACGAGTTCTTAAGTTATTCTACTTTACCATCAGCAGAATATTGCGACGCTCGGATAATATTATCACTAGTGATTTGGAAATACTAATGGAAGGAGTTAACAACCACACCAGGAACCTAGAAATAGTCAAAGTCTGTGTAATAAAATATAGAAAACCCTAAGCACTATAAAAAATAGTTCGTTGATTCGGAAGTGAAGCAGATAGAATTCACAAAGAAATTTTATAAAAGTTTTAAAACTGCTCAGAAAAATGGCGCAGTTTATTCGTAAGTAAACCATCTGTAAAGAGCCAGTGTGTTAGATTCATTTGTTTAGAAACATGTTTTTTTTTTCTTTTTTCGGAAAATCATATCGACTTGCAGTTGTATAAAACGTATAATTGAAAAGGGTGTAAGAGACAGAAAATAATAGTATATTGAGAGTAACTATATACGAATGTATATACTTTACTTTTATGTAAAAGGGATTAGGGTTTAATCACATTCATTTCAAACCCTAAGTGCAGTTACGTCATTGTTTCTCTAAAAATTGTTCGTTGTACTAGAAGACACAAACTGTCGCTCTACAGTTACGTCCATGTTCCCTTGTGTAAGGGATGTGTTTCTGATATTGTCTATGGAATTACTTGAATTTGACACATTTTTGCAGTTACGTCATTGTTCTTCCGGAACGGCGATATAATTGCACAATTTAATTTCTGAATTTAAAAATAGGAATACTCGCATACACACAGGAAATAATGGCATAATTTAATTAACTAATATTATTTTTTTCTTAAGGTATCCGAACACGTTGAAATGATCATTTTTGACCAAATTTCACAAATTTTTTAAATAATTTTATTGGATTAATCACTTCTTTAGCTTTCCAAAACTGGTTCGTTTTTGTCTCTACGCTAATTAGAAGTCGAGATATCGGTCATTAAAGCAAGATCGGAAAACCGGAAATGAAGTTTGAAAAGACCGGAAGTGAGTATTTAAAGGGCCGGGAATCTGTCAAAACAAAGTTGAGGTCAGAGTTTATTTATAAATATGACTTTAGTAATTTAATAGCAATTAATTTTTATGATAAAAACAGTTTGTAATCATTAAATAATTGTGTGGCAACCAGGCTTGGAGTAATCGCGATTACGTAATCGTAATCGGCTGTAATCGATTACATTTTGAAAAAATCGTAATCGTAATCGTAATCTGACGATGGCATATTCTCATAATCATAATCAAAATTGTGTAATCCCGTAATCCTTTTTCTCCTGTAATTTTAATCGTAATCTTAAGGAAAAAATCCGTAATCTGCTGGTCCTGCAATCGTGTAATCTTGACCTGCTGAAAGCTGAAATTTTTAGCTCTACCATTGGATAGAAGAGATAAGATTACAAGAAAAAGGATTCAATCTGTGTACTGAAGTCCTATCCTAAGCGGTCTGTAACCTACGGGCGATCATAATATAAAAGGTTCTGTGTGGCGGTCGCAGAGCCTTGATGGAAGGACGATATAATAGTCTGCTAGAGACGCTTGTTGTCCTACTTGTTGCGGTCTCTCAGAATTCTTAATTGCGGCTCCACTCTCCACGGGGAATGGCTGGAGAGCCCGAGAAGAAAGAGAGTCTGGTCTGGATAGTCACTCGCATCGCCTTGGGGCTCTCAGGGGGGGGGGGTCTCCGGTGTCCTCGTGTCGTCCAGTTTCGGTAAAAGAGCGGTAATCTGTCTGCAAGTCAAAGATTTCGGGGTAGATAAGAAAGGCGAAGGTGTCTAAGAAGGACCAAATGCATCGGTCATTTTGCTTCCTTAATTACCCCTTCAAAACATATTCAAACGGTTGGGCAATAGGCGAGAGTCTGGACGGGATCGCCGCGAGTAATAAAAGAGAGTTCCCCCTTTCTTCTCTCCGCGGGGTCCCGTTCAATAAATCTAGTGGAAAGAGTACTATCACCTACACACATAAAAAAGAGACACGAAACGCCTTTTGCGTTTTCGCCTTTCTTTAACAGCAGAAGTGAAGAATTTTTCTAAAGAAAGCACATTTACACTTTAGCAATTTAGGAACTGGCGTTACATGATGCTCTATGCTTAAGAAGCATGAAATCTTAACCCTGGTACGTGTGATTATTATTATTTTTTTAAATATGTTCTTCGAATATTTAAAAAAGTAAATACATTTAAATCTTAAATTTATTTATATTTTAATGCTAATATTCTTTTTAATTAATAGGTATGTAAAAGAAAAAGCGATTTATGTTTAGACATTCTCCCAATTGTTTTCTACATGCATGAATTAATATTTAGGAGTTATTTTTAAAAGTTAATTATTTTTTTCTTCTTAGAATTACCTCAACAGAATTTTGTACTTCCCTTTTAATCTTGTACGTTAAATTTGTGTTGTAAAATTACTTGCACTTTATTTTTTATTAAAACAGTTAGTACATGGAAAAAAATTATATGCTCGTGCATGTTAAAAAAAAAATACCACAAAAATCATATTAAAATATTATAGTCATTCGTATTATAATTATTCTTCATATTACTTTTTAACGATTACTAATTTTGCTAAGAGTTATTTGAATGTTCATGTTCAAATTTTTTGAAATTATTCTAAAATACAGCTTTTTTTTTTCAAAAGATTATTTATCTCTTACACTATCTGAATACTTTGTTATCCCGTGCAATTCATACACATCTTATAAGTGATTTCATAAAGAATCATACAAAATTATTATTTTCAGTAAACTAATTGGTGTTATGTGAAATATTTGCACAATTTAAACTAGAAAATAAATACAATGGAGAAATTATAATATATGGAGATATTACAAATTTTCATTTCTGCAACGACATTATAATTCCAGAACTGTGATGTTGAAATTATTTCATTATAATTGTATTCATCATCATTTCTGTTATCTCTAGTTAAATCAAAAATTTAATTAAAAATCATAACTTTTTGATTTATGACACTATTGTAAAAATGAGAGTTGTATGCATAATATCGGATAATTTTATGCTAATCTAATCGTAATCAAAATCGTAATCGGATGTCATAATCGTAATCGATTACATTTTTCAGCGACTGTAATCGCTGCCGTAATCGTAATTACTTTTTGGCAAAGGATTACAATCGTAATCGTAATCATAATCTCTCAATTTCTCCCTTTGTAATCGTAATCGTAATCGATTACGTTTCTTTGTAATCGACTCCAAGCCTGGTGGCAACATAAAATTACTTGACATATTGGCAACAATAGTTTGTTTACATCGTGTTTTCTCATCGCCCTGAAAGTTGTTATTGTTTAGTTTCGCTCTTACTGTTTAGCTGCTTATATTTAATTGTTTAACTATTCATACGTCATAGTTAAAGCTCTTTATTTAGATTTCATATAAATTTCTAAAATGGGGAGTAAAAAGAATCGGAACTATGCTCGTAAAAAAAAGTTTCGAGGGAATCAATACAGCAATTCAGTTTCCAAAAAATATGAGGATAATGGAACTGCACTGACAGTGAGTGAAACAAAATTAAATTCTGATTCTTCACAAACGGCTATTCCTGACGCATCAGAGAAAAATGTTATATTCAACTTGCAAATATTGAATGACGTTTTTTCATATTTATGCTGTTCCATCTGTTTACAAAGTAATTTAAATCTGATGGAGGAATCTGTGTTTGGGCTAGCTACCAACATGACACTTAAATGTATAAACTGTGATTTTATGAAGTCATTCTGCACAAGTGCAAAAATTAACAAAGGGCATACTATTAACACTGCATTTGTGTTTGCTTTACGAATAATAGGTAGAGGTTATTCTGCTGCAACAAAACTATGCTCTGCTCTTGATTTAAATGCCCCTTCAAAAACAGCGTTCAGATCCATTGAACAGAAATTGGGATCTGCTGCTTCTGATGTTGCCTGTGAAGTTATGAATAAAGCCGCTACTGAAATTATAGAAGAAAAAGGTGGAATTAGGGAAGAAGAAGGTGACACTGTTAAGTGCGGTGTGTCTCTTGATGGCAGTTGGCAACGAAGAGGTTATTCATCGCTAAATGGATGTGTAACTGCCATATCCATTGATAGTGGCAAAGTACTTGACATTGAGATAATGTCAAAAATGTGCAGACTTTGTGAGAATAGAAAATTTAAAAAGCCGTCTCATAATTGTGAAAAGCACATAGGGTCATCTGGTTCGATGGAACCTATTGGAGCTTATAGAATTTTTGAACGATCTACAAAAGCACGACAATTGCATTATGAACATTTCTATGGTGATGGAGATTCAAAAGCTTATGATGCTGTGAAAGACATTTATGGAAAAAATACTGTCTCTAAGTATGAATGCATAGGGCACATTCAAAAGCGTGTGCGAAATCTGAACAAGAAACAGAAAGGTATCGGGGGAAAAGGAAAGCTGACAGATGCTTTTATTGACAAGCTACAAAACTTTTACAGGATTGCAATAAGAAGCAATACAAATAATTTAGAAGGGATGCAAAGTTCTGTGATTGCAGTGTTTTTCCACTGTTGCTCAAATGCAAAACAATCTTTTCATGGCCAATGCCCCGCTGGATCTGACAGTTGGTGCAAATATCAACGAGCCATTGCCATGGGCAAAAAGTATGAGGAAAAATCCAAAGGTCTTTCGGAGAAAGATTTATTAAGTTATGCAAGTACTCGTTAAAAATCGAAGAATAAAGTTTCGTCATTATTAGCTCCGCTTAAACCTGCATACTTGAGATCTGTGACTGCCAGTTTAAAAATTGTAATACAATGCATTTTATATTATTGGCGTACGGTTTATTATGAGCTCTAACAGCCTAGCCCTCGGCAGCTAGTCCTTCCAACTCCAGAGGCATCTTTGGACGAGCAATCTGACCACAGGAATCCCAACAGCGTGCGTTCAAGTTATGAATACGCCTTCGACTTTGTGTACTAGAAATAGTAAACCAGCGTACTCACAGATGGCACCACTACTGTGGCACAGTATCTGTTGCTGTCAGTTTACAGAGTGTTCTGAAAACTGGGTAGGAAGGAATTTCTGTTGGTACCAATGAACCTACGGATGCAGACGATAGTATGTATTCAAGAAACATTTCAAAATACGAGTTCTTAAGTTATTCTACTTTACCATCAGCAGAATATTGCGACGCTCGGATAATATTATCACTAGTGATTTGGAAATACTAATGGAAGGAGTTAACAACCACACCAGGAACCTAGAAATAGTCAAAGTCTGTGTAATAAAATATAGAAAACCCTAAGCACTATAAAAAATAGTTCGTTGATTCGGAAGTGAAGCAGATAGAATTCACAAAGAAATTTTATAAAAGTTTTAAAACTGCTCAGAAAAATGGCGCAGTTTATTCGTAAGTAAACCATCTGTAAAGAGCCAGTGTGTTAGATTCATTTGTTTAGAAACATGTTTTTTTTTTCTTTTTTCGGAAAATCATATCGACTTGCAGTTGTATAAAACGTATAATTGAAAAGGGTGTAAGAGACAGAAAATAATAGTATATTGAGAGTAACTATATACGAATGTATATACTTTACTTTTATGTAAAAGGGATTAGGGTTTAATCACATTCATTTCAAACCCTAAGTGCAGTTACGTCATTGTTTCTCTAAAAATTGTTCGTTGTACTAGAAGACACAAACTGTCGCTCTACAGTTACGTCCATGTTCCCTTGTGTAAGGGATGTGTTTCTGATATTGTCTATGGAATTACTTGAATTTGACACATTTTTGCAGTTACGTCATTGTTCTTCCGGAACGGCGATATAATTGCACAATTTAATTTCTGAATTAAAAATAGGAATACTCGCATACACACAGGAAATAATGGCATAATTTAATTAACTAATATTATTTTTTTCTTAAGGTATCCGAACACGTTGAAATGATCATTTTTGACCAAATTTCACAAATTTTTTAAATAATTTTATTGGATTAATCACTTCTTTAGCTTTCCAAAACTGGTTCGTTTTTGTCTCTACGCTAATTAGAAGTCGAGATATCGGTCATTAAAGCAAGATCGGAAACCGGAAATGAAGTTTGAAAAGACCGGAAGTGAGTATTTAAAGGGCCGGGAATCTGTCAAAACAAAGTTGAGGTCAGAGTTTATTTATAAATATGACTTTAGTAATTTAATAGCAATTAATTTTTATGATAAAAACAGTTTGTAATCATTAAATAATTGTGTGGCAACCAGGCTTGGAGTAATCGCGATTACGTAATCGTAATCGGCTGTAATCGATTACATTTTGAAAAAATCGTAATCGTAATCGTAATCTGACGATGGCATATTCTCATAATCATAATCAAAATTGTGTAATCCCGTAATCCTTTTTCTCCTGTAATTTTAATCGTAATCTTAAGGAAAAAATCCGTAATCTGCTGGTCCTGCAATCGTGTAATCTTGACCTGCTGAAAGCTGAAATTTTTAGCTCTACCATTGGATAGAAGAGATAAGATTACAAGAAAAAGGATTCAATCTGTGTACTGAAGTCCTATCCTAAGCGGTCTGTAACCTACGGGCGATCATAATATAAAAGGTTCTGTGTGGCGGTCGCAGAGCCTTGATGGAAGGACGATATAATAGTCTGCTAGAGACGCTTGTTGTCCTACTTGTTGCGGTCTCTCAGAATTCTTAATTGCGGCTCCACTCTCCACGGGGAATGGCTGGAGAGCCCGAGAAGAAAGAGAGTCTGGTCTGGATAGTCACTCGCATCGCCTTGGGGCTCTCAGGGGGGGGGGGGGTCTCCGGTGTCCTCGTGTCGTCCAGTTTCGGTAAAAGAGCGGTAATCTGTCTGCAAGTCAAAGATTTCGGGGTAGATAAGAAAGGCGAAGGTGTCTAAGAAGGACCAAATGCATCGGTCATTTTGCTTCCTTAATTACCCCTTCAAAACATATTCAAACGGTTGGGCAATAGGCGAGAGTCTGGACGGGATCGCCGCGAGTAATAAAAGAGAGTTCCCCCTTTCTTCTCTCCGCGGGGTCCCGTTCAATAAATCTAGTGGAAAGAGTACTATCACCTACACACATAAAAAAGAGACAGAAACGCCTTTTGCGTTTTCGCCTTTCTTTAACAGCAGAAGTGAAGAATTTTTCTAAAGAAAGCACATTTACACTTTAGCAATTTAGGAACTGGCGTTACATGATGCTCTATGCTTAAGAAGCATGAAATCTTAACCCTGGTACGTGTGATTATTATTTTTTTTTTTAAATATGTTCTTCGAATATTTAAAAAAGTAAATACATTTAAATCTTAAATTTATTTATATTTTAATGCTAATATTCTTTTTAATTAATAGGTATGTAAAAGAAAAAGCGATTTATGTTTAGACATTCTCCCAATTGTTTTCTACATGCATGAATTAATATTTAGGAGTTATTTTTAAAAGTTAATTATTTTTTTCTTCTTAGAATTACCTCAACAGAATTTTGTACTTCCCTTTTAATCTTGTACGTTAAATTTGTGTTGTAAAATTACTTGCACTTTATTTTTTATTAAAACAGTTAGTACATGGAAAAAAATTATATGCTCGTGCATGTTAAAAAAAAAATACCACAAAAATCATATTAAAATATTATAGTCATTCGTATTATAATTATTCTTCATATTACTTTTTAACGATTACTAATTTTGCTAAGAGTTATTTGAATGTTCATGTTCAAATTTTTTGAAATTATTCTAAAATACAGCTTTTTTTTTTCAAAAGATTATTTATCTCTTACACTATCTGAATACTTTGTTATCCCGTGCAATTCATACACATCTTATAAGTGATTTCATAAAGAATCATACAAAATTATTATTTTCAGTAAACTAATTGGTGTTATGTGAAATATTTGCACAATTTAAACTAGAAAATAAATACAATGGAGAAATTATAATATATGGAGATATTACAAATTTTCATTTCTGCAACGACATTATAATTCCAGAACTGTGATGTTGAAATTATTTCATTATAATTGTATTCATCATCATTTCTGTTATCTCTAGTTAAATCAAAAATTTAATTAAAAATCATAACTTTTTGATTTATGACACTATTGTAAAAATGAGAGTTGTATGCATAATATCGGATAATTTTATGCTAATCTAATCGTAATCAAAATCGTAATCGGATGTCATAATCGTAATCGATTACATTTTTCAGCGACTGTAATCGCTGCCGTAATCGTAATTACTTTTTGGCAAAGGATTACAATCGTAATCGTAATCATAATCTCTCAATTTCTCCCTTTGTAATCGTAATCGTAATCGATTACGTTTCTTTGTAATCGACTCCAAGCCTGGTGGCAACATAAAATTACTTGACATATTGGCAACAATAGTTTGTTTACATCGTGTTTTCTCATCGCCCTGAAAGTTGTTATTGTTTAGTTTCGCTCTTACTGTTTAGCTGCTTATATTTAATTGTTTAACTATTCATACGTCATAGTTAAAGCTCTTTATTTAGATTTCATATAAATTTCTAAAATGGGGAGTAAAAAGAATCGGAACTATGCTCGTAAAAAAAAGTTTCGAGGGAATCAATACAGCAATTCAGTTTCCAAAAAATATGAGGATAATGGAACTGCACTGACAGTGAGTGAAACAAAATTAAATTCTGATTCTTCACAAACGGCTATTCCTGACGCATCAGAGAAAAATGTTATATTCAACTTGCAAATATTGAATGACGTTTTTTCATATTTATGCTGTTCCATCTGTTTACAAAGTAATTTAAATCTGATGGAGGAATCTGTGTTTGGGCTAGCTACCAACATGACACTTAAATGTATAAACTGTGATTTTATGAAGTCATTCTGCACAAGTGCAAAAATTAACAAAGGGCATACTATTAACACTGCATTTGTGTTTGCTTTACGAATAATAGGTAGAGGTTATTTTTGCTGCAACAAAACTATGCTCTGCTCTTGATTTAAATGCCCCTTCAAAAACAGCGTTCAGATCCATTGAACAGAAATTGGGATCTGCTGCTTCTGATGTTGCCTGTGAAGTTATGAATAAAGCCGCTACTGAAATTATAGAAGAAAAAGGTGGAATTAGGGAAGAAGAAGGTGACACTGTTAAAATGCGGTGTGTCTTTGATGGCAGTTGGCAACGAAGAGGTTATTCATCGCTAAATGGATGTGTAACTGCCATATCCATTGATAGTGGCAAAGTACTTGACATTGAGATAATGTCAAAAAAAGTGCAGACTTTGTGAGAATAGAAAATTTAAAAAGCCGTCTCATAATTGTGAAAAGCACATAGGGTCATCTGGTTCGATGGAACCTATTGGAGCTTATAGAATTTTTGAACGATCTACAAAAGCACGACAATTGCATTATGAACATTTCTATGGTGATGGAGATTCAAAAGCTTATGATGCTGTGAAAGACATTTATGGAAAAAATACTGTCTCTAAGTATGAATGCATAGGGCACATTCAAAAGCGTGTGCGAAATCTGAACAAGAAACAGAAAGGTATCGGGGGAAAAGGAAAGCTGACAGATGCTTTTATTGACAAGCTACAAAACTTTTACAGGATTGCAATAAGAAGCAATACAAATAATTTAGAAGGGATGCAAAGTTCTGTGATTGCAGTGTTTTTCCACTGTTGCTCAAATGCAAAACAATCTTTTCATGGCCAATGCCCCGCTGGATCTGACAGTTGGTGCAAATATCAACGAGCCATTGCCATGGGCAAAAAGTATGAGGAAAAATCCAAAGGTCTTTCAAAGAAGATCATGAATATTGTTAAACCTCATTATATGAAACTTTGCGACCAATCATTACTGAAAAAATACCTCCATGGCAAAACCCAGAACGGAAACGAAAGTTTCAATGGCATTTTATGGAAGTTTGTTCCGAAGGAAGTGTTCGTCGAGAGCAAAACTTTGAAATTAGGAGCGTATCTAGCTGTGATTCAATTTAATGCAGGTTTTAAAGGGCTAATTGATGTTTTAAAAGCTACTGGCATTCAATTTGGTGCACATGGAGTTAAAGGTTTCCTTGCGATTGATGAAGAACGGGTATTGGAATCGAGACGGCATTCTTTGCCAAATGTGAAAGTTTCTCGAAAGAAAAATAGACAAATAAAAAAAGGAAGAATAGCAAAATCGGAACAAGAAGAGGGCATTACTTATAAATGTGGGGAATTTTAGTTTGTAAGTTGTAATTTAAAGAGTTACTTAGTAAATTAGTTTATTACTTAGCCAATGTGTTTGTCGCATGTATGGAATTTTTTAAATTATAATTCTTCCACGAAAAACCTAATTATTTCAACTTCATAAAAGTGAAAATGTGTGTTTTTTGTTTACATATTGCTTTTTAGGAGGTCTATCAAAAAGAAAAATCAATTGTGAATAATTCTGAAAATATATTATTGAATTGATGAATTGTGAGTATTTCTGTGTTGGCGAGTTTCATCACCAAGTACAAAAAAAGCCTAAATATTAAAAAATTAAATAAATAAAGTTCAAATGTGCTAAATATATGTAAAAGCAAAGCATGGGCTATTATTGTGTTGAATTTTATATTTGTATGGGCATAATATATGGTAAAAATATGAAAGTCTAAACTTAAAATGCATTTTTCTCAAAATGAGTTTTTACGTAAAATTTGCTCGTTTCAAAAATGATAACTCAAAATATACTCATCCTATTTTTATGAAACTTGGCACACTATATCTCTATATTGGCTGCTAGGGCATATACCAAAATCTTAATCATAACTGCAATAGTTTGCTATTTATGGTCCGTCTATGAAGTATCGAAGTAGCAAATTTGCCAAAAATCTTACTATTAATGCTTCGATGAGCTCTAAAAAATTTTCTTTACAATATATCCTCAAAATTGTTGGTATATGCCCTAGATGAGTGTCAGTAAGTTAATTTTGAGTTATTTTTGTTTTGTTAAATTCAAAAATATAATTTGTAGCATTTTTCAAAATTTTGGATTTTTCGTTTAAAATTTTACTAATAATTACAAGTTTTATAAAATTTTGCATGAATATTTTTTAAAATGTTAGTTAATTTCTGATTTTTACTGCAACTACATCGAAAAAAATAATAACAATGTTTCTAAACATAGTTTTTCTAAAAAAGTGCTCCGAACGTGTTCGGATACCAATTTTAAAATTATAGAAACTTTGTACAATGCAATACAGACAACAGAATTTTCATCGAAATTTTTTTAAGGAAATAACAAGCATCAGAAAGAAACTAATAGAACATAAAACTGTAATGCACTTAAGTTGCGTCAACATCTCACGATGAAACACTGAATTTCTCAAATGAATACTTTATTTGCAGAGTATTTTCCAAGCAGAATCAGAAAATGATGGCTTTTCAGATAAAAACAGGCGGAAATGCCGAGAAAATTGCAGCATCTCAGGAGAAAGAAAAAGGAAATCAGAATTCACCACACATTGCCGTTTCCCGAATCTGACCACGTCCGATAACGATTCTGATTCATAGTCGATATAAAGGTATCTGAAACGAATGCTTTATCGATTCGTCATCTGAAACACTGCTTTATTATAGACTTGAATTGGAAAAGCCATAAAGCGATAAAGAGCCATTTATGGATGTTTCTGCCTTGATATGGTTTGGTTGGAACTGCAAACGCCGTGGGAGGGAACTAAGTGATTACAACAGACGAATATCACAGAAAGACTGGAAACGAATTTTTGTGCTCTCCCGCTTTTTGGCTAATGGATCTAGCTCAATGTGAATAGATAATAAAAGTTAGAAGACGGAACGGTTGTGTCATACGGGTATATTGATTTCCCTGCGTTAGTGTTATCCGGTATGTTAGAAAATGAATGAGCTTTTGCAAGAGTAACAAAACAACCTTTCCTCTAGCATATGATTACAACGATCTCTTAAAATTTGTGGAACATTTAGAAGGGTTTCATACAAAAAGGGAAAAAAGTCTGGCAAGAATATGAGCAATGAAAACGCTACGTCATTGAGTTCTATATAATATCTGTGGTGAAATTCTGTCTAAAGGGGGAAAAGAAAAGAGGAAGACCGAGAACAAGGTGGATGGATAGATTGGAAAATTGGTTCAAGAACTTGGGAGTTAACCGATGGAAGACTACAGCATCAAATAGATCTCTAGATGGTGTAAGCTGATGGAGACAGTTTTGACTGATAACCGGCCGTAGTGCTTGGAAAGAAAAAGAAGAAGACATGTGGCCGTAGAGTTAACACAGATGGCTGCCCGAGCGGAAGGATACCATACCATCTCAATCCAAAACCAAATAAAGAAAGAGAGGAAAACAAACGGCAATCCTTTATAGACTTCAATGGTGTTATGGAAGTAAATTTCAAGTTACATCTAATATCTAAGCCAAACATGGTGAAATTATGTTCTGAACCCTGTTGCATAAACCGTTGGGATGCACAAAATCTAAGTTAAAATTTCACCGGTAAGACTTTAGCGGTATTTATTTCGGATTGTTCTTATTACTGCATGTGTTGACACGAATGAAAGAATTTATTTCTCTATAATATTACTCAGCAAATAATGTGAAACAAATTCACGTAGAAGCTGTTTGATATGTAACTTTTATTTAACGCATGGCAAGGGTGTTTTAGTGCTCAAAATAAAGTAGAACAGGACCCTAAGTATTGGTGAACTCGTTATTGTTAGCGGAGTATCATTTTCCTCGTCGCTGTTGAAATGTTATCCGTTTCTAGCAAACGAATGAACTTCTGAACGGACCTTTCCGATGTCATTCCAGATATTATGTAGAGCTCAATGCACTTCGTTTATCATTTCATCCGATCGAAGGCGTTGTATAAAACTATAAAAAGACTGAAGAGGGAAAAACATTTTAATTAATGGCTTTCCTTTCGATATGTTTTTTTCTCTTTAAATTACTAAAATACGTATTAAATTTGCGCTGAGTAAAAATAAACTAAAAGGTTATGCTGGTAGTTAAGGTAATAATTAAGGTAAATCAAAAATCGTGACAGCTGTTACACATGTGTAACATCAGTCACGATTTTTGATTTGCCTTAATTTCACTCAAAAAACCTTTTTATGTCTAAAAACAGGTATGGGTATCGTTATTGTACTCTGACATGGCATTTTAGTTCAATTTCAGAAAAGAATAAATAACTTTCAAGACAGTGCGGATTTTAAAAGTTAAAAACTTAGTCAAATTGTAACGTCAGTCACCGTGGAATGACCCTTCTGTACTTAAACGGAATTTTGTTAGTGAGCAACCACTTTTTTGAGATGCTCCGCTGAGACTCCGCTCCACCGACGCTCCGGAGGAACCGGAACTTGTGAATCCGAAATTATTTTTTATAGTGTAGGTACATGTCTAAAGTTCTTTTACACAGTTTTGGAAAAAAAAAAAAAAATAGTAGGTAGACGACTTCCCGTATTCCTCACGCACTCAAAGCCAATTTCTAACGTTTGTCATAATCCTTACTACTTTTCTCCTCCAACCTCCTTCCCTGTTAGCACTAGGCCTTAGAGATGCCCTGCATCCGGGGACGAGGTAGGGGGGTCCACGGATTTTACATGCATATGCCCAAGTGTACATGGTGGGTGTTCAGCGGGTATCGAACAAGCGACCTTCCGATGGGAAGTCCGACATACTAACCACTAGTCTACCACGGCCTCCATGGGGAGCCTGTGGTAGGCCTAAGGAGTCGGCTAACAGGTAGGGGGCTGTTGGAGAAAAGCATAGCAGCGGGTATGTTAGCAATTTCAGCCTGGATGTTGGCTTTCAGGTGTTATAGGGTCTTTGGACGGTTCTCATAAAGTCGGTATTTTAAAAAAAAATCAAAGAAAAATCACAAGGGGCCCAAATCCTGGAAATGCTGGCCACTCCAAATCACCTCGAACATTCATTGGAAAAGTAGAGATCGGCAGAAAACGCACGGTTCCTCAGTGATGCCATTGCAGAATGGCGACCAGCCAAGGTTGGGAACAAAACTTTAGAACCATTCTTCTTGAATGAGACTACTGCTGTCCCGCAACAACTATAGCCTGAAAGTCTCACATTTTAAAGAAGGAGGTTATGTTGCACTCTGTATAGCGTTTTGTGTATTAAATTTGGTGGCAAAAAAAAAAAAGTACAAGAGAAAAGGAGAGAAAAAGAAGAGAAAGTAGAAAGAAAAAATAATTTATTTTAAGACTATTTATTACATTTTGTTAATTTATTTATTTATTCATTTGTTTTTTGCGTTTACGTACTGTTTTGTTCGTACCGCCAACGACACATGCACAATTGTTTGAGAATCTTTGTCATGGATTTGGTTTGAGTTATGCATTAAAAAGAGAAAAAATCATATTTTTTATGTTTTAAATTTTAGCTGTTTATTGAAGTGAAACTTCTTTATCGGGGTTGGAAAAAAATTTAGTGTAACATTTTTTCGTTACGCGTTACATTTTTCCGTTACGCGCCATCTTTTTCTTATCCCTACCACGCGTGATTCGAAGTATACTTTCTCCAGCGGAGTAGGGATTGGTAAATGTCTCCAATGTATTTTGCGGCCCGTTTTGAATAGTTACATTTTTGAAATCCAGGTGGCGATTGCATCGACTTCCGATGGAGTTTTCGCTCGGTTACTAAATTTTGTGGAATGTAAACAATATATTTCGTATTTCAGTTACCATAAGCCATTAATAACACAAATATATAATAACGACATCAATGATAGTAATAATTCTATTACAATTAATGAAATTCAATAATAATCTTTGTAGTAATAAGCTAAAATGAAATAACTGTAGAATTTGTATTTATGTCTATGATAATAAAAGCCTTTTATTAAACTTTATCTAATTTAACTTTATTTAACCAATTTCTGTAAAGTTGCATATAGTAAATTATTTTTTGAAAAATAACGTCATAAAGAAGTTTCACTTCTTACGAGTGTACGCTAGTACACGCACACATTTTTCTTTTTCACTCTTCTTATAATTTTCATTTTTTCGTTTTGCTTATACGCTCTTGAAAAGTATATGAAAAGAAATTTTTTTTATTATTTTAACAATATTTGGTCATTTCCAAAAATTAATAAATAAAGTTAAACTTTTAACGAAGCATATAAGAATATTATCGTATTGTGTTTGATTTTCATTTATTTGATTATGTCAAAAGATTGCATTACGAGAATAATGCGATGGATGAAAATGAAAAATATATATTTGATGATAATAAACTATAATAACTGAGCTGTATTGGATGAACCTCGTACATTAATGGATTAAAATCGAAGAAAAGGAAGGGTAATAACATACGTGACATTTTCTCCCCAATCATTCAATCCTTAGCAAGCAGACGAACAAAAGAGCTCTTCTTGAAGAGCAAAGGTTATTATTCTCTCCCCCTTTTTTAATTTTTTTATTTCTTTTACTTGCGAAATAACTTATACTTTTCAGCAAACACTAAGCCAATATTTAATGACGAATATACGCACCTATCAATCAGCTGCAATCAGTCCGGCAAGAAAAGAAAAAATAATTCTTTTGGAATGCAGAAATAATACGTAGTAAAAATAGGTCCTTAGAGTAGGGCATCGTAGCGAGATTTTTTTTTCCTTTTTGAAGGAACTTATTTTTACGATTTGCATATTATAATAATGGGAGGTTTCACTATTTTTTTGGTCTTGTTTGAGTACATTTATTTTATGAATGCAAACAGTACACCCTGAAGTTTTTTGATGGCGTCCATTTAGAAAATTATAGATGCTCTTGTCTTGATAAATAATTATTAGTATTCCAAAATTTAAATATTTTAGCTTTTTGCCACCAACGTTGATGGTATTGTTTACTTTGAGTAGTATTTCCAGACTGTGTGAACCGCAATTTCGTTTTGGGAGCTAAACTTTCTTATCGCAGATTTTTCTGGATTAAACTTTGTTGTTAGTCTCTTCTAAAGGAGATCTAGTTTTTACTTTTTTTCCTAGGAGAAAACTTTTCAGGCTAGACGAAAATAGCCCCTTGGATATTACATATCATTAAAAAATATATAATATTTTTGTCGATGTTAATGGCACACAAACATCAATTAATTCTTGCTTATACCTGCAGCCCAACAGTTGAGTTAAGTTTCAAAACTCATTTATATCCTGTTTTCAAATTTTATTATGAATGTAAAAAATATATTTAATAATTGATAACGGAAACGAATAACGGCTATGATTTAATAATTTACAATTTAAGTGTTTCATTATTTTTCTATAATTGAGCTATAGCACCTGTTCCTTTCAAGAACTAAACGTTGCTTTCATTTTACGTTTTTAATTTTGTCGTTGTTCTTTAGAAAGTTATGTTAGTTATATCATGTAAAGGTATATTATATAAGGTGAAAGATACATTTATTTTAATAAAAAATATTTTTAACGCCGAAAATTGTTATTCTACTGAACTGAAAATTAATCTTCTTCTTTAATGACGAGGACTCGTTCTTTCGCTGTAACATTTATTAGTATAATTTAAATATCTTTATTTTTATATACCAAAATTTCATCATTCTTCTTTTCGAAAATTAAATATCTCTCCCGTAAGTTTTAAAAACAGGCGGGTTTTTTTTTTTTTTTTTTTGTAAATAGTCAAAAATCAGTTTATATTTGATAAATAATTTACACGAACACATACCTATTACACGAAGTCGGAAGATTTAGCCTGTGAGCAGAGTAAATGTTGGTATGCTTAAAGTGAGTCTAAGAAGTCTAAGATAATAGCGACTGTTCATTTTTGGACGAAATCTCATTAGCAGTTAGTCAGCAAAGTTTTATTTATTTGCGAGCTCCTAAATACTCATTGGCAGTCGTCGAAAATTCATTAATTTACCACATTAAAAAAAGACAAGTGTGTGTCCAGGATGCTTTTTTTTTTTGTCAAACGAAGCATGGTTATCTTAATGGTTTTAAAATGTTTCTGAAGCCTTGTTGATGTTTCAAAAATAGAAACCATAAAGTGGGGGACATTACAATGTAATTGATGCAACTCTTAGACACCATTTTTGCTTTTGAGCAGCGGGTAAAATAATTTGAAGCTTTAATTAGTGCTTATAATTGTTTGATGAAAGGACCTGACTTTTTAAGGTATATCAATATTCTACCGGTTATAATTTCATTAACGCTGACATAGGTAATTGAATCTAAAGGAATTAAGAACAAACCTCACACCTTTTCCAATTAAAAGCTTGCTGCAAAAGATGCTGTGATGCTAATAAAGCAAAGGCTAATTCTCTCCAAAAAAAAGTAAACAAGAAAGCCCGGTCCGACTGCTCCCAAAATGGCTAATTAAGGTCCGAATGGGAAAATTGATTGATACAAGACCAATTATCGCTAAACATTGGCCCATCAGAAAATTCCCACTTCCCTCTCTGAAGGCGATAATGATCGGTTGTCATCGCGGAAGACCATTTGTCGTTCCTTCCGATTCTAAACAACGTTTCGTTTGTCGTGACGTTTCGTTTTCAATTCGTCTCGTGACAAACTCTTGTCTCTTTGGCTGGTCCTTCGATGGTTCGGTGATCGACCAAATGACCGACCTGATTGGGATCTCTTCGTTTCAATTGACGATGTCGGCACGCTGTGGCCACCTCGTTAACGTGTGACAAACTGTTGCTCGCCGTGCGTGAAGGCACGGTGCGTGAGCTTTTGCACGGACATGAAAATTATCGCGACTCGGTGGGGATGCGCGTGGAGAATCATGGACTTGTTGATTGTCGTGTGTTTCCTGGAGAGGAAGTCCATTTCATAGTGACAATTCAAAAAGGTTGATATTTAAAAGGATGTTCACGACAAATCATAAAAGCAAAAGTATTTGATTCAAATAGAATATACTAATTCCTCTAGATGAAATAACAAGCAATCTCGAAATCTTGAGTGTAAAATTAAGAATAATCAAAGTCAACAACGAGTTTTCTTTCCTTCTTTTTTGATGTAAAACGGCATTAGAATGACTTTTTCATTTATTCATTGCGAGTCTTTCGGAGGGAATTGCAATGAAATTTACTACGACGGAACTTATTAGCTCCGCGAAGAAAAGATTCTTGGAAATAATTATACCTCTTTATGTCAGTGCAAAGTTCTTTTGTTATTTAGTTGAAAGGATAAATTAAATATAAGAATACTCAGACTCACTGTTCAAGAAACTTGGAAAGTAGAATGAAGAGTTTCATAGTTTAGATATTACATCATAACAGTATTTTTTAAAGCCTGCATAATAAATAGGGTGTGTGAAAAATACTTTACTGAACAATTATTTTTTCATCAAAAACTTTTTTTTTTCCCTTTTTTTTTTTTTTTTGTGTGTGTGTGTGTGTGCACTTTGTGTTACCAGTAACACCGTTTACGCAACACCCATTATCAAAAATAATAATAAAAGAAATTGGCCCACCCTGTACTTCATAATAATGATCATAATTACGAATGAAAGAATTATTATGAAGTAAAAAATTTACCTTTTTGTGACGGTGCCATAATGATAAAAGTCAAAGTTATTAAAGCAAATATTTGTAGAATATTATTTGGGGTTATTAATAACTGGAATTCCTTTTTGAATGACGAGAAAGTTTGAGCATCTAACACTATGCGAAAGTCACAGAGTATAAAGCCGACTCACGTGCATGCAGGGCTCGAAACTAGCGGTCGTTAGTCGTATTTTGCAACTAAAAACGACCGTTTGGCGACTGCGATTTCCCATCCAGTCGTCACTTTTGACGCCGAACCTTTCCAAAAACTTTTAATTTGACAACCACAATTTTTCACCAAATCGTCGTTTTTATTTCTTTATTTATTTTAAAAATACTTTATACAGTTATATTTTTATATACATATTTCACCTAATCTTCTGTGTGTACTTTGAGCTTTTATGATACCTATGAAGACTATCGTAACTTCTTGACCTTCAAATTTGGAATTGTGAAGTTTTACTTACAAATGAAGAATGTAACACCAGGCTGTAAATAGCACTTGAAAAAATCGTTAAGCCAATTAACTCCTGTTTTATTTTACTAGGCACTGATTAAAATACACTTTTATATTGATTCATAAACTTTAGAAAAGTTAAACTTTCTTAAAAGTTACTAATAGAAATTGATTTTTGAACATTTTTCTCTAAATTTTCGCAGTAAGGTTGTGATGTTTTGCGATATTTTTTAACAATTGCACAACTGTCTTCATAGTTACCCGTTGTTATTTCTGCGCAAGCAAGTTGAATTATTTTAAAATGACGCCTAGCAGAACATCTTTGGCAACTAAAACAAAAAAGCTAGGTGCCAATGACGACTAACTTTTATTCCTAATTTCAAGCCCTGCGTGCATGTAGGGTATTTTCAAATTTGTCCTTTAAAAACGTTGATTTTATCATTTATAGCTTGGTTTAATTTTCCTATTTATTTTTAAAACGTATGTAGAAATTATGAAATCAAATCAATAATAATCAGAATAATTAACTACCGCATCTCAAAAAAAAAAAAAAAAAAAAAAAGCCAGTCCACTTTTGTTCAACAGAAGAAGAAGCAATATCATGAAAAATAAAGAAAGTTAAACAGCAATTAGCTTGCAATCAAACAGTATAAACATTAAATACCTAACTTGAGCTAAAAAATGTTGAGTTGCGAACTTATATAAGCAGGGCGTGTGACCACCTGTACTGAAAATGCAAGCTCGGCAAAAACTGCATGTTGCTTCTTTGAAACAGAGTGTATTTTGGAAAACATTGCACAATTCATTTTCACATTGTGATCACTATCTGAGTGAAGAATTGTGTACATTTTATAGATTAAATACGGACTGAGGTATAAACGTTGAAAAAAAAAAAATTTGTTATATAGTTGAATCCATTATTTTAAAAGAGACATGAGTCCCATTTATCAAACATTTGATGATGAGAGCAAAAAAGACGTTTCTGAGACTCGTTCCTGTTTTTCACTAAGCGCAAACTGCGGCTACTAAGTAAAAGGTTTAGCTGTAATGGTTCATTTCCCTTTTGTAGCAATCGATATCTCTTCAAAAAAGAAAAACAAAAATATAGGAAGAAGGCAAAATCACTACTGATCATATTTTGAAAAATATAAGACTTATACCCCTTTCTGAAATAAACGATTCAACTTGCATCATTTCCCAATGGACAATCAATATCTTTTGCAATCTATCTTGGCATAGATTATGCGATAGTTCTAAACGCATGCAGGATTTCTGGAGAAAAAGATCTGACCAATGAACGGACCAGAATTTTCCTCTGGGTGCGGATTCTTAGTTTATAGAAATATTTACGCATATATATTGCCAATTCTAGTAAGTACACGCTAGGATTGGCAATGCTGTATAAAATTAAGGGTTCTAGGGGAATTGGTCCCATTTTACAATGACCTTGTAGGAAAGACTTCAAGGCCTAGTGCGATGAAAACAAAATTATGAAATTTAGCCATAATGATAAACTTCATAAGGTACAATATATGTATAGTACCTAATAAAGTTTATTGCATATATTGGAATGACAGCTATATCCTTCCAATTTATCACATAACGGTTTCAACTCATGATGATCCAATATGAGCTGTCATTTATTTTTCATGGACACCCATGAGTACACGACTAGTAAGATGAGAGCGTATTGCTTAACTTGGCGGTTTTCTTTCTTTCTTGTCTCACCCCCCCCCCCCCCATTTTGTAAATGCAATTAAAACCCCGAAGCTTTACAATATGGTAGTAAAGCCTGTGTCGTCCCTTTAGTGTTTATTCAATACAATAGGAGAATATTTTCATTTCACCTGGTCGTCTACCATATCCCAAACAGCTTTGATAAAGAGACACAAAAGGCGAAGGTAATTTGATCACACTATATTATTACTAAAGAACTGACTAGGCAATTCCTTTATTCATAATACCATTTAGTTGTTTCATTTCTGCCTTTTTGTTACATATCATCGAACATCAAGGATGCCCGCAAAAGTTTTGTAGTCAGGCGGGAAGACTTTTAAAACCAACTTCCGTCTTGTAAATTTTTGTCTTAAAACTGATTTTTAAGCGAAATAGCTATCAAATGATAAGTAATTTAATAAAGATGACCAGTCGGTTTTACATTGCACTTCATTAATGTTTTGTACTAGTATATCATTATTTTTATTTTTGGGCACACATTTTTCTAACTGAAAGCGAATAATTTCTTTTCACAATGCAATTTAAGAAAGCCAGTAGACCTACCTCTAAGATGTAGCAAAAGCTTATGAAACTTCGTCTTTGTTTCATAAGTGAGCAGATCTGCTATGGAGATGAAAGCTGCCGTAGCCTCTAGATGCTCTCTAAAAGAATGATTCTTTAGATCACGGGACTTGTTAGTGTGCCATCGCATCCTTGCGGTGGGTAATTCTTAAAGCTCTATAAGAAGGTCCGATATAAAGCACAAATTTGTATAATACATGCGTATCGGAGTTTTAAAGAGCCTTTTCTTCAGTGAAAGAAAATAATCTATGCTTTTGCCACATAGCTTTATTTACTTGCACGGATGAAATAGTTGTTACAAATCCAAAAGAAGTGTGTGTAAAAAGTTTTGCTTAGTATGCTGCATTTTTTTTTTATTCAATTGCATGTTGCGGATTGTTCCCAAGAGGTCTCCCTCTTACCCATTCCTCTCTTTTGTGAGCGACCAAATTAGCGGTTAGTAATGCCACAAGGTAGCACCATAGCGTACATTTAAAGAAAGTACGAAAATAATAGGATAAACAAAAGCAGCAAAAAAGAAAAAGCATTAAGTGATATGGCCAAAGAAAAGAAGAAAAAAAAAAGAATAACAGCGGTATGTGATCGGATTACAAAGTAATTGAAAAAAAAAAACAGAGAGAAATAAAAAAGGAAGAGAATAAAAAGCTTAAGGAAAAATTGGTTCCAAAGCTCACACTCAAATGAGGGGGTGGGATTGTCAATAGAATGCGCACCGAATCTCTAGGCAAGGGGTCGTGATATGGCGATGGTCGTGAAAGGGGGCGGGGCTAAGCTTGCTTTAACTGGGGCCAATTGTCACGTGATGTAGTCGTCATGACAACAGCTGACTACGGCGTCAGTTTGTCTGAAAAGCTTGTGCAATTTTTTTCTTCCCCAGCGTTTTGAAATAATAATAAGTGCGAGGGTAATTTGTCTGTTTGATGTTTTTTTATTCCTTATTATTCAATGCATGTATTTTTTAATCCCTATGCCTTATATTTTGTTTTTCAGAATTCATTTTCTCTTGCTTAACTATGAGAAGGGTTCTAATACTGGTTTTTCGAAGTAGAATTTTTAGTAAACTTTTGCTCTTATTTTTTCGATACGCTCAATCAATAGTACACCCCTTTTTTACATTTATTTGTATTTTATTTATTTGTTTTACATTCCTTTATGCATGGGATCGCACTAATACTTTTAGCAGTTTTATTAAACTGAAATAACCAACGTAAGTTTTTTACATTTTGAATCCTGCCCAGACAAGTACAATTGCACAATTGCGAGGCTTTGTTCTTTATTTTGTGACTGCGTTAACTATATTTTTACTTTTAAATTTGTACCATTTGTTCCGTCAGTGTACGTAATGTTTCCTTTTATTTTTACCCGACATTTGCATTAGCCGTAGTATATCGTCAAAAATTACTAGAAATCCTTCGGGGTTATTACTTATTTTTAAGAGTTCCGGATTTCACTCCTTATTCCAAATATTCTTTGCCTACGGCACGGCAGGAAATGCACTCAGTTTTTTCATATAATGTCTCCACTTTAATTTTTGAAGCTCAAAAAAGAAAGAGAGAGAGAAAAAACCTTTAAAAAAGTGGGGGGACGTTACTTAACGGATTTAAAACCAAAGAAGTTTAACTGAAGGTTTTTATTTTTTCATTTTTTTTTATTTTGTCAACTTGAAAGAAAGAAAGAAAAAATTGCAGTCCATTTAAAATTTACACATTAACATCTATGAATTGAACAAAGCTTTTTATCTGTACATTATGTTATGAAATGTGTTAGAAGAAACTTTCATAGTTTAAGCATTTTTTTAAAAATACTCAGAAAGTTGTACTTTACTGCTGTTAAAAGTCAAAGCTTTCAAAGTCGTTTCACAGTGTAAAAGTTAATTTAGACATGTATCTCTCTTTTCTTAAAAATTCTGAAATAGTGGCCTGTCCAAGCGAGTTGGGTTTAATAAATTAATGCTTTTATATTGACTAGAGTTCGCCCGTCGAAATTCGACCAAATTTAGCATTGAAAACATTATGCTCTTTATAAAATTATACAAAGATTATTCATCAAATTTGGTGATTATAACGTCGAGTTTATTTCGATCATCCTCACTTAAAGCAAACGTATTGGAAATCATTGTCGCCGCAGGGCCAATTGCGCTCATAACTGTAGCCGCTTCTACTAAGTTGAGCGGTTCTATTAGTTCACCGGTTAGTTCCTAAGTTCAGCGGTTAGTTGATATCATACTAAGTTGAGTGCCATTTGAGATAGGGGAAATAATCAACTAATAATAAACTGCTTCCAAAAAGTTTTTAATTGCACTCTCAGAAACGCATGCTCAAATATCACGAAACTTTCGTCGTGTTTGACGAAATGGCTTCGTGAAAAATGCTCCGAGTAAACCTTTCGTCAAATTGGCGAAATTTGCGAAGTAACTTTTTTAAGTCACGTGACCGCGCGACGAAAGAATCGTTGTAAATGACGAAATTTTCTTGTCGGTTGAAGAATCGTCGAATATGAGAGTTCTATTTCTGAGAGTGTGATGTCAGTAAAACTTGTTAATAGCTACTAAACAACAAAAAAAGTAAGAAAATCGGTTGAAAAACAGAGCAGAAAATGGTTTTTAACTGTTTTGTATTTGCCTACTTATGTATAGATATTCTAATGCCAGTGCATTCAAAAAGTAAATAAAATAATAAGATAAATTATACACATTCCCTAGTCTATTCAATTTTTTGAATGTTCATCACGCTTGCTGAAGATGCGTTGATTCATTTGCCAAGACTTTAAACAAAAATAATTTTTGCATGCTATATAATCATTATTCTTCATATGCTTTATAGATGTTGAGTTTTGTTCTTCCAAAACAACTGTTTTTCACGTAAAATGAGACCCAATTTTGTAATGAAATTCAAAAATTGATTTCACTCTAATTATATACATTTTTTCGCAGAGCACTAGAGATACATTACCTATGTGCTCGACACAGTTATATTCTTAAAAGCTATTATGTCGCATTTCGCAAGTATATATATCACGATGCGTGCTTATGTATTATTCCAATAAAAGAAAACAATACTGCTGGAATAATAATGGCGGCAACCCAACGGAGCTTTCCATCTTCCAGTCTACGGCAAGAATAATGAAAAACATTCTGCGACGACTATTAAAACAATACATTCTTCCAAATTGTGCATGCATATAAAAACGATATTCCTAGCCGGTATGTCACAAGGCAGACGCCATCCATTTCAACAGGTCAAACAGAGATACCAAATCATTTGCGTTTAACACGGAAAGAAATCATTGTCTTGCTAGAATCAACACAATCAGGGCTCTCTCTGCGCGAGCCAAGTTATTCATGGACAAGTGGCACGGAATCGTTGCTCGTCGGAGGAAACGCAAGTTTTGAGAAGTTTCTTTTTCAATTTGAGAGATGGCAGCAGTTAATTCAGAAGATTTGAAATATGCATTAAGTCCCTCTTTAGTTGCGTCTTAATTATATTATTTTTCACCTTGACGCAAAATATCAAAATACGAGAAATTTAGAACGATTTTTTTTTGTTTTGTTTAAATTACCATTTGAGAAAATAAGACGTGAGTCTGAAACATATATTTTAATTTGCATTTCGTAAACAATTAAATTTCACTGCATTTGTAAACCTGAATCGAGTTAGAACATTATTTTTGTCCTAAACACTTTTGCAAAGGTTCCGCATATTGTATCAAATTAATAATGCTAGCAAAGCGGGGCACAAAAACATTTTCATTCATAGTAGTTATTGGTCAAATGAAAATTGAAAAAGTTGTGAATTTCAGTTATATTGCCTAAGGACGAATTTCCCTGGTCTATAGGCCGAACTAAAGTCGGCTTCGTCTTTGTTAATTGAATAACTGGGCTTAGAATTTTATCAGTATGTAATTACACAGGCCGTGGTAACCTAGTGGTTGGGATGTCGGACTTCTAATTCGAAGGTCGCGTGTTCGATACCCACTGAAGACCCATCATCTACACTTGGGGATACGCGCATGTAAAATCCGTGGACCCCACTACCTCGTCCCCGGATGCAGGGCATCCCTAAGGCCTAGTGCTAACAGATAAGGACGTTGGAGGAGAAAAGTATGTAATCACACATAGCAAAAATTTCGTTCTAAGAAAATACTTACATTTTAAATTTGTGTAATATTACATATTATTAGGCTTATATCAGATCATTTCAAAATGCCTGAGGGGCATTGCCTCCCTAGTTATACTAGTAGCCGGGGGGACCTTGCCAAGAAATATTGAAAGTAAAATTTTACGTGATGGAAAAATTGATTCTTAACATTTTGTTTTAAATAATATTCGTAACTTTCGCGTGACATTTTAGAACATTTTTCTCTATTTCCCTACTGTTTTAGAGCTTATTAAGGAAAACTGTACCTTAATTCTATAACTTCCAAATGTCTTTTATTTATTTATCTCTAATGGGCTGCGTACATATTGGTTCTTAAGCACTGCAGACCTAGTGCGTTCACTGAGATTGGTACCAACACTTTTAGCGGCACCATAATGAGTGTGGTACCATTGCCGCAATTTTTGATGCTCAGTTTCCCCCTAGATGAGTTCTAATTGATGGAAACTGCACTAGGAATTTAATTTATCCAAGAGTATCTATGCCAAACGGATACCCAAGGGTTCTTTAACAGGCCGCGTAATCATACGACATGGGTGCTGTGGATTTTCTACATCTTTAAAATCCACCGACTTGAGCCAGGTTTGATCCTGCGAACTTAGGCGTACGAGGCCTGTGCCTTACCACAACGCTACCCTGCCGGACAACTGCCAAATGTAACTGTTGCTCTTCTTTTAGAATGATCCTCTAGGAACGGGTCCATGAAAAACAGATAGGAATTACAAAATAATAATAATAATAATAATAATAATAATAATAATAATAATAATAATAATAGTAATAATACAGGGGTCCACAATGTAAAAAAAATTTGGGAACATATGCTATAGTTAATTGTGAATAATTTTTTACTGAGTTGAATAATTTCTTTATGTTTTGACCTGATCATACAAAAAAGGATGTTAGACGTGCTTAAATACAAGCTAGAACTATTACGCACCAGTTGCAGCAATTCCGCTGCAACTCTTAAAAAGATTTCAAAGAAAGAGGAGAAAAAATGAAACTGTTAGAAAATCTTCTATCTTATGTACTTGACCCAAGCATGATGGCTGTGTTCCGCGAAAACCTCTTGCTTTGTTGTGAGACGGTGCGCAACATAGACGTCAAAGAATGTAAAGCCCTTCATCTGTGTCCTCATAAACAAGGATTAAAAGATAGGAAGGCCAAGGTCGTTTAGAGAGGCACTTCACGGCACAACGCCCAACACCAGGAGCACCCCTCCCTCCCCCCTTTCCTTAATTCTTTTCTTTTCCATCCGAAGAGGGGCAGACAATATTTAAATCGGGCCCTCTCTTCTGCCACAACAGCAGATGTTGCAGTTAGAAGTTGTTTGGTATTCTGCAAGAGAAATACCGTGGAGCTTTTCTTACCACGGGGGATGGTGTATTTAAATGAGATTAAATAGTTCGTAAACGGTTTTCTGATTTGTTTTTTTGCTCCTTCCTCACAGATGCGGCTTTAGGAACGCGCCTCTTTTGTTGCATAATATGTATTTTTTCCCAGCGGTCTTGGCATTTTTCCGCCACGCTTTTGGGCCGCCATGAAAATGCGTATTTTAAAAGTAAAGAGGTTTCCGTTTTCGTTCTTTTTTAATCTTTCACGGATTTGCTTCAAATTTGGAAACTCATAAATCAAGTTATGTCAGACAATTCTTATATACATCATTATCATCACCATTATTTGCACATTACGTATCAATTAAGAGCGTAGCATACAAGAATGTTCATTTAATCATTTCAAAGAATAGGTACGTATTAGTCAGATTTCTTCACTTATTTACCGGTAACATACACCTTATAATAATTGCAGAGAAGCAAACACCTTCAGATAGAACAAGCAATTTTCAATTTTATAATGTTTCTTTTGAGAATATGATTTTCTTCACCATGCTTAAAAAATTAATTATAATAATAAGAGGGGAAACATGCAAAAAACTTAAAAGTTTAAAGTTTTCCCACTTGAAGATCTGAATTTTGTCATGAGACACTTTTTAATGTATTAATTTGAACATTTTGTTCTAATTTACAACAAGGCTATTCAAAATGTATTTTCTCATTGATGTTTTTGACTGAGTTTTGAATAAATGTCCACATATTTTATTGGCATCCGAAAAAATTAAACTCTTATCATTATTATTATTATTATTATTATTATTATTATTATTATTAGCATCATCATCATCATCATAATAATAATGATTATCATTATTATTGTCATCATCATCATCATCATCATCATCATTATTATTATTATTATTATTTATTATTATTATTATTATTATTATTATTATTATTATTATTATTATTATTATTATTATTAAGTTATTATTATTATTATTATTATTATTATTATTATTATTCGCTCTCTAAACTTTCACAAGTGTTTTTTTTTTTTTTTTTGGCTTTTTAAAATTTATATAAGTAATTAATGGTGCGAAACAGAAATTTGGTAATTCAATGACAGCTTTTTTATGTGTGATTTCTTAAATATATTTTTTTCTTTATCAAATGCTGTCACATGATACAGTATATCCGTATAACGTGTTACGTGCTTGATAATGAATTTCATGTTTTTTCTTGGAACATTTAAATTTTTTTTCCTCTTTGGTTTATCATACTGTTAGTTTAATTTGAAATACTTACTTTTGCTTCAGCCGAATAGATCGCAAATCTAACATTGATTGGAGCAAATTTGCACTGAAAATAGCAACCATCTGCTCTGTAATATATGTAAACAGATGACCACCTTTAAATAGATGAAAATCTCCTGGAAATCCTTTATCTGAAGCCTGCTGTAAAATTACAGACTTAAAAAGAAACTACAAAGTCTTTAAAAAGGAAATTATAGAGAATAAAAAACAGAGAATATTCTTAAATTGTTTGCAACAGATAGTGTGCCATAGTAGTGATACCATCTGTGACCAGCAGGAATGACTATTTCTGGTAGATAAATTTGAAAGTGAGTTCAGTTGCGCCCACACTTTAAAAAAATAAAGCTCTCACTTTCGACGATTCTTGAATCGTCAATAAAATTTCGTCATTTACAACGATTCTTTCCTCGCGCGATCACGTGACTTAAAAAAGTTACTGCACAAATTTTGTCAATTTTACGAACGGTTTACTCGAAGCCATTTCAACAAATACAACGAAGTTTCGTGAGATTTGAGCATGCTGATTTGAGCTGAGAGTGCACGCTGCTCTGATGTTTGTATTTTAACTTTGTGCTTAACTCGTTGTTTTTTTACTTACTTCATACAGGCATTTTACTTTTTAAGTTTTCATATCGGAATGAAACAATTTGGGATAATACTTAACTGCCAAATCCCCACCTACCACCTTTTAATTTTTAATGCCAAACGGTATTTTATGCTTAACAAAATTAATAAACGTGTGTTTAAAGCCCGTTGTATACTTTAATATTTGATTGAACTTGGCACTAGTCATCTCGTTTTCCACCGTGTGAGCATTCTTAATCTTTTTCACAGTTCAGTTACCATTTTAAGATAATGATATATCCCGCATTTACCAAAATAGAAGTTTAATATTTTATATTTGATAAATTTACTTGTTTAAAAATTTTTTTGAAATAATAAATGCAAATTATACAAGGAATTAATTCTTTATTGCAGACTCGACTATGAAACACTTTTTCTTCGCCTCTTATCCCCGATTAAAGATTGATTTATGTAATTAGTTAAAGCGTAATTAATAATTTATTGAAACCATTAATCTTCCCCGGAACAAATTATCTGGAGCTTGCGACATAACTTGACTGCGTTTTTTCCCCCGACTTTTTTGTAGTTACTTTTGATCTTTTTAATGTGAGTCTAAATATATGTTTCTCACAGCAAAAATTCAGAAACAAAAAGTTACCAAGTAAGAAAAGAAGGAAAAAATTAGTAACGCCTCTACGAGTAAATTAATGAACAATTATCGACCTTTTCTAAATTTATTGCTTCGACGTTCAAAATTATTATAGGTTTCGGAGAAGATTCAGGCATTAACGGCACAAGGAATATTAATTTTGAATAATGCTTGATGGATGTTGTTTCGAAGAGGAAAGCGTTTAAACAATGGCCAAACTCAGCCCACTCGCTGCAAACCAAATTGCCACACCACATTCTCCCAAAGCGCAGTTAATGGGGCCACTAATTTATGATCTTCTTTTGCAAAAATTTTCTTTTACGCTTTCTGTTTTTTTGCACCTTCTCATAAGGCGTTTTCTTTTTTGTTTCTCATGTGTCTCGTTTTTTGACTCTAGAATATGAACATCTTTATTTTCCTCTTTTGTCTGACAGGCGAAAAGTCGTTGTAATTCTCAATTATCTGCAGAAGTCCGGTATCTCTATAATGAGCAAAGGGATTATACATTATGACTAAAACAGATTATGTAATAATATACATACTTTGTCGACGATGCTTTTTGTACTTAGCCATAAATATCTTCATCGCCTTTTCTTCACTTTCAAACATTCCATTGCGAAAAGGAATAACAATGCAGCACGAATTTTTTTCATCATTTTATTTCAGTAATAAAATAGAATCTTTTCGAACAAATTAGCGCATTTCAAATGGATGTTTTAAAATGGTGCGGAATGAAACGTGTAAACTAAAGTGTAAAAAGTTCCATAAAAATACGAAGCCCACAATCATATAATTCCGAAATTCTTTCACAGTATTTCAGAGAGTTAAACTTAATTTAGATTGATAACTAAATGTTTCCCTCAAAATTCCCATTGAATTTAAAATTTGGAAGTTCGATTCCAACGTTTTACATTTTATGAATGTTTAATAAATATTAATTTTTTCTTCATTTGAATGTTTAGTAAAATTAAAACTCATTTGAAAGAATATACAATAGAATTTTGAAACAATGAAAGATTTAATACATAATAATGTGAGTAATATTGTGAAAATAATATCTTATATACATACATATAATGTCTCATAATAATTAAATAATTTGTAGCGTTGCGTTTTTAAGAATCGCATTAATACAAGTTTTCATTTGTAGATTTATTTCAGTATTTCAGATTTGTCTTATTATCACACTTTTTCGGGTAGAAAGTATTTGATAATTTTGAGGCATTTTACATTTCTCTTTGAAGAATTTTATTCTTGTGACTTAGTTATCGTAAGATCTTTTTTTTTTGTCAATGCTGCATTAAATTCGCAGGGTTTAAAAATGATCAAATATTTATCTTTTTCGAAAGACACTTTCTCGTTATTATAGGTTATGACCTTTTCAAGAAAAATGGACGATGTAAAGCTAAATTAAAAGCGGAATTACATCGGGACAAAATGTAGCAGATAACTTGATAGAGAACTTCGTTTTTAAGTCATGGTAATACATATTTGTCAAGTTATAAGAATTATGTTGAAAGGAAACGATTTAATATGTTTAGGTAATCAAATTTTAATGTATTTACATGGAGATTTGAAGAAGTATTTAGGTGATGAATAGCAGGTTATTTTGTTTCACTTTCACGGACAGTTGACATAAGAAAAACTATGCAATCATTTCCCATTGACGTTTGAGTGATAAAAAACACCGAACTTCGTTTTGTAATAGGAAAATGTGCTCTAATTAGTAAACATGAAAGGGTTTTCTTTAATTAGTTTGGATAGGCATTCAAGAAATCGACGTATGAGGAAAGGTCTGCTGTAATTTCACAAAGCAGCGTACACATTCAAAAATATTGTAAGAGACGTATGACATAATAAGAAATTTTCTAAGATTGTAATTAAATAGGATCAAAATGTATATAAAATGATTGTTTCTCTGGAGTAACAACTTTTTTAAAGAATATTTTCTATAAAACACTTGTCATCTTTGTAATTCTCATGACCACAATACATTTTGAAAATTTGCAGAATACCAACACGAAGATTACGTAGACATTATTAACCAGTTTTAAAAGAACAACATTTTGTAATGCCTTATCTAGAATGCTTGTTACTGTTATTGTTTCTTGGACGTGTGGTGGTGGTTTGCGTATAGAACTCGGAATCGGGAAATTTCAGGTTCCAATCCAGTCGCTGCAAAACACTCACCGAGAACACGCGGAGTTGAGCTCGCTGTATCTGTAGGTTTGAAATTGCTGTGGTAGGTCCCTAACAATTACCTTTTGTGCAGGGTACTGAAGAATTTCCCACCGATGCAGTACTATGCCTAAATTGTGTAAGTGGCGATAAAATGCCGCTATCTATCGTTGGAGCATAAAGTCGGAAACGCCCAATTTTTTACGAAATCGATACAAAAGCGAATTTATCTACATTGTTCTATGTTGTTTTTAAAAATATATTAATAAATTGCAAACGTGCAGCAGAATAAATTAAAAACAAAAACTTTGCTCTAAAGAAGCTTTATAATTACAGTTTGAGGACATTTCTCTCCGGGTAACTTTTAGAATGTGCTGGTACCAAAGAAAGAGTTATAATACAATGAAAGGCCATTTTTAAAAAAGCAACAAAGTTACCAAAAACTAACGAATTTCCTTTTTGTAGTTCAAAATATGTCTAAGCTTTATTCTCTAAGTGAGGGAAATGGAAGAAGAGCTTCTTAGTCATTTCAGAAAAAATATAAGACCTTTATTTCAAAATTACTGGATGAAAATTGAGTAATTAACAAAGTTTTCTTCTGATTCCTAAAAAACTTAAATTCTGATCAGTCAAAATCGGCGGTTCAATTCTTAGCATTAATTATAACACGTTCAATGCTATCTAACCAATGTGAAATTATTCTAGATTGATTGCATCATCAAACAGAGAATTGGAAAAAGTCAACTGCGTGTTGTGCAATTACGATTACAATTAAACTAACAAATAAAATCCCGTCAAGCGAGGCACAGAACTTTCTTATCTAACGATTTCAAACCATTTGTAATTTCCCAAGTTCAAACGTCAAAAACTTGGACAATTTGATTGTTCCGCCTCTCTTCGCGTTAGCGTTAGAGTGACGAAAAAATTACAACTTCTGGTGCTGTCCATAATTCGAACGTTGCGGCGACGCGCTGCGCATACTTATGTCGATGCCTTGGAACAAAGGGTGAGTAATGACTAAAAAGCGGGTTTCGGCCGATTCTATATTGTAATTATTTTCTTCTTGTCGTGCTTTTTTTTTCTTTTAAAGCTCTGCCGGTTGTCTGCGATTATCATTATTGTTATTATTCCTGTTATGATCCGTTGTTAGCAAGCGTTCCACTTGGTTTGGCTTGAGAATGTCACACTGGACTGTGTTATTATCCGCTTCTGAGATTTTTGTGACTTTTTGCGGTCAGATTTATCATTTCTTTCTGCTTTTTAATTCCCCTTTTCGCTGAACAAAGGACATTATAAGTAAATATGGAAGCCATTGTTGTCTTCTGCGTAAATTTAGCTGTTTGTTAGAAAGGGTTCCTTTTTTTCTTTAGTGTGATGATCAATCCACGGATTTTACTAAATCTGGCATGTACTTCTGTGTAACTTTAATTGTGTTCTTTTTCCTAAAAAAATCCAAGGCCAATTATGAAGGAATAAAATATTGATTTAAGGAGTTCTTTTTGTTCAAAAAATGGTTCCGACGAAAAAAAAAGTTAGTTCATTAATTCGGCTGCTAAGTTACCTTTTCCCCTTTATGTACTGGCATGAGTTCTCAGTCCCATTAAATTAAAGGAAATAATGCTGCAATAAAGTCTTGTTCTGGGACTTTAACAAGTCCCAGAGATATTTTCTGCTTCATTAATAAACTCGAAACAATGAAAAGCGCATAATTGGCAGTGTTGAAAAATATCGTGATATGTATATAAACATCAAAATGTAGAATGTTTACGTTATATATCGGATATCGGATATGTATCATTTATGTTCTCACTGAAACTAGATAAATATTGATTTAATTTTTAGCAGTAGCACTTGAACAAGGTTCATTGAAAAGTGTGCGAAAAACACACACACACCACAAATACATAGAGGAATCAAAAAAAAAAAAAAACATAAACACTAGAATACATGCCAAATATAAAAACAAACTAAGAGTCGAAAGCACATCAATCAGACTGAAGAACTTGCAACCCCTCCCTTGCCTGCCAATATCTCTCGAATGAATGTCCGGACAGTACTAGTTAAATATTACGTTTATATAAATGTGTGACTACATCAACCATAATACGATTAAACAAGCTAGCTATTAATTAAATCCTATTTAATCAGTGCAAATCTGTTAACTTATCAAATATATATGAATGTATTATCATTTTTTTGTAACTATCACAAGAGTTTTCCTTGTACTCAAAGCAGAAACTTATGCTTATATAAATGAGTACTTATCCCTTTTGTTGTCTGTCGTACATTTTATTGAACAATTAGATCTTATGTAATTATTGTCGATTTGTTGCTCATTATGAGGAAATAGCAATTATGCATTGAGTTAATTTTGAGGTGGAATATTTATAGAAGCACATTAGTAAGCGTTTCTGTTGGTCTTCTTGATTGGTGTCGAATTTAAAACTAGAGAGTTAATTTAAAGAAAATGGCATCATATTTGTAGGTTTGCTCACTATTGAATCACAGTCAACTTCAAAGAAAGATTCTCACAGTGGATTTCTTTATTTTCAGTAATATTATTATCCTGGTCACACACTCTCAGAAATGCATGTTCAAATATTACGAAACTTTCGTCGCATTTGACGAAACGGCTTCGTGAAAAATGCTCCGTGTAAACCTTTCGTCAAATTGACGAAATTTTTGGGGAAAATTTTTTAAGTCACTTGATTGCACGAGGAAAGAATCGTTGTAAATGACGAAATTTTCTTGACGATTGAAGAATCCTCGAAAGTGAGAGTTCTGTTTCTGAGAGTGCATCTAGTTTGCTTGTTTTAATATTATATAATTTTTAAATTGTTTCATTAGATGCATTTTTAATTGTTTCATTTGAGTGGATTTAACTTTAAATAATGTAAACTTGATAATTGGATATATATCATGGTATATATCAACTTAGAAAGATCATATGCATCCACCAATGCTGATTACAGGGGGATAGGCTGTAGATTAAAATAAATATATAAATAAAATAAAGTTAAGAAATTGATTGTAAATTTTGCTTCATACCTTTCCTTTTACTAATTGAATTGATACAGCTTCTAAATGCAGTGAAAGTAGTAGATATCAGCACTGTTTCAAAGATTATATCAGAACAAAAAAATTTAAAGTTTTCAGTTTGAATTATTTTATGAGTGTTTGAATCATTTTACACTTGGAAAGGGTATGCGAATCGAATGCTAAAAATTTCCTATATAAGTAAATTCATATGCAAAAGAATAAATGACATCATCTTTGAATGAACATCATTTTATTGAAGAGAATATTATTAGTTTTGTCAGGTGCTTATTTTGCCCAAATCACAAACACACACTCAGATTTATCGCATCCTCAGCATTTGTCATTTCCAATCCAGTGATCTTGACCGTCCATGTCATTACTGATAAGACGACAAAAGACATTGGTGAGTGACAAAAATTCATAATTCTTTTGTGCTAGATAGTTGTGAAAAATGGCTCTTCCTTCCTGGAAAAAAAATAATGTCACCGGAAAAGCCAATTATGCCTTCTATAAAATGACGCTGGAGGAAAATAATAGAAAGTTAACAGCATGTTTAAAGCATGTTAACAGAAGCAGTAATAAAGAGTATTAAATCTGATGTTTTCATCTGTAAACAAGTTTGTCAAATGTTTACAGAAATAATTTTAATTGCTTTTTTAAAAAAATGACAATTTGTGCTTGGTATTTTTTTCCCTCATTTCTCGCACAAGTGCTTTTTTAAAACTCTAAATTAAAAATTTATTAAGTTGACGGCTCAGTGAGAATGAGCGTTCTATCAACGTCTCTGAACTCTCATTACAGCAACTCTGGAAATAAATGCTGCAGGATACACCTGTGTGTTTTCGTGCACGTCAATATTTGCTTCTTAAAATATGAAAATATTAATAAACTTTTTTTTATGTTTCTTTTTTCTTCTTCTTCTTTTGTTTAAATTTCTCCCTGATTTTTTTTTCTTCACCTGTTTTTTTTTTTTCCTTCCTGCTTCATTTCTTTCTATATATTGTTCTTGTTATTCTTTATTTTTTCAATTTTTTCTTCTTTTATTCCTCTTCACCTTTTTTTTTTTAGTTTTCCTTCTTCCTCTCTTCATATTTTTCTATTTCTTGTTCTTGTTATTCTTTTTTTCTGTTGTTTTAAGTTCTTATTTTTTCTTCTTCACCTCTTTTTTTTACAAGTTTCTCTTTCTTTCTTCCTTTTCTTTCTATTTCTTGTTCTTGTTATTCTTTTCTTTTCTACTTACGACTCTTTTCTATTATACTTTCTTTTCTATTTAAGTAAAAAAAAACGAGAGTTAAAAAGCGTAAAAGAAGGCTTAGTGGTAGCGAAAATCGAAAAATATTAAATAATTAAATAAAGATTGAAAAATTAAAATTTTTGAAAGTAGCGTTTTGAGATGGGGATAAATGCGTGTCTTTCGGTCTGCTTGTTGGTTCGTCGGTCTGTCTGTCCCTTCCACCCAATAATTTTTGAGGGGATTATCCGATTTGATTTTTTTTTTTTTTTTTTTGCCTTTGGAAGATTTTTGTGAAAACACCTCATTCCCATACTCTATTTTTTGATTTGAACAATTCTTTGTTCAATTTGGAACAGTTCAAAAAAACTTCACATTATCGTCTGAGGGAAATAATTTGAATCCTACATAAAGCCTGATCTAAGAAATGGATTTTCTTGGAACTGGAAGGAACTTATGACATAGAACATGTACAGAGAAAGACTTCATCCATAAATAATCGAGCCTACCTGATAATGAAACTTATTCATCTGGCTTTTTTGTGCATAATTTTTGATGAATGAATGAATAAATGAGTGGATCAATGAAAAAATGAGAATGAATGAATAAATGAGTGAATTAAGGAATAAATGAGTGAATCAATGAATAAATGAAAATAAATGTATAAATGAATGAATTAACTAATGAGTGTATGCATGTGGAAATAAATGCATGAACGAGTTAGAGAAAGAAAGAAAAGAAGGAAAGAAAAGTGATTAGAACAAACTTCATCGAAAGGAGCATATGACGTAGAGAATGTACCAACTAGTTCATCTAGAACTAAACGCTAGTACTTTATCATGAAACATTTTGATTTATATTTTAAGGGTATTTCCAAATAAAAGAATGAGTGAATAAATGAATGAATGAGTAAATAAAAGAAACAGTAATAATGACTATTAGTATTAGCATTAAATTTTACTTTTTGGCAACCAAAAAAGAACCTTTTTTTTTTCTTTGGAATAAAAGTATTGCAGGCTATAAAAGGTAATAGTATTTTTCTTTTTCACTAAAACATACTTAGTAAGTTTTGATATTAAGCGCATTAAAAGTTAAACAGGTGTATTTGAAAATTTGGAAAAATGAAGAATCTAAGCTAAACGAGTAAAAGAGAGAAAGATGGCCATATTTACCAATTATATGTTAGCACACGGGGAAAGTTGGCTCGTATAGTTCCAGACTAAACTTCTTGTTAAATTTTATATTTAACGCATTATAAATGCGGGAGACTAGTACAAATATGTACGTTTAAATTATTTGACTCGATGTTAAACTAAAACGACGCAAGCGTAAATCTCAATTCTTCTCATTTCAGTAATTTTAAAACAAAAGATTCTCTTAATAACATAAATTAATGTGTGAGCGAATTTCAGGCATGGGTTTTAAGTGACGCTAAAAGAGAAAAGTTAAAGCCTCGGTTGTAGATAGTTTCTTTCTTTTAATGAATGAAATAATGAACTGTTTACAGTATGAAACCTCATCGTAAATATGTTTTAAGACATCGTACAATTTGACTTAATTAAATTCTAATATCAAGCAAATCCAAGCTTTGGAATGAAATTGCTCAGCAAAGTACAAAAATGCTATATCAACACCTTAACGGTCGCATTTTCAAGAGAATGACAGTAAAAGCGCCTATTTTTTATTCCAAGAGAAACATTTAAAATATGTTTAATTCTACCATAAATAGTTTGATACTATCATCTAGTATGTAAGGCAAGAAATGAATACGTTTTCGGCCATGAGGATTGGATTTTTTAGTTTTTTAATGCGCTGCTATTGAACACTCCAGCCCGTGATTTTGACGGGAACGAGTGGGAAGGGGTTAACACGACTAAATTTACTTCTTACCCCAATAAACAAACAAATACCATTCCTGAGAACAAAAACAAACAGATCATTTTACTGTGTTCATTAAAAGTGAGGTGGTTGATGTCCGTAAAATTGAAAAAGAAATACCGTAATTATCTGTGTATAGCCCGCGGGCTATCTACAAAAAAACTTCTTTTTTTACTACCTGCGGGAAATATAATGATGCGGGCAATACACGAAATTTAAAAAAAAAAAGTATTATTAAAAAGGACAACTACCGTTCAAAAATATCGAAATCTGTTTTCCTGCAAAACAAAATACAGAGAAATAAATCGTAGCTTTCGAAACAATGGTTCAAAGCAGATTGGGGTTAGGGCGCTACAGGAGAATGCATTGTTTTCTAGGGTTGTATCCCATGTTTTTTTCTGGGGTGCGGGTTATACAAGGATGCGGGTTATACACCGAACTTAATTTTTTTAAAATGAATTTTTCTTCCTGCGGACTATACAAGGATGCGGGCTATTTACCGATAATTACGGTATGAAAAAATTTCAAACCTTTTGCTAATGCTCATAATACTGGTGCTTCTAAACTGAAAAAAAAAAAAAAAAAAAAAGCTGTGAATTTTCTGTAAGTGTTTGAACACATATTAAAGATAATGAAACCTACCTTTTTTTTTCTCTTTTTTTTCCTGCTGTAAATGTAACCGCACGTTTGTATTAATTTTATATTGATACGCGCTAATAACAATTACTAAAAATGGGAAGTTTGACACATAAAATAATAATGCATTCTGAAATTTCTGCAGATGGCCTTTTCAGAGCTATCGGCTGAGAACGAAAAAACCAAAAGCCTACTGCGAAAAATAAAGAACTGAAACGGAACAAACTAAACCAATAAAATCGAGAAAGTCGCGCGTGACCGGAAATGTGATAAGTTAATAAGCACCGTAGGGCCTGGAGCTTAAATCATTTGCCAGCTTTAAAGGACCGGAAATTATTGTTTTATATTCCAGAAGGCTAGGCGGGCGGGCAACCCCTCGATATTAAATCCCCGATTCTGAGGGATTTAATATGCGCGTTTCGTCATTATTTTTCTCAGAAATGTATGTTCCAGCTTTTAATAAGGCATTGTGATGGAGCCCAGCATACGCGACGAGTTTTGTTGCTGGTGCTGTTGTTTGCTTTGTGTGCCGCCATTAGGGTTAATTTTATGGTTATGAATATGGAGAAAGAGCGATTGTGGGGTCGGGTAAATATACATCACTAATATCGCATAAGAGACTCCTGGGATCCGAAAATTTATGGAAATTTTTCTTTATTGGCCTACTACCTATTGAATTCAAAAGCTTTTTTTTTTTCATTTTTGCTTTTTTTTTTTTTTTTTTGTCTCCACCGTTATGTTAGATTCGGTGAACTGCAAAAATGCATTCGTATTGGAACATAACTATTAATGCTTCGCACATAAATACAAATTACGCTATTTGCATTTGTTGATCATATTAATGATCTTTGGTCCGAATGCAAGAACTCGGTATTGAATTTTATCAAAGATAACATTTTAAAATGATGAAACTTAAATTTCCCTCTTCAAAAAAAAAAAAAAAAAAAAAACTGATTATCTTAGTCAAAAAAAACATCTTTATGGTGATTTTTCTTTTTAAACTTAAAAAAAGAAAACTCATTTTTAAAGCGATATAAACTTTTAGAATGATCTAAAATTTCTCTAAAGTGTCTCGAATTTAAACTGTCAAACATTTTTGCGAGTGGATGTAAAAAAATGCAGAATTTGTGAGCAATATTTTCATGGAAGTTAAAAACTTGTGACTATTTTAATAAAATATTCTTGATTGAATACTGATGATGAATAATTCCCGTTCAGTGCAAAGGATGAAGTTTATAAATTATGTTACCTCAAACGGTACAGAAAACAATACTGTAAAACTTGAAAACGTTGACAGTGCAAAAAGAAACCCAGTCATTATATTTATAGTAGTGAACGTGTGAATACTTATTTATCGGATGTTTGGTAAATTCTTAAAATACATAAATGAATGTATACCTTATTTATGTATTTGGGTGCTTGATTTGCTTATTTATTTATTTATTTTTATTGTTAGCAGCTTCATTTCGGGTTTAAAAATAGTTTTGATTTATTGAACAAATGATTAAAAAATTGCTTGTCGTTAAATTGAAAAAAAAAAAAAAATATCCAATTCTACGGTTCTGTATGAATTAAACAAAACAATAACCTGACAACATGTAATGAATTCGTGGTCTATGGCTCTCATGACAGAACTACGAATATGGAAGACTACTCAGATTAACAAAAAAAATGGGAAATTCGAATTTACAAAAGATTACAAATATTTGCTGTGTTTAAATATGTGAAATGCCATATATAGCCAAAATGTTTTTTTTCTTACTTTTTACTTCATTTTATTTTGATTTATTTATTATTTTTAAAGTTTATTTATGAATGTGTTCCTCCAAACACCTCCGTTTTCATCTTCGCTGCTTTGTTATAACAGGAAATTGTCCATATTTTCATGACTGAGAGTCAAGCTGTTTCGTATTTCGTGACTTACGTGATGAAGTAAGGATCGCATCGATGCTGTCCTAAAATGATAATGAACTTGAAATTTAATCTGAAATTTAAGTAAGATGCATAATTACGAAGACATTTGATATTTATAAGTGCTGAAAAGTGCAGAAAATTCCGATTTCAAGGCTATTTTTTTGGCATTTTTTAGAGCCTTTGGCATTTGTTATCACCCCATCCTGATTTCCATCAACATCCCACACATTGACAATTTCCATTTTGATATACTAGGCCACGGTTGTTTCAGAAACATCTTTTTCACCTGAAGTCCCATTGTCTCCAGCAATCCTGGAAGACAGCGTAGACGCGAAAAGTATTTCCAACTTAAAATATGAGCTCTAGACGTTGCATTAAATATGTGGCCAACAACCTTGCAAATCTTCAACTGCAGATGCCCTTTTCTTCAAGTGCACTGAACTGTTTATTCTTTATGCGGATGTTTTCTTGGAATTATTTGATATCATGTTCCATTGCAAGAAAAAATGTGCTTTCGGATCGTTTTATTGCAGCTATGTAGCAGCAAACACCGTTGTAAGAGCGAGGAATGGGTATCTTTTTGAAAATTGTTTCTTGTTTTGCTTTAATGTGAATGAATGGCATTATAAACATCATGGTACAAATTAAAAGAAACATATCTGATGATGAAGGGAGAAAAGCTCCTTTGATGATTAGCGTATTCAAGAAATGAATAAACTTTGTGTTCATGATACGTAGATATACTGCTGTAGATTAACTTGAAACTGGAATTTCTTCTTCTTCCCCTTTTTTATAATTACGCATTATATTGCTTAAATTTTGTTTCTCGTAGGTTTAAAATTGAATTGGCCGAGCCTATATTGTTCAAGGATTTCAGTTTTAAAAGTGTTTTCTATTATTGCTTACAAAGGTTTTTCTTTTAGACAATACTGGAAGAACATTAATAGTGTCGGTTTTCTATTATTCACGGCATACGTTTTCTTTTAAACAATAACAATGTTAATTTTACACTAATATTGTGTGTTTCTATTATCGCTCCTAATATTATTGCAAACTAATAAATAAATAAATAAATAAAACGTATATTTTTACTACTTTTACTAATTATTTTATCGAAAAAAAAAAGCTTGGAAAATCTCGCTTTTTAAATGTGTTTTTTTAGTAAAGCAGTAAGTTAGTTTATTGCTGCTACTTTACGACAGTACAAGTGAAGCCCCACAAACTATACAAGACTATGTGGGGATAAAGGCTCTGGATTAAATACAGCCCTTATTTAGTTCTTACAAAACAACATAAAGCTTTCTTACGAAACAGTATTTATTCTACTAAGGTTTATGACTGATAATTCTTTCTAAAGTAGGTATATAAGGATATGAAATTCACGCAATGTTCATAAAATGAAATAAATATTTTAAAAGAGAAAAACAGAAAATAACACATTGTCGCAAAATAGAATGTATTGTTTAATACGAATTTTGGGGAGAATTTGCTTCAAATGCGCACAAGCTCTGTTGTGAAATTTAGAATTATAGGCATGAACTTTTAATTCTTTGTGCCGCAGAGCTTTCTTTCTTTCTTTTCTTCATTTTTTTTAGCCGGCCAAGCATTTATAGCTAACTAAAGGGCCACAATGGAAGCGAAACACTACGCAACAAGCAAATTTCAAGGGAATGTACGAAAAATCAATTTGAATCATAGAATTATAACTTTGTATAATTGTAGCTGAAACGTATGAATTCATTAACAGTTTTCTGACAAAACAACGCGATCGATATACGTAAATATATCTCAATTTTTAAGTATGACCTGAAATAAGTTAGTAACTATGCTTCAGTTACATGTCTTGCTGCTTTGTTCTATAGTTCGTCGTTGAACTGAATAACAGAACAAGAAAAGCATTTACAATAAAACCCCGTTAATGCGAACTCCCTTAATGCGAAATGAATTCCATTCCCCATCAGATAATCTAAGAACTAGTGCTAAATTAATCGTTTAAGACGAAATTGATTTGAACGAAATCCCGCTTAAGAAGAAAAACAAAATTTCTTAGTTGAAAAAAAACAGGTAAATAAAACTTACTCTTAGATTCTGATAATTGTTTTTAATACTAGTTTAGTAAATTTCACATAAATTTCCTAATTGAAATGTAAATATAAGATAAATTCGTATACGTGTGTGTATATATGTGCATTTTTGTATAAATATACTTTTAGTTCCAATATTTTCTGTATCAAATGAAACAAACATTTTTACTAAATTCAAAATCCTGCAACCATCGGTTATGGCGAAAAATTTTGGCGTCCCCCTCGACTTCGCGTTAGCGAATTTTGACTGTACATCGAACTCTAAGATAAGAGCTTTAAAACTTTCTTTCCAGAAGAACATGGCTTGTTCCCGAGAATAAACCCTGTTTCTCCCCCCATCGCTACACTAGCTGTATAGCGCGGCATTCAAAACATTTCTTGGCGATCACAAAATTACACTAAAAATTTTGCATTAGTTGCCACCCTTTGTAGTGTTATTGAACACAATTTTCGTTGTTCAGTTGGCGTAAATTTGAAAATTATTCATTTTTTTGCTGTATTTTAAATTTTTTTTTTAGCCTACTTTCCCGTAAAAGTAAAAAAAAATAATAATAAAGCATGAAAGAAGGCTTAATGTATCGTGAAAATATCGTTAAAAATCAAGAAAAGTCAAAAATAAGTGAAGTAATTAAATAAAGATTGAAAAATAAAAAAGTTGAAAGTAGGGTATTGAGATGGGGAAAAAGTGTCTGTCGGTCTGTCTGTCTGTCGGTCTGTCCCCCCCTAATAACTTTTGAACGAATTGTCCGATTGGAAAAATTCTTTTTGCATTCGAAAGATCTCGGCGAGGACATTTCATTTCTATATTTTACTTTTTGATTTGAACAGTTCAAAAAATTTTAACATTAGCGCCTATGGACAAAATTGAAGCAAATTCTGTAAACTCTGGGCACAAGAGCCAAGTTCCTATTGCAAGCTTATTGAAAGGAGTTCTCGGCGTGAAATATTGATTTGAACAGTTTTTGTTCATTTTTGAACAGTTCAAAAAATTAACACAGAACTTACGGGGAAATTTCAACCCTATATAAATCCTGATCTAACGGACCGATTTGCTTGGGAAAAACTTTATCGGAAAGCTCTTATAACGTAGAACATGTAGAAATAGAAAGTTTATCCAGAACTTACGAGCCTATTTTGCTATGAAATTTTTTGATCGGGATTTTCAAGGATATTTCTCAGTGACTCAATGAGTGAAATAATGAATGAATGAATAAATGAAAGAGTGAAAGAATAAATCAATGAATAAATGAATGAGGAAAAGAATGAATGAATAAATTATTGAATAAATGAAAATATAAATAAATGAGTGAATAAATACATGAATGCGTAAATGGATGAATAAACACTTGAATGAGGTAACGAATGAATGAATAAATGCATGGCTGAATAAATGAAAGAATGAATGAGTGAGTGAATGAATATGTATTATCCGTTGAAAAAGGTATATTTTCAATGATTAGAACTAAAGATAAATAAGAAAGAGAGACAAAGAGATAGCTAGATTATAAATTTGAATTTGGTGTATACGGGAAAGTAGGCTCGTATAGTTCTAGACGGAACTTCTTGTTAAGTGTCTGTCTCAAAAAATATAGACGGTGTTACGTTTCTTAACACATGAAATTGTTAATTCCGTTACGTATCGAAATATCATTGCGATTGCTCATTTCTATGAAAATAAGATAAATGAGCAATCGTACTGAATTTTCTATGCGTATATATGAGTTAACCCTTTATCTACTAAATTATATATGCCCAGCATTTTTTTCTCAGGTTTTTATTTATTTTTTCTTTTAAATAACTACATTAAAAGTTAAGGATTTACATAAATATAATACTCAGCTTTTGGAAATTTTATTTCCTTACAGCTAATAACTAGCAGAGTAATTTAACTGTGAAATCAATTCGCACTCTGTTCACTCAAAATATCTGGTCAAAGTGTTTTCTGAGTTTTAAACTAACACATAAAAAACAGTCAAGACCCAACTTTTAAATTTTACTCTTTTATGGATCAAAAATTTAAACGTTTGGCAATCTGCGCAATTATGGCAGCTGAAAAGGCAGCATTGGTTTGGAAGCTGCCCTCGCTCCTCCCAAAAATACTCTTTATACAATCCAAGGTGGATTGTTTCCTGAAAGTGGAATCAAAAGAGTGTTCCTACAAAGTAACGTCGACATATTCGTAAAAATAGTTCCTATGGTGGGGGCGGGGGGGATTTTAAAGTGAGTGGTACTTTTAAGTGCCGTCAGTAGATAAAGGGTTAACATTCTGCTCTCTGTATATTTTTAGACAGAAAACAAACATTAAAATACATCAAAAAATGAATAATTTTCAACTCTACACCAACTGAAGATCAAAATTTTTTACAGTGTACACCACAAAATATGAAGTTTGACCAAAGTCAGCCTTTCAATGCTTCAAATATTACATTGCTTTTTTTTTTTTTTGCTGACCAACAAGCTTAGAAAAGACGGCAAACGAATTAGAAAACTGAAAACTTTCCCAAACTCAATCAAGTGTGCTCATGTGCACCGTTTCATTCAAGGAACAACATCAGGCGCTCTATCGATATATCGATAACTTCCTCTCTCGTAGACAGCCAAGAGAAAAATCGATATACACCTGGTAGAAAATAATTGATGACTTGTAACGCCACGCCTATCATTTTTTCCCCTTCCCATTTATACCTCTTCTCTCATCTCATTTTTTAAGCGGTCGCGTGGGGACCCAAAAAAATATGGAAAAAAGTAGTTCAAAAACGGTGATGCATTAAAATCACTTAATAATATGCAGTTTTATGTCTAGAATTGCTGTCATTATTCATAACGCCCAAAGGAGAGAGCAGAGTTGAGGTGTTAATGTAATGAAGGTGGGCGGTTGTTTCGTTTTGGTGGTCGCCTTAGGGGTGCTTCCCCGTCTTCCCTATTGTGTGATAATGTGCAGTAAAAAGTGCGGGATATGCATTAAAATAGTGGTACCAGCGACGAAACGGTCCATGATCATTTGTCATGCGAAGGAGGAAATAATATTGTTATTTGGTAAACATATGTAACATATTTACAAAGTTGAAAGCTGCGGTAGACGTTGGGCTTTATTTAATTATTAAATTAACTCTCGCATCAGTTTTATGTTTTACTACGGTTTTCGTAATTTGGGCGGGTCAAGATGATAAATATTAATTATTTCGAAGTGATGTGTATTTATCTGTTAGATCTGAGCAAGAGTTATAGGATGATTCATTAGATTTGTATATTTAGCTTGAATGTGAAATTTAAAAGCTTTAACTAAAAGACAGTAACCTTTTCACTTGCTTTTTTCACTATCTTGATCAATTAAATAAAAAAAATTTTAGTTGCTGATATCTTAAACTGTCTAATAGAATTTCGTACGGTTTTATAATGTTTTGAATCAAAATCTTTATCCAAGTTTCATGCAATTTATCACTGAATATATAATATTAGGGCCCTACTCTCTGTCGCTCGCCAATCCCCGAAACTACAAGCAGTTCCATTCGGATCGCTTTTCGCCTCGGGCCCATTTCGCTCATTCACCATAGATTACGTTCTTTTAGTACTATCATTGTTGTACACTACGTTCTTTTAGTACTATCATTGTTGTACACTAGGCTCTTTTAGTACTATCATTGTTGTACACTACGTTCTTTTAGTACTATCATTGTTGTACCCTACGTGCTTTTAGTACTGTCGTTTTTGTACACTAAGTTTTTTTAGTACTATCATTGTTGTACACTACGTTCTTTTTGAACTAACATTGTTGTACTCTACGTTCTTTTGGTACTATCATTGTTTACTATCATTGTTGTACACTACGTTCTTTTAGTACTATCATTGTTGTACACTACTTTCTTTCAGTACTATCATTGTTGCACACTACGTTCTTTTAGTACTATCATTGTTGTACACTACGTGCTTTTTGTACTATCATTGTTGTACACTACGTTCTTTTACTACTATCATTGTTGTACACTACATTCTTTCAGTACTATCATTGTTGTACACTAAGTTTTTTAGTACTATCATTGTTGTACACTACGTTCTTTTAGTACTATCATTGTTGTACACTACGTTCTTTTAGTACTATCATTGTTGTACACTAGGTTCTTTTAGTACTATCATTGTTGTACACTACGTTCTTTCAGTACTATCATTGTTGTACACTACGTTCTTTTTGAACTAACATTGTTGTACCCTACGTGCTTTTAGTACTATCATTGTTGTACACTACGTTGAAATCGATATAAATCGTATATAAAGTTAAGAAGTAATATGTCCTTTCGGAAATTTAAAATACAGCGAATTGTATCCTTAGGACAAAATTCTAAATTCTAACAGCAACATATACACATATAAAAGGAACATACGAATTTAAATTTTTTTTTTTTTTTTTTGACTCTTGGCGACGACAGGAAGAAGTTAAGTACTCTATCCTTTATTGTATATTTTTAGATTGCTTTGAAGACTTTTTCACATTTGGTGCCAAAGAAATTGTTTTAAAGCTTAAAGAAACGCAATGTTTTCCTTGGCGAAAATGTTTTAAAAATAAGAATGCATGGAAAAGTTAGTGTCAAGTCTCAGTGATTGAAATATTTCCGAAGGTGTTGCCCCACTTGATATTCAACTGTAAAAGTAGTTTAATAAATCAAAGAAAAGAAAGGCATAACATGTCAGTTGTTAAGATAAACTTGAGAATCGCTGATGCGATCTAGCCTCTGATTGGCTGCTGTTATTAACTAGCGATTCCACTGGTTCCTGTGACACCATCATTAGATTTTTATACATATAGAAAATGAAAATGATTTATTGAAATAAAGAATACATTATTCAGAATTTTTATTTAAAACAAACCAAACTGTAAGAAAAAATAGCTGTGGTCAGTAAGAAAGGAGCCAATCGTAGTTATCTGTGCCTTATTGAAACCGAGTGCATAATGACATGCTGCGCAGAAAATAGAAATTATTTGCAGGAAAAATAATCTGAAGAATATTTAACAAATTGTTTGTGACAATCTTTTAAAAACGTATACAAATTTGTGCTCTCTTTCCTTTTTTCATTTAAATTAAGGTAAAAAAATACTGAAAACCTTTCAAAATCAACCGTGTAAAGATAATTTTAGGCAATTACAATATTTTTACATAAAAAAATGATTTTTGATTCTTTGACGTGAACTTCATTCAAAATAAACTATTAAATCACAAATTTTAATGAAATTTGAAAACAAGCTTGGCATCTAAACTCCTCCTTTCGTGTTTAAGAATGAAGCTATACGAATAACTAAATAAATAAAATAATATTAAGAAGAAATAAGCTGAGCAAAATTCCATTTAAGTCAAAATTACCTAAATTTATCGACTCGAATCTAAATTTATCGAATATTACTTTGTCCCTTTACAAATTGGTAGTCCATTTTTTGTGACTTTTTTGTTTCAACAGTCATACCTCGAATGTTTAGCTACTAATATCTTTTTCATGTTTTTGCTTAAATTCTATCTATAACTCTATTCATTTGATTTTGGCAATCAGACTGCGAAACTAAAAACTTGGGATGTGATTTTTTTCATAATTAATGTAATCCCGAGGGGGGTGGGTGATTTTTTATGTAATACAATAAAATACCTTTATAATAATAAATAAATAGTAGATAATGGTGTAATGTATAATAAAACATAATAAAAATGCATAAAATAAAAAATGAAATAGTAAAAAACAATGATGTAATTTTTCTAAAAGTTTATTTGAATAAATTAATATACTACTAGCTGATCAGCTGCGGGCTATATATGTTCAACAGTTAAACTTCGCTGAAAAGTTCTGTGAAAACAGTTTTCAAGTTCTGCATTGCCTGCTACTATATTGAGTGAATTAAACGACTTTGCACGGGAGATATGGCAACATATATAACTTCATGACTAAAAACTGGTTTCGGTAGATAAACGCAAATATTTTCAAAAGTCGGACTCCGCGATTTGTGTATAAGAATTATCGCTCAATATAAACAAATTGAGGTGTTTCCACTCCAAAGAGTTGGAAATTAGTATATAAATACATTTTTTTCCCAAAGTCTGTCCCTGCGATTTTTTTTATACGAGAATGATCGCTCGATGTAAACAAACCAAGCTGCTGCCACTCCAGAGAGTCGGAAATTAAAAATTGAGTTATGAATGGAAATAATTTTTAAGGAATGGAAATTAATTTGTTAAAGTCTTCTCCCCTTCTTCCACCGTAAGTTAAGATAATAAACACAAACATTATTACTTTTCTATGCTAATCATTGACCAAATTTTTAGATATCGTTTTATCATAGTTTGTTTTTTGCAGGATATCAGTATCGTATCGTACAGCAAAATTTAATCGTAACTAGGCCACGTTAAGTGAAATATATATATATATAGATAGATAAAAAAGGCTCCTTTAGTTAATTAATAAAGGAGTATAATACATGTTACTCCATTATAATATAATAAAAGAAAGGTATTCCTTGTAGCTTCTGAATGCGTATATGATTTGTCATTCCTAATTTGTACACTAATGGATATCCTCTCGTTTGCAGTAGCTTCAAATAGGATTAATAGCAATTTAAATATTTAACGTACAACTTTGTCTGGAAGATGAATGCGAGAAACAACACTGTACCACAAAAATTTGCGGAACAAATAATGTATACCTTGATTTTTTACTCGATAACTTACAACACGGAACTCATAACTTTAAGCATTTATGAAAAGTTTTTTTGAAAGCCCAAAACATGTGCAGGCAATATATTTTGCAAGCCTGTGCGTCAAAGTGCTGTTTCTCCGACATTCAATAGCAATTCAATTAAACACATTATCAACTGCTGTAAGAGAGCTTCTTTGCCGAGATTGCAGTTGCGCCGTGAAAACACTTTTACGGAAATTACGTATCAGGGAAAATATTTCATATTATTCGAATGAAGCCGCTTCCATAAAAATGAAAAGGAGGTTTTAAAAAAGCGTGCTCTGATAAAATATGATTAGATTTAAGAATATTTCAATCGTAAAATTTCTACGAAATTTTAGTTAACGCATACTTTATTTCTGTAGGATGAAAAGAGTAGTAGAGCATTGATGTATTGCAGAGATTAGATAATATTACAAATAAAATAATTTTGGGGAAAAATAGAACCGACTTGTAATTAAAAATGACCCTAAAACGTAAAAAATAAATTCATTCTTTAAACAACATCAATACGACTTTTAAGTATAATTTTAGAAGTCAACGCAAAATTATGACAGTCTAATTTGTTACTATTATATGTTACTTTATATCGGAACTGTTCCAAACTCTGGGCCATTCATATGCATAATTGGTTCAAGGTTACAAAAGCTTTTATCTATCATAATTTTGCACCGACCTCTAAGACTATGTTTAAAAGTCGTAACGATGTTGTTTGAAAAATGAATTTATTTTTTACTTTTTAGAGCAATTTTTAATTTGAAGTCAGTTCAAATCTTTCCCCCAAAAATTATTTTATTTTACTCCTTTTAGAGTAATACATTTTTCATACAAATTCTCTATTTAAAAAAAGACGTATGTGGGTTTTGCACTTAATTATTAATTGCTATTTAAATTTGAAAACAATATCTGCTTAATACTTAAATTACTTGATTTCGTCAAAATAACTTTTACGATTTGAGTATGTAATACTTAAACCGTTTTCGCTATTATCACGCTTTCTTATCTTTATTTTTTATGGAAAGGTAGTAATATAATTATGCAATGGTTAATTATGTTCTAAACATCATTACGACACAAAAGTAAAGAAAATCATTTCAATTTTGAACTGGGCCGGTTACACATTGACAAATTTTTATAACAATCTTATCTAAAAGGAGGGTAATTTTTAGAGATAATTAACATAATTGAGTTTGAAGTTCTTTAAATTTCGATATATTTCTCTGTAATTTCTAAGTGTATTAAAATATAAATATCAAAGATTCTCATCTGGATATATAGGGATTATCTGGATTTTATATTAGAGAAAAAGAGGTTAAGTCTGAGGCTCGAATTTTTACAACCTGAAGCTCAATGTCGAATTTTTCTCACAAATGGTTATGATAAAAAAAGAGAGAGAAAGAAAAGAAAATTGAAGGAAAGAACAGAGATATGCAGTGATAAAAATAACTGGTTTGAATTCATTCGTTAATTGCATATTTATTTCTCTCTTTTTTTTATAGATATTTAAGAGAAAAATTTAGCTTAGGGATCCAGGTAGCGAAAATTCACATTTCGAATTTTTTCCACGGCAAGACCATTTTTACTTTGACATGGAAGTAGTGTCTGTGTGTGGAATATATTTTACGTAAACGTATACAGTATTAAAGGGCAAAATTAAAAACACTTTTAACAAAACTGCTCAGTTCTATGTTCACAATAGTTAAAAATGTTTCATTCTTTGTTTGAAGATATGAACACTGGAAAATAAATTTCATAATTTTAGTACAGCATTTTCAAGTTTGCGCGACAAAAATTCTCAAAATCAGTTTACACATCCCTTCATTCACAAATTGTTTCCCTCTGCTCTTAAATCATCGCGCCCTAGACGTTAAGACACGAGAATTATTTATTCCACAATATTTATTCGCTCATTTTACGTGCAACTTTTGGTGGTGCAGAATTTTCCAGCCCGAAGCAAGTTATCGCGAAACGCGCCAAGCTAATTGGCAGCGGACGCAATTCGTTAATTTTCCAGCAAACCCTCTGCCTGCAGAGAAAAGCGATTCGGCAAATTTTCGGTGCTCGCGAAGAAAATTTAGCAGACCATTAAAGGCCTGGAGCACTTGTAATTACCGATGAGCAATACTCGTTATTAGCACATAGGGAAAGGGGTTGCGCGCCATCAATAAAGGAACGAACGAAGGTGGGAGGTTCTATAATTACTTAAGGATCACTCGATCGAAAGAAGGCGATATCAAGGTGAGATTAAAGGATAACCCGATTTAACTAACGACGAGGGTTGCGGGGGTGACCTATCGAACGACGAGCTACCATCTTTCTGGCGGGAAGGTTAGTTTGGGTTAAAAAAACAACGCCAAATAGGGGTGGAATATAAAGAGTTTGATTGAGTGTTGTTGAGTTTTGGAAAAAGATTTTTCTGAAGAGTTGTCTAACACCATCTTAGTTTTTGAATTAATATTTTACTAGTAAAAAAGAAAAGTAAAACAGTTAATCAAGTAAAGTTTGTATGTATGTATGCATGTATTGTATGAAGCTACTTTCTTGTTTCTTTTTACATTTTGATAATAATCTTTCAATTTTTTGTGAAAAAACTTCAAAGGGCGAAAAAAGTAAAATAAAAAATTTTATTCAAAAAGTTTCAATCTTGGAGACACTGAGATCTTGTCAACTATGAGATAAATTCGAATAGATGAAACCGTATGTAGTATTATGAGTACAAAGGGGCCGTTCATAAAGACGTCACGCTTTTTTCCCATATATTTGACCCCCATCCCCCCTTTGTCACAATATGTCACACTTCAGCGGACCCCCCCTCCCCCCTTTGTCACATGTCACGCTATGTTGTATAATGCATGATGTCACACTTCTTGTTACCCCCTCCTCTCCCCCTGTCACACTTCGTCACTATTTCGCGAACCCCCCTCCCCCCTCGAAGCGTGACATCATTTATGAATGATCCCAAAGATAAAACAACGTAAAAAAGCACAAATTGTCAGAAAAAATATCGCAAATAGCTATTTCGAGAATACAATGGAGCCTCGAAATGGAATAAAACATTGTTTTACCTTTGTACTCGTATTTTAGCACGAAGCATTTTGATCATTTGTCATATACGTATGCAGTATTGTTAAAATTATCATCGGTTAGGAGCTTTATCATTTTATCGAAGACAAGCTGCAAACGAATGCACTTAACCCTCTAATGCCCAAGTTTTGTTATCGTCGTCCGCCTTGAGGCAGAGTTGGGAATTAGAGGGTCAATCCCCTACGCCCTTACCTACCATTTACCGTGACAGGTATGGGCGAGACCACGAATTGGCGAAACCTGTGGTTAACCTAATTGGCTCTTAATAACTCAATAACTCCGCCTCCGTATTGACGGATTGGCGGTTTCTACTGCGTCCGTAAAAGTACCAATCAGTCAACACGAGCATCGGTTAACCCTGTAATCCCCAATTTTTTAATCGTCGTCCGCCTTGAGGCGAAGTTGGGAATTAGAGGGTTAATATAAATAGGATAAGCATGTGGTGATGGCTAATGCGAACACTTCTATAATAGTTTTCTGTATAATTGGATTCGGATCATTCAAAAAAATAAAAATCAGTCGCATCAATTAACTTTTCAATCGAATAAATGGTACTTTCCATTGACATTTTTCATTTCAGCAGATGATAAATGCAAAGAAAAACACTTGGGGATGACGGAACTTTTTGAATGACAATCGCATGTAAGAGAACCTTGAAATACATTGAATTATGACATTTTTTACGCTTCCGTAAATTTTGCTTTCATGGTTATATCCGCGAAAGTATACCAGCGTAAAATATGTAGAGTATGAAGACATTCAGCCAAATTTCAAAACAACAAGATTCATCATTTTGCGCAACCAGGAACAAATGTCGAGATTGTATGGACAAGCGTCACGCATAAGAGCATGAAAAATATTGTTTCTTTCCCTTTCCCCCCCTTCCTTTTCTTTTTTAATATCCACGCACGAGTAAGAGTTTTTAACGTTACTTCACTTTAGTCTTGTTAATTGATATTGATCTCATAGTCGTAACCAACCAACTTATGTATCAATTATCTAGTCTACGTGGTTTCTCGCAATTTTAGCAGCTAGAATTAGCTTTCCAAATACACAACAACTAATAAACCCCATAAACAGTGCGCGAGACATCCAAATTCTACATTCTACATATACTAATACTTCGGATCTGATTTGTAGGGACGTAACTGCAGATTTCATTGTATGTTGTCATTTCTGAATAAAAACCACGCATTGTTTCCAAGTATTTTACCCATAATGAATATAACAAGCACCTCTTGGAACAGGAGATTGTCACATTTAACAAGATTTTTTAAAACTAAAAATATTCATCATTTTTTCTTTCTTTTATTTATTTATTTTTTTGTAAGAATCACGACTCAAAAAGGATATAGTACAGATGATATGCTTACTACCCACGTTATGTTTACATTTAGCTCTTCATCACAGCCAAATGTCTTGATTTCCGATGCTGCTTTGGAGGCCTCTTTTGAATACGCTGCGCCGCGTCCAATCTTTCGAACTAACATTTCCATTAATGTATAAGATTTTTAAAAAAGCGTAAGAAAGTCGAAGTAAATACAAAATGAATTTAAAGTATTAAAAACAAAAGAAATTACTTGCACTTGCTTCAACCATCCTTCAAGCAGAGAAAGTGCGACCCTTGTTATAAATAAATTTGGTTAAGGTATTTAATCAAAATTATCATGTAAATTATTAGTAACTCTTACTAAATAAAAATAAATTACCTCTGCTGTATTTTGCCGTTGGATACTACATCAAAAGAAGCAAAAATCAAACCCTCTCAATCTTTGCATCACAGTTTTTTTCAAGTTACGTGAGATATCACTGATTGTGTTTTATCTATGTGAGAGCTAATGGGGTCTGTTGAATTAAGAACTATCACTGGAAAGTTACCTAACATATCATACATTTAGCAGAAGTTTCTTCTATTCATTATCTATGTTGTTTTCCCATTTATTTTGGCAAAAAGTGAAAATAAATTTCAATGTTGTTAAAATATTTTCTCGTTCTCTGACTTCTGTCTAATGCAGAAGCATTTAAAGCAGCTGCTTAGAACTGTTACTTCAATATTGAAATTATTCATTTCGCGCATAACATACCCAAAGTAAAATTACAATTAAGTAACATATGTTATAAAAAGTTGATTTTACGGTGTAGAATCGGAGGGAGAAGGACACAAAATGCAAATGGACAATCTGTTCAAGTACCTAGAAGGCAAAGAAATTTGTCTCAGACTTGTCCTTGTCCCTTTATCCTTGTCTGAACGTGAACACTACAATAATGCGCTCTGTTTGAACGGATAATATGAATGACCTTTGAAAAGTTTAGACTCTTGTTTCAACTTGTTAATAAGTTTCGTTTTAAGTCAGTCTTGATCATAAATAATTCGTTCCAACTGTATCAAATGCCACGACCCTTGATCCTCTCTTTTGTGAAATATATTTTCAGTCCCCCCCCCCCCCAACACTGAAGATTTATTACAAACGAATAGTATTTAATCTCTCAATAATATCTAATACCCCCCTCTCTCTCTCTTTTTCTCTTTCTATAGAAAACGTATGCATACCAATCTTTCCGTTAATCACCGAAAAGAGGGATAAATTCGCCAAGCTGCACCTGCAGATGAGTTTTCCTCTTCCCTTCTGATATCTCCTCGCTCCTTTAATTAAATACATATTATCTATCCCAGGCATCTCGTGGCGAATGTTTGAGAAATATCGCGCCCGCTGTTCCTATCTCGAAGATCGTAAATGCCGTGAATCAAAATCATTTAAGGTTCGCAATTTTTCATTCCTTTTTTTATTAGCAGAAAAAAGAAAACCGAGCTAGACAAGAATTCGTATAATAGCATGACTATATTTTTAATTTTCGGGGGAAGCTCTGATCTGAGAAAAAGATTACTCCTTATGAAAACAATAACCCTAACCTTATTGCTTTCGATCTTAGATTTTTTTAGAAACCTACGTCACATATGACGTAGGTTTCATAATAAGTTAAGAGTTCAAATTGGGTATTTCAACATTATTCTTAAATTTTTTTTTACCAATTATGTTGGTAGTCTTTCAAGCCAACATATAGATAGACTAGACCGATTCAAAATTTCGATCATTTTTTCTAAAACCTAATTTAACAACATTGAAAAGAATTAATATTCTTTATTTTAAAATTAATATCCTTTCTATGCACTTAATGGAAAAAGTAATGTAAGTAAACTTTATACTAACTTTTATTTCACGATGATATTAGTTACATTGAGCATATTAAAGTTATGTAATGCAACGTATATCTAATTTTTAGTAATACTGAACAAACACAAAACTTATTATTGAGAAAATTTTGTGGTTTAAAATATTTAAAATTGGCAGCATAAAAGAAAGATAATCCAAATAAAACATTAAAATCTCTTGCAGCTTTAATCTCATTAACATTTTATTTCAAATAACTCAACGACGAAATATCTGCAGATTAAAACTGATTGATTAGTTTGCTCCTTTAAATTGTCTGAAATGTACAAGGATGCTTAATTTTAACGAGATTTTTTCTAATGTTCCGAGAAACTCGAGACTAGAGCATAATCATAATAGAATTCGAGTATTGTTTAGTATAGTGTTTCTCAACCGGTGGTCCGCAGAAAAATTTTGTTGGTCTGGGAACTTTATCTCGTTATATAGTTTTACAGACTTCAAATTCATTATTACAAATTTTTTCAGTGGCATAATACATACAACTGAGGGAAAATTCGCCAGAAAATATTACATCGGATACTTTTGGAAAAATCCTATCTCATCCAAAGCGGAGCATCTAGTGTGTGATGTTTACTTAAAAATATACCGTCGTTTTATAACACTGTGCTAACATTTTACGTAACTACCCCACGAATACTAATAAATAAATAACTAAATAAAATCTTCGCTTTCTTCAATTTAGTCTGCAACTTTTCGTGTGGTTCACAATACAAGTTAAAACTTTCAACGGTCCACAGTATTAGTTGCATTGCGAAACACAGGTCAAACATGTTGATCACTAACATTTTTTCGTTAGTACTGAAGTACTAAAATTCTGAAGCTTTTGTTCAACAACCACTTTTATTTTAATATGCATGTATTTTTATTTAATTGCATGCTGTTTAATTATAAATTTCCAGCTTTACAAATATTTCACAATGATCAATTTCTTTCTGTCAATAGAGACATATATGGATTTTTGAAAGGTTTTTTTTTTCTGATGCAAGACATTTTCCTGCTTTTTGCAATGTTGCAATGTACGCGCTGTATAGAAAATGGAAGATTAACCTTCTAATACTCGGACATTATTATTATGCATGAGGAGTTACAAGTTTTCAACATTTAATTCTACTAACCATTAATGTGATATTGCTTTAGCAGTCTTAAATAAGTTTTCTTAAAGAAAATAATACCATGCTCCAGAAAGTTAAGAGGTATAACAATAGCAAAAAATAAAAATATGTTAGAATGTAAGCAAAAAACAGTACTAATGAATAGTTATTGCTAATTTACAAGCCAACACCATATGGCCGATAACCGTGATGAACTATAAAACATTGTGCGTATATATATCATATGTATATACTATATATATATATATATATATATATATATAAGTTGTCTTTCACTTCTTAAAGGTAACAACGACTGCCACATCTGTATTCAATTTTATTTACTAACATGTTCTAATACTTCGTAATTTCAAAATTTCGCATCAGATTAGTGCATCTATTTCCCCACAACCCGCCCCAGCCCAAAAAGAAATCATTTTAATTAACTCCTGCTCTAAAATAGAAAGTACCTGATGAGACCGAAGTTCGTTTTTATTGGCATGTAAATGTACTAAGACATAAATAAACGTTTCGTAGAATTGATATCTCAAACCAAATGAATCCTGGAGTGGTTTAACAGGATTTGAATGACAGGCAATCTCATTCTGAGTCGGAAAACCTGATCGTGTAAAGCTCAGAGCCAAATTGTTATTGCCAATCACATTTGAATTTTGTCTAAGGTCATTTATTTCTTTACTTTCCATCTCGATGACCTCTTTTTATTCCCTTTTCTGCCTTCGAGGTATTCAGCGAAGAAAAAAGTGAAAACTCGAAAGTACCATCTTCAATGCGAATTCCTTTCATCTTCTTCTTTTTTTTTTTTTTGCAGACGATACGATGCGCAAGAGATTGGAAGCAAAACTTTATGGTATTAATCCATTAATGCCAACCGTCCCTTTTTAGGGACAGCCTGAAAAGTACGTCTGAAGCACCCAAAAATAAACATTTCAACAAAAAATTGTTTTAATGTATTCCTAACCTTAAAATAACTGGTTAGGAATTACATTCAAACAATTTTTGGTTGAAATGTTTATTTTGGAGTGCTTCAGACGTTCTTTTCAGACTGTTCTTAAAAAAAAAAAAAGTCAGGCATTGATGGGTTAACTGTCACTAGAGTTGAAGTTTTGTTGTGTTTCCATTCAGATCTGAAAATAGTTAAACGATGTTTCGTTGGACATATTTGTCCATCAGATATGTTTCATTCAATTAATTATCCAAAAGCACTTTTTGTAAGTGCAAAATATATTTCTCTCAACACTAACCTCCAATTAGAAGCATTGAGGGGCCATGTAGCAAATATTATTCTAAGATTGGGGTATCTAACATACATTTAGAGAAAACCATTCAGCTTAAAAAGAGAAAATTTAACCTTAAGGCAAAAATAATAAAATTAAGACCAAGGCAACAAAAGTAACAAATAATCAATAAAATTCCAAGCGTGTTTCGGTGTTACATAAAACTCTTTCTACCCATGTGAAAAATTGTAAATTTAATGAAACTTTACTCGAATGACTTTCATCCAAAATTCGCGGTTTTAAACATTGATAAAGCTGTTGCCTGTAGCCCCGAAACCTTTGTTTTCAATTTTATTGCCTATTTGTTCGTTTAATTAAGTTTATTTTCTGTGTCATGATTCAACCTAGTTATTTTGCTTTAGAGTTCTCATCTTGCTAACGGTTGCAAATTCAACATACTTTCAGAGTTTTAGATGAATAGAAACATTTATCGGCTTCCATATAAATCCCGTTAGAAACAAATAAATATTTCAACTAATTCCATTATTGGTCGTGCAAGTCACAGAAACAAATTGGAGGGTAATAATAATAACATATTTCAATTATTTATAATTAGTTGAGGTGTTTAAAAAATAACCAGGTTTTGGGCTTAAAATTTACACAGAAAAGCTTCTACTACGAGACGAATAAGACGGTTTCGCATTAAAAAAAAAGGCATATTTTCTTAAGAATTTCACTTTTTTCAGTTGCATCCTAGCTAAATTGACCTTTCTTCTTGAAAAGCGGCGTAGATAAATCATTTCCCTCCCCAATCCCTTAGCTCCCCTTTAATAAACCGAGCGCCAAAAATGTTGCACAAGTGAAAAACCTCTTCTTCCTTAGCTAGGAAGAGGGAAAATTTTCTCCTCGCAGTGTTGCCGGAACGAAAAAGATGATGAACAAAAGGCGAAAAAAAGAAAGATTGTTCCAAGCAAACTGCCGAAAAGCCCATCACTTTACGAAACAAACCCCTGTGTTTGCTGTCATTACCGTATAACGGAATAAAGAAAACGAAGAAAGAACGTAAAAAAAACTGAAAAAAAAAGAGGTGGGAAAATTGCTCCTATTTCCCCCTTTTAATACATTTTTGTTTCTTGGCTTTCATTTTGAGTTCAATTTGTGGCAACAGTGAATTAAAGAGGATGTGCAAACTAAAACTTGATTACAGTGAGTTAAGAATCGTCCTGGGAAACATCGTACCGCTTAGAGTGCCAAATGTCGAATTTTAATCAAGATGTTCAAACGATTCGAAATGCATTTTCTTGAGAAAAAGGAGTCACAATTATTTTAACACTTGGCTGAAAATTTGCTTCTACCTGTTTGTTTCTTTCGACTTTTGGAGTTAGTATGTTTGGTATTTCCTTTTTGGTAATATAATTTCAAACTTAAGTTTTGTGTGAACAAAGAATAAAATGAAACGGAAAACTTTGAGTGGACATATCTAGAGTATATTATTTATAAACTTTTATTTGATAGGTACATTTGCGAATGGCGAGATGTAGTATTCTTTAAATAGTTTTTGGCAATAAAGTAAAGTTCTTCTTAATTCAGTTGCGGCAGTGAGGTGGCTGTGGTATATGTTGCGTAAATGGTATGAAGTTTTCTGGCAGAAATTTTCCTGGTTTTCTTTTGTTCAATACACAAAGCTGAAGCAATCGCGCTTGAAAGTATTTCGGATAAGCAATTTCACCCCAGGTGTTCTGAACGGAAATTTACCGGCAGTAGAGCTCGCTCAAGCTCTTGAGCTATAAAAGCACTAAACAAACCAACATACAAACGTATTATTGACAATGTAAGAAAAATATGACAGAATCTCGTAAACAGCCATATTTGTAAAAGAAATTTCGGAAACACATTTTAAGATTAAGATAATTCTTTCTTCTGCGCAGGAAAAAGTATTGCATGAAAAATTAAATTTTTCATGTAGCTACAAAAAAAAATAAATATATTTGTGCTTATGACCACTTTATGTGATCACGGTTAATATTATCAGTTGTTTAATGTTATCAAAATCACCAAGTCCCGTTCGCTTACATAAAATTACATTAAAAATCAGCGCTTTTTCTAATCAAAACTTCGTTTTATTATTATCAATTTAGAAAAATTGTTAAAATTAGTGAAAAAGGAACTTTTTTTCTGTAAAAGATTTTTTGAACTTCTGTCAGAATTCGTGCCTGCTCAGATGAGAGAAGCGCTTCAAATCTTCCGTCCATGTGTGCAGAAAAAAGAGGATGTCGAACAGTTTTATAAACTTTGTAAAAATAGAAAATCAATACGTATAATTTTTTTTTTAAATAAAGATCGATAATTTACTTATTCTGATTTTAATTTTTTTGTTACTATTATTTTTTCGCTAAATACATTCAAGTCATTTCAACAACAACGTTAATTAACATTGTCTGCAGAAATTAAGTGTATTTGTTTGTTAATGGCAAAAGTATGCATTTTTCCAGTCACAAACTTTCGTCGTTTATCATTATCACTGGGACATTATTATCAAACCATTTTCGCCCGGATGTGGACACATTAAGAGGTGTCCATTGTACAAAGATTGCTCAAAATTCCTAAAATAATATTACATTAAATAAAAATAAATATATACACATAAAAGGAAATCAAAAATTGGTGTTACATTTTTAAAAAAAATTCTTTTGACAAAATTCACCATTATAGCATTAGAGTTTTCTGAGCAACAAGGAGGAAACTCATTCGAGACATATATCTGATTTCGGCAATGATGATGCAACTAGACTTCTATTTACCAATTTCTATTTCATGCATGAAAGGAGCATTCTAAACTAAATTTTTTAGAATCTGGTTTTTCAATGAAAAACATGCTTTTGTCAGATTACAAGATTCATTTGCTTCCAATATTATGCAATTGAGATACGATGCTGATTAACTTAGGTTATGGGCACCAATTTTTGTCATAAAACATTTCCAAGAAAGTTTTACAAAATTTGGCACATATAATTTAATTGGCGATGGTACCACACTTATGGTGGTGCCGCTGAAACCAATGGTACCAATCTCTCGTGAACGCACCTGGTCTGCAATTGGCAGAAGCCAACAACAGACCGTTAGAAATTTAGAAAATAAATTAAAAAATATTAATTTGCGACAATTGCAAAACTATTACAAAAATAATAAAATACATAAAATTACATCAGTTTAAAATAAAGTTGAAAGCCACAAAGGACTAAGTTGTGCTTTTTTATATTTTACCTTTCTCTCTGTCGTTCCCTTTTTTCTCTCAGCTTCGACTTTCACAACTAATTCTTTAAAGAAAAACTGCACAGAATGGTTTAAAACTGCATAAATTACATACATTTTTTGTATTTCCTGCGTCTGAGAGAAGCTACGCAATATCTAGCTTAAATTGGTTATTTGTTTAGGGAGCAGAAGGTGTGTTGGAAAGTGTGAGGGAAAGCATGCCTTTTGCATGACCAAAGTTCCAGAACATTATGTCATATCTTTCTCTAGAAATTTGAAAAAAATGTCTGAAATGAAATTGCCACATGACTTTGACTGTATAGGGCATTTTGTAAATCAAATATAAATTTTGAAGAACATTTTACACTACACCAACATTTTAAAAACGAAAGTCTGCCACATTGAATACCACCCCAATTAAAAAATAAAAAATAAAATAACACACACACATAGTCATATACGAATGCTTTATTATATATTCAATATCAAAGAGTTTCATCAGTTATCACAAACATCCTTCAGAACTATCTTTAAAATATCAAATCAGAACAAATTTTACTTATCCAAAAGAACAGTTTTCAACAATTATTCAGAAATAAATCAAAGTCAAAAAAAATGAAAAAGTGAAGCGGATTCATTTACAGAGAACTGTCCACGCCTTTCTTCTTCATTTTCAAATTCTCATATCATCACCCTTCATTATTCTTCACTGCAATTCGAAAATATTTTTAAACCTATTCATCAAAATTTGTGAAGGGTTTTTTTTTTGTTTTTATCTTCCGAAATACGATGATAGACCACACCTAATAAATGCTACCATTGTTTAAGTGGGAAAACGCATTTTCCCAAGAATTAACGGGATTTTAAATACCTCTGCGTATAAGTAGAACGCATCGTTTCTTTTTTTCCTTGCGAAAATCCGGAGTTTGCATCATTTGCGGTAGCAAGTTCGGTGATTAGAGCATTTTTCTTGCTCGAGGCAATTTCACTTAGGTTAATTTATTGCTCTGCTTTTTTTCTCCTGAAACGATTTAAAATGATAAATTGAGGAAATATCGGTAGACTGGGGAAAACGATTCTTTCGCTATGTAAAGATCCTAAGGTGTTTTATCAATACAACTGTTAAACACCGATAGAAGGTTTCAATTAATTAATCTTAGATGCAGCTCTAAGAAATGCTAAAGGAGAGAAAATAAATATTCAATACCAAGGAGCTTTTTAAAATGGTTTATGAAAAAAAAAAAGTTTGGAAAAACACGTTGATTTTCGAATGATATTCGTTTCAAAGGAGAACATTGGTTGAACTAAAATTGTAATTCACCTTTTTCCACTTTCATTCGATCTGCAAGATCAAAGAAAAAAGAACTTAGGGAAGCCTCAATTGTTTCAATTTACAAATGCCTTTCAGAAGTCGTTGAATTTTTAATCTCTCATCCCACGCAGAAAAAATTATAGGTTGTTTTTTTCCTTCTTCTTTCTCTCTCTCTCTCTCTTTTGTTTTTTGAAAATTTGTCGCCAAGTAGTTGATTGACAAGTAGCAGTGATGCAGTTGAATAAAGATGGCCATTTTTTTTTCAATTTTGTCTCAAGCGCTCTTCCGCCCCTTTTCTTTTCCGTTTTTTAATATAATTTTAACTCAAGCGTCATCCTACGTTGTTTTATAGGACTGCGGCACTAACAAGAAGTAAATTTGAACAACATTTATAAAAATGTTGCTCGGATTCTGTCAAACTAATTGAAATTTCCACGAATACCCAAAGTGACTTTTCACGTTCATTCAAGAAAAAAAAAGTTTCTTAGAGCCTCCCATGTAAAATGGTCTTAAAGTGTAGTAATTCTAGTGAGAAGGCAGGAACCTGAAAAGTTAATTCAACAAAAAATTGCTCAAATGTTTTTGCATGTAATACAGACTTCTCACTATAAACTACAAAGCATTTTTATCATATAGAAAAAGCTTAAGGGGTCATTCCACGGTGACTGACGTTACAATTTGACTAAGTTTTTAAACTTTTAAATCCACAGTGTCTTGAAATTTAATTTTATTTTTCTGAAATTGATCTAAAATACCGTGATAGAGTACAATACTACTACCCATACCTCTTTTTAGATATAAAAAGCTTTTTTGTGTTTAATTAAGGTAAATCAAAAATTGTGACTGATGTTATACAGAAGAGACATTAGGAAAAACAACTTTTATATTAATTGATATTCTCTTCAAACTAAGAACATGAAGATTAAAATTCTTTTTTTTCCAGTCAAGTAGAGATTTCAAACTTTATGAATACACTTCGTTTCATTTTAAAACCTTTAAAATTTACAATGGGGGAAATTTTTAATGACCGTGACTGATGTTACAAACATTTTGTGACTGATGTTACACCAACATTAATCGGTTTAAATTATAATTTATTTCTCCTTAAAAGTCAAATTAGCAATTTTTTTTCAAAAGTACACAAATCTACTTAATTGATAAAAAATAAACAATAGTAAATGAATATAATTATACAAGTGATGTTTTTAGTGCAATTCAGGAAATAAAAAGTGTTCTCGTGCATTTACTACATGTGGTGTACTAAGTTTTCTTATTATTTTTTCTTGTGAATAATAAATTTCATCCACATTGTCAGACCATTTCCAATGCTTCCCTGTTGGAATCATAACACTGACCAAGTATTCATAGTTTTCAATGGCTCTAACTTCACCTGGATAGAGCTGTCCATCATATTCCACAAGAGCCCACTCTCCAATTGTGGCCACCAATTATGGAGCTTGTTCGCTTGGTTTTGAACAGGCAAATGATGTTTTAGGTAATTTTGAGCTTTTGGTGATTTTGTCTACCACATCCGAAATGTGTTGCTGCGTGATACCAGCTATAGTTTCTGAATCAGAAAATATTTTATTCACCTTTAACTCTTTATAACGCAACTGTAAATCGTATGATGATATCTCAAAGATTTTCACACTGCTTGAAGCTGCGGCATTTACAAAATCTTTTACACTGTGAACGAAATGCTTTCTTTTTTTTTTACAGCTTCCCATATCTGCCTCTTTACAGAGCCGCCAATGCTGTCCACTGGGCTTCCCATGTGAAGTAGCAAAATAATTCGATTTAATGAACAATTTATATTTTTCTGTAATATGGGTTTTGTGGCTGCAATGAACTTGTTTTAGAATTGGGCCATCTGACCAAATATGTAAGACTTCAGTTACTTGAGGAATCTTTTCCAGCATTCTTGTTATGAGAGGAATCACAATCTCTTTAGAATGAGACAGTTAATCTGAGGCTATCGCATACGGATGCATTCTACCCGAGTGGTACAGTGCTGCTGCAAATATGCTTACTTGAGCTTAATTAGGAGCACCTGTTTTCCCAATTTCATTGGCAAACCATTTTTTATGACATCCTTCTGTTTTCGTGGAGATGTAGGCAGAGCGCACTTTGCACGAATTACAGCTTTTCCTAAGGTTTTATTATTTTGGAAAAGGGGTTTTGTCACTGCTAATTGAAATTTTGCACTTTAATGTGCTACATTTTTCTACTATTTTTCTAATATTTTCTTTGATTTCTCTTTTTGAGCTGACTTAGGTAACTTAGTTAGGTCATTTCCTTTTTATCTCTACTCCTTTTAGCTTCTGCATTGCTTATCTTTTTATAATCTTCATATTTTCCTTTCTTCTTTAATTTATCTTGTCTACTTTTTTGCCTTTCTGCATCAGTCAATGCCATTTGTGCAGTGTTTAAGTATCTAACTGGAAAAGAGAAAAGTGACTGATGTTACAATGAGACTGATGTTACATGTTTTAAAGAAGTTTTTAACTCATAAAGTGATCTGTTATTAACTATTTAACTAATTGATATTTAAGATATTATCATCAATGAAGAGAATATGGATTTTTATATTCTTAACACTATTTTTCTTTAAGTAGTAAAAACTTTTATAAATTTTTGTGACTGATGTTACATCACTATGAGGCCTAATTTATAAAAAATAATTTTTAATACAATAATCACAGTTTAAAGATTCTTTACTGGCCTAACCTCACATACAGACTAAATTTCAATAAAAAAATAAGATTTATACATACCTGTTAATTTCTTTACGAAAACAAGATGAACTTTCCGAACTTCTCTAAAGACAACAACACATGTGACAAAAGTAACATTGCCAAACATTGCCTATAAAAGTTACAAAAAGGTACTGCGAACTTTTTAAACATAATTTTATAAAAATTCACATATTTTTATCTTAGAGGGAAAAAAACTGCACATCTGCAAGAAGAAAAAAATTTTATGTTGATGTCCCTGTTTTCATGGAATTGCCCATAGGAAGAAATAAAATTAATTAACAGAATCACTTGTAATAAAAATAAGAAAATTGAATGAAACGCACTATTTTTGTATCTTTCTTTCCGAATGATAATTTGAACCATTTCGCTGCTAAAAATTTAGAATGAATAAAATTTTAAATGGCTAAATTCAAATGGTATTTAAGTTTTTATTAAAATTTCAGTTAATTGAATGAGTTGTCCTAAAGCTTGCAAATGTTCTCGCTTCAAATAAGGTCAATATAACTTTGATGCCCAAGTGGTTCGTTGGCAAGTCTACATGGCTTTACATTGATTCGTAGAACAAGAATGATCTTGAAAAAGATTATTCGGCAACACATGCTAAATAATCTCTAGCAAGATTTCCCCCCAAATTCTCTCCGAAAGACGGTTCAGTCTTGTTATGTCGCTCTTTATTTGCAGCACCTCTGGCTTACATTTGTATTAAATGATTTCCAATCGCAATCATTTCTACTGATTGCTTTCGTGTATAACCCCCAGTTCCCTCACCAACTACCTTACAACTCTATCAATTCCTCCCACGCTGCAAAAAATTCTAGTTCAACCTTTCACCAAAAAAAAAAAATGTTGAAATTTAGCTGCAACCAACATTTAGTAGTAAGTTGAACCATTATAATGGTGTAGTTTCACCATGAATGGGAAACTAGGAACTATTATAATGGTTCAGCTTTAGTACCAAACGTTGATTACCGATAAACTTCACCATTTTTTTTTTTTTTTAATAATTTTTTTTGATGAAAGGTTGAACTGGAACTTTTCACGGGGCACATTTGAAGTCCAATATTTCTAGGCCTCTGACTGTCACAGGAAAGGTTGCTGATGTAAACCAAAGATAAGGGAAAATCTGGCAGGAAATCCCCTAGAAATAGTACAAATGAATGACAAATCTCATTTTCCCAACAATGTACATATATTTTACGTTATAGCTATAGATTTTAGCCCTATTCGGATTACATCTTTCAACTGCAACTGTTTTAATAACTACGTGTAACCCATGGCATAGATAAATAAATCGGCAAATAACGATTTCCGAATGTTTATAATTTTCTAAAATGGAACAGAAAATACAATGCATCCGAACCAACACCGATAACGATGAAAAAATCTTTTACTCAGTTGCAAAATATTTCTTAAAAATTCAACCAAATTGCTACTTGGAATAATAAGCTATTTAAGATGCAGAGCTATTAAACGGTTTATAAATTCTGTTATTTTTTAAAATCCTGCTCATCAAAATTTAGTTCAGAAGAAGTCCAAGCGAAAGACATTTCTTATAAGATAGTCTCTAAATCAATCAACCATGAACTCATTTCAAAGATATGACTATTTTAATAATTTGACTTTTTTTTCTCTTACCTTTATTTCCATTCCTTTATACAAGACAAAAAAAAAAAAAAAAAAAATCACTGAATGTTATATGTCAGAAGAGCCTGAATGAAATTCTAGCTTTTACTGATCAAAATTCATTGTAGTTTCTTTTTATCAGTAAATGCCTTAATGCCACTCCGTAACAATCAAAAAGCAAAATAATGCACTACCAACAAGATAATCATTGAAATTATTCAAAATGTCTCTAAAATATCTGAAACCAAACAAGCTGCAAAAACATCTTTAATGCTACCTCAATCTGCCCTCTCTGACTGTATTAAACTGAAGTGAAGAAGAAAAACTCGAACACCGCGCCGTAATAACGGAGTGACTTCTGTCTGATTATTGTTATCCTCATTGTTATTAAAGTACCCGACGAGGTGAATCTTTTTCGAATCGCGTGACAATTCACTTGACATTTGCGTGCATCTGGCAACGGACACTTAAATAGCTTCGCATCGCATTCGACTCTAATCGCATTCAACGTTCGACCAACCCCCCACATTCAGATGAAGAGTTACAAGGAATGTAAATGAATTCTTTGCGTAGGGGTCAAGTGGTTTGAGTCAAAAGAGGTTTTGATCATTCGCTCCATCTGTCAGTTAGGAACACTTATGAATTTTTGTAAATGTAGCGTAAGTCAATGGTATTATTTGAGTAAATTATTGCCTATGCACAAATTATTCAAGTTTTATAGAAAATTGGAGAAAAGCAAGTATATAAATAAATAAATAACTTCCTATCTGTTCCTGATAAGTATCCTCTTTTCAATTTGCTCACTTTTAAATGCATCTCGTCTTGAATTTTGTGAGCGTACGCAAACAAGAGAGCCTAGCTATCTCTTACACAGAAATCTAAAAACGAAATAGCTAAATAAATAAAACACTCAAACGTTTCGTAATGAAAGATTGAATGCTACAAAAGATATTTATATTTTCATTAATAACTAACGCAGGTAAATCGGTTCATGGTCTGAAGAGTTGGAATTTTCTAAAATTCTCCAGTTATCCGCCAGTAGTAACAACACATGAAGAACAGTTTTATGGTTGTAGAATTTTAACTTGGAAAAAATATCCATTCTTCTCCATCAATAGAGCTAACACAACCCTTAACACGCGTAAAATGGTTCAACCTCTCTAATAATAAAGACGTCTAACTAATATTGTTAAACCTCTGAGTGGTTTAACAATAATTTCTTCGGTAAGTAGTCGTCAAGGGTTTTTGAGACAAAAGTAATGTTAATTTCATTTTATAACAGCTTGTTTAATTTCAATGCAATTCATTCGATACATTTTTAGCTCAAAACGGAAGCAGTCACTAACTATACAATATACAATTGTTAAAATTGTATGCTCGTTTCCAGCTAAGTTCCTGTTGACCGTTAGAGTTTGTCCCCCAAATATTGGAAGCCCTATGCCTGCTTTTCTGTTTTCATACAGGAAAGAAATTGAAACTTCAAATGTTAAAAGAGTGAATGGAAAATCATTGGAGCATTTGAATATAAACAACATATTGAATTAAATGAGAAACCTTTGATTTCTCCAAGATTTTTTTTATACTAACGGTAGTAAATTACTACAAATGATGCTCAATTCATGTGTAGAGTATATATATATATATAAATAAATTTTCTTTGAACAAGAAACTGGATTCCTCAAATTGCGTTTTCACTCTGATTCTGCCTTTTGTAATACATATTTTGTATTTAAGTGCTTTTTCGTTTTTAAAGAAAATAGAAGAAGAAAGTTTGTTGTCAAAAAATTCACTTTTCAGTTACCTGCGAAAAAAGGAAAATAGTACTGTGACTTGTGAAGCTGTTATCAAAATTATTATGAACCATTACATGAAAATAAAATTATTTGCACAGTAAAATGCTTTAAAAATTGTACAAAGTTAATTCGCAATTATTTATTTTTTTACAGATAAGTACTAGAACTACTAAACGTTCATCGATTTTTTTACGCACTTTTATCGACGTTGTTTTGGTACAATGGGCAAATGCAATTACCGATATAGTTTGATAAAAGGCTTTTTGTTAATTTTTAAAAGTTTAAAAAAGCAATAATTATAAGTGAGCGAGATAAAAAATTGGATGTAGTAAAATTGTTAAAGGAAAAATGCGCATGGCTTTCGTTTACTTATTTCAACAACAATTTAATATTTTTATTGATAATTCAGAGAATTAATCAATCCAAACTATCCCCTGTCTCAATCAATAAAGTTTCATAATATTGGTGTACGTATATTGGTGTACGTGTAGAAAGATGAATTTCCTCTTTTTAAGTAGTTATGTGAGTTATATTTTAAGATGAGGATAACGAATCAATAACATTGATTATGGTGACGAAATAAACGACAGCATTTTATTAAAAGTTGACTTAAAATAAAATAGGAATTGCTGCCGAGCGATATTTGTAAGTAAAAATTTAAATTTTTATTTGTCCCATTGTTCCATGAAGATGCCATACATATGCTGAGTCTATTTGGCATAGTAGGAGAAACTGAGTGCCATAACTTAAACCATTTTCGCTCTTAGAGAAAGTGATTTCTTTTTATCGATTAAATTAAAGGTGTGCAGTTCAGCTACTAGTATCGGAATCTACGAAACTGGGCGACTTCCTTTTCCTCATTACTTTTTAGCATTAGATTAATGTACGTGAGACAGTTGAAGGAAAAATAATCATCCTAGTTGTGAAAAATGTCTTAATCCAACCCTTTCTTCTTGCGCAGACTATAATTTATATTTTTAATAAATTAGCCCAATTTGCGCTCTTACTATTAGGAACTCTGGAGTATCATTGGAAATGAGACAACTTCGAAAAGAATACTTTCGACAAAAGTACGTGACAAACTTTTTTGATGAAAGAAAGTGTCGTTAGCAGAATTATCTTCATTTCCTACTTCACAAACGAAACAAATTTGAGTAAGAAAACTCAAAGATTTAAGCAAATGATGTCATGCCTTAGGATAAAATTACGTCTGTTCGAAAAAGAAAAGAAAATTATTTTTTCTACCATTAATGAACGTTACTACTGCAAAACATCAATTATTAATTTATGTTATTATCGTCAGAATAAATAAGTAATAAATTCATACATATGATTTGTATCTTATACATATTTTCGTTTTTAATATTTTTTTATTATAGCTTATTTTCATGAATAATATTTATCTGTAAATACAATAAAACGAAACCAGTTCTAGGAGGGGTAAAAGTACACAGTGCAGATTTGCTTGCTACAAAACATGGTGCTTCATTTTACTATATGTTGGTGGGAGTATGTCACACCAAAATATAGTAAAATTAGGCACCATTCCTTTCTAGTTAGCAAATGTACACCATTTTTTGGTGCAACATGCAACTAAATTTTTTAGTGTAAGAAGAAAACGAAAATATTCTAAAAATGCGGAAATGTGTATCATCAACTTTGTAGGTAATTCTATTCTACAAAAAATGCAACTTATAGCTAGAAAATGAGAAGGGTAATCAATTTAAGACCAACACAAAATAAAGGTACACTGTAAAAAATTCCGGTTTTACCTTTCACCAAAAAAAGTGAAATAAATGGTTAAATTTAGCTGCAACCAACATTTGGTACTAAAATTGAACCATTACAACTATTCCTAATTTCACATATTCAATGTGAAACTAGGTTTACATTCATGGTGAAACTAGGTTCACGTGCATGGTGAAAGTAAGCAAAATTACACCACTATAATAGTTCAACTTAGTGCCAAATATTTGTCACAACTGAATTTCACCATTTTATTTCGGAAGGTTGAACCAAAATTTTTACGGTGTACTCGGCACTCTAATTGAAAACCTGTTGCAATAAACGATGAGAAATTATGCAACAGTTCAAAAATTGCAATGTCAACAACAATACAACTACATTTCTAATGTGAATTTGATCTGACATCCTAAATTAACTCATCCCTAACCAGCATCGACATGACTGAAATTAAATGGGAATTAAAAATTCGAAACGTAACTTTCACTACAGTAGAATATCTTCAATTTTCGAACTATATCGGAATATTCATTGTCTTAGAGAACTAAGTCTTTCCATAGACAAAAACTACTGTAGCCAAACATAAGCATAGCTCACACGACACGAGAAAAGATTAATACTTTGTTTGCCCTTAACAAATGAAAACCTAACTTTAGGTTAGAGATAAGCATATTTAAGTTTTAATATTCAAGACTTCAAATTTACTTATTGTTCCTAAATCTTATTAAAATTTAGGGTGCTACAGGCAAAACAAATTTCAGAACAACACGCAATTGTTTCTTTTTAACGAATATTCGCTTGTCAAACAAAAACTAAACAATTAATTACAAATTATGTTTAATGTCAATGAAATCAAAGCTTTTTTTCTTCCTTACGTAAGAGAAATGAATATTGAATAATTCATTACAAACCGATCAAAAAAAGAAATTAATAAATCTATTTTTTGTAAAGCTGAAAATCTTATTTTTCGCTTCCTCTTTAAAAAATTAAATATACTTTCAGGAATTCAGAGCTAGTAATTCCTAAATAAATGAATAAATATGTAATAAAAATCGGAAAGAAGTATTAATTTAGTACTAGAAGGTTTATGCCACTGACCATGGTGTACTTTTTAAAACTACTGATGATTTGCAGAAATTTAAAAAGACATGATCATATTTAATATGACAATACTGTACATTCACTCTTGTTAAGTGACAATAAAAACGATAGAATATTATTTGCCATATCAAAACTCAAGTTTTTAATATCCTTTCTTTTTCTTTCAGCGGCATTGTACCGGGATCAAGACAGGTTGCCTCAGGAACACAGCATGAAGTCAAGAGATCATCTGTACAATGACACTTTCGCAGAAGGAGACCTCATCCTTCAGGTTCGTTCCTTTCTTTTTCCCCCGTTACTTTCTCTATTTCTTTTATTTTGCAGAGAAACTGACAAATGTTATTATACAGAGCATTGAGATTGTTATTTAATGTCATTTCGCCATAAAAAATATCTTAATCTTATATAAATTAAACATCTAATAACTATGCAGTTGGTTTTCGACTCGACATAAGGAAAGAAACAGTTATAATGTGTAATAGAAAGCGGTTTTTCCTTTTTTTCTCAATGTGCCGTAGCGTATGAAAGTTGTGCATTGGCAAGAAAACAGCGTGCTATAAGGAAATCAAATGACGTGTTCCGATTCCTCATGGGTCTTAAAATTTCCGATTTTGGGATAATTTTTTAAAAGTGTTTCGATTTTATTTCTTTATTTTTCTATCTTTCTTTGTTTCTTTTCTTTCTTCCTATCCTTCTTTTTTTCTTTTGTCACAGCTTACCTACTAATGTACAACTTTCAACATTTCGACATTAAGTCAAACGAAAAAAAAATAATAATAAATAAAAAAAATAAAATCACTTTCTGTCGCAAAAATGTGAAACTTTGCCAAAACGGAAAATTTGGGGGTGCCCATGAAAAACCGGAAATTATTACATACTTTATTTTTTTCATTATTTCGTAATGGTTTTGCCTACTAAAACAAAACTTTACCAATCTAAGGTACATCGTAAAAAGAAATGAAAACAGAAAAGGAAAATCGCTAATTTTGAAATCTTGGGGCCCAAACACCCTGGCCAGAGCTGAAATACCAAAAATGTTCCAGTCTGCTTGGTCTGCAAATCCCTAAAAGTAGATTGTACCCGCTAGCACATTTTTACTCCAAATTAAGAAAGAATTTTCTGAGCTGGAAATTCATTTCTTCAGCAACTTCGCTTCAAATTAAACAGTCGTATCAGTTACAATATTTAAATTCTCAAAATAAATAAACAAATAAAAAAGGAAAAAAAATAAAAAATGGCGGTGTTAGAAAATGGTATTTTTTACACATCAGAACCCTATTTACTTGGTGCATGCAGCAGTGACGTCACCGTGTACACCATGGTGACGTGGCGAGTTTCAAGGCCTGAACGTTACACTTCAGATGGCGACAAGATATTTACAAGATTTAATTTTAAAAAAACACTCACACACACAAAAGAAGACTACGCTAGATTTTTATTTCATAAGATATGAGTATCAAACATTATTATGATTTTTAAACAATCTTAAATAGCTAAAAACTCTTTCCAAATTAAAAACTGTAGAAATCACGTTTTCAGTACTTGAACTTAAGACCATTTTGTAAAAATGCATTAAAAAATTAATAATTATAAGACAAATTCTTGTGGAGCTCTTTTGGAGCCCTTATCCAACAGTTCATTCTGCTACCCGTTTTGCCGCTCCTTTGCAATGCCGCCTGATGCGACCGCTTCTTCGCATCATAGCACCGCACGACCCTGCACGTGTACCGCGAATAGAGAAAATAGCGAAAACACGCAAAAAGGCTAAAAATGAGAAACCAATAAGAAAATTGTTCTGGCTTAAAAACTTCAATGTATTGTACATTAAATGTTCTACAAGAAGGTAAAAAGAGTGTACAATACAGTAAACATTATTTGTATTTTTGCACTAAAGAAAATGAAAGCAACAAAGAAAAAAGTGTACTTAGGATGGAGCCAAAGTAAACTAATTTGAATATTAAATTAAACAGTACAACACTGAACTGTACAAAAGATAAAACGAAACCAAAAAAAAAAAAACTTTAGATTTGCGGTTTCTTGAGGGAAACAAAAGAAAAAACAGTCACTTGTTGTTTTTTTTTTTTGTAATAGAACATTTCTTCTTAATTCTTGGCTGCTCTTTTCTTCGCAATCGATTTTGGCACAATGCTCCTCGAAATACAATACGGATTCGAAAAGCCCTGCATCCTTTCGATGTACAATAAGCCTCAACGAATGTGTTTAGCTGCTTTTCTTAGATAAGTACGGTAGTTTTTTTCTTGGATCGGTGAATAATCGAGAGTTTATTGTGTGCAAGTTTTATGAAGTAACTCTCAGTATGCATAATTTCTTGCTTTGCTGCTTAAGCCAATCACATCAGATAATTTAGAATGAAAATTTGACGAAAATATGAAACTTCAACAGCTAACAAAAATGTATAATGAAGCGATGCCTAAGTTTATGAAAGGAAGAGGAAATTTAGTCGGGGAAAAAAATTATGAATAAGACGTACTGAAAAGGACGGAAATTTTACTGACATGTTTTTAAAAACTTGAAAAGACGTAAAAATATAAAGAAATTGTATTAAATAAGTGAAGTCAGCCTTTTAACTTTTTAGGTTAATTTCATTCGTTTAGTACTCTTAAACAGAAGGATGTCCGCCATTCACAACTGTAAAGTAAATAAATATATATTAACAATTAATTAACATATTACAAAGATATATGCAAAATGCTCAAAAATGCTTTGTGCTGAAAGATGAGTAAAAGGAAAAAACAACTTAATACAGCACAAATATAGTTTGCAGTATTGATTTACCAATTAGTGCTTAATTCAGTTTTTTTTTCATTGACTTACATAATAAAGAAGATAATCCTTTTGTTTTAATAGGTGTACTAACTAAAAAAAGTAATAAGGTATTATTCATTTAATTGATTTATTTTTCTTTTTTTTTCCTTTCCCTTCTTTCTTTCTCTCTCTCTCTCTCTCTCTCTCTTTCTTTTTGAAAATATAGACACAAACGAGATAATTTTAGAACACGTAGGTTTCTCAAAATAGTTTCTTTAGCTTCTTGACATAGAACTTGTGGAAAAAAACTTCTGGCTACGCAAATACTACCTGTGTCAATTTAGCCGTATTTCGTTTTTCTAAAAATTGGGGAATGGAAAGGGGGGGGTTGCAGTAGAATAGACCTAGCTAGTTGTCTCTACTTGCTGTTAGAGTCTTGACCGTTGTCATGGTAACTCATAAAAGGGCGGCCATAACGGAGCTTCTGATTGGCCGGGGGATCGTTGACTTCCGACTGACTGTCCAGCTTCCGCGCCATGTAAAATGGCGTCTCATCTAATGACACGCGCTTTGTTGTCATAGCAACCGTTGCCAGGTATGCACGCGACTCGGTACCTTTGCAGAAAAGATGGCATCAGGAGTTTTTTCGGTCGAATTAAAGAGAAAAATAGCGACCAAATTCTATTTTTTAGGAAATGAAATATCTTTTGCAGCCTCGTGGCGATTATTATTTTTTTAGAGGGATGAACTGTAGAATACGTTTGTTGATTGCGCTATCGTATGATATTAGGCCATTTCAAAAGGAAATCTAGCCAAGTTTTATTCGTTCTTCAAAGAATGCTCTAACTATTGATTCCATAAAAATGGTAAAAAAAACATCGTCATAACTCTAAATCTAAATTATTTCAGATTTACTGCTACTAACAACAATATTATCAAGATTTAGCAGAGATTTTTGAAATACTCATGAAGAAAACTAACCTGCATAATCCACTTTTATGGTGCAAAAATAAAAAAATAATAATAATTACAGTAGATATGTGATAGATTTTCCTGATTAATTCAGAAATTACTGTTGTTAATTCACCTGCAAGCAATTTGTAACAAACACTATTTACTTCCACAAACATTTCGAACTTTTTTTGAACTACTCAGTAAGAATTTCAATGTGAAATTTATATTCGCGCATTAAATCAATCGTAAAGCTTGTTTTTGCTCAAAATGAATTCGAGTATGTAATCTTTCGGGTTTCAATCAGTTTATTGAGTGTCATACATCTAAATCACATAAAAATCTTGCATTCATTCCTGCTAACCGTCTCATTTGTTTTATTAAACATTAATATTTATCTCCCGAATGTAATTTAAGATTTGTGTTGCAAAACTACGAAGTAAAGGACAGGTTTTATCGCGTTTTTCCTATTGGTGACCTAGCTATCGAGGCCTCAATGGCTGAGCGGTCCAAACGACTGATTCCAGTGCCTGCCTGCGCGCAGTGAAGAGGCGTGGGTTTTGATTCCCACTTTCCCCTGGGTGTATTTCCTTCTTTTTATTGTAATTCTGTTGTGCTGTCTTGTTCTATCTGTCATATTGGACGAGAGTTTGAGGCATATCCTTGAGAATACCAAATAAATTCGAATATTAATGTGATGAAATTGTCGTTTACAAACAAACTTAGTTATCCAAGGAGAGAGCAAAACAAGCGCTCCCAAGCTATTGCCCTGGACAAACAAAAGCAAATTTGCTACAACAATGTCTCCAAAAATTTGTTTTACGCAGTTTAACTCTGATACCCCTTAGATTTGTGGCTGTAGCAGGCTCAAAGTGATTAATTTAGAAATGATATCTGCCTATGAAGTAAACGATTCGCCTTACGTGCAGAAAGAGAGAGAGAGAAAAGAAAAGAAGGAAAAGGGGGAGGGGGGAAATCAACGTGAAAGAACACAAATTGTGGTGACACGTGTTTCGCTGTTACAAGATGATACGCATTTAGCATTGAAAGTTTTGGACAAGTTTTGCGTCCTTTAAAACGCAAAACTTGTGCCTTTAGTTTTTATTACCATTCTGTGTTTTTTATGTTTTCTTCTTTTCTTGTTTCTGAGAATTTTAGAATTACTGTTATCAGTTTGTGATCTATTCACGTATCACTCGTCTTTTATCAGTTTTATCAATACGTGATTTTATCACTAGTCCAAGTATACGGTCAGTTATTTGTGACACAAGGAATAAAAATCAATCAATCAATCTATCCCAAGGTTTAATAAGTTTAAGGACACCAGCACACAAAGAGTTGTAGAATGTTAATCCCACAATCTAAAGACTTACATCTTCATTATATTGAATGTTTTAGAAATTATTTTAGGACAAATGCCGATGCATCGAAATCTATTTTGCAGTAAATTGTAAATGAATACCTACTGAACGATGGAACAGATTCAACCTCGTAAGGTACACATTTGCAATGAACATTCCATACACGTAAGGAATTACAAGGAACTCTTTCGTTAGCATTTAGTAATTGGAGTTACTTCACATAAATAGCACATTTTTGTCACAGAGATCTTGTATCTTAGTTGACGAGGAGAAGTGAGAAAAAACAAGATTCTCATGGTAAATTCCACGAGTCTTTTGCTCTGCCTGTCCTCTGTCAAAATATTTTTGTTTTATTTCTAGTACTAAATATTAAAATGACTTAATGAATTGGTGTACTTTCACAATGTCATGCCTACTCTACAAACAGAGGGGGTGATTTTTGTTCAAGAGACAAACATTTTGAATTAGCAGAATATCGTTTGTTACGGCGATCGTTTATACGACGTTTTAGTGTGGTCCAAATTCTTAGATTTAGCCAGAAGTGTCAATGGATTTCTGACGTTATCGTTTATACGACGTTTTTCGATAGTCCCTTCGGAGTCGTATAAACGATACTCCACTTTGTAAAAACATGTAGTGATAGACATGACCGAAATTTTTTTTACACAATAATTCAAAATGTTACTAATTCCTCCACGATTTTTAAATTAAGCATGAAGATGTATACGCACACCAAAATTTTTCAAGGTGTTTTAATAGTTAATACCTGAAAGGAAGTAAAAAAATTGTTCTTTGTCATGTCTGTCACATATGGAGTTAACGTCATACAAAATGCCATGAATTGAATAAATCGGTGTTTTTCATGTCTGCATGCCACAGCCTGAAGAAAAGTACAAGATTTTAATTACCGCCACACATACTTTGACGTCCCATATTCAGCCAATTAATACGAAGATGAAACCAAGGCACCTCGTAATAAGCCAATTTTTCCTATTACGGAGATTGGTCATAAAATAGCAACGAAGAGATCCCGGCGTCTCCTGGTCTGGGGTCTCATTAGTAACTGCCACCAATGAAAGAAACAGGAGAGATTAATAGACAAATTCTTTACACATTGGGATTGCGTCTGACAAGTGAAGAACTGAACATGGCCCAGGGTCGCTCTTTCAAAGAAACCGGGGGCGAGCGGCGGCTTCTTTGTCGTTTGGCAACCGAAGCCACCTTTATGACACCTTGCGTAGTTAAGGGGGGAGATACAAATCAAAACTTAAAGAAACCAGGTCAATAAATGCAGGTGGATGAATTTGTCGAGTGTATCATTAGCAGTTTGGTTGGTCTGTAGACTTTGGCATATATAGCTTTAAAATACTAGCCCAGTTGGCTGCATAGTATTTTTAAGTCACGTAAGCCAAAGTTAGCTACCCTGTCCAAATTATATTTTTTCCACTCTAAAATTAATTCATTTCTGAATACCGTAATTATCGGTAAATAGCCCGCATCGTTGTATAGTCCGCACCCAAATCAAAAACAATGAACAGATCACTCTGTAAGGTACACTATTTATAAGGAAATAATTTTAAATTACAGCACACTTTTAACATTTAAAATTATATTGCAAAAAGTTTACATTTTACCATATTTTGTTTATGCATTTTGTTTATACAGGGACTTCTGCTCTGGTCTTACTCTCCTATTGTGATTTAATTGGTGTGGAAACAAAGGCTTGCATGGGGAAGTTAAGAGGGATGTGTGAAATTGAATCATCGTTTCGAAACCTATTATTTATTTCTTTCAATTTAACAATCAATTTAATTTTCTTCTTATTAATAATTATTATTTTTAAAATTCCGTGCATTGCCCGCATCGTTATATTGCCCGCAGATAGTAAAAAAAGGAGTTTTTTCGTAGATAACCCGCGGGCTATACACAGATAATTACGGTAGTTAACATCAGCTAACTTGGCAGACTGAGGATCTTTTTTTAAAGGGGGGGGGGGAGAAGGGGAATGAGTCAAAATGGATCCTTGATGAAATAATCAAACACAGAAAAATACACTTAGCAAAATTATTAGCATTCATCAACATAAAAGCAACTTTTTTAAAGCTCTATATCCCATTGCTACACTGTAAAAAATCTCTCCTGAAAATAACGGAAAAAGAACTGGCAGCAAGAACATTCTGCTTCTGATAATATTTTCCCGTGACTCAACAGAAGTTCCATTTCTTTTTTCTTCGTTGATCCTTTTAAATACAGCAACCGTAAAACGGAAAAGTTCGGTTCTCCTATTTTCAGGATCGTGAGGTAAGTGATATTTCCGTTTTTGGAAGGAAAAACCATGTTTTGAAGCACTACGGAAAACTTCCGTTAAAATCAGTCAAAAACAATCTGAAAATTCAGGGTTTTCTTTAACAGTGTACATAGTTTTCATGCAGATAACTTCAACCTAAAATGATATTTTTTTCTGAAACTCTGATTTCATAACGAAGTTATCTTTACAAAAAAGTCAGCTTCTTAAGACAAATCGCTTTGAAAAGTAATTCAAAATAAAAATAAAAAGATAATGCTTAACGAAAGTTCGGATTTCAGACTCTTGAGTTCTTACGGAAACGGGAATAGAGAAAAAGAGAGTGGGAAAGGAGAAGACAGAATATCCTAAATTTAAATTAACTATTTAGTTATCTCTAAGTTAATCCTTTAGTTAGTCTAATTTAGTTATCTGTACAGATAGTTACCATTGTTGTCACAGCTTTTGATATCCAAGAAAAATTGCTGCCGAATGTTTCTCATTCAAGCATTGCTCTAATTACCATCCACAAATAATGAAAAAAAAAAAAAAAAACAAGTAAAATGAAACTAAACTCACTAAGAATACACTAAAACGACATCATCACTCATCAGTCATCAAACAAAATAAAAATGTGTAAATAAAATAATGAAGTTATTAGAAAATTTAAAGTTTACAACATCAAATTTCCTACAAAAAGGACGTATATTTACAAAAGAATCCTAAAAGCAAAATAGCAGATGCGTTGCAATTGTAACAATCTAAATAATGTCCTTAAAGAGTTAAATGATATTCTACATAATATGAATAAAAATAATGAAGAAAGAAAATTAATAAAAATGAGGCCGTATTAATCCTAATTTATTTCAGAGTCAGTTTTCATTTACTGCACATTGTGTGGCAACATTTGTATTTGGTACACTATCTCTATCAACTTTTATACAAACATGCTTATTTATTCCTCTTACACTAATGAAACGACGCATATAGAATGCAACAAATATAAGGGGATTTAAATAAACCATCTGTTATGATAGGTGATAAGATGTGTAAATGAAAAATGAAAGACTTCTAAATAGAGTACTAGTTCGTTTTAATATCTTTACTTAAACTAAATGTCTGTTGCAAAAAATGTCAAAAAGTATTTATTAGACTTGACTTATCATATCGTTACTCATTAAGGAATTTCGGCCAACTGCTTGTGAGTTTCTTCTTTTAATTTAATTAATTTATTTATTCATTTAATTTTTTATTACTAATACACTAAATACGCTGAATTCTTAATGAGCCAAGATATCATATGTTCGTTTTTGGTTTACTACTATGCATTATATTTATTCATTCGTTGATAGTTGCCTTATTTTCCTAACAATCTCAGAACATGAAACAGTTTTTCTTTTTTACATAATCTATCCCTCAGCAACATCCGCTGACATGATTGTTCTGACACATGATAACTCAACGTTAATTCATTAGGAAATTTGGACAAAACACAAGAATGCAAATGCTGTCAAATTCGCATGATTTAATCTTATGCGACAGTTCTGGTTTTCAGAACAATTAATGTTTTTGTGAAGCAAGTTCGACCAACTCTAAGAATGTCGTTGATGACTTGTTGCTGTCCTTGAAACTTTTGACAAATTATTTGTTGAAGAGTAATTTATAATTTTATTTAAAGAGTCAGTTTTTATTGAATTTTGTGTTTGATGATCAAGGACAACTATGGTGGTGGTAGAAAATCTTTGAACAAAAGGATACTTATTCTTATAAGGCGATTACCAAACATTTCTTTCAAATATCTAAAATGTTATATATTTTCAAAAGGAAGCATAAAAATATTGAAACTTGCCGAGTGAATTCCTGCTAAAATTGTCTTTTAAATGTTATATTTTATAGAGTTAGCAAGTTTTTCTCTTTTATTTTATGCGAGCCTACTTTCACGTATACACCAACTTCAAACTTATAATCTAGCTATCTCTCTCTCTCTCTCTCTTTCTCATTTAGCTTTAGTTCTTAATTACTTCAAATACACCCTTTTCAATGGTTAATACAGCTTATTTATTCATTTATTCACTCATTTAATCATTCATGTTGTTATTTACTCATTTATTTGTTTTGTCATTTATTCGCTCATTCATTTACTCATTCAATTATTTATTCATTCATTTAGAAATATCCTTAAAAATTCCGATTAAAAAATTTCATAGGAAAATAAGCTCCTTTAGTTTTGGTTGAACTTCGTATCTGTAAATGTTCTACGCTACAAGAACCTTACGATAAAGCTTTGGTTCCAGCAAATCCGTCAGCTAGGATTTACATAGGATTGACATTTCCCTGCAACCTCTACTGTTAATTTTTTTTTAACTGCTCAAAATAGGAAAAAAATGTTCAAATCAAAAAATATTTCTTGTCGAGAGCTCCTTCGAATAAGCTGTTCAAAGGAACTTGGATTTTATGTCTAGGGCTCATAAAATTTCCTTCATGTTTGTTTCCCCGATACCGTTAATGTTAAAAATTTTTGAACTGCTCAAAATTGAATGCAAAAATTGTTCAAATCAAAAAATAAAATATAGAAATCAGATGTCTTCACCAAGATCTTTAGAAAAAAAAAAAATCTTTCTAATTGGACAAAAGTTATTGGGTTATTAAAAGTTATTGGAGATTGGGGAGGGGACAGGCAGACAGACAGACCGACAGACACATTTTCCCCATTTCAAACCCCACTTTCAATTTTTATATTTCAATCTTTATTTAGTTACTGCACTTTTTACTTTTACACATTTTTTAGTTGCACATTTTTTACTTTTCCTTATTTTTCCGATATTTTTACGATACATTAAGCCTTCTTTCCCAATCTATTTATTTATTTATAACTTTTACAGGAAAGTAGACTAAAAAGTATAAAATATATTGAAACTAATCAGCAAGGAGTTTTCGTATTCTCCCCCAAGTATCCGTTTTTTGAGCATATTTCGTTCCCCTGTCTAATTATCTCCCTTCTTGTCAGTTTCTTTCTTATATGTATGTAAACACCATGATCTACCCAACTCCATCACCGCGATCCCTTTTGTTGTGGGGAGGCACCGTCTTGACCTTTAACCCCGTGTTTTGTGCTCGACCCTGCGGAGATGCCATAATATTTGCCCACACAGATTCACCTGCCTGAGAAACGAGGGTTGGAGAGCCCTGTCTACTTCAAAGTTCTCCTTCGTTCAGAAGTTTTTCATTCGAATCATTACAAATGCATGAATCAAATTGCAATTAGTGGTATTCAAAGATCTAGACGGATGGTCTGATAGATTGGTTGATTTCTTTCCGTTTAAATTTTTCCTTTTTTGTATTCCTTTTTCGAAATCATTATTGCGTATGTGAAAGATATCGGATGTCATTTATCCAGAAACTCACATCTTTTGTATTGAAAAAAGATGACTTGTAAACCCCTGTAGATATTTTGTGCTTGTTCATTTAAGGTTTCTACTTTGTTTGAAATTAAGGCTTATTATTCATTTCGGTTTTTTCTTTTTTTTTTTTTTTAGGCTCTGAGTGGGTTTCTTCTCATACTCACGTGTGATGGGGAAGTCTTTTACACGTCGCACACTGTAGAAACATACCTGGGCTTTCATCAGGTAAGATAAGCAACATTTCAACTTTTCATCCTGATGTATTAAAAAATGATAAAGTAATGAATATTAATGTAATGATTTATTGTTTAAAACACTTAAATACCATTGCAACTATATTCATTTTCAAGGATTCTATGTTTTCATAACGCATAGGGGGAAAATATATGATATCGTAGGGTATGTAGAATAATAGAAATCCCCATCCAGCTAATTGAAAATGGTTTACAGCAATGCAAGTACTGGATATACTGCTGTGCTAGCACAAACACAGGCCCTGACTATAGCACGGGCACCCGGGGCCCGTGCCCTGGGCAGGAACTCTCTATGGGGCAGGAAAATTTTCCATAATATCATTTAAATTCCTTTTTAAAAATTCGTAACATAAAATAATTAGTTTAATTCCGCTGGAAATACTTCATAATAAGAGGTTATTCTTAATAATAACCAATTTCACGTTTACCATAGTACACGCACACATGCATACATGTAAGTAAACCATTCCAAGGGGGCAGGAAAAGTTGACAGTGCCCTGGACAGGAAAACTTGTTAGTCGAGCCCTGCACAAACATCAAATCTGCAGCTGTCCTTACCATGAAATATTGACGAATTAAGTTTTGTATCTCCATGTGTTTGATTCTAGAACCATTTTATCAGAAAATTTCCCCATTCACACATGACCACAAAACATTGTATTTATGTAAAATAGGCGACAAAAGCCACCTACTGGCCGTAATTCAATTTTGCCAGAAACTGCAGTTGCGACTTTTGTGCTTAGCACGGAAGTTACAGGTTCAGTTTTGGAAATTTCATTCAAAATTATTACTGTTAACGGTGACCGGTGCTGACGCAATTTTATTTCTGCAAAGTGCTCTGAATGTCAAAGGGCGGAGATAATGGGGGCTCTGAAAGTTAGCAAATTTCTCAGTACAAGTTTCTGTTACCATTATGTAAGGTAATGTCATAATAAAGTTCCTTGGCTTCACGGCAAAATTCGATTTATCTACGAACAAACAACAACCGTTGCACTCACAAGATAATTTCCAATTTTCTTCTGTGTTATCACAATCAATAAAATGAAAAAGAAACTAATAATCTAATATCACGGGCTAATTAGAATATTTGTGAAAGTCGATTAAATAATCTTATAACCTAAACAGAAATAAAATCGACCTCCATTTTAGGTGAAATATTTATAGAATACAAATTTTTGCACTACTGTTTCAAAGAGTTCGTAAATTCGTTTTTGTTGTGTGAATGTGTTTGTAAAAAAAGCTTCTGGTTTTTCTTCTTTTTTGTCTTTCTATGAAAGCGATTATGTCATAGAGATGGTTGGAAATACATAAAAAATTTAAAGAAATAAATAAAATAAAAGGAAAGGAAAAAAGGGGAAAATAAAAGATATAGTAAGTAAAAAGGAAGAACAATTGCAACTAAAATTAACTCTTTTTTCCCCCAAGTGGATGATAACAATTCGTACAATCAAATTTCAACATCCGACTTAAAAGTGTTAGAACCAAAATTTTCATGCGTTTCCTCGCTTTTAAAATAACGTAACAACAATGATGACTTAATGAAATTTTATAAGTGCATATATATTTCTTCAGTTTATGTTTGCGATTATGCACTTTCTCTGGATTGGAAAGGGAAATGTGCGATGTAGATTTATTTAACTAACGAAAAGATCACAAAGTTTAAACGGAAATCCCAACGCTTAGGACGTATCATGTGAGATATAATGTAAGAGTTTCTTCTTTCTTTGTACAACTGTTATGAAAATTAAAATACCTTGTTCATTAAACTGAAAAAAGTTAGCTCTGTTATCTGCAAATTCTTAGCAATTTTCTTCCCTAGGAGTAAGAAAATAAAAATAAGGGTGCGACATTTCCAGATGCAGTCACCTGTGACTGTTACAAAACATTACTGATATTTATATTACTGCTCACAATATGAAATTAATAATAACCCTGACTCTCCCGATCGCTTTTTACAATTATCATGGGGAAGGAGAAACAATTCAAGCAACAATTTATTAATAATGAAAAAAAGAACGCAAACAACGAGGTCGAACTCATTACATGTGTATTTGTTACATACGATTCCTTTCGGTCGCGTCATCTCCCCGACTCCGCCCCTTTTTTTCAGGATAAAGGGGTTCCCATTCATTTTTTCCCCTTCTAATCATTTCTTTTCTCCCTGTTCGGGGGACGGGGTGGCGGGGAGGTGATTTCGCATCGCGCGGGCGAATCCCGGCGCCGCTTGCGTCTGCCGTTCTCGTATGCCCCGATGGTCGGCCGGCGGAGATAGACGTCGAATCATTGCATCATTTCTGAGTAATGAGGTTTTGCCCCGGTCAGGGTTGCAAGAAAGAATCACTTTGGCGACATTGGCGAGAATCGGTTAGGTTAGCCGAGATGGAAGGAGGCTGAGGAGAAAGTGCTTTTATCTTGAAGTGAAGATTAATTTTGCGAGGCACTGTGCTGAACTGAAAATGTGTGCATATTAAAATCAAGTTGTCATTTTTCCCAGCTGCAAGAAAAATATATTTATGACACATAAAACACAAATTGCATTTGAAATTTGGATGCTTGCATTGCATTTCAATCAAGAAAACAAATGCTTTAATGGTTGAAATACTTAATGTTAAAATGGATTTTAACACGACCATCTATTATTTTAGTTCAAGTATAACATAACAGTTGGATTTTTTGTTTATTGATTTGAGCAAAATTATATATGTAATTCCTTCGCCCGCTTTGCTTGTAGTATTGAAGTTTTTCCCGAATGGGAATGAAGTTTTTCCTTCGACATCAAGTAGTTACACCTGATATCGACTTTTCAAAATTTTACTCAATTTAGAGTAAAGCTTTGGGCTAAGTTCTTAAACAGCATAACATTCAAACAGCGGCCAATTTCTAAGAATACAAATTGCTTTGGAGAGAATAACTAGAAATATAATAACAGATTCTTTAATCAAACAAGGTCAACGATTACTTAACACGGCAATTAAACGGTGCGGAACAATGGAAAGACACGCTACTAGTTCTCCAAAATACCTTTCCGATGCACGTTGAGCAAAACTACCTGTTAAATGCTCACTTTTTTACTTCTTCTCATACATTTCAGACCATTGGAGGCATCTAAAGCAATAAATTTAAATCTTGAGTGAAAAAAATAATAACCATAGTAATAATGCTAGTAACAATAGCATAATGAAAATGAAACTTTAAAAAATGAATGAACATCATTAATATTATTGTTACTATTTATTAGAAAGAATCGCTATGGGTATGTTTGCAAGAAAATATGTATTAACTTGAGCGGTTTTAGTTAAATACGAATAAAAAATTGCTCCATTTCTTTGCAACCATTTGGAATTTCTAAATAATGGATAGAAGAATTTGCTTCTTTTACAGTTCATTATATAGCGCTCGTTATGATATTCATTTGTAGTTTTCACATGTTTAATAGCAAATTAAAGGCTTGAAAAAGGAATTCAACGTTGAAAAATTTTTACTATAATATTTTCATTAACATATTTTTGCTTCAAAAATTAAAGAATCTATTCCAATTTCATTTATCTTGCAGTTGTTTAGTTGGAGAAAATATTTATAGAACAGCATTCCTAAACTGAAATATTTTCACTTTCGCACATAAGCCACATTTGCAGCCACATAAAAGGTAAAACATATCTTCGTGTGAAACCTACCGAAGTGGTTGGCGTATTTTAGATGTAATGGCTTTGTAGTTGACCGATATATTTTCCACCATCGCGATTCAGTACCTAGTATGTAGGTAAAGGCCGTGGTAGCCTAGTGGTTAGAGCGTCGGACTTCCACCTGGAAGGTCGCGCTTCCGGTACCCGCCGAATACCCACCATGTACACTTGGGGAAACGTGCATGTAAAATCAGTGGACCCCACTACCTCGCAAAGTGCGCAGGCAATCCAAAGGCCTCGACTTACACGTAGGGGTCTGGTGGAGAAAAGTATGTAGGTAACATTATGCTGATGTCAACGGTGTTAATATTTGTGAGCATAAATGATAGTTCCTGTTTCAAATTATTGTAAGAGAAGCTTGTATCCAAAGATGGTTTTAAAACTTAGTCATTATATTATTAAATAGGAAAACTGTGGAAATAATAAATGTGTCAATCAAATATAATAAATTCATCACCATAGTAAATGAAATATTTGTGGGAACGACATTTCCTTATGTTCCCACATAACTGAAGCACTAGGTCGTAGGGGAAAAGAACAATACAAAAAATTCCTAGCAGATGTTTTTGTAGACGTTGTTGTTCTTATACGAAGAACATAAGAAATTTTTAAATGTTTAAAGGTTATGTCATTTTAAGGCAAAAATTTTGTTTTATACCTGAAAAACTATCAACTATCGAAGTGTTAGAAAAAGTTTATCACCTTCTATCTCCAACCAGCCCTTTGTTTCTTTTATTCATCTTCTTATTTTATCTGTTTACTTATATTTTTCTCATTTTATGTATTTGATATATATAGAGAGAGAGAGGTTCGCCTTTTTTCTTGAAAGTATACAATAACATTTTCTGACTTAGTCGAGCATTTGGCAAAAACTTCTTAATTTTGACTGTAGAATTACGCCAAAAACAAGCAATTATTTTCACGAATAAGATTCCCCTTAACAGTTAACAGATTTCCCGGCGAATCAATGCTCGCTATTAACTACCCAGGGAAGAGATATACCCAACTAGTATTGGAATAACCATTATGTGGATTTCCCCAGAAAATGACTCCCTTAAGAATTATTTTAAATCTCAGAACTTGATCGGGTTTAAGGCACTGAAATGTTAATCGTGTACAACTTACATTTACTAGAGGAAGCCTCTTCCAATCTGAGAGAACAAAACCAATCTTCCCCAAACCACAGCTTCCTTCAAAAATGCGTTCTCTCGATAATCCCCCCCCCCCCTCACAATTCTCATGTCGCTCCCCCTCGGGCGCGGGCGTCGCTTCATTAATTAACCTGACATAACAGATAATTAGTCGAGCACGCTGGAAACTTGGCGCTGTGCTGTTTAATGAGGTTATCAATAACTCCACTAGCCCCATCGGTTTCTGATGCCTATCTCCCCTCCTCCTTTTCCCGAATATCTCCGGGGCCATCTGAATGATGTTCCCTGTCACCTTCCTAGGGGTGCCCCCCCAACTCCCCTACCGGAATCGCAGTTTTGTGTGTATCTATACTTCCTTTCTCTGCTCCGAATCTTCCCTCCCTGTGCCAGAATTCCCCCTTCCCCTCTTTCGTTTACCTGCACCGCCCCTATCCGCATCCTCGCTGATTTATGGAGATCGGGGGAGCAATATTTGGTGGCGGTAGCGCTTGTTTTTTGGACACCATTGGCGAGATTTCAGCGTGATTTATTTTGCCTTTAAAAAATTCTTTAGTACCGCTTATGTGCTAAATACAGGAAGTGCGAGGGAAGAAAGAACACGAGTTGAATTGTCGCAGCTTCTGCTTTTTAAATGAGTAAAATAATAATGTCAGAATAGCGAAAAGACTTAAATCCCGCTTCTCTCTTTGCCACCTCAGTCTGTCTTCGAGTAGTACTTGTAGATAGATATTTTGTTGAACAATTCTCGAGAGGTGGGTGGCGGACATGACAGAACACAATTATTTTGTTTCGTTTCAGGTACTAAATATTAAAATAACCTAATGCAATTTTTTGTGCTTACACATCTTCATGCCTACTTTAAAAATAATGGAAGAATTTTTGTCTATTTAAGGAATAAATATTTTGAATTATTATCTGGAAATCTTTCAATTTGCATGATATCTGTCACGGTAAGTTTTTATACAATAATTCAGAACATTTATTTCTTTTTTTGAAGTAGGCAGGAAGATGTGTAAGCACACTAAAATGCAAACGATTATTTTTATATTTAGTACCTGAAATGAAACAAATAATTTGTGACTGACACGACAAAAGCCATATGCATTAACCACAATTTTGACCAATTGAATGCAGACTTACGGCAGTTCCTATGTGCTCCGCCCTTTTTACGCCTGTAAGTTGTACGAAAAGCCGGCATGGCGGTCTGTGGATTTCCAAGATGCAGAAAATCGCCTGCGCTTAAGTCGCATGATTAAGCGGAGCGTAAAAGATTCCTTGAGCAGACATTTAGCTTGGATGTTCTCGGTTAAATTAAATTCCTAGTGCAATTTCGGATCAACAGAGTCGTGGTGATCGCCTTTTTAGATGGAGAAACTGGACGTCAAAATTATCGTGCGGCGATGGCACGACACTGGTTGTGGTGCCGCTGAAAGGGATGGTACCAATCTCTCGGAAATGCACCAGGTCTGAAATTGCAAAAGGCAACAGCAGCCTATTAGAAATAAATATTGTATATGTTGCCAATTATTGATTCCTGTAACTTATATTTGGTAAAATAAAACGCTTTTGGGATGACCAGGGATTTCAAACTTAGTGCCATTCCAAAGCACCATAATTGAGCTTTGAAATGGCACCAAGTTTGAAATGTAGGTCACCCTGACAAGGGTTTATTTTATCAAATTTAAATTACAAGTGTCAATTACTGGTAGCATGTGGATAATTGGAGCTTTTAGGTATTTGAATCATTAAAAAAATGCCTTTTTTAACGGTGCAATTATTACTTTTTAGCCTACTTTCCCGTAAAAGTAAAAAAAAATAATAATAAAGCATGAAAGAAGGCTTAATGTATCGTGAAAATATCGTTAAAAATCAAGAAAAGTCAAAAATAAGTGAAGTAATTAAATAAAGATTGAAAAATGAAAAATTTGAAAGTAGGGTATTGAGATGGGGAAAACGTGTGTCTGTCGGTCTGTCGGTCTGTCTGTCTGTCGGTCTGTCCCCCCCTAATAACTTTTGAACGAATTGTCCGATTGGAAAAATTCTTTTTGCATTCGAAAGATCTCGGCGAGGACATCTCATTTCTATATTTCACTTTTTGATTTGAACAATTTTTTGTTCAATTTTGAACAGTTCAAAAAATTTTAACATTAACGCCTATGGACAAAATTGAAGCAAATTCTGTAAACTCTGGGCACAAGAGCCAAGTTCCTATTGCAAGCTTATTGAAAGGAGTTCTCGGCGTGAAATATTGATTTGAACAGTTTTTGTTCATTTTTGAACAGTTCAAAAAATTAACACAGAGCTTACGGGGAAATTTCAACCCTATATAAATCCTGATCTAACGGACCGATTTGCTTGGAACAAACTTTATCGGAAAGCTCTTATAACGTAGAACATGTAGAAATAGAAAGTTTATCCAGAACTTCCGAGCCTATTTTGCTATGAAATTTTTTGATCGGGATTTTCAAGGATATTTCTCAGTGACTCAATGAGTGAAATAATGAATGAATGAATAAATGAAAGAGTGAAAGAATAAATCAATGAATAAATGAATGAGGAAAAGAATGAATGAATAAATTATTGAATAAATGAAAATATAAATAAATGAGTGAATAAATACATGAATGCGTAAATGAATGAATAAACACTTGAATGAGGTAACGAATGAATGAATAAATGCATGGCTGAATAAATGAAAGAATGAATGAGTGAGTGAATGAATATGTATTATCCGTTGAAAAAGGTATATTTTCAATAATTAGAACTAAAGATAAATAAGAAAGAGAGAGAGAGATAGCTAGATTATAAATTTGAATTTGGTGTATACGGGAAAGTAGGCTCGTATAGTTCTAGACGGAACTTCTTGTTGCTTATAAAATGCAACATAAACAACTGCATTGTAATAATATTCATCCGGCAAAGGGTCATCACCGAAGAAGTTAAATATGTCGCTTTCTTTTACGAGTTAATGACCATACATTAGCTGTTATAACATTAAGTATTTTCTCTGGCAGCGGCACATTAAAAAAAAGTATCATTTTTACCAAACGAATCTTTAAAGATCACGCATATGGATAAAAATAACCATTACAATAAACGAAATAGTCAGATTAAAATTAAAGACTTTAGAATTGTTCTGATGCGGAAGAAGAGAAACGAAGTGAAGGAGATAGAAGCGCAAGCCGGTGGCGTGACGGAAAACTATTTTCTCCCTAGCACTGAATGAAATTGTTTGATAGCGCTTAATTTGTGTTCTGTCGTCCATTTTGTATCGCAGCGAGTTTGCGGTGTCCGATAGCCCTTTTTCCAATTGCGTGCCCAATTTTTAAAGTGACTCCATCATTTAGATTCCAAATGTTATTTAGAAATACGATTAAAACAGAAAAAACAAGAAACGGAATTTATTTTGTGTATGATTGCTGACATTTATTTTTATGGCATTTAAATTTAATGTTGCAAATAATGTTTGCTTTTGAATTATTCATGGTAGCATCGATTGCTTTTTTCGACGTCGCTTTAGGAAATGAGATAAAGTAACTATTTCAATCCAAATGTAGTTCTTATGATGATATTTTGATTCCTTGTTGCTTCCGTATTCATTCATTATGATAATATTGGAAATTCTCGTTTTATATAAATATAAGTCAAAGAAAATGGTCTGTTTTTTAAGAATTATTGATACAATTGGATTTTTGAAGTTGAATGATAAAATGATGCAATATTCATATCTAGTTACTGATGGCGGTATATTACTAGTTGTTCGATTATTCAAAACGAGATAGGATGAAGTCATCCACCAACAGACTATATAACTTGAACTGTGTTTAAGTCAATTAGTATAAGTCAATCCCTCTGAAAGTTCTGGTTGTTTTTGAGATTATATTTACTTTAGCAGATTTAGCAGGTCTTTTATTTCGGAAAATGTTTAATATAGTCAAAACTTGTTCAATATTTGTCTTAAAGACTGCTGTCTTATGGAGATTTTTTTTTTTTTTTTTTGTTGTTGCTTCTAATGCATTTTGTTCTTGTACTTGTTGGACTTTGTTTTATTATTTGTAGTTAATAATGATATTCTGGGCACTCTGGTAAAAGTCACTCACTAAATCACCCCCCCCCCCCAAAAAAAAAAAAATGTAGAAAAGAAAAACAGAAGGACTATTGAAGTGAATTCGAAAAATTGCAATTAGCTATTTCATAATGTAAAAGAATTCCCAATTTAAAACTTATATAAATAAACATAATGGAGGAAACTCTAAAAGGCTTTTTTCTGCTTTTACCTAACGATTTGAGAGTTTAAACTGACAATATCATAAAACTGTAATTATGAACTTTTACCAGAAAGTAGCCATATAATCAATGAAATATTTATGCGGGATTTCTATAGAATTTTCATAAAATCTGGGGAACATGCCGAATTTATAAAGAATGTCTTTTTTATTTTAATGAGATGAGTATGTATAGAGTATAGTTGTATAAGTATTTATAAAGAGTTAAAACTTACAGTGTCAGATCGAATGGAAAATATGTACAGAAACTACGGAATACGATATAATCTGTAGAAAAACAATGATATTAAATTTATCAAGAATATTGTTTGTCTGTGAAAAATATGTGTACTTATAATTTGTGGAGCACAATTAATGCAAAACCCACCATTTTCAGGCAACAATTAATGTGATGAAATTTACGTACGCGATTTCAGAGTTACATCTTCAGAGCAGAAAATTGTGTTCTTTCAGCAAAATGGCAATTTTTCTTGCGTATTTCAAAAGCATCATAGCTCCACAGATAACATGATGTTCATATAAAATAAGAGATTTATCAAGTCTAAATTATACTTTTTTGAACGGTGATGCTTCATTAAATTTCAGAAAGTGTTATATGGAATCAGGAATGTTTTAATAAATAGTGAAAATGATAAATTTAAGCTTCTTGTTTATATTTGGTTCAAATACACTCAACAGAACACAAATTCGGGCTACAAAATAAAAATAAATTTGAACTTGAACCGCAGTTGATGATACCGAGTTCAACGTCTTACCTTAATTACGTGTGACACAAATTCATTGAGCGTTAATTCACTCCAAGTTCAATGTATTGCTGTATAAATTAATCGCAATATTTCAATTAGTGATATTTTTAAGCTCTGTTTTTGTAAATTAAAAGCTGCTATAAAATACTTTTTACGGTATTATGTGCTTGAATTCAGTTTTACTACTGCTAATGAATACATTTTTAACTGGAAAAGTACTCGGGAGACTAATAAATATTGTGTATTAACCCTTTATCTACTGACGGTACTTATAAGTACCATTCTCTATAAATTCCATCCAGAAACCATTTTTTACTAGTATTCTGATGGTACTTTGCAGGAACACTCTTTGAATTTCACTTTTTCAGGATACATATCAGCATGGGTTCTATAAAGAGCATTTTAGAGAAGAAAGGAAGATAGTTTTGAAACCGATGCGATGTTTTGAGCGGACATTTTGTTCAGATTGCTCCTATTTTTTAGAGTTTCGTTCCAGAAAAGTAGTTAAATTCAAGAATTAACTCACTGATTCTTTTTAATGTGTTAGTTAAGAAGTTAGAAAACTATTTGACGAAATATTTTGATTATAAAGTGTATGTAATTAATTTCACAGTTAAAACACTTTGTGGCGCTTATTAGTTGTAAAGAGATAAATTTATAGACTGAGCATTTTATTTATATAAATCCCTTAATTTTCAATGTAAATACCCAGACAAACTATTTATGTAAAAAAAAAAAAAAAATACTGCAGATCATAATGCAGTAGATAAAGGGTTAATATATTATATGAGGAATATAGTGAATTAAAGTACCATGATTTCATTCGTCAAGACTCCTATGATTTGATTTGTGGCAGAGTCCTATGATTTGTTTCCTGACACATTTCTACGATTTGAGTCGTGTCGCCATAAATTGACTCTGGTAAAATTGATGTGCTATCCTAGCTCAAGTTGCTTTTATACGATGTAACTGAACGGTGCTGCTAGAACTTCTTGGGAAGATATCAGCTCAAAGTACTTTCTCTCGAGGAAGGTGAAACCAAATTTATAAGACAATCGATCAACTTGCAAGTGGACAATGTCTATCCTATAATTTGCAATGCAGATGATTCGACTTATATACGAGTGCTCCCAGGAAAAAAGAAATACATGTCAAATCCTTTAGCTTTCGAAATTTCTCTTCTTTCTTAATTGTTTTCAGATTATGTTTTAAAATTGTTTCCTAGTCCTAGATTGATTGCTTTCAAAATTAAAATTCTTTTTTGCCCTCTTTGCCACAATTGCTCTTTCATAACCAAAATTCATAGCAAAAAATAAACTTCATGAGCAAACTTGCGAAAGTATAAAATTTCTACGAAGATGGATGTCGAGGAAAGAATTTTTCTAAAAGTGAATAACGATCAGAAGTTTTGCCTTTTCCCCGCATCGATAGCGACGAATGAAGTGCCAAAAACAGCAAGTTCCCTAATCCATTGCCCCTTGTCTTAAGATTGATGAGGCCGGCCGGTTTCGTGAGCAGAGCACCAGGTGCCGCTGCGTACCATACCTTAATTAGAAAGCACACAAAGTGTTCCCTCTATTTTTTTAAATGTTGTTGATGATGAGGATACATCGCCCCAAACATCCACAAGATAAATAAGAACCCAGAAAACTGAATGCATTTCTGTATCCTTTCTGGCACTTTGAGCGATTTTGTTTTGGTTGTGGTCGTGGAGACAACGGAAGGCTTATTTTTAAAGAATCGGTATTCGCCGACTGCCCTTCCGAGAATTCTTTTATTTAGAAAAATCATTTACGTGAACAACTTTGTAACCGAAAGCTTAGTGATACAGTCACGTAAGAAGAATTGCAAAATAATGAATAAATTTTCATTATTAATGAATATCGTTAGCGATTTAATCAGAAATACTAATTATTTATAACGATAAATTAGACTGCTACCTTAAATTATTTAGTCTTTAGGATTCTTAATTTACAAAGGAAGTGGTTTAATGATTTAATACAGTAGGGCTTAAAAGTGGTAGATTTTATATTTAAACTTTACATAACTATTCAACCTGAGGCAATGAAAAATTCTATCGATATAGTTAAGGTATTAGATGTTTTGCAATCTGCTAGAATTGTAATCCTTAAATTTTTAAAAGTTTTCTTTAAAGGAAATCTTTTCTTTTAAATGATCAGATTTAATAAACATTTCCTAGTCTTCGGGCATAAAGAAAACTATTCGATAACTTAATTTAATTTGCATTTTTCTCGACAAAAAATGCATCAAATCTTTTGCCGTTTGAATTTTTTTAAATTTAGATGAAAACTGATTTGTTGTTTATTTCCTTTAATTTTTCTGGAAACTTGATCCACAAAAGTGTTGTTTTGGAAAAAAAAATCATACTTTAAAATTATTTTCATGCATTTTGAACATCTTTTTTTTTTTTTTTTCTTGAGTTGCTTTAACCGGGGGTCAGCAAACCGGGTGGTTCCTGTTTACTTGAAAATTACTCCTCACAATTATCCTGATGTTTACCAGTAAGAAAGAGGAAAATGCAGTTTGCTTTCAAAATACATTCTAACTACGTCTATTCAAAACTTTAAAAAATAAAGATAAAATTATTTTCAGTACCTTCATCACTAAACGATAAGAACTCATATTCATGTTTGAAATTAAGAACAAGTTACCCATGTGACATTATGAAACTTTCTAAACAGCTTCAAATGCTTGGTCTTATTAATTAAAATGTTTACTACCTGCACGCGAATTGCTTTTTGAATTATTTTAGTCGGATAATATATAATAGTGTATTAATTGTTTAATAAATTATGCAAAAAAATTTATTTTCAATATGGCTTTTACAAAAATTTCATGAAGCTTTAAACGGCGAAACTGGCTCTTTAGAATTAAACGTTTATGGACCACTGTTCTAAACTATTAAAAATCCGATGTCATTTTGTATTTTTACGAAGAATACTTCAAAATTTCAAAAAGGGACACAGTGAGTCTTGTTTATTATTTATAACATTTTGAGAAATTATAAACTAGATTGTTAAAAAAAATAAATAAAGGGGAGCGGGAGGGAAAAAACAAAGAACGAAAAGAAACAATTTCCCCCTAAAAAGTTTACTTCGTCTGCAACATAGATTCTGCCATACAGTATGTAAGAAATTATTTTGATAAAATTAACAAACACGAAGTTATATATATATATATATATATAATCCTTACATTTACCTAACATTAACTTTAATATTAAAGTCGTAACTAACTGTATAACTTAATTTTGTGTCAGATAAATTTTGCATCAACCAATCTTACTTTCGAAACAATAAAACGGGGATAGTAATTACGCCTCTGGTTTTTTTTTTTTTTTTTTTTTTTGTTTTCTTAAACAAATCGCAGTTTTAAAAACACGTTTTCTCAGAAGAAATTGGAAACAAAAAAAAAAAAAGATGAATGAGTAATCAATCAGTAATACCTCATTTTATTGCTTTATTGTGATTTCGTGCCGTGTGTATGCGTTCATTCAAAAAAGGTAAAATTCATTCAAGGTATGATAGCAAAGTGACAATATACACTTCACAAGAAGACATTTAAGAGTAGATACGGTCTTACAAAACTGCGCGTTCAATAGCAAAGTAAATATAATTTTTTCGAAAATAGTTTTCTCTTCTTACAAAATAAATCATCATTATCATTCATTTAAATCATTTTTCAAGCATAATTAATAATAATCTTAAGTCAACAATTTCCTTTTTAAACAGAGTTATGATTTCCTGCAATTTATAGCTTAACATTTTCTTATTTTTCAGTCGGATATTTGCCATCAAAGCGTTTACGAGCTTGTTCACTCAGAAGACAGAGAAGAATTGCAGCGCCACCTGATGTGGAATTCGCAACTGCCTTCTGATAGAAGCGCCATCTCTCTTCAAGAAGCATTATCGCCAGGTAAATTCTACAGTAGTGCAACACATTAAGCGTACTACTTTACCGCAATTTACAGTAAATGTACAAATAAAGTAATATTTTTAGTTTTCTTTTTAATGATTTGTGTACTTCAGGCACATTAAATCGTCCTTATCAACACGCTACCTTGTTATATTTTATATATATATATATATATATATACACATTGCAAATTCAAATACTGTTTTATTTTAATAAGAAAACTAAAGCCGTCTTGCAAATTTTTCAAACCACACTTGGCAGATACTTCATTTGAAAAGTATCCATCCACCTCACTCTTGCTCCTTCTCTTCTCTTCAGACATTTTTAAAAGTAAAATTTAGCAAAGTTTGAGTGCATTTTTAATTTTTAAGCTACATGTTCGATGTTCCCTACGGAAAATTTATTTTGCTTAGTAGTTTAAGAAGGAATTTCATGCGGTGCTTATTGACCATTATCTTCGAACTGGTTTTCAGTGCGTACATAATAAGTAGCTCCTTATGTCTAGAAAACCGTCTAATGTAACATTACTTTCTCTTAAAATAGATGCAACTTTTTTTCTACATAATTTCAATTAGAGAATCGTTTTTCGAGACCAGAAAAATATACCAATGAAAACTTTTTTAATATGATTCAAAGATTCGTTGCTGTTCTAAAAATATTAATTGGTGATAATCATCATTTACCCATTAATAACTTTTCATGTCGAACTAGTATTTCTATAGTTTTCTAATTTTTTAGCGTAGCTATTTATATTTTATACACGTTACAAGAATGTTTGTGGAATTTTTTCTTTTTCTTTTTTAATATTGATCACACCAATGGTTGATAGCTCCTTGACACACGGCTGTTCCATTACAGTAAAAAAAAAAAGAATTACTGCATAAATTTAGCAAGGCTCTTATGGAAAAGTAACGTATGCAATGAATGGAGCTTATTTTCGCAATATTATGTTGTTCTTTTATTTTCCTTTCGCTCTCAGATACAAAGTTTTTACCTTGACAACTGAATAAGTAAACGAAGGGGGGGGGGGGGGGGGAAATAGGGTTTGATAAAAAATTGTTAATTTAGAAAACTGTTGCATTGAATGAATAAATACCAAAAGAAATCTTAAGATTCGTTCCATCTGTTAGCCGCGAATCGGAAGAAAGAAAAAGGTTTAGTCGATCCCATTGTTCGCAGAAAAGGCAGGACCTTCATCCGAAAAGATGGCTATACACAGATCACAATCAAACGTATCTCTACCGTATCGATCTCGAACCTTTCCCCATATAAAGAAGGGAAAAAAAGCGCTGGGAAAACGAAACAGTTTGTGTGTCTGTTTGTGTTCCGTCCCTCTATCTCTCTCCATGCGCTCCGATATATCGACTGGTCTTCTCTCCCTCACTTTCTCTCTCCGCGGAGAGATATTTGCTAGGAGAAAGCTGGTAGAAGTGAAGCCAGTGATGGAACGGAGCGAGCCCAGAAAAGGGAAGAAATATCGATACAGAAAAGAAATAAAAGAGCGGATATGAAATGAAATGAAGTTAGAGAAAATGAAGGCCGGTAAAAAAATGCCATTTCAATCAGAAAGAAAAGAACGTCATTTCTTTCCTTGGAGATAGGTGATGATGTTCATTTGTTGAGTCTTTCAGCTTATGGGCCTCTTTCTTTTCCACGATTCTTTAATCTAGATTCAAAACTAACCTCATATTTATAAATATAACGTATATTGCTCATTCCTGAAAGTCCGTGCTGTTGCTAGTTTTCTAAACTAAGTTATCAGATAATAAGTTAAATTCTGCGACATAGAATGATAAGCTAAATCAATGGTTCCCAACCTTTTTTATGTCTCGACCCCATTTTTAACAATTAGGCAACCCGCGACCCCCAGATATAAATACATACACACACACACACACACACACATATATATATATGTGTGTGTGTGTATGTGTGTACAAGGAGAGGAAAAACTTATTTTAATTTTGCTTATGCCTAATTTACTAATCATTATTGCAAAGTTTTGGCATTTCTAATAACTTGATTGAATGCACTGTTAGAAATTTCATCATGAAATTATGGTTAAATAAATAGCCGGCAGCAGTCTGTCCATCTACCGCTAAATTTACGGTTTGGAACATTTTGTATCTTTAAGAGTTCTAAACCATTTCCAATCAGCTTGGCTAAAAACCCGTAAATACAAAAGTTTATGGTTTCATAACCATTTAATAGCACCTATGATAACATACTGCAGCAATGGTAAATAACTAAATACGTAGAATCGTCGAGGCGTAGACACTATTCGCAATATTATATTGTGGCGGACGACGAGGTGCGAGGACACGGTGGAGCAGGAGGTCTGCCGGAGACGGGAATGGAACCCGGGACCTCCACGGGGGAAAGCCAGCATTTCCATGCTTTGCCAAAGGTACCTACTGGATGTCCAAGATTTTGAGAAGTTTTTTTTTTAATTCTGAGAAAGCTAAAAATGCAATATCAAAAAATAATTATATGGGATATGTTTCCAGTTTTTATGACTATTACTAAATTCATCTTCTCTTCATTCCCCCCCCCCCCTTCAGATAAAAAAGGAATTATACAATATATTCTAATCTTCACACATTTTCGATCCCCAACCAAGATGGACGCCCAATTCTTATTGAATACGAGACCTAGGTGGCGCTCGTAAATTACGGTTAATTAAACGTTCTTTAGGAGAAAACGAGAATAAACGATTTTTTTCACAAGCAGCGGTTTGAGTACCATATTTTTAATGGTTATTCGACTGTTGTAATTAAATATGGCAAAATAACAATCAAATAAATTGTTATACTACAATTTTTGCACGAAAATTTTTAACATTGTGCACAAAATATTTTGGGTCATGATTTATTTGTTGACTTGTAATGAGTTTACTCTATACCGTGTGAAAACGAGCGTATCACAGTCGTCCAGTTGGAAAAATGAAGATGTTTATGTGCAAATTTGTGAAAGTGCGCTAAGAGTCAACAGGACGAACTTTTGGAGCATCTTCAGAATAAAGTTGAATCCTCTCAGCTATAAGATCCCCTGTGCCCCATACCTCAATGACGCAAAAACGTGTACGCAGCTTAAAAACGAGTTGCAAAATACTTCGTCTGGTCGGCAATGGTCGCTCTCCTTCAAAACCAGCCTGCTGCAAAATAAGGACAAACAGATGACCGTTTTTGAATATTTAACCGACTTCACAAAGGAAGGTGGTTATACATTCATATTGTATGTATGTCGTTTTTTTTTTTTTGTTTGTCCACTCATAACTTCTCACCGGATGAACCGATTTTCATGAATTTTTTTTTAATCGATCGAGGGTGGTTTCCCATAGGTCCCATACCTTGGTTGACCATATTCGATAATTAGAAAAAAAAATATGGGCTGAAATGTGGTCATTTTTTTGCTTTTTCATCCATAACTTTTGACTACATGAACCGATTTTGATTATTTTTTCTTTGATCGATAGAGGGTCGTCTAACTCAAATATCGAGCATCAGTTTAACTACATCTGTTTTTTAGAAAAAACTTTATGGGTGAAAAATAAGTATTTTTTTATTTTAATTGGAAAGGCTAGGCTCGATTTTTCTTTGTTGGAAAACTTGTTAATAAAAATGAAACTCATTGTTAAAAAAGAGTTTGTTGCCATTAAGATATCATATTAAAAGCAATTATAACAAGAAATAGACTGAAGGCTTCTCTGAAGAAGAAATTAAATCCAATCAGTTTGCTTGCTCTAGTGATTCTTTAAAATCGGTTTTAAAACGAAATTTATCTTTCAAACGGTTAGTTTGAATCATTCCCTCAAAGGCTTCCCCTTTGATATGTATGTTTTAAAAATAGAGTATTTATATAAAAATGTATTTACACTAAAAAGAATGAAATAAAATAATTTTTGGAAAAAAAAATAGAACCGACTTCAAACTATAAATTGCGCTAAAATGTAAAAAATAATATTATTCTTTAAAAACTTCGATACGACTTTTAAACATAATTTTTGAAGTCGGTGCAAAATTATGATGGATTTTGATGCATGATTCCTTTTGTAACTATGAACCAATTACAAATATAAATAGCGTAGAGTTTACAACAGTTTCAGTGTAAAATAACGCATGGTGCAATTATAATTAGACTGTCGTAATTTTGCACCGACTTCAAATATTATGTTTAAAATTCGTATCGAAGTTGTTTAAAGAATAATATTATTTTTTAATTTTTAGCGCAATTTATAGTTTGAAGTCGGTTCTATTTTTTTTCCAAAAATTATTTTATTTTATCCCAACTTTTGCAAGGATGTAATACACCGCTCATAAGCATGAAAAGTGCAATTGGTCACCGTTTGGGACGAAATTACGGTGGAGGAATACCTACCCATCATCAAGAATTTTGAAAATGATTTTGAGAAATGTACTGACTTCAAAAGAACCTGTTTTGAATACGAATAGACAAATTTTGCTTGAATGCTGTTAATATTGATCTGATAAAAATTTTATTAATTTAATTGGGCGAACTTATGTGTCTGCCTAATATATTTTTACAGGGTTAAAGTATTTTTTAAAACTAAATAAAAATGTCGCAAAGCCAGTGCCTGCTTTCTCACAAGTCTGGCACAGATATTTAGCGTTAAATTCAAAGTGGTCTCGGAATACAATTCCACTATAAAATTGTTTATTTTACAACATTCAAAGGGATATTGTAAAATAAGAACACTTACAGTGGGGTTAGACTAAAGGACTGCATGTTTACAAAATTCTGCGCTAAGTAACAAATACGTACGCTCTTTTAAATATCTTTTCTTGTGCGTAAGAAGACACAAGAAGAAAAGTCTTAGTTAATATAAGATACTAAATTATAAGAAGGTTTTTTTCCTAAATTTTGCAGGGAAAGAAAGAAATTTAATTTAAAAAAAAAATTAAAATCGTGTGAAAACAAAATACCCAAAAAATGTTTCTATTATAACCCATAATTGAGCTTAAATACAAGCGGAGTTAGATAAGTGCCCCATTTAAAAACTTTTTTTTGTAACATATTTTCTTGTTACAAATTTATACGTTGCCTCCAGAATAAGATACTGCCAATTTACAGAGCTCGTCGATGCTTAGTGATGCGACTGCCATAACTGCCAAGACTGATGTTAAATACATTAAATGTTAAATTAAAATTATTTGAGTGTTATGTACATTGCACATGCTTAACTAGAGAAGGGGTAAATCAACTGCAAAATTATTATTATTTTTAATTAAACAGTTGCAAACCTTAAATGAAAGACATTGTCTGGAGGAAAACTATTTTACTATTAGTCAATTACTGTAGCCTAGATTTTTATTACTATCGAATTAAAAGTGTGCCAAAATATTGTTCGCTTTCGTTTAAAAATATTTCGAACTGGTTCAGCGCAGCGTTTAGGAAGAAAACGAGACAAATAGTAACAGAAGGTTAAGTATTTAAATAAGGTGACAGTCCCCAAAGAACGTAGGCAGTCGTGACAATACTGGAATTAATCCTGGTGCTATAACCTAATTTTATTGTAGCAAAAATCAAGATATACCACGCATTCATCCATACGGACTAAAGTACGAAATATATGAACAATCCTGCCGAAGGGAATTGACACGATATTCGTTGTGCTTGGCAAATTTGGCTTTGTCTTTATGTCTGCAGAAATGATATTTGTGTTTCTATAAAAGCATTAGTTTTGGCAGCGGTAATTTATATCGTTGTAAAGAAAAATAAATATGATGCTCTTTTTTTTTTGATCATGTGAAATTTGTCAAACAAATTGATTTTACGTATGTATATTGTTTTCAAATGGAAATTGTGTCGCGACACCATAATAAATGCCTCACTGCCCCATTTGCCGTGGCGACCCGTAGATTGGGAACCCCTGAACTAAATAAACATATTGCGAAGTTTTAAAGTGGATCAGAAATCACATTTATGCTTGTTTTTCGGAAAACCAATATGTTATGGCGAAAAGTTATTACTTGATCATAAATACTGCCAACATTCTCTTTTTTTTTTTTTTTTTTTTTGCCATCTGACACGTGGTGCATTCAGGCTGCCCCACTTTTTTTGATTTACCCTTTTTTTTATTGAATCATAACTCTATTTACGTATCTTATTTATTAAAAAGGAAGCGGTGTTCAACTACCGCCACAAAAATTTCGTAATGATAAAAATGAACATTCTAGTTTCCTTGCAATTGAATTTCGCCGATTTTTGACTGAGAGAAAGAACAAAAGAAAAAAAAAGAGCAACGCACCCTTATTATTCAGATAGGGAAAACATTGCCTCGGATTAGATTTGTAACAGTGGGAATCTCTCGTAATATTTAGCATTAATTTTAAAATCAGGTAATCATTTCACAACTATTTATCACAGAAATGATTCAACCATTTCCATCTAGAGCAAGCATTTCCATTTGGAGCATCGACTGTTATAATATAACATGATTCATTGTCGCTAATTTAAGGACTTACCAACCGGGATCTTTGGTAAAGTATGTTATAACAAAATTTTTTCCTTGTGATGATATTAGTTAGAACCAAAATCCACTTGTTAATACAAGCTCTCAAAAATAATTGGCTTCATCAGGACCTTATTTACCATCAGGCCCGTGAGGCCCGGGCCTAGGGTCCCCCCTACTTTGCGGGGCCCCTTAATTTTGGTTAATATTATTATTATTATTATTTTGTAATTTAAATTTTTTTAGAAAAATATTTAAAAATTCCAAAACAAACTGTTAATGTTATGTTGCTTCACAAAAAAAATAGTATTATTAAATTATTTGAAAACCACATGGAATTTTCACTTTGAGGCCCCCAAATTTTGGTCTCACAATTTGAAATTTGAAAAACAAATTAGTTTTTGCGCTTTGGGGGCCCACCAATTTGAATGTCATGTTAAAAAAAATTTTTGTTGCTTGAGGGGCCCCCAAACATGAGTTGTGCCTAAAGTGATTCAAAATGTAAATCGGCCCCTTTGCTTCATACGTTTAAAGCAATATGTAGAGAATGAAAATCGTAATATGTTGTCGAGCACGTTAAAATTAAATAAAAACTCATTAAGAATATGATTAAAATGTAAGTAGCCATGCTGGTTTTGTATGCCTTTACTAATTAATGGAAACAACTTGCTTTTTATTTATTTATTTTTTTTAAGTTATTCCATCCGATCATATCATTTTTCTATACATTGCTCCGTTCATTTATTCATCTACTCAGATAATAATATACCATTATTTTACATTTTTACTCTCGTACGCTTCCCTTTTCATGTTTTACACTAAATGTTTCTAATGGGGCTGCGTATGGTCACCAACCTTTGCAGACGTAGTGCATTCCCCGGAAACCGGCATCTACTCTTTCAAGTACCACCACTATCGGCGGATGCCGTTACCACTTGATAATTTTGGCGCTCATTTTCCCTCTAGATGGCGGCACATGAGCTCTAAATGATGCGAAACTGCACGACACCCTGCTGGCCAATTCAAAACCATATGGACCTCCTCCATAACAGTACAAGTAAAAACAGAGTCATGTCGCCCTTTTCTTCTCCACTTTACCCGCGTTAGCATGTTTCGTCCATAACTTCATATTGTGAACATGCAAAAGAATCTGTTGTTTGAGCATTAAATCATGTGGTGGGTTTTGTTTTTCATTAATTATAATAATCCTTTCTTTTCTCCCAGATACCTGTCAGTTCCTGGAGAGGAATTTTACTGTCCGATTTCGATGTCTCCTAGATAACACCTCAGGTTTTTTGGTAAGTACACTGTTAGCATTTTTCAAGTTAATTGGAACCACATACCAGTGGCAGTTTCATACTATACTCTACTATAAGGAATTCATTTTCCTCTGGAAAAGGAAATATTTCCTTTTCATCCTTTCTCCTAAACTGAGCTTCTTAAGACTCCATACAGCTGTCTATATCCTCAACTATGTCCATACAAAAAAATTATTGTCTTTTTCGACAAAATCTTAACAAGCATAAAGTCCTTCACTCCTATTTTTGGATCCTCCTTCAACCAATTACTTTCTTGTTTCAAATTCACTATCATCACGATAGTGAATCATCATCACGATAGGATGTATCACTATCTATGTTATGCACCTGATAAGATATGTCACTACCATCACGATAGGATGTAAATCAAAAGACTCTTCGGATAGAGTCGGGCAAGGAAAACATTGATATTTTCATCAATTTAATGTTTCCCATTAATTGATTCATCATCAGATAATTCATTCATTTTTTTTCTCTTTTTTTTTCCTATAAACTTCTGTGCTCTTTTCATTTTATTAGCTGTTAACAGTTAAATCTTGAGTTCTTAGCATATTTAGCTGTTTAAAAAAATCAAATATAAGAGAATAAAAATGAACAAGGTCAATTAGGGATTAATAAGACACATCCCATTCCTACATCTGCCGAACATCCTTTTAACCTTCCTATCACATAAAACATTCTGTATTTAGGCTTAATTTGACTGTTAATTTACATACATTATGTCTTTTAGTTTGATCAATATTTCTATTTTAGTAGCAATGTGACTGAAAAAATCATTGAAAAATTAAGAACTTATATTTATTTCTCAGGCAGAAAAACAAGGTTTCCTGATTTTAAACACATACAATAAGGAAGCTCAATAAGGAAGCTGGTTAACAATTAGGATCAAGCAAAAAGCTATAACTGTTCCATCTAGTCGAGGAACTAACAATAAATTCGAATGTTTTATTTTGACATAAATGCAACTGTCCCATTCTGCCCGCGTCCCATTCTTTCCAGCTCTCCCCTACACGGACGCTAGAGACCCTTGGACGTGGACAGTGTCAAAAACGTTTCACAAAAGATAAAAGTTTGAAAATGCTGCTCTGAAACTAGGATTCGGGAAGAGAATCTGTTGTAAAAAGAAGATCTCAAATGAAACCTTCCTACAAAAATCACCGTAGGAGATTAGTATCAGAGATTTCTCGAAGTTGAGATCATTAACTTGCCGTAATTGTGACATAAATGTTGTTTAATATTTAAAAATTCATTGTTAGGAATGCGATTCATTGGAAAAAGGCAAGCATAATTATACGAGAAGGAATACTCATTACTACATGGGTGAAAAGCAACTATTGTTACATGAAAAAGGATTGCGATTTAGTCCCAAAATCCACCAATGTCTCTTCTTCTCCATGTTCTAAACTATTCAAAAAGGAATCATTCCTCCAAACATCAATGTATAGTTTTGTATCCTGCCCTTTTATTACACTAAAGGAGTACTTATAAGTGGTTTTCCTCTTCTAAATGCTCTTTCAAATATTTCATTAAGCAAAGAATTTGAGTCAGATTAATGAGAATAAAAAGCTAATTAAGGTTTATTATTACCTACATTCATTCTTTGTAAGCTTACCTTTGAATTGGAAAGAAAATATTTGCGAACCAAAGTATTCACAAAGTAATTTTGTCCAGCATGCAAAAATATCCTACTAGTTTAATCCACATTAATGGTCTTATAATAGACAAGCGTCTTGCAGAAGTTTTCATTAAGACCTTCCACAGAGCTGTACAGAATAGTTTAGCATTAGTTATGTAAATTAAACTCACTAACTGAGTTTGATAATCCTTATAAATTTTTCCTTCTAAAAAAATTCGTTGTAAACATGGAAAGGATTTTCCATTACTCTTACTTTTCTCTACACAGAAAGGAATGTTTTTAAGCAGAAACGTCTTGTTAAAATAATGATTTGTATCTTATTAGCCGTGGCTGCTCTGTGTTCTAAAATTGATGTCATAAGTGTTCCAAAATGTATAATGTAACTTCAAATGTGTCATTTGCATTTCGAACCTTCCGCAACCCTGTGTAAATTTTAAGATATTTTAAATTTATTTCATGCTAATGGGATGGCAATTTTGATTCCTTTTCAGAGGTTAGACATCCGGGGTCGGATTAAGGTCCTGCATGGTCAAAACCACAAGACGGAAGAGCCCCCTTTGGCCCTGTTCGCCGTGTGTACTCCGTTCGGACCACCCTCCCTCCTGGAGATGCCACACAAGGACACCATGTTCAAAAGCAAGCACAAACTTGATCTTTCTCTAGTCTCTCTCGACCAAAGGTAAATGACCTTCCTCTAGTAATTCGATTCGTTTTCACTATTTAAATTAAGAATATTAAAAATATATTAATTAATTAATAAAAACTCTGATTGGTTCATTGCAACAATTCAAACTAGGTAGAGCCTTATTCTCAAGAATTGAACTCCTGCATTTAAAATTGAGGTAATCGTTAAATCATTTTTTAAAGTAAAGATGTACATATTATTTATAACTTAATGTGAGTTTCCGCACATAATCAAAACATTTCATGAGAAAGTGACTTTGTGCCCTCAGAAGTATTTGTCGGTTGTAGAATGTTTGTCAATGGGGTGTTTCTGATTCGTTGATCATAATTTGCATAGAAAAGTAATAGTTCTATGTTTAGAGAAAAATCAACTGAAACGTGCCCGGAAATAAATCGATTATTTGAATAATGTATATTTATATTAAAATCTCCACGTAGCTAACTTACATAAAAGTCATTAATCTACCTCAGTTAAAGAGGAGGATTAAGCATGTAATTATACAGAAAAATTTTAATCGTTCTTGATTTAACGCTTCATGAATTAACGACACACTAACCTGTCACTAGATTTATGAAATTGTCTTTTACTATTTCCTGACTTATTATTATTGAAGTACTGATAAGTATCAAATAACCAGATGAGGTTGAAGTTAAACGAATAATTTGGTGCAACTAAAGTTGCTCTTAAAATTTAGTTTGATTTGTAATGTGTTGAACAATGCTTTACAAGAAAAATCTATGTCCCACGTACAGACAGTTTTTCTACTCTTAATGAACGAAAGGTACATTTTTTTCAGCGTAAAGCATCTTTATTTAAGTGTCAGGTGTCACAGATGGCAAAAGGATTTTGACTTTCTAGTCAGAAAATTTTTTATCCACCATATTAATATCGTTTATTGGAAGCAAAACTTCATTTGAATACTCAAATATTTTAAACCCATGGTAAGTATTAAATTCGAAAGAATTATTTCCCCCCATTTTTAATATTTTTATCATCATTTTTTACAGGGCGAAACAGGTGTTGGGTTACTCCGATTCCGAACTCGCTGACAAGGGTTGCTATGACCTAGTCCACTATGACGATCTCGCTTACGTCGCCAGTGCTCACCAAGAGCGTAAGTATTTAAGTGTTTATTAAGGGTAGCTCTATCTGAAATAGTTTCCGGAATACGCTTTTTGCTATAGATTTAAATAAACCTTGTCATGAAAATCTTAAATGGAACAAAATATAAGCAGGGCATGACTTTTTAGCACATTGGGCAAAATCTTTAGTTGCTTATTGCAATTGCTTAAAACTTTAGCGACAGATTTGGTGCCCCACGAATATTGGTGCCCTGGGGCCGTGCCACATGTGTGCCTTAATCTGGTCCTGAATCAAACACAATGTGACTTCGGATGCTTGATTAAAATACGATTTAAAATTACCAAAAGTTCTTTGGTAACAGACTAATTGTTGATTAAACATGATGAAAATTTTAAATTGGCGACCATTCCAGTTCCAATTAAATTTGACTATTTGTACCAACACTTATTCTTTGTCACCATTGTGTTACTTCAATGACATTAAAATTTCAGAATCAAGTTCAAACAGAAATTTATTATTGTACATGTTGCTTTTAACTTCTCTCCTAATAAATCTTCCAGCCCAAATTATTGCTTTTAACAGAGAAAAAAGAAAGAAAAAGTATTTTTTCAATGCTTCGAAACAGAGCTGCGAAGCAAAAATGAGATATGTCGTTTTCATCCTTTATATGTTAAACTCGCGTATGTTTTATTTGTTTTTATCCATAGGTACAAGTATAAAGTCATTTTCTTGTTTTATGCTATGATGAAATACTCGGAGTGTGAAATTGTAGCTCACGTTATGAATCAAATTTTTATTTATACATGTACAACACAACAAATTTAACGTAATTGGAGATAACATTTCCATGAAAATGTTATTTTGTCCTTATTTTTCAGCTTCAAATAAATTAGCTGTAAAATATTCCGTCAAGTTTGAGGCCAACATGATAGACTTTGTCAGTTCTGTTATGCACATTTATTTTCAAGGTTCTTACATTTTGAAATCCGTGGTACCAAATTCTTTTTATTTGCACACGTTTTTACGTTTTGTAAATTATATCAGGAGTTTGAACGTTGTAAAACTCTAGGTGGGTACTAAGGTTTTTATGATGCTGAGCTTTCTTTCTCTTTTTTTTACGGGGAGGGGGGTCTGTTTTCATGCACTGAAAAGAAACGACATATTGTAACAGTGAAGCTTGTATGGAATTTTCATTGCAAGTATGTACTTCCTTACTATGGCTTTCTTTAATTTACAGTTGTCAGAAAAGATATTAATTTCGAAGTAGCAAGATATAACTTGCATTTGCACAGAAACTTACTGCAATCTATATTATAGTTTTACAATTTATTCAAGAATTAAAACTATCCGCCTGCTATATATTTAATTAAATATCTGATGCATTATAATATATGTGTAATAAAAATATTGCATTTAGGAAAAGTTATATTTAAATTGATTTTACGATGTCAGACATTTTATTTTTCATCTTAACGCCTTTATAAGAGGTAACTTGCTGATTTTTTAAAACCAATTACAATATTTGTCTTTCTGGCTAGCAGAACATGATTCAATATTTTTTGAAGTATTTCTTAATACTCGTCTTTTCTTCTGACATAAGTAGGAAAACATTTGCTCAATTTATATTCGTCAATGACTTTTTCATCAAGTCGTCTTCTTTTTTTTCTGATAACATCAATGGAAATTAAAAGTTAATTCTTCTTCGTAAAAACAGTGATTTTCTTTAATTAAATATTTACACCCCTTCCAAACAGTTTGGAAGAAACAAGCACCTCATTTTAGTTTCAATAGTGCCTAAATATAGCGTTATAGAAGGTAATAAAATCTTTTATAAACTTTCTATTAAAAATTTGTTTTATATTTCAGTGTTGAAGACTGGTGCCTCTGGTCTTATAGCCTACAGACTTGTTACGAAAACTGGATCGTGGCAATGGTTACAGACCAGCGCAAGGCTCGTTTATAAAAATAGCAAACCTGATTTTATCCTCTGCACGCATAGGCCTCTTATGTAAGTTCCAAGCTGCTTTAACGCTCCCTTCTTTTCTTTTCTTTTTAATTTAAAAATGAATGTATACACATTCATTCAACATCATAATTGCCATACTTTGATGTCGCACCCCTATCGAATTTTTAGGTACATTTACAAGTTTTGCATTAAGCATTATAAATTTTACTAACTTTAATTGCAAAAAGTAATATGTTAAATTTCAAATTCTTTGACTAATGTAAGCAAACAGCTTATTGAACACATAAATTTCACACATATAGTATTATTAAATAACACACCGATAGTATTATTAAGTAACACAAATGTACGATTTCATTCAAAAACGTTTATTTGTGACGACTTTTCCTATGAAAACAAGGTTGTTCTAAAAGATTATCGTTTATGACTTCATAGTTTCCAAATATTTCCTATTGTTTAATAAAATGTTTAAAAACTTTCCTCATCAAGAATTCTATGTTTAAGAGTTCCGCTATTTACTTTCTTCAATTAAATTTCAATGATTTCATTCATTGTGTTTTTCAGGGAGGAAGAAGGTCGTGATCTACTAGGGAAGAGAACGATGGACTTTAAAGTGACTTACTTAGATGGTGGCCTTGGTTCCTTAACAGACCGTAGTGGTCTGCTTTCAGACAACGATTTCGTTCTGAGGTGCCAGAGGTCACGGCGGTACAAATCTCAGATTAGGGACATTATTACCACTTGCAGAAAAAGAAAGAGTCCTGTGAATGGTCCAGCTGCAGCACCAAGTATCGTAGGAGGTGCATTGCCCGACACTTCTACTTACATAGACGATGCAGCCGCAGCTGCTACGGCAGCAGTGGTAGCGGCAGGATACAACAACGTGTACCCGTACGGTACAACAGACAATGTTAACGGCATTGGAGCTTCGTATCCCTCCATGTCCCAAAATTTGTTCACTGCTGCCATAGACAATACGCGGTTTCTCTCTGCGGAGAATTTCCTCCACTATAGGCCAATAGGAACTTATTATCCAGATTATGCGGTGGCTCAATATCCATCGAATGGTTTTCTGGACGTTGCTGCATCAGCCAATGCAGCCAGGACTTGTTTCGCAACTGGAGCCTTTCAAACAGACCCGGTTGGGAGTTCTAACCACCAATTAAACAGCACCAAAGAGGACAAACTTTACCAGTGTCAGATCGAAGCAGCTAAGTTCGGAAACACATCTCACTCACCGCATCAAGTTTCCGGGAACAAGACGCCGACTCCCTCTTCTTGTTGTGACACAACGGCTTACATGTCAGCGAATGGGGTGGATCCTCTGAGAGGATGCCTCGTGAACAATGGCAACACTGTGCAATCTTCATCATCTCTTCTACCTGTCTCATTAGATCATCATGATATTAAAGTGAGAGATCTCGCGTGTACCAATAACTTATCATTTCCTCTTCCCTCCATAACCACCAATGCTGACTGTATCAATTCTGGACTCAGCTCTTCTACAAAGGTTGTGAAGGCTGGTCTCAATGGTACTCCGAATAGCATCTTAATGACTATCCGAGACCTTCCTTCATGGCACAAGGAAGAGAAGGGGTCTTCTCCCTACGACAACAGCCGACAGAGTGTGCTGATGTGGAACAACAGTAGGGACAACCTTTCTGTCGAGTGTCCTTCAACGACGACAGGTATTGGTTTGTCCTCTTACGACATGAAATTATCCCGGTACTGTGAAATTGGTGGGAAGCAGGATGGTGATATCGGCAACGTCGCCAACTCTCCTTGCAAGTGGAGTGGCAATGCTGCTGCCCCGAAGTCCGCTTCTCCTCATAACAGCACCAGCCCGGCAAGTGGGAAAGTTGCTCCCCAAGTCACATACAGCAACACTCCCTACACTCAAGATATGCGGCTAGAGGTAGGCATGAAATTAAACCATTGTTCTTTATTATTTTAAAGAGCTGCGTATTCAGGCACAAAGTTCTGGACAGTTGCTACGAAACTAGAACTCTTCTTTCATCGTCTTGTAAAAAAGAAACGAGTGAAAACAATTTCTTTTCAATCACTCTTTAAGAGAACTTGAACTAAAGAGCATCCACCCTTTTTTCCTTTATGTTCCCAGCTTATAAACTTTTATATTTCTCTTGATTTTAAAATATGCATACCATCAAGTAACAAATTTTAATGATCATAACAACTCCTTGTGTAGCTTTCGAATCAGTTCCGATTTCTATCATTTGTGCCTCCTGACATGGTTAGCCTGAACCATCCCACCGCTCTTTCTTCTCCATCTTATTCTTTTTCTTTTTGCCTGCATATTGCTGTTTCCAAACCTTAATATGATATTTTTCCAATTCAAAATTTTAGCAATACTTTATATAATGAATTTGTGCTTAAATTATTTAAGAGGGCTTCAGTCATAATTTTCATTATCTGCAAAGGTTCATTTACAGATTATTATTTTCATTATTTAGTTTTTTCTTCATGTAAAGCAATTTTATTTTTCTTTATTTTTTACAAATTCAACTCGGTTTCTCCATTAAGATATGTAGTTAAAAATTTATTTGCTACTGTACACTTAATCTTCTAACAATAAACAATCGGCTTCATTTACAATAATTTCAAAGTAAATACCAGCCAAGTATCATCGTCTCATCACCAACACTTGCTTTCCTGAATTTTGAAACGATGAAAATTATCTCCGTTAGCTTAACTAGGAAAATAGAGTAAGAATTCAAAGCTATAAATATTTCATAATACAGTCCACCTGCGTTATAACAACCCCATCCGGACTTCACTGTTTGGGCCATCACATCAAAGAGCGTATTAAGAAATCTCGGGGCCTCTGGCGATAAAATAAATATGAGCCCCCTTAAAGTTTTCTTGAAACGTTCATGTGTGTACCCAGCATTTGAATTGCTCATTTTTTATCATTCAATTCCTGTTCTGTAAAATTTGCATGAAACACCATTTGTCGCGAGGCACTCCTGAAATCCATCGGGTCTGCAAAATAAAAGAAAGGACACTTAAGACAAGGAAAGTGTTCCTTTATAATTTGGGTCCCCCCTGATTAATCCACCTCTGATTATATCAAATGATTCGATAATAATATTCAAATAATGCTTTTTCTTTAAATTTGGTTAGAATATTACTATAAAATGACACAATAAACATGCAACATGAAATATATAAAATGTTCAAAATCAAATAAAAGTTAACATATTAAAAATAAATAATCATATACGATATATTCTTATCTAAATTTGATGAAAGTTATGTGTTTATAAGAAAATTTTAAATACTTGCTCTATTGAATACATTGTAAAATATAAATTATAAAATAAGAGTTTATATAATATAGGCAAGGTAGATGAGACATGAAACCAATACATTTCAAAATTTCAAAAATTTAACTCACTTATATTACTAATTATTAGGAATAAAACCCAAACAAAAATGAAATGCTGAAAATACTCGAATTTTCAAATGCAATGAAGAGGAACAATATCTGCAGAATCATTCTAATTTTTTCTTATTTCCACAGTTTGTTTTCAACATTTTAATTTTTACACATATAAATTTTGCTAGAAGACACTGGAGTTATTAGTATTATTATTATTATTTTAATTATTTAAAACAGAAAGAAAAAAAATAAAATTCTATTATATTTAAGAATCAATTTCCCTAAACGTATTATTAAACGTTCCAAAGGCATTTAAAATTTTCTTTTAAAAAGTCATTGCTCGTTTTCGTTAAATAGAAAGTAAGGTTACTTCTTTGCTCACATTTCAAACTGTTTTTTTTATTCATAACAACTGAATAAAAACATCATTATATCGTCCATTCATATGCCTTTAATATCATTGGCATAATTATAAGATAACAGTGTTTTTGAAAACTATCTTTGTTTGCTCTAATTTCTATGCTCCTTTTTTCCAGCTTCCACTGGTGAGGTCTGACGTCATCCGACCATCTTCCGTCAAGCAGGAGGGAAACCCTTTGCTTTCCATATCGGAAGTGACGAACACTTTGTTAGACCATCACTAGATGGCAATTCTCGTACCGGTGACATGACGCCAAAAAAGTGACCTTCATCCATCTCAAAACTCTTCAAATGCATTCAGCACCAAAATCCAACAACTAATAAGGCTTTTGATTCCGTGTTGCCAGAAGCCAAAGCATCGAGAATATTTTTTTGATTGAATAGTATAAACTCTTAGTATTAGAACGTACATCATCATTTAGGACCTAAGTAAAATTAATCAGCAGCAAGGATTACCAAACATCAAAAATAAAATATACTTAATGTAATTTTAAATGTACCCAAGTTTGTTATTTTTCGAGTTATTTTTTATCGCGTACATTTTTGTTCGTCACGTATTAAACGAGCCCATTTGTCTGATACCTGATCAACGAAAGTGTGGGTTTTGCCTCAAAATGTATTTTCCCGAAGTGTTGGTTACGTGATTTTTTCTCCGTTCATGAATTTTAAAAAATAAATAAATAAATAAAAGAGTAATCTCGAAAATTTCAGCAAGTCAATTGTGAGTTTCTCTATTTTAAACTTTTAACAGAATCGTTGAATTTTTCTCTAAAGTGGCATAAAAGTAACTGATTGTACCTTTTTTTGTTCAAAAGTCAGTCTTGAAGTTGTTTTCCAGCCAGCATATTGGACATGTTTTATAGTTGAACAAAATGAAACTTCTGCTAAGTAAACATTTTGTGAAGTACAAACTTTCAGCACTTGCTAGGTCGATTATAAATTCGAAAGACTAAAACTCAATAAAATTGTGTATCGATAATTTATCCACATTTCTTACCGAACTATCTCAACTCAAATCATTTGAAACCTGAACTCCAAGCTGTACTTTTGGCTTAAATCTAGTCTTATATGTAGACAAGAAATGCTAATTAATTTCAAATGAAATATTTATGATCGTGAAACTATTTTCCAATTTTTAAGCTATTATCCCATGTTTACGTTATTACCCTGATAACCAAAAAAATTAATTAAATAAATAAAAAAGAAAGAACGGAAGGGGGGCATTGCAGGACCCACATCCTTTAATTTTTCCCTTTTGCACTCTGTTTACAAGTTTTGAAAGCGTTAATGAGATCATTAATTTATTTCATGGCTTACGAACGTTTTTCATACTTAAATTGCCTCTAGCAGTGGCTCATGTTACCATCAAAGAATTTTTAGTTCTGTCAAATTTAATAGCTAAATAGCCATTTTTTCTAAAATTTCTTCTTATTGCTATTTCAAAAATGCATTTCTGGCAACACCGTAATCAAGCTAACGCATCAAAAAGTGTTGTAAAAACTGAAGACAGCAGCATAGTATTTGAATTAAAACCATGCTTCAGTTTGTCGGAAAATTATTCTTGTATAGTTGAACTATTTCCAAAAATATACACAATTATCACCAAAAGCAGAAGCAAATGAACTGCAGTTGATTTTCCTTCTGGCTCATTCAGCTTTTCATTGTGATTAAACTTTTTATTGGTTTCCTACTTACATCTGAATCGTCATAAATCATAAAAACCATTCATCACCTCATTTAACTTGCATTTAGTAATAATATATTTGAATGAGTGTACAAATACTAATTATTATCTAACGAATTCTGCAATGCGTTTTGCATTTATATGTTGACACAAGAATGTGCAGTGAACTGTGATTAGGGAGTAACAAGATTGAAACAGAAGTAAGATTAAATAATTTTTAACTTGCAATCCTTTGTTAAGTAGTTTTACGTCTTCTATAAAAGCAAAAATTGACTACGACAAAAATTTCCTGCATCTAATTGATTTTTACTGAGAAGTCTAAATGCACGACCAGCTTTAATGAATCAGCCGCCTCGAACAGTATATATATTTAGATGCCGCCCCGCTACCACCAAACGAAATTAAACACTGTACTGTAATTGTAATGAAGGGATGGAAGTAACATGAAAAGAAACAGCAAAAACTTGGAGGGAAAAATGGCGACACTGAGAAATATGTAAGAGCGAAACTATTTTTAAGGGGAAAACTTTTATTGTTTGAGTGGGACTTCTATATTTAATTTGTTCATTGTCACAGCAAAAAAACCTTTACCATTTTTAAAAAACTGTTTACATTTTCTTAAAAATATATTTTTTAACTTTCTCAGTAAAATTTACCGCTGTGTAAAATCTGCCGCCCTAGGTGGTGGCTCAATTCTTTTACCCCGCAGGAGCCGCCCCTTAACATCAATTCTGATTCATGATAGGTTTGATAAATCAATAAATCATATTTAGGTAGACCAATCACCATGAAGCGTCGTATGATGTCTAAAATAAACCTGCTAGTTCACTGTACATTCCTACTGAATTTCCATAACATGCTTGAAAATAATTTTAACATTAATAATTCTATAAAATTACTTAAAATAATTTTAACAACACGCTTCGGGTACTAAGGAAAAAAAACAAATAGGAAAATTCTTGTTTTCTGTTACTAAAAATCTCACTGTTTAATATTGTATTACTTCATTTTTAAAACTGAATAACGCTGTATTATATAAATTGTTGCCTAAAATAAGAATATTTTATCAACTATAACAGTTCTTTAGTGATAAGTCTTATGAATGTTATTTTTCTGTAAGTTTTAAGGAATATTTCAATTAATGTTTTATCGCTTTGAAATCACATTTATATTTTCATAAAACTGTAACACATTCGATTTTAACATAGATATTTGCTATTCTTTTCAAAGTTCTTATAAACATAAGAAAATTTGAAATTGTTGTTCAATGCTTTAATATTGTTTATTTATTTAATTTTAAAATCTTTAACTCTAGTTGTTACACGTAAGTTGCATTGATCTATGTCTGATAAAAACTTTTTATAAAATCAAATCAAATATGTGAAACGTTGCTCATTGTAATTTACTGGGTATTCTACTTACTTTTCAGCTATAACGCGTTCATACTTATTTATATTTTTCATCTTGCCATATTTCGCTTTAAATTCATGCCAAAAATCCGATTAATTTTTGTTACTATTTTTTCTTATATCATGTATATAGCTAGTTGTATTGTCTTGAGATTACATTCTCAGTTTGTATGTACAGCAGCAAAAGCGGCGATAACTTAAACATTTGTGATGATAAAATACTCATTTGAGATTATATTTTCTAAAAAGAAGTGAAGTCAAGTTCTCAACTCGATGTATGCTTGCCACTTGGTGCAAAAGAAAAAATTCTGTGATTCTTTTATAGTTTATGAGTTTTATTACCATTTGTTTTCCCCACTTTTTTATATTGTACATTTTTTAGATGTTACAGTATTTTTATCTACATTCAATGATTCGTTACTTTTTTATATTTTTTTAACAAATGATTGTGTTGTAAAAGTTAATTGTAATTAATTAACTTCTGTCGCTTTTTTTTCAATTACAATTATGAGGAAAACGCTTGTGATAAGCTTTTAACACAACTTCGCATAAATCAAAAATTAACGTAGGAAAAATTTGAGTTGGTATTGCTTAGTTTTTAATTATGCAAAAGATATTCAGTTCAATACAATAACAAGATTGCAGCAAGCAATTAAAAACGAATAAAAATACGTTAAAATAACTATAACTAATATACGTTAAAATAAATTTAAATAAATACACAAAATTAAGGGGTCGTTCATAAATGATGTCATTCTTTTTCAATATTTTGATTTCTTCCTTTTGCCCCTTTTGTCACAAAATACCACATTTCAACTTACCCCCCCTACCCCTTTGTCCCATGCCACGCTAAATTGCATAAGCATCTGTACTTGTAGTTCAGAAACAAAATACTACATTATGGATCACATTTCCAGTTTTAATCCTGAACTGTTAATGCCATTTGTAAACATAACAAAAATAATGATTATGAGTGAACTTAATTTGGTATTACACGGTTTTATTTAACTTGATTCGTCGCGGTAGTTTGTTACGGTTTTTGACCACTATTTCTGCACAAATTATCTCCAAACTTTGCACACAAGCTTATCTTCGATTGCAATACAATATTACATCTCTTTTATAATTTATTATAACGTTAATTAGGAAAAAAAAATAATAATTTTGGCTCTGAGGAAATTATCGGAATTATTATTTGTCGAATGGCAACGATAGCTTTGTTTAGATAATGCAACGATGTTATTTAACTTGATTTGTCACGGAAGTTTGTCACGCGGTTTTCGACCACTATTACTGCACTTTAGTTTTTTTTTTTAAATAAAACCGTGTAACTTAAAACATTTTTTGGAGATTCAATATTTATATAGAATAACATAACAAAACATAACAAAAATAATGATTATGAGTGAACTTAATTTGGTATTACACGGTTTTATTTAACTTGATTCGTCGCGGTAGTTTGTTACGGTTTTTGACCACTATTTCTGCACAAATTATCTCCAAACTTTGCACACAAGCTTATCTTCGATTGCAATACAATATTACATCTCTTTTATAATTTATTATAACGTTAATTAGGAAAAAAAAATAATAATTTTGGCTCTGAGGAAATTATCGGAATTATTATTTGTCGAATGGCAACGATAGCTTTGTTTAGATAATGCAACGATGTTATTTAACTTGATTTGTCACGGAAGTTAGTCACGCGGTTTTCGACCACTATTACTGCACTTTAGTTTTTTTTTTAAATAAAACCGTGCAACTTAAAACATTTTTTGGAGATTCAATATTTATATAAAATGAAATTAAGATTTACAACAAAAAATAAAATTAGTATATAATAGAAATAAATATTAATTGTTCGAATTCTATAAAAATGACCCATGCTATTTAGTTTTACAAGTGTAAATTCCCGATATTTCCTTTTAAATTTAACCTTTAAACTAGAAGTTAATTGAAACCTTAATCAGTAACGATGTTTGCGATACAAAATGAAATCAATGGGAATACAAAACGATAAAAATACAAATACACTATATAAAAATTATTTAATCTTCTGATCTTAAATGTTTTTACTTTTACCAAAACGTGTGATGTCACACTTCATACCACCCTTTACCTTCCCTTGTCACGAACTGTCACAAATTCTCGAACCCCCTCCCCCTAGATGTGTAACATCAATTTGTGATTGACCCCTAAACAGACTCAAATGTTTTCAATAATGATTGAAATGCCAACTTTTTCATGTCTTTCAATATGCATTATGCACAAATACCGATATTCCATTGTACAGTGATACTTATTGCATAATGTTTTAATGTATTATGGTTGTATTTGTTTGAGTTAAAAATTTTCTTTTAGCAATAAATTAATAAAGCTAGTAACAATTTAAAAGTTAGTCATTGACAAACTAATACACGCATTATCCATTTGTGAAAATAGTCTTTGCGTTCAATAAAACACCACAGATTTATTATGTGTATTTAGTAAGTGATGGAATAAAGTTATTTAAGGACATGAAAATCAACACAAAAGCAAAAATATTTCTGAGCAAACTAAATGTGAGTTTCGTTAAGTTTTAATGGAATTTATTTAAGTTTTTATTAAGTGTTTATAGTTTTTCAAGAATATTATTGTGAAAATATTTCTTTGCTTTAAAAAGGAAAATATGATTGTTTTTCCGTTAACATATTTTCAAATTTCACTTGTGATAATTAATGCTCACTTGTGATAACAAATGTCAAAACGACAACAATAAAATAAAATCCCAATAAATGTCTTTTTCAACTTCCAAACAATGAATAGTAACTACTTAAAAAAAGAAGTTGAATATGAATTGTCTCTTATATTTTTTCCTTGAAGTATAAATATACCGTTTAATTAAATAATAAAGGCATTAAAAGTTAATACTAATACATTTTTTTGTGTGGGTGAATAATCAAACGCAATACATAATCAAAATATATGCGAAAAATGCGTCACAAAATTGAAATTATTATCTTCTCAATAAAAATTATAATAATAATTATAAAATCATAAAAGCTCAGTTAACAACGAATGAATTTGCATTTTATTTATAAAATTTCGTTTGATTGGGTTTACAAAACTTTGCCACTTACTCAAAAATAAATTCGTAATTATTATTATTTTCAAATAAACGATACAAATATTTCTTTATTTCATTCATGGTGCATGCTGTTCTTTGAATGTGTTCCAATTAACCAGTGATCCATATATGAATTATATATTGCCATATATTTATGTATCGCAATGTTCTTCTTTGGCTGAATCATCCCAAAGTTCATTGTCTTTTAAAGAAGTGAAAAATTGCCGTTGTATAATAAATATGTATTTAGACGCCATAAAGCGATAAAATGTACAAATCAGTTCTCCCTGCATACACAATTTTTTTGAAAGTTTTGTCTATAGCTGGGTCCTCACCATCAGTATCTGTTTGTAAAATATGTATTCATCAATGACTCAGAAGCAAAAGAAAACCGTAATGTTTTATAAGTCCGAGCGAATTATTACAAAGCATTGTACATAGACTAGCAATAAACTATCATGTATGCAGCGAAATAATGTGTTGTCTTTTTTCTTCATAAAATTTTTTCATAGAGTAAGCATCACACACAGAATCCCATGAATAATTTTAGCACCAATTCAAAAGAATATCTGTTCACTGGGGATGGGGGGGGGGGGATAATTCTCATTTAAATACAATTATCATTAGACATATGAAATATGTCAATTGATCAAGAATGATGTACAGCAATATAATGCCAATTATAAAACCTTGTTAAGGGGTAGTCCTTTTTTAAAAAGTTAACATCAACTATAAAATTTCAGATAGTAAGCCCTATTTTTTTATCACAGATTTATCATCAGCATTAAAATTCAACCTTATATATTAAATTTTGGGCAGTTTGGTTCAACCGTTTGCTCCACCATTAAATTGAGGAAAATCCACATTGTGATGTTAAAATGTTTTCTATTTCATGGGCTTTCTTATATATAAACTAACTGGTTACGGAGTTGTTTGTTTTTGTATATGAAACTATAATCCAAAACAATAATAAAAACATATTTTATGTGGGTAAAAATAATTTTTATAAATTATAAAATTAACGTTTGAAAAAAAAAGAGATATATAAAGTAATGTACAGTATATAATGTCGATTATAATACTTTGTTAAGGGGTCGTTTTTCTTTTCAAAGTGAACATCAACTATAAAATTTCAAATAGTAATCCCTATTTTTCATCACAGATTTGTAATCAGCATTAAAATTTAACCTCATATACTAATTTTCATGTACTTTGATTCACCCGTTTGCTTCATTATTAAATTCAGAGAAATCCACCTTGTAATGTTAAAATGTTTTTTAAAATCAAAAATCAGCCAACGTACGCTAACGCGCTCTCTAAAGAAGCCCCCGCAGTGCCACCTAAAAACGAAATCGAGGCCCCAGCCTCTCTGCCCCTGACTATTGCTTTCCTCATAAAAGACTTACAAGTTCTCGCGAAGAACCTAAATGCTTCAGTAGCGGATTTAGGTTTGAGGGCGCAATACGTCCGAGACGATAGGGCGCCCCCCTTATGATTTTTCAAATTCATTCTGCGACCTTTTAAATTGATCAATCATGCTGATCGTTGGGGGCTTCACATTACGTAAAACTATAAAATTTTTACAAAAAAATTGAAAAATAAAAAACTTATTGTATGAGTCAACTGACACTTGTATAATTTATCATGGTGAACTTATGTTTTGTTTTATAATAAAGAGCAAACAAATATTACAATTAAATTTTGAATGTAAAATATGAAAAAAAAATTAATTTCGTAACTAAATAATATGCTAGCATTAAAAAAAAAGTTTTTTAAAATCTTTTTGTTAGGTATTTCAGATTTTAGTACTAGCCTGATTAATTATTTTAACAAAGAAATTCTACCTTAAAAATGGTACTATGTTTAGATAGTAAGAGCGCGCGCAATAAAATAAACTTTAAAATTTGGTCTTACAGTTTACAGAAAACCCAATCGATTTTTAATTTTAGTCATTTTAAAAATTTTGGCGCCCCTCAAAATTAGCCGCCCTAGGCCCGGGCCTCACGGGCCTAAGCCCAAATCCGCTACGGAAATGCTTACTTGGAAGGACACAACAATGTCCTCCCCAAGACGGCAGGCAACCCCTTACACTAACTTAACGTTATTTATGTTTAAAAAAAAATGCTTAGAATATCAAAAATATATATATATATATATATAATCTTATCAAATGGACAAAAATTATCTACTTGTTGTATTGACAAATCTAACCTGGACTTTAATTTTCCGTCCGTGAAGATTTTTGCCCTTCGGGGACGTGACGTTAGCCTTCGGGCAACTCAGACTTATCTCCCTCTGAAGCACGCTCACATTGAACCTGGGTAAAAGGCCCCATCGGGGCCTGATGGCCCGACACAAATATAAGTGATGATGATGACGTTAAATGTGTTATTAAATTCTGATTTTTTGATGACATAAGAAATCTTAATAAAACCGCAGTATTTCTTAAGTACTTTCTTAAAACTTACGTATTAGAGAGAATTCATATAGTGCTTATCTCTTTAAAACATCTTATAATTGTTTTCATTGCTTCACGATGCATCATCTGAAAATTAATTAGCATGTTACAAATCCATACCTCATGGCCAGACTAACGTAAGTCACACGATCACTTACTTAATATATTTGAGAGCGTCAAACTGATAAGAATGATTTCATTTCCTAGTAACAAAGCTATTATTTGAATTAGGCTACAAAACATCTGCGGGCTATAATTCAACAATCAAATTTGAGAACGATCGCTCGATATAAACAAACGAAGGTGTTGCCAATCCAAAAAGTCATAAATCAAAAACTAAGTTATGAATGGAAATACTTTTTAAGAAATAGAAATTAATTTGTTAACGAACGCTAAGTTACGATTATAAATACAAATATTATGTTACTTATCTATGCTAATCATTAAACAAATTTTAAATATCATTAAACCATAGTTTGTTTTTGCATGATGTCACTATCGTATCGTTCCGCAAAATTCAATCGTAACTGGGTCCGTTAAGTAAAATTTTAAAATCGCAAAAAACCTTAGAATTCGAAAGGCGTGAGAAAAGATCGCTAGATATAAACATGAAAATGATCGCTTGGTATAAAAAAATTAAGGTGTTGCCACTCAAAAGAATCGGAAATTAAAAATTGAGTTATGAATGGAAATATACCGGAACGTACTGCAAAATTTAAACATAACTGGTCGATGTTAAGTGAAATATATACACTGGTGTGCAAAACTTAAGCAACAGCTGTTTTTTTGCCATAACTCCTCGAAAAACCATCTGAGAGACATGAAATTTAGTAATGAGAGAGAGCAGTTTTGTACTTGAAAGAGGATGAAAGCATAACTGCGTAAAAATGAATACAATTCATACAATGTGGAATCAAACAAAAATAGGCTTTATTGAACTCATAATATCGTTACACAATATGGTCTATCCAAGAGGAAGAATAGTGCGCAGTTGTTCCTTGTATGGGATATGTATGCTTCAATGATTGCTTCGCATCGTCTCCCCATACTCAGCACCAGATTTTCTACCAGTTTTTGGGGTAAGAGTGCCCATGCCTCAATCAGTATCTGTTGCAGTTCTTGGGTGTTCCCAGGAGGATGTAATCGCGCCGCAATGCGTCTCCCTAAAGCATCCCCCACATGTTCAATAGGATTTAAATCAGGGGAGACGCTGGCCAATCCATTCGAGTGATATCTTCACTTTCCAGTAGCTGCTGAACAGATTATGTCCGATTTGGGAGTGCATTGTCATCCATAAAAATGAAGTCTAGTCCAATGGCATCTCTGAACAGACGCACATGGGGAAGGAGTACCTCCTGACAATAGCGATCTCTTGTTACAGAACCTCTGTCGAAAATGTGGAGCTCAGTCCGCCCGTTCAACATAATGCCTCCCCAGACGAGAATTCTAGGACCACCGTAACGGTCTCTTTCCACGATGTTACTGAGATGAAACCGTGTCCCGACCTCTCTCCAAATCAACTGGCGTCCAGAATCGCGTGTGGCTTTGAAACGACTCTCATCCGTAAAAAGGACATGACTCCACTTGACGAGAGATCCAGTTTTTGTGCTCCTTGCACCACTCTAAACGGCGCCGCCGATGGCTTGCTGTCAAAGGGATGCAGCGTGTAGGACGACGAGCGAATAGGCCACCTTTGTGCTGTGAAGGCGTCTGGCCACAGTAAACCGTGACATTTGCTGCCCCGTTGCTGTACACAGTTTCTGCGCAATGGCGTTTGCCGACTGGTTCCGGGCTCTTGTCACCTGCAGGACGATATATCGGTCTTCCATTGCTGTTGTTTTTCTGGGGCGGCCACCCCCAAGCTCTCTGACAGCTGTACCTGTGGGCCGGAGGTCTTTCCATGCGCCCAAAACGATGCTTTTGTTGATTCCAAACTCTTCAGCTACACTGGTCCCACTGCGACCCTGCTCCACTTTTCCGATCATTCTTCCACGTGTGATGTCGTCCAGATGATTTCTTCCAGCAATAGTTCACGAAAAAACTCACTTGCACTTACAGTGAATGTGTTTAATTGCATTTCCATCCTTCCTTTTATTGTACTCTTAAGGTGCGCGCGGCAACAGCACGCGTTTTGCATGCGCTCACAGCTCACATTGCCTTTGACGCTTTGATCCTGAAATTTGTATCCGTATGACCTTTCTACTGAATTACATATTCATTGTACTAATCGCAAGAACTCTTTTCATACAATTTCATAGCTCTGCTTAAAATTTAGATTGTTGCTTAAGTTTTGCACACCAGTGTATATATATATATATAGATATGTATGCTTTATCCCTTGTTGATTAGTCCCTTGAGGGGCTAAATTGACCCCTCAATACATTACATTTACGCATGTTTTATGTATTTTGTTGTTTTTTACCTATAACATGGACTGGAAATATACGCTTTACCCTACCGCCCCCCCCCCCGAAAAATTTTGAAATAGCGGGCCTTTTCGAATTTGAGGATGTATAGAGTAAAGGAGGGAAATAATTAAAAATTTCATTTTACTCATTTCTCCGTCACATAAAGTAATTATTTTAGGAAGGATACTTTATGCAAAATTTTTTAGTGAGAAACTACAGATATTGCCTGGGTTTTTCCCATTTGGTTAAAGTTTTATTTTACCTTTTACTGGCGGAGAGGATTTGCCAAAGTTCACAGTAAATTAGACCGTCTTAGGTGACTCTAGAGGAAGAAAAAACTTGGGGGCTTACTCTCGGGTATCTCTAAAAGCAAATTTAGGATATATCTGAGAACGTTATGGAAAAGAGGTATTAAAGGCTCCCCCCGGAAAATTTCAAAAATCGAAATTTTTTTAAAAACGCATTTTTAGATCATCTTTGGTGAAGTTATGGGAAAGTAGGTTCGGAAACTTTGTATGGTACGTTTTCGACATTGAAGTTCTAAAAATTGCAATTAGTCTTATCTTTTTATCTGTTAATTCCAGGCTGCTTATCCCTGGAAATTTTACGAATTTTAAGTTCCAAAAATGCAATTTTAGGTTATCTTTGGTGACGTCAGAGGATGCGGCGACTTTTAATCAAATGTTTCTGAAAACAAAATTTTAGGCTATCTTTGTTTCGTAGAAGGGGTAGTACGTTCGTTGCTTTTCCGTGGAATTTGTTTGAAATAAACGTCCTAAAAAGTCAATTTTGGTAATGCTTGACCCGCCAGAAATGTTTGAAAACGCAACTTATGTATTCATAAAGCGTCTTTCCATTGATGACCAGAGAAAGTGGAAACTGCAGAAGGATGAATGAATATAATGAATAAATGAAAAATTAGTTTTCGTTAAGGAAGAAAGAAATTTTTTTTAAAAACTTTATCTCCTTCCTTTCTCTCCTTTTTTGCTGGACCGTGCTGACTGGGCGACAACTTCTTGGTACTGGGCGACATTACTGTCGCCCACTTTCTATCTTATGTTATGCACCGGGACACCCTATTAAATGTACTACGTACATCCGCAATATTACTGAGGTAGCGGAAATGTACATGATATGAAAAAAAAATGAATGAATAAATAAAGAGCGAAGACTGCAGTTTAGGAAAAAAATTAGTACGATTTAAAAACAATCATTGGCAACAGTGGTTTGTAAACATTCTTGAAATGACTAATAATAATAATCTGTTGCAATCGTTGTAGCTTCATGTCAGAGTCAGATGATTGTTTCTTTTCGAAATTGTTCTTCAAAATTATTTACTTAAAAAAATGAGTTTCTTTTCGAAAAAGCCCACCGCAGCAGGTTTGTACAACTGTTTTGCTCTTTGGTTTCTATTGTTAATGCGTAAAATATCAGTTACGAGTTTTAAATTTGCGAATCTCATGATTTGATATAGTCTTTAAAAAATTATTATTTTCTTTATTCATATGAATTTAAAACTTGTTAATTTCGTATTTTTACAGCAGTCTAAGTAAGCACGAGTAATTTTTTCAAAATCGGTGACAATAATAGCAGGATTTCAAGTTTTTCGGCGTTATCTTGGTCGAATTTCGTAAAAAATATTTGATTTGCCAATGAAGAAAAAAAAGCAATAATTTTTCATGTTGATAGAGCTATTACGTTTGTTTCACGTTTGTTCTTTGCCATTAGCGCATGACGTGGCGATTCATTTTACGTTTTAATTTAAATTTTACACTTGTTTAATTTACAGCTTGATTCATGTTCTGTGTCAGAGCTCAGAGGTACCCAACAAGACGATAGAATGATCTCAAGTTAATCTGCAGCCAACAGTCTTACTGCAAAATTACTTAGATTCACTTTTATTATTTAAAATAACGAAGAGCATTTTTCTTACTCGACAAATTTATACAATGAGGATTTTTCAAATATTAATCCCTTATTTGTCATGAGTATGTATGTATGTCTGGCTATAGCGATGCGTTACTTTCCCCTGAGTGTATATATACGCCTTCCTAAAGTGTGATTCTTTGCCTTGCGTTGCTGTCAGAAAAATTACAGCCCAGGCTTTAGAAATCAACCTCTTACTTGTTCTGAAGTGCAGTGGTGTAGTCCTGAAAAAAAAAGGTGGGGGGAAGTGTATGCATACGAAGATAAGCAATTGAAATCAAAAGTGGGGATGTTGAAATAAAAAAAATTTGGGGGGCCACTTGTATTAAAATGAAAAGGCACTCTGTCCCCCTGTGTCCCCCGTCGACTACACGACTGCTGATGAGGTAAAGTACCATGGTGCCTATTTTGACTCCAAGCTTAATTGGAATAAGCACTTTACTTATAGTCTAGCTAAGGCTAGTAACGTCTTTTGGTCCTCCAAGACGGCTGTTGGCAGTATTTAAGGCCTGAAACCCAAGGATGTCCTTTGGATATGCAAGATGGTCATATGATGGCTCAAAATGAGAAACTGATGATTAAAGTTTTGTGCCTTCATGTACTTGATTCTGATACAACTATTTTTAAAATTTCAATAAATATATTTTTTCATTCACATCTGAACACAAAGCATGTTTAGGATTTTTAGGAAAGGAAATCTGTTAGGTACATCATAGTTCCTTATGTTTTAATTATTATATTGTTATTATATTCTTTTAATCTTTTGTTCATTCCAGAACTTATGAGGGACCAGAATAGAAATTTGCGTCGTGCTCAACGAGATATTGAAAAAGACAGAAGAGATTTAGAGAGACAAGAAAAGCAGTTGGTATATGATTCTTACACTGAAAATTTGATCTTTAAATTTTAAAAAGAGTTGTGTAACTGCAATTACATTGTATGATGGGTTTTGGAGCTGCAAGGATCCCCACACATTTTTTTTCTTTGTAATTAAAGAGAGGTTTTGTTTAAAGTATTGACAATTTTGAATAATCTATAACAAGTTGATTTAACTTAAGAGTTGCAAGCTAAAGTGTTCTAGAAGTTAGCCTTGTTAAAATGTCGCTTTATTTATTTCTTGGTGTTGTAATTGCAACCGTTCCATTGAAAACATTTTTTTAGTAAACGATTGATTAACAATGCAAAATGAATCGGAGATTACTATAGGGTGAGAGCATGGGTGATCCTGATCCGAAATTCTCCAACATTTCTGAAAATGTTCCGAAAATTTTTCAATGTATTTTCTTAAGATTTCTTTAATGAATAATATCTGTGCTTTTATTTCTACCTTCAGACAAGCAGAATATTTAGCACGACTTTTAAAACTTTCAATTATACATTAACATTTCTGGAAAAAAACATTGCTTCCCGTATTAATATTAGACCTTTCATTTAAGTACTTGAAGGTTTTTTTTTTTTGGCCTTTCATGTATATATACTATGTATGTGTTGGGGTGGGGGTACACATAATTATATAATTTTTATTCAAAGTTCATGGTGCATTCTTTTTCTGAAAATTTTGTGGGAAGTTCTGAAAAAAATTTTCCATTGAGAATCAGTCATGGGTGAGGGAATGAATTGAGCCCTCTTACCTTTTCAAATTCTGATGTATGTCACTGGTGATATGCTTAGGTTTTTTTAAAAAAAATAAATACTGTAAGATACATACTTTCCAGGAGTGCACTGATATTGAAAGACAACCAGAATGCAGTTCTGGCTCTGCTTTTCTGTGAAAATATTTTCTTTTTGCATAAAATTTGGTTTAATTTATTTTCCCCCTAATTTTCACTTCAACATAAAACATTCATTGCAGTTGATTATTAATATTATCATAACTATTATTTTAAATTTCTTACTATCTTCTTTCTGACAATTAATGTGATTGTCTTCCAGCAAAAACAAGCAGACTAAGATCATTTTTCTATAAAGGATACAATTAGTCTTCAACTTCTGCAATGACAATCCGTTGCTTAAGTGCTCGCCTTTGAATTTGCAGCCTATAGAAGCAGAAGGAAGTATATAAGATACTGTAAATGAGCCATTTGTTGTCCAAATGACTAATTTCCCAGAGACGGAAATTGAGAAAGCATATACATTTGCTACACATAAATAGAGTACTTTTAGAATTGGAATAAGGAATTTGTTTCACGAGTGCAATAGGGGGGGAATGCATTTGAGTTGTGAATAGTTTAATTATTAGCTTGATCTTGAACCCCTGAAACTGTACCGAGCTCCTCACAGTGATTAAGTATTCAACTGTTTCTTACTGGCATTCCAGTTCTAAAAAACTTACAGATTTACACCAGATAGTTTATAATATTTATTGGTTGATTCTTTTTTAAACTGCTTAGTATCACTATTCAATGTTGATATTAAGAAAAAACAATTTTAAAAACATCATGTACAGTAAATATATGAATTTCCTGTATATCTTTCTGACTATAATTCTCACTTTTCAGGAAATGGAAATTAAAAAAGCAGCAAAGCAAGGGAATAAACAGGTTTGTAAAAAACTAGATCTGACATTTCTTTTTTTATGTGTGGAATTTTTTTTTTGATGAATTGTTCCTAATTGTGCATTGTATTTTAAAAGCTTATATTAAGATCTATTTCTCAATAGCTTATTTTTGCTCTCAAATTAAAACATTTACTTGCAGTAGAAAATCATAATATAGTAGCTTTTTGCTGGCTTGAAGTCCCAAAGAGCTGCTTAACTGTTTCTAATTATTGGAAGTTTGAGTTTACAAAAATCTTTTCCTCTTTCTCAAGCAATGCTATTTTTGTTCTCAGAAACTCAAAGATTCATATGTTGCAACTTGTATAGTTTGGGAGGAAAAAAAGAAATAATTTGTGCTAAAAATAGGTGTACCCACGGAGACTAAATTTAATTAAGTTAATAAAAGAGGCAACTATTTCGGACTGTTTAAAATAATAATAAAAAAAAAAAAGAGTTAATTTCGTTCAGGTCAATTAATTTAGCTCAGTAGTATTCAAAAATCTGCATTACATGTATTCATCTTGATTAAAATGAGTTTATGTTAGTCACAAGAAGGTCTAAAAGTATATTAGAGATTAATAAAAAAAAAAAAAAAAATTGTAAGGGAAAAAGAAGGGAAGTGATTTTTTTTTTTTTTTTTTTAATGCTTTTGATGGTATTATCAGAAATATGAGTTTGTATTCTGTAAGGAACTAGAACAACTGCTGTAGACAATCTTGTGTATGAACTAAAAACTTAAATGCAAATTTTGATTCAATAAATTTTTGAAATTCTTTTAATAATTAGTGAATTAACTAACATTGTATATTAATTTCTTACTTTATTTTATACTAAAAACAGTAGAAATGCAATATCAATTTCTTCTGCAGGTGTGTACAGTTCTTGCGAAAAACTTGATCCAAGTAAGGAAGCAGAAAGCCCGCACTTACACAGCTTCTTCCAAAATTCAGTCTGTGGGCTCTCAAACTAAGGTAATTTATTTTAATATCCCTCATTTATTTAAAAAAAAATTGTTTAGTCTACACAACCTTGTACTGCAGTGGAGAGTTTTTTTATAGGATGTTTTTTTAAAAAATGAAATAGTAAAAGCATAAAACTCTAAAGCTAAATGAGTACAAATAAATTTATTTTAACCTAACATTTGTATGTCTCGTGCATGTCACTTAATGTCTTATGTTAGTTATACACAAATGTCTTTACGAGACTACTTTTGTAGTATTTAATTGCCAAAATTCCTTTAAAAAAACCTCTCTAATGCTACGTTAGTCAATGGAATAACCCTAAAATAAAATAATTTATGGGTAAAAAAATTAAAACCGACTTAAAATTAAAAATTAGGTTAAAAGGTAAAAAATAAATTCATTCTTTAAACAACGGCAATACAACTTAAAACATGATTTTAGAAGTTGGTGCAAAATTATGATAGATAAAAACTTTTGTAATCATGAATCAATTGCAAATATAAATGATGCCGAGTTTTCAACAGTTCCTATATGAAGTAATAGGAAGTAACACATAATGTAATAAGAATTGGCAGGGCGTCGCTAGCAGGGGTGAGTAGCTACCTGTGGGTAGGGTGCCTCACCCTCAGTGACTTTGTCCAGTCGGAAAAATAAACTTGAAAAACTCAAAATTTTAAAATTTACCACTAAAATAATAAAAAAAGTTCAAGATACTTACACAAATATGCATTTCTTCTTACTTTTAAACCCCTTAATGCATTTGCCTGTCTCTGACATGGGCGAAAGTTACCAAAAAATTAAACTTTGTTTGTATAATATATATATACATATATAAGTATAGCTCTTACCCTACCCCTGCTCTTAAGTCAACCCCCCAACTGAAATTGCAAAACAATAAGTTGCACTAAACCTATACATTCATTTTCTGTCAAAAAACTATCATTTTTAGCAGTTTTTCCAACAAAACCTAGTGCTTTAAGGGGTTAATAAAATTTAGGGGCTTTAACAACATGACATTTTGCAGTCACAATCAGGGATTTCTTTCACTCTGCGAATTTAGAGAAAATCGGCTTTTTTTTTCATTTGGAACTGATTTTAGCTTCACAAAATTATTAAATAAAAAAGTTAATTAAGTGCACATGTACACAGATATTTATATTTATGTATATGTGTAAAACATTGAAAGGAAAAAATTGTAATTATGAATATTTGTGTATGCATGTCTTGTGCAGGGTTGCCAAATGTCCCGGATTTTGAGAAATTGTCCTGTGTCCCGGGGAACTTCAATACAAGACGGCAAAAGTCCTGTATTCTTGCCAGGAATTTTGCTGGATATCGGGTATCTGGTGATCATTATGTGATGCGTCCTTACCGCATATCCTGCTCTGATGTTTCAAACCTGTAAATTCTGTGCATTTTTGCCTGCAGCTCCAAACACTCAATAAGTTTTTAATTTATATATATATTCAAAATATGTAATATTTTGAATACATATGTAAATTATATTGATTTTTAAAATTTATAAAATTTTAAAAATCAAAATTGATCCGGAAAACTGCATTTTTCGTGCCGTGGCTGGATGTTGGATTCCAGATATTTAATAATCGGTCAGATACAGGATATCAGGCTTCCAATTTCAGATATTCAGTATTGGGACAACAACCCCCCTGCCCCTCCTGTCGATGCGCCCCTGCTGACCCGCATTTGAAGTTTTTAAATTTGGCAACCTTGGTTGTGTGTGATACTGATTTCTTTTTTTACTTTGATGACTGTTCAATGCGCTCGCCCAATCATTTTTCATCTGTCCGAAGCTTACTTCAACGACTGCCCATTTTGTCAACACAATGCGCTAACTTCACCCTGTCAGCGAAGTTAGCTAAAATTGGTATTTTTGAATTATTTTCAATTTATTTGGGATGCAAATGTTTTGAGTAAAAAAACTTAGCTCATTTCGCAAATACTCTGTTTTTAATATATATGCATTTCAACCACCATATATATATATATATATATATATATATATATAAGTGGTACCTCCCTTAAGGGACACCTCCGAAAAAGGGACACCTCTAATTAAGGGACACTTTTTCTGGTCCCAGTCCCTTTGAATAGGGATTGCAATGTATTTACCTCTGAATAAGGGACACTCTATTTAAGGGACATTCTTAGAGAAAAATTTCCAAAATTCAAGTTTATTGATAAGAAAATTTACTGGAAGCTGAAGCTCTTTTTTTTTTCTAAAAATTAAGTTCTGAAAGTTGGGATGAGACCTAGAAGCATGAACAAAGAAACAAGTGTACTTTAAAGTTCGCTTTACAAAACTTACTTGTAAAGGCTTTTCTCTCTTTTGTAATATGGATACATGTGTGTTCAGCAAAGACGGACAGTACCCGGCTACCAACAAATTTTTTTATGCAAGAATTGGAAAAAGTACACTAAACATAATTTATACTGTATTGCCCAAATTGCGTATTTTGAAACAAACCCATCTAACAGATTACTTCAAATAAATTTCTGTAAGCTCCAAAACTTTGCCAAATGAGGTTTACGCTAAAATTTTAGTTTTTCATTGAAAACATTTTAAATTTCAACTTATATTTTATATGCATGAGACATTTTCAGCATTTAAGCTTAAATGGTAACACATGTTTATTGTCAAAAAGTTAAACTTGGTTAATACACTATATGTATATGCATCAATTTATGAACCTCCAAGGAAGGGACACCTCTATTTAAGGGACAAAATTTCCAGTCCTCTTAGTGTCCCTTATTGAGAGGTTTTACTGTAGTTGGAAAAATGTTAGGAGTCTCTCGACAAAATCACCTCTCCTCCTTAACCAAATTTGCCTTTCGACAGCCCTGGTAATTAGACTCATAATTTGCACTGACTTCTAAAATTATGTTTAAAAGTCGCATTGATGCTGTTTAAAGAATGAATTTATTTTTTACTTTTTAACTAAATTTTTTATATGAAGTCCGTTCTATTTTTTTTTTCCCAAAAATTTCATGTGTCACAAACAATTGTTTCTTCTGTTACATTTTGATTCTTATTAAGTTATTTAAATTGCATTGACTGTCACGTAAGAGATTCACTTGTTAATATATTATCAGGTATATTTTCTTCACAAAACGAAAAAATCAGATGAATACCAAAACTTACAGAAATTTTACAGCTTATGAGATTTTTCAAGCCAAGTACTAGAAATGAAATGATGTAGTAACTTTTCTTCTTTCCTCTTGCAATTTCATTTTTGCTGCAATTTTAATTAAAAGTAATACCAGAGAACATAGCTCATTCATAGTTCAGCTAATTAGGAAATATACTCAACATTTCTCCCCTGTTTAATTACTAAATTAAAGTATGATATTTAAGATTGTAAAATCGCTAAACATGTAAATGAAACACAATTCATTAAATCTAAATATAATACAAATTTAGACACAGAATTTCTGCAAAAGTAATTGACTTTGGGTTCTTCATTGCAATCTTATTCATTTTTAATAATGAATTTATGCACTTATATGAAATAATAATGCATTTTAATTTTTAAGAGGGACCTTTTTTTTTTTGAGAGGCTTTCAATTTTCTTTTACCAATGTATATTATTAGAAAGACATAAAGTCAAATAAATTTGTATTTTGAAATGAGATCTTGCTTATTGAAAAATATTTGTTTGAACAATGATCTACTTTTCTGAAAATTCGTTTATAATTTGAACCAATATGTGTTGATTATCTTTTTTTAAAATTGTTTTTTCACTCATAGTAAATCCTCTTTAAAACGCATGACTTTTACTTATTTAATATTTGTTAATTTAAAACTCTAATGCATAACATAAATATTGTGGTTTACATTTTATTATTTTAAAATATATTTCAATTAATTTTTAGCTTCCTAATAAAGTAAAGAATTCTTTTTTTTTTGTTTATATAGTTAATGCACACTAATGCAAAACTAGCCACTACTATGGGCACAACTGCAAAGGTATGTATTTAATCATCCAATATAATGTTTTTTTTTTCTGGAATTTATTTCTATATATATATATACTATCAGGGCTCTAAAAATCTGAAAAAATTTACATGACCAGAAGTTGCTTTGTTACATATTAATAAAAACATTTGAATGTGTTGTATAGCATTAATCAGACAAAAAATTAAATTACCAGCTTTATATCTGAACCAAGAATTACTTTAACATTAATGTACATCATTAAAAAATTAAATTACAAATAAAAATTACACAGTAAGTCATTACAAGTCAAAATTTGCAAGATTCAAGTTGTAATACCAATTTCATTGTGGACATGCATGTCCGTCAACATGTCTTGTTCCTATGGTGTTGAACAGCAAGTGCTCGATTGCCGCTGAAGGCTCAAAATTATCTGCTTTTACACCATCAGTAGAAATTCTCATTACACTGCTGATTGTTTCTGTAGACAAGCTGCAACAAAGAGAGCTTTTTATTCAATTCATGGCACTAAATTACCTCTCACATGCAGATGTGCTAGGAGAAATGTAGAGCATAATCTCCACAAGTATTTTTATAAGCTCTTCTTGTTTACTCCTTCACACGTTGCTGCCGACACGCCGACTGATTTTTCAATAAAATACGAAATAATAAAGTTTTGGGAAGAAATATTTGATTAAAAGATTACACGCCCGGCAGGGCATGTAAGGGTAGAAGATTCATGCCCGATCCCAATCTGAATTTTTACGTGCCCTGGGCATGTCGGGCAATATAATTTTCAAGCCCTGCATACTACAGTGTTCCCTCGCCACTTCGTGCTTCATGTTTCGCGGGTTTTTCCAAAATATTCATCAAAAAATAAAAATGGAAAAATACAACCATGTCGGCAGCCACATTGCGGAAAGAAGTGTTGTTTCATGTTGATGCATGAGAGAGAAGGATCTCTGCATGTCAAACGAAGAGATGAGTGGACTCAAGTACATACCACGGGCTCTCAAAAGCTGCCACCAACACAAGATTCTTCACCTCCTCAGAAATCAATGTTGATTAATGTTTATTACTGCACTATAAGGTTTTGTAATTATCCTTATTAATTAGAACCAACACGCTTAAGTAATTACGTATACTGTTGTAATTTTTGTCTTAAATGTGAAGTATAAATACTGTTTACATATTTAAAACATTCATGTACCCTCATAGACGAAAATTCTTAGGGGCATATCCTACTTGGCGGTTTTTCAGTTTCCGCGGAAGGTTCTGGTCCCCATTAACCGTGAAAAACGAGGGATCACTGTATATGCTTTTATACGTATAATATTTAATTTTTGTGAAATTTGTGAAGCTTCAGGTTTCACTCAAAACTTTTAAAAATCTATAAATGTTTAAAAGTAATTGCAACAGTTCTTCCTTGTTTGAGTAAACCCGTATTTGTTTGTGGTGACACATTTACAAAAAATATTCCAGTGTAATATGAATAAAAACAGATATTCACATAATCTATTTTTAAATGATTTACAATTTAAAAAATGAAATCTCTAGAGTAATAAAATTAATGAGTATAACAAAAATCATAATTCTACAATATCAGTATAATATCATTGTGTAAAAATCTACTCCAGTTCCTAGTATCAAAATCTTGTTTTCAAAGGGAATAGCTGATCTGCCGTGCTAAGTACAAAAGCGTTGTCAGCACTTTTTGGAGAAGTTGTTAATGCCATCAAGTGGTTCTTTGTCATTCATTTTATCAAAATACAATATTATGTGGACATACAGTGCACTCCACCGGGACAGGCCGCACGAACAATAGAAAAACACGGATAATCCGAAAACTTTTTTTTATGAAAGAAAAAATCAACATCGGTACAAAAAATATAAAAATTATTTACATTTGCATGCTGTATAACATCAAATTAGGAATTTTCCTTTTAAGATTTACTGCTTAAAAAAATGTGTAATGTGTCTTTGCTTCTGCGGTTTGTTCATCTCTTGCCGTTTATTGACGCATATTTTACGAGCCGTAGTAATGTCACCGTAATCAAATCCTCTTTGACCCATATAATCTAATAAAGTTTCCACAGACTGTAATCAGTTCTATCATCACTATTTGATTTAACAATCACACAGTCAATGCAAATACATTAACCCATTCGAGACAATGATTTTTTTCAAACACGGTCTCCAGGAGCGAAACATTTTTAAGAAAAGAAACATGTTTACTATGGAAATCACCCAATTCATAAGTGAATTCACATAAATAAGATCATTGCACACCTTACAATTTTCCTGTACTTTCAGATTTCAATAGTTCAAGAAAAATCTTTTTTTGAGGACTAGTTTACTCAGAATAACTGATAATTGCACATTACTGTTATTGCACACAAAGTGTGCAAGCCGTCTTATAGCCTCGAAATCAATTGCACACACAGTGTGCAATCGGTCTCAAATGGGTTAAGATAAATTAAATGCCTACACTATCAGCTAAACCGGATAAGATTCTAATTCACATCAAATCGATTTTACATGCATGATAATCTCAAAAATGTTTCTCTCTAAATTTTTTTGCGACTCCAGAATGAGCATGGATAATCCGCGCATGGATAATCGAGAGTGCACTGCATTTGAATAAAAAATATATTTATACATGTTTGCGCATACTACTGCACTATTAGACAAATGACATTTTATAAGTGACTATACTTTGTGAACCTACACTTTACACTTTAGGCGGCAAAGCCACTAAAGAGAATAAAGCGAGCCTTCGCAATCTAGTCCTATGGATCATTGTGTGACTCATTTCAAAATTTCAAGTGACCCTCTTTCAGCTCCGAAAATGAAATATAATATGCAAAAAGAAGTTGCAATATACTAAAAATACTGAACAAACATTTGAATGATAAAAAGTAAACTAACAAAACTAAGTAAGAACAATAATATTGTTTGATTACAAAATTTTAGCGAACATGAATTTTAAAAAACAAAAATAAAACAAATTTTAGGTAGAATTTGATTAGTTTTTTTTTATAACATTTATGTGTTGGGTATCACTTGCAATGAAGTTTCCATTTCTGCAAATCTGGCAAAAACTAATTAAAGACAATAGTATTATTTGACTATAAAATGGTTACAATCATGGATTTTCAATTTTAAAAAAATGAAAATACAACATAAATTGTAAACAGAAATTAATATGTTTTTCAAAAAAAAAAAAAGACAGAATATTAGGACCTTTTTATGACATCAATGTGTAGGTATTACTTGCAATCAAATTTTCATGTATGAAAAAACTTTGCTTTCTGTTCTACTAATAAATATAATCAAATATTTTCACAAGGGATTTATAAATTTTTTTAATAAGAAAAGAGAATCATATCTACTGAAAATGTAGATGCTTGTGTTAAAGGTTTGATAAATGGAAAATTTTACTGCTAAGGGAAAGTCTGCTGCAAAAAAAAAAAAAATTAATAAAAAAGAATTCTTCCTTAAATGTATATGTTTCACTAGATTGTAATTGCAATAAAGTTTAAGGAAGAAAAATCACTTTTATGGGTTTTTATGTTTAGTCAAAATGACCTCATTTCTTTTTGCTTACAATCTATACAAAATACTAAATACTGCTTTGGAGGATGTAATACAAAGTAAACAAAAAAATTTTAAAACAGAAATGCTGAAGTTGCCTGTTGGGAGACTTCTCACCAACACTGCACCACAGCAGGAGTGTAGCAATTTAAAAATCAAGGGAGGGGCTCAAACAATTTTATTTCCAAATGCTCAAAATTATTTAAAAAAAAAAAAACAATTAACAATTAAAAAGTAATTGGCATTCACTCATTATTATTAATATTAATCACTAATAAATGAATATTTTTATAGATCATTAAAATAAATTCATAGTTTTCACAAAATGACCGAAATCCTTATATAGTATGATTTCTAATGGGAGGGGCTTTTGCCCCCTGAGCCCCCCCTTTCCTATGCGCCTCCACCACAGTATTGTGCTTCTGTAATTCCAGAAAAAAGTTCATAAAATGAAATATCAGCTCAATATACATCAACTCAAAAAAATTCAAAGTTTGTAATATGTGCGGGCTGAGTGCTGTTTAAGGCCAGATTGTTTAAAATAATGCATTAAGAATTCATTCTCTAATAAATATGGCACCAGCAGAGTGCATGGAGTTGGTTGAAAGCCTTCAAGATAGATGTGAAGGGGGACATAAAACACTACGGATGTATAGTAGATAGAGAAAGGACGTAGCGACGAAAATCAACGTGACTGATTTTAAGATCTAAGACAGTTGTAATATGTCGCAGATGAGCTATACAAGGAGGCAATGTGTTTTGATTTACTTGTGTGATTCATAAATAATTTGTTAATTTAATTTTAACCTTAAACGTTTTTTTTTTTATGAACTTTTTACATATTTAGACACTAATGCCACACGTATCTTCATAAAGGAGCACATGATTGTAGATCTGCTAGACTGCAAGGAAGTAGTAATTGGCGAGAAAGCACAAAAAGCTTGAGTCATGAAGCGATCCAAATAGAACTGCTTGCATTTTTGCCCAGGCGTTGGCGAGAGATAGCGAGCACTTGACAGACTCCTAGTTGTGTTTTATTTTCCTTCTTTCCAAAATGCAAGTTAAAATAATTAGCGAATCAGCAAATGTTTTTGGGTTGTTATTAATCTTTTGTCTTCTGACATGAATATTTATAGACGATGGGAGCCGTCAATAAAGAACTGAATCCACAAGGCATTATGAAAACAATGCAAGATTTTGAGAAAGAGACAATGAAAATGGGAATGACTGAAGAAATTGGTAAATTGTTGTCATTATGTTTGACAAGCAATTATGTGATTTTTATTCAAACATTGAATTCTTAAGGTCTTTAAAAAAGTGTTTTTATAAAGAAGCTTAACATTATATGTTTTTTGCTTATTATCTATCTTCTTCCTTCAAATTTTACTTGGGTAGTTCTCTGGGATGTTTAGAAATTGCTTGAAGTAAACAAGCACTAATTATTGAAGTTATGTGTTTTGATGTGCATATATATATATATAGTGTTCTCCCTAAGCATTTTTTCGGGGCTGGTCCACACTGCCACCCTTTTCCCGTAGGAAAATGTGTCTTACTTCCACCTGTCTTGAAAAAACTGTGCCCTTCTTACCCTGTCTCTGTTCTAATTGTGCCTTCTTACCCTTTTGATATGCCTTACCCTTTTGATGCACCTTACCCTTTCAAAAGGTGCGCTATTTGGCACCTTTTGATTGACCCCTTTCATTGACATATCCCCTTATAAATAAGCAAAGACAAAACTGTTAAGAACCATTTTCTCCTTTGTTTCTAACTGATTTTCTTTTTTTTGTTTAGAATCTATTGACGAGTTTTAGTGATATCAATTAAAAAATTTTGAAAAATGTTTATTTTCATTAATTATATCTCCTTTTTTTGTCAGGCATACCTTATTTATAATTGTAATGTTATATTGTTTTAGATAACAGATGGCAACATGTCTTGCTTGAGTAAATTATTCGGTAGTAAAGGTAAAAACTGATTGCTAAAAAGAGTTTGTTGCCATTTAGCAGTAATATTAAAAGCACTTTTAATAAGAGTTTGAGTAAGGCTTCTCTGAAACAATGGAATGAGAAGCGTGAGTAATGCACGGAAGCAAACATTTAAGTGTAATTCCACTGCCACTCAATGCTGTCAGAAATCGCCAGAAGTACAAGCGGCGACATTTCTGAGTTCAATTGGCCCTGCCACGACAATGATTGACAATAAGTTTGCTTTAAGGGAGGATGATCATAATAAACTTGACGTCATAATTGCAAAAGTTGATGAAGAATATTTATATAATTATGTAAACAGCATAATGTTTTAAATGCTTAATTAAATTATTACATTTGTATTTCGAATGTTGGCACCGAACTCTAGTAAGGGCAACTGAGCATGATTTTCCAGAATGGAGTTGCTTTACCAATCATTGATTTGACAATTGCTTTATTACGGTGATAGAAATGGTAAATCCAATATCACGTTCTCCCTAAGCATTTTTTCGGGGGTTGTCCATACTGCTGCTCTTTTAAAATGTGAAAAAGCATAGATCTTAACACATTGACGGACAGTTGGAACAAGTGAAGTGCAAAAATTAACACTATGTTTTTGTAATTTTTAGAATATTAGAAATATAGTTTTGCTCTTTCTGCTTAAATAAACTTAATTGTGATTAATTCAACCCCTTTAATTAGGTTGCAGCTATAACCGTCATGGTGCCAGCAGTAAACACTTACCTAACTCTAACTAACTCAGTGGCATGACAGCCTATTGGGGGCCATGTTCTACTGTGCCCATCCCAGCTTTCGAGACCGAGGGCCCTGGGGTGCAGGAGCAGATATTCCGGTCAATTGGTCTGCCTGACGCGGAATCCCCAGTGGTAGTTCCCAAGCATGCGTGGTCCTCATTTTATTGACCTCACTGAAGGGATGAAAGGCTGAGTCAACCCTGCCCAGCCTGGGAAAAATACTTACCAGTATAAACCATAAATATCGTTAAATGTATCAATAACAACTATAAATTCAAGAGAAAACACAATCGCACTACTCCCTTCACCACCATGTACATACTGAAGCTGCAAGCCGTGTAACAGGTGGAAAACGAAATTCAACCTAAAAAATTGTTTCCAAAACATGTCACTAGGCTTCTACTTGTACGGCGGTGAATGCACATTTGTGCCGCTATAGACGTAGTGTCTAAAAACAACCGTTTGTTTTGGATAGCTATTGCCGTCATGCCGCATTGTGAACTTCACTTTGACGGCTGTAGACTCAAGTGTATGTCAATGTGTTAAAATAATGTAAATAGATCATAGATCCATATATTGTAGATACATAGATCATAGATACATAGATCTTAAAATAATGTAATAATCTTAAAAAGTTGGTGAAGTGACTCTATTTGGTCATACTTGTATAGCATGAGGCATGCATGGTTCTCCTTTTCCAGGGAAAAACACAAAAACATTTTGCCATTTTTTACCACCTGATTGTTCATCTCAATATTCAAATAAATCGTCTAAAAGCTTTGATTCAGAAAATTTTAATTAACTTTTTTAAAAATTGCAGTTGAAGACAGCTTAAATGCAGTGTTTGATGAATCTGGCGATGAGGAAGAACAAGATGCTGTTGTCAATCAAGTTTTAGACGAAATCGGTATTGAAATTTCAGGAAAGGTAAGGCATCAATTTTGGCTGTCTATAAATGCGAATGTTGTACTATTTTTGTAAGCTTAATTTTCTTTTAGTTATACATTTTACTAGATAAATATAAGTTAAGGACTTTATATTTTTACCAACATAAAGATTTGAGTTTGTCACTTTTCTTTTTTGCTTTGAAAAAACTTTGTATTGTAAACAGTTGTATACTATTTAGTTTAAAACTATGCAATTGTAGGTTGTATATTAGTATCAAGTCTCTTTTTTAATAAAATAATTTCATACAAGAACTTCAGGATAATGAAAACTTGTTAAACATGAATTTTTAAATTAAGGGATAAGAGAAAGTAAAAACAAAAGATTTATACTTACCCACATGTATGCTAATATATGTTGTTTAACTTTGCGGGTCTGAGCAAAGTCTAATTTTGTTGAATAACTGAACTAGAAAGAGCTTATTTGATCATCTTTATACATCCATTTTGAAAAAGTAGCATTGATTTTATCACATACTCATAGTTTAAATATAGTTTTAATAAACTTAAAACTGCTGGTTTTGTGCTGAATATTACTGAGCATTAAAAAAAAAAGTTGATACATTGCTTGCAAGTTTATCACACTTTAAAGCCACAATTTTCACCTTATCCGGAACACATCAGAGATGTAAAAGGACTAATTGAAAATGATCGTGTTTGTTCACAAGCATGCTTGCATGATGTAGTTGTCATTGCATCCTGGCCCTGCTGTATCCTCCTATTACGAATTGTAGTAGATTATTTTGAATATTTTTTTCCCTTACTTGGCAAGTTTTTGTGAATAAATTGTGTAAAAAGCTATTGACTAAGCAAGATATCAACTGTCATCAGAAAAATACTTGGTTTTTTTTTTTGGAGAAGGGATTGAAATTGAAAAAAAAAAGCAGTCGGACAGATTATTAGCATATGTTTATGCTCAATTTATAATTAAAATCTGCTTGCGTCTGTCTATATCCACATCTCTTCCGTACTGTCTGTGGGTCAGGATGGGGGAGACGGATTCCACCATGTTTGTTATATCCTGAGGAAGCCATTTTGCCTGGTCTCATCCCTTGAGAAATTTGCCTGTTGGTGATGTCAATTGAAAAGTAAACCATTGTAATCTGTTCTTGCCAGTCTGTCTGTTGGAACATCTGGGTTTTTTTTTTGTATTGATTACCGGGTTTGCTACGAAAGCTAGCAGAGGATGGAGTTGCTTTATAATATATCTGTTTGCCTGCTTATAAGAACATCTCCTTTGTGCGGTCGGTGTGTTAAAGGTGGAGACAGGTGCCATCATATTCAGAATATCATGGGGAAGCCCGACATCTGGGTCAGCGATGAATTTGGCAAGATGTTTCCAAGTTGTCACCAAATGTGAAGGCGGCTGCCGAGTGGGTACAGCAAACAAGAGACTCAGCTCCTGATTCCAAGTTATCTTCATTCTACCACCAAATTTTAGTGGCCACCAAAGTCTGGTGTCAATCAGGGGTTGAATGAACAAAGCAGGAAGCGGAACTCCCTGCTCATTTGTTCATAATATGTGTTATACTTGAAATGAATTAGTAGAGAACTCGAAACTGAAAACAAGTATTTTCTTTTACGAAGTATGTTCACTACTTGTATCAGAATATTTTTTAATAACTCCCAATTTTTGGCTATTCTACTTTCTTCAGAAACTTTCTTTTGTAATCATGCTGTGAGCCATAGGAGACACTGGCAATTAACACAACATTTTGTTTAATAAGTAATTTTTATTTAGTCGTTGTAGAAAAAGGGATTGTGTATCGTTTATTTGGTGAACTTGATGAACCGCAGTATCCTTGAAGTGCAGCTGCTAATTTTGCTTCATTTCCGTAGTAATTTTAGCAGATAGAAAATTGTTTATTCTGTTGCCTAACTTTGACTATGACAGCTTTATGTATAAGTGTGGCTTCAGAAACTTAATAATATTTTCTGAAATTTGATGGAAGCTGGTTGATCAGTTTGAATGATAGAACTTGATGATAACATTATTTTAAGATAAAATTCTAATGAATTTTATATTAAATTAATCTAATGTTATCCTTATTGTTTATAAGTAGATATGAATAAGTTACACAGCAGGTATAGTTTTTGTTTTGGACATATTTATGGTAGCCGAAACTTTGATAGTCAGCAAAGAGGCAAGCTTCAAAAAGTTTTGGCTTTATCTTTAATCCCTTGAAATGCATAGATTTCTTTTTTGTTTTACTTTGTATGATTTGTTTATTAGTAGTTTTAACTTAAACTTTATCTTAGTTTTTGAAATATTTGTTCGCTAGCTTTCTTAATCTAAAATGCCATCAAAGTTTTAGAATAAACTGACCAAACTTGAGCTACTTTACAGACAAAAGAACATTTCATGCCCTGCAAAGCATCTTTATGTATGAATTATTTGTTAAATAAATGCACTCATTGTTTTCATCCGAAAAATAAGATAACCCTCTGTAGGTATCAACTTTAAGATTTCTACTTTAAAAACAAAAAATCCTACCTTACACATACACAGTAAAACCAACAATTAATACATTTAAATAAAAACCAGCAATTTTATAAAAGGAATAAAAGTTTCTCATTCCACAGCATATTTTACAGTACCTTTATTAGGTACTGTTAAATATGGTGTGAGAAAGCTATCTGCTTAATATACTACTGTTGGCCAGTGTATATTAATATGTTACTGACCGTTAACAAATGTCCAGTCATTTGAGAAGTATGAAAATAATGTGTAAGGCTTCTATTTTTCTTTATGATGAAGGGTCTTTTTTCATTTTTGTACTTAACCAGAATTGCCTATTCAGGGTGTTTACGAGTCACGAAAGTCTCCAAAAAGTTACTAATTCAGAAAGTGTGGTCACGAAAATAGCAAAAATGTCACAAAAAGTTACACATGGGTCACAAAAATTTTCCGTACAACGAGACCAGTCCCTTCTAGACGGCATCGGATATCCAGTACCCACAAGTTTTTAAACACCCGGAATCCGGTCTGGTTACTGCATGAAATATCCGGCATTGGAATGTCATTTTTAAAAAAAATTTAAATGTTTTTAAAATGTATGTGAATTACAAACTTACTATGTGTTTCGAAGCTGTGGGATGTTTTAAAATATGTATAGAATTTACAAGTTTCAAACTTCAGAGCCGGATATCTGGTACTTATACGTCATACAGGAGGGGGCACTGTATATCTAATGTCCGGAAGAATCAATATCCGACGTGTTCCTGAACATTCAAGGAAAGCACAAAATTTCACTTTCGAAAATCTGTAGACGCCCTGCTATTGAATTTCATTCCTGATCCATATAAGCTTTTAAATTTTGAAATTCTTACAAATTGATAAAAATTGCCATTTATGATTTTAAACTTTAATAAAATGCTCATAAATTTTTCAAATTCCTTATTTTTCAATGCCCACTAGTTTCAATTTGTATCTTAAAGAAAGTATAATAATAATCCTATTTTTTAAAGAAAGGATAGCCGTATTTAGCAGGCAGTTTATCTGTAATACTCGTAATTGCTTGGAACCCATAGGCTGTAAAAATGGCAAAAAAAGCATAAAAACTAAAAGAATAAAATAAGACAATTATTGTTTAAAATTTAATCATAATCAATTTTTGTTTTGCTCAGCAGTAGTATCAAACAAGTAGTAGTATCATCAATAAGATGCTAGCCAAGTTTATCTTGTCTGTATGCTAGCCAAGTTTATCTCGTCCAAGTGCATTATGTAGTTAGTGTCAGAAACATTAACTACACTATGCACTATAAATGCCGAGTCACTGTCAGAAGCAGAATAAAAAGTTTGGGGTCCCCTGGCGGTAAAGAAAATGTGGGGCACACTCGTCTTACTGACCTGAATAGTAGCTTAAGTTATAGTTATTTAAGTAACTTAAGTTATAGTTGTAATTACAAAGACTAAAATTAATTTGTTAAAAAAGAATTCATACTTAATAAAACATTTCAAAAACTTCCAAGAATTTTGCAAGATTACGTTCCATTGGATTAAAAAATCTTATTTCCAACCTTAATTTAACTTTTTATAATACAGTTGAACTTTTCTAATACGAACACGGTTAATACGAAATCGCTGCTAAAACGAACATTTTGTTCATCAAGCTTGGGTTACTATTTAATTACACTAAATATCTCACTCATATTACGAAGGCTAAAATACAAATTTCATCTAAGACGAAGAAAATTTCTGACCTATTCACGAAAAATTTTCTCGATTGCTATATAATTAATTTTTTTTTTTTTTTTTTGGCGAAATTGTTGGTTATTTTGAGTCATTGTAAACCAGTAAGTATGCATATGATAAAATTTAATGTAGCTAAAAAAACAACTAACCATTAAGGATTTTTTCTCAAATTGTTAAATTTTAAAAGGTTTCACTTTTCTTCAATGTATTAGTAAGATTTAAAAGTGTATATTAGTTAAAAATATCATTTGTTTTCGCTATTGTTTTTACTTTGTATTATAAATAGTAGTAATTATTTTTGAAATATAAACATGAATTTCTAATAGTTTTTTTACCCAATTTTACGTATTCACGGTTGTTGCAAATAACGGCTAATACGAACAAATTCGCGAATTTTCGGCATCTCGTATTAAGCGAGTTCAACTGTATTTGCATGCAATATGTCACAAGACCCTGCTATAGAACTCTCTACAATGAAACAAGGAGGAGAAAGAAAAAGGATTGGGGAGAGATTTGAGATGAGGAAGGGAACCTTTTATGAGCTCAAGCCCCTGGCGACTGCCCAGTCCGCCAACCGTTTATTCCACCCCGGTCACTCATGCTCAAACTCCCATCCCAAGGATATTGAGCTTGCTTATGAACGTTTGAAGCAAATAAAACTTTTTTTTTGTCTTCAGTTAAAAAGGAAAAAAAGTCCTTTTCACACACATGATTTTGCATGAAAAGTTGTAGACAACTCATATTAATACTTTTCTCCACCAGACCCCTACCTGTTAGCCGAGGCCTTAGGATTGCTTACGCAAGGGGAGAGGTAGTGGGGTCTACGGATTTTACATGCACATATCCCCAAGTATACATGGTGGTCTTCAGTGGGTATCGAGTGCGCGACCTTCCAGGTGGAAGTCCGACGTGCTAACCACTAGGCTACCATGGCCCACTCATATTAATACTAATCTTAGTTTAGATACCAAATTAGCTTGTGTGTACAACTCTTGAGATCTGACATTTTTTTGTAAATATTTTCAGATGGCTACAGCACCCTCAGCCCATAGGGGTGAACTGGGAGAAAGTAGTACGCGAAAAGATGCGATTACTGATGAAGAAATAGAAAAACAATTAGCCCAGCTACGGACATAAGAACAAAGCATTTCTCCAGTTGCATGTTTTGTGTATTATATATTTCAAAGTTAACTATTGTAACTATATTGAATCTATTCTTAGAGGAGTTAATATTTGTATATTCCAGAAATGGCCAAAATAAATTTTTGTAAGTGAAATATTTCTTAGTTTGTTACATGTCTGTATAAAACTTGTAAATATACATGAGGTTGTTCATCCAAATCCAATTGTTTACATAAAAATGATTTGATTTCATTAAAAACTTTGAGTTTCATCCAACAAGTTATTTATGCATAAATCGCTTAATTTTCATTTTTGACAAAAAAAAAAAACTTTGGCTTATTGCATTTTCTTTAATTTTATTTATATATTTATCCGGCAACTTTAGAGTTATTTTATAATGGTATGTCTTTCATTTTTGTTCATGTGAATTAATAAAGTCGTCTCCTGAAAACATTTTATCTTAATGCCAAAATTAGTTAAACTTTGTATGCCTAAAATATTAATTATTAATTCAATTATTAAAATATGTATGAGTTCTATTTTACATGAATTACATTTGTTTGCTAGAAGTTCTACAGTTCGATAGTAAACTTTATACATATTACGCTTTATCATCTATCCAGCTTATTCTTCGAACTAATGTGTAATAACTACACATATAAAAGGTTACTATTTTATCACATTCTATTTTGTTCTCTTTTCCCATGCTTTAATGGGGTGTAAAATAAATTTAGAAATTAATAAATTAAATTTTTTGCAGCTGCATGTGTATTTTATTTATAGGTCTTTAATACTGAATTTTGTTCTAATCAATATTTCATTTAATATATTTTATTATAGATAGCTTTTTAAATGACTTTCGTGAATGTTATGAAAAAGAAGACTGCAAGCTTCATGGAACCATTGAGTGGCGATTAACGTAGTAAAAGTGGAGAATTAAAAAATGCTTCATTGTTCGCCACTCTTCCACTCCTTAAATTAATTGCTTCATTTTCATTCTGTAAACGTTTTATGTATTTTTTTTTTATCTATTTGTTTGAAGGTTGGAATAATTTAATGATTATCTTAAAGATAAATTGAATCTTCATTTTCTAAATCTTATTATGAGCTATGAGCAAATCTCCTTTCTTTTTGTCTTGGAAACTTACCAATGTTGAACACGTGCTTCGCGCCGAAAATTTCATGTCGTATTTCAACTTTCAATCTTTCAGCATCCTGTATATATTTAAATCATTTTAAAAGTTCGAAATAATTTTAGCATGTGCTAATTCAAATCTTCATATTGCTTGTTTTATTTCGGTAATTTATTTATTTTCTAAACGATTTTAGATCTAGTTTTCAATTCGTATTTGCAATTTTAAAAAGTGGCGACTGACAAAACTGAGTCTACCGTGCCACTGGCGACTAACCAAATTTCCCAGGTTTCACCTAAATCGTTGAGTAATCTCAACAGAACCCCAGGGTTCTGCGGAAGACAATTTAAGAAACACTGTTGTTGGGCATTCTTTTGATGTTTTCGCTTCGAATTGTATGGGAAAACAATTGTAGTAACATTTAGGACATGCATATATATAATGCATTTATGAATAACATTCTAAATTTCTAATCAGAATAAAACATGACTTCTTTTTGCTTGGAATTTGTAACACCGTTTTGGGGCAACTATTGTGGTTCCAAACAGATTAAATTCTGTAAAATTCGATTCCTTAAAAATAAATGAAAAATATCATTAAAAAAAAATTTAGCCTTAAAATATTTCTTAATACCATTTTAAATTTGTCATTCAATTCACAAGACAATGTCATGAATTAACAAATTGATTTCCGTATAAAGTTGCTCATCAAATGTTTTATGTGATTAAGACCCTGTTTGATTTTAACATTTTGAGGCACAGAAGATAAATCTTTTTTTTCTTTTTAAACGATTTAAAATTTTGAATGCAGCCGACAGATGATGGATAATGTTATTTTGATTTTCTAAAAATGTCTTCCTCATTTTAATGGGGAACATGTATGATTCTGATCCGAAAAATTTTAGAGAACTAGTTTCAAAAATTAAAAAAAAAAAAACTTTTTTTTTAAAATTTACTATTTATAAGATCTCCTTGCTTTTCTCTCTGCCTTGAAACAAGCAAAAATTTAATACTTTGAAAAACTTAGAATAATGTTTTTTCAAAGTTGACTTCTGGTATTAACATTTCAGATCGTACATGAATGTATTGTGTGTGAAGGGGTTCACCTTATTATGTAATTTCTATTTCAAATTCCAGTGGCATTTTTTTTGAAAATTTTGGTTGAACTTCAGAAAATTAGTTTTTTTTACTGAGAATAAAACCATGGATAATTAACAAAGAGACCTCAAATTTATTTTTAAATTTCTAATTTACAAGTCGAGGTTCGTAAGGCCATGAAAACGAGCATCCAGGTAGGAACTAGATTACTCGATATCATACGCAAGTTTTAACTAACTCCTAATGAAATAATGTTTGGTTTTGTTAAGAATTTTTACTCTTACCAAAAAGGTAGAATTTAATACTTTCAGCAGTAGTAGATGTAAATATTATACAGCCGCTAAAAGGGGTGGAGAAAATAGATTGAATCATAACCAAAAACATTTGAATATTTTTAACTGAAATTTTTAATATCCATATGAAAGTTTCTCCAGATTTTTTCCCCCAGCGAAATATATTGTTTCGGGTCATTTTTTTTACAAGCTTCATAATTCAGACAAAAATAAATAAATAGTAATAATATTTTTGGGCGCGTAAAACATATTTCTATTATTGGGTTCATTCATAGCTTCACATAAACAACGCTGACTCATTGTAGTTCAAAGATGCATATATCACAAAAATATGCATTTATGCAAAAATATTTTAACATTACAAGGAAAATTTTCCCCAATTTATCAGCGAAGTAAGGCCAAATTACTTGAAAATTGCTATACAAGTCTAAATTTTTATGCTGATTGCAAATCTGTGATAAAAAATAAAGGTTGCTATTTGAAACTTTAACGACGAATGTTCGTTTGAGTATCCTCTCAACAAAATTTTGTAAATTATCTATAATATAAATAAGCAAAGACAAAACAGTTAAGTACTATTTTCTCCTATGTTTGTCAACCGGTTTTCTTACTTTTTTTTATTTAGTAGCTATTAATGACTTTTAGTGTTAACAAAAAAAAAATAAAAATAAAAAATGGAAATAATTTTTTTTCTCCTATTTTCGACATAAATTCGAAGCCGTTTTTTTAGATGTTTTTATTCGTCATAATTTCAGACCATTCCTTATATCTAGAATCTACAAATATTTGTACAACATTCAATGCATTGTTTACTATTAATAATTCAAAGAAATGTCAAGAAATTAACTCAGTGGTCAATCAGTCGCACTGAGGAGAGATTATTGCTAAATGAAATGTTTAAACAAAGCAAACTGTTGTCAAACAGAAAAATTAAACTGCCTAAAAATTGTTTTCACGTTTGAAGCTGAACTTGAAAAATGTAATGAATTACGGTCTAATTTCGACCGCTGGGCGAACTGTAGTTCTTGATAAATTTATGCATTGTGTCTCTAGTGAAAAAATAGTACTCAAATCAGAAGTAGCGTCTCTTTCTTTTCAGGATTGTGCCAACTTTAATCATGATCTATCAGCATTGATAGTGGTTGTTAAAAGGAAGATACTGACGTGTAAAAACTATAATTTTCAAGTAGGTTCGTTTGTTTTCTTTTCTGCAAAATGACTTGGGACGTTAATATCTCATATTCTTTGAATTGTGACATTAATATCTCATATTTTTGTATCTTTCCAATTCATTAAATTCGTAAATTACTCTCGAAGTCATTAGCGTTATTCAACTTAAAAGACCAAAAGCAAAAGAATTTTCAAAGTTTTGTTATCTACTTTGAAAGTGTTTAAAAGAAAATTGTTAGTACACTGTTTTTCATTTATAAAACAATTAAAATGTTTCCCTTCATTGAGCGAATGTAAGAAGGAAAAGAAACAACAATTAAAAATAAACTTCCCTAATCTTTATTATTATTTTTTTTTTTATTAACTACATTTGAAATTTGCATCAATTAGGAAATAAATTATTTCAAGTTGCAAGGAAAGTACGTATAGAATTAATTAGAAGTATAAATTTGTTCCTTTTGCGTTAAAAAATAGGATAAAATTTGTGTTTATCCGTAAAGGAAGTAAATCCTTTTGCTTTTCTTAGCCGATTTTTTTCTTTCATTAAAACAAAGTAATAATTAGACTCTTAATTTATCCGTTAAAAGATAATACAATCAAGAAAAGAAAATATTTATCGCGTTACGATAACTAGCGTGCGTAATATTAAAAAGTTAAAAAATACATCTATTGTAGAAAGATAGTATTTCAATTATTCAATAAGTCAATGATCCAAAAAATTCTAACTTCAAGAGGGATGATGGAAGGCATTTGGAATAGTTTACGGGAAAGAACTGCTATTTGCAACAGGGTGAATAGTTTCAAAACTGCTCTTGATCTGCATTGGGGATGGATGAATTGACTAGGACCAGCCTAGCGGTACGCTGAGTCTGTTGCTGGCCGTCACTTCAGTATGTCCATAAGTTCTACTTCGAATATTGTTGCGTTATAACGCAAGAAAGCTTAGAATTGTCGAAATTCCTTTAAAATGATTGTAAAAAATAGGAGTGCAACAAAAATAAGCATTCATGTTATCTTCATTTGATATAATTTATTTGTTTTCATACAAAACTAATATGAATGGTAAAAAAACTAATGCGAAAGAAATGACATTTAAAGCTTCCCAAGTAAATTAGAAAAATACAGATATCTTCGTTTTCTCCTTTTATCAATGAATTGTGCATTTTGTGTCGTATCAACGCAATTTGTACGTGCCCATCAAATCTAATTAGAAATAGCAGTACATTTCAATTTCTTACGTTTTACTCACTCTTCGATTTTTTTTTTCAGGCAACTAAAACGTCATTTTGCCTTTTTGACTTAACTCAAGCGAGAAATGTCGCTGTTTTGATTTCTTTCCAACCTGGACAAAGAAATAACAAAAACCAATATGGCGTCTCCAGGCGAAGATCTGCTGTAACTGTCTTGGCTAATGGTAAGCCCAAGTAGGTAAAAAGATGACTGAAACTTTAAATGTCGGATTACACAGCGAGGCGTCATGATAGCACTCCCATTTTCCAAGAATATTATTGGCCTTCCTATTTTTGATTGATGGCAGTTCCAACAAGTCTATGAAGATGACTTTGATACCACAACTAGTTTTATGGATTCAATGAATTTCGGAGGTAAGCTGCATGCCACCAGTGGCTATGAGCAGAATGCTGCAATCAATTCTACATTCAGTTCAATCAATAACCGGGGCTCATTTTACTTCGGAAGCCAAATTTCGGATGTGATTCGTAGTTTACGACTTGGTGCTTTCCAAGAGCATCGATATAGCTGTACGACCCTCGAGTGACCCCATCACCACCTCTTTCTTCGTAACGTGCCATGGGGTTTTCTTTGTCACCAGTACTGTAACCAAATTTATACGAATGGGGTCCATTTGTGCCCTAAAAGTAAAAGGTATTCATGTCAAAATCAAAATGTGAAAAGTTTATCAAGATAGATGTAATGAAAATATTTTTTAAAATAAAAAATACTTTTGAAAAATTAGATTTAGTTCGAACAGTTCGAAGATGATGAACAGATCAGATATATCTGAGGAAAAAAAATCCTAGTTTTAGGTCTCATCGCATGGCCGAAATAACTTTTCCACCATGCTTTTGGTTTGAGGCAAATTTTGGTTAGCTGCTCCCCTTGTGATGAAATGATTTTGAGCACTACACTGTGAAAAATTCAAGTTCAACCGTTCACCAAAAACATGGAAAAAATGGTGAAATTTATCTGCAACCAACATTTGGGATAAAAATTGAACAATTATAATGGATGAAGTTTCACCTAGTTTCACCATAAATGGGAAACAAGGAACCATTATAATGCTTCAACTTTTATCCCAAATGTTAGTTGCAGCTAAATTTCACCATTTTTTGGTGAAAGGATCCATGTTTTTGGTGAAAGGTTGAACTAGAATTTTTTACAGTGTAAAACTTTAAAAAGGATGCACCATTCCTTTTATTTTATTGATTTTATTTTGGGCATTTTAGTAAAGGGATCTTTATATAAGCATTTTATAAGTAAATGTTTCACGCTGTATTTTTATGTGCATTGTTGCTGGAAGATCTAAACTGTCATACTTTGTGCATTTATATGTATTTATGTATGCATTTTTATCTATTATTCATTGACAGTGAGCTCAAATAGTCAAACGACATACATACATGCTAATTTACTGGGGAAAAATAATTAAAAAATATATAGTAATAATAGTTTGGACTAAAAAATCGCTATAAATATAATATTTCTTTGAAAATCCCAATAAAGAACGGTCCCGTAAAGATATCTGTCAAAATAAGGAAATCGAAATAAAGCAATCGATCGCCCGAGTGCTGCAGGAAATAAATTTTTAATCGTTTGAAAAGGAAAAGAAATCAAAAGCCAAAAAAGTGAAAAGATAAATTAACAAGAAGTTCCGTCTAGAACTATACGAGCCTACTTTCCCGCATACACCAAATTCAAATTTATAATCTAGCTATCTCTCTCTCTTTTTCTTATTTATCTTTAGTTCTAATTATTGAAAATATACCTTTTTCAACGGATAATACATATTCATTCACTCACTCATTCATTCTTTCATTTATTCAGCCATGCATTTATTCATTCATTCGTTACCTCATTCAAGTGTTTATTCATTCATTTACGCATTCATGTATTTATTCACTCATTTATTTATATTTTCATTTATTCAATAATTTATTCATTCATTCATTCTTTTCCTCATTCATTTATTCATTGATTTATTCTTTCACTCTTTCATTTATTCATTCATTCATTATTTCACTCATTGAGTCACTGAGAAATATCCTTGAAAATCCCGATCAAAAAATTTCATAGCAAAATAGGCTCGTAAGTTCTGGATAAACTTTCTATTTCTACATGTTCTACGTTATAAGAGCTTTCCGATAAAGTTTGTTCCAAGCAAATCGGTCCGTTAGATCAGGATTTATATGGGGTTGAAATTTCCCCGTAAGCTCTGTGTTAATTTTTTGAACTGTTCAAAAATGAACAAAAACTGTTCAAATCAATATTTCACGCCGAGAACTCCTTTCAATAAGCTTGCAATAGGAACTTGGCTCTTGTGCCCAGAGTTTACAGAATTTGCTTCAATTTTGTCCATAGGCGCTAATGTTAAAATTTTTGAACTGTTCAAAATTGAACAAAAAATTGTTCAAATCAAAAAGTAAAATATAGAAATGAGATGTCCTCGCCGAGATCTTTCGAATGCAAAAATAATATTTCCAATCGGACAATTCGTTCAAAAGTTATTAGGGGGGGACAGACCGACGGACACACTTTTTCCCCATCTCAATACCCTACTTTCAAATTTTTTATTTTTCAATCTTTATTTAATTACTTCACTTATTTTTGACTTTTCTTGATTTTTAACGATATTTTCACGATACATTAAGCCTTCTTTCATGCTTTATTATTATTTTTTTTTTCTTTTACGGGAAAGTAGGCTAAAAATCGCTTGCGCCTCAAAATAATAAAAACATTGTAGTAGAATTTTATTTAGCAAATATTCATATAGACAAATTGGCAATGCTCTAAAAAAAATAATACTCAAGCACTCAATTAATCGTTTGTGGAAATAAAATGTTTAGTTAATTACCGTGAAAAAATACGTTCGAACCGTGAAAAAACGAGTTCGAACTACAGTGAAAAACGCTTATAACTTCGTTTCTAGTTAATTTAGGGGCTTTGAATTTTAGCACGAAGACCAAAACTCTTTCTTGAACAGTTTTTATGGGTTTTTCAATGGTATCAAGCAAGAAACGATGTGATAAGTTTTTCGTATAGAAAAGGACCATTTTATGAAATTTTCGGCTATAAATTGCAATAAAAAAGGAACATATTCGAATTTCAGAAAAATCTCTTTGAGATGCACACTCCCATGTTCCAAACTAATTTCGTGCCAAATTTCATGAAAATTCGCCGAACGATCTTGGCCCTACACCGTTATCAGACAGACATACTTGCTGCTTTATTATTAGTAGAGATGATTCATGATTGTGTTATCAAATAGTCTCTTCTTTGATCGAAAAAGATCCAGTTGGAGTTGATAATTACTTAAAAGTCAATCCGTTACTCTTGGGTGCTGAGCTTTAGTTTGACTTTGAAAGCTTTTGAAGTTTTGAATGACTAAAAAAGATCATTAGCTCGTGCTTCCTTAAACACCACCCCTGTGGGATATTATGCCTATTTGAGGGTAACGTCCAGCTTAGACAATATGTTCTACCAAGCAGGGTACCAAAAACATTATAGATCGGGAAGCGAACCATGAAGTTTTGAACAATATTCAGAACTGGAGCAGTTATCACGCAGTTCCAACGGAAATAATGCTTTAGTGGTTGGAATCTTTTTCGAAGATACAAAAATAAAATAAATCCAAATGTTAAACCTTGTAACTCCAATGCATATCTATCTCCCGAGACGCGTCCCTTGGTGAAAAGAATAACCAGAGCAGAAATAACAGAACTTTGAAAATTTATATCGATATTCCCGCCATGAATCTTCATTTCTTGTATTGATGCGCATGGCTGCTCAAGCGGTAATGATTTTGACGAGCAATATCAATAAAAATAAATAATGTTTTTTCTCTCCAGCTTATTGTTGCTTTTTTACTAATGATTTCAATAAGTTAAGGTAACACTTTCAATCCTGCTTCAGACAGTGCAAGCATATGAACGTTCCTTCCTAATTGTAAATTGGAACTGAAATAATTCGTAAATATTATGAGTTGTTATTCTCACAATGTATAAGCTATAAATTGTTGATGCTATTGTGTAATTTCGAATAGAAATTAATATACAATGCAGTGACTTTAAATAATGGCCCTTAGAAATGTAACGAAATTTGTACTTTGGAGTCTAAATGATATAATAGTTCCTTTCTGATTGGTTAATAAAATGACAATCTCATATCCGTAGCGTGGCAGCGTGTTGAGACGAAACGTATAATGTCTGCACAATTCCCATCATTTTTTTTTTTTTTTTGACAATTATTTTTGCTCTAAATTTAACATAACGGGGAAAGCTCATGTCTTTTCAGAGTAGAAATCTGCATTTATAATACCCAAGCATTAAAAAAACAATTATTTTTTATGTGTTGACAAAGCCGTACTATACTCGACTTCAAATTAAATTTATCTTATTAAGTAAGATGAGCTAGGAAATTTAACCCTAAAGATGCAATAATATAGAGGATTGGAGAATTTGATGTCTATATTAGGATAAGTAAAGCATACAAATAAAAGTCATAAGGGTAAAACTGCCGTTTACTCATAATTTTACATCCAGTTTACACGCAAAAGAGGCAAAATATTTCCTTTCTCATTCAAAATTAGAAAGCTTTTTCGCTACGAATTATTCATTTTTAGCGAATTTCTATTCATTTTTTAGGTTATTCTTATTATCGGCTAGATGCTGAACAGAAACTTTTTTAAGAGTTAATAACTTAATTCTACTTTTATGGATAGACATCGGCAGTGATAAGGTAGGGGCAGCCGGTTTTAGCCTTGCATGCTTCCCTTATTGGAGCTTTTTGAAATATTCAACATGCTTTCATGAATAGCAAAGTTGATGAAATATGTGTAGAAAATTCAAAAAGAATTACATAACCAATAGGTCGTAACTATCAACGAACTTTCTCCTATATTTTTCATTTAAAAAAAAGAAAAGAAACACTTCATTAAAGTTTAAAATTGTCAAATAGCGTCACCATCCTTCGCGATTGGCGTCAAACTAATATAAGGGGCCATCGCTTTGAGGGGGTGTAAAGGGATTCATGATACTGTGATAATTTGTGACAAGACGAGGGAGTACAGTAACAGGAAAAGTGGCATCACATGTTTCAATTTAAGAAAAAAGATAATAATAATAATTAGCGAGCATAAATATTTTTATAGTATTTTTTTTTTTTCATTTTACGTTTATTTAAAAAATTCCATTTAGTAAAAAGTCAATCCTTTCTTTTTTGTAATTATTTTAAATTAAATCTGCTTAAGATTATTGTGTGTTCCTTAAAAGAAAAAAAGGAGAGTTAAAGCAAAATATTTCAAATTCTAAAATACTACTGTTTTTAATTGCTCTTTACTATTAATATTTCATTACTATATTAGTTATAACGTTTATGATATATATATATATATATATATATATTACATGTGTGTATGTATGTGTACAACTCGATCTTATTTCACACAAAATAAGCGCGCATATAATCATTGTTATTCTTATGCTCACGAATATCGTTTAAAGGTTAAAAATAAAAATTGTAATATATGATCTACAACTATTTATTTGTTTGCTTTTTTTCTAAACTTCAAGTATGTGTTTACGTAATATAGCGAGACATGTAGCGGGGTAGGGGGGAATCTTTGAAAAAGAAACATCTTTCAGAAATCAAAATGTTCAAAAATACCATTAATTTCCTTACAGAACGTATGCGGATGGCTTTAACAAATGTTGCTCCAAATGTCAGAAATTTCAACAATGATCTACTGATTTTACAGTTCAATAGTTTTTTACTTTATCAGCACACTTTTATTGTATCTTATTTATTTCACTAAAACTTTGAAACAGTTATCTTGTAAAATTCTTTCTTTCAGACATTATACATTTTTATGTGAATTCTGTGACATAAAACTTTCACACCATTTTAATAAAATTAAAAAGGAAATATTATTATTGTATTACTATGCAAATGCGGTGTCGCTTTTCATAAGGTTAATATTTTGTAAAAAAAAAAGAAGAAGAAAAAGAAAAATACTTATTACACTAGTATATAAATGATTTATTTAAAAAAAAGTTTCTTGTTACATTTTAATAAGCCATATTGCTAGTGAATTTACAATTGGTATAACCCGAACACAATCTCGCAACTAACAGGGGGAAATTTATTCATAACAATGGTTTGAGGGTTTTTTTCTTTCTTTCCTTGTCTTTTTTCTTGCTTTGAAAGTTTAAGATCCAACCTATTTCTTTTAATATTTAAAGAATATGTAAAAAACGTTTCTTGTAGTAAAATTATAATTTATCTGTTAGAGAATAATCTGAATTGAATTAAAAGTAAAAATTGTGAAAATATGGAAAACTGGTGGCAAAATTTTTATTCCAAAGGAAATCAATGCTTGTTTCGTTAACCATTCAGAGCCCTTCCCTTTTTTTTCTTCCAGAAAATATATTAATAAAGGTTTAAGTTTTAGGAGCTGGAAAAAATTACCAAAAACCGAAAATAAATAATGTTAATTTTGTGTCTGCATGGTCTCTCACTTGAAATGTATAATAATTAAGAAAAGGATTTCAAGTGAATTGAATAAATTATGTTAACTAAAAAACTTAATTTCAAACATTTAAAATCGTAATAAAGTGGAGCGGGTAGATTTAATATGCTAAGAATGAATAAATTAGTTTACCTGTTCATGGAATTGCTGTCTTGTAGGTTTAGCGTAGGCAGTAGAAGATACAAATCTTTCTTCATCAGTAACGAGTGTATTATAATGGGGTTTTTCATACGCTCTTCTGATATGTGGTCTAGATTCGTGGCTTAGCAAAACCTTATCCACTTGACGTGTTCTGCTTTTACGAAAGTCCACAGATTTTTTCGGTATTTCTGCTCTCTTCAATGTCTTGTAAGGGTTCATCATCATTGGCCGCGAAATTAATGAAGCCATTTCTAAATCTTCCAACTCGCTACTTGAGACCTCATCATATTTATGTGTTTTAGAGTCTCTCTCTTTGGAATGGTGCCTGTTCCATGTTTCAACATGGTATGATTTTCTGGAAGGAGACATTTCATGTGAATCATCATGTGTTTCGGCCCTAATAATCGGCCTTTCTTCAGCTGATGTAGGTTCTACCACGGAATCGTAGCCTCCAAAATCTGCCAACCTATAAGGTTTAATAACGTCAGTAGACACTGCTTCTGGCCTGTAAACTGCTGATGTACGAAAATCTTCATATTCTGTTCTTGGACTGTATGTCTTGTATGAAGAGGAACTGTATGCCTTTTTCGCCTGTTTCTCGTAGTAATCGTTTCTTTTTTCAGTGTCTATTTCATCTGGAGAGTATAACGCATCATTCGCTTCGGGATGGTCGTATCGATAAGATCCCGATTTCCGGTCATCCCAAAAGACCTCGTGTCCTACAGAGTCTGAGAATTGTAGCTCAGATTCATCAGACCTTGACCTTGAGAGGTCATGTTGCGTTTTTATTTTTATCTCATCTGTTCCAGCTGCTAACATGAAGTCCTGATGTGCTGTTTGGTCAACCAATAAATCTTCCGGCTCACTTTGAGAATGCAAACGGGAGAGCTCCATGTAGCCTTCTGGATAGAGGGCTTCACTATGTATAGTCATCAAAATGATCATCACCTGAAATGAAAGGGAACGACCTTAAAGTTTAAATGGAAATTTTAAAATGTTGGTCTTGGTTTTTTCAGTAATGTAATTTATTACAAAAGATTAATAAATGTTTTCAAAAACAGGAACAAACATATCCGTAAAGCTCTAAACTATCTTTATGTGGAAAAAATCAAAGGAAAAAAAATTGTACATCACAAACTGCAATATATTGCATTCACATATTTTGAGCTTCCGGAATCTAAACTGTAGTCATTCATGAAGCTTCATTTGTGACTATTACTTAGCATTAGGAAGCTCAAAATTCATTAAAAAATAATTTAAAAAAAAGAAAATAGAATGAACTTTAAAACAGAGCTTACGAAACTAATCAAACTACAACTGTTAAATAAATTGCTATGAGAACTCAAAAATAAATTTAGTCCTTAAACAACATCGATATTGCTTTTAATTTGAAGCCGGCGCAAAATTATGAGTTATGTAATTATTTTTTCACTGCATGTTTGATAATTGCTGTACGAAACGTTGAAAATTTTCGTTCATTCACATTTATACTTATAATAAATTAGCTCATGATAACAAAGGCTTTTTTCCGTAATAATTTTGCACAAACTTCAAAAATTTTTTTTAAAAGCAGTATCGATATGGGACCGTCCATAAATGGTGTCCCTCTTTTTTTCCCATATATTTGACCCCCCCCCCCCAAACTTGCCACAAAATGTCACACTTCAACATACCACCTTTGTCACATGTCACGCTATGTTGCATAAGCATGATGTCACACTTCTTGTTGCTCCCTTCCCTCCCCTTGTCACAATTTCGTGAACCCCCCTCCCTCTCGAAGCGTGACGCCATTTATGAATGATCCCTATCGTTTAAAGAATGAATTTATTTTTTACTTTTTGGCGCAATTTATTTTGCTAGTAGTTTGATTTATTTTTCAGTTCTTTTATAAAGTCCTTTTTTTTTTTGCCAAAAATTATTTTATTTGATTCTTTTTTCTGTAAATCTATTTTTCATATGAATACTCTGTATTTTAAAAATATTATCAAACGGCACGCCCATTTTGAGCGACTAGCACTGTCAATATAAATTATTTGTTCGCTAAATTCCTTTTGAACATTTGGGACACCCTTTTCTGAGCTTATGAATAACAAGAAGTTCCGTCTAGAACTATACGAGCCTACTTCCCCGTATACAGTGAAACCTGTGTAAGTTGATCACTTACGGCGCAGCACTTTAGTGGTCGACTTAGACAGGTGGTCAACTTATAAAGGGTGGAGTTTTTTTTTTTTTTTTTTTTTAATTTCTTACGCTATGCGTTTGTTCATTTGCAACTAAATAAAATATAACTTCATGTATTAACGTTACTTTAAAATTAGTAATTAGCTATTTTTTTCACAATTATCGATAATCTCATTAGATAAATGTAACCCGAATGACTTACAATGCATCCTATACAACTTAAAGCACTTAGTTAAAATAAAGATAAATATCTTGTTAATTATGTAAGTTACTTATTTGATGGATTTTTTAAAGATTTTCTAAAAGTGCTTAATTTTTCAAAATGGCTATATCAGATAGAAGAAAAAAGAAGAGACTTATTTAAAGAGTAAAAAGGTGCTCATAGTAGTTGTCCCATATTGTTAACTTGCAAAGAGGTTTAGGAAAACTTTATATTGATGTTTCATACATCCAGAAAAACACTGGTCTAACATTATAGCATAAAAAATATTCTGGAGAAGTTATCTTTTTTTTTTTTTTTTGTGCCTTTGCAAAAATAGATCAATAAATAAATATGGTAATAAATTTCGCGGTCAACATACAAAGGTTTTTATTTTTGTAATGCTCCCACCCAAATTTGGAGTACATAAGTGGTCAATATAGGCAGGTGGTCAAGTTACAAAGGTTTCCCAATATTATATAATATAGGGCTAATTCCGTTCCTGGCAAAAGTGGTCAACTTAGACAGGTGACCAACTTACAACGGTGGTCAAATTTACAGGTTTTACTGTATACCCAACTTCAAATTTATAATCTAAATTTTATGATACATTAAGCCTTCTTTCATACTTTATCATTTTTTAAAAAAACTTTTGCTCGAAAATTGGCTAAAAAGACGTTTGCGGATAAAGCTTTTTTACTTTCATCAAAAGGCTCACATCATTTTGCATTCAAGAAGGATTCCTTGTATCCCTGAAACACGTGTAGGCATTTTTCCATTAGTCGTTTTATTTTCCACGTCCAGCGCTTATCATTTTTATTATTTCATAAGAAAGATAAACTTTTGACTGTCAAGCAAAATGCAGTGTTTTCAAAACATCGGTGTTTTAATATCAACAACATCAGATATGTCGATACACCATTTTAATCAAATAGCCATGTTTCGATCATTAGTTTTTTAGAGTTGATACTTGTTTAACATCGATGTTGTTTTTTTACTGTCGGTATTTATTTTTAATGCACGAAGAGCCTCTAAAAATAATAAATGAAAGCGAAAGCTACTATTGGGGTCCAGAAATATTTGCTGTTTGTTTGTCATGCGTATTTCAAATCGCTATACTAATGTTTGAATTGTTCTTACACATTATTGTTTCAGAAAAAAAAGTCGAACTGTTTTTAGTAATTTGTATTTTAAGCATTTTTATGCTTCTTTCCAGTTTGATAGTGACATGTTTTTCAGTAAATGGCTCTTAGAAATTGGCATTTTCATCTTTTTTTTATTTATCTATTTATTTAAACTAATTTTTTCATATTTCTCAGATTGAAAAACAAAAGTACTAATAAATTAGTATTTAAAATAATTGCAGTGTTATTTGGCTTGAAAAGAAATTTTTTTCTCTTATTAGTTTTATTAATTTTTGAACAAGAATATTTTAAACATTTGCTAACACAAAAAGCCTCGGAGAGCCGTAGATTGAGTTTCCCTCTTCAAAGATTTATTTATTCAAAATGTAATGAGTATTAGTTATTCCATATAAATTACTAAGTATATTAAAAAAATTTTTCAATTATGATACTGTTGTTATTATTACTAATGAACTAAATAATTGCTTCCTAAGAATTAATTTTGAAGTTAGTTAATTAAACAATGAATTTAGTAAACTCTTAATTAAATTACGATTCATTGTTATTTAATTTTTATTTCATTCCTTTGATTTCATTGTTTTTCCGCTTAAAAAATATGCCGCACAATTTTAGAGAAGAATAAATCTCTTCGTTCGCTCCCCCCCTCTCGAGATTTATAGTGACTATAAAAACTATAGAGAGACTACAGGGGATGGGTTTCGTTCCGAAGATCAGCTAAAGAGAAACAAACAATTGAGAAAGCGTTTCTATATTTTCACTTACCAATGATGATACGAGGCGCATGTTCAGCTTGATTGCCCAATCCATAGTTGTTGTTCGGAGAAGAGTTCAGCTGAGAAGAAACCACCGGTTGCTCAAAGGGCCCTTCTTAACGCTGCCTGGTTGTTGGCTTTTCTTAATATAGGGCACGGAGATCAGACAACCTACCACGATGCGCGAAATGGTCTCTGGGCAAATAACGGAAAAAGAAAAGCGGGGAGGATAGAACTCAAGGAAAATATCATTCTTTTTTTTCTCCCCGCCGACGAAATTATACACAAATGGTTCTTTAAAATTATAGATATTTGCAAAATAATTTCAGTATGGGAAACTGAGGAATATGCTTAGGATATGTATTTGTGTCCATAGCTTAAAGTTATGCATACGGATTTTCGCAACTTTACCATTGTTCGGTATGTTCCTGTACATTTTCAAGTAACTGACAGGGGAAATTATTTTCGAGATAGTGTATATGTCCTAAATAATTTTGTATTTTATTTTATTTTTATTTTCGTTCTTTTTTAAATACATTACTGACAACCTCTTTAACGAGTTATACATTTTTGATTATATATTATTTTGTTCGTATTACTATTTTATGTTAGAAATTCCTAAGCGGTAAACTTTTTAGTGTGTGTTTGCACTCGCAGAAACGCATGCTCAAATCTCACGAAACTTCTGACGAAATGGCTTTTTGAAAAATGCTCCGAGTAAACCTTTCGCCAAATTGACGAAATTTGTGTAGTGAGTCTTTAAAGTCAGGTGACGGCGCTAGGAACGTATTGTTGTAAATGACGAAATTTTCTTGACGATTGAAAAGTCCTCAAAAGTGACGATTCTATTTCTGAGAGTGTGTAAAAGCGTTTTTTGTTGGAAAGAAAAAGTCTTATTTCAAAAACTTCTAACGTTTTACTTGCAGTTTAGTAACATATTTATTTAGTGGTATCTATTGCCTTTTTTTTTTTCTATTATTTTCTTGCTTTTAATCGACTTCCCAAAGGAGGAGATTATCAATTCATACCCGTATGTATGTTGCTTTTTTTTTGTGCACCCATAACTTCTCACCGTTTGAACTGATTTTCGTGATTCATTTTTTAATCGATCGAGGGTCGTTTTCCATAGATCCCGTACCTTCGTTTGACCATATTCGATAATTAAAAAAAAAAAGCTATGTGTGCAAATCTAGCTTTTTTTCATCCATAACTTTTGATTAAATGAACCATTTTAAATGTTTTTTCTTTAATTGATAGAGACTCGTTTAACTTAAGCGTCGTTTGACTACAATTGTTCTTTAAAAAAAAACCGCTACGAATGAATAAAATTATTGTTGCAAAAAATAGAACCGACTTCAAATTATTAATTGTGTTTAAAAGTGAGGGATAAAGGAATTCTTTAAACTGCGTCGAAACGACATTTTAAACATAATTTTTGAAGTCGGTACAAAATTATGACGGTCTACCTATCATTACACCTTGAGTTACTTTACATTGAAACTGTTGCCAACTGTAGGTCATTTGTATTTGTAATTGATTCATGATTACAAAAGTAATCATGAATCAAAATCCATCATAATTTTGCACCGACTTCAAAAATTAAGTTTAAAAGTCTTTTCGATGTTGTTTAAAGAATTCATTTATTTTTCACTTTTTAGCACAATTTATAATTTGAAGTCGGTTCTATTTTTTTTTTTTTTTTTCAAAAATTATTTTATTTTATTCTTTTCAGTGTAAACACTTTTTTTTTTGTTAATGTAAATAGATTTTTATCAAATCCATATCAAAGGGCATACCTTCTGTGAGTGAGTGGCACTAAAAAGTAACCATTTGTATGATAAATTCCGTTTTGAACTCGATTTTAAAGGGTCACTAGAGCAAACAAACTGATTGGATTTAATTTTTGCTTCAGAGAAGCCTTCAGTCACACTCTTATTAAAATTTCTTTTAATATTTTGTATTCTTATCAAACGTTTGTGATAATTATCCGCATATGCTTATTCACATATTGTCTTTTTAAAAAGCAGAATTTCCATGTCAATATGTCTTCTTATGTATTTTGGAAAATGTGACAGGAAGATATAGAAGTTCTGAAAAAGTTTACTATTCAAGCGTAAGTCTAACAAATAGAAGAAACATATTTAATTCATTAAAAGATTTTTTAAAAAATGATAAAACAGTCGAAATAGAGGTACGTGGTAACCCGGGATTTTCCCCAATTTTTCATTTCTACCGTCCAAACATACAAACAAAAAAATTGCCTCTCTGTATTTAATAGACTTTAAAAAAAAATGTTTTCATTTCGTTTCATACAAGGAAATAAATTACAGAAGGCGATAAATTTTAATTTTCGGTAGCAAAAAAAGGATGAGGAATCTTTTACCGGAAGTTTAAACGGACAGCATTTTAGCGAATGACTAAGAATATATTTTAATTCTGTCCTTAAATAAAATGAATTTCTTCTGTCTGTTTTTGATATGCAAGACTGAACAACTTATATACAAATTTTTAATAGCTTTTCATCACATAACACAAATAACTTACGTTTAGATAACAAAATCATAAAACTTATTGCTAAGCATTTTTTTTCAACACGTATCACCAAGTGTTTTCCCCAAATTAAAACCTTCTGAAGTAAGTTAGTTTTAATAAATAAAATCACTGAGATGTAAAAAACAATCTCTCTCTCTCTTTTTAGGCAATATCTTTTGTTATATTCAGGAAATAAGTTTGTCTGGTGTAATTACTTCCTTTCTACTACTTCTTTAACTATTCCATCTCAATAATTATTTAAGAATAACGTGGACAATGAATTGCAAAAGGAAGAAAAATGTGGGAGGGTGGTGTGGTAAAACGACAGAAATTAAAAACACTACAGCTCCAAACTTTCTAGTAAGCTGCGGAACAAATACATGTATTTCACAAGCGTACAACTTCAGAGAAATGTCTAACTCGCAAAATTCAAATACAGGAACACGGAGAAGAGTAGACGAAGCAATTTTTTAAACTGAGAAATATAAAATGTTAATTCAGAGGTGCCCGCCCTCCTTAAAGTGATGGCGCACCCCCTCAAAAACGACGGAGCCCCCAAAACCGCGACACCCCAAATCGGCCAACCCCCGCAAAATCCCTGAACCCCCTCAAATCTCGATGGCGAAATCTGCGTGCACCCTGATGTGCACCCCAGGTTAATTGAACATCAACCAAATCGAACTCCAGCAGCCCCACCATGAGCCCTTCGAAAACGGTGTCATTAACGGGAAAACGACTTTTATCTCCCTGCTTGACGTAACATTCCGAGAGATATCGATAAACCCTACTATGAAGCTCACAAAGTCGTTTTGGTATCGAGATTAGCTTCCGAGAACGAAACGTCTTCGCAGCAAGACGCGAGATTGCCTTTCTGGCATGCGAGAAGTGTTTACGTTTGTTGCTATTTGTATGTTAGCAATGGCGGAATTTCAAATCTATCAGCTCTACAAGAGAACTCTCGAAGAATCCCTCAGAGACAACTAAATACTAAGCCATCCAACTGCTTCACAGCTTTAAGTGAGGCTGATTTTGTTGCACATTTTCGCCTCACTAAAGCTCTCACTATTAAATGTGTCGTTCAATGCACACATCGATTAACTCCACTGGGGAATATGTTGTTTAGGTCCTTGCTAACGATTTTTGTTCGCCAATTCCGACCGAGAAAGTCCCTATTTGTAACATTATCAAGCAGGGGTGACCACAAGGGAGGGGGTGGAGTTGATCATAGCGAACAAAAATCGCTAGCAGAGACTCAAACAACATTTCCCTCTGTGGAGTCAATCGAGGTGCGCATTAAACGGCTCAGATTAATCGAAGAGTTGAAACCATTCATTGAAACGAAGGCGCTCAGAAAGAATGCCTTAACAGCAGAAATTAAAGTAAGTTTATGAATTATAATCATTAATACCTTGTTTGAATTAGATTACTTATTGAGCTTTTCAATTTATCTTTATTTAAACCCCAGAATTTCTACTGCATACTGTTGCTCTTTTTCAAATTAACATTTGTTGTTTTGGCTATTGTAAATAAACAACAACAATCGTTCTAATACAACGCTTTTTTTTAATGCAGACTATATTCATAAACTCATGTTTATGAAAATTGCAACACCATGAAGGACTTACGCGAGTGAGCTGAAATTTTCAGGAAATGCAAAGTAGCGCATGATATGCAAATGATTAGAATTTCAAATCCGTAGCGCATGCGTATGCTGAGCAGCGCCCTCTGAACGGCGAATGGATCCGAATAAATAGACGGCTGTAGCGAGGCGTGTATGGTTATCGGTGGTTATCTGCTAGTGGTAAACGTTAGCTCAATCTTTACTTATGCCTCTTCGACGAAAGAGAGCGAGATTTGAACAACTTACAGAGTTTGAACGGGGGAGAATCATCGGCCTTCGTGAAGCTGGATTGTCGTATCGTGCAGTAGCCGCTCGTGTGCAGCGTAACAGCAGCAAGTGATGCGTGTTTGGAAGCAGTGCACGGACGAGGGTCGGACAACTCGGAAATCCGGCAGTGGACCCCGAAATGTGACGTCAACTCGCGATAATAGACACCTGGTCCGCATGGCGCGGACGGACTGTACAGCTTCCTGTAGACAATTGGCAGCACAGTGGTCAATAGCTACAGGTGTATCATTGTGTGCTTCATCAATTCGTAGACGTCTGCTGCAGCGTGGACTGCGCGCAAGGACTCCTTTATACATGATCCCCTTCACGCTAAACCATCGCCGCCTGCGGCTACAATGGGCCAATCAGCATAGAGACTGGCGTGCTGATTGGCAGCATGTCGTGTTTTTTGACGAATCCCGCTTTAATTTGTGGTACCATGATGGCCGCATTCGTGTCAGACGCTATGCCGGTGAACGCCACCTTCCGGAGTGCATTATCGAACGCCACAGTGGACGAACACCCGGAGTTATGGTCTGGGGCGCCATAGCCTATCATGGACGATCTCAATTGGTACGAATTGTGGGCAATCTGAGCAGCAACCGGTACATCAGTGAAGATCTACAGCCCAAGCTGTTCCCTTCCTTCAAAGCTTGCCAGGCGCTGTATTTCAACAGGACAATGCCGCCCTCATATTGCTAGGACAGTTCAATCCTTCTTTGCAACGCAGCAGGTACAGCTTCTTCTTTGGCCAGCGTATTCCCCGGATATGTCGCCAATTGAACATGTTTGAACATGTGTGGGATTTCGTTGGTCGGCGTCTCGCTCGTGATCCCCGTCCTGTTGCTTCTGTAGACGAACTTTGGGTACGCATACAAACAATATGGAATGCTCTTCCTCAGGCAGACATTCAAAATTTGTTTGACTCTATGCCACGTCGTGTAGCAGCACTTATTGCGGCCCGTGGTGGCTACACAAAATACTGATTCCGCTCTCTTGTTATGGTTTGTTTGCTTTGAAAATTTAACCATTTATTTCTACCACTACCACTCAACTGTGTATTAAATTTCATTCAATTATGACGATTCCTTCATGGTGTTGCAATTTTCACAAACATGAGTTTATTATGATGACTATGTACACACAGTTTTGTACATTGGTATGAATCCCCCCCCCCCCCCCCCCCCACGAAATGTTTTGCAGTGACCTTCAACAGACTTTATAGTTGACTGAAAATGCTCTTCACACAATATGATGCATAATGCGAGTTTATGATACCCACATAATGTGTGAAGTTGTTTTAGGTATTCCCAGATCAGTGGCGTACAATCACTCCTTCTGCAATTGTTCTGAATAAATAAAAGATTTCATTCTTGAAAACATTTCATGCTCATTTATTTCTGGTTAATAGTGATATTTATCAGTTCTTTGTCAAAGTTTTGTCTACAGACGAATTTTGCTGCGCGCGAAGTCAACATAAACGCAAAGCTTCAGTTTCCATCTAAATAGGGATGACATCTGAAGGTTGCCGTTAGTTAGTGGGTGAGTTACAGATCACAATACGTTTTGTTGATTAGATGAATGGATGAGTTTTGGTCTTACAAAACTAAGGAACATCTACTTAGTATAAGTTTCTCATATGGTCCAGTGGTGACCTGTCTTTCACCGGGGAGACCCGGACTACAGATCAAATTCCCGGCATAAGACCAAAATACCACGCGACCCATTGGCCGGTGCCTTATGGTAACGTATGGGAAGAGGACTTTCTAGTACTACTACATTTTACCATTATCTCTAAGGGATAACTCTGAAAAATAGGGAATTGAAGATAAAATCTCTTAGAACTAGAGACACATCTATATAAAATACATTACACCGGAAGAACTTTTGTTTTATTGCAAAACTACGAAATTTAATTTAGCAAGATATGTTTGAACCCAATGTCAGCAACAGAAAATCCAGCGAGAAATTCCGATAAAATGCATGGCACGTAAGAGGAATCAAGTCACCTTGCTGTAGGCAGCAGTTTTATAAGCTTTCATAAGTGTCAAAATTTGTTCCACTAAGACATACAGGTAAACACCCAGTTCTTCAGCCACAGGGAATAGCAGTTTGCAGTTGCAAAGTCAAATACACTGCTTTGTGTTTACGATGTCATTTAACTCAAGTGAGAGTGAAGCTACGCATGAGTGACTGAGAATTACTTACCTTTGTGTTGGTAATCTCAATCAGACAGGAATACCCAACCTTCACTTTTCAAACCTGAGGGTTGGAATTACTCACTCCTACGAACTACTGTTGGTTTCTATTTTCACGGGTCATCGATATGCAGTCGTTTTTCATTCTGATAGTTTTCAAAATTGTTGTTTCTAGGGAAAAAACCGCTATTTTACTCAGCTAAATTTTTATTGTACGTAAGAAAGTTTAGCGGGCTGTTGTTGAAACGAATGGAAATTAAAGGATTTTCTTTTCAGTTTTTAATGACTTTTATGCCTTGAGGTACTATGAGATCTTTCAATGTCAGACTTAAAGTTCATAGCGCAGTGACAGTTGTACACGGAATCAGTAACCTATCAAAATCAGACGTCTCTTGCAGCGACAAAATCAAAATTTACTGATCATAGCCGACGCATCGGCATTGACTTGCATAATCAATTTTTAAATTAACGCAAAGTAAAATTTAGCAATGCATTTATATGTTGTTTCTACCATGCCAAAGGCATGAAAGGGCATTTTTGGTCATTTATGATTAACTACATTTTACATATGACAAATGGGTTCCGTGTAGCTTTCCAGAGGCAAGTGGCAATTGAAAGTACCACTAAGATACCACTCATATTTATAAACTGGTAAAAAAAACCTTATAAATCACATTCCCTTTTTTCCTGAATCATTTAAAAACTCCAATTGCAAATTTTCAACGCTATGATTCTGAAGATAAAAGTTTTGCCAAAATGCTAACTATGTAGAATCAAAATTAAGTCATTTTTTTAACTGTATGGGAAAAAAAAAAAATATGGTAGAAAACATGAAGTTTTTTCACTATTCAATAAACTTTTACTATAAGCAGTTTATGACTAGCGTATTTTTAATATCAGGAAGACCTATAATAGTTTGATAAATTATTTTTAACTTCATCGTGGTAAATGATGATTAGTTATACTCTTTTTTCATACATTTTAAAATTAACTCGACTATTGTAAAATTTTTGACTAATAGAAGATCTTTAAAGGGTCTTTAAAATTTCAAATGTCCATTAGCTATTTTTATCACAGGTTTATATTTAAAGCCCAAACTTTTATAAGCTTTTTTCCGTTTTTTTTCTTTCCTTCTTTCTTTTCTTTTCTTTCTTTTGTTATATTTTTTCTTTTTTTTCCAGCTTTGGATTATTTTTGTCTTTTAGGGAGCTTTTTGAGATTTCTTTATTGGGAGTGGGGAGAGGGTAACGGGAGATTATTAACTCAAAGATAAAGGAAGAAATATTAACATGCCAGGCATTAATATATTTTTCCTTTCCTCTTAAATGTTTTGATATTTCAGAATTTAACTTTTTTATTTTAAACTTTAATGAAAATGCATTGCATCAATATCTCTTATTTTACAGACCGTCTCAAAATCATCCGTACAATTTACAAATTCAATTTCAAAATTAATAATAAGTAAGGAATAGGTCCACAAGCAGCAATTTTTGGCTTAAGCAACTAAAAAGTTCTGTTGGCTGTCTTTTTTTTTTTTTTTTTTTGTTTTTGAAGTAATGCACGACATATAGATTGATTTATATGTGAAGTTACATATAAAAGATCTCGTTTGTGTATTTATTTGTATATTTGCCCGTTTGTTTGCATGTTCGCCATACAAAACCTAAAGGGTACAAATAGAAACCAAAAGGTACGCACGAAATCCTATTCGAAAATTCAAATAGGATTTTTTTTTTAACAAAAAAAAAAAAAAAATAGAAAGAAGAATCTCATCATATAAAATGTTATACCATACTGAAGCTGGTAGAAAACTACATCAGATGAAGTTTGTTCGGAAACTCGAGAGTAGCGCTGATCTACACTCAAAATCTATCCGAATAAAAATAGTTAATTCCTATTCATTTCGATGTGACATAAACGAATATGATGTTTAAAATGTTTACTTAGCTCTCTTTTCCTTGATAAACATGAATTAATTTTACGATAGGGGGAAATTTTGCAATGTTTTTTTTTTTTTTCAAATATTTTTATTTTCAAATGAAGGTTGTCAAAAATGTTAAATTGCATCTTAAAAAAAATAAGTAAGGAAGATTATCAATGGCAGATATGTGGCGATCTGAAGATTCCTGCTATCATACTCGGAATTCAGTTCTACAAAATATTACATCTTCCTTTGTGAGTGGGATAACCGCGACAGGAAATTACCGTACATAAGAGAAATCTGGCCTGTTAGGAAAATGATAGAACCTGGGTAATAGAATATACAGTACACCTTAGTCTCCCGTGATAAAATCTTATTGCCACCTTTACACATACAACTCGGACTTATGAAGAATTTAGTGACACCGATGGACAGAGAAGGGAAAGCTTTCAAGTATTTAAAGACGAAATTCCCACATCTCTTTGACACAAAGAGAAAAGAGGGAATCTTCGTCGAAGCACAAATTCGAGAGCTGTTGAAGGATGAAACATTTGATAGGTATAGGTGAAAATTAGCGGTAGCCACTCGCCACGTGACGGTTAAAGTCTTGAAAGTGGAGAATTAAAAATGCGTTAACGACCGCCGCTCCTGCACGGTCACTTTTCAGCACATTCTACTGTGATCCCCCTTTTCTGTGTGTGAGCAAATCCCTTTTTTTTTTTTTGTTTTTCCCTTATAAACATGCCAAAATTGAACACGTGCTCCACCGAAAATTTCATGCCGTATTTCAAGCTTCAATCCTTCAGCATCCTGTATATATTTAAATCATTTCAAAAGCTCTAAAACATTTTGGCATGAACTAATTCAAATTTGCATATTTCTTGTCTAATTTCAATAATTTATTTATTTTTTAAACGATTTGGGAGTTATTTTTCCAGTAGCAACTATTAGCAATTTAAAAAAGTGGCGACTAACTGTAAAAAGTGGCCACTAACAAAACTGAGTCCATGAGCCACTGGCTACTACCCAAATTTCGGAGTATTTACCAATATTAATAGGGTAATTGAACGGACAGAGAAAGTAGCGTGGGAAGCCTTTAAAAATGTTGTTCACAATTTCTTGAGAAATCGAATAACTGAAAATTAAAAATGAGCTTCTGAGGACATACCAACAGCAATTGTCAGGTCACTCAAAATTTACGTTTGAACTCGTATCTCGATTTCTTTCCGAGCAATTGTGGTGCTGTGAGTGGCGAGCATGAAGAACGCATCCACCAAGACATTTTAGCAATGGGAAGAAGATAGTATCAGGGGAAGTGGAACTCATCTATGCTTGCAGACTATTGCCGGACTGTCATGAGAGATGTCCCAGAATTAGATTACAAACGAAAACCTAAAAGCAAACTCTTAGAGTGAATACACACACACACACACCACATATATACATTTGTTTGTACATATTCTCAGAGCGACGAGGAATTTAGGCATTAAGGCATTGCGCCTTCCGTTTTATAGATAAGCACCACAAAGGTGGAAGTACGACTTGGCTCATTATGTACTTGGAGGACACCAGATGGTGCCACCATAAAGACGCCACCTTCCTTTTTTGACCTAAGAGTGAAGGGAAGGGAAATTCTCCACCCTCGGAACTGCCTCGGGACTTCAGGGTCCACGGATTATACATGCACGTATCCTGAAGTGTACATGGTACGTATCGAACCCGAGATCCTCCGATCCGAAGCTCGACATCCTAACCACTAGGCTACCACTGCTCATTTGTACATATATAAGAACAAGGAGCTGACAGAAAGAAAGAATTCTGGTGCCATTTTCTTGTTCTTCGACTTAAAACTGGTTGGAGTTGACTAATTTTGTTCACAACAGAGGAAACTTTAATTTTTTGTAGACCAATGTAATTAGAGCCTGAATTGCTGAGTAGAATAAAATTTCTTCGGCAGAGGATTAAGCCTTACTTTGAAATAAAAATTTTGAAGAGAATGAATCCCATTAATTTATTGTTGTCAGCTTGATTTTAACATAAGCCCGTGAGTTTTAAATTAAGCTTAATTGTTATTATTCTGCGACCAATTTTCACGACCAGTTTCGCATCTATTATGGGGGGGGGGGAGAGATACTCTTTTTTTTAAAAGGTTTTTGGCAGAAAATGTTCGTCAAGCAATATAATATATTGAATAATGCACCTTAAAGTTAGTGAAAGTACTCATTTTCCTTTTCTTGTCATCATTTTAACTTTACCAGAATTAAAACATTATTTATTTTAATTAGATTTCTTTTTAAATATATTCAAAATTCTTTTCAGTATGGGTCTGTTATATTTTTTCAATATTATTATTGTAACAACTCTTCAATAATAATATTATAAACGTAAAACAGGTAGTGCAAATTTACTAGCGCATCTTCAGTAAAAAAAAAAAAAAAATACTACAAGATGTGGGTGCATAATGGTACCCAGGGTTCGATTTACGGGCAATGGAGCTCAAGGACTTTAAAAATGTTGGGGCCTTAGATGTCTTTAAATACCAACGCAATAAATACTCATGACACTTTTTTAGCCTACTTTCCCGTAAAAGTAAAAAAAATAATAATAAAGCATGAAAGAAGGCTTAATGGTATCGTGAAAATATCGTTAAAGATCAAGAAAAGTCAAAAATAAGTTAAGTAATTAAATAAAGATTGAAAAATAAAAAATTTGAAAGTAGGGTTTTGAGATGGGGAAAAAGTGTGTCTGTCGGTCTGTCTGTCTGTCTGTCGGTCTCTCCCCCCCCCTAATAACTTTTGAACGAATTGTCCGATTCGAAAAATTCTTTTTGCATTCGAAAGATCTCGGCGAGGACATCTAAATTCTATATTTTACTTTTTGATTTGAATAATTTTTTGTTTAATATTGAACAGTTCAAAAAATTTTAACATTATCGCCTATGGGTGAAAATGAAGCAAATTATGTAAACTTTGCGTACAAGATCCAAGTTCCCATGAACAAGCGCACTGGAAGAAGTTCTTGGCGTGAAATATTGATTTGAACAATTTTTGTTCATTTTTGAACAGTTCAAAAAAAATTAACAAAGCGCCTACGGGGAAATTTCAATCCTATATAAATCCTGATCTAACGGACCGATTTGCTTGGAACAAACTTTATCGGAAAGCTCTTATGACGTAGAACATGTACAAATAGAAAGTACATCCAGAACTAAGGAGCCTGTTTTCCTGTGAAATTTCTTGATCGGGATTTTCAAGAATATTTTTGAGTCCATGAATGATTAAATGAATAAGCAAAAGAATGAATGAATAAATGAGTGACTAAACACATGAATGACATAATAAATGAATGATTGAATAAATATCTATTAACCGTTGAAAAAGGTATTTTTGAAGCAATTAAGAACTAAAACTAAACGAGAAAGACAGAGAGAGAGAGATAGCTAGATTATAAATTTGAATTCGGTGTATACGGGAAATGTAGGCTCGTATAGTTCCAGACGGAACTTCTTGTTTTCTTTTAATTCAAGAAGTGGCAAAAATTGATTACTTTTTAAAGCCAATTTTCAAAAATTCAGTTTTGAAATGAACCATAGGGATTCTAAGGAATAAGGAGGCCTGTGTGGTAAGCAGGCTTTACTGGCATAATGGAACCAGACGTATAGCCTATATCGAAGCCTAACGTAGTTCTACTATATCATTTAAAAAATAACTGACAAATTTGGAATTGTAGAAACTGTAAGGCGACTATTAAAATTCCTCTAAGAGTACATTTATTTTTTTAAGCTAAACGGTTAACAATTTCCCAAGTTTTTGAGACACAGAGAGTGATGGGGACGATTGAAAATTTAATTTGTATGAGAATTAAAATTATTTAACACATTTAGACAGTTTAGCTGCAGGTAGTAACCAAAAGGCAATGAATGAAAGCATCATGTTAAAAAAAAGGTTTAATGAAAAGATTACGTATAGTACTTTTTAAATTGTGTACAGAAGGAAAATGCGAGTATTTGGGATCCGTGACTCGTTTTGGCTGGAGCCTACTAAAAAAAAAATGCATTATAAACACAATTGCCGAACACTTTCTCCTCGTGCTGCCATCTTTTATCGAATGTTCAAAGCTTCTTTTTAATTGATGGTAGTGCTGCTATCTAGTGGGAAGGAATTCAACTGATTGAAAAGGTTATTTAAACTAATCATGTTGGAACCACCATCACATTCACGATTGGAATTTTCTTACAAGGTTCCTCAGTTGGTGAGTGTTTTTCTCGGTAGGGTCGAACAAGCAGATACATTTAAGGCGAATTAATGTTCAAGAATAAACATCATACACGCATTCAATTCCTGGAAAATTATTGCATGTTAATTCTCATAAATTTACATTGTTCACACTTTAAATTCCTAAGAATCATACACTGAACAAATAAAGTTCAGGAATAACTAATGACAAAACAGCAAAATATTGCAACCATGCACTTTACTGAATCACGTGACTTAGGGGAATCTTTGAAAACAATTTTCGAACCCTATTTATGAATTGCACTTGCTCATTCCAGAGAGTAATTAATATCTGCTCTATAGCAGTTCCCAAATTGTTTGTGCTACGACCTAATGGTGGGAGACCAGTCAGTTTTTAGTGGGTTCCGTCATTCTGATAAGATATTTAGTGGTACCGCTTTACGATTGTTTTGAAACTTGTTATAATTTCTGAAGTTATTTTTTTTAATGAAAAATATGCAACAAGTTGAACTTTACAATGATTGCAGAAGACGAAGCGACGGTTTGCATATAAATTATGGTATTAGTGGCAAGTAATTTAGGATCAAAATTTTAATTTCTTTTCTTTAAGCTTTTGCACATTTTTCATTCTCTAATTAGGCTAAATAAAGTGAAATCTCCAAGAATGTGAGAAGAACGATTTTTTTTTAAAGAAACAATTTTTTTGAGTGCGTTTAGCGAAATTTAAGTTGAATTATATTTTAAGTATTTTTAACCGTTTTTTTAGAATAACATGCGCCAAACTCAGCTCCAACTGAACGAAAATTACAAAGTGACAAAATTTGCGCATGGCAGTTTTGTAACCGTTCCCACTGAAGTGAAAACATCAAGTGCTTTTAAAAGCATTCAGCGCGACTAGAATGAAGTATTGTTCTAATGGTTGAGTGTTTTAACCCTTTAACTGTCAAGTTATTTTTATGATTTGACAAAGAAGCCGTAATAAACTTCTCCCGATACATATTCGGGTATAACAATACGATTCACTCAAAAAGAAAAAAGAAAAAAAAAATTCCCCGAGTAATACTTGGGCGTGACATTTTAGAAGACCAGTCCTGTGCGCTGTGCCCACGATAATCTCGGGAGTGACATTTTGGAACACTAGAGCTGTGCCCGAAATAGTCTCGGGCATGACAGTTAAAAGGTTAAAGATGGTTCGAAACGTTTCAGAATCTGGGAAACTTTGCTTAGTAGTTCAACTACGAAACCTTTAACAATTAATGAAAATAATGTGCTTTTTCTGTTCATCGCGTACTGCATTATAAGCATTAATTTCTGTATTCAGCGAACAATAATGAAGGAAATGGCAGTGATGAAGGCCATTGACTGTCTTGTTAACATTAAAACATTTCGCCTCTTACACTTTTAAAAATCGGAACATAAGCTTTTTATGATCGTGTAAAACTAAAAGTTTTTGATAAGAAAAGTATTTATATTAAGAAACTCATTTAAGTAATACAATTTATGAAACATAACATTATATATAAAGGATTCGAAACAGAATCATGTTTTAATTACACTACCGTAAAACAAGAACAAATATGAGTTGCTCTTCCAAATCTACAGACAGAACTCTTCTTTAAAATCATATAGAGGAGGGGTCCCCAACCTTTTCGTACCTAAGAGCACATATAAAGCGATGAGAAGCAAAGGGATGTAAGTGACCAACAAACGATTCTGAGTAAAACGCGTTCAAAGTTCGGATCTTATGGGAGCTTTAATATTATTTTTTTTTCAAAATCCCGTTGGGGTGCAGCACCTGTTAGAGTCATCACTAATATCACTTGCCACAATATAGAATAATGCTTTCTCAATCATTTGCATTAGTTATCTCCAAATTTTCGATTTTGTCACTTACACCCCTTTGGTTCTAAGTGCCTCATATCAGATTATCGGTCGAATGGAGGGCACCATTTATTTTTTCAAGATAAAGTTATAGTTGGTGTACATAGTTGATAATACACACCATGTAATGAGCAAAAAATTTAATTTTAAAAATTAATTTAACTTATGAATATACTTAGTATTAATATTCTTCTGTAAAAAAATTATTACCAAATTGCTTGCAAAACATACGAAGTATAAAATTATTTTTATAAAATATATAAAATACAGTCAATGTGATCTTTGGCATTGCATTTCACTGGCCAGCGCTTCATAATTGGAGAACATGATGCAATTCCTGCTCGCAAGCAATTGTCAAGGTAATCTATATTTTAATTTTATGATATTCATTGTCATTTATCATTATAGGGTTATTCATAGTTACAATGTCCCTTTATTCATATTGCTCTAGATTCTAAATGTTCTCTAGTTTAAAATGGAAAACTGAAATATTTTATCGTTGGGCACAAGCAGCGGGCGCCAGGGTGCCCGCGGGCATAGGGTTAGGGACCCCTGATATAGAGTAATGCACACACCCCGCTGAATGAAAAGTTTGTAATTTGTTTCAAAAGATTTTTATTAGATGAATTGACAACAGTAGTTTTCCTCCATGCAGTTCCAAGTTATATGCCATCTGAATTTATTATTAGAAACAAAATCTTGCATTTTTATTGACGGAAAATTTTGTATTCATTCGCTGGCTATTTACTACACTGCAAAAATTTTGCGTTAAGTTGCCACCATTTTTGGTGCTACTGAATACGATTTTTGGTATTCAGTTGGTGTAAAGGTTAAAATTATCCATTTTGGTTATATTTAAAGTTTTTTTATATGTCTGTGTAAAAAAATACAGGCAGTACAACGTTTCTAAATGAGCAATCGCGATGAATTTTTGAGGCGTAGATTAGTTAACGAACAACATATGCTAAAGAAACATTCTGCAGTCCATTTTTTAGCCTACTTTCCCGTAAAAGTAAAAAAAAATATATTAAAGCATGAAAGAAGGCTTAATGTACCGAAAAATATCGTTAAATATGAAGAGAAGTCAAAAATAAGTGAAGTAATTAAATAAAGATTGAAAAATAAAAAATTTGAAAGTAATGTTTTGAGATGGCGAAAAAGTGTGTCGGTCGGTCTGTCGGTCTGTCTGTCTGTCGGTCTGTCTGTCGTCGGTCTGTCTGTCGGTCTGTCTGTCTGTCGGTCTGTCGGTCTGTCTGTCTGTCTGTCGGTCTGTCGGTCTGTCCCCCCCCTAATAACTTTTGAACGAATAGTCCGATTCGAAAAATTCTTTCTGCATTCGAAAGATCTCGGCAAGAACATCTCATTTTCATATTTTACTTTTTGATTTGAACAATATTTCGTTCAATTTTGAACAGCTCAAAAAATTTAACATTAGCGCCTATGGGCAAAAGTGAAGCAAATTATGTAAACTCTGGGCATAAGAGTCGAGTTCTTATGAACAAGATTACTAAAAAGTTCTCGAAGGGAAATATTTTTTGAGTTGAACAATTTTTGCTCATTTTTGAACAGTTCAAAAAAATTAACGGTACTTTTTCCTTTATCCCGGCGCAGGCGATAAAATCGCCAATAATGATTCAACGAACGCCAAACGGAATACCTCCGCTGGTAACCTTTTGCGTGTTTTGTTGCATTGGCGAGATTTGCGCCGAGATAAAGGAATTCATTTTGAAACAGTTCAAAAAAAAAAAGAAATTAACATTAGCGCCTACGGGGAAACTCAATCCTTTATAAATCATGATCTAACAGACCGATTTGCTTGGAACAAAATTTATCGGAAAGATGTTTGGCCGTAGAACATGTACAGATACGAAGTTCAACCAGAACGGAACGAGCCTATTTTCTTATGAAATTTTTTGATCGGGATTTTTAACGATATTTTCGAATGAATGAATGATTAAATGAATAAGTGATGGAATAAACGAATAAATGAGTGAATAAATCAGTGAATAAATAATAAAATAGATAAATGAATGTATGAAGTGAAAAATAAATAAATGAGTGAATAAATACATAAATGAGAAAAATGAATGAATAAATAAACGAATGACTGAATAAATGAAAGAATGAGTGAGTGAATGAATATGTATTAACCGTTGAAAAAGGCATATTTGAAGTAATTAAGAACTAAAGTTAAATGAGGAAGAGAGAGAGCGAGAGAGTTAGCTAGATTATAAATTTCAAGTTGGTGAATACGGGAAAGTAGGCTCGTATAGTTCTGGACGGAACTTCTTGTTTAGACTGACATTTAAAACAATTTAAAATACATAAAAAAATGAATAATTCTCAACTTTACACCAACTGAACACTAAAAATGGTGTTCAACAACACCAGAAATTTTTTAGTGTACTTATGTTACACCAGTTTCCATTTGCTCATCCAGAAACACCTGAAACAGTGTCATTTAAAACTTTCCAGTTTTTATAACAATATTTACACACATCAGTAAAGCAAAAATTTACTGTCGTGTATCAAATGCTACAAATTCAAAAAAGAAAAAAGAAGGAGAAGTAGAAAAAAACTATGATTTTTAAGGATGAAATTTTGTGGGTGTGATGAAGCGCTCACTTTCTGGTCAGAATAAACTGCAAGAGAAATATGCGGGAAACGTGACCGTCCAATACCTGCCTCCTTTTAAATCTTTTTTAAAAACGGGTAATGATCACAGCTAGGGTTTTAATTTCGCTCTTAGATTAATATTTTCGTGGGGCCACTCACGTTGAAGCTCATAATCACGGAGAGTAAATCACATAGCTTGCGTGAGGTAGTGTTGTTTGCGTAACATATCTTCGTGAAGTTTCGAAGAGGCATTGTAAAATTTCACAAAAAAATCGGTCAGATTTAAGAGAACCTGGGTTGCCACATACAAACATCGACGTTTCAGTTTTCGCTCTTTTTTTTCTTCCTCGCATTGAGCCTAAAGATTAAAAATATATATATACCAGCTACAATTCTTAGCTTTTTCTTTTCTTTTTTCTTCTTTTGTAGGAAAATTTATAATTTTAGTACCTTTTTTTTTAGCACGCTAGGTGTACAGAATTAAGCGAAACAAACTGCCGAACTGAATCACAACAAAATGTTCCCCAATGCAAAATTTCAAATTTGAACAAATAAAATATAAAAAATATTAACAAATGGATACATAAATAAAATACAAATAAACAAATAAAATGATTAAAATATAATCGGTTTTTATCCAAAACTTTACGAAGGCACCTAACTTTGAGAAGATGATCTTGATATTATAAATTTTATTTCAAACTATTGGTTTGCGCGCCTTGATGCTACTCTTTTTAAGAATTTATCTATGTGCATGCATATGACATATATACACTTTTTAAGAATTTATAAATGTGTATACAAGTGAATTTATGCATATAAATATAAGAAATATATGTGTGTATACATATGTATACCTGCGGGGGGTTTAGATAAAAAGATTTGAGTATCTTCCATTGGCAAAAATATAAAACTTTTTGAACTGTTCAAAAATACCCTTGAAGTAATCAAATCAAGAAATGCTTTTCTCCTCATTTTGTGTGTCCTAAGCTCTTTCCGATGAATTTTCAGGACGGAAAATTGCTAAATGCTGAAGTCAAAAACGTAATATGGGAGTGGGAATGGGGAATCCTAAACAAAATATTTCAATAAAAAAAAATTATTGAATCAAATTTGCCCCTCAAAAGTGTTTAGAATGGTGTGCAGAGGCAGGCAGACCGACAGACATTCATTTCCCCTATCTCATAACCCTACATTTGAATTTAAAAAAAAAAAAAAAACATTCATTTGATTAGTTATTTTTATTTTCTGACCTCTTTTTTTTGTTTTGAGAAATACTTTAAAGAGATATTACTCCTTTTTAACGCTTTTATTCTCTGATTTACTTATATTTCTTCCTTCCTTTTTTACGGAAAAGCAAGCTAAAAAGAGGTGATGGTATTAAATGATCCTTTTCTCTCTCCCTCTCTCTTAAGTCTTTTTTTTTTTGTTCCTTTTTGACGATTTTTGTTTCTTTTACTTACTTGTTGTTTTTATTTATTTATTTTCTACTTATTTTGAAGCAACAATTAGCTCAGAGAAAGGCCACTATTTATTAAAAATAATTTGCAATAACACCGAAATAATATACGTTAAAAAAAGGTATAGATAAAATATTTTTGAAAGCAAATTACAAAATAATGTTGCTCAATTATTTTCATCTATCTTGTTAATTACGAAACTTAAATCTTGAGGAAAAAAAGAAGACATACTCTCAACGAAAAAAAAAACTATTTTCTAAAGCATCTTTAATATTATTTCATTTATATATTTGTTGATCAAAATACTCATAATTACCATTTAGAAGTTTAATTATGAACGCTTATCTAAACGACTCGTGCTCTAAATTACGAAACTTAAGAAATGTTTGCTTTTTATTCAAATCCTAAGTGTTACGCACAAGCTTTTCTAATACGATTTCTCTCATTGTAAAACTTTCACACGTATTCTGACACGGGCAAGATGAATTATTCCAATCTAAAGTGTATCTCGACGGCTATTATTTAAATAATTTCTAACAAAGGCCTTGTTCTCTCTGAGTAGGGCTTTTTCCTAAGGAACAAGAGCTTAACTGGAAACAATGTACGTCCTGATTGCATCTTGCATAATTAGATCGCTAACTGAAACCGTAACTGAGTTTCCACAGCTTGCGGTCAAAACACGTTTCTCCGAAAAACAATGAAAAGTTTCTCATTAATTATTTGCCGAGTGATTCTTTTTGCACGAAGCAAGATCTTTTTTGATGCCGATCAATATATATTTTTTTTCTATTTCGATTTAGTTAACAAGTTGGGTTGCTTCGAGTTTTGTCGAATTTCAATTTAAAGTTCTGATGCTGCTTATTGATAACTGGCGTGAATGTAAAGAATGCATAATTGCTTGTAACAAAGAATGTCTGATATGGATATTGAAGAATGATGATCTTTTACGGCGTTAATCAATCGCTACCCGTCAGGCTATTCGCTACCCGTTTTTTCGCATTCGTGATAACTTTTATCAAAAAAAAAAAAAAAAAAAAATCTTTGTGATAAAGCTTTTCCAATGAAGGGTTGCAGTTAGGCAGTTAAGTTTTTGTTTCTTTGATTTTATACTTAGTATTAAACAGCAGATGACAAAAAATATTGACTTGTAGTATTTGTAGGTAAATACCAGATTAAAACAGAACTGAATTGTATTAAAACCTCACCTTAGAAGGTTGATCTGGCTAAGATAATTGGAGTGACAACATTTTCTAATTTAAGTGCATAGTGCAATAGGTATAAAGAATGACCCTTATCGAACTACAAATTTAACATGTTTATTGGCATCTGAAATGGTGAAGACGAATTCTGCCGAAAAACTTTCAGTGTCTTCATACATGATGGCCGAATCCCGATTTAAAATATAAAGGACTTTTTTTCCCACGTATAGATTTTCTTTTTATTTTCTTTTCCTTTCTTTTTTTCCCTTTTTCTTTTGATGATGATGTATTTAATTTATTGTTAAGGATATAAAATTTGGTGATGCGATGCTTTCATTTGACATTTTAAGCTAAATTTTAAGTTTGTTTAATGGCTTGTGTTATTTAATTGGCGTGATTGAGACATTATACTTTGTATTATATTATTTCTACAGCACTGCTGTATGTTTGGTTAGTTGTGTACTTTTTCCTTATATTTTTAATGTAACTTTTGAGACATTTTTGACTTTAATATAAAAATTTAATTTAATTGACATATTTATGGCTCTATTTGGCAATGCGATTCTACAATGCTTTATTTTTACACTTTTAATGTAAGTTTTAAGCTTGTTTTTATAACTTGGTGACATTAAATCCTGGTGGAGCGAAACTCGAGCATCCCCATCAGAAATCTGAAATTGCAATTTTAGTAACTATGACAAAAGCAATTTTTAATATTGGGTTCTATGGGAATCTCAAAAATTTTCGCTAATATCATCCATCTGACACTGTATTTGGCGTATCCTTTTTGGCTTTAATTTATGACGTCGTGTGTTTGCGATAAATGTCACCAACTTGTCGCCACAAATTTGACAACATTCTGTAAAGCCAGAGGTTGCCAGTCATGAAGCACTGAGAGCAAGAATCAATCTTCTTGATTGTTTAAAAAACATTTTGAATCAATTTGGTGTCTCAATATTTTTGTGTCATAAAATGTAAAATGTTCCTGTAATTTTTGCAATTGACATTAAAGCAAAAAGGACTGTATGGACAGGAAAATTACCTTATTATATCAGGTTTCTGCTGCAGCCAAGCAAGTATTACGAATAATAAAATATTTCAACCAAAGTTATGTAAGTTGTATGAAATCGCAATTTAACATTCTTTTCCTTCAAATTAAAAGACTCGTTTTTGTTGCCTTATTTTTAACTTTATCAATTACTCGTAACTTTTCTTCCCCTATAGTATAATTTTTTCCTTTCTTCTTTGCTGTCATTTTATTCACTGTAATTGCTGTGCAAGAAGCACACATCTCAGCTGCGCAATCAGTCTATCGATCGATAGGTTATAAAGCAACTGTGTTCGGAGAAAAGTGGTGCTTAAAAATATCTTTATGTTATCAACATGGGATTGTGAAGGGGGAGAGGTCTTAAGAAAAAATTAGCTTTGGAAGGGGAGGAACGCACTTCTAACTGGGGAATATGTTTACTCAGTGTTTCTTTCAGGCATCTCTCCGGGGGGGCACTGCCCCCTCGGAGCAAGCCAACTGCCAAAAAATTTAAAATATAGAGGAAATAAAGTGGCCCCTGTTTTGGGTCATAAAACTGGCCTCTCACTGCCAACAAAATGTGAAACGGCAAAGCTCCGGTCCTTCAGATAACACCTGGTTTTAAGCATGGCTGTTGAGAGGGGTGTCAGGTATGGCTGATTCATGAGGCTCGGTTCGGCATCAGAGTAGTGCTGTGGGTAAAATTTTTCTATGGTTAAGATGCAAGGGTAAGGGAGGTTGGAGGGGGGTGGGGACGACACAACTGACATGGGGCCCGCCTGGGCTATCGGTGGCCCTGATTCAAAGTACTAGATAATCAATACAATCTCCCTTTATTCCATTAAATCTCATGAATATAACCCCTTCCTAAAAGAACCTGCCTTTTATTATTGAGTTTTGGTTGCTGTTTTTACATATGATAGGAACCTTTTGATCCATACTTCTGTTATCTGAATCTTTACATATCCAGTTGCAACGAGAGACGTTTGGCAATGAAATGTTTGACACTGTTACTTTGAAATTAAATTGTTTATTTGAGGTCAACATTAAGAGTACTTTTGGAAATTTTCTAGAAGCAATGACAAATATCTTTTAAAAAACAATGTACATTTATACTTAAAACATCTCAATCTAGATTCAGGTGATCTTCTGCTTGACTGGCAAATGCTGTAGCGGATTTAAGGGGGGGGGGGGCAGGGGGCACGTGCCCCCCCCCGAAAGGTTTTTCATCCGTATGAAATATACTATTTTTTAATTTTCTTACTGAAACAAACACAATTTTAAAATATTATGCAAAAAAAAAACATTTGAATAAACTCAATTTTGTTCAGCAATCAAAGTCACTGTGCTATCAATTGCTTCCTGGCCAGTGCTTTCCATCAGTAACTTTTCATAACTCGCTTAGTCGCTGAAACACCCTGAAAAACAAATCTCTTCCCATCTTCAGAATGACCCGGCTGTGCGCTATGGATATACACGAGCTTCAGCAAACAGGTGACCTTCCTTTCTTATAAGGAACTAAATTTAAATAAAAAGCAATCATGGCCGTCGCCTGGGGGAGGGGTGCTACACCCCCAGTTTTTCAGGAAAGGGACCGCCGAAATTTCAGTTTAATGAAAAAAAGCAAGAAAGAAAAGAGATAAGGAAAAATTTTGAAGTAAAAATATTTGAAAAAAGGAAGGAATAGGTGATCAAAAATTATATATTTTTTAATCCTTCTGCAAAATGTTTAAAAAATGCAATTTTAAAACATTATTTAGGAACATTGACAAAACGATTATTATTATTAAGGGCCCCTGAAATGCGCGTTTCATTTCAAACCTTTCTCAGCGGAAAGAAAAAAAAAGTATTCAAGACATCATAGAAACACAATGAATGTCTGAGTATCAAAAAAAAAATAGATAAATAAACACAATAATTTCATAGTCGGGCTGTCGAAAGTTTTAAATTTCTATATAAATATATACATGAATTTTTTTACCAAAATATTATACCGAAAATCACAGCAAAGAGTATAAAAATGCATGGGCCGCCGAAATAGGTTACAAATTAATGGAAAAACAAAGAGGAAGAGAGAGAGAAATTCAAAACATTGTACTGAAAATTCGCACCAAAAGTAAAACTTCCAAAGTTAGATTCAGGAGACATGATATTTAAAAGTTTAAAAAAAAGGAAAATATTACTTATAGTATCATTGAAAAATAATACCGCTGTCTGAAGTTTTTGTAGAAGCCGAAGACATTTGTATTTCAAATAAGTAAAAATTGAGTTGGAAACTAAAAATTAGAAGACCAAAGCAATAAGATATTTTTTGAAGAAAATTAAAAAAAAAAGGAAAGGACTGTTACGGCAATATTATTTGAAATAAAGGAAAGAAGGCGGGGAGAAGGGCAGCCAAGCAAGGTGATTTGAAGAAGAGTCAGAACTCCCGCCACTCAACACACACTGATAAGATGGTGTGTGTTGTTGAGACTTGAATTTCAAAAAAAAGCAAAAAGGAAAAGAGCTACGAAACCCCCTTTTCTCTTACGCCATCAATGAATGCCTAAAATTTCGAATTTTAGAACTTTTTTAGAACAATTTTAGAACTAGTTTCGAAAAGTTTCTAGTGGAAAGCCCCTGAATGCACTTATTTTTTAACGTCCCCAAAGATAGCCTAATATGTAAGACCGATGCATCGGCCTCGCCGATGCATCGGCGCCGATTGTTCAACAAAGTTGCCATCGGCAATCGGCATCGGCGGCCGATGTTAACTTTAGAAAAACATCGAAAAGCCGATGCAAGGCCGATGTTTTTCGCAGGGACAATATTCCAGAAAACATTCTGTCTTTAACTTTCTTTTTTCTCCATAGCTAGATTTCTATTCTCATACAATAACAGGCAGCACATCAGTTAAAAAAAGCACAAAAATAATGTCCTTATACAAAGTATTTGATAAAAAATTAGGAAAAATAGTTTAAGCGATCGTTGCCGGAAAACTTTCATTATTAAAATTATTTTTCTTTGAACAGAATGCTCGCGAAATAGAATATGTTAAAGTAAAAGTAATAGAGCCGTCTTATGAGTGCTATTTGTTTTTCGCACTAGGTTAGTTGCCTCGTTAATAATGATATTCCGTTAATAATGATCGTCCGTTTTTCGTTTAATAATGATAGTGCATTAGATGTCATTGTGCAATAATATTATACCGTATGCTTTTAGTTGTCATGTTTCTTATTATTCCGAAATTGTAAACAATACAAAGTCAACTTAATCAAAGTATGATAATAACTTTAATTTTTACTAGCATAAACTTTTTTTCCTCTTAGCGTTTTTTTTTTTTTTTTGGCTTCTTCGATCCCGCGTGTTAAAGTTTTTCTGCAATTGTGCAGCAATCTCGTTGCATATTGCTTTTAGTGTGCGGTTATTCTCATTATTTCATTTTTAGTTTACAACATAGAAAAGATTGGTCAAAACTAAGAAAAAAATTTTCCGGTATAAATGTTCCTCAATCGAAATTTTATGTGTCCAAGTTTGACTTGCAATTTTTAGCCTACTTTCCCGTAAAAGAAAAAAAATAATAATACAGCATGAAAGAAGGCTTAATGTATCGTGAAAATATCGTTAGAAATCAAGAAAAGTCAAAAATAAGTGAAGTAATTAAATAAAGATTGAAAAATAAAAAATTTGAAAGTAGGGTATTGAGATGGGGAAAAAGTGTGTCTGTCGGTCCCCCCCCCCCCCTAATAACTTTTGAACGAATTGTCCGATTTGAAAAATTCTTCTTGCATTCGAAAGATCTCGACAAGGACATCTCATTTACATATCTTACTTTTTGATTTGAACAATTTTTTTGTTCAATTTTGAACAGTTCAAAAATTTTTAACATTAGCGCCTATGGGCGAAAATGAAGCAAATTATGTAAACTCTGGGTGCAAGATCCAGGTTCCAATGAACAAGCTTACTGGAGGAAGCTCTTGGCGTGAAATATTAATTTGAACAGTTTTTGTTCATTTTTGAACAGTTCAAAAAATTAACATAGCGTTTACGGGGAAATTTCAATACTATATATATCCTGATCTAACGGACCGATTTGCTTGGAACAAACTTTATCGGAAAGATCTTATAACATAGAACATGAACAAATAGATAGTTCATCCAGAACTAACGAGCCTATTTTCCTATGAAATGTTTTTATCGGGATTTTTAAGGATATTTCTCAATGAATAAATGAAGGAGTGAAAGAATGAATAAATGACAGAGGGAAAGAATGAATCAATGAATGAATGAGGAAAAGAATGAATAAATGAGTGAATAAATGAAAAAATAATAAATGGGTGAATAAATACATGAATGAGTAAACGAATGAATAAACAAATGAATGAGTAAACGAATGAATAAACAAATGAATGAGTAAACGAATGAATGAATAAATGAATGGCTGAATAAATGAAGGATGAATGACTGAGTGAATGAATATGCATTATTCGTTGAAAAAGGTATATTTGAAAAAAATAAGAACTAAAGCTAAAGGAGAAAGAGAGAGAAAGATATAGCTAGGTTATAAATTTGAATTTGGTGTATACGGGAAAGTAGGCTCGTATAATTCTAGACGGAACTTCTTGTTAAAAATTGAATTGTCAAAATGCGAGTTCGCGCGACAGGATTTAATAACATCTTAATAAAAATGCTTAAATTTCTTCAATTTCAAAGTTGATCAATGCATATTTTTTTTTCAAAATACGTCTTAACATTTTTTATACGATAATTATTTTAATTTTTCCCCGTTTATACTTCGTTTTTTTAGGGCTTTAGGGCATTTTTTTTTGGCTTCTTTGATGCCACATTTTAGACAGTTAACAGTTTTTCTGCTATTGTACAGCAATCTCGTTGCATCTGCTTTCAGTTTAGAATATTTCTTGTTATTTTATTGTTAGTTTACAACATAGAACATATTGATAAAAAATATGAATCAATTTTTCACTATAAATGTTTATTGATCGAAATTTTATGTGTTCGACCTGCTATTTTCAAGAATTTAATTCTTAAAAAACGAGATCGTGCGAAGGGTGGAATAATAGCTTAATAAAAATGCTACAATTTCATTAATTTCAAAAATTGACAACGTATATATAAATATATATAGATATTTTCAAAATACATCTTAATTCTTATAAACGTTCAAGTGTTTTTCAGAAGATTATTTGTCAACAGAAAACTGCTGGTGCTGAAAATATTGGTTTATTTCGGTGACCTTACATTGTGCTCATGAAAATATAAAAAACATGTCGAGTATTTCAGTGTAATTTTCAACTTACAAGAAAGAAAAAAAAAAGCTAATAAAATTAGTTCTTAAGACCCATTTCATTTGTAATGACAAAAAAATCTCATGTCTATGTTTTTTAAGCAATATTTAGTATTTCTTGGTTATGAACAGGGGGCGTTACTGAGAGCGAAATTTTTTAATATTTTATTTTTATTTTAGAAAAAGAGCTATTTTTAGTTAAAATAACTTTTATAATTAAAAATAAACATATAATCGTTCCTGCTTTTCTTTTAAAAACGGGGGGAGGGGGGAGGGGAGGACATTATGAAAAGGGGGTTTGTTAGTCTGTATTATAACATCTGCATTCGTCTTCATGAAAAAATAAGAAAATGAAGTGTTTTAAGAGAAAATGTTGAAGGAAAGGGAATTAGACCCGATCCGATCCAATAGTTGTTAAGTGTTTTTGCAAAGATAAGACAAAAGAATTAAAAATCCTCTGATATAGCATTTTTAAATTTTTTTAAAACCTCCAAATAGTTTAATTACTTTACTAGAATCCCGAGTGATTCTTTTAGTTTTAATTATTATGTAAACTTCCCCCAAACAGTTTTACGGTGCTTGAATAATGCATTTATGTTTTTATAAACATAAAAATAAATAAATGATTTAAAGAACATTTTTGACAACACGATTTAATGGTTTAAAGCTACTTTTTTTCCATCGGCCATCGGCATCGGCCACCGGCCGATGGAAGAGGAGAATAATCGGCAATCGGCCATCGGCCGATCTCGGAACCATCGGCCAACAATCGGCATCGGCCCATCGGCCAAAAAATGCCATCGGTCGAGCCCTACTAATATGCAATTTTAAGACTTCAATTTCAAAAAATTTCCGAGGATGAGCCCCTATTTTGTACTCTTACATCCTCGAAAATCGTTAGAATTGTATTTTTAGAACTTCATCTTGGAAAAATTTCACCTGTCTTATAACGACACCAGAGTGAGCTTTAACTTGAATTTCACAAAAAATTAAAACCCCTTTTTCTAACATTATCAATATACTCCAAAAATTACAAATTTCGAACTTCAATTTCAAAAAATTTCCACGGGAGAGGCGTTGAATCTACCTGTCTTTTGTCGTCATCAAAGATAGCATAACATGCGTTTTTAAGACTTAAATTTCCAAAAATTTCCTGGGGATTCCCTCACATCCTCGAAAATCACGAAAGTTGTATTTTTACAAGTACATCTTTAGAAAAATTTAGCTGTCTTTTACTGTCATCAATGATAGCCTAATATGCGTTTTATAACTTGAATGTTAAAAAAAATTCAGAAAAAATCTCGAAACTCCCCCTATTTCAAACCTCATCAATGGTCGTCCAAAACTGCTAATTTAGAACTATAGAAAAGTATTGAAATCACTGCCTAGTCATTGTATTATTTAATATTGAATTTAGAGAAGAACAGTCGTAATGTTTAAAAATCTGCTTGGCCAACTACTCATTCTCTGGTGCTATTATAATCTTCAAAACAATTTTTGTTATTAGTACGAATTAATTGTAATGGTATTTTGCAAAACTACCTGAAGGGATTGGCGTTGAACTGTCTTTCTGTGTAAAAATGTATTGCATTTTGTCATTTGATGTAATTAAGTATGTTTTTCGTACTTTTAAAAATATTAACTGTGGTGTTAAGTGATCCTAAAAAACGTGAAACAAGCTAATTGGTTTTTTTTTGTTATGCAAAATTTTACAATGAGCAACTACTTTTTACACCCGGTGCCGCTTCCAAAAATAATTCCTGGATCCGCCCCTGGGCAAATGATCATCACTTTGCAAGCAAGTAAACACATAAATATGTCCATTGTACATGTGCCCTACATTTTTTGCAATATTACATCTCTTTAATGTGAAAAAAGATGCCAAAAATTGTTCTTTAAGACTTTAGTTTAAAACTTTCCTGTAAGAACTTTAGACACCTTCCCTTTTCCCATAGCGCCACCAAAAGATAGCCTAAAACTGCACTTTTTGGGCTTCAGGTTGGAAAATTTTTCAAAGCATGGCCCCCAGCTCACCTCGTTTTTTCTGAACGTGACCAAAGATGGCCTAAAATTTTCCATTTTCAGAACTTCATCAGTTTTGGAAAATTTTCGTGCTATGTCCTCTGGACCTTTCTTCATTCTCCTACATCATCTACGATACCATGAAACTGCACTTTAAGACTTCAGTTTCAAGAACATTTCCTGGGGAACGACACCGAACACAATCAGTAGCGTCACCAAAAGTAGCCAAAAATTAGACTTTAGTTACGAAAAATTTGCGAGACTAGAGAATCTCCGAACTATTTCTCACATCCTCTAACATCCCCAAACAGCGTATGGGACCGTTCATAAACGGTGTCCCACTTTTTTTCAATATATTTGACTCCCCTCCCTCCCTTTGTCACACGTCACGATATATTACATTAGCATAAAATAGGTTTAATTTGCTGATTTTAAATGTTTTTATAGAAATCAAATTGTACTCCCTCGCCTCCCCTTGTCACAAACTGTCACACTTTCATGATCCCCCCTCTCCCCCTTGAAGCGTGGCATCATTTATGAATGACCCCCATCCGAAATTTCATTGCTGGGACTTAGAACTCAAAAAGTTTCTTGAGGAGAGCCCTCGCACCCGTCTTCAGTGACGTTGACAAAAATAAAGTAAAACAGCATTTTTAAGGCTAGTTTGAAAATTTTCTCACGGGAGAACCCTAGAACTCCCCCCCCCCCTCCTCTAACTTCTCCTAAGAGCCTAAAATTGCATTCTCCGGACTTAAATTGCAAAAAAATTCCGGGGGTGGGCCCCCGGAACCCCCGCCCCGAAACTAGCCTAAAAATAACTTATAAGATTTCAATTACAAAAATTTGAGAAACTGAGAAACTCACTCCCCTAACTTCACTAAACATAAAGCCGAAATTTGCTTCTACTGTATATTACCAGGGATCTATCATATACATTTAAAAGATCCATATTATCATCATTTCTATTCTACATATTATATAAAATAACACAGCATGATTTGGGATCATACATCGCCCCTCCTAATTCGTCACCTGCCCTCCCGGAGCAAAAGGTCTGAAAGAAACACTGTGTTTACTCTTCAGGAATGCTAAAGAATCTGGAATACAAAGGCAGATAGCGCTATAAAAGAAGTTACACACGCATAACTAGACTTCTGAAAATGGAATAGTTAAGCATTGAACTGAGCAGTCCCTGACAGATTGAGCTCCGTCCATGTCAAAAAAAACAAGTCAGTTCGATTGCACCCGATTTTGAAATAAAGCTATATATGTTCTAAGTTCAAAGACAGAAAAAACATGAAAAAGGTGTGCATCACGCCCATCACAATTAGGGCTTTATCTGTTAGTGTGTCTGGTGAGGGATGGGTGCTCTTTGGCTAGAATATTTGAGTGCTCGGGCTAGCTTTACATACAATGGTAAATAAGGAATCGCCTTTAAATGGCAATGATAAAGGGTGGTTTGAACATCGGGGGACATGATAGTGACCGCGGTATATCCGATTCCGTGGTAAACTGAGGCGCGGTATAACGGGGTTTTACGAATAATTGTTTTCTAACGTGTGCGAAACTACCGGACTAAGCACTGAAAATTGGATTTATTTACTTCATTTTACAGAAAGCGAGCTGGTTAAATTCTGAACGAACTACTTGTTATTCATGAGTAAAAAAAGGTAAGAACGTTTCTGAAAGGAAAATGCGTGCCACTTGTCTTTAAGGTTAAAATGATCTGGTTATTCTTTTTTAATACAGGATAAAAAATTGTCTAAAAGTAATAACAATAGTTGAAAATATGTCTGCATTCTTTAAGTAAAACAAAAAATTGATTATAGTGTTGATAACGTACCTTACTATTCATTATTAAACGAACCGTGAATTTATGCGATAACGTGAAGCGGTTTAAAAAATAGGTAAAGATCAACCAGATAAACAGGAGTATTTTCACAATTCCGTATCATGCAATATCAGAGCAGCTCTTAGTTTTGAAGGTATAGTATTTAGTGTTTTGCTTCGCACCTGCAAGCACAAAAATTTTTTAATGGAGGCAATTCATCGCTAGAGGGACTCATGAGCGATCACCGTTGTCACGTGATATCCGCCCTTTGTTTACTAAGATTTTCAATTGAGTTCTACATGGATTTCACTAGGCAAAATTAATTATCTTAAAACTAATTAGACTATTTTCACAGCTTTTTCTGATTATAACCCAGTTTTTGCATTTAATTTAATTATTATAAAAGGAATTTATTAATTATTTCAATAGTGATAGTGCTGTATTTAGGGTTAATTTTATGTAATGTAGAAGAACTTTATTTAGGCCTAGTTTTTAATTAGATTTGTCGAACTTGATGTAAAGCGATGCTACGGATTCATTTGTTTACATTGCTTTCATCGGTGCCACGTGACCAATGACGTTGCTTGAATTGCCTCCATTGAAGGATAAAAAAATATATGTATCAATCAATGATGTGCTTCTTTGAATGGCCCTGATCTTGATTTATAACTATCAGAACCATTTTTTAAGTCATATATAAGTGAAAATCTGTTATAACGTCATTCAAGGAACCGCCGGTATATATATGTAATATGTATAGCCAAGTAACGCTAAAGCGATAATTATTACTGAGTCATTTTGTTTCATATGCGGCAGGTAACTCTGGAACATGTCACGCGACCCTAGTGGATATTTTTCAAAAAATTATAGTAGTAATGATTTAGGGGCGTATAAAATATTCCAAATGTATTTCACAAAAAAAAAAAAAAAACCTCCAGTTACGGACGTTTAAAACTGGTAATTTTCAAATAGGTCAGCAAACACTCACTTTAAAATGATAACTTTTTCCAAATAATTATTTTCCCTAAATAATTATGGAATGTAATTTTATTTAGACAACGGTTTTGAAAATCAAGTTGGAATTTTTGAAAAAGAAAAAAAGTGGTTTTGAGGTGTAAAAATAGGATTTTTTTTACCGAACTTTAAATTCAGTAGTCTTATGATTTTTTTTAATAGCAAAACGGAGATGGCAACATAAAGTGCTTTTATGGAAGTTTTATACAAAATTTCATTATAAGCCTAAGAGGTATACCACTCTAAAAATTAAAGCTTGACATTAGAAACATTTCAAAAATTATAATTTTTGATGTGTTTTTTAGAGTGAAATTTGATCATGCAGGGGAAGTGTCGGTTGTATTGACGTCATAAATTGAAGCTATCAGAATAACCTTTTCATTAATTTAGCAAAAACTACAAGAACCAACTTATTTCAAATATTTCTTTTTAACCAGAAAGCACTCTTTCCCAATATATTTGCACTTGTGAGAAAAGAAACACCCATCTGTATTTGAAACTGAGTTGTGCGAACTTTTTGCGAAAACTGTAGCAACTACATTGTCTGTTTTTTCCCATTAAAACACGTTTTTTATTATTTGTTGGAATATAAAAACAATGTATCAGGAATCCTGATTAAAAAATAATTAAAACGGTTTTATTCAATAAAAAAAACAACGATTTTCTTGCGCACTAAAAAGGTAGAAAGTACGATCGCAGGGCCACTACTGAATTTTGGTCTCAATTTTCGGAACTAATCACCATATTTAATTTTGTTTTATTGGAAATACTTCAGAAACTCATCAAATCATGACAAAAGTGGTAGAATATTGCATTGTCATCTGGTTCTGAGCTATATGTAAATTTTCAGAACAATAGTTTATCGGGAAATGGCCGAAAATTTGCTTGCAAAATTCCGTGGACAGACAAGAAAGTGAGTTAAGATAAACATTGTAGAAAAAGCTATTTTCTGGAATTTGTAACTTATCTTTTTCTGCGTTGATATTAAGCAACAAACAGCTAATGCTTTGGTTGTATTGTTTTAAACATTTATTACAAGGTAAAAAAGACTGAGCGATAGCCTAAGCCATTGCTTAAACAATTTATTTATCTTTTGAATATCCATCATCTGCTATTCTCTTGTTACCAATCGTGGGAACTTAAAATTATTAATTCAGTCACAGAATTAGAGTTCAAATAAACCAGTGCAATGTTTCCCGATAACAACAACGGCATTAAAAATGGGAATCCTCCTGTTGTAATAACAGGAAATATTGTTGTGGAAACAATGAATCGCGTGAACTGCAGTGGAAGTTGCTAAGGTCAAATAGAATACCAGTGGAGATATATCTCAATGTTATTATTCGTTTTTCATGTTATTTGCTCCTTCAAACCTTCATGAAGTCATTCTGGTATTGTTTAAATGATCAAAAGGCGTGAACTGTTTTGAGGGAAAAAATGAAAAACATCATTAAATTCGAAAAAAACATTACGCTGTGTACACTTATAGCTTACATTTCCATATCGTAAATATTTCAATGAGAAAAGTGAATGATTTAATGGAGGTAATTCACCGATAGAGGGACTCATGAGCGATCATCGTTGCCACGTGATATCCGTTCTTTATTTACAAAGATTTTCAATGTGGAGTTCACTAGGCAAAATTGATTACCTTAAAATTAATTAGACTATTTTCACAGCTTTCTCTGATTATAACCCAGTATTTACATTTAATTTAATCATTATAAAAGAAATGTATCAATTATTACAATAGTTATAGTGTTTTATTTAGTGTTAATTTTATGTAATGTAGAACTTTATTTAGACCTAGTTTTTAATTAGATTTGTCGAACTCGAAGTAAAACGATGCTACGGCTTCCTTTGTTTACATTTGTTACATTGTTTGCTTTAATCGCTGACACGCGACCAATGACGTTGTTTGAATTGCCTCCATTGGCATTGCATAATTTTTTCACAAATCTAAAACACTGATCTAGCGAGAATGCGAATAGTAAAAATTATCTTAAAAATCCAACGTAAGCATGTTGCATTGTAGAAAAGAAATGATTAAGATACATTATTGGATTTCTATATGTGTCGACCGGTTATGCAGTACTTGTCTCCTCCAACGTCCTTCCCTGTTAGCACCAGGCCTTAGAGATGTCCTGCCCCGGGGGGGGGGGGGGGGCGAGGTAGCGAGGTCCGCAGATTTTACATACACGTATCCTCAAGTGTACATGGTGGGTCTTCAGCTGATATCGAACACACGGCCTTCCCCTTGGAAGTCCGACATTCTAACCACTAGGTTACCACGGCCTAGGCTATGCAGTACTGGGTACTTTTCCGTTTCGGAGAGGCTGGCGATGGTCAAATTCTTTTTCACTAAATCAAACTACTATGCCATTTTGAGTTGCCGTTGGCTATGTCTAAATATTTTTTTTGCAAAAACAAACTCTACACACAAAACAAGTTGATTTAGCGAGGAAAAAAATATCCATCGACAGCCCCTCCCTGAAACGGAAAAGTACTGGTCCAAATTACCAATAACTTTCTTGCTTAGGATTAGACATGCAACTAACAGGTTAAGTCCTACAAATCAATCAAAATTCTAAAGTGAAAAATTGGTGTCATGAATCTACCAACTGGTTGGCGGCAGAAGGAAGCTGACGTCATGAAATACCAGGGCTCTGGACTCTGGAGCAGGAGCGTGGAGTAAGATATCGTTGCTCCAGTTTCAAGCAATGTGATTTGTTTGAAACTGGAGTGAGCCGGAGCAAGGAGATTTGTTGTGCTCACTGCTTTAATTGTTTTTTTTTTAAATGTAAATTTCATTCAAAAACTTAAAAACAAAAGAATGAAGAGGTTTTTTTTTGTATTTTTTGCAACTTATTGCGTATTGAGTTTTTTATGGCCGTTATGAGATCACACTAATTATTTCGTTCCTTAACATTTCTAGCATTAAAAAAAAAGAAATTTCACACATACCTGTTGATAAATTATTTGGAGCATGGAGCGCAGCCGGAGTAGGAGCAGAGCAACTCAAAAAAAAAGGCTGCTCCAGATCCCTGTGAAATACTACATCATATAGTCTTCTGACGTCATCAATGCACATCTAAAAGCTATCAATAGCTTTTCAGCTTAGGATATCCCGAGAAAAAAAAGATCATCTTAGCAGAATATATATATGCATACAACAGAATTGAAAAAAATAATAATCCCTGTATTGAACTGGGATTGTGATCAAAGGGAGCGAAAACGAGTTTCTCATGTAAATCAGAGCCACTGTTAAGTAATGAGGTTTTAAAAAACGAAGCTATTAACTGCAAGCGTGGACGTTCGAGAATTAATAGTGTGCGTGATATGTGTACGTTGCCCAAATTGGGATTAATGGCTTCATAAGTATGCAAACTGCTGGACCACTTGAAGCCAGACCCATCTTTTGTTTGACTTGCCACCTGAGTCCAAAAAGAAAGTGGGCATTTAATTACATTGGAACACTATTTGGAAATTTCAGGTCTGAAATGTGTCACTCTGAGTATGTCTTTTGAAAAATAAACTGGAATGTTCTAGTGGTAAATAGTTTAAATCTTAGTTTTGCTAAAAGGAAAATAGGCAAAAACAGAAGAAATTATTCAGGGATCTCTGATTTGAATGCAGTTCATTAGCTACATTGTAATCGTTACACGCAGCTATTGGTAAAATTCCATTTAAATAGTGCTTGAGTTTTTGCAGTAAAATTAGTTTTTAGTTTCAGTACTTGAATGTACTATTTTTGGGCACATATCTGCAAAAATAAAAGTAATATCAAAGTTGTTAAGATAGTAACCAAAATTAAGCAAATGCAAAAAATTAAAGGAGGACTAATTCATCAAATTGAAATAAAAATATTCATATTTAAAAATGCAGTAAAACTGCAAATTTATAAATACATCTTACCTAAGATATTAGCTAAGATATGCAAAGTACACTATCATATTTAGGTACTTTAGACATTTCATTCATATTAAATTTCTCAACTTTTGTTACAAAAACGACGTTAATGTAATCATGATGATATTTGTTTTTATTATAACAAAAAAATAATATCTAAATAAAGGTGGCTTTGGCTGTTTCATAAGAGAAATAAATAATATGAAGATTATTATAATCGTCATAAAACCTTAAGAAAGCTATTATCGTACAATTTTTCCGTCCACCCATAGCCCTTTTAGGTATTTATACTAGGGATGTAACGAATAGTGATTTGGCCGAATAGCCGAATACCGAATATTCGGCCATTTCTTCCAGGCCGAAGCCGAATATTCGGTCCTTTCTTCAAGGCCGAATAGTCCGAAGCCGAATATTCGGCTAGGCCGAATACCGAATATTCGGCGGCCGAATATTAAAATTTCTAGAAAATCGTTGTAATCTAAAGTATTTGTCAAATTTAAAACTATTCACAAAGTCAAACACCAATTACATACAATCTATTTCATGATGTATTCTGGCCTTTTCACATTTCTCTCTAACCCAATATTCACAATAAATCAGTCTACCCAAAGTCTGGCTTCCACTTTGTTAATAATAACAAAATGAATTTATCATATTATCTATTATAATTAACTATTGGCAGCTTTTGGGAGCAAATGCTAAATATAAAATACAATATTACAACTTTAAAATGTGTTTTTGCTCAGTCAAGCCTAAAACAAGATTTAAAAAAAAACTAGTTTATTCTAAATTATTTTTATTTCTTAAAACTATAGTGGACTAATGTATTCTTTTGCAATAATTATAATACAATTTTAAATGTTTAAAATCTACTAATTTCTTTATTTTTTTACTTTTTTACTGCAGCAGAACTATTCGGCCGAATAGTCCATCAATACTCGGCCAGGCCGAATTTGACCTTACCCAATATTCTGCCAGGCCGAATATTCGGCTGGGTGATTAAATGACTATTCGGCCAGGCCGAATACTTGGCCAAAGGGCCGAATAGGCCGAATACCGAATAGTGGCCGAATATTCGTTACATCCCTAATTTATACTTCAAACATCTTGCTACTACACTGTAAAAATTCTAATTCAATGCTTCACCAAAAAATTAAACAAGAAAGAAAACTGGTGAAAGCCACCAACATCTGGTACTAAAGTGGAACCATTACAATAGTTCTTAGCTTCACATTCATGGTGAAACTACGCTGTTGTATTAGTTCAATTTAGTACAAAATGTTGGCGGCAGCTAAATTTCATCATTTTTTTTTCTATTTTGTTGGTGAAAGGTTAAACTGAAATATTTTACAGTTTAGTACAAACATTACAGTTGCTAGATAAACGAGTGAAAAGTTAACTAGGCGTAATATTTTTAGTAAGATAATCGAAAAATTATAAGAAACTAATTAAGTATAATCTATTTGCAATAATGCAAATAAAATCTCACCAATAAGTACAACACAATTTTACCTTCATCCCAAAACTGCATTTAAATCCATTTTTTAAACATCCAGTTGCTTTTACAAGTGTTGCAGTTTCTAGATCGACGAGTAAAACGATAACTCAGTGAAATATTCTTATATACAATGCAACAATACAACATATAATATAATATTCATGCAACATCTTTCAAAGAATTAAAGACAATCTTACTGCAATAACCTTAATAAATTAAAATTATGACAACATTTTAATGAAAGAGGTAACCGCTCTTTCTTTTCATCCATGCCCTATATGCATGATTTTTTAACCCTGCACTAGATTGATCAATGTCTACAACATTACAAAAAATTCATAAATCCATGGCTAGAATACATTCTCAATCAACAGTGGAATACAACATTTTTGAAATAATACAAATAAAATCTTAATGAAGCAATTTTAAACCAATTTAAATCAACGAGTTTAACACTATTTTTCTTCACCCATGCCCTATTTACATATTTATTCTTTAAAAAAAATCCTGTAATTGCTTCAGAGCCAAATGTCGCCGTTGAGGCGCGACGATCGAATCCGTTACCACTGGTCACGTGTGGTCACTCATCACGAGAGTAATTATGGGCTATTAAAATCTGCTCCATTTTGACACGAGAGGAGTGTTTGTTGAAGAGACCCCACTACCTGTTCCTAATGAGCTGAGTAGGAAGTGAAAGTGTTACATTTGAAAGTAGCAGCAAAAAACTGGCAAATTTTTTTGATGTTCATTAGGCCACGTTATTCAATAATTGACCGTTTTGACGTTTAATTTGTATCATTATTACTTTTCATTTAGGCTGTTATTTATTCTCTGAAAGTGTTGAGAAGAAAGACCTTTTTTTAAATAATTCCTTGGTGTGTTTGACTAACTCAAATGGATCTCGTATAATTAGGAGAAATTATTTTACACAGAAAGTTCTTCGTATAGCGTGAGTGTGATTTTTACGTTACAGTGAAGGTAGTTGTTTTTTTTTTTTTTTTTAATCAAATTACTGATAATAAGTTTGAATTACAGTTTATTTAAGATCTTAGGTATTTAAATTTTTAATGGGCTGTTGTTGGCTTCTACCAATTGCAGGCCTAGTGCATTCCTGTGAGATTGGTACCATCTCTTTCAGAGGCACCACAATGACTGTGGAACCATAGCCGCATGAGAATTTTGACGTCCGGTTTCTCCACCTGAAAAGGCGAGCACATGGAGTCTGTTGATACAAAATTGCACTAGGAATTTAATTTAGCCGAGAGCATCCAACCCAAATGTCTACTCAAGGGATCTTTTACACACCGCACGATCATGCGACAAGGGCGCTGACGATTTTCTGCATCTTGAAAATCCCGCGTCACTACCAGGATCGATCCTCAGACCTGGGGAGTAGGAGCTCCGCGCCTTACCACGACGCCATCATGCCGGCTGGTATTTAAATTTTAAAATTGTAATTTAATTTCAACCTTGCGTAACAATTTGAAAGAGAAAACTTGATGTAGTGAGTTACTTCCATGAAAGACCACTACGAGAGCTTCCACACCATTTTTGCTTTATTTCAGGTATACAAAATAATTAAGTATTAAATGTACAAAAAGAATAAGTATTAAATATAACAAAAGTATTAAGTATTAAGCATCAAATATACAAAATAAAGTATTAAAATAACTTAATAAATTTTGGCTGCTTACACATCTTCATCCCACTTTACAAATAGCAGAAGAATTTTAGGCTGAGAAATAACATTTTTAAGTATTACGTAACACCATGCAGACGGGTCCATTTTTTGTCATGTCTGTCACGGAATGATTTTATATAACAACTCAAAATATTGATTTCTTAGACTAAAATTCTTCCACTAATTTTAACGCTGACATAAAGATGCGCATACACACTAAAATTTATTAAGTTGTTTTAATATTTATAAATTAAAAATATTGGGAGAGACACTTGACTAAAAGCTCATGGAATTGACCAAAATTGGTTCTTGACAAGAGGCGTAACTAGTGATTTGTACATCTCTGAAGGGGGAGGGGGGGGGGTGAAGCTGACTAGGAGGTTTTTTTCTGATGTCTATTCTAAGGTTAGAATGGTTTTAATTCCCTGGCAGCAAATCATTTAACATTTAAAAAAAAAAAAATCTTTTGCGGACCCCTCTCTAATACGGACAGACATTTTTGTCCTAGTGGTGTCCGCCATCGACAAATTTTACCGTATAACGTGTCTCCTAAAAACATCAAGTTCTAGAGTAACTTAAACCTCCAGGAGATGATTAAACTCTCGCAATCTTTTTCGAGAGACTCCTACAATTCAACTTCACTCGAAACATTCCCCCCCCCCCCCCCCGTAAGTTTTCACTCCTGCAGCATGGTTCTGTATCAGAGGCACAACGACCACGCCGTCATAGAATTGGCCTTTAGAAAAAGTCGTCAAAATCTCTACTTCTGCCGCTAACAATTTCAAATCGCGATCAATATAGTTTCAGATGATGATATGCTTTTGAAATAGTTCAAAAACAGTCTTTCCATAATATCGCTATCAATTTCCTGTTGCAAAAACTCATTTATTACCATCTAGTCAAAGCGAGACGTGAGGTAATTGATTTCGCCAGCATGTTTACAGAATTTTAAGCACAGCGGCAAGCCGTCCTTTCCAGCCATTCTTTAATAGGTATCGATTTTTTTTCCTCCTTAATAATAAGAATGTTTTGACATGAATAAAGAACTTAATGCGTTTGATAATCTTATCTGAGGTCGAATAAGGTTTGAACTCCTTATTGAATTTTGTAGAGCATTGAAAGAGACGCGTCCAGTAATATTTTCCTGTATATCTTTGACTACTCCAAAAAGAAAACAAGAAGTTCCGTCTAGAACTATACGAGCCTACTTTCCCGTACACACCAAATTCAAATTTATAATCTAGCTATCTCTTTCTCTCTCTTTCTTATTTATCTTTAGTTCTAATTATTGAAAATATACCTTTTTCAACGGATAATACATATTCATTCACTCACTCATTCATTCTTTCATTTATTCAGCCATGCATTTACTCATTCATTCGTTACCTCATTCAAGTGTTTATTCATTCATTTACGCATTCATGTATTTATTCACTCATTTATTTATATTTTCATTTATTCAATAATTTATTCATTCATTATTTTCCTCATTCATTTATTCATTGATTTATTCTTTCACTCTTTCATTTATTCATTCATTCATTATTTCACTCATTGTGTCACTGAGAAATATCCTTAAAAATCCCGATCAAAAAATTTCATAGCAAAATAGGCTCGTAAGTTCTGGATAAACTTTCTATTTCTACATGTTCTACGTTATAAGAGCTTTCCGATAAAGTTTGTTCCAAGCAAATCGGTCCGTTAGATCAGGGTTTATATAGGGTTGAAATTTCCCCGTAAGCCCTGTGTTAATTTTTGAACGTTCAAAAATGAACAAAAACTGTTCAAATCAATATTTCACGCCGAGAACTCCTTTCAATAAGCTTGCAATAGGAACTTGGCTCTTGTGCCCAGAGTTTACAGAATTTGCTTCAATTTTGTCCATAGGCGCTAATGTTAAAATTTTTTGAACTGTTCAAAATTGAACAAAAAATTGTTCAAATCAAAAAGTAAAATATAGAAATGAGATGTCCTCGCCGAGATCTTTCGAATGCAAAAAGAATTTTTCCAATCGGACAATTCGTTCAAAAGTTATTAGGGGGGACAGACCGACAGACCGACAGACAGACAGACAGACAGACGACAGACAGACAGACACGACAGACAGACAGACCGACAGACCGACAGACCGACAGACAGACAGACAGACAGACAGACAGACCGACAGACACATTTTTTCCCCCATCTCAATACCCTACTTTCAAATTTTTTATTTTTCAATCTTTATTTAATTACTTCACTTATTTTTTACTTTTCTTGATTTCTAACGATATTTTCACGATACATTAAGCCTTCTTTCTTGCTTTATTATTATTTTTTTTACTTTTACGGGAAAGTAGGCTAAAAAAGAATTATGTGCTTAGCATTAAAGAATTATTTAACTACGTAATAGTGTGTTTATGCAGTTCGTTTAACAACTCTATCCGAATTCAATTGTGAATAACTATTCACTAAGAAAAGTGACACACATGATTTTACCAGTGGTGCCCACGAAAGCAGTCATAGCGCAGACTGCGACATTGACATTTTTAAGAGGGTTGTTTTTAGGGGTTCTTATTAGTCTTCTTGGGGGAGTCATCGTTCTTTAGTGGAGTTTTGTAGGAGGAAGGGAGAACCATGAATTTACCAATGCTTTTAGAAGGCTACTTTTCTCTCCGAGTTCCGCCTACTTCTTAGCCGAAGCCTAAGGATTACTTGCGCGTGGTGCTGATGGCCGTTTTAGAAGACTACTGGTAAAATTCTTTATTGGAGGCATTTGAAGCACATAACTGGCTTCTGGAGGAGCATAGACGTGAGCATGGGGTTTGGTAGGGACACCGTGATACCACTATTTGATCATAAAAATATTAGGCATTTATTTGCGTTTATGGCCTAGAGCAGTGATTCTCAACCACTGTGCGGCTGCACTTTTATGTGCCGCAAAATTCTTAAAGTGTGCCGCAAATTTTTGAAATGTGTGTAGTAAAAACTATAATGCATTTTTTTTAATTACGAGTAAAGTTTGTTTAAATTAAAGAAAAGTACACTGTAATGGCAAATCTTTTGCAATTTAAATTCACTAATTTCATGCCCCAAGTGGATTAAAAATGCTTATTTAAGCTTAACTCTCGAAAAGTTTTTGTGGTAGAACACCTGGGATCCTGTAATATAAACCTACAATACAGTGGTACGTACCTCCACTAGTACAATGGTACCCCCAATTCTTAAGCTCTGTGCACGTTTATAGTCTAGAGCAGTGATTCTCACCCACTGTGCCGCTGCACTTCTATGTGCCGCCAAATTCTTAAAGTGTATCGCCAAATTTTTGAAATGTGTGTAGTAAAAATTATAATGCTTTTTTTTAATTACGTGTAAAGTTTGTTTAAATTAAAGAAAAGTGCACTGTATAAGAAAACTGTTGTTTTTACAGTTAAAATCTTATATTTTTAGCTGTTTTTATCCTCGATAACTGTGACCTTATTAAACTTATCAACGCGTTTAAACAACTTTTTCTTTGTGTACCGCCAAATTTTGAAATCGTTAAAAAAGTACCGCAAAAAAAAAAAAAAAAAAGAAAGGTTGAGATAACTGGTCTACACATGCATAATTGCTGATGTTATATTAGAATTAATGTGAATGAACGCTATAAGACACTTTTGTGTGGACACAGTTAAGGCATGTTAACACTAGGTCCGGCTATGCAAGATTAACAATGCAAACATATTGAGATTTAGTTTGTTAAAGAAATTTGATGGATACCTTGAAGTAAAATTGTTCTTTCAGGCAAAATTTTGTCTCTCCTGTATTTAATCTTCCCATTCTGATCAAAGCTAATGAAGTGTTATTGTTTATTGAGAAAAGAAAATTCTATGAGTAATACTATAATCTGAATAAATAATTCAAAGCCCGTAGTGCACTCCGAAAAACATGGCGTAATAGTTAAGGCTTCTGCACTTAATCTTTTTTTAATATCAACAATTTGAGTTGAAAATAAACGATTCACTCCGCCCCGGCAGCCCAACGTCATTTGCAATGAAATCGAATGATCAAGGAAGGACAAAGTTTTAGGGCATTTTTTGAAAATTTTCTCCCTTACTAATCCATCGAATCCCTCCCTAAGATTTGTTCTCTCGCCCGAGGAACCCTTTTTTCTGCAAATATAGTTTACATTTGTGGAATGCAGATTTTCATTAATGTCATTATTTTTCTCTTTTTAATGTAATGTTCTGTAGCTTCAGATTACCATGAAACAAAAACCTGGACATTTCTTGCATTTTCATGTCAATTTCAACAAATAAAAATCTTGTAAACAGCTATTTAAATAATAGTTTATTTACAAATGATTTGAAAATTTTACCTATTCGTCTTATTTCTTATCAAATTACGCAATGCCCCTTTTAACTCATTTGTAAACTTACAAAATATCTTCGTAAATAACGAGCACAAATAGTGAGCACTAAACGCTAACGTAGCTTAAAATTCAGCTCTTTTTATCAGTCCAAAACAGTGACCCTTTGATGCATTGCAAAGGCCGTTGCCGCAATTAACCTTCTGAAGAGGATTAAGTTCTTCATTTGTACGCAATAGCCACAATCTTATATTTCATTTTAAGTGTTTTAATTAAATGAAACGTGTAAAATCATGAGGACTCCAATTTTTTTTTAAAGAGATAGCAGTCTGAGTAACACTTTTTGTTTAACATCTGTTATTGAGGCTTTGTTTCACAGTCGGTCAAAGAATTTTTAAGACAAGGTTTATAAAGTAAAACAAGAACTAATAATTATATATTTTAAAAGTAATTTTATTCAAAATAAGTTCCTTCGGCTTCAATACATTTGTTGCGGCGGTTTAACAACGATTCGAATGTCTGCTCCAGCTAACATGGTATCCAAAGCTCGCGTCAAAGCTGTTTGTACACAGTGTGTCAAAGAATTTTTAAGACTACAGCTGAAACTAAGCTTACAATGCCGCTAACTGTGTAATTGAGCATTCGTGAAACTCCTTAACTATCAGCTGATCCACTGTCAAAACTTCCGTTCATTTTTCTACACTCTCAGAAACGCATGCTCAAATCTCACGAAACTTTCACCGTATTTGACGAAATGGCTTCGTGAAAAATGCTCCCAGTAAACCTTTCGCCAAATTGGCGAAAGTTATGTGGTAACATTTGTAAGTCACGTGATCGCACGAGGAAAGAATCGTTATAAATGACGAAATTTTCTTGGCGATTGAAGAATCGTCGAAAATGAGGATTCTATTTTTGAGAGTGCACTATTTCTTTTTTTAATTTGATGACATTTGCACTTTACAAGCAGCTTCGACGCGCGCTTTGGAGGCAGTCGAACAATGTGAGCTAGAGCAAGCATTCGAATCGTTTTCAAACCACTGTAAACAAAATATACTGAAGCAAAAGGAGCTTATTTTGAATAAAAAATGCTTATATAATTACTAGTTTTTATTTTATTTTATAAACCTAGTCTTAAAAATTCCTTGACACACTGTATAACTGTTGTTTGCTTGTCAACGTTACTTTGATGTGGTTAGCATGTTAAACAATACTTGACCATCTTGAAGTATGTTCTATTAGACCCCGTGAAAGAATTTGTGACCTACATGCCTTATAAGCATATTCCGGAGCATGCAGATATAAATTACATATTAAGATACAAATATAGAAATAACTGAAAATGTCCGAGATGTCACTGGAAACATAAGTTTATTCCCCACTAGAAATTAAAATTACTGACAGAAACACTGTAACTGTAATATAGCAAAACTTTTCGAGTGCCGCCGTTCCAATTGAAGGTCATCCGTATATTTGTTGTAATTCAAACTGAAGCATTTAGTTGAAATTACAACCTACACCATCCAATTAAGGACAGACGTTTTGCTGATAGGATATATTAGAAATATTTTCGAACAATTAATAACAAACTAATTAACATAATTATACATTAATTTGGCTTACCTGTTAATATGTCTCCAAAATATACAAATTGTAGATGTCTTTAGTTAGAAAATATGAAGTATATGAAAATATGAAGCATAATTTTCGTTTCACGAGAGGTTTTGAAATAATGTTCTGTAGTTCTTAGTAAAAAAAATGAAATAATTCAGGAACAGTCAAATATCAGTAAATGTAAAAAGAACCAAAATTTATTCAGAAACTTTAAAATTTATAACGGAAATTGAATTTAATCGTAGAAAGTCATAACACATTTATACGACATACATAAATAAATATATCGAACTAAAAGCATAAGTTCGTGCTGATTTTAAAATGTTTTTTAAACCAAAACTTGAGGCGTCACTGTCCTTGCTACCCCTTACCCTTGTCACGAGCTTACAATTTTTCGACCCTCCCCCCATACCCGTCTCGAAGCGAGACACACATAAGTAATACGGATAAGAGTTTGTGAACAAAAATATTAGTGATAGCCACTAGCGTAGATAGGGGGATACTCCTCCACAAATGGCGACTTATGTATGGGAGGGCTAAAAGGGAGGGTTGTAAAACCATGAGCAGTAATACTACCCCGAAAATCCCCCCCCCCCCACACCGCAGCTAAATAAGGGTCTAGCTACGCCACTGCCCACTGCTTATTTTGGGGCGGTGCGCAGTTGAAAGATTTTGGTATTCAGCGGGATCTGAAAGGATACTGCAAACCTTTAAACAATAAGAGATATTCAGGCAATATATAAGCCGTCATTTGTGAACGACGGCCTATATAGAAAAATTAAGTTGCTCAGAAAAATATGCATTTCATTTTCTCTCAATTTATTAGCCATCTCTACTTACCTTCGATACGTTTTTGTTATGCGTGGATAAAAGCCCCCAAACTGGATCTGTGACATCTTCAAATGTTCTAGACCACTTTTTTTGCGCTACATATTTATTTTACAAAAATGATTCTGAGGATTTGCTAAGGGTGGCATTATAGATGAAGTTCGGTAAATATTGTACCAGATTACTTAACTGAACTACCAGACATTTTTCGCATTCCTCCAACTTGAGAACCCGAAGTGAAAAGTTGAAATAAGTTTCAAATTTCTGTGATACATTTTACATTTTACTACTAATTTAAAATATTTTTATAAATCAAATATTTGTCGTGTTTTAATTGTTAAACGATCATTGATCAAAGTTCTTTTTGTATATTTTATTATAGCCTGCTGCTGTGAAAATTTTAAACGTATGAAATTTCTTCCATCAGATGCTCTGAAATTTAAAATCTCACTTTAAATTGAAGTAAAAAAATAACGAGTTTGAGCTAAGAGAAAAAAAAAGCCTCTTCCAGATCCTGGTCTTAGGTAAATGCAATGAAAGTTTCGTGTTTCAAGACCTTTTGATTTGGCCTTAATATTACCGGCGCATACAACAATCAAACCCTTCGCTTTATTACTATAGAGAGAAAAATTTAGACACCGAATTTCGCGGAAGAAATAGTCCAATAACTTCCTAGTTATTACTCTACAAAATAATGTGTGGTGTTTCGTTTTAAACTAAAACTTAGACATATCTCTTAAATCTAATTTAGCTACACGTGTCCTACGCACGTTATATAGGTTAACAAAACTAGCTATAAAGTTTAGATCTAGCTCTGATTCGGACAAAAGGGTGTAAGGCAATTTCGAAACGAAGGCAAACGTTTTCTCAGTAAATGGTATTCGAACACCTGATTTGCCGCTGGCGAAACTTTATCAATTCCATTGAGAGAAAACCAATCAAAACTCATAGGGTGAAGTACAAATTTGTTGTCAATGGCATTTCTGAAAGCATCGAAATAATGACGAGTGTGAAATAAATAAAGATTTATTGCACGCGAATATAAAGGAAGAACGCATATAATGGTCCATTCATTTTAGCAGCTTTTTAAGAATCTAGTTAAGATTGGAGCCGCCGATAAGTTGTGCTCGTAATTTTCTCTCTGGGAATAACTGTCTCGGCTGACATACATGTGGTATTGTTCGAACAGAAAATGATTATTTTATTAGTAGTATTAAGGAATAAGATAATAGTCTGGTAGAAATTGCCCCACTAGTGCCACCACGGCCGATTTTTTTCTAATAAAGTATGAAAATGTTCAATATTCTGAAATAGGTAAACAAAAGAAATAAATATATGCTCATTTTTAAAACGTTGCATCGAATATTACGCATAAACATTACTACACACACACACATATATACATATATACTATAAATTTTTTTTTCTTTCTTTTTTTCCCTTTGCAATATGAAGACATGAAGATAATAGAATTTAAAAATTAGAACTTTTTCCTCAGTAATTGAGCATACAAAATGCAGAAGAAAGAAATAAAAAATCAGAATTACAACAAAAATTAGCTAGTAATAAAATATTTTACTTTTATAAAATGTTTTATATATATATAATTTAATGAAAGGAAAAATTAATAATTTAAGAGCGAATAATAATTTAATATTATTATTTAAACAATTTCTGAAATACGTATGTTTTATTTTTATCTTATTGTCTGGAATACAAAAAGTGAACTAAATCCGAGTTGTCGAGTGATGGAGGGCTAATTTTGAAATAAGGCTATGATAATACAAAATACGTAGTTACTGGTATCAAGTATTTAATGATAAATTTTTAAAATGGGTATTTTTTTATAATAATTGCGTGTTTTACACGACCAATGAAATGACACAAACTGCATCACTCATCACATTTTACAACCTCTTTGTTAAACTATTTTTTCTTCTCATTCAACGGATCTTCTTTACGAGAGCATTTTCTGTCAAGTGCCTTAACAGCGGCAAGAGAATCTTCATTCAACAATGATTTATCGCCTGCTTCTGGGCATGGCCTATCCTTTACCCCATTTACTCAAAACCCTTTGACATTTTTAACAACTCTCACCACTAAACTCAATGGTAGAAGAAGGCGAAGACTGTGGTAAGAAGAACCGAATTTGCAAGTCAAAACAAGACATAACTTCAACGAACCTTCGTTGTTGTTACAAAAACAACAACCGGCGTGAAACCAAGCCCATGAGTTACTTCAGTAACTTCCTGGACTCCCCCCCCCCCCCAAATCTCTCTCTCTCTCTCTCTTTCTCTCGTTAGACTACAGCTAATGGTTATGTCGTGCGAAAGTAGTTTTCTGTTCTTAGAATTTCGCTCTCTTTTTTGTGGAACGAAGACCTTCTTGCTTGATTGATTTACTTTTCTCATCTCCGGACCTTGTAATCTCAAGAAAAAGATTTATGAGAAGTGCCCAGAATACATAAGACATTGTAATGAAACTGTGTTAATTTGTATTATTGTGGTTTATAAATGCAACCAAAGTAATAAAAAAAATACATACACATAATTTTAACATGGTATGTCCTTTGGGATAATTTAAAACAATATTTTACTCGTTAGTTTTATAAAAAATATCAATCCCGGAGGAAAATTATTGTTTAAACTCAAGGTTTGGCATACAAAATTATAATATATAGTTTCTTTCTTTCTTTTTTTAAACAAACATTCCATTGCCAGTTACACAACAATTTTTCACTGCAAAAGGAGTGGTTTTTCACAAAACTTGAAGTGATGAAGCAAAAGGTTTTTATTCCTCCCTAATGGTTTTTCACCGAAATAAAACCAATGATTTTGAGGTAAAACATTTGCTTTTCAGTTGAAAGCATGCTGAACAATGAACCAATTTGCACAGGTGAAGGGGTTTTCCATTGTAGCCTTGAACAGCTGGTTGCTGTAGTTTCTTGCCGATTTGTACTACAATAGCGTCCATTATTCATTTTCATGAAGCATCACTGTGTCCGCTGAGCGAGTATCGTAGTGGTATGGTTTTCGCGTATCTTGGGGCCCATCGCGAACTTGGGCCGTACACTTACGGCCCAAGTTAGGGGAACTTCCTCCAACCTTGGGGGAACCTCCCGTAAACTTGGGCCATAAGAGTACGGCTCAAGTTTGCGGGATCAAGTCCAAGCCTGGATTTTCAAGATGCAGAAAATCCCCAGCGTCCATGTTGTATGATTGTGTGGTATAGATTTGCTTGGGTATTCTTGGATAAATAAAATTCCAAGAACAATTTACATCGTCAGTATCTATCTCTCTTAGTGCTAAAAGTTGAATGAGAATTTTCAAGTGGTCATCGCACCCACCAACTAATAGTGGTGCCTTTTAAAAGAACGGTTTCCGTTCCCTGAGAAATGCACAAGGTCTGCAAATAGTGAATAACAACTGTTAATAACAACAACAACACACTTACTGATCATATTACAAGCACATTTTATAACAACATTTGATTTATAATAAAAATAACATTCTCTCCATTAGTAAAATTCATATTTCGAAGAAATTCACATACTTTAGAAAATAGCGTGTGTTCGCATCACAGATTCAGCCCCTTTTACTGAAAAATTATGCGCACTTCTAAATGATAGCTCACGTTGAAGATTTACATCAACGTTCATGCAGATATATTATCCAGTCCCATCTTAAATCAATGGAAATGCTCATTACTTTCTTCGCTCGACCTCGTTTCAAAATGACAGTAATTCTTGCCGACTTTGTTCCGATTCTTCTACTTTTCATTCATTTCTTAATGCTCTAATCCTTTTCCTTCGTACTCTTAGTGTTCTGCACGGTGTTTTAAAACATAATTTATTTCCAAAATTACGTTGTGATTTTAAATCTGAGCAGAACTTTGAGCTTCATAGGTTTTAATTAAAACAAGCAAGAATTAAATTTCACGATACAAATTAAATATATAAATTAACACACACACACATATATATACAATATAACTTTTTTCGGATTTCAAATGAATAAAATTATGATATATTTTTAAAAAAGGTTACATAAAAAATAAACACTGACACTGTTGGATGCGGAACTTTCCTCATTTTTAGTAGCCCTGTTCCTTCAAGTCCGTCTACTCTCAAAAACAAAATAATCTGGAGGATTGTCACACTTAATAAACTAATTGGGGCATTATTTGAACATCAAACCTGTTCTTCTAATTCCGCCAATCTATTAAAACAAAAGTTCCATCCGAGAGAATGACAACACTGAAGGAAATGTGTTTGTTTCACTGGCCTGTATATTCTGTCTAAATAAAAGTTAGCACTAGGGGCGTATCCGAAAACAAATATTGCCCTACCCACACACACGCGCGCGCGCGCGCGAAAAAAAAAAAAAGAAGATGGGAGAACATTATTATACAAAGTCGTTATTAAAAATCACATTTGTCATAATAAAAGTTGTAAATGAGAGCTCTTTCTAAAATATAACAAATAAAAAATCAGCATAAAATAGTGCTTATATATTATTGGCAATAAAATCTGTGTATTTATTTGAAACAAAATATGTCACAAACAAATAGTCATGAAATAGTATTACATTTAAAAAAAAAGTAAGCGAGAATGTGTTTTAAAATCCGCTTAAGTTTTCACGTCCTTAATGAAAATAGGCTACGGTTAACACCAAATAACCCTTACGGGTGCAGGGAACCTTCAAAACTGACTTTTTAAATTAGGATTGAATTGATGTGCACATTTTGTCGTTTCTTTATACCGTAAACACTTATCATTCTGTAAATTTTTGAACAGTTCGTGAAATAACTAAGCTTTAAAATACCGGAAAATTGCCAAATTTTAATTGACGAATAAAAGCAAATGTTACTGACATTTTCTTTAATATTATTTTTTGTAAGGAAAATAAAAAAAATTAAAAGACATTTTAACTAAGTCTGAAATTGCGAAAAGTGAGTAATTTTAGTAATATTTGTAATTTGCTTGTACTAGAGTTTGAGATTCTAGATTACTAGAATTTGATATGTGTCGCAATACTAGAGCATGAGAACTGGGTATCTATTGGTGATTAAAAAAAAGATTAAACAGTTATTTTTTACCTTCGTGTTTTTTTTTCTTTTATTTTTTCTATTTTCAATATTCCTGTCTCTCTCTCTCTCTCTCTATCTCTCTAGCACTTTAGTAAAATATAAAACATTGTAAGGACAGCCACCATATGCAGAAAAATATTCCACGAAACATAATTTCAAAAATTCTGGAAGATAAGTATGAATTTTTCAAAATTTATTGGGAGAAAGGCAGCAACTTGGGAGGAACAGGGAATTGGAAATAAAATAAAACTAAACAACTTTTTCTGCAGAAAAATTTAAAGCAATTATTATATTTTAATAAAGTAACTTTTATTTTACCTTTTAACTATTACGCAAAGATATGTTTTCATTTCCGTTAAAAAAATCGAATGTATAGTTACATAAAACAATTTAGGCGTAATGTTTTGAACGGCGGGAAGTTCAAATTTTCCTTAATTTACAAAAACTGTTACAGATTTTTTACATCAAGTAGTACGTTCATTTTTTTGGCACTACAATTTGATTTTCAAATCTCTCTAAAATTCGAAATGTTGTGGGGGGGGGGGGGGGGGAGAAGCAAACTCGATTGTCTATTCAACCAAATTCAGGAGGCAATTTTCGAACCCGCTCGCGCTTCTTCAACAGAAAGCGTGACTTGAATATTTTCATGAGTAGACCGATAATTAAATGTTTCTTCTTCATTTCACTTGAATTCTGAAGCAAAGTCGGGAGCATATATATCTATTTAAGTACGTGTGACCTCGTTTGGGCGACCTCGCACGCATTTAAACCTTTTTTATTAGAGGCGAGCCGATAAATCACAATGGTATTTAAAATATCGTTTGAAATATTAATGAATTCGGAGCTGCTTCAGTTCTGCAAAACGCATTATGTTTTCTTACAAGGAAAAATACAGATCTAGACACTGCAGTGTGTCAGCCAAGTTCAGAAACGGCGGCCCAGGCAAAAATGTATATTTATCCGAACCATTTTGAGCTACTTTCAACCCCATCACAACTCAGAACTATTAAACCTGCATACTGAAATTTTGTATGTCTAATAGAGATTCTTTGAACCAATAGAATATCAAATTTTATTCATATACCTCTCATAGTTATAGAATTATTAAAGTCTGAAAAGTGTCATTTTTATCACTGCCCGACTCACTCATCAAAAACCTGACCTACTTCTAAGTGACTCTTGAAGCTTGGCATCGATGTAGATCATTAGCAAAACACAGTGTTAAAAAAAACCTGAATTTTCAGATTATTTTTTGACTGATTTTAACGGAAAATTTCCGTAGTGCTTCAAAACATGGTTTTTCCTTCCATAAACGGAAATATCACGTTCCTGAAAATACGAGAACGGAACTTTCCCGTTTTACGGTTGCTGTATTTGAAAGAATCAACGGAGAAAAAATAAATGGAACTTCTGTGAAGTCACGGGAAAATATTATCAGAAATGGAATGTTCACGGCAACTCTGCTGCCGTACTTTTCCCGTTATTTTTTTAACAGTGCATAAAGGAAAAAATCCGAAACTTCAAAAAATTTGATTATTATCGATGGGACTAGCATACTCATATCTAGACACTGCTTAGTAGACTGATGGTACTTTGATATTTTGGCAACAAATCAAAGCACCGACCATCTCGTATGCACTTATATTTGACTAAACAAATCAATTCCCCTTTTGATTTGACTTATGGCACTAGGATAAGTTGGTTGTAGTTGTAACCTAAACGTCCGATGACAATCTTCTGCCCTTATGTGTGGCTAAACAGACCGAGCACGAAGTGTCACGCTGAATCACTGAGGGATCTACAAGTTGAAGTGGGTTCCATACTACTAGTACACGATCCGAATAAGTGCTATACCAATCAATAACATCCATACTCTTACTGGCGAGATTTAAGCACGGGATCTCAGTTCCTGTTTAAGTGATTATGCCACTAGGCCAGTGGTTCCCAAAGTTGACTGGGCTCCGACCCATCTAACAAAAATTTCCAATCATGTGGGACCCACCTCTTTGCTGTCTTAGAGAAAAGAGGGCATAAATATTGGTAATGCTCAGTTTCCCTAGTGGCGAGTTGTGGAACTACTTAATGCTGTCTTATTTGTTTTAATTGAAATATCTTTTTTAGCGTTACCAATATGAATGAAAGACTTGAAACAAGAAACACAAATGATTTTTTTTTATTACGTAAAGACCTACACCTGCAAGGTTTTTTTTCCACAAAGTTATATCATTTGGAAGGATGTATTTGTTTCTTATTTCTCTTCATTAAATTTTTAGCATCAACTTCAACTTTAGTTACTTTTATTCGCAGACTTCCTATTTTTTTAAAATTCATGTATACAGTGGCGAGGGCCCACTCAATATTCGCTCGCGACCCACCGGTGGGTCGCGACCCATAGTTTGAAAAATACTGCACAAGACCGTTAATTATATTAAAGTTTTAAAACACTGGAATTTAAGTTTCTAGCTATACAAAGTTATATTTCATTTTTAATGTATAAATTCTATTTTTCAAAGAGCAGTATGACAATGAAATGAATCTAGTAATAATTAGATGCTCTTAAACATATTTTTCAGAAGATGCAATCAATAATAAAATTTATTAAATTATTACCTACAAACTTTAATATCTAAAAACGTTACTAAAATGTCTAACGCAAAAGAAAAGTAAATATTACTTTTTGAAAAAAGAGTAACTTTGCAAGTGAGTGTGATCATAAATATCTGTGCGACCCATTTTTTTAAATGTTAAATTGATGTTGAAAATATGTTTTGCTTGGAATTTAAAATGATTTCTTTCGTCAAAAGTAAAACACAATATGTGATTTCGAAGATCATTAACCTTTCATCCGTTGCTAACCGAATGTCACGAACCAAGATTTATCAGTCCGCCGAGATTTTTCGGAAGTCAATATGAGATAAAATCTGCCTCTGTTCTAGTTTCAAGCGAAACTTTTTCAGATAAAATGATTATTAATTTGGAAATGTCCGAAACTGCAGCGGATACGTGAAGCGCTTTCTGTGGACCCAACTTACAGCCCTACGTGAGAGGATAATTAGAACCATTTTATGGTAGATTAGTTCACAACATGAATACGAAATATCGTGTTCATTTTAAATTGTTTTCCTACTTTCATCTTTCAGATTAGAATAGAGTTAAACCATTATCAATTAGTTCCATTTATATTTCCGGAAAAAACAACGGTTCATTCGATATTTGTTTTCTCTTTCTCTTCCCTAATTTTTAAATTATTAATGAAATTATTCAAACGGCGAATATAATGTTTCTCTGGTTGTGTCTATAGCTTTGGTAACGAGTCTTCCTATTTCTGAGCTCCTTAATAAATGGCTGTAGCTTTTGGAGAATATTTTCATGAAAGAGAATGTCTTAGAATATTCTAAAGAAATTTAGTTATAATAGCATCATAGAGATGCAAAATTTTCGGTAATAATCTTTTGGAGAATACTTTCATGAAAGAGAATCTCCGAGAATATTCTCCTGAAATTTAGTTACAATAGCATCATAGAGATTCAAAGTTATCGGTAATAATATTTTGGAGAATATTTTCATGAAAGAGAATATCCGAGAATATTCTCCTGAAATTTATTTACAATAGATTACAGACATGAAAAATTCTCGGTAATAATCTTTCGGAAAACGTCCGAGAATATTCTTCTGAAATTTAGCTACAATAGAATGATAGAGATGCAAATTTCTCGGTAACAATATTTTAGAGAATATTTTCGTGAAAGAGAATGGTTTGAGAATTTTCTCCTGACATTCAGTTGCAATAATATTACATAGACGTAAAATTCTCGGTAATAATCTTTTGGAGAATATTCTCGTTTTTTTAAATTTGTTTTTTAGCTTATTGAATATTTGATGGTTGTAATGAGGTCGCACAGTTGTGATTACTTCGTGTCTTATACTTCTGATACTTTGAACTTTTTACAGATAACTATTAACAAACTAAATGAAGAAAAATTATAAATATTATGAGTTTTGTTTAAAATATTCGGAGAACAGAGCGGAACTGAAGCCACGGAGCAAGTGCTTAAAATTCGGAGCAGAGCAACTCAAAAAAGTGGATGTTCCAGTTGCATTCTAATTACTACTGAATTACATTGATTTAGAAAGAAAAAAAGAAACACCTGAAACTTTTTTTTCTTGAGGAGAAAAATGACTCTTGTAGACAGATCACACCAGCTCCTGAGAAATATGATGTCCGTTGGTTGCTCTACATATAGTTCTTGATCCTGCTACCACTCAAAAATGGCACATTTAATGTTTATCACCGTGAGTTTTTCAATCAGTGACTGTTTCTTCTTCATTTTCGAGTACTCGTGTCAGCTTCAGCAAATTTTGCCTCTATGATGGTTTGAGATGCTGCAATACATTTTGCTGCATAGGCTGAAGCAAACTGCGACCCCCCCCCCTTCCCTTTCGGCCACATCCCTCCAGCTGTCGAACACTGTGACGAATCGATAGAACAACTTACAACACTGTATTAGGCATATTCCGCTATCCTATTATCCATTTCGTCTCGTTTAACCAGATGTAATGGCATAAGCTGTGTAATCGCACGCAATTGCACGTTTCTATGTAATTACACGCTGATAAATGATTTCATTTAAAATTATTTTTAGAATCATTTTGCCTAATCCGAAAAATTCTATCAGCTAAAAAGTTACAAGTCCCAATCACTTTGGATTATTGGGACTCCAATACGTAAGTTATATTTCAGTACATACGTAAAAGTTAATCTGAAAAAAAAAACTATTTTACCAGCATTTTCCCTAAATTAAAAATAGATACAAGAATATCAATATCATTAGTTTTCACAATTTTTAAATTTAAGGTAAGAATTGTTTATTCGCAGGTGTCGCAATTACACAATAGAACATACGTAAATCAGTAAATGTTTTTTGAGAAATTATTCCGAAGTTTAAAGAGTCAAGAACTTCACCATATCAGTTGAAAGAATTTGCATACTTCGAATATAAAGTATGAACATGGTTATACATTGGAATCGCTTATTTCGAAAACGTAACAACTCCGAAAAACATTTTTTTTTTTTCAGAAAAAAAAAATGGCGTATGAAAAGCTGGAAAACCTTTACGGGTCTGATCTTTTACTATTTTATTTTCGTAAGTAATAGCAATGCAGTATTGGTAACTTAGAATGCTTAATGATTAATTATACCAGAAAAATAATAAATTAATACTGAGAGTTCTTTCTTTTTCAAAACGGAGATGCTACTTATTCGAAATAAACGATTCATTTCATATCAAGCATAAAACTTCCTTAACAATTACCAACACGATGTAAATATATATTCAGGAAAAACAAATTTTATTTATTCATACTCCATTTGTATCATAGCACAACTCAACCCAAAAATAAGCGTCGCAGAGCATTATGAAAAGTAGAAGTAGCTCCAGAACATTTGCGTGCGGAATGAGAATGATAATTGCTGAACTAACATAGGAATTCCTCGCTTGGATTATGTCACGAAAATCGCCAAAGGTGGAAACAGTGCGTGTATCTATTCCAAAGCTTGATCTCTTCTCACTATTTTCGGATCTTTTTATGAAGGAAAGTCTTTTATGTCGTGTCAGGATATTAATTTCAAGAGATGATTTTAGTGCAGGGACTGGCTTTCGGCTTAATGGAGCTGCATTGCTGTCGCTTTCAAGGATGCGCTCTTGATAGTGTTTTATGGAATGTATTTCTTTGGGCGTTTGTAATACAATGGAGGTAAGAACATGTCTGGTTTATAAATGACCAAAGGGTTGGAAGTAAGTCACAGAAGAAAAATTTCCTGAAATATTCTGAAAGTTGTTCCTTAAATTTAGAGATCTGGAGCGGAGCGAGGATTAGAAGATCGGAGCAGGGTAGCAACGAGTTTTTGCTTCGAAAAACACTTTTGCTCTTCAAACACTTTGGGTACATTACCTATAAACGAGTATGTTTGTAATAAGTTTTATGGCACGTTGATTGGCAATTCAATTTGACACCTGTATCCTCCTGATAGTTATAAAGCTAGTCATCGGTATCCAGTGGCTCTGGACAGCTTTTTTGACAAGAACAAGGAAAGTTTTTGTGTCAGCAACATATAAGCGACGTTTATTGGAACACTGAACCGCAAAACAATTTCTTACCCTTTTTTTAACAACAACAACTTTTAGTTAGGCACTCACTTTCTTTTCTTTGTACAATTTTCAATGTTTACTAATTGCAAGGCATCGACAAGAAAATGTCTTCAAGCGAAACTCCGATATACACGCCGAAGGAAAAAAATGGCGGAAAGTTTAGATCCTACGCAGAATAACTACTACACATTTTCCCATTAAAAAGTGATTGTAGTCCATTTAATACATTAATTTAATCAGATCTTTAATTACATGCAATAAAACCATTGAGAATGCGAATAACAAAAACCAGCATCTCAAATCATAATTCTAGGAAGAGATTGCGTATGTTTAAAGAATGGCACTGCTATTTTATCCTCATGCATCATTTTCGCTGACAACATAAATTATATTTAAAAAAAGTGTATGCAGGAACAAATGCGTGATGTTCGTAAGCAATGGTCAAGCAATATCAACTAAGTTAACGACTTAAGTTGTTGATTTCTCAAAAACATATTGTAACCTCAATCGATACTTCTTTCCGATGAAGTTGAAGACCATCTGGGTCAAAAGGCTTCAGACTGCTTTTGAGAAGTCATTAAAGTTTTTACGATATCGTTATTATCTTCTTCGAGTTATGAAGACACAAGATAAGTTGTTTTATTTTCAACCATTTTTTTCGCTGCGTGCCAATAAAATTTCTAAATAATCATATTTCAAAATTATTATGTTTTGAAAATTTGATGAAAACACCAATTTATGTGAATTTGGATTCTTTAGTATAATGTGGCATTGCAGTGACTTTTTAAATTTCTTTTATTCAAATCATCCATTTAAAATTTTGAATCTAATAAGCATTATATTTTGCTTTTTTCATGAAAAACTTCATTATTTACCTGACATTTTAATCTCGGGTATCTAACAAGTGAAAGAGCCTCTTGGAATAGGAAAAAGTCACTGAAAATTTAACTCTCAGTAAAATTCTGCTCCACAGCAAAAAAGAAAAGAAAGAAGAAGAAAAAAAGAAAACATATTTTAAACTATTAGTTTTTATTACGTGTCCTACCAAATAATACAATTAGCAGTTTCATTGAAGGAATTTCGACCTACATCAGTCAAAAACTAATTGACATTATAATGTTGAAAGACTTACTAACCAACTTAAAAAACAGTTGTGCCATTTCTTATAACCCCTTTTCCCGCAGACTGACCATCTGTTTACTTATGTGGAATTTTATTCGAAGGAAACTGACTCAGACATAACTAATACGATAAAAAACGTGTTTCGTTGTAGTTGAGCAATTAGTATAAATTCTATAAGAACGTTTCCAATGTCATAGGGAAATTTTTGTGTCAAGAAAGATTATATTCCTACTGGCATAGGCGGTGATCATAGTTCTGATACCGTTTTAATCTACCATTTCATTTCATAGCCAGTCATTACTAATTACATTCGAAATTTAAAAACGAAGAAAAAAATCGTCTGTGGAGGATAGTATTAGGAATGAAGACGTCCGATTTTTTCACTATGATCTCTCTTGATTTTCAAGCTTAGTAAAATCATCATCTTAGAAACATTTGAAAAAGGAGAAAACATTCTTCTAAACAGAAGTCTTAAGCAAGTTCTGTAATTAACTGCTCATAAAGATATATGTTTGCATCGAAATAGGAAATATTCTAAAGCAAATAAAACCATATCTACAAAATAAAAAATGTATAAAAATTTTATGACTTTAAATTGTGTTAAATATAAAGTTATAAAGCTTCAAATTTTTAATTATTGAAGTCCGTTGTTAAATGAACAACAAACTTTTTAAATGAAACATCGCAGCCTCACTGACCATGAATTGTACAAAAAAAAATGTCACTGCTAAGTCCGTATCTTTTATTTATTAATATCTCGATCGGAAGACAAACCTTATTTTATCTTCACATTGTTATTATTTTTTGCTGTTTTTTAATCTCAACCTAAGATAGATATAATTCTATATTTGGTGAGTCATGATCCTTATTATGTCATCAATCACATTTTTAATAAAAGAGAAACTTGACGAGAAATTCGATCCACATTCTTTCACGACTTTTGCTTAGCTAAACTTGTTAAAATTATCCTACCATTCTTATCATTAGCTATATATAAAAAAAGAAAAAACTCAAATTTAGTCAAAAATATTTTTTTCATAAGATTTTTGTGATTTTGTGAGACATAAAATCACAAAAAATACCATAACCATCTTCCTCCAAACTCCAAAACTTGACTTTAGTTTGTTTTTTAACAAGTTGCATGATCTTTCCGAACACCTCCATTTCTTAATCTTGTTAGTTTATTTGAGGGTTTAAACCAGTGATTCTCAACATGTGGCCTGCTGATCTTTTTTGAGTGGGTCGGCAAAGGCAGTTAGTCATAAAACTTCTCAGGTCGTGATATAAACCTTTTTTTGTGAAGGACCACCCTGAAAAACTTACTTTTTTCCCTTTCGCAGACAGTTTCTGTTTATCTTATCCCTAAAATGAACAGTTTATTAGACGCATTCAGCGACGTCATCAAAGAAACGAACATTACTTTTCAGGACGAGGCACTGCATGAAGTTGTTGTCTTGCGTATGTGGTCTGAGAGTAAAAAAGTTCAATACAGTTCTACCATGAACCAAAGCAATTTTCCTGGCAGAGTGCCAAGAAGAATCCATTCATATTCAAAGGAGGAACTGCGGGCATAGAAATGTGCCTTTTTTTATCTCTTTCTAGTCTGTTTGGCATACTTCATTTCTTGGGAACTGATATTTTTGCCAGTTTATAAATTATTTCCTTTCAGTTATCTGAAAAGCAAACATTCTAATTCGCGTACTAAATAAACGCACCTGCAGACGAACTTCCCTAAAACTCGAATGGATATGTTTTTTTATGACATGCGCAGAAGCGTCCAATTATCAAAATTCCGAGATCGAACTGTACTGCTACTTTAGATTGAATTAAAAAAAAATACTCTATCGCGATATTCGGGAAAACACGTTAAAATCTTTTTTTTTCCTTTTCTTTTTAATATTTATTTTTAATTAGATCAAGAAAAGGAATTTGAGATCTGGCATAGCAACAATTAATGAGCAAATTTTGATCTTCGGGCGAAATTTCTAATTGGACGGAAAGTGATTTGTCTTATTTAATCGGATTCCCATTTGCATTCAGACCCTTTTTAAATTTAATGTATTCGTATCTAAAAGCGAATCAAAATTCTCCAAAATAATCCTCATACTTAACATATGTAACGCATATTTTTTATCTGAAAATCAAAATTCGTTTTGGGTGTCAATCAGCTTCAAATCTAGCCACAGCAATTAATTTTGCCATTCATTGTGACATTTGTAACGCGAGTATTTACTTTAATAACAGTTCATGGCAAATATGTCAAGTGGAGTATATTTCTTCCGAAGTCATTCATTGCAATATATCTTTTCCCTAGAAGAAATGCTCATTTCAAATGCATTAGGTTTCGCAATTATTTTTTGTTGTGCAATTCGAAGTTTATCTGTCGTATCATTTTTATTGGATTTTTGATTCCTTTACATTAAATGGAGAAGTCTGACTTTAAGTGACAATTTTTATAAATGGTTAATTCTACTCAGGACAGACATGAGAAAAAAAAACACCTTTTTGGTTCAGTTTCAGGTACTAAATAATGAAATAACTAAAAAAAATTTGGTGTAATTACCTACTTTTATGTTTTCCTGTTATTTTATCAAATTATTAGCGCCTTTTTCGAGTTTCCTAAATTTAATGGTTCTTGTTTTGGCATTAGGAAAATTCCAGTCTTCTTGGAAAATTACACATATTCCATCATCATTGGGACGTATTTTACGATGTTAGACACTTGTTTGCCTCACGTCAGGAGATGACGATGCTTCATTGCGTTTGATTGGCTGGCTATCTAATATCGTGAAACGCGAGGTTGGAATGCCATGCAAATGAACCGGGCTATTTCAATGTTTGACCAGATGATTTACTAGGCTGTTCAGGTTGTTCTGTAAGCCGGAGAGGGGGAAGGTAGTTAGCTCTTGTTGGCCGCTATGATATTCTTACCGCCATAAGAGCAATTTCAACTTTATCTTAAATTAATTCCAATCTTTATTTGCAAAAATTCACCTAGACCATGTTACATATTTTTCACAGAGAAGGACAATAAACTTAATTAAACATGAAGATTTGTTTCTGTCTTAGTGTCTGCACGAACTCCAATTTATACTGCCACATTGAACTAACTAAAAAGGAATTTTTCACCAATTTTCAAGACAATTTACAAGCCTGGTTTTAAAATAGGGGAAGGATTTTATCTAAAAAAATTAAATTTTTAACTTATCGTGTACAAACGCATCTTAAAAATCATGTCCAATTTTAGACATGTCTGTCACGGCATGTTTTTACGTAATAATTCGAAATCTTTACTTTATAGGATAAAATTCTTTCACTATTTTTAAAGTAGGTATGCAGGTATATAAGCACACCAAAATTTATTTAATTGTTTTAGTATAAAATATTAAATTAAAATTATTAGGAACTAAATTTTAACCTCTTCATTCCAAGTGTACCCAATTAGGTACATTTAAAATACCGTTTATTAACTACTGTTTGTGCAATTTGAAAGCTAAAACACCCAATTGTTTTTGAAATTAATCAACAGATAGTTTACTTTGCTCTAAACATGGAAAGCATGGAAATTGGGCATTAATTATTATTTAAACTAATTATTCATTAAAATTAAAAGATTTTTTTTTTAGTTATTTTGTTTCGTAATCATTTTTAAAATCAGGGAACCAAAAAATTGCGTCAAAATTGCTTGTGCTTTTGTGTTCTGGGGTCTGAAGAGGTTAATACCCGAAACAAAACAAAAAGGGTGTGACAGACTCTGAAAACTTAAAAGTGTAAATGCCCAAGAAAATTTCCCTTTAAACTTCTAACAAGAAGCCTGTTCTCTATTCACTGCATCCTGTTTTTCTCTCTCGAGAGCCCTCTTATCCCAAGAAAGGGGATGATTAGACTGACTTCAACAAAAATAGCCATTTTTTTTCATTTTGCAATGCAAGGCTGAAAGTTTCATAGTGTAAGAAAATTTTATACAATTTTTTATTTAATATTTTGTTTCAACTGTCCAAAAAATAAGTGATAAACCAATGATACTCATATAGTAATAAACAAATAAAATAAAACAATTTCTCATTATTTTGAAAATTATTTAGGAATATAAAGCACACAATGATAAAGGGAAAGCAAGAACTCTTTTTAATTATTTTAATATTATTACCAAGTTTGCTGGATTGCTGGTTCCTTGAAAAAAGGTTAAATTTAGCAATTGAAGTTTGTGTTTGAAAAACAAAAACAAAAAAAAAATCAGTAAAAAAAAAAAAAAGAACCAAGATCAGGAGGAGACTCATAAAATATTAACTTTCTCATTTTAATATTAACATTAAACTTTTATTATTTAAATTGTTAATTATCGCTGAAGTGTACAACTTCTCCGTTGCTCTTTTGTGAACTGGAGTCGAAAGTCATTACTTTCTCAGATTTAAATGAAAAATTGAAATGATACATGAAATATAATTAATCTGTTATTAATAATTGCCTTTCGTTTTCAACATGGATAATAATTTTCCTTCATTACATGTCTTCGATAAAATAATACAAAAAAATAATTTAATTGGGGACACAAAATTTGCAGAGGAACTTGCTATATAAGGACTTCACTGCCCAAGGGAGGGTCTAGTTTTTGTCGAAGGAACTTTTGACAAGTGGTGCTATTATGGAGAGCCGTGAGGGATTTTTCTTCTACGATTTGGCAAGAGTAGTATTAGGAGGTCAAATTAAAAGGAGGTTAGTTGAAAACTAATCAGGTTTGCGGGAATGGGTTCCGATGAAAGAAGAAATAAGCTAGAAATCGATTGTCTGAAGAAAAAAAGATACAAGAAAGAAAAAAAGTAGCAGAAGAAATGATGTAATGTTCATTAATTGCAAAATATTATTACCTCCTTAGTTTAGGTCTTTCCGCGGTGTTTTTTTGCTATTTCTATGAATCTCATCAGTACTTTTATTATGGTGCACTAGTTCAGGGGTTCCCAAGCGATAGATCGCGACCCCATTTTGGGTCCCGAGACAGTTCTTATGGGGTAGCCACGTTACTCCTATTTAAAAATACAAAATTTTAGAACTGCTACATTAAACGAACAAAAAAATTATTTTTTTTTTCTCGTTTACGTGTGAATTTCCGCTGCAGTAATACTTCCACAGAGACATAAAAATCATTTCATCCACGGTCAAGACGAAGAAAAAGTTGCGGAGTCAAACGTATTTCTTATCTTGTTTATAAAACTGGGCCGTAGCAGTCAATTTCAATTTCTATATTCAAAATTATACTTTATGTTTTACCAAAAAAGTTCCAAAGTTAAAAATAATAACCGTTCCCAATTAAAAAATCTTTACCTCAATTTTTGTAATTAAGAATGAAAGGGATTTTAAACATTTTAAGCAGATATAAATAAAATTTCACGTTAAATTAAAGCACAAATGAGCATTAAAACGCAGACATATGTTTCGGCAATCCAAGCAATCCCGAAACATATGTCTGCGTTTTAATGCTCATTTGTGCTTTAATTTAACGTGAAATTTTATTTGTATTACTTTGCACAAAGATAAATTATTATTATTTTAAGCAGAATCCAAAGTCTGAAAAAAGAAAAAATCCATATCTACTTTTCCAAGTTTGTCATCTATTAAAAAAAGTAAAACTCCTCCATTTTGCTTTTTTCTCTCTGTATATTTGTACATGTTCTAGCCTCGTACAGTAAGGAAGAAAAAATATTTTGAATCCTAATAACTATTACAAATATTTTATTTTATGACCCTTATTGAGCAGATCAATGACATGTAGGAATTTGTATAATACGGGATCACACTTTTGTAATTAAGAAGGTATGGAAAATATTTTTTATTTATTTATTTGCTGATATTCAATATCTGAAACATAACTGACATTTTCCAATTCACAACAGAACCCGAGTTATTATTCATTTAAAAAATTTAAAAAAAAAAAAAAAACGCGTAGGTAAACGGAGATGACTCTAAACATTTTTGGCTGGGTAAAGGCCTTATTGTGTTTTGAAGCACCACGTTGCCTCTCTGATCACCTTACAGAGTCCTTTAAGCTGTCGTTACAAGTACCGTTTATGCGAATGTGAGTTTTGAAAGTGATCCAATCTGGGACGTAAAAAGGGATCTTTAAACATTCTTAAAACGCTTTTAGAATGTATAAAAAGAGGCATCCCAAAAGAAGCCACTTTCTTTTACAGATTTTTGACTCGAAAGACTCAGAGTTTTCCACAAAACGTTAGCAAACTTTCAGAAAACGTGATCGCATACAAGATAAACAGTATACTGAAGTTTGAAATTGAATTTTTTTTTTCATAAAATATGAGCGTTAAAAGAATTAATATTTTGCGGTGCATGTGCGAAAGATAGCAATTTTTAGCTTTCATAATTTCATACAGGCCGCCTAAGTCTAGATCTTTATATGTAACTCAAACATATCAGTAATGTGACATTTTTTGCACATTTCGTAAGAGTTCAACGAGGGCAGGGAGGGGGGGGGGGGAATTAAAAACTATAACATATATTTGAAGATGCATTGGTAACATTTTTTGCCACTTAGCTTCTTCCAGCTTTTGGGAATTATTCTTTCTAATTTTTGGACAAAGACGTTGCTTCTCTGCATTTGGTAACTTGTAATTCTCTTTCATGGGTTCCATCATGGATTCCCAAGTTACAATACAAGATTACAAATGAGATAAACTATGCCAAATACCTTAGATATGTCAATACGTAATCTATGTTACATTTTGTAACGTCTGTTATTTTTATATGATAACAAAAATTACAAGCAATGGAGAGTACATTTATGAAGTAAAAGATAAACTCTGAGAAAACACATCCTTCTATTTACCTCAATTTTGTCGACAGGGTGGCGTAGTGGTAAGGCGCGGATCTCGTATGCCCAAGATCGCAGGTTCGAACCTGGCCCAAGTTGGTTGAAAATGGCAGGTGCGGGGGGTTTCTGGGTGCACTGTCACTGGCACTGGCCCAAGTTGGTGGATTTTCAAGAAAATCGTCAGCGCCCATGTCGTATGATTATGCAGCCTGTTAAAGATCCCTTGTGTATACGTTTGCCTTGTATACTCTCGGTTAAATTAAATACCTAGTGCAATTCGCATCAAAATGAGAGCTCAGGTGCCGCCATCTAGGGGAAACTGAGTGTCCAAATAAACAGCGCCAATGGCATCCACCAACAGTGGTGCTACTTTAAAAAATGGATGCCAATTACCGGGGAACGCATTAGGTCTGCAAAGGTTAATGACCATGAGCAGCTCCATTAGAAAGAAGAAAAAATTTACCTCAATTGAATTATTTTACAATAGCTCTCAGTATTAAATTAGTGCTTTTTTTTGTACACGTTTTAATGAATAAATATTTGAATAAAATTCAAAAGGTTAATAATTCAAAGGTTTTAATATGGAAAAGCAGCAACAATATATATATTTTTTGAATTCTTCAAAAATCATAAATTACGCAATTTATGTAAATCTTACTTACCTTAAATCTTATTTATCTTAACATCGTTATTTTCTGTTTATCATTATTTAATTAACATTTTTCTGCTATATAACCTGTAAACTTGCTGCTTGTAAACTTGATTTGGTACAAAATAAAGTTGAATTTTATTTGCAAGTCTTTCTACTCATGAGATTCCCCCCCCCCCCTTCTCGGTCTTTAATACCAACAAATAAGAGAGAAACTGCTCTATAATATATTTTGTAAGTACACCTTTTTCAAATAAGCTGAATTTTTGATAAAACACACAATAAATAATAAAATTTTGAAATTATTTCGTTAACTTTCCAAAATTAGGTGATGATCTAGTAAATTATAGTAAAAATGAATGCTTCTTTTCACTAAAATTTCTATAATAAATTCCTAGTGATGTTTTTTATTTCTGTTCCCAATAATATATTAGTAAAACCCTTATGTGTGTTATGAACTAAAAGATTTGCTATACCATTAAAAATTATTGAAATATAACAATTTTTATGTACACAATATAGCTTCTTAGGTAAAATTATAATTTTTTAAATTAAAAAAATCTGTAAAGTAATAGACGTACTTACAAGATATTTTCCCCTTCACAGGGTATGCCAAAAAGAGCTGAATACACTAACAAACATTTTCGGAAATCAATCACGTTTTACATTAATAAATAACTAAATAAATTGAAAATAATTTTGCACACAATATTTTGCAGAAATTGTACTACTTCAAAGTGGATCGTGCTTGTAAGTCATGCCTTTTTTGGATTTTCGCTTTTCTTTAAGCCTTTAGTACTCTTCTGGTCCTTTTCGTAATTTGTAGAATTTCGGGGGAGGCACATACCTTAGAGTTTATTTTTACTGCGTTTTGACTGATGCTAATGATCCGTTGAATATACGAGTCTGTCTCATTAAAATACGAAAAGCATCAAATTCATTTTATTCTAAAGCTTCACCTTTGACTTTCACAAATGCTCGTGACGCGTACTGGATTGATACATGTCATACTAAAAGATCTTTTCTGATTCGGAAATTAGACGCAGTCGTGACTCTATTCACTCTCCATAACAGAATCATGCGTCAAATTGTTGAAATTTCCTCTGGTTTTCCGTGTAATTTAATTCTAAAATACCACCCGAGGAAAAATATTGAAACACTGTTTCCAAAACTAAACTTTTTCATCTTTTCGAAGAATGACAGAGAGGGAAATCGTGACAGCTTCTTTTCAGAAACTGTATAAATATAATTTTCCTTAGCATCGTTAAAAATGTGTCAGAAGCGGCTGTAAATAGTTTAGCAAACAAAGGGAACATATACTTTAAACTGAGCTTGGTTTTTAAATAGCGACCAGTCAGTCTTACAATGATAATTATTTTGAATAACCTAACGCCCTTTGTCACATTTCTTCCCAAAGTATGTTTCATTTCAAGCAATTTATTTGTATTTTTACTGTTCTGAGATTTAGGAAAAAGAACTCTTCTGGGGGCAAAAGTACTTGCCCTGCAAAAAACGGAGATATATTAAATTTCAATATAATAATTTAGCGAGTTTTTCTTTTTGCTTCTCCTCTGTATTTTTTCTGTGTTTTCAAAAAGCTTTCTTGCTTTTGAAAAAGATGCTACGGATACGCAATAAAGGGGTACAATTTTTTTGTTTTCCTCCATTCTTTGACGCAATGCAAGTATTGAATCCATTTAAATGTTTACATTGTTCTTTTATTTAATGTTGCTCTGCTTTAACATAGCTATATGAATGATGCATATAGCATGAATACTCTATATTTTATCTATGTCAAAATGCGTTGTATATATATGAGCCGCTTATTTTTAGAGTGGGGCAAGTCCACTTTTTGTTATTTTGAGACATTTAAAAATTTGCATTTCAATAAATTTAAAAATATTGGTAAATAGTAACTGATATATTTTTTTTTGTACATTGTGAAGTTAGATAATGTAAGTTTATAATGCAACAACGATGGATAAAAAAATATAAAGATTGGGAGATGATTTATTACCACTAAATGCAATTGCCTAACTTCCAAAATTAATGGATTGTAGAAACTGTTATTAAAGTGGATGATATTTCACCTGTATCAGGCTGGTTTTAATAACAAAATGAAAATACTATTGAAATATATAGGACTATTTATTCATTTGATAAACAGTTAAATAAAACAAATAAAACAATTTTTAAATATCACACTAAAAAATATAACATAAAAAACAATTCATTTTTTTTATGAATTTCAATGAAATTATTCATTTCCGTTACGTGTGTAACTATTTATACCGAATTTTTCTCAGGATTTAACATTTTAAACTCATGATGAAAGTGAGGTATATTCGATAATAAATCCATCATGTCCTTATATTTGACAAATGTAATGTACCTCCTTTTTTTCATACATATAGGGTTATTTTTATGTTTCCGAAATTACTTGGTCTTCCACGTTTTGGGGATTAATGGGTAATTTTATATTCAGCATCTTGTACAACATTTCGCAAGGTGATCCAGCATATACTTAACCATTCACGGTATTTTACTGTCTTTTTAAAACCACTTCCTCTGAAGTTAAAAAAAAAAAAAAAATGCGTTTAATTTCATGAACTAAAAGTTTATCATGTTTTGGACAACGTCGTATTACGTTATAGTAATCCCGGAGGGTATACAAAGATCAATTTGAACTTTTGGTCTTTTTTCTTTTTATTGCAATATTTGTGCTTTTTAATAACTTATTTTTAAATATTTTCAGTTGTTTCCATTCTTATGTCTAATTTAACTCCAACAACCACTTTGAATTTTAGAAATTAGATCATGGCCGCCTACTGGAAGGCACGTTTGGCCTCTCAGGAAATTCTGCAATATCTCTCTTCAAATAGAATATTTACGAAAGTGGGAAACAAGAATAAAATGAAACAAATAATTGTTTTATTAACTACCTGATAATAAATTTCAAAATATTCTTTTAACGAGATGTTTTTCTTGTTTTGCTCTCTTTCTTTTTTCCTATTTTTTCAAAAATCTTTCCTGCTTTTGGAAAAAGCGCTACGGATACATAAGAAAGAGGTACTATTGGTTTGTTATGTTCCATTCTTTTGACGCAACGAAAGTATAGAATCCATTTAAATCTGAATACGCTACATTTAATCTACTTTTATCAATTTATCGACACAGCATACATAACCATTAGATATACTTTCCTATTAACCCATAAAATGTCTTTTTAAACGTTTTACACTTTATGTTATAAAAAGGGATTTGTTCCTTATGAACGGTGCCTCTAACTACTTGGGGCAATAAACAAATGTTTATTTGCGGTTCTATCTTTTGGGTATAGGTAAGGTTTTCTATTGGGTATAGGTAAGAAATTGCATCTTGAAGATTCAAAGGGCTCAACTACTTATTCGATCTAACGCAACGTACGTAGTTTTAAAAAGTACACGAGAAATAGTGGGTATTAAACTTTTACATTTGTAAGAGAAACAACAATATAAGCCCCAAACCTGCAAAATATATTGCAGACTTGCTTTTCTTCTTCGTTTTTATCCTACTTTCCCGTAAAAGTAAAAAAAAAAAAAATAATGCATGAAAGAAGGCTTAATGTATCGTGAAAATATCATTAGAAATGCAGTAAAGTCAAAAATAAGTTAAGTAATTAAATAAAGATTGAAAAATAAAAAAATTGAAAGTAGGGTTTTGAGATGGGGGAAAAAGTGTCTGTCAGTCTGTCTGTCTGTCGGTCTGTTCCCCCTAATAACTTTTAAACGAATTGTCCGATTCGCAAAATTCTTTTGAATTCGAAAGATCTCGGCGAGGACATCTCATTTCCATGTGTTACTTTTTGATTTGAACATTTTTTTGTTCAATTTTGAACAATTCAAAAAATTTTAACATTAGCGACTATGGGTGAAAATGAAGCAAATTATGTAAACTCTGGGTACAAGATCCAAATTCCTATGAACAAGCTCACTGGAAGAAGTTCTTGTCGTGAAATATTGATTTGAACAATTTTTGTTCATTTTTGAACAGTTCAAAAAAATTAACATACCGCCTGCGGGGAAATTTCAATCCTATATAATTCCTGATCTAACAGACCGATTTGCTCAGAGCAAACTTTATCGGAAAGCTCTTATGACGTAAAACATGTACAAATAGAAAATTCACCCAGAACTAACGAGCCTATTTTCCTATGAAATTTTTTGATCGGGATTTCCAAGAATATTTTTGAATTAATGAATGCTTAAATGAATAAGTAAAAGAATGAATGAATGAGTGGATAAATACATGAATGACTTAATAAATGAATGATTGAATGAATATGTATTAACCGTTGAAAAAGGTATATTTGAAGCAATAAAGAACTCAAGCGAAACGAGAAAGACAGAGAGAGAGATAGCTAGATTATAAATTTGAATTCGGTGTATACGGGAAAGTAGGCTCGTATAGTTCTAGACGGAACTTCTTGTTTTAAAAGCAAGTTTGTGCGTTTCCACGTTGTTTTTCTCCCATCTGCAATACAATGATTTTTTTCTTTCGTTCTTTTTTTCTAACATAAGGGTGCTAAGAAGTTCGATCAGTGTCAAAGTAATCTTTTGAAAGATACATTTCTGGCGGAAATAAGTAATGCTACTCATTGCAAAATGAATTGCAATTAACTATTTAACCGTTATTAATATCAATTAATGCAATGGGAATCGCAATTTTTATTCCTTCTATAAGCAACACAAAGGTTTGTTTTTTATTATTATGTATTCATTTATTAATTTTTTAATGAACTCCATGAAGTGCAAACAAATCCATTCATTGTCAAAGGGATCCTTTTTAAAGATAATTTTATCTTTAACATTTCGTTATCTCTAACGCAACTGAATAATGCAATTACTGATATCTCAATTCATTAGTCATTTAGAACCGCAAATATTCTGAAAGTAAATATATTACCCAAATCATTACTTAGCAAAATGTGGATAACGAAACTTCAACTAGTATCAAACTAGTCGTATATTTCAGAATTTCTACTGCATAAATTATTTATTCTTCTGGTAATTCGAATTAATATTAAACATTACTTCTTCCTCTTAATTGATTAAAACTGCCCAGAGTGCAACTTAATCTGCATTTTATCGTAAACTTTCATAAATTATTACGCGACGACGTTTTAATGTCTATGCCCTAACTGAAGAACTCATTAATCCAGCAAACCGGTGCAGCGGCGGACTAATTTTACACTGATCGGGTGCAGAGTCATTAAAATGGAACTTGATCGGGCTCCTGTCTTGTACTGCCAATAAAAATGAAGATTTAAAGGCTATAAATTTTTATCACTGGCCAGTTCTTTACTTTTTGATTTCCTTGAGCACCCATTCCCTAGAGCTTGTGATGATGCTGGGAATCTTAATCAATGAGAATTAATATATTCAAGTGAAGGGAAAAGTTATGGTTTTATCAAAAACAAATCACATCATTGCAGTCATAATAAGATAGGATAAGAATAATGCTTGAGACTAAAAAAATTTGATGGCGGCCAGTGGCCGGTAAACCGTAAAAAGTTAGTCGTCACTTTAAACAACGTTTCAAACTGATCCCCCCTTCCCCAACCGCGGCTTTATTTTGCATACAAACATACGCGTACATGTACCTCAAACTACACTTTGTCACAAAATTACACAATTACTATTTTTTTAAGAAATAATAATAAATTACAAACCTTTTCTAGTCGCCAGTTTTGGCGACCGACATAGCATTTTGTGGTCGCGAAATAAAAATTTATAGTAGCCAATGGCGAGTGCGACCGCTAGTCTCGACCTTTAGCTAACCAACGAAAGCATAATATTTGTAACAATTTTATTTCAAAAAGGAATTACAAATACAGAAGTAAATGGTATCTGATGAGAAAATGAACCTTTCAAGTTCCTAATTTAACGATATAACTATGTGCTTTCGTTCTGTAACACGAAGTGTTTGCAATTTATAAAGTAAAGGAACAACTACTTTAACTATGATGTAAGAATTTCTTTAAATCCTGATAGCTGCCAGTTTCAGGGAGTCTTTTTGGGTTGAAGCTCCATTTTTAAATGTAGGCGGGAGGAATTCTTGTGCTGGAAAAATGTCTGCATCCCGACTTGAATAAAAATGGCGTTTAGATTTTAAATATTAAAGATTAAATTTTATGATAGTGTGGAATTAGTGTGTGTTTCTTTTTGTACATTTTCTAAGCGCAAGGAAGAAAACGAAATTCGTATATAGTTGAAGCAAAGATTCAAAAAATCTGTATATTTTATTTTAAAAATTAGCAAAGAATAAGTACAGAAGCTTATCAGTTTCGTCGGAATTCACTGAGCCAAATCTTCTCATCAAAAATAACATTTATTAATTAAAAACACCTTAAAGCAATGGTAAAATCCAAGATACGTTTCTTCTTAAAATATTCACAGATTAAAATCAGGCGAGGCAATTTTAAAACAAAGACAACCTGCACATGTCGCTGCTTTTTGTCCGCTGAGTTCAACACTATATCTTCAGAACACACATCTACAGAATTCTCGAAAAATATTTGACTGAGTATTAGTGAAGAGGCTCATGTTGTAATTAAAAACAGCTTCTAAAATATGGTAGCGGCGTGCTAAACAAAAATGTTTCCCTAATCACAGTTTCCATTAAGCTTACTAGTATTTACTGCCGTAGTATCAAAGCACATAGTCTGAATTTTTCCAAATGAACCCATTGCTCAACTGCTTGTAACACAACTTTTGCCAACTATACCTGTACTGTTTTCAGGATGGAACACCTATAAACTGCTTTTTCATCGCCATTAGTTATCAAATTCACTAACCTATCTAGTCTCTTTACTTAGTAAATCTGGAAGCAATTTTCCATCCCAGCATTTCTCAAAAAAGAACTTTTTTTATTCTAAGTCATGCTTTCTCTGATAAATCTCCCGTGTACATAAAATATAAAAGGCTTAAAAATTAGAAATTATTATTAATTTTCAGAACCGACTTCAGATAATCTCTCAAGAAAGGCATTGTTCCTCATTTTTGGTTTTTAATGCGACTTTCAAACCTTCCCCATGAAGTTGCTAGTTTGAGCTATGAGTTATTCCGCCTGAACCATTGTACTAGTCTTGTAAAGATCATCAAAAAAATATTTTGTTATTATTTACTGCTATATTTGCTCTCAAAACTTAAGTAAATAGATTTCAAGTCTTTGCTAAGATTTTAGTCTTTTAAAGCTATTTTCAGGTTATCCAATACGACATGGCATAAAAAATGCTAAATACCACTCTGAGAGTTTTAGCAAGTAGTGGAGGAGATCAAACTTTTCAAGTCAATAAAATTATGAATGAATATTTTTTCAAACTGATAGTACTATTTTGAGGAGATACACTGCTCTTGTAATACACTAGTTATGTAAGAGAACGAAACTTTGATTAAAATGAGTAATATGCGAAAAGAACGAAAAACAGTTTGGAAATCGTTGTTTAAAAAGGTAAAATTTTTCGACTTAAAAAAGTAAATATTTGAGACAAAAATTCTCTGCCATTCGATAATAAATTATCAAAATGTGATAAATATTCAAAAAACAGCACATTAATAACTACATGTAATACATCTCGGCAATTACAATCCAATTTCGTCTGCTTTAATTCGATACGTTTCTGAGGATAAGTTCTATATTTAAACAATTATTTTTAAAATTGTTCAAAAAAAATGAAGCAATGTGTTTTTCCAAACTGCCTTCACTCAAATTATTTATCTTAGTGAAGACCATTAACGCTATTTAAAGGCAACACAAAATGGCATTGTCGTGCTTGAACGTCTCACGGAAATATCTTTGGAATTAGCTATTCAGATTTTGTACGACATGCAATGGCAAAAGAGTCATTTAATCTAACAGCGTATTCCATTAACTCACTACTTGTGATAACTACATACTTATCAAACGGGTATTCCGTGCAAATAACTAAGCATGACTGAAATTTATTTTTCGTCCAATTAAAAAGATAGCGAAAATAAGGAGCGTCCTCTTTCGGAATAAACGAAGTCAGAATGAGGTTAGATGACAATCCGTTTTCTGAGGTATCAAAGGTTGAAATAGAGCTGTGTTAGGAAATTTTGCAGAAAATATGGTGGTGATTGCTAAATTTCGATTGAATGCACGGTAAGATTTCATTTTACTCAGGTATGAAACAGAAGCCGTCAGCCAACAGCTTAGGTACATATTTGTGAAAAGAAATGTTGTTTAAAATATTTTCTGTTGTAACCAGCACGGTGGCGTCGTGTTAAGGCGCGGGACTCGTACGCCCCAGTTCAAGGGATCGACCCTGGCAGTGTTGGTAGATTTTCAAGATGTAGAAAATCGTCGGGGCCCGTGTCGTATTTTTATGCGGTAGGTAATAGATCCCTTGAGTAGACATTTGGCTTGGATGCTCTCGGCTACATTAAATTCCTAGTGCAATTTCGCATCAACAGAGTCCGGGTGCTTGTCCCTTTAAGTGGAGAAACTGGACGTCAAAATTCTCCTGCGGCGATGGCACCTCATTCATTGTGATACCACTGAAAGAGAGAGTGCCAATCTTTGGGGAACGCATTAGGTCTGCAATGGAGGCAATTCACCGCTAGAGGGACTCATGAGCGATCATCGTTGTCACGTGATATCCGCTGTTTGTTTTCTAAGCTTTTTAATTGAGTTCTACGTGGAGTTCACTAGGCAAAATTAGTTATCTTAAAATTATTTAGAATATGTTCACAGCCTTTTCTGAATATAACCCAGTATTTACATTTCATTTAATCATTATAAAAGAAATTTATTAATTGTTACACTAGTTATAGTGTTGTATTTAGTGTTAATTTTATGTAATGTAGGAGAACTTTATTTAGGCCTGGTTTTTAGATTTGTCGAACTCGATGTAAAGCGATGCTGCGGCTTCCTTTGTTTACATTGCTTTCATCGGTGCCACGTGACCAATGACGTTGCTTGAATTGTCTCCATTGTCAGAAGCCAACAGGAGCGCATCATAAATTAAAAATATATATATTATGTATATTGTATGGGAAACATACTAAACGGGGAAATATTTTTTAAAGAAGCATGAAACGGTAAGAGACGTGGACTTGTATAGCTTTTTATGAAATACATCCAGGTAGTAATATTTACAGACATATGCTTTATTCTTACATACGCAGCTAAAATATTAGTTTTAAATTAATTATTTGTTAATTGCGTTAATGATAATGAGACGCGAAGTAAAAAGAGGTTTTAAGGGGTCATCGCTACATTAAAAATGAAACGGTTTGTAAAATTCTGTGCATTAAAAAAAAGGGGCTGGGGTGAAAAACTTATTACCGAAAATGAGTAAATTTTGTTATACGTAGACAAAGTCCTATCAGTATATTCCAACACAAAGTCTAAAATACAAAAAGATTATAATTTTATGCATATAATCAAAGCATGTAATATAGTTATTTATAGAGTTCTTTTCCTAAGCATTATATTTTGCATTTTTTTTATGTCGCAACGTCTCCATTTTTATAGCATACAGTTATTTCTTTTTTCTTTAAGGACAACTTTTTTAAAAATATTGGTTAAATAGGCTAAAGAAATAAAAATACGTAATTATAAATTACTTTTATCAATAAATGAAATTTTTCTAGTGACAAATGAAGCACTCTTCGGTTGAGTAGAGAAAATTTCAAAAAAATTAAGGACCAATAGCAACATTTCTTTGTTCTTCAACTTCGTAGCGTTCGGTGCAATAGAGGAAAATGCGAAAATCACGGATAACGATTTTTACAATGTCCACTAGATGCTGGAACAAAGAACAACAATGATTAGCAAAACCGCACCAAGCTTTAGATCATAGATATGAACGACCGATATGAGACAAATAAGAAGCAACAAAATGGAGAACCGTGTTGCAGGAAAAAAAAATGATACGATCACTGACAACAGAACACGGGTTTAATCGACCTTGTCCTATTTTATGATGATCCGCTTTCGGGGAAAAAAATAAAATAAAAGGTAAAATCTGAGGATGTCGCATTCTAAATGAGAGCTTGGAGTTATGCTTAACATGAGAGACATGTTAAATTAATGCTCATAATGTTGCCGAGCCATCGAGAGGAAATAGTTGAAAGCGATACGCATCCGTGGTAAACGGAAGAAAAAAAATGTGTTTTGATGGTTTACAGTCGTTTCAGGAAGATGTTGAAATGATATCTTATTTTGGAAGTGTAGTTTTATTTAATTAATGTTGTTTCCTGCACCACTTTTACATTAAAAATAACATGGTGGAAAGAACTCGAGAGGTCATCAAACTTTGGTACTAGATGAAAAGGTCACGAAGGAAAAAGGATAAATAGAAAATAATATCAAAAAACTAAAAAATCTGAATTATAATCTAAAACTGTATTTGCTGTGTTAATTATGTGCTCCCCTGAGGCGTATTTAAGGTAGATCGAAGGGATCGCAGCGCGGAAAAAAATTCGTTGTCCACGTGATCTGTCCTAGAATTGAGCAACAGGATGCTTCGAAAGTGTAATGGAGCACTCCAAAGAAGTAATTGCACAATTTTGAAAAAGAAATAGGACGCTTCAAAAAAACAGCAGGGTACTTTAAGAGGACAACAGGGTGCTGTGCCCTGTCAAAAAAGTCTAGAGTCATCCCTAAGCGTATTCCAAGAGGTTCTGGGCTGTGCAATGACTCTATGTAGATTGGGTCACAATCCGTATGAGGAATTTAAACATTTTGGATACATGAAAATATTAGTCTAGAAAAACAAAGTTTTGTTTTTCACCTACTTTTTCATAAAAAAAAGAGCAGAAAATACATAAATATAGAGTAGGTTTTACCTCTTGCAAAACCCAATGCTCAAACCCAAATGACTTCGAAAGATCATCGCCGGGCCACTTTCATTTCCCACACGTCATTTTTTAATTTTAACAAACTTTTGTTTAGTTTTGAACAGCTCAAAACTGTATCAATGGACTTTGCAAGAACTTTGAGTTTTTATAAGTCCTTATCTAACGGACTTGAAATTTTCTTCAACAAATTGTTAGAGAAAATTCCCCACGCCTAACATTCACATGGAAAAAATTATAACAGAATTATTTTTTTGTAGGCTAACCATTGATACGGATAATTAAACTGATTTGTTAAGAATTTGATTCAATGTGCGAACTCTGGAAATTTGAAACTTTTTCTTTTTTCCGATGATATGAAAAACCCAAATATGATTTCATTTTTTGCTACAAATGATTTTTGAAATTTGAATCTTTTATTTCGTTCTTAGTATTAATTTTATTTTTAGAAAACAATTAAAAAACAAAACGCGAAATAAAGGATTGTAATTTCAGTATATTTTATTTAAAATCAAAATTGCGCGGAAATTGATTTTATTTTAGTTATTTTATTATTGTTATTATTATCCTCTTATTCAGTTTCGAAATTTTATAATGGTGTTTGAGGATTTTGTTTTGAGTAACATCAATGTTTTATTTTTCGATGTTTGTACGCTTACCTATTTAAACAATGGTCTTGAGTTTAAATTCTTTCTATTTAAAATCTTTGACAGTAGGAACTGACTGAAGATAACACGTAATGAAGTTGATTTCATTTTACTAATGACTAATAATTTGTTTTCTTACATAAAAAATATGTATTTTGCTTTGAAACAATTATTTGAAGAGAAGTAAATGTACTTGAAATTATTTAGAGCCTAAGCTAATGCAGATAACTAAAAGTTAATGCAGATAACTAATTCTAACGCAGATAACTAAAAGCTAATGCAGATAACTAAAAGCTAAGGCAGATAACTAAAAGCTAATGAAGATAACTAAAAGCTAATGCAGATAACTAAAAGCTAATGTAGATAACTAAAAGCTGATGCTTGATAACTAATGTTACAAAAACATGAATTTGATTTGATTTCGTAAACACGATTTGCAATGCGTTTTTCAGATGTAGAATTTTAATATTAAGCATTTTTCAACTTTGCAATCTGTATGTGTTGATTTTTATGTCTTTAATAAGTTTAAGTGCACTATATTTTTACAAGCGATAGTTTGAGATATTAAAGACCTCTCAAAGAATTTATTTGTTTTGCTATCGTCATATATCACCATTCATACGTACTCAAAAATAAATTCCTTGCCTCTGTGAAACACGTGCATGCAATTATAATTGCAACTTAGGTTTTTGCTTGATGCATCAATGTGCTCTAAGTGTGTCGCTTTTTATATCTTATCAAGTCTTTATTCACCATATTTTACAATCGATAAACTGAGATATTAAGGACCTCTTAAGGAATTAATTTGTCTTTTGCTGTTGTGATATAGCACGATTTCTTCAAACTGGAAAATAAATTCTTTTCATTTCCGAAACATGTATATGCATTGTACGCTTTAACAATATTTTACATGATACAAACAAGTGGCAAAAATTTACTTTCTAAATGATTACAAATTGAGCAGTCCAGTTAAGCAACCCTATATGAGTAAATTACGGAAACTCTGCTTAGGCAATAAAATAAAGAGATTTTCGGTGATCTCAGCACCATTTTGATGCTTCAGTTATGCAAAAGTTAGCCAATAAGTCTCAATTATGGTAAAAAACTAATATTTTTAGTTTTATATTCACTTTCTTGATGTGTGCATAAATTAGGCTGTAACTCTGCCAGAGCTCGAAATATTTTTAAAATTTTACATGCCCATAAATTGTTTTATTCCGTATTAATAAAAACATTTGAATATGTCGTATAGCATTGATCATACAAAAAATTAAATTAACAGCTTTATGTTTGAATTAAGTATTATTTTAAAGTTAATATGAATCATTAAAAAATAACATTACAAATAAATATTACATAATAAGTCATTACAAGCCAAAATTTCCAAAATTAAATTGTATTACCAATTTTATTGTTGACATACATGTCCGTCAAATTGTCAATTTTGAGCTACGGTATGGATGAGGATTATTTTAAAATAAAATACGGAATAATAAAGTTTTTGAAAGGAATATTTAATTAAAAAATTACAGGCGAGGTTTTCACGTAAGGGTAGGAATTTTCTACCCTTACATGAAAACCTCGCATGTAATTTTTTAATCAAATCTTCCTTTCAAAAACTTTATTATTCCGCATTTTATTTTAAAATAATCCTCATCCATACCGTAGCTCAAAATTGACAATTTGACGGATTCCCGATTGGAATTTGATATGTCCCGGGCATTTCGGGCAATATAATTTTCGAGCCCTGAAATCAGTACACTCATTTTCTGAAATGCAATACCACTATACTGTGCTGTGGAACTTTAACTGAAACAGATTTCGTTGAAACTATATTTCATTAAAAATAGTAGCATGCCATTCTTAAAAAATATATTATAGGTACATTAGTCAACTAATTAATTAAAATTCTTTTAAATTGGTCTTATTGCTAAATTGCAGATAAATTATAAATTATCAAAAGTGTACCTTGGCGAAAAAACAGTAGAGAATTACTAACTAAATCCCCGATTAAATGGTTGTTAGTAATGGCAATAGTGAGAAAACATAAAAAGCATTTAGAATGTCTTTGTCCTTTTGGGTGTTGAACATTTGTAATTAATTTCGATTACATGTAGCACACTGACAAACAAATCAAACTCCTATGTCTATAGTTTCAAAAATCTGTATCTGCGACTGGAAAAAGTTACACACTAAAATTTTTGATCCGCTCCAGAAATTAACATGCTTGGTGTGCCTGAAATGTCAATTCAGGCGTTTTGTCACTTAGCGAAAACAACAATTTTTATTTAAATGAGTAATGTATTTAAGTCATGTAGTACAGCATTTCCTTCTTTCGATTATGTGACAAACCAAAACTGATGCGAATGTAGAAAGTAAATCAGAGCCATGATACTGGTAAATTGGCTGGCAAAAAGGTTCCGTCATTTGCGTGTTTTTCAATCCTTTCCATTAGAAAAAGCTTAGTGCTAACTCTTCTTGCTTGATTTGCTCATTATTCGTTTAATACAGTTCAACATATGAATATAATTTTTTTTATTATACATAGAAAAGGAGTATATTGGGACATGGGGTAGATTGGGATCAAAATTATACTTTCACAGCTACTAATAAATGAAAGTTATAAAAATTTGCACAAGATGGTAAACTTCTCGTTTGTTTGTGACCGTATTTTTAAGCGATTTGATGAAGATCGTTTCTTAATATATATATATATATATATATATATATATATATAGGGTGTAACAGTACAGCGTTTACAAACTTTGAGGGGTGATAGTAGACATGAAGACAAACATTATAAAATAGGAAACCATGGGGCACAAACGTCTTCTGTAGGAGCTGGGTGCCATTAAAGTTTAGGGTCCAAAATTTCAAACAATGATAAAAAACGGAAAAATCAGTCGATTCATTTGCGGTTTTCGCGCTAAAATCATTCTTTATATCACGATTTTCTTCAAACAAAAATCTAAAGGTTACGTTCAAAAAGTGTCGATAGAGGGCGGGTTGGTTTTGAGAGTAACGAACAACTACTTTTTACCGTTGTTTTTTGTATGTAGTTAAAATTATTCTAAAGTTTAGACTTTAATTTAAATTTTAAGCCCAAAATCGAAAACATTGGGATCGGGTAACTAGCGAAAATTGAGCTGTAAACAGGGGGGGGGGGGGGATTTTAAACTACCATAAGCATTTAATAAACTGATCCATTTTGTTTGCGGCTTGTGTGTAGATCATTCCCTTGGTAATTATTTTCTTCAACATGACATACAGCATGGTCGGAAACACTTTCCTGGCGTGGTAGTGGCGCCACTACCGCGCCAGGGTTGCGCCAGTGGTTTCCTTTTTTATAATGTTTGTCTTCATGTCTACTATCACCCCTCAAAGTTTGTTAAATTGTTCATTAAGAAAAGTCGTTGTTATTTGTGCGATGATAAACATATCGTGGTAGTTCAGGTAGAAGTCACTGGGATATTGTTTATTTAAAAATCAAAATAGTTACAAAAATGATTAAACCATTTGGTGGAACAATAACTCCTACTGCAGGTTTACTCTTTTAACTTTTAAATTGTGTAACTGGTTTATATCGAGAAATAACTAATTGCAAATTCTAATTCACTGCAGTAGCCCGTCATTATTATTATTATTATTATTATTATTATTTGTATACTTGAAGATATCTGTGAGGCATTGTTTGGCTATTTTGTTAGTGTTACTTGTATAGCAGGGGTTTGCTCTTCTGCCTCTTTAATACACTTCAATTAGACAAATGAGAGGAGACGTGTAAAAGATAAGTACAAAAGTCCTTAAAGTTTTGTTTGAGAACTCTGATTTCCATATCAGAATGGAAAGACAAAAATCTTTTACAATAGCTCCGTTAAAAAGGAGCTCGTTATGGTGGAACTCGGATAACCGAAACTCTACTGTATATATATATATACATGAACATTTTCAGAACACATCTCCAAACTCCAACTGCTATTTTTTGTAGTTGTTAAAGAGTATTCATTATAAGGAAGATTCGTGATTTTAGATTACACATTTTCTATTTCAATTTCGGCATAATACTACTACCATATTTCTGAAAGCTAAACTGAAAAAAAGTGTTAACATTGCAATTTCTTTAAAAGTCTTGAAATTGCTCCTTTTTTCGAGCAATAAGAAAATACCAAACTTTATCTTCTTGATGGAAGAATAAAAGATAAATAAAAAAAAAGAGAAAACTTGCATTATTACTACAGCTCAGGTACGAGTATCCTGTTTTCCCTTTGGAGTTTTGAATAATCCAATACCTATTTCACATCTAATTTTCTGCTAGACAGTTTTCCAAAAATAAGTAATTTTATGCTTTAATTAGACTTTTGCAATTCACCTCTCCCCCTCCCTCCCTCCAGCTTGTTAAATCGAAACAGGGATCTATTTTTTGATATCGTGTCGTCAGGTTATGTAGCTATTTTGATTTTCAAAAAAGTATTGACACCAACTGAAGAATGGCTGTAGAAAGAATGCACTTTTAACTAAATAAAATAAAAACTTTTTCAGAAAACTATGTTTGTACGTTTCTTTCAGTTACATATATTAGCGAAATGTTATGATACACAACTAATCCTAAATAGCAGAAAGTATTAGCAATCAAACTGCGCATAACTCAAAAGTGAACTAAAAAGAACATTGAAATTGAGGCAGAGTAAATTAACTTACGGGTTGTGCTTCGTGTTCTGTGCTTTAGGATTATATGTCTAATTTTCAAATGCTTCATCTTCATTTTATTTAGTATTGTATGCTACATTAAAAAGGAGAAAAAGTTACTTATTATCAAGTTGTTTTAAATATTGCCACGGGTGCCCATTCCCGCTCCCTCCCTCAGGAGAGATGGCGTACCCCAGAAAAGTTAAGGGGAACACTTCCGCCCCCAAGAATGATACCCCCTAAAGAATATTCCCTAAAGCACCACTTGCACCCCTATCAGATGTTATTTAATGAATCAACAAATGCAGGTTTCCTTCAAAAGTTGTTCCTTTTGACTAACGTTTCACATCACCAGTTAAGTAAGAACTAAGGCATATGAGGTTTTCATTAATTAACGAGGAAAGAAACAAAGCATTTAAAAGAACAATATTTCGAAACTTTTCAAAATGACGCTCTTGAGCAAGCTGTTTTTCAATACCAGCGCCTTTAGAAAATGTCTCATCATAAAGTATTATAATTCTTCCCTTTCCGCTCAGTTAAATTTCTTCTAGAAAGCATTCTTCATATTATTTGTACCACATAAGAACCAGAACACAGAACATCATATTTCTATAACACAAGGTAACTTTTTTGAGATCACTGATAATCCAAACAAAGATTCTTTTATTAACGAAATACTTCAGCGAATGATAATCTTCGACTGTTTTAATTGGCGGAAGAATGCATTTTGGGGGTGGTATACAGAACGGGCTTGGCCTATCGATGTCCTTGGCACTTGTTGAGTTCGTCCTTGATCAGCAAAGAAATCAGGACAGCCTTGAGTGCGTGTGCGCCATTTTGCGTCTTCAGTAAGGGTGATACGATGGTTTTAGGCGATTCTTATTTTAATTGCTTCAGAAAGCTCTACAGATATTTGTTGCCACTGCTTTGGTGCTCGTGTGACCTCTGTTTGTGGAGTGAGCGGACGTCCTTTGTTTGGGACGAACTTTATTTATAGTTTCTGTTGTATGTGGGTGCAGGCATGAAACTATTTTGGGTGGGTCCACTTGTTTTCCTTTTACATCTTTATTTGAGAGAAAAAATAGTTTTCCCATCGCAAGGCCCTTTAATGTTCAAAAACATACCAAGACCTCTATTCCGTGTTAAAGTGCATGCATATTATTTTCACTTCTTTGTATGAGTTAAAGGAGGTAGTACAACTCAAAATTAGCGATTGTCTATGAGTGGATGATTAAAGATATCGTTTAACAGGAGAAATATAACATTTTTTTAATCCAAACCGGAACTTTTAAAATAGATCGCTAGTTTGAGGAAATTGTTCTATCGAATATCGTTAAATAGAAGTTATGCGTATTTAACTGCGATCAAACGATAAATTTTGCAAGTCAGTTATCCTTGTATACTCAATTTTTTAAAATATAATTTGTCATTTAGTTGGGTTTTCACAAAATGTATCTATTTGTGAAATATGCATCAATCGACATCTAAGACGAAAATGAAAACTGCAATCTAAGGTCCGACCTATTGCAAAGCATTGTATGAAAATTAGCAATAAACTATTATTATTGTTGTGAAAAAACTGTTGCCTCTTTTATTCACATAAAATCGCAAATACGTACAGTATTTTGTGTTCCGTAATATTTTTCAGATTGAAATTTTATTTTCTGATATTTTCTGTTTTTGGAGATTTTTTTTGCCATACATTTTACCTCCTTTCGTGATTTCATTTACTTATTAATAGTGCTTATTTACTTTTATATGGGCTAGTTAACTAAAAGCGATAAATGTTGTCAATTGTTATGCATTATTTTTATTTAAACACATCATATACCCAGTAGAATTCAATGTAGTATTCCAAATTTCTCTAATTACATTACTTAAGTTCAATATTTACTCAGAAATACTGAAGAAAGGAAATGTAGAAAATTTTATACACAAAAGGGTCGAGTTTATTATTTACTTGATATTAACGCTGTTTTAAGAAGTTGAAATTTATTTTAACAATCTCTTTTCATGCTAACTTACTATTCATGAAAATTTTAAATCTTTGTGCAATATGTTGAAATACATCAAAATACGATTTTTGTTTTCTTTTTTCTTTTCTGACTTTCAGTTTTTGAATCTTCTGCTATAATGTAGGAATTGGACAAAATAACCTCAAAGCAATATGCGCTATAAAATTATAATACATGAGAGTAAAAATAAAAAAATACTGGTATGCGCACCGCGCAAGGCAAATATAGTGATTCTAATGTGCTCTAAATTACCTTTTAGTGGAATACAGAGTTGATATAGAAGAAAAATAAAAATTATAAGTGTCGTCAGATGTTCTTTATATACTCCAGAAGAAACATAACCATGATGTAATAGATGTTTATAGAGGGGTTCTGGATTAATTTCCCTTTTTAATGAGAAATATTCTTTCTTTTATTTAAAACTACAATATTTTCCCGATAATGAGAAAATATTTCATTTGTATGTATTTGGAACAAAAGATTTAAATGAAAGATTTGGAGCGACGTAAAAGCTTTTTATTTTGAACGTACTGATGCCATTTATTTATCTATTTATTTGTTTCAATTTCAATAAATTTATTGCATGTCCAGAGGCACTTCAATATGCATAAAACTTTTTTTTCCCGCAAATTTCGAAATAAAATTATAAATAATAAATTGGTTGAAAAATTGATTTTACAGGGAAGGAAGGCTAGGCCTCAGTAACCTTCAAAAGTTATGACATTTCATTCTAATATTCCTCCTAGTGTTTTGCAAGTAACCTATGTACTACTACTAGCTTTCAGGCTCCCTTAATTATTTAAAAGATTACATTTTCAAAATTGTCTTTTGGTGTTTCCCGACCAAAGGTAGTTTTATAAATATCTGAGTATTTCTCATATTTTGAGGAGCCTAGAGCCCTAAAATATAAGAATGCAATTTAATTTTTTAAATGTGGAAACTCCGATACCTATCACCACACGACGTTCCCATCATACCGCAACAGTAAGCTCAAAAAAAAAAAAAAAAAAAGCTCATAAAATTTTATAAAAGTCTCAATTTTTAACTATTTTTTCTGTGCTTGGGGCAACGAAAGATGTGAATGAATGTTGCTGTGAACTATTTCCAGGTTTACCAGAATTTCATTTAAAAAAATTCTTAAACTAATATCCTAAGACAACTTTTCCGCCCCGCGTCAAAAGAAATTCCGAAAAACGAAAAAACACTTTTTGCCCTAACCCAACATATATTAACACACTGTTAACCTTTGTTTACATGAAACATTCAAAATTTACTTCGATTGTAGGTCAAACCAAGAAAATACACATTTGAAAGAATTGCAGGTTCGAACCTCCATTCCTTCTCGTTTTTGTCGCTCTCTGCGACATTGGAAAAAAATGTCATCTATCACAAAAACACGTCTTATTACTCTCAAAACTGATTCGATAAGAAAATCTCTGGATATTTTTTTTCATTAAATAATTGAAAATAATGCTTTATTTTTTTTCTCTCTGCGACAAAATGGATTCGGTGGAAAAGCGTAGGAAGATTTTGATGCACGCTCCGATCTAGAAATACGATACTCGACCTTATCAAAAATCCTCTCATGTTTAATTGCTTTATCTAAAGGAAGATGACATTAACTGTATTTGGTAACTGGAGTGTGACAATCAGTGATCGATTTTTACTCGATGAGGAGGAAAATAATATTAAATCATAGGAAAAAAAAGTTATTGCTGACATGGTACCCTTTTACAGCAGGGCAGAAGAAATTAAAACAGAAGCCATTAAGCATCATCTTTGCGGTTCGGTCACTGTGTGAAAGTCGTTACTTTAAATCATTTTGTTCTATATTTTCGCAAGCTGTACTCATTGCAGGATAGAACAGGGTGTAATAGAGCTGTGAACTATTTCCAGATTTACCAGAAAACTAATCGTGAGAAATGATCTTCGTAGGAATTTAATAGGAGTTCATTCATGATAGCCTTTTTTTGAATATTTCGGAACATAATTTCATTAAATTACGCTTATTTTGGGTTCTTAATGCATATAGTATTTCGAGTAAATTTTACAAAACGTTTCTTGAAAATTATTAACTGTTGAAAATTTTTTATGTCAGTTTCTACAAATTATTTCTTCTCTCTGTACTTTTAACCATTGCTCATTCCGATTCACATTCTAATTATATTCAGGATTATATTCAGTGCTTAATTTTCATGAAAGCTCAAGAGAGCTTAGCTACAGTATTTCTTATTTACTAGTTTTTTTTATTCAAATAATTTTTAGAACATTTTACGTACAGCTATACCTTCGCAAGGGCATAAGGCTCCCGCGCTTTTTTCGTTTACAAGTTAGCCCTGATCGTGATGTTTGCGTTTTACGTTTTTTATGTCTTTGTTTTGCTAAAATAAACTGTCATTAAGTTTTAGAGAATGAAACTGCGCAGGTGTTTTTGCGATAAAAAAATATAATAAAGTAATTAATTATAAAAATAACAATGATAAATAATTATATAAATAAATAAAATAATAGGAATAAACAAATTAATTAAAGGAAATGAAATTAAGGTAATTGAAAAATTCTTTTTTGAGCTTCAAAATTTTATATTGTAAGTACTTCAATCTTATTTAGTTGCTCTTTCGGCAGCAATTTATAACTACAGCTCAGTGAATCAACTTGTTTTGTATTAAAAAAAGGAATCTGGGAAAAATTGCTCATAATCTTCTATTTTTCTCTGTTTTAGTGGAAACAGAGCTTCTTCAGTACGATGTTGTAGTCTTAATCCAAGGAAGGAAGATGTAAATTTTGAACTTTTCTGCTGTTAATTTTGTTTCACTCTGAGCGGCCTTTACAGACTCAACTTCTTCATCTTGGACGGATTTTCTCACATCACTGAAAATGGTTTAATTGAAGGGCTAGGGATTGAGATAAACATGTTGTTAAGGGATATAATAATGTGTCAATCTTTACTTACTTAAACGTTCACTTCATATGTTCATCCACTAAGCTTGTACAAGTAATTTTAGAATCCGGCAAAAGCATTTGCATCCATAAGCTCAAATCTCTTTGCATTGACAGAAAGGGGATTTTTTTAACTCTGAAACTCATGCGTGAAATATTGTACTGTCGTTTTATGCTTTATTATTTTCTACAACGTCTTATTATACGTTTCTTGTGTTTTACGTGGCATTTATCATCAGAAATATTGGCGTAAAAGCTAAACTAAAACCGTTATTAAGTAATATTTTAACTTTCTAACCTGCAACAATTTTATTTTTGGATGGGGGAGGGAGGATTGTTAAATTGACTATGGGGACTATGGGACTTGGACTGTTATATTGATTATGGGATTGTTAAATTGACTAGGACTAGGCTAGCTGGGCTCTGTGCCTGTGGATGGTTGTCACTTTTGTACTTGTATTTATTCGTAAAATGGTAAAATGGTAAAATGGTAAAATTTACTTTTTCACGGATTATAAGTAAATGAATAAACTTTCCATACAAATAAAGCTTTAGACGGTGATTCCGTTACACTTTCAATTACGTTGCATCTTATTGCTGTTATCTCTAAGGAACCAGGAAAACAATCCAGTTACTGAATCTATTAAAAGCCCTAAAAATTAATATTAGTTCAATTGATAAACAAGCTACAGATTAATGAGAAGCAAATTATTATAATGATAGCGTGGTTATTTTGAAACAGAAGTGTCTCAAAACTGCTGCCTAGCTGAGCAAACAAAGAGTGACTTAACCTAACTCCATTTAGGGTTCTAGAAGTAAACTTATGCTAATAAACACCATTAAAAAACTTTTAATTCATTTCTTCTACACATTAAAAGTTCGCGAAACTTTCCAAAGGTTATTACCACTGCTGGTGGCTTCAGCAAAATAAATGGGAACGTTTTTTGTTCATTTCATTGACACTTTAAACGAGGAACCACACAATTGACCCCTTCATATTCTCCCTTGCGTCCATTATCTAATTATCTCCTGTCTGGCCTTTAGTGATCTCTCATACATATGCAGATGAATTCTTATTAGGAACATTGTCCGGATTTGGAAACTAATCGATCTATTGACCAACTTGATTTTTTCCAACCTGTTATGTCAAGTTCCTTTGCGCTCACCTTAATGTTACCATTCTCTTGTGCTTGTAGTTGAGATAGGCTTTTTGAATAACTGGATGAAAAAGGGCATCCACTAAGTTTTCAACTCAATTTCAGAGTTTTTTGCTGAACATTATTCTGAATAAAAAGTCTCATTAAAATGAAATAAAGGAAATTAGATGAATGAAAGTAAAAAGCAATAATTTTATATTACTTCATTACGATAAAAAAAGCTAACTAAAAATGTATCAAAATTAAAGTACAACTTGATGTAAAACAAACCAATGAAACAAAGAACACACAGCATTGATGAACTCGGTAAAAACGGAGAAAAGTACAGTTTTAAGGCAAAATGTTTTTACCTTTTTTTTATTTTTCTTTCTTTAAAAGTTTAAAATTTTGAACATTAAGTTTCCTTACTAATTAGCTATATATATATATATATATATATATATATATATAACATCAGCAATGTCGCAACTTCATTTAGCAATTGGTGTGCATTTGTAAAGTCAGTTGTAGCCGAATTCAATTAATACTTCGTTTATTTGCAACTTCTATATTGTAAATTAACAAATTCCAACATTCCAACTCACAAGACGACGACAACACGAAACACAAAATCTATTTACATAGTTACACCAAGTGCATCTTACGAATCCCATAAAATTTGCTTCTCCTTCCTTATATAATATTTTGAGCTCTCCGTCACGTGATGCCGCAAGTTTTTAACTATTGGCAGGTTCTGCAAAAATTACCTCGGTCTCCAGTTTTCATGCCATGTAAAAAGGGGAAGGGAAAGTTGAAATATATAAAGTGCCTTCAATTGTCTGTAGGTCACTTTAGTTTTTGTGTTTTAAAATCGGAACTGAGTTTATATATATATATATATATATCCATTTTAAGGAATCCCACATTTTCCAGATTCTCTTGAAAAGTTAAAAATAATAAAAATATTTGGTTGTTAAAACAATTTATATTTCCAGTCACAACTTATCAATTCATAATAAAACAGAGATTGTCCTAGTTTACTTTGACCTCTGGCTACTGGTACTATGGGTCCCCTACGCTCTCTAACCAGAAACTACAGTAAGATATCAGAGAAAACAAGAATAGGTTTATTTTTATGGTGCTCAAAAGAAAAAAAGAGTGCTTGCAACTAAAATTAGTAAATTTTGAGTATTCTTGACCTTTTCAGACGAGGTGTCAGGCATACCGGACATTAATTTTAACTGTCGTAGCATTTATAATATTCAAGCTATGATCAAATTAATTTTAATTTACTCTTTAGAGTTTTATGTATGATACGGATAAAAATTTTGAAAATGAAGTTCATAATAATTTTAAATAGAAGAAAGTAGAATTCTTTTGTTAAAATTGAGTAGTAAACAAACTCACTTTTTACAAATTATTGTGACATAACTGTCATTTTTAGCATAATATTTTAAATAGATATAGCATAAGGATTTTACAAAACAAGCAAAGAACTTTAAATTTGAACCTATTTTTTGTCATAAAATTAGAATGTTTTGCATCGTGTCCGCTATACCGGACAAATCATAACTTTTTTATTTATTATTGGAGAAACTTGAAATTTTGTGTGATTGATATTGGATATGTTACGCCGCCTTAAAACAAAAAAAAAAAGGAACTCGCCTTTTTCAAAATTCCTTCTGAAAGGGTGAAAATAATAATATTAAAAAGAGTTGAAGCATTGAGGAGGGTACCTGCATTTTCTTCCTTTTTTACAGACAAAAGTACATCCGTTAGTCGTTTCAATCATTGTTCATATTAACTATTATAGATAAAATAATTTATTTAAATAATTCATCTAAAATAATTCGATAATATTCATCTAATTTTTCAACGTCCATCCCTCCTTCCTCTATATGTTCTCAACGTTCCAGGGCTACTGGCGATCGTCAGTTAGTCAGCCGTGTCAGAATACCACTCAATAAAATAAACGGAATAAATAGAACAATGTGTCGTTGAAAATGTTCTAAGGCATTATTTTTTTGTGGTTGTTGTTCTGAAATGGCACTATTTTTTGTTAGAATTTTTAAATTTCATATCCATGTTGTACGTTAGTTTTCAGAATTGGCAACAATGATTTCCATTAGAAATCTTTATCGCCTGATAATTTAAACAGTGGCATATTAAAACACATCGCTAGCGGAAAAAAGCGTTTTGAAATAATGTTCGAAATGAATCAAAACGCACAAGGAAACGTGTGAATAAAAATCCTTCATGACAATCCGGAAAATCACCATCGAGAAACTTTCACCCCGGAACGCTCAACAAGTTGGGCTCTATATGACTTGACGAAGCGTGAACTGATAGTGTCAGAGGTAATACCAAGCACTTTCTCCTTATAAACAGGTGTTTGACCATTCATCTGTCGAGACAAGACCTGAAATCTTTGTAATATACGTGCGTCACAACCGATAATCATTCAGATACGCTAATTTCAAGGCAGTTCTGGGGATGGGGGGTGGGAGCGTCCAATAACACACACCCATTTATCGGGCACGTCGCGCTCCACCCTTTCGAAAAACAAAGGCGATGATGGAGTACTTTGTGTCTTTGCACATGTGTAATATGTGTCTGTTTGCTTTAGATTTGAGATCAAATAATCATCAAGGAGTGCCTTATAGGAGAGCGTGTGAATTATTGCTCCCGTATACGAAAAGGAAAGAAGTTGGGTCATGTTGTTTGCTGTAATGTTGAAATATGTGCTACCAATGTATAGTGATTTGGATATTTTAAAGTTGAAATCTTGAGTGTTTTGATTTGTTTGCTAGTTATCTTTTTCTGTTTCCTTTCTCTCTATCTCTCTTATCTTCTTTTCTTTCGTTTTTTTTTTACTTTTTTCATTAATAATGCTGTAATGTTTTGCACCTAACTTTTGGCACGATTAATTCGTTAATTTTCACATCTATATCGAATATTATAGACAACTTCCCCCTTTCCCCCATAAACTGCGGAACATCTTGCTTCACAATTTCTATGCATTTCAGAGAAGAAAATCCATGGGATACAGAAAGTAAATCGAACCATAAACAACTCTATATTTTTTTCGTTCAACCGCCTTATGGTATAGTCGTTAGGGCATCGGCAAGGGCAACAGAACAAAGCTTGCAGATTACGCTGCAAAAATTGCTGCAAAAGTACAGAGGGAGACTGAGTGTTACTTTAAATTTACGATGAACTTGTTTTAAATCAGGTTTCTTGATAATAGTTTCTGATTAAAATTCTTATTTTTCCGCATGCTGTAAAGCTACAGAGTAAAAATTGTTAAATTACGTACAAGTTACCAATTATCTCTATCTTTATCTCTCTCTCTTATTTTCTTTTCTTCCGTTTTTTTCTTTTTTTTTTTGAATAATAAAAATACTACAATAATTTGCACCTAACTTTTGACACGATTGATTCATTTGTTTTCACATATGAAGGGTCCACTGGAAAAAACGAAATAAGTCACATACTACTTTTTGAAATTTGCTTTATGTTTTATTTAATTATTTTATAACACAAATGTTAATTTTAATTATGCGAGCCTACTTTTCCGTAACATCTAAATTCAAATTTATAATGCATATATTTATAATACATAATTAATATTCATTTATAAAGCATAATTTATAATAAAACATAAAGCAAAATTCAAAAAGTAGTATGTGACTCAGGTCGTTTTTCCAGTGGACCCTTCATATATATCAAACATTATAGACAACTTCCCCCTTCCCCGCTTTCGCCCATAAACTGCAGAACATCTTGCTTCACAATTTCTATGCATTTCAGAGAACAGAATCCATGGGATACAGAAAGTAAATCGAACATAAACAATTCTATTTTTTATTCATTGAGCCCCCTTATGGCATAGTCGGTATACCATTGGTGAGAGCATGGAGCTCCCTGCACCATGATCCCTGGCTCGAATCTCGACAAAAGGGTTATAGAACAAAGTTTGCAGATTGCACTGTAAAAATTTTCTGTATAAGAACAGAAGGGAAATTAAGAGTTTCTTTGAATTTACGACGAAGTTGTTTCGAATCAAATAATCACGTTTCTTGATAATAGTTTTTCAATAAAATTCTTATTTTTCCACACGCGGTAAAACTGCAGAGTAAGAGTTGTTAAATTACGTACAAGTAAACACTTGAGATTTGTGACTACAAGTTTAAAAGTTGTAAACAAATGCATAAATAAACGCTTAAGATCTATGACTACCAGTTTAAAAATTGTTAAAACTGCATTATATATTGTTGGCGTATAGTTTAACTTCAGCTCTTGTAAGTAGCATGCTAGCCCTCAACGACCCACACTACCGTTTCCAGAGGAATCATTGGCAGAGTGGGCTCAACTGAATTCCTCTTCGACTTTGTGCACCAGAAATAGTACTTCAGAGAATTCACATATGGCACCATGACTGCAGCACTTTAGCTGTTGCATTCAATTTACAGAACGTTCTCTACTGTTAAATCACTGTAATTACCCCCTTTTTTTAAAAGACTTTTGCAGTTTCTTTATTTTAAGTCTCTGTAATTTTGTTTCAGAGTCAGAATAAATGATTTCCAGGAGATTCTCGCGTATTTTCGGTGCAAAATGTTCTTTCAGTGTACTACTGGAATATATTAATCATGATTTCCAAAGCAGGACGGCTGAAAAAATAACGAATCGAGGCATTTAGAAGCCGAGGGGTTCATATGATAACGCTGAAAATTTGGAGGTAACTAGTGCAAATGACGTCAGAAACATTCTTTTGTTTTATATCAAAAGTCGTTAGGCACAGCTCTAACAGTTGCTGCTATCCAGCATGATTTATGAGAAAAAAAAATTACGCTAATTCGGTTTATACGCACTTTTTACTCTAAATCTTTTCTTTGTTACTTACATCCCTTTGCATCTCACTGCACTAATTGTTTCATCATAGTCCTCCTTGCACACTTTCGATATTATCCTTTTTGCTTCATGCAGAAGCGTTCGACTTTTTCTTATTATGGTTTTCTCTTCATGCATAAGCGTACTGTTTCTCATCATTCATCTCAAACCTTTACTACGCTGTTTTTGCAGACCATAAGAAACTAATAAGCATCCTTTGAAAAAGAAAAAAAAGGAAACTTCTCTATCATCGAGCTCTTATGCAATAATTTACTCATTTCATAAAGAAATTAGCACACACACTCATAGAATTCGATCCCATTTTTTGCATTCCTGAACCAAATAAGAAGACATAATGCATCGTCATAGAATTTGGAAAGAAACGAACTCACGTCTAAAAACTTTTTCATTAGCTCCAGCACATTTATTCTGACCTAAGCATGATATCGTCGGCGAGATCACTTCGGCTAGTAAAACACGCATTATCCCTCATATCCGAAACATTGTTCAAGAACTTGAGAGCAATTAAAGCCATTGTACTTCTGAGAGAAACGTCCGCCATTGTGGTTTGTCCCTTGCTACAGCATACTTCGGCGTAGTAATTAATTTCTCTGGAATAAACAACGAGGCATGGCGGGAGACTAAGTTTTCCGCGCAAGTAGCTCGAGACAAAACTGCAAGAATAAATGAACATTTTTAACCTTTAAAAAATCCTACTTCGAAAATGCAAAGGAGAAAGTAAGTGATGGTAGAAAAGGACTTATTGTTTCGTAAGAAAAGTCGAGCTCTTTGATAACGGTTTTAAACGTCCTAGAAAAAAATTCTGTTACCATCTTTTGTTCTTGAAGCGCAATTCGCCGCTGCTAACAGAAAACTTTTGTAACATTCTTTCTCGGTGGGTTGGGTCGATTATGATTTTGACCTCTTGGATGAAGTTATTTCAGCATTGTTTAAACTGTACCCCTTTTTCTTTTATTGCAGAGGCTGGACACACCTACACAACTCCAGCCTAGAACACTACTTAACTTAAGAGATGAAAATAACGGGAAATTCTGGCATTGCGTCTCATTATTTGCACGGCCTTTTTCGACAGTTTCTTAGATAATAAAACAGCAAACACTTCCTGTTTCCTAACTATGTATTCAAGGGGAGTGTTGAAAACTTTGTACCGTTACTTAACAACAGTGCACATCTTACACGTTCCAATTTTGCAAACGTAAAATTTCCAGGATGGGAGACAGGATCTGAAACTTCACACAACGGATTTTTTTCTTTTTTTGAAGTGAATCTTTTTTATTTTATCCTCAAAGATTTTTTTTTTTTTTTTTTACTTTCTTGTTTTAAAGAATTGTCAACGAAATATCTTGACATACAAAACACTAATTCAATTTAACAAAATAATACATTATAGGTTCATTTTTTAGCAAAAAGAAATCATGATGATGTAAATAAATAAATAAATATTAAATCGCCAAAAATGTTTTAAGTTACATGGTTTTATTTAAATTCAAAACATCGTTGCCTTATCCAAACAAAACTATTGTTGCCAAACGGCAGATGATAATGCTGATAATTTCCTCAGAGCCAAAATTATTAATTTTTTTCCTACTTAACGTTATAATAAATTATAAAATGGATGGATTTTTGTATTGTCATCGAAAATAAGCTTGTGTGCAAAATTTGAAGATAATTTATGCAGTAATAGTTCTCGAAAACCGCCTTACAAAATTCCGCCCAAGTCAAGTTAAATAAAACCATGTAATAAACATTTAAATGCATTTTTGGCTTAATAATCCATATACATATTTCACTTAACGTGGACCAGTTACGATTAAGTTTGTCGGGACGATACGATACTGACATCATGTAGAAAACAAACAATGGTAAAACGATATATAAAATTTTTTTTAATGATTAGCATAGAAAACTAGCCTAATATTTGTGCTTATCGTAACTTTCAATTTTTAACAAATTTGCTTATATTTCTTAAAACGCATTTCCTTTCATAACTCAATTTTTATTTCCCATTCTTTGGAGTGAACACCTTAGTTTGTTTACATCGAGCGTGTTTATATCTAGCGATCTTTTCTTAAGCGTTTAAAGGTTTTTTACGAGATTGATTGTTGAACTCGTAGCCCGCAGATGTTCTGCGGTGGGTCAGCTAATTGTAATTATTACTACTGATTAAAAAGTATATATTGATAGTTTTCATACTCACGTGTTTTTATTATTACATAAGTGTAAAATTATCTTTAAATGAATCTTTCTCCGTAAATTACATTTTGAGCAATTATGTTGTTTACTAAAAAATTATAAATAATGTATGTTTTATAAGCGCAAGTAAAGAAAATCAACTTTAGATGTTTCATGTTTTTGTAGTATTTGTAATTTATTTTTTAAATGTCAGAGTTAAACCATTTTTTTTTCAAACTTAACATACTGTTAATTTTACAAATCACTATTTAGTTGGCAAGAAAAAGAGCTCAAATGTTACTATGAAAATGGTAGTAAAAAACACTGTGTTTCCAAAAGTTTAAATCATTAAATTAATGGTTAAGTAAATATCTTTTTATGAGAGAAACAAATATATAAATATAATTTTGTTGATGTTTTGAATTAATTCCATCGGTGATTTGTGATGCTTATCTACTATGTAACCTTCTTTAATTTCCGCATAACACAAAATTACCATTGCTCATTGAAAAAGAGTTTAAATTTTATTTTATACGTAAAAAAGGGAAATTTATAGTATAAAATTTTAATGTACTTTTAATAAGATTTTGACAAAGCCTGAAAGGTTCAAATTTACAAAGCTGTAATCAAACCCTCATGGTTTTCTTTTTTAATTCCTATTTTTAAAGAGGGTCATACTAAAATTTTACCTTTATCATTGATGATTGAAAAGATATATTTATATGATTTTTTTTTTTTTTAATTTCAAATGGGCTGTTGTTGGCTTCTGCCAATTGCTGACTAAGTGCGTTCCCGAGAGATTGGTACCATCTCTTTCAGCGGCACCACAATGAGTGTGGTACCATCGCCGCATGATAATTTTGACGTCCGGTTTCTCCACCTGAAAGAGGAGAGCAACCGTACTTTGATGCGAAATTGCACTGGGAATTTATTTTAGCCGAGAGCATCCAAGCAAGATGTCTACTCAAGGGATCTTTTTACATGCCGCAGAATCATGCTGCAAGGGCGCAGACGATTTTTTGTATCTTGAAAATAAACCGACACTGCCAGGTTAGTATAAAATTAGATTAATTTCTGATGCTAAATTTTTATATTTTACCAAATTTTTTTCGGTCTGCAATCTGAATTAGGTAAATTGTTACTCCTGGATTCTTTTATTCCACAATACTTGTTATTTAACTATACAGTCTATATTTGGCATAACTGCTAATTCTATAGTCTTTCACTCAAATATTTGTGATATGTTTACTAACGCACATAACAAAAATTGCATTTTCTGCAAAAATTTTAAATTGACCAAAAAAAAAAAAATCCTATGAATTTCAAAAAATTTTAATATTAATTACAAAAAAGTATCATACATTTTTTACTATAGTTGCACATTCCATCATGATCCCACTCTAAAAATTTATGGATTTATTCATTAAAATGCAATAGAAGTCATATATTTCCTACAAAATCTTTAGGAAAGAAAATGCAATGTTTTTTTTTTTGAAATTTTAAATTTTTTGAAAGAAAAAAGTTTTTGATTGAGAATCAGTGACGTTACATAATTAAAATAAACATCACACAAACATCTTTAAAATTGAGCTGGCTTTTACACAGCTCTTTTGACGACATAGAACTGGAGTTATAGCATTTTAAAAAACAGATGGCAAGTATAAAATGATGATTTTTTTTCTTCGTTTTTCAATAGTTCGAAGATTAATAACGTATCAACTATCAAAGATAGAATTTTTTTGAAAAGTATAATTAATTTTAAAATGTCCAAGACTGATTACTGAGAGCTTATAAAAATCTGACAGTGTCAGATGAAGGGTTTTTTTTGTGTTAACGAAGAACGAAAAATAACTGGTTAAATATATGTACTTATTCATAAAGTCTGTACCTGCGAGCCATAGTATCTTAAGTCAATTTTTCAAGTGCTTGAGATGAGGTTAAAAAATGAACCATTTTAGTATAGACTTTTCAGTGCGAGCCTCAGAATACAAATGTCCGATGGAAGCTTTAAACGTTCGGAACTCTCATGTAGCTAGTGTCTTTTCCGTCGGTCTACTCTATATATCCATTAAGTGTAAACTCGCAAAACCACGAAAAATGGACTTAATAAGGTACTGCGGCTCTCAGATCAAAGATTACATCAATGACAATAGTACAAATACAAATACAAATGCAAAATTGACGACCAGCAACACGCACAGAGCCCATTATATTATAATTGATTTCAGAAAAAAAAAACATGCGTAATTTTTCTGAAAAAATAACATTGGAAAAAATTCATTACATTGCCACATTGCAGGAGAATCATTTGCTAAATCTGAAAAATGTTTATTACTATGTAAAAACAATGAAAAATGAGAACTAGCAATAATAATAATAATAATAATAATAGCACCGTAAAACTCCTTTACAGTGGACAGCAGTGGGACTAAAATATTTGTTCACAAAGGAGAGGTGGCCGCTGAAGGACTTTTTTTTTTTTTTTTTGGCTTAATTTAAAACTGTTCCCTTAAGCGGGATGTCCGCATTTGAGGGGTGTCCGTCGGGAGGAGTTTTATTGTAATAATATCATCAAGAAAAACCTTACAAGAAAAAACCTCATACATGCATTTAAAGCTTATAAAGAACTCTTTTGTTATTGATAAGAGTATGAGATTTGAGATTTCATGCCAAAGCTTCAAAAGTTTTATTTTTATGTCAAACTTTTGTAACATATCAATCTTCATAGTTTACTGAAAAGAATGATATGCAATCTGAACTGATAGACATAAATAAATATTTATCAACCATTTACAGTGTATAGAAGAAACCATTAAAAGGGACAAAATATTAACAGATAAAATACCTGTTTGTATAACTCATTCAACTCCAGAATTTCCATTTTTATGACCGAAAAACCCACTGAAAGTAAACAAATAGTATCATACTTTCTTGGATTCTTATTTTTAGCAGTATACATATTACTTATTAATTTCCATATCAGCGTGTTAATAAAACGTAAGATAATTTAATGGCTGAAGAAGCTTTTCCAGGGCCATATATTTGAAGATTATTTAAGTTTATTTGTACTATAATAACAATGGAAAGCGTAATGAAAATACTCTTTACTCGCATAATTTTTACATTTTCTTGATGAGTAAGTACCTATTGTGATTTTGATAATATACACTAATATTCAAATAATATTTTAAATAAATATGCGTCAAAAACACAACGGAACTAAGTATGAACTTTCGATAGGTTATACATTTATTAATCTTTCATTTCTCCGTACCACAAACCTGTACTCTTCATTTTAATAATAATAATATACAAGATAATAAAGGGATGAAATAAAAGCTTAACCTTTGTGCTAAGAAGTAAAAATTAACATATAAATAGGCACAAAATTTTGAAAAAAATTCAGACACGCGTTTCGAGGCTACAAGGAACCCCTTTTTTCAATGCTAAAGAATGAGCTTCAAGATGAGAAACATCCAACTAAAGCCATCTTGAAGCTCACTCTTTTTCAATGCAAAAACCCTTGCCCAGCTCACCCTTTTTTCGATGCATGAGAGTGAGCTTCTAGATGAAAAACATCCAACTGAAGCTCTTTAGAAGCTCATTCTCTTGCATGCAAAAACCCTTGCTCAGCTCCCCCTTTATTCAATGCAAGAGAGTGAGCTTCTAGATGAAAAATTTCCAACTGAAGCTTTTCCTTTTACATTGAAAAAAGGGGTTCCATGTAACCTCGAAACACATGTCTGAAATTTTTGCAAATTTGTACTCAATTGACTTTTAATTTTTACTTAAAGCGATGAAAATTTGAAAAAAAAATTTACCCATCTATCTCATCTTCGAGGCAAATTTTAACTGAACAAAGAAGCATCGTTCATTGCAATTGATAAAGCATTTCGTACCGTAGCTAAAATCCAACGAGAATCATGGTTGATTTAAAACAACAAAAATGTTAACTGTGCCAAAAAAATAACACTTAAAACAAGGCGCATTGAATGATTGCCTAAAATTTTACCGAAATGGAACACAAGGAAAATAGATTATGAATATGGAATAAGATCAAAGCTAATTTTCCTTAAGAAACTTTTTGACCTTCCTTTTCTAAAAACCAGTTTCAATGGCATTGGAATAAAAGTTTGATTGCTCGAAAAAATTAAACTGTTCTTTGTTCGTGTAAATCAGTTACTCTTAACTGGAGATATGCTTATTATTGCTCATGGAGAAAATGATTGAAGATACGAGCTAATTTTAAACTTTCTAATTACGTTAGATTGAAAACACTCTAAAGGTGAATGTTTTTTGCAAGAATTGGAAGAAACTTTTGAAGTATTGTACGAACTAACAGCTATTGGAGCAATTTTTTAAAATTAAATTATAACATGCGAAATGGAAATGTGTGGTTTATGTAATTAAAATATAATATCGGATAATATTTACAGGTTACGTCGACAGGGTGGCGTAGTGGTAAGGTGCAGGTCTCGTACGCCCAAGATCACAGGTTCGAACCTGGCCCAAGTCGGTGGATTTTTAAGATGCAGAAAATCGTCTGCACCCATGTCGCATAATTGTGCGGCATGTTAAAGATCCTTTGAGTATCCGTTTGGCTTGGATACTCTCGGCTAAATTAAATACCTAGTGCAATTCGCATCAAAATGAGAGCTCGGGTGCCGCCATCTCGGGGAAACTAAGCGTCCAAATTCTCAATGGCAATGGCATTCACCGAAAGTGGTGCTACTTGAAAAAATGGATGCCGATTACCGGGTACGCACTAGGTCTGCAAAGGTTAATGAACATACGCAGCTCCAATACAAAGAAAAAAAAGAAGATATTTACAAGTTACCAATGTAGGTATTAAAGTTTTTACAAAACCGAGTCCCGTATTTTGTCACTATATTCAACTAAAGAAACTATGCCTTAGTGCAATAATAAAATGCTCACTTCTTAAAAATTCTTAGGAAAATTATTGGAGGTGTTAAAAAGATTTAAAGTTAATAACATAAAGAAAAAATGTTGCTTTTAGATTATTACGAAGATGAAAATATGGAATATTTCTTCCCTTTGGAGATTTTCATTATTGTACAAGAGGTTGACTGTATTCCCAATCTCTGATCATTGCTAACTTTTAAAGCAGTACAATTAGTGCGTAATGTAATTAGCGTATAGTAAATTCGTACAAACTATATCTTTATTTTGAAATGTAATGCGGAGCCTACTTGCTCAACGCTAAGCCAAGTATTTCTCATGCAGTCATCATTACTACTTGAACTAAATTTTTTGCATTAGTTTTTGTTCTAATGTATTATGAGGCTTCACGTTGTTCTGTTGAAAATATTTAGATGTGCGCATATTTTATTGTATCATTATATGTACCTCTCAAAGTTTAAAGCAGCCACAGCAGCGCGTAGTGCACATACACTTTAGAACGTTTTTTTTTTTTTTTTTTTTTTGGGGAGGGTAGGGTGGAAATAAACTGTCTAACTTTTCATACACAAAATCTAAATTACATTAATTTGAATGATTGTAAATTAATTACTTGGGGAACATAATTTAATGACGTCCTAAATAACATAACTTAACTTAAGGGCGCTTAATAAAAATTTGCAGTTGAAATCTATGTACATGCAAAAATATATTTTACAAAATCTTATAAACATTAGATGCAAGAAACTCGAATAAAATAAATAGTTTATTAGGTTTCATGTGATAAATTTCAGTCGAAAATGAATTTAAATCTAAACATTTGAAATTCCCGTAATGAAGCATGAAGCTAAAATCAAAACCAATCTTTGATAGGTTGCGAAGAAATACAGCAGTCTTCATACTAGCGTGTAAAAAGTCCCCGTATGTGTTAAAATGCAAATATTATCCAAAGAAACGCTATGCATATTTTACGTGTCTAATTTAGGACAGAGACAGCAACCTCACTTTATTTTCTAACAGATTTAGATATTGCGAATCGTCTGCTGACACGAAAGATGTAGTTGAGAAACAACACAACTCGACTGAAGCAAGTGAGGAAAAAATCATGACTGGAATATCTAAAAAGATATGTTCATTTCTTTCACTTCATGTTTGTTCCCACGTAATGTCGACAATAAGTGACAGAAAATCATTTATCTTTTTATTTTATTTTTCTGATCTGTGATCTCATTCAATAGCTCACAAATTGCGAAAAGAGAAATATCCATTCGATACTTTCAAATAATTAAAAGTAGGTATGTTTTAGTTCATTGAGTAAATGTCATAGATTAATTGAATAAAAAGCTGGGATTGCCTTTGGTTCATATTAGCTGTAGTTCGAAATCCTTGTTGGGCATTAATCTTGAACATGTGATATGTGCTTCAAATTATTAATTTAGAAACTAAATGCAAAACAAGAAAAGAAAACGTCAGAAATTAGCAAATACTTGGCGTTAAAGTCATCTAAGTATTAATTAATCAGAAATGAAGTTTTTTCTTTCATAAAAATTAAACGTTAACCTGCTCAAGATCTTACCTTTAAGTTACTTCTCTTAAAAAATATTATTAATAACAATTTTGATATTGATTTTCAGTTAGGATAGATTGTTTATGCATGAAAAATAATTTTTTCGAATAACGCACTATGAGGACAAATTGGTGCTAGAAATTTGAGGAAAATTTCAGTCTTTTTTCGGGGGGGGGGGGGGAGAGAGGAGAAAAAGGAAAAAAAATTGAATTGTATCTTAAAATGTTCCGAGAACTGTGAAAATTCAGAACGATAACTAAGTTTTATTCACATTATATTTTAAATATTCTACGTAAAATATATTTAAAACATAGAAAGTGTCTAAACGTAATATGCATAATACAAATAAAAGAAAAATAATAAGATACAGAAATCGGAACTAAATGAAAAATCGAAAGAAATAAATGCAAAAAAAATCTTTAATCTTTATTAATTTTCGAGGGTTTTTCTTGAGCTGCAATGAATTTGACATTTTCTACAACGGAATTTCTCAATTCGTCAGTTCATCTTGCCTGTGAAAACTTCCGAAAAGAAATTTAAAAAGTTTAAGCAAATGAAAGAAAAAAATAAAAAAGAAAATAAAAGTTTAAGCAAAAGAAAGAAGACAAGAAAACTCCCTTAGACAAAATATTGATGGAGAAATAACTGCCATGTTCAACTTTAACAATGCTAAATCTAGACACACGGCAGTGTGTCCGCCAAGTTCAGAAAGCCAGCCAAATTAAGAAACGACGACACTGGCCAATGTGTATATTTACCCGAACCATTTCGAGCTGTTTTTGACCCCATCATTACCCAAAAACTATTAGACCTATACACTTGAAATTTTGAACGTCTAATAGCGATCCCCTTAACCCTTAGAATATCAAATTTCATTGATGTACCTCTTATGGTTATGGAATTATTAAGGTCTGAAAAGTCATTTTTATCACTCATCAAAAACCTAACCTACTTCTAGGGGACTTAGAAACTTGAAACTTGGTACCAAGGTAGACAATTTGGCATATATAAAGGAAAAAATCTGAAACTTTAGAAAATTCCATTATCTTCGAAGTTACTAGCATGCTCATAAGTAGCATCATACCTAACGACTTCAAACGGCAGCCATATTTGTCTGCCGTTAACATAAACAATACTATCTCGCGCTTGAAGGAAAATAATTGATGCATTGAAATTCACTTTCCGCTTTAATTTTTCGCCTGAAGGCTAAACTCAAACTGAGAACAAAGAATCCAGTGTCGTAGTTATACAGAACTTTTCAACGTTTTAAATAAAAGATTAAGTAAAGATGGATTTACAGACTTATTACGGAGAAATGTAAACGAACGAAAAAAATCTTAAATAATTTATAGAGACTATTCAGTTTTGTTTAATTTAATATAACTTATCGTCAATATAAAAACACACATTTTAGCTTCTAAAAAATTAATGATATCTTAACAAAACATAAATGTGAAAAAAGGGCCAAGTTCGATAGAACAAAAACGGCCTTCGGAGTAGTCGGTGTCAGCGATAAAAGAATTGATACCTAACGGGTGCCAAGTTCCATAGCAGATCCTTTGATCATGGCTGTAAGAGTGTACAATATTCCTTAATTTATTTAAAGACATTTTTTTATCGGATTCCTAACTTGGCAAGTTTTAATTAAGATAACTCACGTTCAAGAAGACTATAAGAAGACAATTAGAAATTAACTACGTATAATAGCTTGCCACATGATTTTACAAACTATTAAAAATTGCTAATTGAATGAGTTATCTTTTTTGAATACAATTTACCTTAATTAACGCTTGCCAAGTTAGGAATCCGATAAAAAAAATTTTTTAAATAAATTAAGGAACATTGTACACTCTTACAGCCATGATCAAAGGATCTGCTATGGAACTTGGCACTTGTTAGATATCAGTTCTTTTATCGCTGACACCGACTACTCCGAAAGCCGTTCTTGTTCTATCGAACTTGGCCCTTTTTTCACATTTATGTTTTGTTGGGATATTTAAAATACTTAAAACTTGGTTAAAGAAAAAGATCTCGAGCAATTTTTTGATTCAAAGTAAATTATCCTGTTGCAAGTCTTTCAATTTTTGTCTAAAATTCTCAGTTTATTGTTTTCTGAATGCTTTTTTAGACAACAATCACTATCAAAACTGAACTTGATCGTAACCGAACAGCTAAACAATAAACTGGATCAAGTTCAGCCTTGTCACAATTAAAATAATGTATTATTTCAAAATTTAAATTTTTTCCAATACTAGATTGCTTTTTTACATGGTTTTATTTAACTTGACTTGTCAGGCGGTTTTCGACCACTATTACTGCATAAATTATCTTCAAACTTTGCACATAAGCTTATCCTAGATGACAATACAATAATCCATCCATTCTATAATTTATTACAACGTTAATTAAGAAAAAAATTTAATAATTTAATTAAAAATAATTTTGGCTCTGAGGAAATTAGCAGAATTATCATTTGTCATTTGGCAACAATAGTTGTGTTTGGATAATGCAACGATGTTTTGAATTTAAATAAAACCATGTAACTTAAAACATTTTTGGCGATTTAATATTTATATTGTATTCAAAATGCAGCTGGTGTCCTTAAATTTTGAAGGTAAGTTTTATTTAATTATTTATTTATTTTAAATTTAAATTTTCATTTTATTTATTTACATATTTGTTTTATTTCACTTTTCTTTAAATTTATTGGATGACTTTTTTGATGAGACTCAAAGCTACATTGATTTAGTTTGTATTCCTTTGTTTTCCAATTCTTTACAATTCCTGTACTAAAGTGCATAAATATGCTGAAAAATGCGTTTTAGCACTTTACTTTTAAACCTTAGATAGCTAGGGTATTCGTTCCCTAGTGATATGATCTACTGGTACTGTTATGGGTTTTTTTTTTCTTTCTCTCTTTTTTCCTGAATCCCTGAATGCATGTAATGGCGGAAATTATCAACGGAACTTGTCAACAGTAAATTTCTTTTATTAATTTCCAGCGTACTACGACAAGAAATTAGTCATATTATAGTAAAAGGCGAACGCGAGTTATTTATACGTGACCTGTGAAGCACAAATCGCTTTTACTTTGTGTTATAACCTAGAATTGGCACTAATTTTGTCTTGAGTAATGGGAATGAGTGAGCAAATTATGCACCATGTCTATTTTTTCTCAAAGCATCATTTGTTTCTTGATTTATGGAAACGGTCAGTGATCAATAACGCTAAATACCAGACTTTTGCCAATAGAAAATACATTAATGAATTATTGAAGCATTAATTTATTGTTCAATTTTGAATGGTAGACATCTACGCAATAACAACTCCGATTTAGGAACTAAGTATTATATTTAAGCGTTTTTATTTTTTTTTTCCTTCTTTTCCCTCTAATAAATGTATGCTCACTGTTGAAAAGTTCCGTGATTTCTAAGATGAAAGAGTTTCATCAATGAAGCTTAATGAATATTTTTTTAATTATGCCTATTTCGAACAAAATCGAAAACAATTTTTAAAAAAATAAAAATTTTGTTCTGCATGTCTCAACAAATAGGAATAGATTATCTGTTTGTAATTAGCTTATGTCGAAACTTATTTATTCTATTTTTAATTATAAATTCTGTCTGTTCTGTTCTGTGTCTGTAATTTTTAATTATAAATTCTGTGTTTCTGTGTAATTATAAATTCTGTAATTATAAGTTCTGTTTAATTATAAGTTCTGTTTTTAGAGGTAAAGAAATTTATAAAATTGCGATGCCTCGTTTGACATAAATATTTGACAGCAAACTTAACCACAACTCAATATTATGTAAAAAGAGATTATCTTGTGACATCAATTGCATCTATTGTATTTTGTCGAATATATTAATTTGTGACATTAATTTTGTGACTCAACTAGCCAGAGAGCTAAAAGAAATTGTCAAGCCTTTTGACATCCGTAACCATGAAACATCTTTTTTTTTTTTGCAAACATTTTTATTTGTGCGCTACCCACATTGACTTTGCTTAGTATTTAGCTACCGTTATAGTCTATTTAGTTGTCGGTTTTGCTTTGGATTTAACTGTCGCTATAGTATATAACTATAACGCTTCCTACTAATAGGTAGTATTAGCTACCTGTGAATTATTATGAAAGTTTTACACTATTCTGAATTAAGGAGTGTTGAAAATTTATAACTGGAGCAATAAACCCATTAACGCCTAACGTTTTTTGTTAGGGACAGTCTGAAAAGTACGTCTGAAGGACCCAAAAATAAACATTTCAATAAAAAAGTGTTTTAATGTAATTCCTAACCAGCTATTTTAAGGTTAGAAACACATTAAAACAGTTTTTTGGTGAAATGTATATTTTTGGGTGCTTCAGACGTACCTTTCAGACTGTCCCTAAAAAGGGACGGTAAAAGGGACGGTGACATTAATTTTGTGACTCAACTAGCCAGAAAGCTAAAATAAATTATCAAACCTTATGACATCTGAAACCTTGAAACGGCTTTTTGTTTTAGACAACCTTTTTTATTTGTGTACTACCTACATTGGCTTTGCTTTGTATTTAATTGTCGCTATAATATATAAATATAACGCTTCCTACTAATAGGTAGCATTCGCTGCCTGTGTGTGTGTGTGAATTATTAGTTTTTTAGTATTAAAGTTTTATACTATTCTGAATTAATGAGCATTAAAAATTACGGAACATATTAAAATTATGTTTGAGTCTCTCAGTCGCTAACGCGGTTAAGGTTTTTTTCTTTTTTTTTTTTGATATTTTCCAATTTTCATACATTTAAATGAAATAAGCAATTTTATTTTTATTTATTTACTAGCTGAAATGCCCGGCTTTGCGCGGGATGATATTGCATCATTCGCAGACCAAGTAACACATTTCCAAAATTCGGTTGTAAATATATAAGGAAATTTTTTTTTAGAAAATCCAAGTAGAAGAGGGGCAGCAGTCCTTAAAAATCCCATTTAAACAGTAACACTCATTAAAAATCACGATTGCATTAAAAATAGCAGCCTCGACAAATTTCTTTTAGACCAAAAATAAGTCCATAAAAATCCACATTAAAATGCCAACAACAGTTCATAAAAATGGCCATTAGACTAAGAGCAACTGTAACTAAAATGCACATATGCATTAGGATAATTGTTCCAAATCGATATCAAGAGTCCGTAAAAATCGCAATAACAATATAGACCACACCACATCTAAAAATTCCCATCAGAATAAGAGCAGTATTCTCTTTAAAAATGCCCATCAGATCAAGGACAACGGTTCCTGAATATTTCTGCTACAATAAAGAAATATTACTTAAAGATCCACATTTTAATAATTACATCTATTCCGAAACATACCTAATATAGTAAAGAAATTAGACCCTAAATATCTAGATCAGAATAAAGACGTCAGTAGCTAAAAACACGTATTAGATTACAGACTTTAAGAGCTGCTGTTATTAGAATGGCCCCAACAATATATCTTAAATTCCCCCTCAAAAAGAAGACACCAGTTCCTAAAAATCCCGCTTGCAAAATCGTCAAAACATTTCCTGAAAACTTAACTAAATAGCACTTTTATCAAATTCGGATAAAAACGGAAAAAATAAGTATTATTTCCAAAAGCCAATGCACATTTAAGTGAGAAAATGTTCAGTACTGAAGCAATTCTGACGTATGAAATTTAAGTCGATAGAAAGAAGTAACTAAATTCTGTCCAAATGGCGCCAAACAGACATCTAAAAAATGAAATAAACGTTAGGAAATCAATCACTTAAGTAAAATATGGAATCAATTAAAACCGCTACGTAAAGTTAAAATGAAGCCGAATATCGCGAAATTGCACTATAGTAATGGAAGTATAACGCAAATGAGGCATTATCCTATAGTATACAAAATATGCATAAAAATGAAATAAATTTTTAGAATTTGTTTCGTTGATAAAACGGACATTCTACCATAAGAAATACGATGTTTCATGAAATTGTTGAACTGGCACCATAATATTAAATCGCCAAAATTAAAAGAAGAATCAACGTCAAAATAAAGAAATTAAAAATCGTCTGTAGTTCCACAAAATATGTTTTAAAATGAAATGAATTTTTAGAAATTGTTTCGCTCATAAAACGGCCTGAATAAAGATAAAGTAGCATTTTTTTAATCTTACGTTAACAGAAATCATCTAGTTGGCGACAAAAGTGCTATTTATTTTGGCGAAAACACGGAAATTGAGAAGATAAATTCAGAGGTAAGCCTCGTTTTAAAATTCGAAAACTACTTTAAATGAATATTGCGCATGTTCTCTTTGTCCTACGAACTGCAAAAAAAAAAAAAAAATATCATCTTGTGCAGTTTTTTACGGGCATTCAAATGCTGCAAAAATCTAAAACGTGGGACGTTTCTTCGATGAGATAAACCCAAAATCAACAGTTTTTCTTAAAATTGGAATAAAAAAAGAACAAATTCGAATTTTAGGAAAAACGGTTCGAGGTGCACGAGGACCTGACCCAAGGTACCTGTAACCAAAATTTCGTACTTCTGGCCCGTTCCATCTCGCCAGGACACGATCGACAGACAGACAGACAGGCACACACACAAACTTTCGGTTTTATTTATATAGATTACTAGCGGTACCCGCACGGCTATGCCCGTGTTAAAAAAATGAAAAGACCAGTCGGTTCGCCATTGTGTATATAGTGGTAGCTTTTTTATGCGAAAATTATGTTATTTTATTAAAATGTATAGCATTCCACATAACTAAAAATTACCCACCCACGGCAATGAACCAGCGATCCTACACATTTAAGCACTTTTTTTTACAAAACACACACAATAAAAAAGGAAAATAGAAATGAAGGAAACGAAACAAAACGAAAACCAAAATATTTAAGAGAAAACTCATTTTAATTGTTTAGTTCAAGTACCCACACAAAAATGACGATTATAATCCATTTGAATCGTTTTAATTAATACATTTTAATATAATTAGTTTTTATCTATTATTCATTGACAGTAAAACAGAAACACGAAATTTTGTAGCTTGCAGAGACTAACGGCAGCAAGAAAAGCTTTGAATGCGGAAAAACCTTTCATCTGAGCCCAAATAGGCAAAAAACATTTTTGCTAATTCACTGGAGAAAAAAATTAAAATATAACAGTAATAATAGGTTGGAATAACAAAAATCACTATAAAGGATAACATTTCTTTAAAAAATCAATGTGCAGTATTTTAATTCGTTTAAAAAAAAGAGAAATCAAATCCTGAAAAAATTAATTAATTAAAAATCGGCTGCTCCTCAAAATGATAAAAACCGCAAGAAATAAATTTTAATTCGTTAAAAGAGAAAAGGATCATAAGCCAGTCGTCATGGTAACAATTCAAATAAAATTGAAGTTAATTACCATGAAAAAATAATTTCGAACTACAGAGAAAAAAGTTAATTTAGAGACTTCGAATTTTAGCATGAAGAACAAAACTTTTTCTGGGACAGTTTTTTACGCGCTTTTCAACGGCATCAAGCACGAAAAGATGCGGTAATTCCTTCCCATAGAAAGCGACTATTTTACGAAACTTTCGTCTATAAATTGGAATAAAAAAAGAACAAATTCGAATTTCAGAAAAAACTCTCCGAGGTGGTCACCCCCATGTTCCAAACTAATTTCGTGCCAAATTTCATGAAAATCCACCGAACGGTCTTGGCCTTACGCCGGACACAGACAGACGGACAGACACACACACACACACATACTTGCTGCTTTATTATTAGTAGAGATAGAGAAGCATAGCTGAAATGTATGTAATGTAATCCTTTTATACTTTTCTGACAAAACTAATAAACACAAACTTTTAAGCCTCCGTATCATAGTGTAGACCAGTGTTTCCCAAACTATGGGTCGCAACCCATTGGTGGGTCGTGAGCGAATACTGAGTGGGCCCTCGCCACTGAATTTAAAAAAAAGTATTAAGTCTGCGAATAAAAGTAGCTAAAGTTGAAGTTGATGCCAAAACTTTAATGAAGAAAAATAAGAAACAAATACATCCTTCCCATTGAAATAACTTTAAAAATCACCTTGCAAGTGCAGGTATTTAAGTAATAAACCAAGTTATTTAAGTTGTGTTTCTTATTTCAACAGTCTTTAATTCAAATAGAACAAATAAGACAGCATTAAATAGTTCCACAACTCGTCACTAGGGAATCTGATTCATTACCAATATTTATGCCCTCTTTTCTCTTAGACGGCTAAGAGGTGGGTACCAAGATCGGAAAATTTTGTTAGATGGGTTGGAGCCCAGTCAGTTTTGGAAACCACTGGTGTAGAGTCTGGACAACATACCGTTCGATCGCTGTGTAATTTTCCTTATAGATACTGTAAAATTCCTCTCATTCCCCCGCTTAGGCGAAATAATTCTATTTCCCCAGGAGCAAAGCCCTAAGGGACCGTTCATAAATGATGTCACACTTTTTTAAAATATATTTGACCACCCTCCCCCGTTGCGTATACATTACGTTAATATTACATAAGCATAAAATAAGTTTAATTTGCTGATTTTAAATGTTTTTATAGAAATCAAAATGCATGATGTCACACTTCTTGTTACCCCATCCCCTCCCCTTGTCCTAAACTGTCACACTTTCTTGAACCCCCCTCCCCCCGCGACATCATTTATGAATGACCCCTAAGCCTGAAAAAAAAAATCTTCTTTTGCAGTCACCTCTCTTTTACGGGAGGGGACAAATATACAGTGGAACAAATATTTTTGTCCCGCTGCTGTCCGCTATAAAGCAATTTCACTACAAATTTTTGTACTTAATTTTTTTTTTGAAATACGCATATTTTTATTTATTTATTTATTTATTTATTTTGTTGTTATCTCGAGTCCAAAAAATCAAATAAATTCGAGTTAATGAGTGATAAAGGGTTTAAAAATTGAATAAAACTTATTTAAAATATTGTAATGAAAAATCCTGAAATACCGTGTATTTTATTTATTATGTTATTATCTCAAATCCAAAACAAACAAAAAAATAATAAAATAAAATGAATCCAGTTCTTGAGTGATAGAGGGTTATTGATTACGCATAAAAAAAAGATTATTTCTCTCTCTGTGTTTCCTTTTCCGGACTTAACGGCATTGAACTCTGAGCAATTCATTTAATAATGAAAAAAAAAAAAACAAGAGTGCCAGGAATGGTGTTGACAAACTAGAAATAAGCTCACCTAATTCTGGACGCACAATTCATTATTTATTCACTTATTGGATGAGCACGACTATGATTCCCATGTACGTTGAAAGCGTTTCATTCTCTTTTCAAGCTGATAATCATTTTTCAAAGTTATCTTCGTTGAGCATGACGGCAAAACCAAATTTCCAAGGAAAAAAGAAACATTTCGCGTTCTTTTCTTACGAAGATAAATAGATAGATTACACAGAAGAAGCCGTTCCTCGCTTAAACCTTCTATTTAAAGCCACGAGAGTTACTCTTCACAGACGTTAGAGAAGAGCACGGACTTTCCCTGATCGCTATCAAGCGAGCGCTATCAGGACGAGATTCATAACGATGAAAATATTATTCAAAAACAAATGCTTTCGTTTTCTTACATTCATTCATCCGAAGGATGAGTCAAATGGAATTATAAATAACAGAGAACTGAAAAAAAAAGTCTTTTCAGTTACAAGCTTAGTGAAATATGTTGCAAAGATCGATGTGGTAAATACGAAACCCTTAAAATAACTCAGTATTACGTGTTTTTGTATAAAAACATTGCAAAAAAACTAACGGAAAAGAAGAGGTTTCTTTTACTTGATTTTTTTCTTTCCTTTTTTTATGTTAACTTACAATACTGCAGTTTGTGCTTCATGATATAAATGATTTTCCTTATTGTTCGCTTTTCTACGGGATCATTCATAAATGATGTCACTCTTAGGGTGTGTTCGTGAAATTATGACACAGTGTGACAAGGGGAGTGGGGTAACAAGAAGTGTGACATCTCAGCTTATGTGACAAAGGGGGAGGGGGTTCGTTGAAGTGTGACATTTTGTGACAAAGGCGGGGAGGGGGTTCAAATATGTGGGACAAAAGCGTGACATAATTTATGAACGGCCCCTAATTTATGTTTCTTCTTCTTCCAGAGCTTGCGTTCAATTTTCTGATGAGGCTTGCAGACTAAGCGCCTTGCCTCCTTTACATCAATAGATTATTTAACCCGTGATAGCCTAGTGGTTAGGATGTCGGAATTCTAACCGAAAGATTGGGTGTTCTATACCCGACCCGCTGAAGATCCGCCATGTACACTTGGGGATACGTGCACGTAAAATCCGTGGAACCTGAATTCCAGAGGCAGTTCCGGGGGTACCGGAGGGTGGAGATTTTCCCTTCCCTTCACTCTTAAGTCAAAAAAGAAAGGTGGCGTATTTGCGGTGGCACCATCTGGTGTCATCCGAATACATAATGAGTTAAGTCGTACTTCCACCGTTGTGGTGCTCATCCATAAGCGGAAGGCGCTCCTTACTGCCTTAATTCCTATTCGCTCTGCGAAGTGGAACTTGGGTACACAAGCGGCATGAGAAACAACAACAACAATACTATTTGTTTTCTGGTGGGTCTCTTAATTTTTAAAACAGCTCCCAGATGAGAGACCGTATAATTTTACTTGGAGGACATTGGATCCACGACGGATTTTACGTGCACCAGCTCCTTTTAGCTTTTTCTAATTTTTCTTGGTTTGGAGAAAAATACCACAAAATTTTTGACGATGGGAAAACTTTGCATAATTTTTATTTTAACATTTAATTAAACGTGGTAATGTTAGTAATATAATTACGGGCCTCTCGCCCCCCTATATGTTAAGAAAATAAGTAAGTTTAGACTCCACAAAGAAAATCGAACCTTTATTTACTTCTGATCAAATCAATGGATATCCTTTGTACGAAGATCAGAAAAATATTTTGAAACAAAATAATAATAACAATAATAATTATTTTTATAATAATAATAAATATTTCTTTTTACTTGAACACTTACGGAATTTTTTAAAAGTTAAAAAATATTAAAAATAAAATTGCCAGCGAAATTATTTTTTCCCTTGAAAATCCTTAGCACAGTAAAATAAAATATTTTCACCAAAAATTATATAAAAGCAAATTGTTTGCATACATTATTATTAAAACATCCAGTGAAATTATTTTTTCCTTTGAAAATTCTCAGCACAATAAAATAAAATATTTTCCCCAAAAATTCCGGAAAAGCGAAATGTCTGCACGCATTATTATTATTAGTAGTATTAGTATTATTATTGCTTATTTGAATTATAAAACAATTATATAAATAAATATATAAATTAGTAAATATGGAAATAAAAATTACCATGGGAGGATGAACGTCAGATTCAATTTACAACATTATGAATTTCGATTTTCGTGCTCAAGAAAAATACTCCGAAGAAGATGAGATTTTGGGTAAGTGATAACTGAGACATATTTCGTTTCGTTAACATTTAATGCACTAACCTTTTTGTTGTTGTTTCGTTTTGCTTGACAATGATTTAAACGATTTTTTTTTTTGGACGAAATAACATTTCATTCCATCAGTTTTTTTCAATCATTTTTGGTGTCTTTAAGTGCTTGTCGCAAAAAAATATTGTCATCAAAATATACTTATATCGTGCATTTTGCTTTAAAATTAAACATTTTGTTCATTTTTTAACTAGCGTTTACATACATTGAACGATGAAGTGCTGTGTTTTTACATTTCGAACTTCTTAAAAAAGGGCAAATCTTTGAATTTAATGAAATATGGGGCCTAATATATAGCGTGAATGATATTTAATATTGCTTTTGCACTAACTTAATATTTTCCTTTGGTCCATAGAAATTTTCATTTTATTTTAATATCAGTGTTTTAATTGATGAGAAGTAACATATGAAATAATTAAGAAGCAAAATTTGTCTTAATTTAAATTTTTAAAAACTCTCTTAGCTCTAGACTAATTTCTTTTACTTTCTTTATAAAATAGAATTTTCCATGCATTTTAATAACCTCACATCTTAACACGCTTATAAATTTAAATTTCCCATTAAATGACGAAAAACAGTTTAATGCATATTAAAATCATGAATATTTAAATCATGTAGCTCTTAAGCATAAAAATTAAGCAACGAAATCCTCTTAATAACTTAGTTTCAGTTTATCCCTACTTATGGACAAATATTAACCAAAAAAACATGCAAATGATGTCTATCGAATGTCAGCGAGCATTTTTGCAAGAAAAGCAATCTTTGAAACCAAGAAGCATGAAAAAAATTGATAATTTGTCCGCAAGCAGTCATCAATTGAACCGCATCCCATTTGCCGTGCTCACTGGTGTAAACTGCACAATGTTGCACGTTATGTGTTTCAGAAAGTATCACTGGAAAAGATCTTTCGAATAATAACTCTTTCATAAAAAAAGTAATTGATGTATTGGAGTGTAAAAAATGTGAATAAAATTTGTAATCATCGTAAGAACCTTTTATGAGTTTCTGTTGTAAAGACAAGGTCTGAATCACTAATGGCTCTTTGATTTCCACTTTTGTGACAGTTTTGGTTGGTAGAATTCATCTATTACGATTTATTATATTCTCTTCATTCAGAGTGTTTTTGAATTAACTCTTTGCTAATGTCTCTTTTTTATATAACTAAAAAATGAACTAATAATTAGACTAATTATAATATAGCTCTTATTGTATAAATTTTTGTATATAATATAGCTCTTATTTTAGTAAATTTAACAATATTATTCAATTTAAACTGTAAGTAGAAATTATCACTGAACTAAACAAGCCAACTTCCTTATGTTCTATAAGTCATCAAATGTCTCCGATTTTCATAATTTATGTTTTTTCTTCGTTCTCTTTTTTACCGATTTAAATAACTATCTTAAAACAAAATATTCTTTATAAGCTCTTTATAACTGGTATCCAAGAGACCGTTCATAAATGATGTCACGCTTTTCCCCCACATATTTTACCAACCTCCCCCTTTGTCACAAAATGTCACAGTTCAACGGACGCCCTCCCCCCCCCCCTCTTTGTCACGCATCACGCTATGCTGCATAAGCAGGGATGTCACACTTCTTGTTACCCCCCCCCCCCGCTCCCCTTGTTACACTTTGTCACAATTTCACGAACAATTTCTCCCCTCGAAGCGTGACATCATTACTGTGCCCAATATCCGCTATACTTTTTATTTTCGTCTTTTTTTTAAACTTTTATGAGGAAAGTTGGCTAAAAAACAGCCCATGTCAAAAATAGATTCATTAATAACTAAGAAAATTTTGAAAGAATGGAAGTTTTTAAAACAAGTCATGAATTTTTTACAAACTAAAAATGTGTCTGAAATTATCGAAAACTTGATTCGAAGCAAATGTTGCAGAAACAATCCAGGTAGTTACATTATTCAATAACACATTTCCACAAAGCAAAAATGTTACAATATCTGTGAATGAAAAGCTTTCTTTAAATTATGAAGCTCATCATCTGAATTTTCCTTAAGGGGAAAAAAAGAAAGGGAAAAAATGGAGCGGGGGGAGGAGTAGAAAGCCTTAAATATTCTTAAAATTTAATACAAGGAAATGTTTTGAGTACGCAGACCCGCTTGCATAAAATGAAATATTGAGCAAAATAAAAACTACATACAAACTTCGGCATAACGTAGGCTCTTATTACAAACATATTAAAACGGTCGTGAAACAAAACAACATTTTATAACGACCTCTCTTGTTATTATAAAATAATATTAATTCCCATCCATCTCACGGGAAAAGAAGCAATTTAAAATAATCCTAGGTCAATCAACTTAATAACCTGCCCTACACTCAAACCAGTATTTGTCTCTGTTACCACAATAAATGAGTAAATAAAGTAATGGTAAAATGCCCATATTCCAGCCTAGGTGTGACTTTCAGCATTTTTGCATACGCTGCTCCTTTTACAAAGTTCAATTGTGTTTTAAAATTAAAGTAAGTTTGTTTCTTCTTTTAAGAGGAAAGGGGAACGACAGATTTTAGGTGAGCATCAAGCTAAAATTCAGTCACTCGCACGTAACATAAGGGGTTTAAAAAAATCTCAGTCGAAGGGGTTATTTATAGCTTCATCTTCTATGACTGCCGCTATGTATTACTGCACCTTCGCCCCAAGGGCACAGACATTCTTGTAAACTTATGTTCTCTCTCTCGCATTTAAAAAAACTGACAAAAATTTTTTAATATTATATCAAAACTGAATTTATATTTGTTTGAATTTGAAATTAAATTGTTTGTGAAAAATCAAATCATTTCCATGAACAAAATTATTCATATGGTGGGACGCGTTCAGTGGGCTGAAAACCCCTTTCGAGAAATTTTTCATTGAAGGCGTTTTCACTTTTCAGGAGTAGGATTCTCACATATAACGCATACACACATGCATATAAACTTGAACATATGCATATATACACATATAGTTTGAGAGAATCATGGGGCTTTGGGGGCTATAACCCCCCACATTATACATACAACCCCCGTACACAACGCCACTGGACGCGTGCACGATGTTTTGTTCTTTACTTTTAAATTTGGCGATACACTATAGCGGTTAAATTTCTTGGATTAATTTTCTGCATAAGAACACCGGAAAGTACGGCAGCTCAGGGCTCAGAGATAATCCCCATCAGTTCCTCTTCCGTAATCCAGATCCTATACCTATCCGCATTGCAATAGGCACTCATTCCCCCGAACTGTCCGCGCGGAAACTTCAATCGGCGAAAAAAGCCCGTCTCTGTTGGCTGGGTCAGCAGCCAACACGCCCCAGCGGCGAAGGGTATAAGAAGGACGGAGGACCTAGCAGCCAGTTCGACGAACGCCAGCAGCTCACCTCTCTTTTCGATCCCGTTACCGCCGCTAGCTCTCCGCATATATCACGAGTTTGTTCTTGGTTTTCTTTTTCTCGCCCACACCGGAGCGAAGATGACCGCTTGATAGCGCCCCCCTGAATTTTTGGATGGACTCCATTTGTGCGCAGACTCTTGTTCTGTTTCTGGATTACACGAAATTTGGAAATCGCTAACTTTTTTATGGATTTTGGTGAGTGCTATTTTTCTCTCTCTCTTGGAACACAACTTTTTGTTTGGTGTGTCTGAAATAAAAATATGTTAAAGGGAAAACAGTTATTCATACAAGAGATCCACAGTGTTTTCAGAAACAACTGATTTTAAATGTGCAATTTTCCTTCGGGCAGTGAAAACTTTTTTTATGTATGCATGAGGGAAAAAGGATATTTCTTCATTCTTCCCTTCTCACATCTTTCTAATAAATAATTAAATTATACAAACAAAATGAGAAGAGAAAAAAATAATTTTTGGAAAAAAAAATAGAATTGACTTCAAACTATAATTTTCGCTAAAAAGTAAAAAATAATATTATTCTTTAAACAACTTCGATACGACTTTTAAACATAATTTTTGAAATCGGTGCAAAATTATGACAGTCTGATTATAATTCCACCATGCGTTATTTTACACTGAAACTGTTAAACTCTACGCTATTTATATTTGTAATTGGTTCATAGTTACAAAAGGAATCATGCATCAAAATCCATCATAATTTTGCACCGACTTCAAAAATTACGTTTAAAAGTCGTATCGAAGTTGTTTAAATAATAATATTATTTTTTACATTTTAGCGCAATTTATAGTTTGAAGTCGGTTCTATTTTTTCCAAAAATTATTTTATTTCATCCTTTTTAGTGTAAATACATTTTTATGTAAATACTCTATTTTTAAAACATACATATCAAAGGGGAAGCCTTTGAGGGAATGAAATAAAAACTAACCGTTTGAAAGATAAATTTCGTTTTAAAATCGATTTTAAAGAGTCACTAGAGCATGCAAACTGATTGGATTTAATTTCTTCTTCAGAGAAGCCTTTTAGTCTATTTCTTGTTATAATTGCTTTTAATATGACATCATAATGGCAACAAACTCTTTTTTAACAATGAGTTTCATTTTTATTAACAACTTTTCCAACAAAGAAAAATCGAGTCTAGCCTTTCCAATTAAAATGAAAAAATACTTATTTTTCACCCATAACGTTTTTTCTAAAAAACAGATGTAGTCGAACTGATGCGCGATATTTGAGTTAGACGACCCTCTATCGATAAAAGAAAAAATAATCAAAATCGGTTCATTTTGTCAAAAGTTATTGATGAAGAAGCAAAAAAATGACCACATTTCAGCCCATAATTTTTTTTCTAATTATCGAATATGGTCAACCAAGGTACGGGACCTATGGGAAACCACCCTCGATCGATTAAAAAAAAAATTCATGAAAATGGGTTCATCCGGTAAGAAGTTATGAATGGACAAACAAACAAACAAAAAAAAAAAAAACACCTCCTTCCTTTGTGAAGTCGGTTAAAAAAGAACAGATTCAGAAACAAATAAAAAGGGATGATATAAATTTTATTATTATTTTTTCATTGATTATTTAAAAATAGCGCACCTGCTTACTTTTTCTATCACATACATAAGTGAAAGAAATATTTCATTCATTTCAAACATCAAAAAGTATTGTTTTACAATTATAAACCTGAAGTAATATTTTTAAATTGAGGTAAACGTAAGCTATTATTATTAGTATTACTATTTGTAATATCATTATTGTTATTATTCTTATTATTACTTGTAACTTTAGAATCAAAACGGATTTTAAGTGTACTAATTTGCTTTATAAAAGCTTTAGTATTGATTAGTTAATCAAAAAAGTTAAACAGAGTTGAAATAAACTATTTAAATATTTTTTAATGGTTTTCAATTTTTTGATACCCTAATTTGTTTCAGACAAGCTGATTATGTATTTAAACAATAAATTTACAGATAAGACACATGTTGACATTTTAGGGAACTTTAAAATGACCTAAAATTCGTATTTTAAAATTGCTCTACTCTTTCATTTGCTATTTCTCTGGAATGTTCTGTAATTTAGAAATCTACCAAGTACTGAATTGAAAAGGGGAATAAATCCTCTATTTTTTAAACTTTTTTTTTTTTTTTGTTGTTATTCTTTCAAAATCAACGATGTGAAGTGTTTTTTTTTTTTTTTTATTTGTGAATTATTATTGTTTATTTTTCTACTTATTTTTAAAACATAAGTTTAAAATAAATTTTTGTTTTGCAATGTACACAAAGTTACACTTTGATATTAAATCAAGTTTTTTAATTTAACGTGCAAAAGTAGTGACTTAAACATTAAGTTTTGGGGAATCCTCATGTTATTGTAGAATGTGAATTGCTTGAAAAAAGTCAATAAAAATTATTGTTGATTTCTTATTTAAATTTTTTTAATAAATGGGAACTAATGCGTTAATATGTCTCTAAAAATTTTAACCAATTCAGTTAAAGCCTGAAATAGGAGCGTACAAAATTGAACTGAAGTCTTAAAACGGTGTTCAACCGCTAAAAGTGATAGTTTTGCAACATAACCACTTGTGACGGCCTTATATTTAACGCTGCTTAGGGAACTGACCTTGAGTTGAACTCGAAGCATCAAAAATGAGAAATGTCAGTTAGTTAAGAACTCTTCCATCCAGTGGTGTAGTCCTGAAAAAAAGTTAGAAGGACGCGTATGCATTCGAAGATAAGCAATTGAAATCAAAAGTGGGTGGACTCTTATGTTAAAATATAAAAAAAAAATGGGGGCACGCTTGTATTAAAATAAAAAGGTAGGGGGACGCCGTCCCCCTGCGTCCACCCTTGACTACACCACTGCTTCCATCGGAGAATTCTGTTTTAATTGCATTGTATCGGAACTGCTTTGTGTTTTTAATCACTATTGTAGAATTTAATTAATTACGTTATCTAAGCATATACCTTATTATGTTACTCATACTTTAAGATATTTAAAATTTTTAATGTAGTTACATTACGTATCAACGGTTTTACATTTAATGACAAATTTGGCTTAACATTAATTCAATTATTTTGCAATTATCAATGCCTGTTTGAGTTGAAAATGAGGAAAAAACATATTCAGTAAGCTGTAACAAATGTAAAAATGCCCGCATCGTAGGTTTTAGTTCCTAGTTGAAGTTACTAGAATAGTAAGGGCAACTTAAAATTTAATTTATAATTTTGAATTTGGGAAAATTCGCAATGTGATTTCAATTTCTTTCGTTTAATTTGGGAATAAATGCAGTCTAAATATTATTTATAAAAAAAAATATTCTTTTGTAATGGCCATGTAATTTTAGCTGAAATAATTAGGAGCTTAATAGTTATACAAGGTTGATCTCAGATGATTTTGTTATTTAAAGATTCTTTAGTATGGGAAAATTTAATTTAATAATGAAAATTTACTTATTTACATTACAATTGCTTTTAAGGCTTGTAGGTATTCTAAAATTTTATTCATACGTTCATTATTATTTTTTTAAGTTGCGGAAGTGATGCATTATACATAGATTAGGTGAATAACAGCATTTTACAGTAAGAATTTGGGAAATCGAGAATTATTGTACTAAATGTTCATTTTTCTGTAATTCACTTTCGACATGATTTTTTTTTTTCATTTCATATTTGAAATGAAGTACCGTAATTCGTACCACAATTATGCAGTAGCCGTAAAATTTGTGAGAGAGTTATCAATGAAATAAATGTTAACCAAATATTGAAGTCATATCTTGCACTGTCTTGCTTTGAATGAATTATTCAAATTGCCAAATCTGCCAGGACAGCAATTTCTGCAGACTTCTATCACGATTCTAATTAACAACATCTTGAACTTGGAAGCAAAGAACCTAGTAACCAGCAATATTGTACAATATCATTGTTGGCATTGGATGTTGCGTTTCTTGATCTATTTTCAGCTTTCTTCCAGTTCCACTGTTTGTATATTCCTTGTCATTTAACATAGATAAATAGCTGCTATCCAATGCTGGATAATTTAATGAATTACAGAACAGCAGGTCATAATAATAAACTTCTGAATCCACCGAGTTCTACAACTCTTTAAGAGCGCTAAGTACTTTTTAAGCAATTAACTTGACCATCAACTCAAAACCATTTATTTAGTTTTTTGACATCTAGTTTCAACAATTTTTTTCCTTGATTTCAGTTATAGTTACTACATCTAAATTTCAAAACTTATTATCTGTGTAACCCAGTTTCTCGTTCTGAACGTTAAATTATGTCTTTTTACTGAAAGGCTTCTTCTAAGTGATTCTCGCTATTAAAACTGACCCTAATAAACTTCGGAATTATAAAAATTTTATCTATCGTATGATGTAACAGAAGGTAGACAAAAAAAAAAAAAAAAAAGAAACTTGAAAAACCACCCACGTTTATCGCAATTTGTGCATGTAAAATATGTATTCCAAAAGGTTTTCAACGCATTACAAATTAAAAATAATATTTTCAAGTACCATAATATAGGCAATGTTCTAAATAAGAAGAAAAATCTTCCGCAATCCATACAATCGCTTTAAATCCTACAACTTGAGAGATTCAAGCATCAGACAACTTCCAAAACTACATTTTTTACAATTCATATCAAATGCACTTTAAAACTAAACATAATATTAAAATAACAATAATAAAAGTTTTCTAGTAAGAGTGCATAAATAATAATAAACGAATGCTTTTTCACAGCAATATTTAAAGTGTAAAATTCATTAGCTAGAATATTTATTAATACTTAACATAAATTGTTAATATAAAGCATTTACTTTTTGAATCAATTTTTTTATTAAATAATTTTCAACAACTTACTGATGAAATAGCACTACTATGTGTAAAGAAGTTTGGAATTAATCTAATTTACTATAACATCGTTCAGTATTCGATTCTTCGAAGATATCTCAAAGAACTTTTAAAAAAATCTTGTGCATAATTCATTTAGCAATACACTATAACCAACAACAGCAAAGCATTTTTCATTCAAATGCATTGTTTAAAGCTTAATATTCTGAATTAGAACGATATGTTACAGGAATCGTGAGATTTTTCTGAAAATAAAATTAAATTAAAATAGTAAATTCCATCATAAGTATGCCAAGAATTTCTCTAATATTGTCAATTATATTTCGTCAACAGTTACTGAAAAAAGAGTAAAAATACTTCAACTTGACAAACAGTGAAAGTTATTGTTATTTAAGAAACTGTAAATGAATTTGAACTTATTTGTGTAAATACTATTCAAAACATTCCCGTGCTGATATTTTCTTTCTATTTATTTAATTATTGCGATAAAATGTTGAATTTTAAAAAATGTCTTTAATTATTAAATGAAATAGATGCTAGATACTTTGGGGGCTTCGTTTTCGGATTTTTTAGAAAAAACCTAATCCCCTTCACTCTTGAAGTCTTATGCAGAGATCATTCTTTTTAATCTTAACTAAAGAAAATCACAGAAACTCTCCCACAATTTTCTTTTTTACTTCATACAAAAGAAGTTCCGGTTTTTTTCAACTCAACTGCTGACATGCAAATTGTTTACGTTAATCATTTTAACAAAAACTTTTATACACATTGGCATCTTGTTTTCGTTCCATTACTTATATTGAATGTGATTCTTTCTTCTTTGTCAGCAAAGACAGTGTACATGAAGATTTCATTTTTTAGCCTACTTTCCCGTAAAAGTAAAAAAAAATAATAATAAAGCATGAAAGAAGGCATAATGTATCGTGAAAATATCGTTAGAAATCAAGAAAAGTCAAAAATAAGTTAAGTAATTAAATAAAGATTGAAAAATAAAAAAAATGAAAGCAGGGTTTTGAGATGGGGGGAAAAAGTGTGTCGGTCGGTCTGTCGGTCTGTCTGTCGGTCTGTCTGTCTGTCTGTCTCCCCCCCCCCCCTAATAACTTGTGAACGAATTGTCCGATTGGAAAAATTCTTTTTGCATTCGAAAGATATCGGCAAGGACATCTCATTTCCATATTTTACTTTTTGATTTGAGCAATTTTTTGTTCAATTTTGAACAGTTCAAAAAGTTTTCACATTAGCGCCTATGGGTGAATATGAAGCAAATTATGTAAACTCTGGGTACAAGATCCAAGTTCCCATGAACAAGCTCACTGGAATAAGTTCTTGGCGTGAAATATTGATTTGAACAATTTTTGTTCATTTTTGAACAGTTCAAAAAAAATTAACATACCCCCTACGGGGAAATTTCAATCCTATATAATTCCTGATCTAACGGACCGATTTGCTCAGAGCAAACTTTATCGGAGAGCTCTTATGACGTAGAACATGTACAAATAGAAAGTTCATCCAGAACTAACGAGCCTATTTTCCTATGAAATTTTTTGATCGGGATTTTCAAGAATATTTTTGAATTAATGAATGATTAAATAAATAAGCAAAAGAATGAATGAATAAATACATGAATGACTTAATAAATGAGTGATTGAATCAATGTGCATTAACCGTTGAAAAAGGTATATTTGAAGCAATTAAGAACTAAAGCTAAACGAGAAAGACAGAGAGAGAGATAGCTAAATTATAAATTTGAATTCAGTGTATACGGGAAAGTAGGCTCGTATAGTTCTAGACGGAACTTCTTGTTATCTCAGTTATTTTCTTTTTCTCTATTTACTTCTTTTTTATCGATGCATATTCCTTTTAATCATATTTCTTTTTGCTTAAAAATGCTTCTCTCGGTTGAGTCAGCATTTAAGCTCTTGAAATAAAATATTTATGTAGTCATTTATTTTTCATTTACTATTTTTTCAACAAATTGAAGACAGTAATGTACAATGCGAAAAATTTATATTTTTAACTTTTTTGTAATTCTTTTGCCAGAATATTGTAGAATATTTTCTAATTTATTGTGAGTTACCAGGATTTGGGTAGTTAGGAAAACACCGGTACTGCTTCTCCCATCATAAGAGATTTTTTTTTCATCATCTGGTTAATTCAGAACTTACCGACACATCAACCTCGCATTTCATGCATTTGGAAATACTGCAAAAAAAAAAGAAAAAAATTCAAGTATCTTTTGAAAACGGCAGAGAAGACGAAAAGCAGATTTTTTATTGCCATGTATACAAAATATATAGCCTATTGCAAATTTGCAACAAGCTTAAATATACTTAACAGAAGCTCACAACGTTTTTCATTGATGAAAGGTTTCTTATTAATCCCTAAACACTTGTCTGAAGTTTTTTTATGTAGATTTTCTTAATCAATATTTTTTCACAAAGGATTTTTTTTTCCTAAAAAAGCAGGCCTTACATCCCTGGTAAAGCGAAAGTGCAACTTATACATGTGTAAAATATGTGTAGCCTCGCAATTCGACATTTTACACTTTTGCCCTCACTCTTCATATTTATCCAGAAAGAAGTTGAAGGGCATTGAAAATTATGTTGCAAAAATGCAACAGCATGAAATGAAGTTTTACTTTAACTTGCTTTTAGTATTCTCAGTTTAGTATTGAACGTTCTTTTGTTGAAGTCTTCGACTATAAATCAAGCACATTTCAGCCGTACTACCACTAGAATAAATTTCAATGGTCTGAAATTTTTAGCAATGTCTGCTGTTAAAAAAAAAGAGAAAAACTTGTATTAAAAAAATAAATGAATAAGTAAATATTAAAAAAAAACAAAAGATAAGTAAACTAAGCAATAATAATAAAATAATAATAATAATAAAACCGTTCTTATTTCTAAAATGCTTTGCAAGCCTAACATTAGAAGTTTCAATTTTTCTAATTATATCAAAATTTTAATTTTACAAATACACAATATTTAAATTTTCATCTGCATTATAAATGTTGCTTTTAATTCTAAACAATGAGTTGAGGTATTAAAGGTTTTAGCAAAATTATCTCACGCAATGAAACAAAGTTGCGTTTTTGTTAAATAATGAGCAATCGCAATGAAAGAAATTGAAAACGAACTTTATAGAACATTCTTGAAAGTTTTATTTAAATTACAACTGTTACCTTTACCCGTAACTTCGCTAACATTATACAAGTTCGTTTACATTAAATGTCCTTGGGATTCCGCAATCAGATATTCACGTTATTCGTGCGTTGAATATTCATAAGGATTAGCAAATGAATATCAAGTGTAGAAGCCTAGAATAGGTTAAATTTTAGAGCAGTGTTCATTTTCAGCAACCTCACAAAAAAGGGCCTTGGTTTTACCACTGTAATTGATTGTCCACTGAAAACTTAATCAATAACATTTTCAATTAGTGGAACAAATACTAAACTTTATACAAAGGATAAGCAGAATTTCCACTACAAACCTCGAACACACATCCTACTCTGTTCTCGTCCGCCGACTTCCCTTATTTCCCATCATCCCATTCCCTTTAACTTCTTTTGCTGCACCCTCTACCTTAAGATAGAAGGCGCAAACAATTTTTTTTTTTTTTTTAAGTACTAAAGGTCGCTTATAACACTTTATATATTGATGAAGAATATAGTATTATGCAAAAGATGTTTTTTTATTTTCCTTCAAAATTCGCAGTCACAAATATTAAACTCTTTCCGGAAGTTAAAGGTATCATATGAATTGCATAATTTAAAGGATTTTGTTACATTTCCCTTATTATTTTATTTATTTATTTTTCTTTTGTGACGCTTTTAAGCCAAATTGTAAGGCATATTATTTTATTTATTTATTTTTCTTTTGTGACGCTTTTAAGCCAAATTATAAGGCATAATATACTGTTATTTATTTATGTTTTACTTTTAATTAATTAATTAATTTGCTTATTTATTTTTCAAAGAAAATACTTTTAAAATATTCTGAGTAAAAAGCCTTGCCACGAAATTTTTGGGCAGAAATATTTTTTCAGTATGAAATATTTCATATTAAACGACGCAAGCGAAAATATTCACGAAAGTATATTCGGTGTTGTCAAATTTAGTAGTTTGGTTTCCTGCTAAAGTTTACCCTTCTAAGTGAATACATTTAAATTCAATGTTTATTCTGACTAGAAATTCGCCGATTTCAACGCAAACTTTATTATTATATTAAGCACGAACATCTGTTATAAATTTGACTACTATAAATTGTTCAATGACTCAGGATGGAGTGCTTTGAGAGGAAATTGGCCGATGCTGAGATTCATTACAAGTACATAAGTTATCTCAACTCGACTCAGGTCTGACAAAAATTAACGCTATCTAGGTCATACCGTCAAGTAAATAGAGCCGAACAATATTTCTAATAATATAAAACACTTTATGCCCTCATTTTTGAACCGCTCTGTCCCGGAACTTACCATATATTTAATGAAGAATTTTAAAAAATATGGTTCCGAAAACAAAAACAAAAATTTAAATGAAAATAATAATAAAATTTCGGGAAAATAATCTTTCACTTCCTTAAAACGATTTTCATCCAAAACTTACAACAGCAACCGCACTTACAATTCTTCAGCCGAAGCAATCGATCATGTTTTTACTACTTTTCTGCTTATCAGAACATACGGACAAACACACATTTTATCTAGAGATGAATACACAAACCAGATGCATAAAAAAAAGAAAGAAAAAAGTTCTTCATTATAAAAAAAAGGGTTTTTTTATTTCTTTTCAGATCAATTTATTAATATTTCTACATGTATGTCATGTAACTGAAGATATAAACGGTGTTTCAATAGACTAAATAATGAAACTGATTGAGCGATTTTGTAGCTTTGGAAACACTATTGAAATGTTAAATTTATTCTGATACTAACTTTATCCAGTAGAGATATGAAATTTTGAACTTAAATACATCATAGTATTAATTCATTAAATTACCTAAATAACAAAGTCTCTGAAAGAAAATTGTTGACAAAGAAAGAAGAGTATTTTGCTATTTGTTAGTATGATTTTTATTTTTATTATTTTCTCAGATTTATGCTAAAATAAAATTGCAGATTATTATTGAAGAGAATGGGAAATTCGTATGAATATTTGTACACAGGGCTTTATTAATATGACTATTTTAGCTTTAATTTCCCATCGTCACTAAAAAGATATTTCTTCAGCTGCAAAAGGCTTATATTGCAATATCTAAAACAAGATGGGTATTGTGCAATTTATTACTATTATTATTTATTTGTTTATTTATTTATTTATTTACTAGTTTATTTTCTCCCATTTTATGGTAAAATTATATTACACTTTATTAGAAAAAAAGTGGAGGGGTGCATACCAATGTTTTACACATATCTAATTAACAAAATATTTTTGCCTTCGATAATCTCATATCGTTGCTAAAGAGATATTTATCAAGACGTAAACTTCCTATAGTACAGTATCTGAAGCAATAGGTCAGACATATGAAATTATCCATACGATTTTAAGATACAATAGTTATGAGGAAGTTAGTTGCATTTTAAAGTTCAGTATGATAATGAAAAATAGAAAATGAAACAGGTACAAATTAATGGGCAAACCTATGTTATAATAACGAAAATCGCAAAAGAAAAAAACAATATGCTTTTACACATTTTGTTTAATATCTTTGTTTTACTCATTATGTCCGGGAAGAGCTAATCATTTGACTTCTTATAATACGTTACGTTGGACCGACTTATTGGTGTGGATATCTGTGATCAGAACTTTCTTTTGTGTCTTGTAATACAATCATAGTAGCTTAAAATACTTATTCAGCTTTGTGCGAATGTCACTTTTAATCGAAATCAAAAATGTATAAAACAGAATCTCATATTTTTATTATTTCTCGAACTAGCTATAAACATTTTTAAGCATTTATACAAACTAAATGAAAATTCATTTTTGAATTACAAAATGTAACCCAATAATTCACTACTTTTACTGTTGGGATGGGGAGGTCTAATGATTGATCCTCATGGGTAGCGACACAAAAATTACACTGTTAAAATTTTCAGTAAAAATAGTAGTATAACAATTTATTTCATTGTTATTTTACCATATTTAATTACAACAGCCGAATAACCATTAAAAAGATGGTTCTCAACCGCCTGATTGTGAAAAAAAAAGTTTATTCTATGTTTCTCCTAAAGAGCGTTTAAGTAACCGTAATTTACGAGCACCACCTATATCTCGTAGTCAATAAGAATGGGGCGTCCATCTTGGTTGTGGAACGAAGAAGTGTGCAGATTAGAACTCCATCGCATAATAGTGTATAGTGTCTTTTTTAGCTGAAGGGGCGGGGGGAATGAAAAGAAGATGAAGTTAGTAATAGTCATAAAAACTGGTTCCGGAAACATAACCCATTTAATTATTTTTTGATATTGCATCTTTATCTTTCTCAGAAAAAAATAAACTTCTCAAAATTTTGGACATCAACTATAACCCTGGTTCAATGTTTCAATCTCATAAATTCAAAAGTAAATTTTTTACATATTGTGGTGGTACGATTCAAGGCCTTCATAAGTGACTTCCATCCTGGCCTGAGGTACTTCTTGGCAAAGCATGGAAGTACTGGCTTTCCACCGTAGAGGTCCGGGGTTCTATCCCCGTCTCCGGCAGACCATCGGCTCCTCGTCGTCCGCCACAATATAATAGTGATGAATTGGGAGCACATGAGGTTTTTCTTGGGATGGATCTCCTTTTAGCCGCAATGCTAACTCTGCAACAGTACTTTAATGATATTTATTTATATAATAAGCATGCAATTAAATAATTATTAATAATTAAATATATTTCATAAATTTCATAAGTTATATATTCATTATCTTTGTGCTTGTAACTAGGAAACATTTGCATTTTTGATATCAGTAGCGAGGCCTTAGACGGGGGGAGATCTCCAGGGAACATTGATGTACAAAAGTGAAATTTTACGAGATAAAAAATAAATAAATACTAAGTAAATAATACTAACAGCAATTCAAACAAAAGAGTTCTCAAATATTTATTCTACTTCGCATTTTGAAAATTTCAGGTGATTTTTCTATACTCTTTCCTTGCTCCCCACTTTGGAACGGCTTGAGTGAAATTGGGAACGGCTTGAGTGAAATTTTACTCTCAGTTTCCAAACAAACGTGAACATATTTTTAATTGGTCAGTCATAATATATTACCCTAATTATGGTCAATGGGTTTAAGAGTCAATTGGTTTTATGCTTTTAAGTCGTTTAAACTTGTACACTGGAAATTTCAGTGCAAACTTTTCAACTGGAAATTTTACAAGCACTGCACATGAAACTGAGCGATGGGAATTTACTTGTGGTGGTATGTCACTTGGAAGACTTTCCTTCCAAGGCGACATGCTGACCTTTTTAACATTGTCGGCAAGTATATTATGCCACACTGATACATTGATCCAAAAAACGGTATATGTTTCCCCCTTCGTAGCGTAAAAAAAAGAAAAAAAAAACACATTATTTTCAACTTTTCAGCATTAACTCCGTTCACACACGATCGATTAAAAACACAGCCTGGAGCACTGTGTAGCATAAAAACTATCATAAATATCTAAGCTGGCAAAGCCGTTAATTTCTCCGGAAGTAGAGCAGCAATATTTAAATCTTCTTCCTATCTGATGCATACTTACATAAGTCTCATAACTTATGCAAGAGGGAAACGATAGAAATCATGTAAAAATCATTCGAGTTTAATATATTCCTCCGGTAATCGAAAGTTGATACCTGATCTGACTAGATTTCTCTTAATCTTCCTCCGCGGAGTGGACAATTCTAATTTGCCACTCATAAAGACTGGTCATTAGCAGGAGGAAATGGACCTGCTCATGTCTGGGGCACGTGTCGCCCAGTTTCTTTAGGCGAAGCGACAATAATCTCAATTAAAAGGATACACGAGAGCTGTCTAATTTGTTTGCCTTTTCGCCGAGACACAATGGCAGATTGCGAGACTGTCGTGACCTTTCTAGAAGTTGGCCTTTCTGCGATTTCTGCAATCTGGTGAAGTTCTCACTTGCAGGTGACGCCAGACATTTCTATCATAACCGTGGTATCAATGCAACAAATTGGCGAATTTCAAAAGAAATTAGTCATTCGCTGTAGATATATCACCCTTCAATTAACGCAAGAAAATTATTGTAATTCTGAATTATTTGTTAAGTTGGTCTTAATGTTTCAGGGCAGTGTGCATAGAGCTATAATTAAAACGATTATTTTGAACAGTATAAAGACCATAAAAGTAATTACACAAAATTCGTAAGGTCATCCTGTTCTGGGCATACGCTTTTGAAATAAAAAGATAAGGACAGGTTTTGTTCTCCACTGTATTTTTTTTTTTGATAAACTAAAAATGTTTTTAAAAAATTTGCATGTTATTTTTCATGTCAATTCGAAAAAGTAATAAAAAATATTAGTATCTCAAAATATGTAATGCAAGATTTTTTTTTAAATTTGAAATGAATTCATAAGAATGAGTATAGTTTTGAAAAAGACGGATTTCATATAACAAGAAATACCAGTATTAAATATCTTAAATTTAAAATTTAAGTTCGTTGTAGTGACCAAAAGCTCCTTGTAGTCTTGAAAAATTAACATGCTGATACTTATGAAATTGGTTATAACGAAGGTGAATGGACTGTGACAGTACTCTCGTTGAATCCGAGTGCTCTTTATAAAAGGGTTTACTATAATTTTAAATCTTGATGCATATAAATTAATAAAAATTATAGTCTAAAGAAGACCTACTTTTTTATTTTTTATCATTTATTGCTCTTCTGCAATTATCAGCGTTAAAAATGTAGATGAAGGGAATCAATACTTTCTGAAAATTTCGCACCATTACTCAGATCTCGTAAAATTTACATTTTTCATAAAAGTTTCAATGGCATTTCGTGAAACATGCTTCTGAAGAGAAAAATTTGAAGACGTTATCATGAAAAAATATTCTTGCTAAATCCGAGCCATGCTATGATTTTTACCAACCAGGTCTTACATAGGGCACTAAACCAACATTTTATTCTAATTTTCTGCGTTAAACCAGAAGGATCGTGTTAAAATTAATTGCACAGTCGAAGCTGGATTGTATGCGCTTCAAATTAGACTGTAAAACCCAAAGCTATGGTAAAACGTAAAGAGGTTAACATTAATGTATTTTTTCAACGTTAAGTTCCTTGTTTAATTTATTATTTTTTTTCCCGTTTCCTTCAGAAAATTCCAGATGTTTCTTATTATCCCTTTGCACACCTGTTCCCTGACCTTTTTTTCTTTCAAAACAAGAAATTTTCTACAAAGTTCCGAAAACCACCCCATACAAAAGTTTCCACAGAAGTTAACGTTTTTTAATTACGGTAATCACATACGAAACTTTTGATGCCGTTGCACTCTTGAGGCGAAAGTTCTCCGTCTTCTATTACGATTTCCTTCTAATATCGCACTTCCACATCCTGGTAATTTGTCTTCCATTTCATTAGGTATCCAAAAATCAGTATACCGTCAATCATTCCTTGATTGATCATGGATTTATATTCAATTACTGTCATGACCTCAAACTTTAAATACGAAGAAAAATACCCGCGGATTGTCTGCCACGTAGTTATTTTTAAATTACACTATAATCATATATTTCGAAAAGGAATTATTTTCAAATTTTAAACGTAATTAATTAAATAAGTTGAAAACTTAATTGCTGCACATCTGGTTTAGAACATGAAGAAATATTCTCATCCATCCACAGTAATGACTAACTAAATGAATTCTTTTATGAAAACGTTAATTCGTAACGAATTGAAATTTAGATTTGGAAAACTTCCCGGTCACGCATCGCTATTTATGCCAAATATTTATATTTAATTTCAGTTACCATCTATATATATATATATAATATTTAATAAAAATCTAAACTAAACCTTTGATGCTTAATATAATTTCATCACGTGTACATTTCAAGTTAAAATGATATTGGGTCCAGAAGAAAAAATTGTGCTGGATCCTAGCAGAGCCCACACAATTGGCGCGAATTAGTTTGGTTGGCGATGATTGCGCATCTTGGTTTGCCTTTTCAATGAGTGAATTTCATGTTTTGTTCCACGTTTTGTTTTTGCTGGCGCCATCTCGTTCTGGCTTGGCGCTTTTATTCGGTTTGTCGCCCCGAGTGGGCTCTCCTAGCATTTCACCAAAATTGTTATTCTTCCTTGATATTAAAGAAATTTGTTAGTTTTATGGAAACTTGAGAGGTTTGACAATAAGGAAGGCTTGACGCATTTCAATGAAAAATATTTCATTTTTAAGCACTTATTTGGCTTCAAATGGTTGCATGATATAAACTAGAATTACACGTTTCGCTCGTATCGGTTAGTCAATTGCATGATAAAGGAAAACTCTCAAATGATATCATTTTTACCCTAGAAAGTAATTATTTTCAGCTCTTCGTTCGAAGATTTTCTAAGCAATGCCACCTACCATTAATGAATATAAAAGTAAATTGAAGGAAGCATATTTATTTTTAAATGCTATTTTTTCATTTTAATATGACTTTGAATGAAATTTTTTCCCGAAATGGCTACTAAGGAAAATTTGACCTATGTTCCGTCTGAGCGATTTGACCAGGATCAAACTTCTTTAGTTAGTTTAGTATGGTGCTGTAACATTTTGAAGTCCGCAAAATTTTTATTAATTTTAAATTGAAATGTTATTCGAACGCAAATAAAAAAAATCGCTCCTATTAATTAGAATAGTCATTTAGTTCCTGCTTATTTTTTATTTATTTCTAATAGCCTAAATATAACTAAAGTTCCTTTTTCCTACTGTGTTATCAAGACACTTGGATATTTAACCCCTTTTAAACTTTGCACTCACTAGCTATGATTTATTCTGTTGTAACTGAAGTAAATTTTACTTGATGCAAAATCAACAAAACTTATCTGAGAATAACCACGTGACGGTTAAATGTAGTAAATAAATTATTTTGTATAATTTTCTCAGACTCTCTGATGCGTGTAATTAAATGCGTGTAATCTTAAATTGTAAATAGCCTGAAAAAAATATTACACTGTAAAAAAATGTAGCGCAAAAATACATGGGAATCTCTTGGAAATCATTTATCCGAAGTCTCGCATAAAACTGCAGAGACTTAAAAAGATATTGCACTGTGAAAAATTTTATCGCAAAAATACATAGTAATCTCCTTTAAATCATTTATCCGAAGTCTCACGTAAAACTGCAGAGACTTAAAGAGATATTGCACTGTGAAACATTTTATCGCAAAAATACATAGTAAACTCCTGCAAATCATTTATCCGAAGTCTCACGTAAAACTGCAGAGACTTAAAAAGATATTCCACTGTGAAAATTTTTATCGCAAAAATACATTGTAATCTCCTGGAAATCATTTATCCGAAGTCTCACGTAAAACTGCCGAGACTTAAAGAGATATTGCACTGTGAAAAATTTTATCGCAAAAATACATAGTAATCTCCTGCAAATCATTTATCCGAAGTCTCACGTAAAACTGCAGAGACTTAAACAGATATTGCACTGTAAAAAATTTTAGCGCAAAAATACATAGGAATCTCCTGGAAATCATTTATCCGAAGTCTCACGTAAACTTAAGACACGTCTTGTTTTTAACTACGGAGACTTAAAAACGAGAAACTACAAAAACTTTAAAAGAAAGGTAATTACAGAGAATAAAAACAGAGCATTCTGTAAATTGATTGCAACCAATAATGCGCCGCAGTAGTGGCGCCATATCTCAGAGAGTTGAATTTCACCTCCTGGTACATAAAGTCGAGTTTAAATGAGCCCGCGCCGCTTGAAAATGATGCCTCCGGAGCCGGGAAGCCTGGCCGTCAAGAGTAGCAGGGTGCTCGCTAGAGCGGAAGTTAAATTATACGCTGACAATGAATAATCCATTTTTGACAGTTTCTAAACAGGTAGTCACAGATCTCAGGTTTTTCCAATTTTACGTAATTTAACATATCATTCTCTGTAGTTTTACAGAGTGCGGAGCAACAAGCAATTTATAGAGAATCTGTTATGAAGAAACTTGATTATTTGGTTTAAATCAAGTTCTTCGTAAATTTAAAATTCTCTTCTGTACTTTTACAGAAATGTTTTTAGTATGTGCAGCCACAACCAAAAGGATATCATTGAGCTTCTTTATTAAATGATTACTGGAGTCACCAAAAATTTTTTTGAAAATAAAATTGGTGACATTTCTAACTATCAGTCTTTATTAGTTCAAACTAAATCATTTAATAGTTTAGATTAAGATTATTTAGTATTATTTATCGTTAAGTGAAATAATAGCTCTTTAGGAATCCAGGGGCTGTGTGCAATTTATAGAAAAAAATAGTGTAAAGCGCTAACCAACCTCATTATCACTTAAAATAAAAAATAGAAAAATATGTTTGTAAAATGCGAATCCAACCTCATTAGTTTCTCCCTCGCACATCCTAAGCTTAATAGCATAATTTACATCAAGGGGACGTTCATAAATGATGTCACTCTTTTTTCCCATATATCTGACCCCCACGCCCCCTCATTTGTCACAATATGTCACACTTCAGCGCCCCCCCCCCTTGTGTCACACGTCACGCTATGCTGCATAATGCATGACGTCACATTTCTTGTTACCCCCTCCCCTCCCCATGTCACACTTTGTCACAATTTCACGAACCCCCTAACCCCTCGAAGCGTGACATCTTTTATGAATGATCCCCAAATCCAAATAACCGCTCTGGTATTGCATGCGTACAAACAAAAAATAAGAAAAAAAAAACAAGGAATAATGGAAGTCTGCCCCGAAAACTGAAGTGCAGTATAATAAGTAAACTAAGAATATTTAGTTCAAAGCGAAAAGCAAAAATAAATGATGAATTGAAACTTCGGTACTCATGGCATGTCCTGTTAGGCACATTTTCAATAGCATCATCCACTTTAACCATGTTTAATATTAGATTTTTGGTCATTGGATTATTTTATTATACACTAAAAAATTGTAGTTCAACCTTCCACCATAAACGTGGTGAAAATGGTAAAATTTAGCTGCAGCCAACATTTTGGATAAAAGTTGAACCGTCATTATAATGGTGAAGTTTCAACTAGTTTCACCATAAATGGGAAACAAGGAACCATTATAGTGGTTCAACTTTTATCCAAAATGTTGGTTGCAGCTAAATTTCACCATTTTCACCATGTTTTTGGTGAAAGGTTGAACTAGAATTTTTTACAGTGTATGAACAAGTGTCTGACTGATATCTATCTTTTAAAAAAAATAGTATTTTGACTTTTATGTTATGAAAGTCTTAAATTTTGAAGTATGGAGTTGATTGATTGGTTAGCTCACTTGTATTTATTGCCTTAACTACACTGTAAAAAATTCTAGTTTCACCAAAAGCATGGAAAAAATGGTGAAATTTAGCTACAACCAACGTTTGGGATAAAAGTTGAACCATTAAAATGGTTCATTGTTTCCCCTTTATGGTGAAGCTAGGTGAAATTTCACCATTATAATGGTTCAACTTTTATCCCAAATGTTGGTTGCAGCTAAATTTCACCATTTTCACCGTGTTTTTGGTGGAAGGTTGAACTAGAATGTTTCACAGTGCAGCTATACGGTGACATTACGGGTACATAAATTACCTTGTCTTAAAATGAAATTTATATTCAAAATTTAAAAATACCGAAAGCAGGAGAGAAAGAATATTTTTTTATGAATAAATGAAATCGATTGAAATCATTTTAATTAATTCAGTAAATTTTAATTTAATTATTTTTATTTATATTGTAATAAGAGTTACAACTATTTATTATGTAGTTTTTATTTACGCATCTTTTATTCCCTTCTGCAATTTACCTTACTACTTTATGTAGGTATACAATATTTATCTTAATACCTTTTCTTAAAGTACATTATATATTTAAAACGCACGATTTAGCAAATAAATTTTATTCAACTATTTTCAAATCTTATGAGTTTTTGTTCATTAGATAATAATACACTAATTTATCCTGATGTGTAAAACAGTAATACATACTTTATACAAAAAATATACTTCACAAAAAAATAACGCAGGTTGTTCGAAACACTATTAACTTATACGAGACAAATTTAATCTATCCAATTTGTGAGGTCTACATTGACGATTTTAAAGTAACCTCAAAATAAAAAAAAATGTACTACAATCAAAACATTCATTTGCAGGTGTTGAGAGATAGTATTAAGATCAAAAAGCTTCAAAAATTGAAAGAATAAAACGAAAAAGTTTGAATAAAGTATGTTTTTAACTTATCATGAAGGCTATTTTACACGTACTGGTTGAAGTATATTTTGGTGCTGACTGATACCTCTAAAACGTCTGGAAAGCTTAAAAGATTTTTCGGGAAATATTATGATAAGTAGCATTTTCCCAAACATCGGAAATTACAGAGTGCGTAGTATGCAAGTGAAATGTGAAGAATGGGAAAAATTAATTTGATATTAGTAGAAAAACAAGACATAAACTAACACTACATGTATAAAATGGAATCAAAATTTTGAAGAAAAAAACGAGCGTTACAAATATTTGTATTGTCTCTCATTATACTAGAATTGTAGAAAGCATGAGGATGGAAGGGGACAAGAAAAAGATGTGGTACGATCATTTATTGGATCTTGAAGCAATTATATTCTGTTTTGAAAGATCTTGTTGCATCAAAAATTTTGGAAATATTAACAAGGTTTTAGAGATCCATTATGATCTGTGTCTCAAAAAGTACAGATTACGCCGTTCAAGCATGATCAGTTTCGCGGTGTAGTACTAGTACAAATTACTTTCCAAACAGAACTGTTTCATTCTCTAGCATTCTAAGAAATATCCTTGTAAAAATATTTTGTACAAGAAAACCAAGACACGCATATATCACTCGTACTGCTAGAGAATTTGTAAAGAAAAAGGAAATTTTTGGAAAAGGATACAAACGTAATAAAACCTTGTACTAAAAAAAAGTGATTAATGAAGTGGGACAAAGTACATAGATTGTAGAAAGCCTCAAGGTCCAAAAGAAATTTTTAAATGGTGTGCAAGCTATTGAAATTGATTGGGCCTCGATTTGGGTTATATATATTTTTTATTCTCAAAATTTATTCTCAAATTCTTATCCAAACTGAGTTTATTTTCTCAGAGTTTATTTCTCAGTAATCTATGTGATGGCAATGTATTTCGTTCAGTCATAGTTGTTTCTTTGTTTTAAATCTACGTTACTTTCTGCTACAATAAAAGCAATATAGTTTCAGCACTGAAACTCTTTCTGATACTTCCTGTTCCTAAAGGAAGATTAAACGCTGAAAAGCATTACTTGCCAAACAAAAAGATTACAGGCGGACCAACATTTCATTTCCTTTACGAGTATGAATCTCTCTAAACTACGATTGATCTGTTTTACCATTGGCTCTATAATTACAGTCCTGCATCCAGTTTACTTCGTAGAAACCGTGCTATTTTACCTATGTTGATGAATGCTGTGAATCAGTAACAACGTGAGGTTTTCTGACAGAGCAAATAACCTCAATCGATCAGCCTGTGAGTGATCCCCTTGCTTTTTGTAACACGTTTACTCTCTACTGCCTACTCAGAGATATAAAATCTCTCGAAAGTCACTAGGAAATAGCTTAACTTCTGATTATGTCCAAATGTTTATTTTCTTTTGAAAGGGAAAAACGAAACTATTAGTTCGATAACTGTAATGTTTTAAACTTAAAGGGTTGTATGCACTTCACTTTCCATTGGATGTGTAATGCTTCGTGCAAATTTTGCCTGACATAAAGAAAAAAAAATAGCTATGTGCTTTTTTTTTCCTGTGCATTTCATTTGCAAATTATCAACTAGTTCGCTAAAGTTAAAGTTTCACAGATCTTTCGGAACCGTAATGCTCTCTTTTACGAAAAAAAATCAGCTAAAATTGAGTTTTCTTATCTTCGTGATAACCACTGCTCCCAAGAAAGGTTAATAAAAAATATTTTAGATTTCAAACCTTGAAAGTTACAATATATTATTTATTTATCAATAAATATGGACTGTCCCGCAGTGGACCAGTCGGTAGAAGCTGAGGCCGTGGTAGCCTAGTGGTTAGAGCGTCGTACTTCCACCTGGAAGGTCGCGCGTTCGATCATCGCTGAAGACCCGCCATGTACAGTTGGGGATACGTGTATGTAAAAAGTGGACCCCACTACCTCACCCCGTGCGCAAGCAATCCTAAGGCCTCGGCTAACAGGTAGGGGTCTGTTAGAGAACAGTCGGTAGAAGCTCGGTTCCCGCAGAGTACCGAAAATGGAGCAACATTGACTGAGGTCAGTGGTTTGGTAGGGTGACATCCGCTTGCTGCTGGTTGCTTCGGGACCGTGTGCGCTAAAGGGAGCTGGTGTATGTTAAATCCGTCGAGGCTCCAATGCCCTCCAAGTGAAACGATACCCCAGGGGACGGTCTCGCATCGGGAAGTTGGTTGAAAAATTAAGTGACCTCTCAAAGCGGCGGAAGTCGCACTCCTGCCTGCATAGTCCCCCGTTGGACTGAGGAGCGGCGCACCCATTCTCCCTCACTTCGTGCGCGGATACGACACCAACCAATCAATAAATATATACTGCTTTGTTTTATATGCATTGTATTACGAAAAAATTAGGCACCACTCCTCTCTCAAGATGAATGGGGGGGGGGGGCCCATTCATTAATTTTTATGTACATGAGTGTAATTCAAAAAGAAAAACCGGAGCACTGGAGCCCAATAAATTTCTTAGCTCCGGCTCTATTCCAGTTTCGAGGAAAATCTCGTTGTTGGTGCTCCTGCTCCCCGCTCCGATCCAGATCCCTAATTTTTATAACGAATTTTCATAAAAGATAAAGCAGTTTGAAGTATACACACTTTTCAACAGAAGAGATTCTTTAATCATTATCCTAAACGTTTCCAAGGAAGCAGCTACGCTTCTATGACACCCCCCCCCCCCCAAAAAAAAAAAAAACTCCTATAAACATCGGGGCACTGAGTTCTATAACAAAATGGATTGTTATGTGAGCGCCCCATTTTCTTCAGCACGAATGAAACAAAACCAAGAAACAAAATCTTCTTAGAAACTTTTTTCAGCATCGAATCCCACATTTTTATTTTAGTTTAAACTTCATTTTAAGTACAAATCCAAAAGCTCTTCTTTGTAATAAAATAGAATGAGAAACCTTCCACTCAAATTTTGCATTGAGCTCATTTGAAATTCAAACAGTAAATTTTAAACGAGGGTAACAGGGCAACAAATATCCTAAATTAAACCATGTAAAACCGCGGGAAATTGATAGAATGTTAGAATATATCCTGTATTCAATGTTTTGAGCAACCGTATGCCGCATAATATTTCAGCATAACTAATTTCCAGTTAAAAAAAAATAATTGAATATAAACTTCTTTTTAATGGTGAGGCCTCAATGAAGAGGCGTGATAATGCCTCTTGTATCCAAAACTAATGAGACAAGAGGATAAAAACATATTCTTCAATGAAAAATGTTAACCTAATACAGATCTAATGTTAAATCCACTTTCAATGCATGGTAATCTTAGGCTTCGCTGTTAAAGGTAAGGAGTTGAATCGTAGAAAAGTAATGAACAGGTAGAAAAGTAATGAACAAGGTACCTACTAAACCAGCTCTGATTATAGAATCCAATCAAATTTTGCTCTGTCATGCAAATTTTGTTCTTGTTTTTTGAATAAATTAGGTAATTATTTTCAAAAATGGACATCAAATTATCTATAGGTTCTTGATCAATAAGATATTGATCAATTTCAATAGCATCAATATTAAAATCAATAACGACAATAATAATAATTTGAACAAAGATATTAATAATAATAATAATAACAATATTAAATTGCTAAATTCAACGTAGAAAATATATAGAAAGGGCTGAACTGCAAGTTTTAATGACCTTAATCATGGCTTCAAATTGCATAGCACCACCATGGATAATAAAAGTAGATATCGTTGAAATACGGTAGATTTAAACCATTGTGATAAATGAGTTTAACAACACCCCTACAAACGATATTTTGGATGGAACTTCATCTCTCTCAACATCCATTTTGACCTCCAGTTAAAAAATAATAATAACAATAGTACAAAAAAAAAGTTATCGCTGTAAAATGAAATGAAATAATGTTTCTTATAAAGCGTGCGGATTTTTATTTATGTATGAATTTTTAATTTCTCTTTCTCGTTTCCCTTTTTTTAAAGAACTTTTTCTTTCCTCTTCCTTTTGTTTACTCAATTTTCTTGTCAAAATGATTTTTTTCCCACTGTATATTTTTAATGATTGCAACATGCAAAAGTTACCGCTAACATTTTTTACTTAAAAACAAAATACTTTTTTTGACATGAAATCGAAAGTAAAATGCTTACTCCTCACGGTCGCGATTCAACTCGGACAATAATTTCAGGCAAACATATAGAACACAGTTAACTTGCAATTATCAAATCAATTCACTATTAAGCTGACTAAACCAAGATCAAAATTGGTATTTTGATTAGCATGAATTACTGCCTCCTCACAATTATTCGTCTCTACATAAAAGTGCCCCAATATCGTGCTGCAAACTAATTCTTACTTTAATTCATTTTCCACTAAACTGCCCGAAGGCTCTTGGAATGCAAACGGAAGTCCAGCAACAAGAATAGACCCACGCTTCCCCGCCCACAGAAATCGTGCACTCTCCGCAAGGAAAACGATACATCTTTGTGTTCCTGAATTACGTTATAGACAGTCATTATTCACTGTGCACTAAAAAAACGTTAGATAATATTCACGAATGAATATATTTGCTTTTTATCGTGTGTCTGATATAACTGTTGGCATTTTGATTGAGCTTCCATAAGTTTTGTTCTACTTTTAATATCATGAAATATTTTGTTCACCGGCTCCACCTTCCTTTCATTTTTCTCAACTCAACCGGAAGAATTGACTGATCATTTGATATTTGCAGAATAGCGTGGAATGAATAAGTTCAGAAATCAGTCTGATCATAACCCAAAAGCAGAGGTTAAGAACCTTTCTGCATTGGTAGACACATCAAAATTTGGCAGTTGGGCAAAAGACTGCACGAGCAGTCATGCTATTTATCATACTATTTATGAATTGGCATACAAAAAAATTTCTAGAGGTATTACAATTCGGAGAATAATAGTCTAATCATAGCACTAATGTGATAACACAAATGAGTGGTCTAGTTTCAAACCCAGCTACATCCAAAAAATGAAATTTTTCACGGCGGGCAGAAAACTAATATCTAAGAAATTCGAATTTCTAGCTAAGAGCACTGGGATAGACTTTTAACTTGCTGAAATTTTAACACAAAAATGAATTTTCCTTGGAAGATATTTTGAAGGAAAAAAGAAGAGTTGACAAGCATGGTCGATGGTAGGATCTGGTTTTGTAACTAACCGGCACATTTCAAACACATTTTTTAGCATGATACAGCTGCTTTAGAAACTTAAAAAACTAACACCATATGAAGATTACTTTAAACTATTAGAAAGTGCAAAAAAAGTTGAAATCGGAAAAAAGTGGATGTATCTAGTTTTGAATCTAGGCGACTCAAATTAACTGATTGAAAATATTTATGTAAATTGTAAATGTCCGGCCGTTATAAAACTCAAAATGGGAGCATGCGATCTTAGGAGCAGATTCCCATCTTTGTCCAAAATTATTCTCGTTAGTTTTTTTTTTGTAGTCATTTTTTCAACGAGAATCGCAGTACGGGAATGTGGGGTAGAGGAAAATAGCAAAATATTTACTATTTACAGGGCCACCTATTCAATAAATTTTAACTATGTTACATAACATGTAGGTGATTCCGGTCAAAAAATAGTTAACTATAAAGGTAAGCTATATGATAATACAAGACATTTTCAAAATTTGGTGCTCTTGTTGTAATATTTTGTGCCAAGTCAAAAATTGTTTTTACTACTATATAATGATACAATTCCTATTATTAACAGTTCAAATATTAATTATGAGCTACTAAAGCCAAGTGCAGTGTTAATTTATTTCATGTTAGGCTTGTTTTGATTTCAAATCTTTAGTACTATTTTGTCGTACAATTTTTTATGTGCATACGGAGTAAAGTGAAATACATATTTAATTTCACTATGCCCCTACATCAGTCATGAGATACCTGAATTTTTCGTTCATATATTAATCAGATTTTTCATTCGTTCATTTTGATTAACCATTGTTTTTTTACATTAATCAGTAGCTTTATTCATTCGCTCGTTTTAACTATTTGATTGATTTATATATTCACGTTTAATAGGAAGTATTTATAAACCTCTGTACTCGTAAATATGAATCATTACATGCTATTTGGACTACCATAAGACGACATATGAATGCAAGTGGTTAATTATCCCATAGAAAACTATCTCATTAGGAAAATATTTCAATTTTTCACTTTGCACCAAGTTTGGGGCAAAGTGATAATTTTCCACATTTACTTTAACGTAAATTTACTTCCTAGAATGAAAAATAATATTTCAATGCAAGTTCTATTATAAATGTCATAGTTCTCTCTTTATTTAATATTATTTTCAAAACAAATTTCCAATTTGTTCATTTTTAAAAACGTAATTAATGTTAGCTATTTTACTTTACCCTACTTGTATTTTGCTTCCATGATATTTGATTCTCGTGTCATAAACAAAACTCTGGAATAAAGTATCTCGAACTTCAAAACACAGAAACACAGTATACTTTTACTATATAAGAAAACTTACTTCCCCTCTTTTTTTTTTTTTTTTCCTTTTTTGTATTTTTTTTTTTTTTTTTGAGATTTTTGCACTTTATTTAGTACAATTTTTTTACAAAAATTAAAAATGAATACATATAATTTGAAGTTCATGTTAGGATAAGATGGAGTATATTATTTAATTATAAATCCTGCCTAATTTTAAAGGAGTTTTAAAAGTATGCACGACTGAAAGAGTTTTAAAACTATACATATCTTTCACACAAATAATAGTGAAGATCTTGATCGCACAACTATTCGCTAGTATAAAACTATTAAGTACATTAATAGTGTAAATAATTATTTTGTAGACGAAAAATAATGGGCAAGCTAAATAAAATACAAAATCAGCATGTAATTTGTACGAAATCAAATTAAGGTTTAGAAAAAGAACATAATTAACATATAGCAGTAAAAAAATATTAGTTATTCGAATTCTATAAAAAGTAACCGCCCTATTTTTTCTTACTTAAAAGTGCAAATGCCCAAGATTTCCTTCTAAATTTAAGCTTTTAAATAGAAACTAATTAAAACCTTAATCAGCATCGATGCTTTCAATACAGAATGAAATTCATGAGAACACAGGACAAAGTGTAAAAATAAACAATATAAAAGTACTTAATCTGTTGAAAATGTTTTTATTTTAACCAAAATGTGTGACGCAAATCTTCCCATCCCATCAAGTAACCCATCAAGACAGTTTGTGACCCTTGTCACAAACTGTCTCAATTTATCGAAACCCCCTCGCCCCTCGAAGCGTGACATCATTTGTAAATGACCCCATAGACATATTGGGTCATAAAAATATAAAAATAATTTAACTTTGTGCAAATAAACTATATCAAGCTGCTTTTATTCACATTGGTTTACAGATAATTCTTAAGCTATATAAGCTTTATTTTTGTTGTTTTGTATGCTTCATTTGGATGTTTTGCATCTAGAAGCTCCCTGTCGAATTGAAAAAGGGCTTCCAAGCAATCCCGAAACAGATGTCTGCATTTTAATGCTCATTTGTGCTTTACAATAACGTGAAATTATTTTTTATTACATATTGGGTCATTTTATTTTTTCCTAGGTAGTTATGTTTTTTCAAAGAGTTTCTCATTCCGCATCTTCCAGTGCTCCAGTGCTTGATCACTCTTTCGTACGTTCTATAGTCCGTGCGTATTTTCTTTTTTTTTTTCTTCTTCTTCTCTGAATTAAATCCATCGTCCGCTCACCTTGACACATCGTCTCTGATTTGAGTTACGACTCGTGGCTTCAGACACCAAGACGAGCATTGTACGAGTAACAGGAACTCATCAGGCGGAGAGGGACGTATTTCGGGCGCACAACAATAACGGGCTTTTCTGTCACGGGTCGTGAGCCTTGGAAAGGAATAGGTGTCTGGGACCGTTCGTCAAGGCCCGTACACAAGCACAAACCCACTTCAATTAACGGGTGCTCGGTGGAGTGGGTCCTGCGGACAAAGCTTTAATCCTGTTCATCTGGGATGGTAAAGGTCGGATTAGATGTAATTCACAAAAGTGTATATTATAACGAGGTGTTAAAGGAAGTCTTCCTTCTCATTGGAGGCCTAAGTTTAGATCATGTGTTCATGAATACACTGTCAAAAAAAAACTGACTTTTCAGAGTGTTTTTTGACTGATTTTCACGGAAGATTTCCGTAGTACTTCAATACATGGTTTTTCCTTCCAAAAACGGAAATATCACGTCCTGAAAATACGAGAACGGAACTTTTCCGTTTTACGGTTTCTGTATTTTCACAACCTGATTTAGATTACGGAGAAAAGAGAAATGGAAATTCTGTCAAATCTTGGGGAAAATATTATCAGAAACGGGATATATCCAGCAACTCTGCTCCCGTATTTTTTCCGTTATTTTCAGGAGATTTTTTTACAGTGTGCTTACTTTTCAGCTGACTGTAGGTTGGTGAAAAACAACGTATTAATCTAAGGTATTAGAGATGGAAAGATGAAGAGTTCATACACGTATCACGGCTTCCCCAGGCTATCCTTTTTCAGTGCCTCGAAGTTAAATAATTTGGTAAAAATATAAAATTAGTTTATACTAGACATTATTACTACAACTTACATTTATCAAGTTCTAAATTAGTAAAAAAATATGTTAAGCGTGTGATAAAGAAAAATTAATGCATTTCGATCGACAAACTGCAAAAATCTCAATTTATCCCAGACAAATGTCTTCAGTTATTTAGATGCTCCTTCATTTCTGTAGATTCGCGATTCTGCTGTGTGGGAGCACTCTCAGAAATGCATGCTCAAATCTCACGAAACTTTCGTCGTATTTGACGAAATGGCTTCGTGAAAAATGCTCCGAGTAAACCTTTCGTCAAATAGGCGAAATTTGTTTAGTAACTTGTTTAATTCACGTGATCACGAGAGGAAAAATCGTTGTAAAAGACGAAATTTTCTTGACGATTGGAGAATCTTCGAAAGTAAGAGTTCTATTCCTGAGAATGAGTATGGACTTTCTTTCTAATTTCCCCTATCTCCCCCAAAAAAAATTTCAAAGGAGAAAAAATATAAGCTTTTGGTTCTTGGTTAGTTATTATATAAACCGCAGTAATACTTAACTCACGGAAGGGGAGGGAGGGGAAAATAGCCGCATTGCGCACTCTGTATCCAAGCCTGAGCTATAGTAATGTAATGAAATTGAATCCTGATCGATCTAATCGTAATATATACTCTCTAAGACACAGAAAATCCTGCCTTTGTGCAATTCAAGCATGCATAAAGCTCTTTTTTCCATTTATCCTCACTGCTAACTTTTTCTTCTGTGTTATATTTGAACAAAAGTTTTCAAGCACTTTTTGTATGTAAGTCGAAAGTTCATCAATGTTAATCAAAATATTTCATATTATTACTGTTTATATTAAAATGCTATAGAAAGATGTCTAATTCCCTCTTATTTAGTACTTATACTTATTTAGTACTCAATACTTAGTACTGAAAGATATTAAAGTTGTGTGTCTGACAATTCAATCTGATTGGTGGTGCAAAAATCCCTAATTTGCAACGAGCCTCATGTTGTGTGTTTACTATAGATGTTCTAGAATTTTGATTAAAATTCAATCTCTTATACCACAACAAGGCCAATAAAATTTAATCTCTATTCAAGATTTCGAGATTTAACTCACTTTAATAATGGATTTTTCTCCTCTTCTTCAAAAACCACAGTTTTTTGTGCCTTATAAAATGTTCGTCGATTCAAAAATTTATCCTTTTTAGTGTGCAGCTGACTGACTGCCGCCAACAAGTTATTATGTTGATTGCTCACTCATTAAAATAACTAAGAAGCTGCATTGTTTTATGAAAAAACAGAAACGGTTGTTAAATTTATCTGGAGTAATCACTGAATCCCTAGTAGTTGGCATACTATCAATTACCAAGGAATTAGCAATTGTTTCAGTATCTTATGCTTACTTTTGAATTTCTGATTAGCAAAGTTTTATTGATGCCAATGAGTTTTTGTAGAAAATATCCAGTCAAAGGATGACAATAAACGTGAACTTAGATATCATTCTTTAGGAGTTCGGCATTTAATTTTAACTTTTTCTTCCTCTTCTTTATGAACAACGTAAAATTACCAGAAAACCCCAGGAAACTCAATTGACCACAAAATTACATTGCATTTAATTTTCTATGATCTTAAAATAAAATCCCAGAAGAGGACTTAGCGATCCTGAAACAAATGTATGCAATATTTTGGTAAATTTGCTTCTTTAATAACGTTCATTTTATCATGTACTGTTTCTGCTCAAAGGTAAAAAAACGTTGTACTTCCTAATTAGTTAACTATTTAATTTGTTCACACAACCTTCTTTATCTCAATAGCTCCACTGCCATGAGAGGAAGACAAAATCAAACAGAAGACAGGATTTAAAAAAAGAAAAAGAAAAATGAAACTTCTCTCATCTTCTCTTTTGGTCAGATACAAAACAGTTGACCGATCTAAAACTCGTTTAAGCCCGTGCCCTCGGGGCTCGTCGGCATCAACTGTCCGTTACCTAATTTGCAGCTCTTTTTATTTTCTTCATTCTGCCTAACGTCTTTTTTTACCATCTTCCAATTGCCGCACAATTACGGCCGCTTTATCCTACTTTCTGATTACATAGTAATAATCTGTGCCCAGATCTCCGGTAGAACACCTAGATCTTATTATGATTTTTTATTTATTTCCTTCTGCTTTTTGCATTTTTGTTTATCAATTCTGAACTTTCGTTCCAAAACTGCCATGACACGATTTGGTCGCCGAGATGCTAATCTCCTCCTCTTGATCAATCCACTCTTTGCCATTTTTTTGCGTACGCAAATTTACTCAAATGTCCACTGGCATTGATGGATTACGTTCATTTGCCGGCTAATTACAGTTTTTGGATAAAAAAGCAATCAATGAAAACTTTTCCAGGGTTCGCATTAACATAAATCCATGGCGCACGATTTGCGTGCTCATTTTCATGGCGTCGTGGCCAGTTAACACTTAAGTTGCAATTACGCAAATGTTGAAGTTATGATGCGAAGGGTAAGAAGTGTACCAGGAGGATTAAACATTCATTCAATGAAACTCAGTTAGAGAACCTTCTCTGATCTTGTACTGAAGAAGGACAATATTAAAATGTATCTGCTTATGTGAGCTGCTGATTTTGCTGTTTTTGTTCAATTGTTTGTTTATAGATTTTGATTGTATTTTCAAAAAAATTTGAAAAGGAGCTATAGTTCGGAATGAGCAGAAATAATACTTCAATGTACACGAAGATCAAGGGTGGAATGATGAGTATGGCATAAGAAAAAAATGCTCGAGTTTTTAGCTATAGAGGGCTGAGGCTCTCCATAACGCTGATAGGTTCGATTACATTGAATCCCAGTGTGGCGGCTATTCCATGAATTGCATGTTAAATCAGCTCTACACTGTTCAATGTACATGAATGAGTTGGCTTTTTAATTAAAAAACAGCTCTCAGGACATTCAGCAGTTGTGGCATTCTTAAATAGAAAGCCCGTCCCACGCGACAAGCTAATGATACACCATATGAGAAGAATCGGTCTTTAGTGTCCTGCAGCCAAAGCACAGGAAAAGCAACAACGACATTGTTTTTAATTGTCCTTATCCTAAGGTTAAAAACCATATTACCCGATTTAACGGATGCGGCTTTTATCCTCAGTACAATTAAAAATCGATTTCACTATTGTTTTCGGCACTAGGACAATTGAAAATTTATTTTTCTCACGCAATGTGGGCCTCTTGTCGTTGTATGGTCTTTCTATTAAGAGTGCGATAACTATTGGAGGTAAGTATTTTTTCAGTAAGTAAACGATACAGTCCTGCATATTGAATAATGCAATTGGTTTAACATGCAACTCATGCAGTAACCGTCGCTCTGGGATTCAAAGTTCACTGATAGACGAACCCGTTTTGCGCGATGACAAGTCTTCCATACCTAAAATTTCCAACTATTTTTTTCTTACGCCACACGATTTACTGTTGAATAAAACGGAAAAAAATCTACATGCTTATACGTTGTCAAAAAATGTTACTACCTTTATCATAAAAAAGAGCAAGAAAAACAGAAAGAAGGACAATTAGAAATGCTCACCTTTGCCCTCATTTCGGAAAGTGACAAAGAGCTCAATAAAAATTTAAATAAAAAGAGCTGCTAGCGATTTTCGTTAATTTTTATTAAAGCTTGCTGACAGATGCTGTTAAAATTTTGAAATTTATTTCATTTATTTATATGTGTTCAATGCTAATTGATTCGTCCTTAAAATCAATCAATCAATGAAGACGATAGTTGAAGGGGGATAAAAGAAAGAGGGAAAAAACGAAAAGGAGTTAAAGCTGCCCCCTCTTAGGTAGTAAAGTATTAGTTATAGCAACTCCGTTTTTACAAAATATAAAAACTACAACTTTTATTAATATAAAATGTGGATGCAAATATGTAACTGAAATGTTGCTTGTTTTTCTAGGTACAGCGAATAATTTTAATTTATTTCAATGTAGAATAAATAAAAAATAAGATTAGTTATGTAATTTTAATTTTAGTCAGAAGCTCTTCTCAGATTTTATATATTCTCGCGAACTAAAATAATTGCTTTATGTCTACTATTTATTCATTAATGCTTTCTAAGACTTCATGTAGAAACTTTTTAGAAAAATCCTATTATTCTTTCCGCATCTCTGCTACAAGCTCGATGACTGGTCCAGTAACATGTACAATATTTTTATATTGTATGAAATTGAAATAAACATGTTTACCATGATGTAGGAAAACGTGATAAATGGAAAAGATTTCGAAAGCGAAAGTAAAGAACTTTTTTTAAAGATTAAATTTTCAAGCCATGCCAACCCATGCCTGTAGAACCGAATTTCGGCTGTAAGCATTTGGGCTATTATTTTGTTTCACATTATTTATTCAATGCTTTAATAACTAAAACTATAGTGCAAAAAAATCGTAATGATATTTAGTATGCATTAACTTTTGTTTAGTTCTCACGTTAAACAATCTCTGCATGCATTTTCCAACGAAAATCTATTCACTTCAAAAATAAAAGTTCAACATGCAGATCTTATTTCACCAATACACCTTGCATCATTTCAAACGTTCGTTGATTCATTTGTTGAAATTAATCTTGATTCTTAGTTCCTAACATTAAATCACACGAAATAATTTCAGATAATAATAAATCTTCCGCTGAGTTTTTAATAGATTGTGTTTCATTCCAAATACATTTTAAGGTGAAGAATTGAAGACTTAATCGACTTTGCCTGTCAGAAGGACGGGCGATATATCAGAATTGAGCCCACAGAAGAGACGAAGCAATAAATCGTCAAATTTCCTGACGAGATACTTTTTTTGTTCGTGCAGACATTCAAAATGAACGAGGTGAAACAATCGATTAATTTCCAACATGAACAGTGAAGCACAGTCCCGATGACGTCCTGCCGAGAAAAAATTTCCCAGGTGCTCAATCTCCAGAACAATTTTAAATCAATGTTCCAGACAGTGTTATGCGTTTCCTTTTGATGTCCATTCCACACCTGCGGGAAGTCCATTACATTCTTATGCACGTACCTATGTCTGCCCATACAAAGAATTGAATATAGGCGTGTCATCCCCATGATTCGCATATTTGCTTTAGATTTTAAATCTCGTTATCGTCACGGAATAACTACTACTAGATTTAAGGTGCAGTGCATGGCGATTTGATCCAAATAAATTAGCTGCATAGAGGAATCAAAATATAAAGCCCTCTTTAGAATAAAAAAATTGTACACATCCTCGCACAAATATTTTAAGCAAGAAATTACCCATAGAAAAAATGCCATTAATTTTCTTATTATTTTCAAAGATAACTCGGAATCGAAGAGACTTACATTTCCATTAAAAAAATATCTTCAAGATATTTTGCTAAGCTTAAGATTTCTTGTAATTTTGCAGTGGTAGATTATAAATTTCACAATCATTATCAGAGTTTTTATTGTCTTTAGAGTCTTTGGTTTGATTGCACTTACATCAAACGCGCTTTGTCAGACCTCCTTCCAATCTCTAGTACATAGGTCGTAATTTCTATATATATTTTTAAAAAGTGTGTATGAGCCTCTATTCTTTAGTGCTTAAATTCATGCGTAAATAGTCTGAGATTTCAATGTCGATTCTGTAAAAATTCACCGAAAGAGCAAAGAAATGCTGGAGCAAAGCTCTAATGCTTGAGACTAAAAAAAATTGATGGTGGCCAGTGGCCGGTAAACCGAAAAAAGTTAGTCGCCACTTTGAAATTGTTGGTCGCTACTTTGAACCATGTTTCAAACTGATCCCCCCTTCCCCAACCACGGCTTCATTTTGCATACAAACATTCGCATACATATACCTCAAAGTACACTTCGTCACAAAATTACACAAAGCCCTATTTTTAAAGAATTAATAATAAATTATAAACCTTTTCTAGTCGTCAGTTTTGGCGACAGACATAACATTTTGTGGTCGCCAAAAAAAAATTTATAGTCGCCAATGGCGAGTGGCGACCGTTAGTCTCGATTTTTAAACGCTCCCACACAAATTACGCTCTGCTAATTCATCCTGAACGTCTTCAGTAGCCAAGTGCACAACCCTTCAACTCGGTATCTTCTTCCAGTACTATACATTTAACGTTTTGTTTTTGGCCACTACAGTTCACTAATCCTGTAGTAAGTTGACCACTTGGCGTGTGGTGATCAACCTAGACAGGTAGTCAACTTATGAACTGTGGATTTTACTGCTACTATTATTGTTTTTATTTTGTCATTTGTTATTCTGCATTCGTTCTTTTTTAAATTAATTAAACTATTCTTGAACATAGTTAGCTTCGTGTAGCAACATTACTTCAAAATACTAAATATCTATTACAACAGCAACAGATTTAACAGTTATCTAAAGTATCATTAGAGAAATTAAATTTGAATAGTTTATGGTGTATCACATAATTTTTAAATTAATTGAAATGAATCTCGTAGTAATTAATAAAGTTACTTATTTGATATAATTATTTCCTAAAAATACATAGCCATTTCAAAAGGCTACGAAGGAAAGGCTAAAAAAAAAACAACAACAAAAAAAGAAGCATCCAATGGAATACTGGACGAACATTGCAGCACAGAAAATATCCCGGAAAAATTATTTTAGTTATTTTTATCTTTTTTAAAATAAATAATTTGTGGTCAACTTACACAGGTGTTTCTTTAATACTTCCCGTCAAATTTGATGAATATGTTTGTAGTACAGACAGGTGGTTCGTACAGACAGGTGGTGAAGTTACAAATGTTGCTCTATTTTAACTAATACACGGGTAATTCTGTTCCTTACAAAAGCAGTTAACTTAGACAGGTGAGAAGACAGGTTGACAGCTTACAATGGGGGTCAACTTTACAGGTTTTACTGTAATTTAGTTTTAAGATATTTTAAACAAAAGTTATTTTATTTAATACTGTCGAAGTACTGTGCTGGTTAAAAGTTTCTCGAATTTATTAAGTGAAACCGTGTTATAAGAGGTCGCGCTGTATAAAGGCTCCCTGTATCGATCGCCTCAATAGTCAGCCCCCTCAGAAAGCTGCGATAACTATTCATTTCACTGTTGCCAAAAAGTTTTACTCTTGAATAAATTTAAATTAGCCATACATAACTAATTGCATACATTTAATTCCAAATTCAAATGAGAAAGCGAAGTAATGAATAATACCGGAACAACTTATATTAAATTGATAGTCACCAATGTAAAGTATTTAAAATCTAAAACGTTGGATAATCGAACGGTCGATTGAAGGGCAAAATCGATAATCGATCATAGAAAATAAAGTTATTTTAACAATGGAACAGGGGGAATAATTGATTGATAATCTCAAATATAAAGTGCAACGTTTATATTTGAGAGTTGTTGAAGGTGACTCCAACCGTCCAACCACTCTCCCCCAGAGATGAAGAGAATTGAACAATCTTCTGAAATGGAAAATCTTTACGTATGTAGCTCTTCACCTTGTTTAATGATGGCTTTCTTTTCAAGAATAATTTTATAATTTATTGAAGTTGCAAAGAATAGCACGATTAAACATATCATTAGAATGCTGTGAACCACCAGCTGATTACTACCCATCACTTGCAGCTTAAAGGTATATATATTACGGAAAGTCTTTTAAATTTAAAGAACATTTTGTATAAAAAGTACAGTGAGTTCGCGTAATGTGTTCTATTTTTTGTTAATAGCAGATACAGCGTCAAAGCAACAAAAAGATAGTTGGATAATTTGATAAAAAATCAAAGCACGTATTTTGAGAAATAAAGATCTGATAGATAGTAATTACAACTTTTTTGAGCAAAATTTCAGATAAAAAAGATATAATTAGTACAGATTGTTCATAACTTTAAAATCTGTGGGTAACGTAGATGATGAAATATTTTCTGTTATCTTGAATATCACTATCTTTTACTTTTAATCACCTAACGGCATAACCGTTACTGATAGTGAGAAGTTTATCACTAATTAAATGTTCATTTTATGATGTTTTATCATCTAATTGAGTTTTGTCTCGATAAAAAAGAAAAAACTAATACGTAGAAATTTTACAAGTTATTGTTATTTCTTGTACAATGCTTTATTTTATTTATTTATTTTTGTTTCTAAAAATTAACAACATAAGGATAAATATATGGTGGATAGTAATTTCAATTTTTTTGAGCTTAAAAAGAGATATAATCAATACATATTGATTAACATGAAGACCTTGAACCATTTCCTACGGGTTAAATGATACGGGAACGTTGATTCGGAGAAAAATTTGAAGCCAGTATGAAAATCGTATATGATTTGTGCTTCATTGGTAATGATGACCAATTTCTATGTAGGAATCTCGGATGAATAAACGCTTAAGCTAAAATATTTGCTAAATATTAATGCAATAGTTTCGTTTTCATTGTGTGAATTGCTATCATTAAAATAAGCACTTTACCGTCCTTTACCGTTTTGATCAGAAAATATTTTCTAATTTCTAACTTGTTAAATCAGCTATGTAAGCCTAAGGAAAATGTGCATAGTATTTTATACGTATAGCTATATACATAATGTTTTTCATAAGTTTTAGGGTGCTGTGAAATGTTTCATTGTTTAAAAAGGAGTGATGAATTGAAAATAACAGAAGTGATCAGTTCTACACAAAAAGTTTTTTTTTTATGTTTTTCATTAAAAAGTTCTAATGCTAGAAATCTGACTTGATCCTCAATTTTATGAAGGAAAAAATTAATGTGCGCTCATTTTTTGGTTTATTTATGACTTTCAAATATTAAATGGCTTATCATATTTGCAATACAAAATAATTATGTATTTTTAAATACTAACGCAGTTTTGTAAGCACACTTGGGAAATTACTGACGTAACGTCAAATTTCCTATGACTTAGATAACGTTTTGAGAGAAAAGGCGGGAAGCAAACACTAAGATTGAAATTTTATCTCAGAGCAAAAATCTTTCCAATTTAAATCTTGGAGAATATTTTATTATATTAGCTAAAGAATTATAGCTTCCAATGCACAATAATACTAACTGGTGTTTAAAAATGCTAGAAAATAGTATCAATTTCTCCTCTCTTTGCAGAATTCCTTGTTTGAAGTAAAAGAAGTAAAGAAAAGAAAATTCAGCTTAGAATTTAAATTTAGATTTGCATTTTAATGAAACACGAGTAAATTTTGACAATTTAATCATCTCCGAGTTCATTTGACGAGATTTTTCTTGGCGTCTGGGCGAGCGACTCTATTTGGAAAAGGAGGATAATTTCCGAAGTTACATTTTAAGTGTTCATTTGTTCTTTTTCCCTGTGTTGAGGTACTCCATTTTTGGTTTAAGTCTTCAGCGCAACTAGAAAAGAAAAGCTGTTCCTTATTCTTCATCTTTCTTTCACTCCTCACCCCTATTTCGCTGAAATCGAAACCAACCTGACACATGCGCAAATGCAAGAAAGGTCGCATCTTAGAAAATCAGACAGTCTCTCAAAAACTCAAAGAAATATGTTTGTCGTAAAAAGTTCACCTAGACTTGTATAACGTATAGTTGTACATTTCCTTTTGTGGTTGCAACCGGACGTTATAAGAGGGCTCATTCATACAGAAGTTTGGTAAGACCTCATTTGGAATATGCTGTTCAGTTTTGGTCTCCGTACCTAAAAAAGGATATTACCTTATTGGAAAGGGTTCAAAGGAGGGCTACTAGATTGGTAAGTGGTCTTTCAGACTTAGATTATGAGGTTAGGCTTAAAAGGCTCAATATGTATAGTCTTGAGCAAAGGAGAGTTAGAGGGGACATGATTCAGTTGTTTAAATTCATTAAAGTGGGAAATGTTGATGGACTGCAGCTATGTGCTGAAAGTAGAACCAGAGGTCATTGTTTTAAGCTTTTCAAATCTCAGGCTAATCTTGAAATTAGGAAACATTATTACTTCAATAGGGTTATAGGCAATTGGAATAGTTTACCAGAAGCGACTGTTAATTGCAGTGGGGTAAAAACGTTTAAGAAATCTCTTGCTGTTCATTGGGGACTGCTAAATTGACTAGGACCAGCCTAGCTGGGCCCTGAGCCTGTTGCTGGTCGTGACTTTTGTATTTGTATTTGTATTTTCCTGTTTTCTTGTGGAAAATCAACGTTAATTTCTAGTCGTTTTTCGGATCAAGAATATTTTCTCCAATGAATCATTCAATCCCTCTGTCAAATAAATATTTCGCGCTAGACATGAACTTCACAATATTTTCTTTTATTATTACAGTAAAACTCCTCTATAGCGGACACCAGCGGGACAGGAATAGTTGATCGTTATAGAGAGGTGTCCGCAAAAGAAGGGTTTTTACAATACTCAACGCTTCGCTGGCGGGGAATTAAAAACTCTCCGCCTTAGAAGGATTTCCCCATTCGTAGGGCGTTCGTTAGGAGGAGTTTTACTAAATTCAGCTTTATTGTACACAGTTAAAGAAGTTTTCTAACCCCAAAACTCAACCAATGGCAGTTCACGTGGTGTCGAAAGGGGATTCGCGAAAATAATATTTCAATGGCGGAATTTTATTGCTAGTACAAAAGAAAATCGAAATAATGAATTTACATACGTATTAGGACAGAGTGTGAAGATTATTTTTGTAAATAAATTGTTTTCCTGATAAGGCGTAAAAGTTGTGAACTGGCATAGAAAGCATAAGTACAAAATTTGAAAAGCACTAAATTCTACTGTTACTTGATTTCGAAAATTTGAATCTCAAAGTGATAAAGCATTTTAATGCTCATTTGTGCTTTAAATTAACGTGAAATTATACTTTTTATTACAGTCTCAAAGTGGTAGTGAACGGTATTCAATGATCTATATTGAGTTTTGAAAGTGTGTTTCTCCTACCATTTCCCACGTTTTCCTCGCTAACGCGAAGAATGAGTTGAAAATTGGAAAATTTACTAAAATTTAAAATGTTGCATAGGTTTTTGCTAATTTCTCATATACAGACCCCAAAGTTGAACTCGAAGATATTTATTCATTATTTTTTAAAATTTTGTACTCACATATAATCGCACTTTATTCGAACTTTTGCGAATTTTGCATATTTCAATCCGAAAGGGTAACTAAACGATATTTTTTGACTGATTCAAAATTTTGTAGCACGTAGATTTTTCATGCTGTTCCACAACTTTTTCACACTACAAGGAAAATAATTTTTAAAGATATTCTTTGCGAACGCATACGTTTACTGCCCTATTAATAATTAAAAAGAGCAAATAATAAAAAAATTATAGTTTTTATTTAAGCTTAGATTTTTACAATTATATTTCAATTTCGTGTTATGAACTGTGCAGTTTGGAAAATAAATGCGCTATAAACTTTTAATTTCTTTACCCCTTACTTCCAATTACAGAAGGGTTTCACAAGGCGAAAAGGGGAACCACTGATATACGGTATCCTAAACAGGTTTTCTTGTTCAGAATTTTAAGTTGATTCCAAACGTAAGTTGACTCGATTTTCTAAACTGCACTGATCTGTACTGCTTATGTATGCTGAAAATGTCTTAACAAAACACTTTACAAATGTTTTAAGGAAATCCTAATTCTTTGTAATAAATTAACAGGAGGTGTAACATCTTTTTTCTTTGCACTAAGAAGTAAGCTCTTGCAATCAAAATGAAATTCGGGTTTACAGTTATTGCTCAATTGGCAGGATTATCGAATCACACAAAGCATGGAGTAACAAAGATTAACTGCTCTTTTCCAAGAGCAAAAACAAGACCACACTATTTGCATAAACTTTCACGGAGAGCGATAACTAAACTCGACGGCACAATTATGCACTTCAGAAAGAAACTTTATTGCACAGCCTCACGATTTGACCCTGTAAAACAATTCTCCGTATTAATTTATTCCATCGGTACTTCATTACGTGCTAGTGCACTACCGAATAATCGCTGAAGCATGTGCTGAAATTTGCATTCATCTGGAGATGAATCTTATGACTGAGGTATGTTTCTTTCCTTTTCCAGAAGGATTCCAGATCAGATGATCGTGCGAAATGAAGAGACACAACGTTAACCCGACGCTGTGGATTCTAGTCATTGCTCTTCTTCTGAAGAATTGTAAGTACTTCATTGAAATTCTTAAGCTTCTTTTTCTTGTCTCTCAACGTGATGCCATGTGTGGTTTTCAATACGGAATCCTTGCGGAACAGTTGACGAAACTAGTTGAATTTTGATTCTACTTCTTTTGCTTTTTATAGTCAGTGGCACCTGCAGAGGGGCTTAACCCATTTTGGTGCGTAAACGCACCATTTCAATAAAGATTTTTTTTTTAATTAACAGTGTGACATATATTTTTCACTAATTATATTTTTTCTGCTACTTTTAAGGATTTTGAAGACATCTATAAAATATTAGTAATTCAATTGGAGTACACATTTTCTGTTGAAAAATTTTCAAAAGAGCTTTCGGTAGAGGTCGAAAACGGGTGCGTTTGTTCAATGACTTTATAAGTTTAGCGACTACTGCCGTATATGATGTAGTGTGCAAACATACACGACTTTTAGTGGTTCAAATGGCAAGCCATTGGCATTCAAAATAATTCGAAAATTTCCATAGAATAGACATTTAAGTTCAACAATAATACAGATAGCTCAACTAAATGATTTTTTCACTAATTTGGCCATAAATATTTTCTATGCAGGAGACTTTTTTTGAAAATTTGGATAGTACCTATTAACTTTAAAGTAACAGCATTAATTGAAATAAACTTAGTGAGTGGAATGAAATAATAATGACATCCTTGTTTGAAAGAATTCGCTGTTTAATAAATATAACTTGTACAGTAGTCAATAAAGATTATATAGATAAATTTACTTATTAAAAACATAGCCGGCATGATGGCGTCGTGGTAAGGCGTGGAATTCGGACGTCCCAGGTCTGGGGATCATGCCTGGCAGTGTCGGTGGGTTTTCAAGATGCAGTAAATCGTCTGCGCACATTTCGTACAATTATGCGGCATGCAAATGATCCCTTGAGTAGACATTTGGCTTGGATGCTCTCGGCTCAATTAAATCCCTAGGGCAATTTCGTATCAACAGAGTCCGGATGCTCGCCCTTTCAGGCGGAGAAACCGGACGTCAAAACTCTCATGCGGTGAGGACACCACACTCATTGTGGTGCCGCTGGAAGAGATGGTACCAATATCTCGGGAACGCGCTAGGTCTGCAATTGGTAGAAGCCAACAGCAGCCCATTATGAATAAAACTTACTAAAAACAAATTATCAAAAAAAGCAATTAACTACATTTAGAAATTACATGTAATCATTCTTTGGTACTTGAAGATGGCATTATGAATAAAAATAGAAAACCCGAAATATATAAGTTAACCGTCATTTATAAACTATTTTCTCATGCTGGTTTTGCAAAAGTTATAACTGACTATTTTCTCTAATCAATTAATGTGGATCAGTGGCGTACGCAGAATTTTTTCAAGGGGGGGGGGAGTCATAATTTTCTGACATTACTAAAAGAAATTCGAGTCTGTAATAAAGCACTATTACTTCTCGAATTTAGACAGCTAGACAATTTTGACTTTTTATTTAGACAACATTGTTTAGTTAAATTTTTATTGGATATTTTAAGTTTAAGAACATAACTTTTTTGTAATAAGAGGTAGCATATTTTATTTTTATTAAAAAGTAGGAATTAATCAAGCCAGAAGAACTACTCATAGTGTAACATCTACCTAAATAATAACCGTATAAATATTAATATTCTATAGAAAAGCAATGAAGATCAAGAATACGCCCGTACTCATATTTATCTATTCTTAAACGTGTGTGTGACATGAACAGGTGCATATTGAAAACGTGTGATTGTATTTTAAAACTCCCCCCCCCCCCTCCTTTCATTATTCCTTGAATCGGAATACTCAGGAAGATTTTAATTAGAAGAAAATAATATATCTTTAACTTTGGAGTGTGCCAATTCTAAAAAATAATAGACCACATAATTTCTACTAAAATTTTTATTTTTGCCATTTTGTCTGAGCTTAAGGGGGGGGGGGGTAAACACCTAACCCCCCTCTCTTGCGTACGCCACCGATGTACATATTTCGGATCGGTTAAAAAAAACTCCGCTTGCTATACCTGATTACCACTCACGAAAATTAACAGTCGGCATAGCTACTAAACATTAAGATGCACTTATCTTCCCAAAATGGTGTTTTGCGAGATGCTTCTAAACTTTCGATTTCATGTTTATGTTAAGGTTATTGGCATTGTTTTTCCAACAATCTGAAATTAATTTCTTATAAAGGCAAATTTAAATAAAATACATCAGACTTTGTCAAATTTATTATTGCTATAAAATTACAAAATATGCGTAATACGATGACTGCTTACATGTCCATATCTTTTCAGAATTGAACCAATACATTACCCGGTTAAAACTTTTCCAAAATAATAAGACTTATGATCCAACACCGCAAAACCCTTCAGTTACTCAACTTCTATTCAACTCTCCTCCATGTCAACGTTTAAGAAAACTCAACACGTGTTACTCTCACTGGATCAGAAAAACCAAAAGCAGATGTGAAGTGCAGATTGTTGAATGCTTTTCCTTGCTCTACTTGCCACGGTTAACCTTCAATTCGTGGTACGAAACCGTTAACTCCACTGTAGAGGGGTTTTCTGTACAGTATCATTACCACTTTCGCTCAGAATTATAAGTCCGTGACGAAACAGCAATTAATATTCCCTCTGAGCGAAGTGAAATGAAAAGATCGTAGAAAACTGATTTCTATAAAGCAAAAATAGCTATTACTCTTCCCGTTAATTTCTACCTTTCCAACTCAAGTGGAACTTCTGATCGTTGCAGAAATAAAGATTATAATGCAAATCGTTTGAAATATAATGTTCCAAAAAAGAATGGAATATTTTTAGATAATTGAAAAACGTAAAATCAAAGTTGCCTGCTAAATATAAATCACAGAAAACTTTGAAATATTCATAGAAAAATGTTCTAGAAGGGAAAACTAAAAACATATTTGATTGAAACTTATAGTCAAAGTGATATAGTATTTTAAATGCGTTTTATTTTTAAAAAAAATAATAATAAATTCTTGAATTCATCAATTTTCTATTTTATTGATAGAAATAAATACTTATCTTTTAAAAATAATATTTCATGACTTTTAGACATAATTACAAGTTTTTTTTCCCCCATGTTCTGTTTGTTCTCCATTTTTGTGAATAATTTTTAAAATTCTCAGAAAGTGAGTTTTAGAGGGTATTATTAAACCGATTTTCAACTTATAGGATTCTGTTCCTCTTTCTAAATTCACTGCTAAAATTTACATGCAGTCACCAGTAAAAAATTTTCAAACGACCAATTACTTATTAGGGGACGGAGCCCCCTAATAATAGTAATAATAAGTAATAATAAAATAATAATTATTATTATTAAACAACTAATTGAAACAAGGAGTTAGTCTAGACTAATTATAATATACCTGTCTTAAGTTTACTTACGTTTAATGATTTCTACGTCACATCAGCAACAACGAAAATGCCCTTAGAAGATTTCATCATACTAATTCTTATGATGGCGAAATTGCACCTCCAGTACAAGAGTGGAGCTACTTTTGCACACTGTAAGACAATGTTAGTTAAAAATTTACTGTCTTTTTTTCCTGTGGGAAAGTTTATGCAATATTTTGGAGCAAAGCTCAGGCTAAGTTATTAAATAGTCTCAGTTTTAAATGAGAATTATCAGTTATCTTAATCTCTTAAAAGGAAAGTTTGATTTAATTCTATATATATATATATATATATATATATATATATATATATATATCACACAAAGTAAACAAAAATCGCTATGTAAGAACTTCAAAAAAAAAAAAAAACTCATGTATTATGATAGAATTATTAACTAACGAAACGGTATTTATTAATAGTTTTAAAAGTTTTACCACAATATAAATTTTTTATCACCTTTCATCAAAACTGCATTAATATAAGTTTTTATTTTTAAAAAATACAGCAAACGCAACAGAAAATAAACTTTAATTGCTGAATTTTCAACGACCTTCACTTACATTTCTTATATTATCTCTATTTGATGTGAAAGATGATGAACTTTAGCTGACAGACTGATTTTTTCAGAAATTTTCCATTCCATGTAGTATCGAAACAGCAGACGTTAGAAAATCGTTTCCTAACATTGTAATGGAACCCAAAGTAATAAGATGCCCTTTTTCATGACTGAATACCGCATGACAAAGAACTTGAAACTTGACACTTGTGTTAATTAACTTCAAGAGAATATTTAACTAATGCTTTTTCCTATTTCTAAATGACTGTTTTTAACAGAAATTTTCTCGTGAAGTAAGGAATATTCGCAATCAAAACTTTTTTGTAGTTTAAATTCTATACAAACAAGAGCAGAACATGGCAGTAAATTACACTTCAAAATTTAATATGTGTGATTACATTTTTCTTGCACATAGCATTCGTAATTTGTTTTATTTAGTTGTTTGTTTATTTTTATATATTTCTAGAAAATAGGATATAATTAAAACAAAATTTTATAAAAAAGACTTTTTAACCACAGTTTCAAAAGATGATAAAAGCAAACTGTTAGCTCCAAAAGCGTGCATTTCTTTGTAGAGTGTGGGTCACTTACGTTTAATGAAAAAGTTAAAAACAAGATTCAGTTGTCAGTCTGAAGAATTCATCTATTTAAACAATATATTCAAATTATTCAAATATTGAAATTAAGGCTACTTTTAAGCAAGGACTTTAAGCGTTTGACTTTTCTCTTCTTTTCTTTTTGCATTATAAATACAGAGGTTCAGCGACAGGAAAGGACAATAGGACTTGACCCTCTCTAACGCCCCTACCCCTCACCCCCACCACACACACACACAGAGAGAGAGAGAGAGAGAGAGAGAAGGCATATCTAGAATGTCCGGGATCTCACCGGTTTTTAAATATCCGTCGGATTCCGATCAGGCCACTGCACTACACATCCGGTTGTCCGGCATGTCAAGGGGAACATCCATTAATATATCCGGAGAGGAAGCGCGGCCTTGAGCATTTTTTGAAAATGAATATAAATTAAAAACGTACAATGAATTTGAAAGCCTTGGTATATTTAAAAATATGTGCACAATTTACAGGTCACAAACATCAAAGCCGGATAACCGATACCTGTTAAATCAATATTCAACATATATATATATATATATATGTATACTAGTAAACCCAGCGGTCATACGAAATGACCGCTGCTCTAGATATTATAAATATACAATTCTCCTAGTAACCGGAAATGCACATCAAATCAAAGAGATATTTATCAGGTAGAATAGTAAAGTTTAATGAATAAATAATAAACATATAAGAATTTCGGAAAAAAATATTCTTACCGAAAGAAAAACATCTAAGTATTAATAATCTAAGTATTAATAAATAAAAATATTATTTACAATATAATCAAATTGTTTGTGAAAAATATTTATTTATATCCAACATAATCATCGTCAGAACAATGGTTTTAACGAAACTGAAAAAAAGAGCGCTACCACTTTAATATATATAAAAAGCGCAGACGATAAATAAATTAAAACGAAGAAAGAAGGATTGAATTAAATTCGCGTTTACATTAATTTTTAACGGAGATTGCAAATCTAGCGATGCCTCACTCAAAATGCTAGAGAAATGTTTTGACTATTAGTATATTTGACATCTGTTACAACAATGGCAACTGCATTACAGTTACGCAAGCAACCAATAAACTATCGGCGAAAGACACTTAATCCGCTTACATATAAGAAATATATCATTTTACCCATGTTCTTAAATCAGCCAGGCACAATTTACGAATTTGCGATGGTAAAACATACACTCTCAAGACAGATATCGTGCTGGCCGTAACAAAATTTCAAATCTAATAATATAAATGTAATTTCGAAATTTTATGAACATCACAAGTTTTCATTGAATTATTGTGTACAATCAAGCAGTTTTTGTGCTTACAAGAAATCGCGTTTTTAGCATACTTGTCCGTAAAAGTACAAAAAAAAGGGGGGAAGCATGAAAAAAGGCTGAATGAATCATGAAAATGTCGCTAAGAATAAATAAATAAATAAAACGAAAAAATGAAATCCCAGCTGTTGACCACAGGCAATAAGAAATTGAGCCCTTTTTTCCTCGCCACTTAAGACTATTATCTACATACTGTCTTAAGGTAATAGACCGGACACTTTTTTTCTTTGACATTCCTAGAGACCTAACTACATGACGAATTTTCATGAAACAAAATTTTGTCTCTCTAACACACTCAATTTATCGAATTTTCTAAGCAACGGGTTTCGTCTAAAGTATCGTTCATATTTGTCTAAAGTGTCTTTATGTCACACTTGTTTATGACCCGCTGCCCCTTTTTAGAAAATGTCACTTAAACATAGCCCCTTACCCCTCTTGTCACATGTCACGCTATATTACGTTCGCATATTACATGCACTTGCAATTCAGAAAACAAGCACTACGTTATAAATCATTTTCAATTTTATTTTTAATTTTTATAAAATGAAATTAAGATTCCCAAGAAAGTATAATTAGTATATAATAGTAAAAAAAATTTTTTACAATTCTGTAAAATTACCTGCACTATTTTGTTTTAAAAGCGTAAATGCCCAAGATTTCCTGTTAAATTTAAGATTTGAACTAGAAGTTAATTCAAACCTTAATCCGCATATGTGTTTCAATATAAAATAAAATCAATGAGAAGAAAGCAAATAATTTTTATAAAATAATAGAACCGACTTCAAATTATGAATTGCGCTAAAAAGTGAAAAATAAATAAATTTTTTAAACAACATCGATGGGACTTTTAAACATAGTTTTAGAGTGCAAAATTAGGATAGATAAAATATTTTGTAATCATGAATCAATCACAAATATATATATTTTCCCAGAATTAGCAACAGTTCCAATACGAAGTAGCAAATGGTGTAATGGTAATTAGACTCAGAATTTTGCACCGACTTCTAAACTATGTTTAAAAGTCGCATTGATGTTGTTTTAAGAATTAATTTATTTTTCACTTTTTAGCGCAATTTATAATTTGAAGTCGGTTCTATTTTTTTAATAAAAATTATTTTATTTTATTCTTTTTAGTGTAAATACATTTTTATATAAATGCTCTATTTTTAAAAAATCCATGTCAAAGGGCAAACCTTCTTTGAATGAATGGTACTAAAAACTAATCACTTGTATGATAAATTCGGCTTTGAAGTCGATTTTAGCAAACAAACTGATTGAATTTAATTTTTGCTTCAGAGAAGCCTTCAGTCAAACTCTTGCTGTAATTGCTTTTAATATTATAGCATAATGCAACACACACTTTTTTAACAATGATTTTTATATTTATTAATAGTTGCCAACAAAGAAAAATCAAGCCAAGCCTTTCTAATTAAAATAAAAAATACTTATTTTTCATTCGCAACGTTTTTTCTAAAAAACAAATGTAGTCAAACTGATGTGCAATATTTGAGTTAGATGACCATCTATTGATTAAAGAAAAAATCATCAACATCGATTCATTTAGTTAAAAGTTAGGGATAGGAAAACATAGAAACGACTATCTTTCTGACCATAACTTTTTTTTCTATTTATCGAACAGGGTCAAACAAAGTTACGGGATCTATAAGAAACCAACCCTGATCGATTAAAACAAAAATCATGAAAATCGGTTCATCCGGGGAGAAGCTCTGAGTGGACAAAAAAAAAAAAAAAAAAAACGACATACATGCAATACGAATGTATAACCTCCTTCCTTTGTGAAGTCGATTTAAGAAAAATCAAAATTAATAATATAAAAAATATTTAACATTCTGATTTTAATTGTTCTTATTTTAACCAAAATGCGGTGGTGTCACACTTCTTTCATCCCCTCCTCTTGTTACAACCCCTCTCAATGTCTCGAACCCCTTCCCCCTTCGAATAGTGACGTCATTTGTGAAAGAACCCTGTACGTCAGCGTTTCGCAACCCTTCAGTATTCGCGGCCCAATTTTCTATCATAATATTCATCACGCCCCCCACTTACCATAAACTGTATACAACCATATTGTATATTGAGTACTTTGAGTTCTGTTTTTAAATTATTTCTAGCTAACTGCCAAAACAAGAGTAAAACCGATTAATTTAGTAACAAAATTAGTTTAGTAATAATCAAATGCTCTTGGATCGCTGTTTGAATTTTGGGCAGGAGTAAAGTATGATTTTTCTGCACTATAAACGAGGATACTTCGCATTCTATTACCATTTTCAACATCCTACTTTTGTGAAACTGGGTTTTCTGCTGCGGCTTCTTTGAAGGCAAACTAATAATCTCGGATAAATATAGAAACAACTGAGAGTGGCTATTTCTAATATTAAGCCTTCCTTCGAAAAACCTTGCTTTGAAAGACAGATTCAAGGAAGTCACTAGTAATTATTAAATTTGTTTTTCAATTAGTATGTTTTGATTGAGAAAGTTTTAATTTAGTAATTTGTATTACTTTAATAAGTTATTAAATATGCCGAAATATATTTTGTTTTCTATGTGTATGTGTGCTTTCCTTTCAGTCAGTTAATTTTATTTTTTTTGGATATTCTCGCTCCCCTCCTTCTCGTGTGCTCGCGCCTCCCTAGGGGGGGGGCGCGCCCCACAGGTTGAGAATCGCTGCTATACGTAAAAAGGGGATAACATACATTCAATAAATGTTGTTACTTTGTAATCTTCTCTCCAAATCATATGCTCTTGGAATTCATAATTTGATTGAAAGAGGCAAGCAAATCCGCTCTCAGTGCCCTTCTGATGCAAGGTCAAGTCTTCACACACAACCTTACACAACTCATTGCGTTCTTTTAAAGATTAAACTCCTTAAAAAAAATAATAACACTATCCTTTCTGAAAACGAAGGACTGCGCGTCGTATTTCGTCCTTTTTTCTCTTCTTTTGTATGTCTGCACACAACAATAGACAGCTGAATGACTTACAAACAATTCAGTAAATAAAATTGGCATTCTGAATGAGAATTAAATCAGTCAAGATTATGTCACTTAAATCTAATGAAATATTCATAAAACGTTTGAATAAAATATTACAAATTATTAAATTTGTGTGAAGAAGGTATCATGAAAACCCTGCATGCGTGTAAGGTTAATCTGTTAAGGAAAGGATTTGTCTTTCTTAAGCTTTTTGACGTTTGCAAAAAAAATTGTTTTATAATATTTAATGCTTGCATTTCCTTCGTAAAATGCAGATGAGACTTTCATCTGTTGCAACAAATATTTCACTTACTTAGGCATTTCGTAACTATCACAAAGGAACCAAACAAGCCATTTTAATTTAAAAGAAAAAACTTCTTATTTTAAGCATCTTAAATTTAAGTTCATGTTTTTTTATCAACAGGTATTTTTAAATCTACGTGAGTCTTGGAGTTTTTATTGTTAGAACAAATTTCATCTTATTCTTTTTTTTTTCTGGCTTTAAAAATAATTCAAAATTTGAAACAAATGAGAATTTTCGGTTTTTTTTGCAAAGAATTCTTAAATTTGTAATTAAGAATTTGATTTTCTTCATTTGATTTCGATGGCTGAATTTGGATATTTAATCGTATTTGGAATGCAAAACTAATACTTTCCTTACTATAATAAGGATTCTTAACGTGATCATCTCTTCAGTCTCCTTAATTTATATAATTTTTCTTTTTCTAAAGAGAAAATGAGAAAAAACAAAATATCCTCGTAATTGTATCTAAATACTTTGAGAGATTTTTACACTAATTAATAATTTAGTGCAAGATTTATTATTTTTTTTATTTTTTCAGTATTTTAGTCTTGTTTCTAATCCCGTTACTTATGTCTCAGGTTAACAGATTTTGTAATCTTCGTATTAAAAAGTTCAAATTGCTAAACCATTTGAATTGTCTTCAAAGTTTTAATTGCAAGAAAAATATCCGTAATTAATCATATTAAAAAGAAGTTTCGCTCATTCCGTTGCAACTTACAAAGTCATTTTTCAGTCAAAAATTAGCTCTCTTTAGAAACATGAGGTTTCGTGTGACTGCTGTTCATGTCCCAAAGCTCAAATCTTTTTCACACTGAAAAACAGGTCCCGTATAATGCCAAAACACGCGTATGCAATTTGCTTTGTAATTTGTGCGTCATTACGTTATTCTCTCTCATTCATGTTTCAAAATGGCTAGAATTTTTCAAAGCAACAGTTTATCCCATACAAAATGCAATTAAATGTTTAAATATGTATATTTTATTAATGTATTGATCTAAAAAAATACCACCGTTGTATAAGTGAAAACAGGGAGATTTGCTGTCGTCAGTGGCCGGTAGACTCAGTTTTGGTAGTCGCCACTTTTTAAAATTGCTAATAAAAATTGAAAATTAACTCTAAAATCATTTAGAAAATAACTAAATTATTGAAATAAAACAAGAAATATGCAGATTTGAACTAGCACATGCTAAAATTATTTCGAACTTTTAAAATGATTTAAATATATACAGGATGCTGAAAGATTGAAAGTTGAAATGCGACATGAAATTTTCGGCGCGAAGCACGTGTTCAATATTGGCAAGTTTCCAAGGGGGAAAAAGAAGGTGATTTTCTCATAATGAGAAAATAAAAATTCAATTTATCTTTAGATGTTCATTAAATTATTCCAATCTTCAAATAAATAGATAAAAATACATAAAACGTTTACAGAATGGAAATGAAGCAATTAGTAAAAGGGTGGAGGAGTGGCTATCGATGATGCATTTTTTAATCTTCACTTTTACTTCTTTTATTTTCACTAATACACCGTTGGTTGTTGCACTTTCAAAAAGTATTTTGAAACCAAGCAAATGGTAGCAACAGAAATGAAATTTCCAAGTTCTTAATGCTGAAGGCAAAATGGCAAAAGTCACCGAGATCTCATTCAAAATGACCCAATAAAAGTTGAATAGTAAGGAAATGTTTATCATTTGTTTCTAAGTAATAGAACTAGTAATCTTTGTCTTTAAGAACATTGCGGAAGAGGTTTGCGGCTAACTTCAAGAGAAGACTTTCGAAAGAATTTACGAGCGGTTATTCAAACAATTATGAATACTAACGAGGGGGGATCTATAATCGGATATTCTATACCACTATGATCTTGTTACCACCAAGTCTTCATTGCACGCTAATCTTACTTACCATTCCATTTTATTTTCTAGGGATCCATCTTCACCCCTTTTACCAGGATATCTGTTAGCTGTAGTAATGTTCTGAAGTTAAGAAAGTTTCGGCTACACATGCGTTTTTTTTTTAATTGCCAAAATATAGCTAATTTCCATTCAGTGTCTCACTTTTAAAGACGACTTGCACTTTCAACTTATCATGCTATAAATCTTCATCCATTAAACTTTCTTAACAAATTATGCCCCTGATGTGCTAAACACCTTCGGAAAAGGTTATAGTGATTCATCAAACCAGTAGTGAGCTCTTGCTGTCAAATGACACAATTACGGTAACCTTTAAAAAAACTAAATAATTTTTTCGCAGAAATGAAACTTTGCAATTTGAATGAAGATTCGAGAGTTTCTTTATGCAACAAAATTGCAAATGTGACCTTTCCACACTCGCGGCATTCTGCCCTATTTGCTGCCAAACCAACGGCTTAAAAGTCTGACTCGAAATGATCAATTGTCTTCAATCATTGCAAACAGGTGCGCATTAAAAACGAAAATGCTGGATGATGTTTCTTCGTCTTCAAAGGGCTATTCCATCCCGGTCTGAATAAATTTCCTCATGATTTATACTCTGTAATACTAATTAAATTTCTCTGATCCATTTTGTTTTCATTCAAACCTGTTACCTGCCGGTTTGGGTTTCCGAGTACTTAGACTTTAATAATAATCGCCGTCGGTGGTGTTTTGCGAGCAATTAGTAAAGCTTGCCCTTTTCGTTTTCCAATCCTTCTCGTCAAAGGATTGGGGGGGAAAATGAATTTAAACAATAACAATAATAACGTGGACGCCTGCAGAATACATAATGCCGTCTATGTAGGGCGAAAACCCAATGACTCCTGCCATCTGGACTGTGGAAGAACAGCCTATTTGAAGATTGGTCACGTGGTCAAGTCGATCACTCGTAGCTTCGTCGCTCTTTTCTTTGCTGTGATTCTTTCTTCAGATGGCACGTGGCGATTAGAATCACAGGAAGAGCTGAACGACAATAAACAAAAACAGGTGGATGCGGCGATGCGTTACATCAATGGACGATGGGAAAAAATGCATTCTTTCCAATGAAGATTCTTTCTGGCAGATGGAATGCAATACTCGAAGACGTATCGAGTTTCACTGAGTTGTGAATGAAACGTGTTTCGAAATTATGCAGCTTGGCATGAAATTTACATCGCCAAGTCCCTCCGGTGCATCTTTTACTCTTTCATGCTTGACAAGCATGTATAACTTGGGCATTGCTTTTAACCTTCAACTTCTGTGTGCGGTATGAGATATCACACAATATGCTTCAAATCGTTATTTTCACACGAAAATCAGAAATAACATCTTTATTTGACTTAAATTGCATAAAACTGAACTATATATGATTTAAAAAGTGAGTTGAATAAATTGAAACTTTAGAAATAATTATAATTTAATCATCGAATTTTGCTTAATACATAAAATTTACCATTTTAAAGCTTTCTTTCCGAGCGGTCTATGAGACCGCTCATGGTAGTTATGCTAAAATATTTGTCACAGCAGTTCAATATAAATGAATTAGGGATTGTCAGCGATTTAACTGATGTTCCTTCAATAATAATAATAATAATAATAATATTAATAACGTGAAATATTTTCAAAAAATACAGCTTAATTTACCGAAACAGAATTTTTTCAAGAGTAGAAATGTTTTCAAGTAGTGTAAAAATTACCAAATTAAAAAGAAGCAAAGAAAAAAAATCCTCGATTTTCTTGAAATTAATTATATTATTTAACATTAAAACAAGAAAAGACCTTCACTGTTTTAAGGTATCAGCCGCCCATGATGAGACCATGACTTTCCATGTTTTCATGGAAAATGCCATTAAATTGAGTAATTAGTAAATTAATTTTTGCAGCAAATCATATTAGAACTATTTATGGCATTCAAGTGTTCATAAATATTAACAACGATTCATTTGCCTTGAATATGGTAGACGAAATGAGAAAAAAAAAATAAACATGTTTATTCAACTAAAAACAAATAAATAAAAAAGATGCCATATTCCACCACAACAGTTGTGAACACAACTTTTCACGGGTAATATTTGATTTCAAACATAACCCTTACATAGAATCACCTGTCACAAATATTTCAAGGTATGCTATAATAAAGGACCAACAATTCTCCTAACGCATTCTAGCAGTTGGTTGATCCCTTTGGTAGTTAAAATACTGTCACGGATATTACTATTTTAAAGGAATAGATCATGATTAATGGGATCTCATATCTTACCTTCTGTGTTAAACAAATTGATCCGTTGACCGCATTTTTTAATTCATTTCAGTTTATAGGAATTCAATGCTAGCTATTTTAAAGAAACCAATGACAGGATTCATCGGGTTAGTTCAAATTTCGTTATTTTTATTTCTTATACTTTGACCCATTTCTCAAGATTTCAAGTGTTTGTCGACCTGTTTTTGGAAATCTTAAATTATACAAACAAATCTTTGTAACTGATCTTTAAAACAGGTATACTGCATTCTATTTTTACTTGTGATTTCGATGCAACGAAAATAATGAACCAAGTTTGTTTCTTACGACTAGTCATATTAAGTTGTTTCCAAAACAAATTGTTTTTTTTTTTTTTTTACATGTTAGTATTTAAAACTTTCAATAAAATGAAACAAGTGTCTTATTATTTATTAGAAAAGGCCTGCACAATAAAAAGAAAAGTGCAGGACATTCTGATAATTGAAAATTTCCTTTTTGATTGGGTTTTAAGTTTGAGCTCTGATTATCACTTCACTTGTAAAATAATGAAGTTTTTGTTTTAAATTTTAAATAGAGTAATAAAACGCAAATTGAAACGAAAATTGTTTAGCCGAGTTTTGAAATTACAAGGAACCTTGTTCAAGGGCTAAAAACTGTTTTTCATAATAAAATAACTATTTTTGTCACCTGATAATTTTTGTAGTGCAGTTATATTTTAGCACACTGAAGACCTTTGTAGCTTCAAATACGTGTATTATGCAATTTTGACTGCAACTGGTATCTCATTGCATCATTTATCTATTGCTTAAGGCTAGGGCCCCTATATAGATAGGCCGATGCATCTACCATTTGGGATCAGACGGCATTTCTGTGTGGTTCTCTTTCCTGCCATATATTTCCTTTAGGCGATGTTTCAACTTCTCTGGCATTTAAATTATCCCCAATTTGGCGAGATTTGGTAATTTGAAAAAAGGATGCCTGAAACTTCGCTCTGGTAACCCTAACAATTTTAAAATAAAACAAGAAGTTCTGTCTAGAACTATACGAGCCTACTTTCCCGTATACACCGAATTCAAATTTATAATCTAGCTATCTCTCTCTGTCTTTCTCGTTTAGCTTTTGTTCTTAATTGCTTCAGATATACCTTTATCAACGGTTAATACATATTCATTCAATCATTCATTTATTGTCATTCATGTATTTATTCATTCATTCTTTTGCTTATTCATTTAATCATTCATTAATTCAAAAATATTCTTGAAAATCCCGATCAAAAAATTTCATAGGAAAATAGGGTCGTTAGTTCTGGATGGACTTTCTATTTGTACATGTTTTACGTCATAAGAGCTTTCCGATAAAGTTTGTTCCAAGCAAATCGGTCCGTTAGATCAGGAAATATATAGGATTGAAATTTTCCCGTAGGCGGTATGTTAATTCTTTTTGAACTGTTCAAAAATGAACAAAAATGGTTCAAATCAATATTTCACGCCAAGAACTTCTTCCAGGGAGCTTGTTCATGGGAACTTGGATCTTGTACCCAGAGGTTACATAATTTGCTTCATTTTCACCCATAGGCGCTAATGTTAAAATTTTTTGAACTGTTCAAAATTGAACAATTCAAAAAATTTAAGTTAACTTATTTTTTACTTTTCTTGATTTCTAACGATATTTTCACGATACATAAAGCCTTCTTTCATGCTTTATTATATTTTTAAAAATTTACTTAACTTATTATACAAAAAATTTTTACTTAACTTATTTTTTACTTTTCTTGATTTCTAGCGATATTTTCACGATACATTAAGCCTTCTTTCATGCTTTATTATATATTTTTTTTAATTTTACGGGAAAGTAGGCTAAAAACTAATACAATATTGTTCAAATCAAAAAGTAAAATATGGAAATGAGATGCACTCGCCGAGAGTTTTCGAATGCAAAAAGAATTTTTCGAATCGGACAATCGTTCAAAAGTTATTAGGGGGGGACAGACCGACAGGCAGACAGACCGACAGGCAGACAGATCGACATACATACAGAACGACAGACAGACCGACAGACACACTTTTTCCCCCATCTCAAAACCCTACTTTCAAATTTTTATTTTTCAATCTTTATTTAATTATTTAACTTATTTTTTACTTTTCTTGATTTCTAACGATATTTTCACGATACATTAAGCCTTCTTTCATGCTTTATTATATTTTTTTTAACTTTTACGGGAAAGTAGGCTAAAAACTAATACAAAATGACTGCTGGGTCGGCTCGCATGTAGAGCGGCCACAAAAGAAAAGTAATCCTTATACAATGCATTTGGTTCTGGTTTTCGTTCTAGTTTAGCTTTTTCAGTTCTTAGTTTATTATTTTAACTGTTTCATGTTTTCATGCTGCCTAAGGTATGAATAACTAAAACTTTTTGAAAATTAAAAAAAAAAGCATTAAAATGAGTTTTTATGCAAAATTTGCCTACTTCAAAAATTATAACTCAAAATGTTCTTATTTCCATGGAACTCTGCAAATTTTGTCTCTACACCAGTTCCTAAGGAATATACCAAAAATAATAATTATTTTAGCAATATTTTTTAAATAATGCCCTACTTTTTAAAGATAGATGAAGTAAATTTGTCGAAAGTCTTACAAAAATAACTAAAAGATTTGATATGCTCTAAAATATTTCATTTTTAACATATCCTGAAAAGGCTTGGTGTATCCCTTAGGCTCTGTGCGTTATTTTAATTTATTTTTTATAACAAAAACTTAAAAAAAAGAAAAATATTTAGTCGCACCTTTGATGTAATTGAAAAATTTTTGAAAGCCCTACAAATGATTTAACTTTTTATGGAACTTTAGTTAGAAGTATTCTTAACATTAAACATAGATTGTTGTCTTCAGTAGAAGTGAAGCAGCAAGGTTTTGACGATGCGAAATTGCACTATGAATTTAATTTAGTCGAGAGTATTCAAGCCAAATAGATACTTAAGATATGTTTAACATACCACATAATCATGTGACATTAGCACAAACGATTTTCTGCATCTTGGAAAAATGCAGACATGGCCAGGTTTGAACTTGCGAACTTGAGCGTAGCATACGTGGCCCGCGCCTTACCACGATGTGCCGGTGTGTGGGAAAAAGTACACCCTTTAAAAAGATAAGTAAAGTGAATACTTTCACAAAATTACATAACATCGATTTAAATCACAAAGTAAATGCATAAAAAGAAAATAACGACAAAGAAAATAGTTTCTTAAAAATATAAAAAAAAATTTTTGAGTTAGTTAATTAATTAATCGACTGATTAAATATATTCTCACAAGAAAAAGTTTTATTTCAACTTGCCTGATATTTACGCAAAAGATAAATCTCAACGCATTAGTAAACGTGATGCTTTAAAACCTATTAAAAGTAACAAACGCACTTAATGAACTCTTTAAGAGATCAGGTTTAACGGATAACGAAGCCAGGAATTCAAAAAAGTTCATTGGGTTCATTGGCATCTCAAGAAACGGTAACAACGTTTATAGATGTTCACTTTTTCCTGCCTTGCAGGGATGTATTATTTAAGCAAGGGATGCATCTGGATACTAAATCGGAAGATTTACTTGCTGCATTTTAAATGGATTAATTTTGGCCTTATTCAAGTCTCATCATCTTAGAAACTAAAACAAAAAAGGTTAGAAAAGAATAATCTCTTAGCAAAATATTAAAACTAGAAATAAGTTCTTTCCCACACGTTTGGCAACGGCGAGGTTATTGACATCATGTTTAAAAGAACGCAACAATAATAATAATTCTACTGTAAGTACATTTTCCTAATAAAAACGTCTTCACGGTAGGTATTGCCGTTATATCATGGCGGTTGCCGTTATATTGGCTTAAGGGTTTCTTTTCTAAATTAAAGCGTTATTAAAAGTCTGAAAAGATGCCATTTCCTTTTAACTTCTTCTTTAACTGTTCAATAACGTTACAGGTAATCAATTGAGCCATCCTAAGGCTGACAGCTCTTTCAATGAAATCGAGTGAAAGAGAAAATCGGGGCACTTCTAAAGCTTCGTCTTTTTAAAGCGATTGGTGTGTTTAGGAAAGAAAAAAAAATGCTGAATTTAATTCTGTCACTCGGTAGAAATGTCACACACCTTCTCGAACATGTGAGCTAAACTAGTTATTAAGATAGCGACTTCTTTTGATCAAAGTGTTATAGATGTTTCTATTAGTAGCAATGGAGGCATTTCAAGCATCGTCATTGGTCACGTGGCACCGATGAAAGCAATGTAAACAAAGGAAGCCGTAGCATCGCTTTACATCAAGTTCGACAAATTTAATTAAAAACTAAGCCTAAATAAAGTTCTTCTACATTACATAAAATTAACACTAAATACAACACAATAACTATTGTAATAAATCATAAATTTCTTTCATAATGATTAAATTAAATGTAAATACTGGGTTATAATCAGAAAAAGCAGTGAAAATAGTCTAATTAATTTTAAGATAACTAATTTTGCCTAGCGAACTCCACATAGAACTCAATTGAAAATCTTAGTAAACAAAAAGCGGATATCACGTGACAACGATGATCGCTCATGAGCCCCTCTAGCGGTGAATGGCCTCCACTGAAATTTTCTCAAAGATATTACATTGTACTAGTCGACCCGTGCGGAATACCGCCACTGAGCACCAAATCGTTTTGTGTGGCATTCCATTCTTTAAAAATTTGGTAGAAAGGACAGCATGATGAAGAATTAAAAAAAAAAGTAAACGGTTGTTGGTACAGAAGAAGACATGTAATTGAACACATCAGTACAAATAGCTGTTACATTTTTTTCTGCTATTATTTAGATATTCAAAATAATGAAATAATCACAATAATAATGATAATTGTTTTTATTTCTAGAATACATAGCATTAAAATATAATAATGAAACAGTTCCATTACTTGAAATATAGTTACTGTTGATTGGCTAGGCTCTACACATTCATGATATAAATGAATGAGTAGATCCTAACGATTGAATAAGCTTAACACACAGACGCAGCTAAAACTGTCCGATTTGCTACACAACAAAAACAGAAGAGTTTCCTATTTGTTTACTTGATAACAGATGGCGCCAGCATAGACAACACCAATTCGGCATCCATTAAAGGGCCTCTTCTTACATGATTTTAGATCTCAAATTTATGAGAAACTACATTTTTAGACCTTGGGTGCAGTTTTTTCCCCATTTGCCGGCACGATAAGCTTTAAAATGAGGAATAAACCATGGATTTTGATAAAGGAATAAGGAAGATCTCGCGGGCAGACAGAAACACAGGCTAGAGAAATAATATATAATAGATCAAATATGGCTTGAAAGTTAATGGAAAGCTCTTGAGTCACAAAATCCTATTATTGGTTAAAGAACATTATTGCAACACAAATTGCAAAAAATACCACAGACACGTGTTTTGGTCTCATAAGGAACTCTTTTATCAATGCATAAAGTTGGCTGCTACTGCAGCCTTGCCAAAGAAAATCCCCGACTCAAAGTTCAAAGAAATTACTTCTGCTCGCATTGTTTTTGAGGTGCAAACAACTAAATATTGGGTGCATCATGCGTTCCCTCGGAAGAAAAATCGATTAAAGCTCGGTTTCCGCAGAGCACTGAAAGTGACGCAGCACTGGCCGTGGTGAGTATTGTGTGGGAGTGACCACCTTTCGCGACTCGCTGCTCTGGGACCGCGTACGCTAATGGGACTGGTGCACGTAATATCCGCCGTGGCTCCAATGTCCTTCAAGTTTGAAATCATACCTCTGGAGATGCCAACCGAGGTGACGGTCTCTCATCTCGAACTGATTAAAAAATTAGGAGACCACTGGTTCACCAAATCAGCCACTGGTATCCTTCATCCGGTAAAGCCGAATTTACACGATGCCAGTTGAAGAGACAGTTGTCTGGAGACAGCTTATTGGCATAAGGTTATTGTCTACGTGTGAACAATTCAGGCCAATTGGCGAGCCAACTGCCTCCACAGTTGTCCTGAAATTCAGTTGGCTCGAGGAGTAGACAGAGGACAATGAACTGGGCCCAGTGAGCCCCCCCCCCCCACCCCTCTGTATCACAGTTGTCGAGCCAGTTGGCGCCGTGTGAAAGTTGCAGCCAGTTGATTTGCTTTGTGTTGTGCCAATTCACTCGTGTCACTCAAGTCTCTCAGCCATTTTTCGCCTTCAACTGCCATGCCAATACTTTCACAGTGTGAACAGGCTCTCTTCCAACTGGCCTGGCCATGACATTCCCCCAACTGTCCAGAGACAATTGTCTCTCAATCTGGCATCGTGTAAACGCGGCTGTAAGATAGAAATGGCAGGTACGGAAGGGTATCGTAGGTTAAAATTAAAATGAATAAATACTTTATGCGAATTTCAGGAAAGAAAAATAAACTTGTTTTGTTAACACGGAGAAAACTTCAAACAAAAAAAAAATTAATAGAATTTTAAGCTGTTGCATAATTTCTGGAGCTGTTTGAGGGAGATAAAACAAACAACATTTACGTGGTAAAGGAAGATCTTATCTGTTTTAAGTGAAATAAAGTACTTATAACACCTGAAACTTCATGCATGATCAAATGTATGTATGTTTTCATATTTTTTTCTTCATAATAGAGTACAGACTTATGGCAAAGAGACCTTGTATAAGGTATGACCTTTCAAATTGAAAGAATTCCATTTAAAATTGAAAAATAAACAATCATTCAAAACTATTGAATGCAAGAACCCATTGCAAATAATACTATATGAATCTGAATAACTTTTATCAGCGATTTCATTTCTTACATTTTTACTGGTATAATGTTTTAAAACAATATTATAGAGTTTTTAATTTGTTTATAAAACATAAGTAACATAAATATTACTTATGTATACCATCTGTCTAAAATAAGACATATTTCTCAGTCGGTTCTAAAAAAGAATTCCCTTGTCAAAGGCTGATTTGTGCGCAATATTCTTGATCACATTCGTGCTTGCACGCTTTTTTGTAAATAATAATTAAAACTTTTTAGTTATTTCCAATTAAAACCCATACCGGATTGTGCCAAGTTGCCTTCAAATTCTCAATGTTTCCTCATACAAAACCTCTTAATTTAGCACATTTTCCATTTAAAACAATAGCCGATTGTTTCATTAAAAAAGAAAAACGGAAAGAAAACATTCATTTAACGCAATTTTTCCTATAAATAACCTCAACGCTTGTGAAAGCTAATTGTAAAAGACACTTGGTTGAATTCCAGGCCTTATCAAACTGATTTCCTGAAAAGCAAAAATCGAACTTCCTTGATAATCTTTATAAAATGAACTGTTAACAGAAGGAAATTTGATATTTTCCCTCTTTTGTTGGACTTTTCCCCCTCTCTTTCGCTCCAAGTTTCGGAGAAAAAAGAAAAAACCCGTTATTTATACGATACATTGTGTCAAGGTCTGAAAGGTTCTCTCACACCAGAAGTGGTTACGTGTGAGCTATTACACGTTTTTTGATTGCGAATCACTCGAACGTAAATATAGTCTAAATATCTGCAACTCTTTCGTAGCGTTGCCACTATTTATTTGTATTACAAATTAAAACTAGATTTTAATGTGTGAAATACTGAAAAAGAGACAGAAAGCGAAATCATATTGTAAAAAGTTATATTAATGGTAAAATATATAAATTTTTATTAATATTAATTTATTTATAGTAATTATTATTGCTCAAAAAACAAAAGAAAAATTGTTAACAATAAAAGAACACAGTGAGAGGTAAGAGGGTTATTGAGAAGGAAAAAAAAGGTTATATTATAAAAGAAGGAAAATCGCAATGCCTACTGTGGAAAGATTTCTACTAAAACGCAAAATGATAGGATGTTTTTTTTTTTTTTTTTTTTTTTTTTTTTTTTTTTTTCACGTCAAATTGGGAGATAGGCTGAAACAAGCGCGCGCGATAATTAATCTGTTGCTCATTTGAAATATACGTGATGAATTCAAGGCGCAATTATAAGTATTCTGTAGCCCTTGACATCTTTCTCTCTCTCTTTTTTTTTTCCCATGAAAAAAATTATGCAAAGTTAAAGCTATTATTCTAATTCTGCTTAACTCTCTCATTTTGAGGCAAATAGTAAAGCATATCATTAAAGAGCATTTCAAAACATTTAGAAAATGCATTTTGGATTTATAATTATTTGCAACCGAAATACTTTTCTCCAAGTAATCAAAATAGTTGACTAAGTCCTTCATTTTGATATTGAAGCTTTTGTAGCATTATTGTTTCTTTCTTTATTTATTTCTTTATTTTCAATTATTTTTATTTTATTTTATTTATTTTCCATTTATGTACTTTATTTACAGTTATTTATTATTTTTTCATCGTATTGCAATTAGTTTACAATGAAAAATAAACGTCGTTTTTTTTTAATATCCATTATTTATTTTTATTTTTTTATCAGTGTGTGGATGTACATACTACCTCACATATTGTAGGTATATATATATATAGGTTGTTGAAAAGAGATCAGATGTCCCGCGAATGAAAAAAAAAACATTAGTTATAGCTGCAAACGGTAGTTGTCACACTCGTCATTCCGTGTCAACCCATAATCTCTTCCTCATTGTATCAAAACCGTTCCAACATTGTATATAAAATGATTTAAAGATTAATGAAAAGCTCTTGAGACCAAAAATCCTATTATTGCTTAAAGCAACTTATTGCAGCACAAATTGCAAAAAATATAGCAGACACGTGTTTTGGTCTTGCAAAGAACTCTTCTATCAATGTGTAAAGTTGGCTGCTAATACTTCTTGTCAAAGAAAATCTTTGGTGGTTTTATGTGTGCACTCTACCCATCAGGTATACAAAATTTCCTATTCACATTATTGAATACTACATTAATGTTGCATACATAAGGTATAAAGTCAGAAAAATTGAGCTTCGGTAACTCAATGAAGGAAAGTTCCGGTTCGTCATGTGGAAGATAAGTTTAGTTGTGGATTCACTCAATTACTTCTGCTGAATATTACTTAGGAGGACGATTAGGAATCTGGTTTGTCAAGAATCCCTTCATGAAACAGTGGAATGAAAATACCATTTTTACACAGTCAACACATCGTGCCAAACAGAAACAAGATCACTTAAAGAGGACCATACAAATGCTAAACGAGCGCTTAAAGATAAGAAAACATCTTGAAAACTGGACGCCTTACGCAAAGATGCGTGACCAGCATTCCGTTTCTGTTCTTGTCCACAGAGACGGAAATGTGACATCGCATGTCGATTCGTTATCTGATCAAAGAAACGATATGCCAGTGATTGCATATCTTAGTGAAAGGATACGCCATGGAGAGTTAACTGTTAGTTTGTGTCTGCCGCGTAAGAGACAATAACATCTTCACTTGTTTACCTGCCACTTGTTTTTGATTAGGTTTGCTGACTTTCAAATTCATTGTTGGGGTTGAATAAATTGCTTATGATTAGCTAATTAAATCATCATTGTTTTTAAAACATTCTTTTCAATTGGCATGCAAGAAAGAAATGATTGTTTCATTGTAATCATTTCTCCTTGTTTCAACCTTCCCTCGCCCTTTGGACACAACTGTAAAACGCTGATAGAAATTTATCTTTCGAATATAAAAATAGATGTTAATCATCTACCAAATTAATGAAATGAAGAAAATACCTAAAAAATGAAGATTCAATAGGTATTGAATAATTGAATGAATGATTATGATTGGCTAATTAAGTCATCATCATTACTAAAATGTCCGTTGCAGTTGGAATGCAAGGAACGAATGATTATTTCATTGAAGTCATTGATCCGCTGCTTCAACATGTCCTAGCTCTGAAACGTTTATGGAAATCTATCGTTTGAATTTGAAAATATGAGTTAATTTTCCACAGAAGGAAGGAAATGAAAAAGGATATTGAAAAATGAAAATTCAGTAAAGCGTCCTCTCCTTTAAATGGTTTCTGACAAAGAAGGGAACAGTAACAAACTTACAGTTTTTCTTATTAAATTGAACTCCGATGCACCCAAATCTGAGATTGGTACGATTGGCAAAGTATCAACAAAGTAACAACTTTCTTTATGTACTGTTTCAGAGCTTAGTTGTTATAACTAAGCGGGGTAATGGATAGGTACTCCAATTTTTTCTTAAGCGTATTTTTCATATCTTAGGGCACTTATTTTTATAGTTAATAGCAACCACCCAGTGTCTCAGGCGGTAGAATGCCAAGCTTCCATGCCATAGGTCTGCATTTGAAGTGCATCAATGTCATTGTAACCAAAGGTCTGAGTTGTCTTACAATTCCAACCTTTAAAAAAAAATCCCTGTATTTTAGTGCTTTTTTAACATTTACCTTGAGTTTCCTACAATTTATGAATGTACTTGAAAAATCCTATAAGTGTAGGAATGGTAGGACACCTGCTACTATGATTGCAATTTCTCCAATGTCCTAATGGTACAGTCCCGCTTTAAACAGTCTTCCCTTTCTTATCAATACGGGTACTTTGTATTCAGCCCATTTAGCCAGATATAAGAGCACAAGATGGTTGGTCGTTGAGTTAGAGCCAAAGTAACTAGTTAGTATGCTTTTGCAGTTGCAGTAAAAACATTTTAAGTGCCATCAATGAAGTCTTAACTTGCTTTTTAGACTGTTACACAACAGGGAAGCATTTAAACAAATTCAAACTTCTGATTGGCTTTTCATAACCACTGTTTTCAATAAACCTGACAGCATTTCTATTTTGTGATTACTGCATATAGCAACGTAAAATTTTGGCAAAATGTATATCCTACTATAACAAACAATAAGTCAAGATTCAGTGAATATGTAATCTTCTGTCTCTTTTACTTCAACAGTCGATTGAAATTTCAACAGAGAATGGTTTACTGATACAAAAGGCATCTTCTGTCTGTCAAGATACCTACACATTTTAATTCTGTCTATGATCATTTTAGTTCTCCATTAACTTTAAAATATACATTTTTTAAAGATTAACAGAAAACATTTCAAAGTTTTAGTGGTAGTTAATAACTATACGGACATAAAATCTCCTTAAAATCCAGTACACAACATATTTCGCGATTTCCTTCTAAATGAGAACAAAAATTAAAATTAGTATCAAAAATATGTAGTGATGCAACCAAGTTCTTAAAGGAGAAATATTGCGAAATGCAGTTCCTTAAAAGATAGCCTTAGAATGGGGAGATAAGTGTTATCTAGTGAACTGGATTCATTACTCAAGTTTTTTGACGTGGAATATACATCTTGCACTTCAAAACAGGGGTATCGCGCTTAATTCGGAAAAGAGTCAGGAAATATGTGTAGTGTGTGGAATTTAGTTACATAAAAACTACCCTAAAAAAATTCTAGTTCAAGCTTCAACCAAAGAAATGGTGAAATTTAGCTGCAACCAACATTTCGTACTAAGTTGAACCATTATAATGGTGTAGGTTTACGTAGTTTCACCATTAATGTGAAACTAGGAACCCTTATAAATGGTTCAAGTTTAGTACCAAATGTTACTTGCAGCTAAATTTCACCATTTTTTTTTAACCTTTGGTGAAAAGTTGAACTAGAATTTGTTAGTGTATCAGTGATAAGAACAAGAAAAATATTGTGTCTGATAAACACAAGAAAAATATTGTGTCTGATAAGCACAAGAAAAACATTGTGTCTGATAAGCACTAAACAAAGTGTGTTTTAAATTAATTGATTGTTTTAATATTGTTTAAATATTGATTGATGTAAAGCTATGTCATCTGCTGATGTAATTGTAGTGTAATGTTGCGATATAACTATACATAGAGGCAGGGAGTTTAATTTAGTCCTGGCTTTTATTGTGTGAAAGCTATGTGTTAGGTGTTATTTATTTGCCTTTATTTACTTAATTTTATTTAAAAATGCAATTTATAAAATTTCCATAAGGCGTAACATGTTTGACATCTTAAAATTATTGGTCGTATTCCAACACAACTTAATGTTTTCCCAATTCCCTTCTAATAGTCTTCTTATACAATACTAATCAGTTCTGATATTTCGTAAAAAATTTCAAAATGTTGCTTTCTTTCTTCTTCTTTTTTATTATGTATATGCATTAAATTAAATGGTTTAGTGATTACAGTTATTTGTAGAGCTTAAAATGGACTGATCAAATTGAAGCCCTGAACGTTTTCTGCTCGTAATCTATGTTCTATCTGCACCAGCAAAGCTCATATATCGTTGCAATATAACCATCTGCGCCATAAGAAAAAATAATGCCTCTCACCAGATCAAACGAATTGTAGTAATGTGATCATATTGAAAATCATCACTTCTCCATAAAGCATAATTCATAGAAAAACAGGACTTTTGCTTAAAGATATTTCGCTGCCTTATAATTTTCAAAAGTTACAAATTTAATAGTTTAGAGCTTTCTTGTAAATTATAAGCTCTTGCTCCTTGTGAATTATGAATTAATTTTTCAGAAAACCTAAAAACATATGAAGCTGCAGCATTTTAACTTTATTTAATAAATACATGCTTTTTACAACATTTGTCTTAACTCGCTTTCTTGTCTGTCCACGGAATTTTGCAATCGAATTTTCGATCCCCTTCCCTATAAGCTATTGTTCTGAAACTTTACATCTAGCTCAGAACCAGATGACAATGCAATATTCTACCAGTTTTATCATTATTTGATGAGTTTATGAAGCATTTTCAATAAAATAAAATTAAATATGGCGATTAGTTCCAAAAATTGCGACCAAAATTCAGTAGCGATTGTATTTTCTACCATTTTAGTGCGCAAGAAAACCGTTACCTTTTTATTATGGAATAAAATGTTTTTAAGAAATAAAACTTTCTAGCAGTCGCGCTCTATACCAACGTGAAATGGCACGTGCATTTTCCTGATAAAATGATGTGAAAATCCAAAAGATTGATGTTATGAACTAGTTTACTCGAATAAAGTTATTATTAATTTAGAGTTAATAAAACCACTTTATTTAAACAAATTTCGATCAAAAGATATTAAACTGAATTCAACCCGTGTGCCTTTTCCAGATGCGTGCTACGCGCGCCTGTTGGAATTCCTTATCTGATTTGCGTAAACACTGAAAGAAAAAGTAAGAGAACTAAATAAAAATATCTCTATCCAAAATTTAAGCTGTTTCTTTATATCCGCTGACAATGTCAGTCCAACAGGTTAAAAACTTTTCTTCGGACTCTTTGTTGGGGAATGTCATTCTAGAATCCGGAAACGCGAAAGGGCAAGGAAGCAGAATACCTCCGTTCAATTAATTTGATATCCTGAGGTAGTTCTGCTGAGTTCGGTGCCCCAAGCCCGGAATTCAATAATTCAATTAATCAAATGATAATTCGTAATCAACTTCCATTCAGTGACATTTTTTTCCGCGTTTGTGTCTTCTGTCTTTCTATAGTAATTAGTGATAATCCGATGTTTATCTGTGCTTCCCTTTTGGCTTAAAACGATTTCTCATCAAAACATTATGGGAGCAGTATTCTAATGGTCATTTTCTTTATTCTTTTTTTTTTTAATCGTGGAATATTTTCTTTCAATTAAATTATTATTGGTAAAGAATTTATCCTCCCTCATTTCATTGCATACTTAAAATATACACTGTAAAAAATTCTAGTTCAACTTTTCAAGAAAATAATGAAAAAAATGGTGAAATTTAGCTGCTATCAACAATTTTCACTAGAACCATTATAATGGTTCCTTGTTTAACATTCATGGTGAAACTATGTGAAACTACACCATCACAATGGTTTAACTTAGCACCAAATGTTGTTTGCAGCAAATTTTCACCATTTTTTTGGTGGAAGGTTGAACTAGAATTTTTTACAGTACATAAAATGCATAGTAACAAATTTCCACCACGTTTTGCTTCGAAATTCAAGCAAGTTTACAGAGTAGGTTAAATTTGGGTACGCCAGAGCGCCAAATCATGTTGTTCCACGCTGAATCTAGTTTTAAAAATTGTTCTATTTCAGAGGTTCCCAACTTTTACGTCCCATGGATCCTATGATGAAATGAGATATGCGCTTGGCTTATTCAGATAGACTATAGATTACGAACAGAAAACGTTTATTGCTGCAATTTGATCTGACCATTTTTTTCGGTTTTTCGTAGACCGATTCAAAGAAGTCGTTCTAAAAAAAGTCCATTTGTGCAATATTTATATTTGAACAATCCAAAAAAGAGTGAAACCGAGGGTAAAGTTTCACCCACACTTTCTAAAAGAGAAAAATCAAATATATGGAAATGTTGCACAAACTTTAAAAAATGTTACTTTAAAACAAAAAATTTTTTAAATATTTTTCCTCATTTCTTTTTTCATCATGTAAAATTTTTCCTTCAGACGATAAAATTTCATAGGGTAGGGTATAGACGATAAAATTTCATAGATCTCCTTCACCTACGACGTTATTTCTACTAATGTTAAAAGTGGAAGTTTTTACAAGTAACGAGCACAAAAAGAATAGGAATCTAGTTACACAGTTAATTAATAAGCTTGTTACATAAATAAGTATCATGTAAGAACATTTGCAAAATATGTGTTCGATATATGTGCTAAAATTTGGTATTAAATTTTGCAGACCGTAGATCCCGCTAGTTACATTTCATGAACTTCTAATGTTTTGTTTCACTGACATATATTCCATGCAAGTCGAAATAGACCTCTGGGGTTCCATATAGACCACTCTGGGAACTGCTGTTCTATATGCTGCAAAATTTTGGTTACGTTCTAAGTTTATAGTTTTATTTATTTATTAATTTATTTATTTAAGAAAATCTTTTCAAATTTTTTAAACTTTTCTTAAAAATTTCTCCTCTGACCCTGCTCTGGGCAAGGGAGTTCAATGGTCAGGATGTTGCTTATTGTAGAATGAGTAGGAAAAGTGAAAGTTACTTAGATAGTTTCGTCAAATGCAACGCTTTTGTAGAGTTCAAAATTTTCCGCTTTAGTTTTCACAATAAATATTAAACAGAACAGTAAAAAGGTCATTTCCTACTAAATAGTTTACATTTTTGCAGAAGTTTTAACTCTGTGTTCTTACTTTCCCTCGTTCTTACTTAAATCTCTTACCACAATGGAGCTCCCGCCCCCCCCCCTTAATTTGTCTAAAGAAGTTGTCGGCATATTTTAGAAACTAAGGATCCAATTTCACCATCAAAGACGTTGGAAACATTTTGTAAGAACCACAGAAAGGCTTAACAACTGAATTAAATTTAATTTATATAATAATCAGTGCACCATCATCCATATTTTTCTGCAAATATTACATTTGTAAACAATTTACATGTAAGCAAGCATTTTCATTATTGATAACTATGTCTTGCATTTTCTTGGAAAGTTCAACAGTATTAGGTAACTTTTAGTTTTTAATTTCAATTTAGAATTCAAGTTCCCATCAGCTAACTTAGTATTTCTGAGGTTTTTTTTTTAAATTATTATTATTATTTTTTTATTATTGCAGAAGTTTTCGTATTTATAATAAATAGTGTATAGTTATGAAAAGAATGAAAGAAAAATTCAAACCCAAAACGTTTTTATTGTTTTCCACGTACTGGGTATTCTATTTAAAACTTCATATTTATAATTCTATCGAGTCACATTCAAGTAGCCAAAGAGTCATATTCGGCTCGGGAGCAGCACAACCCCTGGTCTAACATATTAAAGGTATTTTTGAAACTCGGTATTTAAAATAATAAAATGAAATATCTCTACAAAAATTAAGTAACATTTAAGATTCCTAACGATAAATAAGAACAAATGCATATTTCTTTCAACTTTCAAAAACCGAAGAAATATATTCCATATTCCCATTATATTCCGCACAACTCATTAATCTCTGATTGGATTTTTACCGCTAAATTTAATACTATTCCCGCGTAAAGGAAATATCACGTTTTTCAAAAACAAATGGCCTAAAAAGGTAATTTTTGTTTTCACCCTTCTTTTTTTTTTTTTTTTTGTAAAGTAGACGACGTATAACTATGTCACGAAAGTAATAAAAACCAACACCAAATCCAATTCTTTGACTGATTCTCATTCTGAACATTTATTATTATGTGACAAAAAAAGATAAATATTAAATGCTGGATATTCTGACAAGCAGCTGTGAATCACGCAAAACTCCGTCATAAAATCCACTCTACAGAACACCGCGACTATCAATATGTTCTTTTTTAAAAAGAACAGGCACAATTCCTTGTGAGAATGTTCTGACATTCATCTTGCTGTTTTCAAAGGAATAACCTTCTATTCCCATTTGGTTATTCCTTTGTTTCTTTTCTTTTGCGAACAATGAATTCATCTTTTAAAATGAGCTGTTTTTCAGAGACACAAAAGTTTACATTTTTATAACTAAGAGGTTCTGCTTCTAGGTACAAAGCAAAAATGAGGTAAAGTAAATAAATTGTCTAAAAATTTGAATTTGTTTCTGAAAAATTTAAGTTTTCGCTATCAAGAATTGCAGTTAGGTTTTTCTTTCTTGGATTTTATGGTTATGGATTAAACATAAAATTTTGCTTGGTGGTCAAAGTATTGCTTTGTGGTACGTGCAAATAAATGCTTCCCTAAAAGCAGAACGAAATTTATGAAAATATCACTAAAAATGTTTATAGTTGCAATTTTAATGCCTACATTTCTTAACTTAAAGCTATTGTGTAACAGGCATAAACAATAAGATCCGTCTAGAACTATACGAGCCTACTTTCCCGTATACACCAACTTCAAATTTATAATCTAGCTATCTCTCTTTCTCTTTTTCTCGTTTAGCTTTAGTTCTTAATTGCTTTAAATATACCTTTTTCAACAGTTACATATTCATTCACTCATTCATTCATTCATTTATTCAGTCATTCATTAACTCGTTCCTCTATTTATTCACTCATTTACTTATTTTTTCATTCATTCGCTCATTTATTCACTCATGTGTTCATTCATGCTTTCACTTATTCTTTAATAATTCATTAAATCAAAAATATTCTTGAAATTCCCGATTAAAATATTCCATAGGAAAATAGGTTCGTTAGTTCTGGATGAAATTTCTATCTGTACATGTTCTACGTTATAAGAGCTTTCCGATAAAGTTTGTTCCAAGCAAATCGGTCCGTTAGATCAGGATTTATATAGGATTGAAATTTCCCCGTAGGCGCTATGTTAATTGTTTTTTTTTTTTTTTTTTAACTGTTCAAAAATGAACAAAAATTGTTCAAATCAATATTTCAGGCTTCTTCCAATAAGCTTGCTCATAGGAACTAGCATCGTGTGCCGGAGTTTACATAATGTACTTCATTTTTGCCCATAAGAGCTAATGTTAAAATTTTTTGAACTGTTCAAAATTGAACTAAAATTTGTTCAAATCAGATGACCTTGTCGAGACCTTTCGAATGCAAAAAGAATTTTTCGAATCGGACAATTCGTTGAAAAGTTATTGGGGGGGGGGGGGGGGACCGACCGACAGACAGACAAAATGAGCGACAGGCCGACAGACCGACAGACACACTTTTTCCCCATCTCAAAACCCTACTTTCCAATTTTTAATTTTTCTATCTTTATTTAATTACTTCACTTATTTTTGGCTTTGCTTGATTTCTAACGATATTTTCACGAGACATTAAGCCTTCTTTCATGCTTTATTATTATTTTTTTTTATTTTTATGGGAAAGTAGGCTAAAAATGTGTTACCAACATCTAACTTTAAAAACTTAAAAATTTTGTTTTGGCGTCTAAAATCTTAACTTGGTAAGTATGACGATAGAAATATCAACAGTATTTGACATTAAGGTTCTATAGCAACTTTACCAACTATCGCCAATCTGATACGCGATTTGGTATCTCATTTTAGGCACAAAATGTGACCCTAAATTGGCGATATATCACCTAATAGTCTCCAATTTATGACATCACTTCCAATTCCCATTCCCTTTCATATATTTTTCTTTTTATGTATATTTTGTACATATTTTCTCTCTTTATTCTGAAAAGTCAGATAAACATAGTGGGCGAAAAAAAACACAATAAGTTATCTTTTTAATATCTTTAAAAACACTGGGATTTATAATGCCTTCCTTACACATTTCAATAACAACTTTGCTCATGTTCATAGGAAAAAAATCTTCTCTATTCGCTACATAATTACAAAACTGCATCTCGTTAAAATGGCAAGAAGGCGTTTGCGTTCCCATGTAATTATATAAAAAAGAAATACTGCTTTCTGCCGCATGAAAAATATTTGTTTTCTAGTCTACTACTGTGTGTTGTTTATGTTTGTGAATAACGAACATTCTAGTCGATTGGATATTTAGTGACGAAATTCACATTAAAATTATCAAAGTGGGACGAAATCATTTGAACCTTCTTCTAATTTGAACTGGAAAAGCCAAAAAAAGTCTACCGCCGCATGTAAATCACGCATTGTTTTTTAACCTACTAATTTTCATTGTATAAGTTTGCAGGAAAAAACACCTTTCTACTTTTTAAATCTTTAATTATGACGTTTTATCCTTACAATTATAAACGTGAGAGAAAGGTATTTAGTGAGCTAGAAAAGGAAAAAAATTTCTAATGCTGGCACAACACTTACTTTTCATTTTTTATACTTGTTTATTCAAAACATATCTCATTTTGACATATTTTATAATTTTAAATCAATGTTTTCTGAGTTCTCTTTCTCCCTCTCTTTTTTCTGTTTTGGAAAAAGTTTTATTACTTTAAAAGCCTAGCAGTGTTACTTCGAAAATTAATTGATGTTTTTTCGTAATTCATGGATTAGGGTTTCCCCGTTTGTTATAACCTAGGATTAGAAAATATTAATAATTGTGTACTTATTCTGTAAAAATCACATTACTCACTTACGGATAAGTATTACGCAATTTGATTTACAGTAGAGCCTCGTTTAACCGAGGCAATGTGGACCGAGGGTACCTCGGATAATCGAAAACTCGGATGACACTGACTCTGTCCAAATCAAGAGGGAAACGTGGGTAAACGTCCGAAATGAATGAAAACTTGGTCAAAGATGTGAAAAGACAGAAACTGTACAAATTATAGAATAGTGATTCGCTCATACCTAAATCTCAAATCACTTTTTTAATTGTTTATTCCTTTATCGAGTCTGTTGATGGCTTGTAATTTGGTCTCCAAAGACACAACAATTCGTTTGTGTTTAGCACTCATCACGTAACAAATAAAGTACAGTACAAACGAAAATGTAGACAAACTGTTCACTAGCAAAATGGAAAAGCAAATGACTTCAGTCAATGGCGGGCCTGCCAAAAAAAAAAAATGGTCCGCATCAAAGGAGCTTTTTTAATGAACTAAATGTACCTCGATTTACCCGGAATTCGGTTAGTCGGGGCTCGGATAACCGCGGCTCTACTGTACTTAGATAAGCGTCTTTAACTCGTCTTTACATGTTTATTTATTTTTCTAAATTCACTAATAAAACTATTTTGACTGTTGCTCAATACTATATTTTAAATTAATTAATTTCTATGTTTATTTTTACTTGATATTTTTCCCCAGCATTTACTCCCAGCTGGTCAAGATAGTCTTTCCCTATTGCACGATGAAAGTTTTTTTTTTTTTTTTCAAGTTGCTTGCTTTATTTATAATATATTTAAGTTCCAGATATTCTTTAACAAAGCGCTTGGAGAATACTTTAGCAACTCCAAAATGCTCTCTGAATACTTTCCGGTGGAATACAGACTATTCGGATCATTTTTGTTAAAACAAGGTTCAGATTTTTCCTACTTTATACCAAAAACGTGCTACGATATAAAGGCTTTTTGTCATATTTGTAGAAAATGACCGTTTTTTGTTTTGATCGTATATTTGAATGTTATTTTTTTCTTCTTTCAGGTATGGCAGGTCCTTCTTCTGCTTTCAAGTTGAAGAAAAATTTGACCTCAGTAAGTAATTTGATTTTTTTAATTTTTTTTAAAATTGAACTTTTTCTTGGCATCATCACGAACGAATTCCAGAATTTTCATTCAAGATCGTTTAAAAGTTGTCGAGCACCTATGACAACGAAAAAAGTGCCTTGAATCACATCATAACCATCAGCACTCTACTTTTTAAGTCAGTATTTTATATACAATGTTTCGCGTGGATAAATAGGCAAAGTGGCGGTTAAGGTGAATTGAAATAACTCCATCCTCATTTGTTTAATCAGTTTATTTATTTTTGTTTGTTTATTTGTTTTATTTTATTTATTACTTTATTTTTATTATCTTTTCTTTATTAATTTCTCTTAACAATTACCCAATATTGGATACGTTCACTAAAACTGTTAAAGCAACTATGTTGAAAAAATAAACAAATAAACATTAAAATAAAAATTAATAAATAAATAAGTAAAATAAAATTTAAAAAGACGTCACATTCATGGCTTGTACATTTAGGCAAAATGACCTCACTTTTTTCCATTTAAGTACTAAAATTGTACGTGAAAAAAAAAGCAAAAAACATACGTTTTGGAGAAAGTTAAGCAAAATAAATGAATCGCTTTATGTACGAAACTTACAAAGCTGCCTCTTTCGGAAAATAATCGCCAATTACACCAAAAGACCGTTCTTTCGTAATTTCACAAAAAAGTTCGTAAACTCAGATGTTCAAAGAAAATTAAAGTTTGTAGTCTGTGTAGCCTGAGTACTGTTCAGTGTGTAACGGCAGATAATTTAAGATAATATATATAAGCACAGTGTTGAAGGAGGGCCTGCTAGGCTACAGGAATGTAGTACTATCTGGTGAGCGAGCGCAACGAGCTTGGGAAGTGAAGCGATCCGAATGAAACTGCTTGCAGTTTTTGGGGGTTGACGAGCAATAGGGAGCAGTGCGCGGGCCTCCTAGTTGTTCCACATTTGCGAATGATCGACAAAAGTCGACCAAGTTTTATATGGTTCAACATAACGAGAAGGAGGAGTTGAAATAATTATCTGAGAACAATGTTAGGTAGTTATTATTATTTATTTATTTTCTGAAAATACTAAAAATTACTTTACAGACCTCTTAACTCCTACAGTAAGCTATTTATTCAAGTTTTAAATTGTTGATTGCAAATTCTAGTTTACTGCAACAATTCGTCAGGTTTTATTTATTCATTTTTCCCCTTGTTCTCCATTCTTGTGGATTGAATAACTTTTATCAGAGCGCAGACCATATCTACCTTACAGTCATTAAAAACAAATGCAGATAAGTGTTAAACTTAGTTCATAAATATCAAAGATAAGAGATGCTCACTATGTGCGAGATTTCAATCCAGGCAACTGAAATTCCCCCCCCCCCCCTCTTTATAGTCTTAAATCATTTTAACAGCTTTGATAAACGCGATTAGAAATCAAATTTTCAATTTTGAGTACAAATTTGCTCTTTTACCGCGTTTTTATTATTATTATTATTTTTTTTTTTTTTTAAGAAACCAGTGATTCGCGAAAATAAATCTCTTATACTATTTTGAAGATTGGAGACTTCGTCTCATCTGAATGTGCCAAAGGCAAAATCTTTCGCTCGCCGGGAACGACAACGCTTACGATTTGACCGATTTTTGAATGATTCATGATTCGAAAGCGTTTCTTAATTTTCGTAGTGACACTTCGAATAGGATACTAACACAAGATAAATAAGCGTCAATCACTGTGCCCCTGAAAAGCTCGTTATCATTCGATCGCTCTTTGTAAATAAATCCAAATCGACAGTGACACAGTTCTTTTGTCTTTCATTTCCTTAGAGCCGGTGGGAAAGTTCACGGCTGATATAACTATTATCATTCGCAAAGATCTTGTTAGGAAATACCATGCTCAAACCTTCGTGAAAGGGAAAAGTATATCATGGGAAGTGTTATTTATTGAGATATCAATAACTGAAAGCGTTCAGAAGTGATTAATATTTTTTCCTTACATGCCTTGTACCAAATGACATAGGAAGCTTGCTTTAAATCGGATTTCGGTGATATATAGTTTGTGCAAGGGATTTAAAAACCTTCAACACTTTTTAAGTGCAGAGCTCAACGTGAAACACTAAACTCCATTTTGTAATCATGTAGTACTTTCAGAAAAAATAAAACCTGTTACGTTACAATGCAACATAGTTAATGTGATGAAAATAGTTATAGTGCAACACATTAATTTTCAGTCGAAAAATAAAAAAAAATTAAAAAAAAACGACAAAAAAAAGAAAAGGAAAAGAAAGAAATTTCTTTATCGTCCCTCTGGTTAGTTGCTTGCGTCAAAAAATGTTATAGCGCATAAACAAAGTACAAACATAAGAGAAAATACATACTTCACACACACATACACATAGTCAAATAAGATTTCTATTTATTATTTCATGATACAAACCAATTATGTAATTTAAAAGTGCTATCAGTAATGCTACTGCAAGCATTGGGTGTCCGTAAAACTATTTTTAATTTTATCCATACCGATTTCAAAGATTGCGTTTACAGCGTATCAGAACTAGAGACTTGGATTTAGTGACTTTTGTCTGAATGCAGACGACTTCTCTTTACCATCCTTCAAAAAATACGAGATATAGTTCACAGATAATATGGACAGAAAATGCAATTCTACGTGTGTGATTTGGATTTAAGTGATTCACTTTTTATCGTCCCAAAATATTTTAAAAATTTGAATTGCGCGGCTGATATCATATTTGCAATTTTAATGTTTATTTTTTCTTTAACGAAGTTTCAAACAAAAAGGAAAATGCACCCGTGTTTTATTTCAGCCAGATGAGCCCAGTTTGGTTCAGCCAAAGCACTAAATTTCATCCTCAGATGACGCAAGCAAACGTTAACCTCAGTCAAGTTTGTACCGGCGCTTGAAACTGATAATTTCACAGTAATTTATACTGCACGAATTCCAGAAAGCGCCTTGGTCTTGAAGACCTATAATAAAATTCAATTCTGGCCAAAATATTTTCCATGTACAGATGCTATACCAGCAATGGTTCGAAAGCTTAATTTCAAAGCACATACTTCAGAATTTCAGGATTTATGATGAAGTGTAAAAAAACGATTTTATCGTATAAAAGTAATTTTTTCGCCAAAAATTGAAGTTAAAAACTGACTACAATCGAAACGATCTCTCACATACATTGTTTACCATTTTAGATCAGAAGCGTGTTTGTGACAATATCAGGAATTTCTGATGTGTATGTCTATTTGTGAACGGCGAAGGGGAAGTTCACAAATGATATAACTTTTCGAAGGGGAGGGTTCCATGATTTGTGACAATTTGTAAGAAGAGACGGGGGGTAACAAGAAAACTCACATATTTTGGTTAAAATTTAAAAAAATTAGAATCAGCAGACTAAATATTGTTTAATTCTTGTAATAAATGTACACCATTCTACCCTACTTTCTATGTATTAAGTTCTACTACATATTTCTGAACGACTTTTGGTAAAGCAAATTAAAAACAGAAATAATTTGTATCTGTTCTTAAGACACTTATAATTTTGCTGCTCGAAACTGCTGATGAGGAAAACTCTTGAATCTGCTTTGGCACATAAAGAGTTTTGCAGTCAAGAATGATTGATTCTAAAAAGGAATATTTCTTTGTCCATTAACAGCATTAGCACGTGTATAACTTTTCCATTCTTGTACAGTTACAATTTCCTTAAAGTTCTCTTACTCGTAGCAATAACACATGAACACTTTTAAAATATTTTCATGGTTATTGAATTGAAATTTGCTCAAATTGTGCAATCCTCCAGCAACAACTTTAATAGAATGCAAAATTCTTCTCTTCGTAAAAGAGAAACTGTACAAAGGTTTCCATTTGTATAAAGGGAGGATATACAAGTATGAATTTCAGCAATAACATCTACGGCAAGTGTTCTTAAACCAATAAATGCGAAGTAACCATCACAGCAAAACGAGAGAAGAAAAAATGCACTTTTTTGGGAATTTAATAATTTCTTCTTTTTCCTTGGGATACTCATAAACCTCATCAATCTCAGTAAGCCAAAAACAATAAGCACTCTTTGATTGCTCATTAAATAAATAAATCAAGCGTAATTAACAAATCCGCCAACCCCCCAAAACTTCACTGATAAATAAATCAAGCGCAATTAAAAAATCAGCCAATCCCCAAGAAATTCAGTGATAAATAAATCAAGCGTAATTAACAAATAAGCCAATCCCCAAAAACTTCACTGCAAGTTGTGTAAAAATTTAAGCATAGCAAATCATTCCCGAAATGTGGTTCAACCCATCCAAAAATATTTAAACAGTGTGTACTCTTCATTCCAGATGAAAACATCACATTCGTTACGCTAGATGAAATCCATAAAATCCATAAACCCATGCTCCGAATGTTTAACCTCGTAACTCAATGCCTATTTTATTTGCATTAATCTGTCATAAAAGCACAGAAAAGGTTTTATACCCTTGGGTCAGCATTTATAGATTCATTTTTTGTCAGTTCCGGGGTTTTAACAAGCTCCAACCTTTGAGCACTCGGTGACGTCACCATTTCGTTTCACGGCTTCGTTTCGTATCGAACCCCCATCCGAACCACATTCCGGTTCTGTTTGAAAGGAAGGAAAAATGAGTGATGAGCTGATGAGGAAATATGGATTACAGACTTCCTGACATTCGGCAACTCTTTCCCTACAGATAAGATTAAGTGTGGTTCTTTGTCTGTTGCCTTGTCTACCCCGGGGCAAAAAAATTTCCAGCATTTTGGAGCAGGTAGGTGAAAAAAGAAGGTCTGAATTGCGGCCTGATGCAACGAAACAAGGGTAGAGCGTGACACTAGTCAATTAACACGCATCAAGAATTTGAAGATGAACTTTTGATACCTTGTATCTTTATGGATGATAAAGGCTTAATGGGGGCAACAAAAGCTGTCATTGCTTCTCTGAAAGAAGCTAATTGTTTCTTGAAAGATTAAAGTTTGACTTTCTCTATTGGAAAGTTGTTATTAGTGTCTTGACAGGAATAATTGCAAACCACATACATAATTTCGGTTGTCATTTTAATGAGTTCTTTGACGGTTGTTTCCTGCAGGTAGAAAACAATTTGTGCCTTTCTTTGTTGAGTTGTTAGAACATTTCTATTGCATCAGGGAGCCTTTTACACTTGTCTTCAAAATGGGATATTTGTGACGTAACACTCCCCAAAGCTTAACATAATTTGACAACAATTTTTTTCCGGTTTTGTACTACCTGATATGAACAAAAAGCTGGAACAATCATCAGACTAAAAATGGTTAATTTGACAAACATAATTACTAATCAAAATCCGAGGGGTTTCTAAAGAAAAACTGGGGCAAATTTACATCACTTCAATTTTTGAATTTCTCTGGGCCGCTTTTAATTTTTTTAATTGTTTTAAAAATTAATTTTTCTTAGTTAAAGTTAATAGCAATTTTTGATCATCTTACCGACTCCAGCATAATATTTTTCAATTCTCTTGAAGAAAAGTTTATTTTAGATGCAGAATTTCAAACTACAGAAAACTTTTTTTTTCTTTTAATTGGAGGGTATGTCATGAAAAGCCGTTTTGAGAAAATAATTGAAAATTTAAGATAAAAATATAAAAAAAAGCTGTGCATTCATTATTTTAACTTATTTATTTATTTTTAATGTAAGTTATGTTAACTATCCCGCCTTAAATGTAGCCCTCCTGTCTGGCTTAGTAATTGAAATCCCACCTTTTTTTTATCTTGATAGAAAAATATTCGAAAAATTCCATTTCCTTCCCTTTTTTTTTAATTTTAATTTTGCTGTTTTGTGTAATATGAAAGTAGGACAGTATAGGGCAGTAACTGGGAAAGGGCTATGGGAGTCAATCCCTTTGTACAGAACCTTTCGCCATATAATCATTCCTTGTATATATACATATATATACATATATATATATATACACAATATAAATATATATACGCACATAAGGATGTTATGACCCTCCCCTCATTCATTAAAGAAACATTTTTTTCTCACCACTAATGGGAAAGTGAGATTGCTACCTGGTAGTAGATGTTATGAGTATAATATATTCTCCAGTAGGAAGCTTTGCTTTTTTTATTTAAGTCTTTATACTTCAAGCAACATACTTTAGAAGTAGATCCTGTAATTTTGATGCAAATCCAGAGGTTATATCAAAGCTTTAAATCACTTCCCTTGTGCTATAGTATGCTAATAAATAAATAATCAACGCAACAAAAACACGAATTACAAAATTATTGCAGAATATTGACCCATTTTCGATCAAGCATGGAAATGTTTAAAAATGTAGTATTTTTGTCATTGAAATATAGCTCTAATTACATTCATTAAAAAAAGGTTTGTGCTTGAAAAACATTTTGTGGTGAAGTTAATGAACAAATAATTTAGTTGAACAATTATATTATAGTCGAACTTACATATATATTTTGTGGAAATTTTCGAAAGATTTAGGATGCAAATGAACTTGCCACTTGAGGCACAAATAAATCGTGCGATTTTTGCATACTTGGCATCGTCTACGGAAGTGATCGCCAGACTTATAAAGCCACTGAGCAAACACAAATTTTCCGAATTGTACAGAGAGCCATTTTGAAAATTTCTCAGCAACGAATATTTCACTCCAATTGAATTCATAAAATTTTACTATATGTCTTCCAAACCCTTAAAAAGCAGAAATTAAAATTAGTAGCAGATATATGTCACACTGTTAGTAAAAAGAAATATATTTATTGAATGCATTTGCACACCTTTATCCCAAAATGAGTTAATATTTCGATGTTCACAAGGCCCTTTTTTATCAACGCATAAAGTTGTGAGCTACAAAGGGAAATAAATCATAAACTATTTTTATTCTGTACCTCAAATTTTTATGCATTGAAAAATAAGTTAATTTTTAATACCGAAACATGTGTCTGCATTCTTTTTACTGTTTGTGCTGTTTTAGTGTGATTTTCTTGCGTAAAGGTTTTTTATCTCTCTTTTTCTCTCTCCTCTCTGGATATAATCTCCAAATTTACACATAAAAACCGGACTTTAGAAGTAGAGCCCGTAATATTATTGCTCTTCTGAAAAAAACTGCTCAAAACATCTAAGAATCCGAAAATCCGAAAATTTTTACATTCTGTACCTCAAACTTTATGCGCTAAAAACGAAGTTAATTTTTAATAGCGAAACATGGGTCAGCAAAATTTTTACAACTCGTGCTGTTTTTGTATGATTTTCTTGCGCCAAAGGTTTTCCCTCTCTCTCTCTTCCCCTCTGGATATAATCTCAAACTTTACACATATGAACCGGACTTTAGAAGTAAAGCTTATAATATAATTTATCTTCTAAAAAAAACTTTTCAAAATTTCTAAGAAAACCGAAACTTTTTTACATTCTGTATATCAAACTTTATGCGTTGAAAAAGAAGTTAATTTTTAATACCCAAACTTGTGTCTGCAAAATTTTTATAACTTGTGTTGTTTTTGTGCGATTTTCTTGCTCCTCAAAGATTTCTTAATCTCTCTCCCTCTGGATATAATCTCAAAATTTACACATAAGAACTGGACTTTATTAGAAGTAAAGATAATATAATTGCACTTCTAAAAAAACTTCGTACTGTCTTCGTTTATTATGAACTCATTCTCATAACTTATTTATATGGCTCGTCTGCTCTAGTCTATGCATAGTACCGACACAATATTAGTCTTAAGAAATATTTTGGAACATTCTGGTATCCTATTCCAATTACTTTATTTCACGAATAGCTGGAATATTATTATTAAAATTCATAAATATTTCAAGCTGAACCTACGTTTGATTGTTGTTTTTCATTGATAAGAAATTAATATTTTTTTTTTCAATATTGATTTTGCAACTTATCATTCAGTTAATACTTATATTTACTTCCCAAAAATTTCCTATGAAATTACGAACACGTTACCCCCGTTTAAGAGCAAACTGAACAGCAATTGAAAACATATCTCAAAGTTATTTGCAGAGGAAGACTTTTGTAACTTGGAATGCTATTTCAAATATCATGCAATGGACATCTAGTGCATAACACGGATATCAGTCTTTGTTGGTTTTTTTACGGCTATTAACTTTATCGAATTATTTGTGTTTACTAAATATTTGCATAATAAATTTATAACAGGATAATTCTAATATCAGTCGACTTTAAGTTGATATTTACTTTTTCTGTGTTAATTGTCCCATTTTTCATGGTTGAATTCATTAGTTTGCTATGCTTAGGAAAATAAATCTTTGTATCAAATATTTAGAGCTCATCTGACGAAGAAAGGATCATATGTTTTTATTAGGGTGTGAAATTTTCTTTCTATATTTTTTTACATTTCTTCTTTATTAGGACAGACGTAGAAAGGAGATTCATTTACTTGAAATATTAGCGCCCGCACAAAAAACTAATCGCATTCATAATAAACATTCATTTGAATATTTGATTTCTCAAAGTTTTTAAACTGTAAATGAAAAAAAGCAGATTTTATTTAATCCTATGAAACTGAATAGACCCCTTTGTACTCAAAAGCATTCTAAAAGAGTTTTGCCCAAATGATGGTACCTGATTTGTTGTTATCCTCGATTTAGTTTCCTCATGTACGATTTTGCAATTAAATCAAGCAGTTACATTCATGTTCTATGTCTAATTGAAAAAGCCGCAAATATGACTACTAAATACAGGTCATGTACTCATAGCTCAAGAACCCATAAATATGAATATGAATACTTAAAGTCTCTTTATATTAAAAATCAATTCAATCCTAAAAGCAGAATTGATTATTGTTGTTACATTTGGTTACTTTATTATATTATATACATATATATATATATTGTATATATATATGTGTACTAGTAAGCCCGGAGGTCATACGAAATAACCGCTGTTCTAGATATAAATATGCGATTATCCCTGTAACCGAAAATGCACATCAAATCAAAGAGATATTTATCAGGTAAAACAGCAAAGTTTAATGAATAAATAATAAACATATAATAATTCCGGAAAAAATATTCTTACAGAAAAAAAACATCTAAGTTAAAAATCTATAAAATAAAAATATTATTTATTATATAATCAAATTGTTTGTGAAAAATATTTATTTATATCCAACATAATCATCGTAAAAACGATAGTTTTAACGAAACTGGAAAAAAGAGCGCTGCCACTTTAATATGTATAAAAAGCGCAGACGATAAATAAATTAAAACAAAGAAAGAAGGATTAAATTAAATTCGCTTTTACATTAATTTTTAACGGAGATTGCAAATCTAGCGATGCCTCACTCAAAATGCTAGAGAAATGCTTTGATTATTAGTCGTTTTTATTATAGAAACAATTGTGTAGATTGTATACGATGCAGTTTTCTTGGAGTAAGAACTTCGGAATGAGCTATCGGCGACAAGCAGACACTTAAGCGGCTTATATATAAGATATAGTGGCGCACCCATGATTTAGCTTTGAGGAAGCCAAGGTCAAAATTAAAGGTAAACCGGATATTAATTTCCCGCACACCGAATATCGGGTATCTCTCGTGTTATTTATCCGTACCGAATATCCGGCTCTGGTGTTTAAAATCTTTAAATTCTATACATAAAATCAAATTTTACATGCCGAATAACCGGATATCCGATGCTTTCTGGAGGGAACGGTCCCCTTGCAACGAAATTCCCAAAAGATTTTTAATATAAAGAGACCTTAAGTATTCACATTCATATTTACGGGTTCTTGAACTAAGAGTACATGACCCGTATTTAGTACTCATTTTTATGGCTTTTTCAATTAGACATAGAACCTGAATGTAAATGCTTGATTTAATTGCAAAATCGTACATAAGGAAGCTAAAACGAGGATAACAACAAATCAGATACCATCATTTGGGCAAAACTCTTTTAGAAAGCTTTCTTAACCGCGAATATCCAAATCATTTTCCATCTAAAAGTCTTTTATTTCTCAGAAAAACAAGTATTACAGCAGTTCGCAGAATGGAGGTCATTGCTAATGATGCATTCGGCGTTGTTTTCGAATAAAAATTGTAAAAAATTATATCTCATTTTGGAACAAAAGCTGTAGATTTGCAACAATGTTGACATGCCAGCTTATGCCGAAGGAACTGGCTTGCCCTTGCACACGCGTATTCTTAAGAGCACAATAGCTGGACGCTATCAAAAATAGGGCAAAGATCAAGTTGAGAAAATCGCGGAGAACGGTTTTTGTATCGTGCTACCCTTTTACAGTGAAACAAAAAGCATCATTTATTACAGTAACTGTAACCTGGTTAATTGTTATTATCACTTCTCGTTCCCTCCAGAAAGTTCGATCTCATGAGGAGAATTACTAGAGCAGAGCAAAAGCAGTGCATTACAGAAACAAAGCGTTCTTTCGGTTTATTAGGTGAATACGAGGGAGCCTTTTTTTAATTTCAAGATTTATGATCCAGGGATTATAACATAAATGAAAAGTCCGACTAATTGCTACCACATTGTTGGTAACAAAAATAAATAACTTCTTTTTTTTTTTTCTCTCTTCAAACTCTACTGCTAAAAAGAAGATTCGGAACAGTATATTCAGAGATGGCGAACCAACGGCATGCGGGTCATCAAGTGGCACGCATCATGCATTTCAGTGGCACGCTCACAGTTTCATATTAAATTATTTTTATTCACATTCTTATACTGAAAACCAAGTTTTTTTTTTAAGTAAGTCATAAAGGAAAGGAAAAAAAGAGATAAGACTTACAAGACTGTCGGCTACTTAGAAGAAGCATCCTTAAAAATGATTTTAAAAAATTAATAACAACTGAGCACTTGAAAATAATAAACAATAGTTTAACTGGCATACTAATAAAAGAGGGTCCCCCATTCCTGTTATATTTTATGTAAATAAATTGCAAAGAATTATGCGTAAACGATGCTGTTCTTACAAATTTCGTTTAGTTTTCATGAATCTTTAAAAAAAGAAGAAAAAAGACCACGATTACAAGCAACATACAACAACTTTTTATACTTCCTTTTCACTTGCGTTAACCTATTACCCAAACACACTCACACATCAAATAACAATAATAATAATAATAATAATAATAATAATAATAATAATAATAGTAATTGATTAATTAATTAATTAATCTATAAAGTTAAAATTATAATTTTCGAATATGATATATTCTTTAATGTAGTTAGAAAATGGAAAATATACAAATATTAAAAAAATCTTCACAAAAGGCGTATTTGGCCTACAATTCATAGTGCATCCAAATTTATCACAGCTCACGAATCAAAAGAGTTTTATCAATGACAAAATCATCCAAGTGGAGTTGCAGAGAAAAAAATTTTAAAATCGCAATTTTTAATCCAGTGAATGTATTTAACATGCTACGATAACGAACACATCATAAAAGCTCATTCTAGTATAATAATAAACGAACTTTTATACGTTTATTTGCAGTGTGCTATGCACTTTTATTTTGACCAAAAATTCGGAAATGTCTGTTTTTCAGAAAACTAGACGAACCTGTAATGATCCTAAAGGGTTGAAAATGCCATAAACTTTTAAATAAAAGCTTGGGAGCCAACGTTTAAAGAATAGCTAATATGTCAATGAAACTTCCAAAATTATAGCTTGTTTATTTCTTAAACATTTTATAATGCATTCCGTTCTCTTATTTTCAGATTCTTAAGTCAACGACGTCGAGCTCTTAAACGTTTTGATTTTTATGCTCACATCTAAAAAATTCTTTTATTCATTCCAGTATCCCTTACCTCTGAGTTTGAATGCGTAGATTTAGAAAGGAAATCTAACGTTTGACCTCCAAACTAGATTTACTAAAGTACAACCCGTTTCAAGCGAGAACACCTTAAAGGCAAACGCAAACTAAAATAGTCGCAAAAGGATCTTAGAACTGCCATGTTAAGTCAAGGTTAATAAGGCAAAAAGAAAAACTTTTTTTTTCCTTTTGTACTGAAAATAAAGAAGGGAAGGTAGATTACGAATTGCTAAATTATGACTTTGAGATGGAAGGTTTTTTCTTCTTACATACAAAAAAAGAAGTTGTGCATTTGTAAAAAACTTGCTTGCAACTTATCAAAAACACCCGCAATTATTTCTAATTGATATTTAATGATTCAGAAAATGAACTGCAAGTGATTTTTTAGTTTATATTTCGAAAGACGCAAGCTATTTCAGTTCCTTCAACAACTATTAACATTTTCCCATGTTTTAAAAATAATACTCAGTTTCAGATTGAGAGGTTATTTTTCCCGTTGTCTGACCACACTCTATTTCCCTATATCAACACCCCAAGTATTGTATAGATGACTGTTTCCAAATCTATGATATTAATTTCACAGTCGGAGAACTTGTCAAAACTGAAGATTTTATGTTTATAGAAGGTGCCGTTCATAAATGATGTCACGCATTTTTCCCATATAGTTGACCCCCTCCCCCCCTTTGTCACAATGTGTCACACTTCAGCGGACCCCCCTTCCCCCCCCCTTTTGTCACATGTCACGCTATGTTGCGTGATGCATGATGTCACACTTCTTGTCACCCCTTCCCTCCCCTTGTCACACTTTGTCACAATTTCAAGAACCCCCCTCCCCCCTCGAAGCATGACATCATTTATGAATGATCCCGAAGTAATCAGGCATTTGCATTTCTAAAAGTGCTTAACCAAACCTTCTTCCTAAATTCCCTTGCTACATGTCAAAAGAGTCATTTTAGAACTGGAATAAGGAAGTTTTTTAGAATTTATAATTTTTAGAAATTATAGTTAATCCCATCCATATGCAATTCAATGCTTCCTTTTTATCATTACTTCCGTTTCTGCTTCAATTTTTTCTTCATCTCGCCGAAAGAAGTATAACCTCAAAAATATATAAACTTCCTAAATTTCTATAATTGAGTACAAAAATAACACAAAATGTTTTTTTTCAGCATCGGAAAAACACAACATCGTGTAAAATCAAATCATGAGCTCGTTAATGCCTGAAATTACTTTAGCTTTCATTCCAAATTTCCAATTAATGCAATTTATAGATTATTTTTCCCCTTTCGTTTCACGCATTAAATTTCTTACTCACTGCTATCACCAAAGTTAATCGTTTCTTTCAATTTCCTCTACATCACGAATTCTGAGTTTAGGTGCGGTCCTCAAAAATAACATAATTATAACGTGATAAGCTTAAGAATAAGTCGGTCGACAGTTCTTATTGTGAACAACCGAAGTGATGGACCCTTAAAACAAACATGTTAAACTTGATACAAATTATAAACAAAAAAAAAATTTTTGTCTGAGATATAAATTATCCATAGACAGCTCTGTAAATAGATTACAAATTATAGTCATCAAATCAGATGTTTATTATGGCCGCTAATTACAGCCGCCTTTGAAGCCTTTAAACGTGCTGCTCTTTTCACCTTCTCTATTTTAAGCCATTTTTTTTCATGCAGTATATGGAGTTCACTAAGCGGGGAAAAAAGCTTTGCTTAAATCTTTTAGTATTTCAGTGACCCTTTTTGGTTTACAAGAGAGGTCGCGTCAAGGTCAACGTACAAGAAAGAACGTACAAAGCTCACCGGCTCGTAATCTTACTGATGATTAATTCATTTGTATTGGGAAAACTTCCCGAATGATCCAGGAAATAAAACTTTAAACTGTTTTCGGCCTCGGAAAAAAAACTTAAACTTTACGATAGCGTTATTGATAATTGTATTTCATTAATTAATTACTGTAATAACTAACTTTAAATAAAGAAAACTGTTATTCACATTTACAGACAAATTGAACAAATTTAATATCATGTCTTTTGTCGACTAATAGCAATGATATTTTTATAATGGCGGAAATTAAAGAGCTTTTAGTTCCAAAATTTATATAACTTAATTTTCAATACTTATGCTTAATTCACAGCATTTCAATTTTAGTACAGTTGTGGTCGTTAATTTTAAATCATTTCACAATTCGTAATTCAGCTGCCTTAAGAATAATTTAAAACCATAATCATAAATATGGGCCTATTGTTAAGCAGAAAAGCAACAGAGACCAGTTCTCTTCGTAAGAAACATTTGAATGTGACCGATCCCGGCGGAAACAAAAAGTGGGAATACTTGAAGCAGTGGAGTTACTAATGTTACTCGGAACGATAGTTTGTAGTTTGACGACCCCCTTCGGAAAAAAAACTCTTTTTGAAGACGAAACCACTTGTAGTTTTACTTTATACTATTTTCGATAAGGCAAAAAAAAAAAAAATCTCAGAAATTCTAGTTTATTTATTTGTTGTAACTTTCAGCAAACTACATTTATTTTCAGTAATTATACGTTGAAATAACGCCAGTAAATTGTATAATTCAAGTATATTTATTTTTCAAGCTCTTTAATTCACTTTGGGTGTCATAACCCAACACCCTCAAAAGGTGTCACCCGGGACGGACCACTCCTCTGCACCTCCCCCCCCCCCTGTTGCGACACTACTGCTTGAAGCAATGCAGAAAAAATAAACATAATGACTAGAAAAAATAAATGTTTATCAAATTATTGTTAATTGTCCTTGGCATCCAATCCTGCTTAACAATCGCAATTCAACATATCTAAATTATTTGCAAAGTATCCAGAAACAATCAAAATATAATCTCTGTAAGCAGGCCCGTTGTTTTGGGGGTCTCCAGGAGGCAATTGCTTCCCTCCTGTACTTTAGCTTTAAGAAACACACTGTAAGTATACACGTATATCGTCAGTATACAAGAGAAACTGACCATGTCAAAATTTTAGTAAATTGAGTTTAATTGAGTTGCATGTAAATAATTGTGTCTGTAGAAAATAGTCATTTTGTTTCTGTAGCGAAACATCACTTTATAGTCTAGTAGTGTCATTGACTTGGTCAATTTTTTCCTGAAAAGAACTTGCCTTAGACGGCTCTTAGTCAGTTAAACTCAATTCCCTAAAATTTTGACTTGGTCAGTTTCTCTTGTATACCGACGATATACGCTCTTCCCCCAATAAAATGTGTTAATTATTTGCCCCTTGCCCTCCCTCCACTTCATAGAAGATTTTGAAATGACGATCCTGTCCGTAAATAAATAAAGCTTCTATCTTTTTTGTGGGGACAAAATTAAATCAGCGTTATTAAAGCACAAAACTGCTCCTTTGCATTGAAACTCAAAACTTTCGAATTCGAAACAATGGAAAATTTAAATTCCTACATTGAATAAGAAGTTAGAAAAGTACATATATGTGAAATGCATTTGTAATTTTGTGCTTTAATAACGTTGATTTTATTGTTTAATTTATTTTTGTGTTGAAATCCTAAACATTAATTTTAAAATGTATGTAAACAGTTTTGTTACACATTAGTTCATAAACTGATGTCACACTTTGAGGACGGGAGGGGAGTTCCAGAAATTGATAGTTTGTGACAAGAGGAAACGAGGGTAGCAAGAAGTATGACATCACATATTTTATTAAAATAAAATCAGCAGTGTAAATATTTTTCTGCGATTTGATGTGAAGAATAAAATGAGATGGCAACTCAATTGTGTAAACTAATTTTGAGGTGGGGTTTTTTTTTAATTAAATCTCTATAAGACTATTTTGTATTCATAAAAGAAAGATAAAGTTTATGATGCACACTGCATCAAGTTCAAAAATCCCACAATTTTTATTGCTCTTTCACACTAATATTTTTATCATTATGTACTAATTATGTTTTTTTCTTCATAACCTTAATTTTATTTTACAAAAATTAAGTGCACATTTCATCATTATTACTGTTATGCTCACAAATGTCATTTGAAACCCATAGTTAATGCTCAAAAATAAAATTTGAAATGTGATGTATAACATAGTGCTTTGTTTCTGAACTACTCATGTAATGTAGAGTGATATGTGACAAGGGGTGTTGAAATGTGATATTTTGTGACAAATAGGGAAGAGGGTCAAACATATTGAGAAAAAATTGTGACATCATTCATGAATAGCCCCATATATAGAGTAACGTTTTTTGAACATTGACGAATTGTGCATTTCCTGGCTGAAGCACATAAAATAATAAAACTCTTTGAGCGGAAGTATTAATTAGATTTTTAATTTTTAAAGCAGCAATATTTGTTCTCGCTTTAAGATAGCTACAATAAAGATCGTGAGTATCACTTGCAGACCTATTTTTCTCTTCAAACATAAAAACTTCGCAACACACGCAGCAATCGTTAACACTCCCGAAGGAAATGCGAAATCAGACAAAAGACGCATTGTTGTAATGAGAGAAACTAGGAAACACATTTCCAATAATAAGAGTACTTATGCTCAGAAAGGTGTGGACAAGAGAGATTCGATCGTGCGCTCTAATTCTTTCACCACTTTCTCCAAGTTTTAAATTTATACCCTTATGCCTTTCAGGGAATGTTTTTGATTGAAAGCCAATCGTCAGAATTAAATGCTATTATTATTTCTTTCCTTGAGGTTAAAAGCTGATAGGCGAACAATTTGGAAAAGGAAATTTCGCCGATTCTGAGGCCGTCTAATTGGATTTCTGTAAACTGACCGATTAAGAAACATCGCTAAAAGCAGTATTTAAAGATCAATAAGGTAATGGAAGGCAACGTTGATTTACTCTGCAATTATATCATCAAAATTTGCCTCTATCATACGTTTAATCTCTGAAAGCTGGAAGGGTAGTAATATCTTCAAAATTGATTATTCCCAAAATAACTTTGCAGATTTCTGCTGAATTCATTGTGTTTTTTGTTCTTATCTTTAAACTCAAATAATAACTAATACTCAACCCTATTCCTTGATTGTGATGATTTCATAATTCTCTAAAGCAGGGGTCTCCAAACTACGGCCCGAGGGCCACATCCGGCCCGCGGACAGATTTTGTCCGGCCCGCGGAGAGCTAGCATACTTGAAAGAAAACTCCTTCTAGAGAACATATTTATTTTTTATAGCAAATTAAATTAAGTTTACTGAAGTAATCTATTTTTATGTTGAATAATTATTAATATGACATCTACATTGATATGGTCATGGGCTAACTACTCATAACATTGTTGTAGGTTATTATTTACTAACTAACAAATTATTGAAATGAATCCAACTAACATTTTATACATTTTAAATGAAAAGATAACTTATAACAAGCATAACGACATATGAAATACTAATGAGATTTATGTAATTGAGATTTTCCACTGACAATAGTTTGTAGTTGTGGACTAATTTTACTTGTACCAATTATTAAAAGAGATTTAAGATGCTCATCAGTTAATTTAGATCTGTAAACATTTTTTGTGTACTTCATTTTGGAAAAGGTCTTCTCACACAAATAAGTAGTACCAAAAACAGAAAACAGTCCACGAGCAAATTTATGCAAATTATCAAATTGTGTCAGTGGAAGACACTTATAAAATTCCAACAAAGATAAGTTTTGATATTTGTTCTTAATTATATCACTGCACTGTAGATCAATCATTTCCATTTGAAGTTCCGGGGCTAGGGTTTCAATGTCAGTATCAAAAGGATTCTGAAAAATCTTAATTTGATTCGCAATGGCATCAAAGTCCGAGAAACGAGTATCAAAATTTATTTTCAAAGCACTCAAAGTTTCGATTGCAAAATCGATAGGAAACTCGGTCTCAGTGGTGTGGCTAAATATTTCACATGCTTTAAAATGTGAAAAACATTCACTTCGTAGTTGTGATTGAAACAGTATCAATTTCTTCCGGAATGATTTGATATTATTGTATAAATCAGGAAGATGCTGGTTTTCTCCTTGCAATCTCAAATTCAGTTCGTTCACATGTTTTGTCAAATCAACATAGAATGCTAACTTCCACAGCCATGCGTTGTTTTGCAATTCAGTAAGAGGGCGATGCTTTTCATTCAAAAAAAATTCGATCACTGCTCGAAGTTCAAAAAAGCGCTGAAGGACTTTCCCACAACTAAGCCAACGTACGGCAGTATGATAAGGTAAGTCATTTTCTCCAATCTCTTTAATAAATTGTACGAATTGTCGGTGATTCAGCCCAAAAGATCTGATAAAATTAACAGTTGATATGACTGGTTTCAGAACTTCAGACATATCCAAACATTTTCCGCACAAAGACTGTTGATGAATGATACAATGTAAGACTATTGGTTTTGAACCACCGTCATTTTCTACAGCCTTTGACACAAGAGCGACCACTCCTTTATCTTTCCCACTCATGTTTTTGCCTCCATCAGTTGTAATACATTTCAAGTTTTTCCTTTGAAGGTTCTTTTGCTTAATGGCCATTTCAACTCCTTTAAAAATATCTGAACCAGTAGTTGTGCCATGAATACTATACATATCAAGAAGTTCTTCATGCACTTCATAGCTTTTATCTACTCCTCGAATATAAATCAACACCTGAGCAGTATCTGACACATCCGTTGACTCATCCAAGGCCAAAGAAAACCACTCAACATGTCCATTTTTGTTGAACAGTTGAGAGGATATATTTTCAGCGATGTCTTCTACCCTTCGAGCCACAGTGTTTGCTGACATACTGACAGTTTTTAATAAATTTACCTTTTCAGGGCACATTTCTTCGGCTACTGCGATTATGCATTCTTTGACCATTTCTCCATCGGTGAATGGTTTTCCACGTTTTGCAATTTCAAGAGCCACACGAAAGCTGGCACGAGTTGCAGCCTCTTGTTCAGTTTTGAGTTTTGTAAATAAAGATTTCTGCGATTTCAATCCGCGCTTCATAGCTTCGAATTTTTCTGTCCGCAAACTTCCTGTATATTTTGAGTAATTTTGAAAATGTTTTGCTTCATAATGACGTTTAATGTTATATTCTTTGAGAACGGCTATGCTTTCATTGCAAATCAAACATAGCGCCTTGTTACTGGACTCAATTACGAAATACTGAATGTTCCACTGATCTTTGAATTTTCTGCATTCACTATCAATTTTTCGCTTCTTTTCCATTCTACTAAATCACACACAAAAGCAACAATTCAAATAAAAATATTGTTACAAAGATGTCTTAAACTTAAACACGCACAAACACGTTTTAAGGAGGTACGCACTATTTTATTTCACAGCAGTGTCATAGGAACTGACTTGTGGTTGCGCCACTAGCCTTCTTATATATTTCACTTACTGCCATCTAGAAGTGAGTGGAAGACACCAGAACTTTATCGAACCAACGAGATTATTCTGTAAGTGCTATTAGCGCCATCTGTTAGGGATAGAAGGTACTACCTATTTCTGCTTGTGTCCACCAGATGTCCTGTCACGTTACTCCTCATGGCTCGCTCGTACTCTACGACTAATCTAGAAATTACAGATAATGACAGGAAAATTAATAATATGCAGTGTTGCCGTTTTGCGGACTTTAGTTCGATTTGCAGCCTTTTTTTAACGTGGCGTACTTTTTCGGACTTTTTTTTTCATGTAAAAAAATACTCATTCGTTACTTGAGTACTCGTTAGGAACCGAAGTAACGATTACTGAAGAAAAAAGTAATCAATGATTACTTGTGTATTTCATTACTTTTGTAATCAATGATTACTATGGCGATACGATGCGGGTACCCCATTATAACGGATACCCATACGATACAGAAAATACATCAGCTTCCCCGTCGCTAATGGCATCTGGCAAAAAAGTAATCATATTTTACACCACTAGTGGACTGATTCAACTTTTTACCACCGGCAACAATTAATGATAATATGGTATTGGCCCTTGGAATTTACTGGAGTAATCAATATGGCCCTCAGGCTGGAAAGTTTGGAGACCCCTGCTCTAAAGCATACATGTCCAAATTTCGGGTTTTAACTCCAATTTTGCAGGAAAAAAAAAACTCTCAAATCAAATATATATCAACTTCCTGAGAGCAAAAATTGTTTTTTTTTTATGCAAATATTTTTCAGAACGGTTTACATGAAGAAAACTAAGGTTACGCACTAGTTGTAAGTATTATTTATGCTTTGCATGAAGTTAACTCTTGTCTTTAGCAAACTGCATCAAAGTGAAGCTCAGTTAATAGTTTCAGTTAAGAAAATTTGCTTACCATTTCTGCAAAAAAAGAAGAAGTTTCGAGTGTATTTTACCAGCTGACAATATGTCGTCTGGGAAGCGAAACAGTTAAGTTTTTGCGGTAACAGTTTTCCAGATTCACCCAAACTTAATGTCAGTTGCAGTCATTTATTACATATATAACTGACTGAGTGGTAACGGAGTCGGTGAGGACCGTTGTGGGTCCTCAGAACGAAGTTGAAAATTGGCATTTGTACAGTATAACATAAAACTTTTCATGTAGAAAAATGAAACACAGTTACAAAGAAATGTGTCTGATGCATACAGAATCAGCTTATACTGCTCGTTTACGAACTGAGGTGGGCACTTTTCGAAATTATATTTTACGCTGTCATTTTTTGCTTTTCCCAGATGATGATATATTCTATTTCCAATCTAGATCTTTAACACAAAAAATAAAAGAAAAAAAACTCAGAGAGTTTATCATTCTTCATAAAAACTAAACATTTCCTATTCTTTACTCATCCTCTCACCCTTATTTTAATGAAATGGAAGCAGACCTGACGCACACGCAAATTTTAGGAAAGTTTCGGAGAAGGAAATCAGACTGTATGGTTCCCTGCAGAAGATGTAAATACTAAAAAGATAATTAATTCTGTACAATTACATATTTTGTTAAAGAAATGTAAAAGAAAAAGTGTTTTTGAAAAAGTTATTTAGTAATCTTTGTAGGTAGCTTTTGAATTTTTTTAAGTGTTTGTATATACATGATAACGCATCTACTCAGCTAAAGAAAGAAAATCTCTTACAGACATTGTCCACACAATATTTTCTTTAAAAAAAAGCTTACCATTATAATGTGCCAATCCAAAAATACTTATATAATCATGTTTTCACAATGCTGAAATAATATTAATTTATGATATTAATTGTTTTTATACCATTTTTTCGATTATTTTTAAGAAAAAAGGAATATTCTCGGTTATTCTCCAAATTTCAATTTGCAGGAGAATTTCCCGTGAGAATATTTTCTAATCACATCCCTACTTGAACTAAATATTTGCAGTTATAGATGCATTCACACCATAAAGTGTTTAAAAATAATAATAAAAATTTCTAATACGAGGCTGTTTTAGAAATTCATTCACTAGAGACCTGACTGGAACCCGACACAGTTGTAAGATATGAAGAAAAGTATTTTGCCAATGAAAAACATTTCATTGTATTTTTAACAAAACTGAGGTCTTCACATACAGTCCCCGCCGCTTTATGAAATCGCATTTGTTCTAAAAGACTCGGTTTTGTTAAGCAGCTGATTTTGAAAAGCGGAGTAATGTTGAAAGAAAGTTTAAAGCCCCCAACGTGGGCTATTAAAATTAGTTTCGCTGATAAAAATGAAAAAAAAAAGAGCTAACATGAGACTTCTTAACACAAGATACGTTTTAATTCATTTATTTAACACATAGTGTGATTTCAAATTCTTTTTAATGCTCACTTTTTGTCGTTTGTCTTTTATTTATCACACGTTCCATAATGTTTGAAAATGCGCAAAATTTAAGGTAATATCCTTTATGTTCTGCTTTTTGTTCTAATAATATTTGATAGTCTTAATAGCCTTAATCAACATCAAGTATGTTTTTAAAAAATTGTCAGGTCCAGGCATCGTTGTAAAATTTGATCAAGATGATAATTTTTTATCACTTTACTGTTGCTGAATACAAAATTAAGGGTAAGGGATGGTATGGTCCCAAAAAGAAAAAGTTCAGCATTGTAACTCATCCATGCTTTGATGTAAAAAAAAAACTCCTATGACTTAGACTTATTTCACGTGGTAAATAGATTAAAATATCTAAAACTTTGATACTATGTTTTTTTTTAAAAATGCGGTACTGATTTTATTATGCGGTGGTTTTGCAATGGTTTCACATTGATGTGGTCCGTTCCTTTATTTAAAGCGAAAAACGTACGAATCCAAAAATGTACATAAATAAAAATACAGAAAGTGGAAAATATGTTTGAACAACAGTGTGCAAAGAAGAAAAACGTTTGCTCATAGAACGCAACACTAAAGCAAAAATAGTTTTATCTAAGAAATAAATTTAAAATTAAGATTTTTTGTTGAAATTTTTTGTCATTTCATAGAGAATTATTCATTCAGTAACTTTAAAAGATTAGTGAATTGATATAATCATAAGATATATACTATTCTAACTGAATAATTTCAAATATTTTATGATACTTGTAAACCACTACTTTCTAGCTAAATGAAAAGATTTAAATCTAAAAGATAACAGAAAAAAATTTTTGCAGAAGAATTTTTGCTTATTTTCCTATGATATTTTAGTTTTTGTAGCTTCCTACTTCAATTAGGATTAAAACTCTCTTTATAATTTCTTCAGACCCCTCCTTCTCCTATTCTATGATTTTTTCAATTCCACCCACTCATTCATGCATATTTGTTATTAACTTTCTCATGTCTTCAACCCCTAATGCAGTTATAATTGCGGCATTTACTTGCATTATCACTACTTCAATACCATCATAAAGTTGTCCGCACTTCATGTAAACGTGCATATACCTGGCCACAAGCGTTAATTTAACGATCCTTGAACAAAAGACGAACAGTTGTTGAGATTTTACTTCCGCATGGCTGTAATGGATGAATTAGTTTCCATCTAATGAATAGATCGCTGTTGAATGGGTTAGACGCTTTCCTTAACTAAAACTCATCGAAAGTGGGTTGAAATCTTTGCAAATTATGAACACTATTTTCCAAAAATGGGATAATCATTTCTTTTTACATGTATCTGAATTAAGAAAAATGTAAACACATTTTTTTGTTGCTGTGTAAAATCTGGAAGAAGTGTGTTTTAACATCGCTTCGTTAATTGCTTGTTGATATAAAAGCTGTGTTTTGCTTGGTTAAATAGGAACCACAAAATTGATGATTAATTGTCACAATTTATATTTAGAACCATTGAAATAAATGTGCCATCCACGTAAGGTGAAATGTTATTGAAAAACTAATAAATCATGATGCATGTGTGTTGTATTTTTATTATCAGTAGGAATTTATTTTTTTATTACATCAAGACTAACCATTGTTCAGAATTTTTTTTTCATTTATTTATTACTATTATTATTATTATTATTATTATTTGCATTTCCCCCATTACATGATAGCACTACTAAATGTAAACAATGTCAAACGAATAAAATAATTTTTGTGTGAAAAAAACTAACCGACTTTGAATTAAATATTGCGTTAAAAAGTAAAAAATTAATTTATTCCTTAAACTACATCGATACGACTTTTAAACATAGTTTTAGAAGTCGGCACCAAATTATGACAGTCTAATTGCAATTACACCATGCGTTACTTTATATAGAAGCTGTTGAAAACTCTGGGCTATTTACATTTTCAATTGATTCATGATTCCAAAAGATTTCATCTGTCATAATTTTGGACCGACTTCTAAAATTCTGTTTAAAAGTCGTATAGCTGTTGCTTAAAGAATGTGTTTATTTTTTACTTTGAAGCTCAAGTTTAATTTGAAGTCTGTTCTATTTTTTTTTACACAAAATTATTTTATTTTAGGGTCATTCCATTGTGACTAACGTAACATTAGAGAAGTTTTTCTGAAGGAATTTTGCAGTAATATACTACAAAAGAACTCTAGTAAAGCGTGATTATTTTAGATATTATATAATGCAAGTTGGTCCAACACATTTATTCTTGGATAATATCAAAAGGTTTGAAATTTGAAATAATTGAGCTAAATTTGAGCAGTGCGGCTAACGTGACATTTTTTTACCTCCTCAAAATTAGTTTAACTTCAAATTAAAATTTCTATGAATTGTACAGATAGAATTACTCACAATTAATTATGGGAATATATGTGACTATAAGAATTGAAAATTTCCCAGTTATTTTTTGTTTAACAATTAAAAATATTAATTTATTGAAGTTAGGAATCAAGTGGTTATAGGAATCAAGTGGTCTGACTAACTAAGTAACCTGAAAAATAATGATTGCAGTGTGCTAAACATTTATTGTTACAAATCACTTATTTGCCTCTTTTGTTTTACATTTTTTGCATAATGAAACAATTTGCTTCCTTGGTTCAAAGTAAATGTTGAATTCATTTGCCATGTTGGTGCTTTATACTGGTTTATATTGGCCAATATAAACCATTTTTTGACTTTCATAGCCCCTTTGTTTGTTAGAAGAGTTTGTACATGTGTTTGAAAATATTTATTAACTGAGAAATCATTTCATTAATGACATTTTTAATGCTAAGTATTTTTTCTGTGAAATTTCTCTTGTATCACTGATTGAAGCTATTTTGCTTTTCATCTAAATTTCTTTTTCAATGAGTTTCTTTACCTGTGAACAATTCCTGCTGTTTTGTTTCGTACAATTCCCATTATTTTTGCCACAGACATTTATATTTTAATTGTTATTTACCTTTTTTGTAAGATTTGAATGCAATAATTAAGCCCGTGCCAGAAGCTCTTTTCTTAACAACTGTTTGTTTTTTGCTTTGATTAGACTGTAAAGACTTCTTAGTTTTTCTCACTACTTCTCCCAATGTTTGAGGTGATGCATAAGAAATTATGGTACTGTCTATTTGACTTGTTGAAGATTACCGACACTTTTTCATTTTTCTCATTTATAAGATTCAGCATCTTCTTCGTCTTCTTTTCCTTTCGTTCTTTGTTTTTAAGTTTATCATCGCTTTTCTTTTTCGGTTTTAAAGCTGTCACACCAGTTTCAGAGTCATCTTCAAGTCTCTTTTATTCTCACTTATTTTTTCTACTGCATTTCTTTTTGCCATTTTAATTTTGGACTAAAAAAAAGTGAATAATTTTTGGTTCTCAATGTAGTACTTACATTAGTTCTTAAATATACAATGAGTTAAATATACAATGAAAAATACTAATGAGGGTGCCTTTAAGCATAATAAAAACAGTGTAACTAAGGGGAAAGTCAAATTTGTTACCTTTGTCACATTTTATATGTTACGTTAGTCACATTTCTAATTATTAAATAAATAATGCGATAACAAAAACTTTTAGCTAGTTGCTTAACTCAGGTAAAGACTAAATAAAATTTAAAAAATTAAAATTCTGAAAGCAATTTTAGAAGTTTGAGAGCGAAAACTTACTTTTCTGTGACTAACGTAACAAAGAAGAGCTGAACAAGTTTAATTTAAGAAATATATTTCCCTTTTGAGATATTCAAAAAATATTTTTTTTTTACAAGTAGGACATAAAACGACCATTCAAAAAATCTATTCAGTGAACGGGAGAATGGAAGACATCTTGGCGAAAAAATTTTGAATTTAATGGTTTTTCCCATTAAATGCTTAATAGCTTTTACATTTAACCATGTGTTTCTCTCATCATACAATTCAAACCGAACAAAGTTTTAAAAACCCGTTTCCAGATTCTAAAGCTACACACTTCGCTGAAAAATAATCAATCACAGTTACAGATATTGCTTTTTATTTTGTGACAAGAGTTTACATTTCCCATGGAATGACCTTTTACTATTTTTAGTGTAAATACACTTTTTATATAAATACTCTGTTTATAAAAATATACATGAAAGGACACACCCATTTTTAATGACCGTCACTGAAAATTATTCATTTGTATGATAGATTCCGTTTTGAAGTTGATTTTAGAAAGTCCTATTTAACTTATTAACTTAAGGAATTTAATTTTTGTTTAAGAAAGGCTTTACTCAAACTGTCATTATAACTGCTTTTAACATTACTGATTAATGACAACAAACGCTTTTTCGCAATGAATTTTACATTTACTAATAATTTACTTAACAAAAAAAATATTAAGCCAAGCCTTTCCAATTAAAAGAAAAATACTTATTTTTCTCGCATAACGTTCTTTTTAAAGAACAATTATAGTGAAATCGGTGTAAGATATTTAAGTTGGGCTACCTTCTATTGACTTATAAAAATAATACCATTAAAATCGGGGTTTTTTTAGTCAAGAGTTATGGATGAAAAAACAAAAAATTACTAACATTTCAGCTCCTAACTTTTTTTCTAATTGTTGAATACGGTAAAACCAAAGTACGGAACTTATAGGAGACCACCCTTGATCGCTTAAAAAAAAGAATTATCAAAATTGGTTCACCCAGTCAGAAGTTATCGATGAACAAGCAAACAAAAATAATTAATATATACGGACAATCTCCTCCTTTGGAAAGTCGGTTTAAAAGAAAACAGTAAACAAGTACAATGACTTATAGAAATGTTTAAACTGCTTCAGAAAAGATCAATTTCTTCTGGAATAAGATCACCCGCGAGGACCCCGACGAAATCTTTTCCTTAAAAAATAGAAGTTTTGCGATGACTATAAAGTTTTGTTTTTCAAAAATACCACCATGTTATTATACTGTGGGGCAGAACTTGAATGTGAATGAGTCTTTATTTAAATGTTGCTGAAAGACTGAAAACTTCCCTTTGCAGAAATTCTTATGTTGAAAACGAAGGCCAACTTAAGCGTCTGTATGATTTACTTTCCAAGTGATACTATCTGTAATTTAGAGCCGTATTTGTTACTCCAGCACGTAAGTGCAAAAACCAATGTACTCCAGAAAAAGAGATACATTTGAGCCGTCCGTACATGGTCAAACAGAAAAGCGGCATAAGAGAATAACGGCTATTTCTTGACCCACTTAACTATAATCCACGCTTTGTCGACCTATTTTAACATTAGTTTTGCGTTTTACTTTGATTTGTAACTACTTGTGTATTCTCTGTGTTCTTTTGGATTTGCTTTTTTCGGCTCAATCTCGTAACAATAATTAGCCTGTCTCATTAACTTATTTATGCGCATGCGTCATTTTGAAACTATTGTCACGTGTTCCATTGAAATATGTTCACAGGAAAGAAAACCACGTCACTGAAAAGATATCAATAAAAGCATACTGTTTTTAAATATTCGCTTCAAGCACTTCTAAATTACTAAATTTACACAAAATTTCATTTAAAGAATTTGAATACAAATAGTGGGGAACTAAATGAGTCGACCTCGGTTATGACGACATCAAGAATGCGCGATTTGCGGTGTTAAAACCGATGTGACGTAATAAACGATGCATGCAGAAAATGATTTATTTTTATGAAGAACCTGGAAGACGGTATTATGATGACAAATTTCAGAAGCATATATAAATTCTATTTTTCCTGCACGATTGAATCACTTAACAGAAAAATGTTTAAATGTGCATAAATAATTTCCTAAATGTTTTAACAGTTAATATAGAGCACATTGTTAACCCCAATCAACATTATCAGTAGTTTTATTTATTATTCTTATTTATGTAGAATTAATTTAATTTATTTATTTATATTTATTTTTTATGTAGAATTTTTTCAATTTATTTATTTATATTTATTTTTATATAGTATTGTTTACTTTATTTAATTAATTAATTCATTTTTTTATTTTACTTTAGACATAACTAGTACAATCCAAACTCTTAAATTCTTGAGTAATACGTTAAAAAGACCATTTTGGCTAAATTTCACAATTTTCGTTTTTCAGATTATAGGGTAAATAATTCTTTTGGTTTTACAAACCTTCATGGCTAACGATTCCAGCGCTTTTTATCTCTATATGTACATAATATGCAGTAAAAGTATCAAAATGTTAGGAAAAAAAACACTTAACTGAGTTTTTATGCAAAATTTGCCCATTTTAAAAGTGATGACTCAAAATATTCTCATCCCATTTTTATGAAACTTTGAAAACTTTTTCTCTGGACCAGTTCCTAAATGATATAATAAAAAAATTAATTATGTTAGCAATATTTTAGAAGTTATGACTCTTTAAATATCAATCTAGTAAACTTATCAAAAATCCTTAAAAAAAGATTTGCTGAACTTGAAAATATTTTGTTTTTAACATATCCTCAAAATTTTGTTATAACCCCTAGATAACAGGTTTTTTTTTTCTTTTTTTTTTTTTGACATTTTAATTTGGTTAAGGGGAAAAATTTGCTTTGTAAGGTTAAATATAAATTTTTTTTTATATTGTTTCGAAACAGTTTTCCAAAAAAGTGCTGTGAACTTGTTCGGATACCTTCAGTTCTTCGTGGGAACATCGGATTCCGGGAAGCCCTGATCGGGAAACGATTAACCTATAAGGTTCTAGATGCCTTGGGCACATTATTTAAATAATAGCAAGAATAATATTACTCATTTAAGAATTAAAGTACACATGTTCACTGGGTTTGGTGGGGAAAAAAAGAAAAAGCTGCTTGGCGTTCCTTGCAGCAACACCCACTGTCCTTCAATCCAACAGTTGTCCAGTGCCCCTCCCATTGACCCTTGATCTAAGGAGCACTCACCTGCAGTAGGTAAATGAGATCGGCAAACATGAAATGAGTTTTGCTTTTAATTATGCCACAAGTGAAGAGACACCTTTTTCATTTCCACTTAATCCTTTCTAATTTCCTCGGAATATAACTTACCAGTTCGTGGGCTAGCAGTACACAAGCATGATCTCTCTTTTTCTCTCTCTCTCTCTTTCTTTCATTTTCATTAAAAAAGTAATTACCCTTTACAGACTGACAGTAGAGTAGAGAGCTAATTAAGCAACCGCAAACTGTATTATTGGACATCATGACCTACGATATGTATAGGTAGAGAGAGTGGGACAACAGTTCATTTTAGATATGATATTCATCATTCGAGAACTAAATCATGTGATGAATTAGAAAATTAGAATAATCAAAGCACGAAGAGCAAAACATTTTGAAACATTTTTGCAATTTGCGCTTTGCAAATTGCAATCGCATTTGGGCTTTGATTACATTGATTTTTCTTACTCATCATTTTTGCTCAAAAGTAAACCGTCCATATCTTGTGATTCGTGGATAAATCAAAATACTCGCGAAAGGATAATAATTTTAATTTACTATGCGTTTGCGTTTAATCACTCAGTAGTCTCTAAGATAGGCCGTGGTAGCCTAGTGGTTATAGCGTCGAATTTCCACCTGGAAGGTCGCACGTTCGATACTCGCTGAAGACTACACATGTACACTTGGAAATATGTGCATGTAAAATCAGTGGACCCCACTGCCTCGCCCCGTGCGCAAGCAATCCTAAGGCCTCGGCTAACAGGTAGGGCTTTGGGTCTGGGTGAGAAAAGTAGTTTCTAAGAGTTATACTTCGCTAGATGAAGTTTAGTTTGGGGTTTTTTTTCAGTGTAGAAAGAAAGTTGCAGAGTTAGTTTCAAAGAAAATTGTCTCCGTAGAAGTTTTCTAAAAGGACGGCTGACCCACATTTTCCGAGAAGACACTGAAAATTCCTGTTAGATCATATGATAAAGTTAGGCTAATGCAATACACTATCACTTTTCTCAAAGTTGTTATTGCAATGACGGGATTAGGGCCCAGGACATGGCGGTTTCTAGCCAAATGCGTTACCAATGAAACACGATTCGGCGATTTTACTTCGTACGTGTACTTAAAAAGGAGGAACAGTAGTGTTCTACCATCAACCAAAGCAATCTACCTGGCAGAATGCGAAGAAGGGTCCATCATGTTCAAGGGAGGAACTGCTGGTATAAGGAAAGTGCCGTTTTTGTTCTCGTTTTATTTCGTTCAGCATACTTCATTTCCTTCGAACTGATGCTATATGCCAGTTTATAAATTTAGTTGCTTTCAAGAAACAGAGAAACAAGCATTCCATTCACACGCTAATAAACTCACCTGCAGAACAAACTTCCCTAAGACTCAAATGGATTCGCCCTTTTCTGTCATGCGTAGAAGCGTCCAAATATCAGAATTTCGTGGTCGAACTGTAGGTCTTAACCCTTTCCCTACGCTGCTTTGCACATCTGCAAAGCTAAGTTTAAGTTGAATATTCTCTGTTGTTCTCAATAGTTTGACATTGACAACTGCTTTGCACATGTGTAAACGTGCTTGTGTTTTTTTAGTACGGTAAAAGAATTGACCACCACATTCTGCCCTGGAGTTTTCCTGCATTCCTTGACCAATCCTGCACATGAAAAGAATTGTCATTCTTCACTATAAAATAGATCATCCAAAAATGATGTCACGCTTGTAGGAGAAAAGGGAGTTCGAAAATTGTGACAGTTTGGGACAAGGGAAGGAAATTGGTTAGCAAGAAGAGTGACACCACACATTTTGGTTAAAATAAAAACAATAAAAAAAAATTATGAATAAAATACTTTTATGAAATTTATTTATTTATTTATTTTTTTTTTTTTTTTGCATTCTAAAACAAAATAACGCAGTGCATTTTTACAGAATTCAAACAAGGGGTGGGAATCCAATATGTTGAGGAAAAAAAAGTGGGACATCATTTATGAACGATCCCAAAAGCGTGTAGTTAATGGTTAAGTGAAGCAAAGCAGCATGGGATATCACAAGAAAAGAAGATCAGTGGGCAGAAATCATGACATGACTTCGGTTTTATTAACAGAAACCATATAGTGCAAGGAATCATGGGAGTTAGCTAAGAATGTACTCGGAAAAACGCTACTAGTTGTATTTATACAATCTATGGAGTCTCCTCTCCTTCCTCTGCGACTGCATCTGAAGAGTATGAAATAAAAAAATAATAGCAGTTTCCATTTAAATTAAATTTGTTACGTTGTTTTAGTTTTATTTCACCGATAATCCGATTTTTCTTAACCCTTACTCTCATGAAGAAGCATATTACTACCTGGGGTTTTCCCCTACTTTCTCTTAGTTAACTGATGTCAGCGAGTATGTTGCATTTTTATTTGCTAGCCCTTATTCTCATAAAGTAGCATATATACTACCTGGAGTTTTCCCCTACTTTATATTTGTTAACAAATAGAAAATAGGAAAAAAACCCAGGTAGCATATATGCTACTTTATGAGAATAAGGGTTAAAATCGGGAATTCCAAAGTAGGGCAATTAAGAGTAAACGGCCAATACTTACTCCACCATCCACAAATCGTGTGATACATACGCAATTTTAATTTCCTGATTGTTTTGCATTTTCCTCAAACGCCTTATTTATCTTTACGCAATAGTTGAAGGCTGATTCAAAGAAAAACTTTCAATCAAGAAATGAAGATTGAGCGTGCTAAACGCGTCACGCGCCTGTCAACAGAAAATGAAATTTTCTGGGATACCGCTTTCCGGAACTCACTTTTTGTAGTTAAACATGATATGAAGCCTCGTTCATTAAAATTGGGAAAGGATAATCTCACATTTGGATTAACACACAACCAAATGTGAGATTATCTTCTGCCCCCTTTCGAGTTACAATTCAAGAATTAACTATCAGAGACTGGAATTATTAAAAAAATGGTTATTTTGAGCTGAGGTTAAAACGTTATTTATACACTCTCAGAAACACATGCTCAAATCTCACGAAACTTTCGTCGTATGTGACGAAATGGCTTCGTGAAAAGTGCTCCGAGTAAACCTTTCGTCAAATTGGCCAAATTTGTGTAGTAACTTTTTTAAGTCAGGTGATCGCGTGAGGAAAGAATCGTTGTAAATGACGAAATTTTCTTGACGATTCAAGAATCGGCAAAAGTGAGAGCTCTATTTCTGAGAGTGTGGTATAATGAATATAGTGTGTTAGTTAACACCACGAAGTATGAGTTGACAAATTATTATCTTTATTTTCTATCAACATGTTTAGTAGAATATTAATTAATTTTTGATCTCAACTTACCTTAACTCATGCAATTTTGTTCGTTATATTTTAAACTAATTTTGAAGTTGTAAAATAATTTCACACGTTTTAGCGGATTTCAGTCAAAGGCATATCTTTTCCCCCCATTTTATTCTTGCAGTTAAATTTATAAACTTTAACATGAATAAAATCAACCTTATAAACAAGCACTTATACTCAAAAAATTGCCCAGAATGTAAAAATTAAAAGCTAATTGAAAATCGGTGTTTACGAACTTGAAACGCTGCAATAAAATGCAATAAATTGCGAATAAGCACAAATGGAATTTGACAATCCTATGGCTGTTAAGTATATACCAAAAGTATACAAAGGGAAATCTGAAGTAAATAAAAATATGAAGCGTAACATTGTTTAACTCTAAAGCAAAAACAGAAGACTATCAGTAAAAAGGTAAAGAAAAAAATCCGCTCTGTCATTGTTCTGCATAAGTTAACAGTGACATGCATACTAACTACCAATTAAAGCATTGATTTGATTCTAGTTCTAAAGTAATGGACCCGGAAAAATGTTATTTCTACATGACGATGCATTAATTAATCCATTAAAAGTTCCCACAGTGAACCTTGATAGCGAAAAGATTTGGCAGTTTTTCAAAAAGGTTTTTACAGGGTCCAGAACAGAGTATAAATTTTGTTAGTTATCTTATTATTAGCTGTATATTTAAGAATATAATATTTTCTGTGTTGGTAATATAGTTGTTGCAATTCTACTGCATTCAAAATGGCAACCAATGAAAGTATTCAATTTCTACTTTGGTCGGTATTTTAGGAAATGATATTGTGGCTTGTCGCGGGCCTTCCGAACTTCGTCCTACGACGCAGTTGGTTCTTTTTAAGTCAGGTCTTCAGAGTCAGAGCACACTAAACTTATCCACATGCATCTCTTGTTTATTTATCCATTAACTTTTTACAATTTGAACAATAAGGCTATTTATACATCCACCAGAATACTTATATCAAGCAAAATTATAAGAAAGTATTTTGCTAGAGCCAGCGCCTCGCAGACACAGCTCCCTACCACCATTCGAGTCCTTCTCTTCTTCTCATCGTTCGCATCCCTCTTCGCCCCCTGCGCGAGAGCCCCCGGCCAAACTAACCTGCTCCTCAGGTTCTCAACCTTTTTTTGCCCACCGCCCACTTTGAGAATATTTTTTTTTCTAAAGCGCTCCCCCCCCCCCCTTTTTTACCTTACTAATCTAAAATAGCTACTCCCACGAATATATTTTTTAATGTGTAATAGTATACATTTTATTCGTAGATAGGATATGACCCTATCCTATTTCTGTTCTTAAGTAAGACTATTTTAATGAGAGTAATCAAAATGCACGCTTAATTATATTGAAAAGTATTTTTATTAAAATTTTCAGACATCGAATTCGTAACTTAACTAATGAGAAGGTTGAATTTGATGCATTTGAATTAGTTTGCCAATATCAGGCTCGATTTTACTTAAAAACAATCGTAAGTCGCATTCAGTAATATGGAACCGATTTCTCTTTTTGTTTACTAATGTTGCTATAGCACTATAGCCACCTTCAGCTAAATATGAAGAAGGGAATGCTATCAGAAATCGTTGAACAATCGACCATATACCGAATAATTTTGTTAGTACATAATCAGCGTGTTTAGTCTATTTTAGACAATATTAAATTAATCTGCCCACGCCCCTCCGTGTCACCCCAACGCCCCTTAGTTTTCTCTAGGTCTTTTACTGGCCCCATGAAAGTCTCAAACGCCCACAAGGGAGCGTTATCGCCCACGTTGAGAACCTATGCGCTAGACCAAGAAGGATGATTCGATGGTGCGTAGGGTGGAGTATACCAGACACTACAGATATAATTTTGAAAATTATTTCGCCTTTCTTTAAATTAGATTTTTTTAATGAGCATGTTCAGTTGAAAGGAGGATGCATAACATTAAAATAAAAGCAAACATTAATAGATAAAACAGTGACTAATAAGTATAGCTTATGTTTACTCAATCATTACGGTTAAGCAAGCATTATACTACTTAACGTAAAAACATAATTAGAGAAATCAGCTGAAATAATTTCAACAGCTTGATTAGGCCACTAGGTTTAAAAAAATAATAATAATAAGCCAAAAATAAAAATTTTCAAAAATAGAAAAAATAACTGTTATTACCCATAGTCTATGTTAATTAGAATCGGCGCGTCAAGGTCACACAATTCTACCTTTTCCCCTTCTGGTCGTCATGGTTTCCGTGATATAAACTTTTTTCTCACATTAGTTTTGGCCATGGCTGCCTGCGATCATATAGCGGTTGTCCAGACGCGGCGCCAGAACAAAGGAATAAGCGTTCAAACGATAGTTATTTTTTTTCTCACTGGTGCGCTGCAAGCATGTACTAGTTTTGTATGGAAAAACATTACGAAAGCATTGTTTTTACCGGGTTTGCAGCATGCATCATGAAGATTTCTTTTTGGTAAATTTTTAGTTTATGCAGTACTGATCGGAAATATGTCTCCCGATGTTTAATTGTGTCTAAGCTATATATATTTATTTTAAAGAAATTTTTCATCGTAAATGAAATAAAACGACAGAAAGCAGTAGAGTGTTTTTTCTAAGCATTATAAATTAGTGAATGCATACATTTCATAATTTTAGGGATTTACTAAATTCACGTTTGGTATGCATATATTTTATTTGTTTTTTCACTCCATGTCACCTATTTAATTATTCTGCAAATAGAAATCGTGAGTTTGATGCTTTAGATGATATTTTTAACCAGTGAGGGCTGACATTTGCCTTTTCCCCTTATGTTTCGAACTTTGCTGGTTTTATTTATTTATGCCTTGGTTTTATTTATTTGTACTTCAGTTTATTAATAAGAAAACAAACGTCATTATAGCCCACATTTCAGAAAACATATTTCGGGACAAGAGGAATCCTTTTATCAATGAATAGGGTTGTACGCATCTGGATGCAAGTAATTCGAGTGATTTACACTCACTTCGATAACTTACATTTTTTAGGTCAATTCTTTTCGCGTTGATAAAGGGGTTCCTTTTAATTTAAAAACATGTGTATGGAATAATTGTTGCAATTTGCGCTATAAGAACGTTGGCCCGCTCATTAATTTTTTACCACTCAAAAGTAAACTTTGAACTTCATATTATGTCCAGATTATGCTTTTATATATATATATATATATATATATATATTTTTTTTTTTTTTTTTCTGAGACGTTTAAATTTCTTATGCTTGTATAGAATGATAAAGTTAAAAGTGGAATGAGTGAGAGAGAATCTATATTGTAAATCTAGTAATGTACTTTTTTAAAATTAAAGTTGCGCCACATGAACAAGGGTTACAATTGAAATACCTAAAAGGAAGGGAGACTTCCCTCTAAGATTTGTTCTTGATTCTCCACGCGTTCATGAGTGCACCCATTTTGTACACCATAGAGTCTTAAAACATAGAAAAGTAAATAAACTATCTAAGGGGCCGTTCATAAATGATGTCAAGCTATATTTGACCCCCCTTTCCCCCCCTTTTTCACAAATCAACGGAACCCCTTCCCCCCTTTGTCACATGTCACGCTATGTTGTATAAGCCTGATGTCACACTTCTTGTTTCCCCCTCCCCTCCCCTTATCACACTTTGTCACAATTTCACGAACCCCCCGTCCCCCCTCGAAGCGTGACATCATTTATGAATGACCCCTAAAGCGTATTTCTGATTTCTAATTTAAAAGTGGGGAAACATTAATTTAAGAAAGGATTTAAGGAAAATCAGAGAATCCGAAAGCTTTTGGTAGATTTATCAAAGAAATGCCGGTTGCAAAGTCTTGGTATTAAAAATTGAGATTATTCAGTGTAGTCCAGAAAAAAAGAAAAAAGGGGTGAGACAGATAAGAGTATAAGTTATTGTAATGAAATAGTGGTGGGGGAGGGGGCTTTTGAAAAGTGGAGGGACGATCGTGTAAAATAAAAACATTTTCGGACGGTCCTAACCCCCCCCCCCCCCCCACCCCCCGACTGAGAATACTCATTGCTTTTTGTTGTCAAGGAGTATGTCATCTAAATAAAAATGTTTAAAGGGATATTTAAAGAAAAATTGCTCTTATCCACGGGTGTCCATGAGGGAAGTTCATGGCGTAGACTGCGCCATTAAATTTTTTTATGAAATTTTTGACACCCCCTGGACAGGAGGGCATGCTTTCATCGAGTTTTAGCCCTTTTGGGTGGTTGTCTTTTTTGGGGGACTTCGTACCTTTTAGTATGCACCATCTTGCCTAGGGGGTTGGCACCCATGTATTGTCAGTTACAAGTTTTAAAAATAATCTTGATAACTCTGAACTGCATATAATGAAGCGTTTTAAGTCATTATTTTTAATTTCTCATTTATTGTATTTAATTGTAATATTTGAAGATATTTCCCCTTGATTGTTTATTTTATTGAATCGTTTTCTTTTACAAAGGTCTAATATTTGACCTTTCTTACTTAATACTTTAGGATTTTATTCTAAATATTTAACTAGTGTAACTGCTTTAGATGAGACCAGCAAAAAAAAAGTCGCTGTCCATCTGTTGAAGTTAACTGAAGTCAGCTATACTATACAATGCAATATTAGTTATTAGTATTATGCTATTAGTCTGTCAATAACAATAAAAAATTGTTTCATTAATCATTTACTTAATTACATAATTGTTCAACTAATCTTTATTTGTTAAGTCACTTCATAACCTAACTGTTCCACTTTCCTGTAATAATTAAATTTACAATAAATGGAATTGAAATAATTCAACTAACACATATATTTAAAATAACTTTATTAATCATACTCTATGTCATTTTTCTTTCAACTGCTGTTATTTATCAGTATTAACATGAATGTATTGAAAATTGCTTAATAATAAAGTAATTGATAACCATTTAAAGACTATTCAATACGGCTTTCAAAAACCTGCTAGCCAATTTATTTGTGCTACACAATATGAGAGGATAAATGTATTTCAGAAAATTATGCGCAATTATTGTCGTTCAAAATAAAAATAAATCTGAAAGCATAATATGACCAGCCAATTGCGAAGAAAACTTTCTCTGTGTTCATTATATATAAAAGTACGTATGTATGAAAAGTTGTATCTTAACGAGCAGCTTCGAAGTCTGCATGTGTTACTACCAAAAAAACGATCTTTTTATTTTTTCCTCTGTATTAAAAACGTTTTAATGGCAAATACATAACCCTGCAACGTATTTTGATAGTTACTTTTGCCCTCAACACTTAAATGTTTATCTTCCTTGAAATTCAAGCCTTTAACGCGATAATATTGCAATGGTTAGACCTTTAAATCCTCGCTTTTAAGTACATGCTAACAGCGCCAATTGACTGAAGTGGCAGAAAATGTAAGTTCTGCTTGCACGCACTTTTTCGCCCGTTTGGACAGCCGCTATATGATCGCAGGCAGCCATGGTTTTGGCGAACATGATAATTAAGTTTGTTGTTTTAGTTATTATAATAATATACGGGTTCAAATCACATTTATTTCTCAATGGCAAAAATAGATTGCGTAAGATAAAGTTTTCTAATATTTTGAACCAATCAAAATCATATTCTGATATTTTGATGTGTTTCAGAAAGCTATTATATACCTAATTTATTGTATTTTATATTTTGTAAATGTTAAAATCTTATCTAAAAATTCCAGATTTAATTTATAAGAAATTTAATTGCATTCACTTAGTATCAAAAATAAATATAGTAGCCCCTCGTTAAATCGTGCTTTTCGTGGGACAGCAAAAAAGCGCGATATATCCAAATGCGCGATATAACCGATGCCATAAGAACTCAAACTTAAAATTTTGGGAGACATAGAAAAAGCGCGATATATCCGAATGAGCGATATAACGAGGTGCGATATAACGAGGAGTTACTGTAAATGGAAAATAAGATCTTCCTTATTACATTTTCCCAATTGTTCTAATATTTTGAATCGGAGGTGTAGTAATGGAATTGCCTTAACTGCAGTGCACAAAAAAAGTCTGGCGCTGTTATCTTTCTCGCAGTTTCCATAGTGACGAAGCAGGAAACGCGGCCTTGACTTTTCTATTCTAATTACGCAGACTATAGTAAAACTGAATTTAAAGTCCTATATCTTTCTACGATTAATAGTTTTTGAGTACCAGCTTACCACTCGCCTGTAGAATGAAATCAGGTACAGTACAAAAAAAAAAAGGTTTCCTCATTTTTGATCTTATTCCTTTTAAGCCAAAGAGTTCAATTTTCTTATTTGCTCTTGAAAATCCTTCAGAAAAGTAATATCCGGTTCTTGTTCCGGATTTCGTTTCAGATCGAGAACACAGGTCTCACACCGCAAGCAAGCATCGGGATTCCGCGAAGACTTCCATCCCCGTGGGCGGGAAAGCTGCAAAACCTCAGAGGAAGACCACGGCAGCGAACGTCCACGACAACAACCACCACAACCACGACAACCGCTCCGGCAACAGAAACGGAGGTCCAGGTCAACACCACCGACAAAGACTCAACGTTCAGGTACAATTTCGGCCAGAAAATTGGGTTGGGGATAAAATTTATTTTTATGTGTTCTAGAATTGTTGCTTTTCAGAAGCAGACAAGGCAAAAAACGAACACTGAATCAGAAATTAACAATTAAGAGTTAGTGAAGCAATAGAGTAGATGTCAAAAGTGGAGATCTTCCTGAATATGACCTCCGGCAAAACTTCAACTCTCAGGTAAAATTTCATCAAGGGATGTTAAAAAATCGGGTTGGAAATCAAATTAGCTTTCCATATGCTATATCGTAGAGGCTTTTCAAGAGAAGATAGAACAAAAACGAAGACTGCACATCAGAAATTAAACATTAAAAGTTAGGGAAGCTATAGGGTCAGGTGAGAAAACAGAAGTCCTGGGGAAAATAATTTCCGGCAAAGATTTACAACTTTCTAGAACTTAAACAGATGATGTCAGATAATCGGGGTTTTACAAGAGTTGAACTGTTTTTTTTTTTTAGATTCTATGTCTGAATGATTGTTTTCAAAAATAAATAGAGCAAAGGGAAGAAATTTTGAGTCGGAATGAGCAGTACAGTAAGATGACAAAATTGGATACACCAAGAAATACAGCATCGAGCAACGACTCAGAAGTCAAATAAAATTCCAAAAGGGTTACCTAACTGAGAAGAGTATCGTGAGTGTTTCTCTTCAAGAACAAAAGATTTTTATTGTAGTTATTGAACTGAAATTACCTTATGTTCGAATATGTCTTGCAAAAGTTTGAAAAAAAAAAAACTGAAGACTGGTACAATATTAAAAATAAAGAATCAGCGAAGCAATAAGATTAGATGACAAAAATGGAAACCCTGGTGAATACCACCTCAGGCAAAGACTCTTCAAGTAGAATTTCAACAAGAGCTGTTAGGTAAATTGAGTACAGTTCATAAAATCGTTGTTAGGATTTAGAACAAATTTTTAGTATATTGCTTAGGGTGAAGTTATCACATGTCCTGTCAATGGTTTTCAACAAAAGATTTAAGTTTTGAAGAGTCAGAAACTAATAACTAAGAACTGAAGCAACCATAACGTCTGGGTGATTACTAGTAAATAGTTATATAGCACACATCGTCGTCTCACTAATTGTTAACTAAATATTTTTTGAGCAAACCAATTCCATGCGTCATCCGGGTTAACTAGAAATAGCAGACGCTGCAAAGAATGTCACGAAATTCCGTTCCTCTTTCCTTCAGACTACGGCAAATGTGTTCGAAAGTTTCAGATTCTCGATGGTTGACCAAGAAGGCATCAGGCTTTTAATATTTTTTATGTGCTTATTGTAACCAAGTAGAGCCAGTGCCTGATTAAAGCATAGGCCACCTAGGCCGCGGCCTTGGGCCCCCAAATTTTAGGGCTCCCAAATTGCAAGAAATATTTCCGAAAATATCTCTTAAAAGATATTTCTTTACAAAATGGAAAGATCTTAACTCATTTAAATGGCGAGATAAAAGTATTTGGGCAATTAAGGTAAACTATGCAAAATCAGATCAATATCTTCTTTGACTACCATGCTAAATAGTGTCTTTTAATCGCTAAGGCATCTCGACGTTTTTTATTTATTTAATATTATAAACAGTAAAATTTAAAAATACCATATGTGTATTCAAAAACTTTGCTTATTTAATGAATAACACAAAAATCATATAGCATAAAACGATATAGAATGCAGAATAGTAGGATGGTTGTGTCAATAGGTGCTCTTTTCCTCCTTGCTGCAACGTGTAGTCATTTGACAACGACGACCTTTTTATGTTAGGTATAAAAAAAATAACTTGTCATAGTAATAGGTAAAAAGTACTTTAAAGATAAGCTCTACATTCACTTTTGGTCAAAAAGTTAAATAAAATTGTGACATGTTCCGTTACCTGTTCAAGGTTTTTTCCCAAGGAAGAGCCCAGTATTACACAAATCATTATTTTAATAACTCAAAGAAACATTAGTTTTCTCCTCAAGGATCAGATGATCCTTGAGGAGAGGAAAACAACCATATTGACTGTTTAAACATGTTGAAAACAGTCGTACTATGGTAGGGTGGTTACTGGAAAGCCACAGTAAGCCTGTATTTTGTTTCTGGAAATGAAAATGTTTCTCCATACAAAAATTTCAGTTACTTCGTGTAGCCGTTAGACGCAGCTCAATTTTCTTTATTAAGTTCTTTATTTCACAATTTAGCCACGTGACAGACTTGAACTTTTTCCTAAATATAGACAAAAATTAAAATTTCTTTTTTCAAATATTTTTTCTTTCGCTTACGCAGAAATTAGAAGCACATACTTTTTTCTGCTTTTTTCTTATAAGAAAAGGAAAGAAGCACCTCAATGCATTGTAGGGTTAAATTTCTTCAGTCCTAATTGTCGTTATTTTAACTTAATATCATTTTAACCATTTATTTAAAACAATTTTATATACTAGTATTGTCTGGGAAGGGGTAAAAGTTTAATTTCTTCACCTCAATATTCTTTCTTAATTATTATTATTTATTTACCTACAACGCTTCCCAGCTGTCTCATTATTAATTATTTAGATTGCATCTCAAAGATATTAGTTTGTTTAATACTTTACATATGTTTACATGTAGCAACCAAATTACACGATATAGCAAATTGTCCCAAACTAATTATTCTTTGAGCTTAATTTTTAATTTTCAAACATTTTTCTTTTTACATGATGCGTTCTAAAATCCTTTTAAGCGTTGTTAGTAAAACTAATTATTTGAACAATTATTATTTAAACAGTTCATGGTGTTTTTTAAAAGCAATTTACGTTGCGAGGCACTTAATATAATTTCAAAAGATTATTTATCCCCATCTGAATCAATGCCTTCAGCCAGACTTCCTCGTACATCAATCTCAATTTAAAATTGCAGATTGACAGCTCAAAAACCCTATCAAGATTTAGGAATTAGCAATAATTTATTTCTCAGATTAATTAAAATCGCATTATAAATTGTAGCTTCGTTTCACTTGATATCCTTAAGCATAATATTCCTTTTTGTACTTTCTGGCTTTCTTAAGAGGTTAAGGCTTAGCCTGTAGGTTTGAAGAAATAATGGGGGAGAGCAATTATTCTAAATCACAATTTCTTTTTCCTTACCTAGTTATTCAATACACACAAATAATAAATAATTACCTTTGTTTGAGGGCCTTTGATGAATCTCCATATGTTTTGCTTTTATTTGAGTGTATTTAATTCATCAATTGTTCTGATTTTCCTCAATAGTAGCACATTTGATTTTAAGGCGCTAAAAATCTTTATTTGGTTGCAATTATATTCTATCAGGAGACGAATGGACATATTCGACAGCACGGGTTCTGAGAACCCTCTTTCCGTGGTGTGGCCCTTGCGCGCGCGACCAGCGGCCTCCAAACGGTTCCGAATACCGACCCCGACCACCCCAGCTCCGCAGGTGCTGCTGAAACTCTTGCAACCAAAGCCCACCAGGCCGGCCATCTACAGTTTGGATGGCTTCGTCCCCAAGCCTTCCATACAGAGGATTGTATCCACGGAAGCGCCACCACATTTCAAGAAGACGGACCTACAATTGCTGTCCAGTATTCCTAGGAGAAGAAAGGTTAGTAGGCCCTTTGTGGTTGGCAATTACGCATTTCAGTTAATATCTGTTTTCAGTTTCTATCCAAAATAAAATGCTTAATTTAATAGGAATATCACCACAAGAAGTGTTTTTTACAATATTGAAATTCCAAATAGGACAAATATGACTGATCACGCCTTTTTTGTCTTGTTCAGGTATTAAATATTAAAATAGCTAAATAGTGTTTAGTGTGCATGTAGTCCGATAAGCAAATCGGCCGATACCGATTAATCGGCAGCCGATTAATTAGAATGATGGTTATTTTTAATACTACCAATTTCTCCATCACTTTTAATTATTTTCGTTTACAAGTTTCAATTTTACGGAAGTAGTTAACAGTTAATTTTTGTGAGTGGTGTTTTTTCCTCCCCATTTTCATATTTTAAAAATAATATTTTCAAATTTTATTCAAATTCTGTCATTCTGATCCCTATCTAAGCTTAATTTTAAGCAGTACCTGAACATTGCTGAACGTACCTGAACCACACACCAGAAACCTTTCTGGTATGCTAAAACTAGTTTTAATAAAAAAGTCATTCTTGGCCGATTAATCGACAAAAATTTGCCAATTATAAACATTAGGTAAGTGGCCGAATTCGGCCGATTACTGATAACTGCCGATTAATCGGTCCATCCGTCTGTACTGAAAACTAGTGGAGAATTTTAGGCAAAGAAGCAAAAATTTTGAATTATTCTGTAAAAGCATGTTTTGAAAACCATGTTCAATTTTTGTCATGCCTGTCACGGTATGTTTTCACGGAATAGTTCAAAATGTATGTTTCATAGAGTAAATCTTTGCCACTATGTATGCAGATGTGTAAGCACAAAATAAAAATTATTTGATTCAATATTTAGTACCTGAAATATAACAAAAATGGTGTAACAAACATGATAAAAGACCCATGTGGAACTAACCAATAAGAATTAAAGGGAGCTGGTACCATGAGATCATTTTTATCCCTATGGTGTTTTTATTTACAAATTTTGTCTCATGTCATGTTATATCACTTCATAAGAAATTTAATATTAAAAAAAACTGGATTTCTTAAGCATAATTTGAAAATTTTAATTTTTAAAGCGAAATTTAGCAATTTTTAAAAATGCATCTTCTTTTTCAAAAATTAGCGAAAAGTCTGAAAAATTTTTTTTATTGATTCATTCTACATAAGCAAAACTTTTATGCTTTGAATTTTTTATAAGTCAAATACTTTTTGGAAAAATAATAAAAACTGAAGTAAAGCAGAATAAACAACGAAAAATTCAAAAAACGTACAAAAAGAATTTTTAAAAAAAAGTACTTAAGTTATCATAAAAGTAGAGCATAAATTTGTTATGTATAGTTTCAGGAACATGTGGGAAAACATCCACATTATAGATCCAAATTTTAAAAAGCCTTTGCATTTTAATTGAGATGGAATGCTCACAAAACAAAGTGAGAGAAAACAGCATTTTAAGTTTTTGGCTGGCAAAAACTTAAATCCTTTCTTATCAAAATTTCAAGTAAGGAACTTTTTTTTTTCAGTTACAGTCACGATGTAAAAGCTTCTTCTTGCTTATTTTATTTCAAAAACTAAATATGTGGCTTATATTCAGTACAGTTACTGTCTCGGAATGAAAAGGTGGCACCTCACACCGTAATAAAATCAATGATAAATCAATAAATATTGCTTCAATTTTTCTGAAACTTTCAGGGAACATTTTAAAAGATTTATTTTACTACTTTAGCCAATGAAAAATTTTTAGTGTTTTTCAATATTTTTGGGTGCTGGCTCTCTCCAACACCTGCGTAAAATACTTAGGACCTTGTTGAAAATTAACCATTTTTTAATACCAAATAACTTATGGTAAAAAAATAATGGCAAATGTTAATGTGAAATGGGCACTTTCATTTCACAAAATACGCATTCCACATGAGAAAATGTTGAAGGCCATAATCACGCGGCACATTAATGAGCAAGATTATTCAGCCCGAATTGTAGTGCGGAATTGAATAACCAACTTTTGCGACACATTGCGGCGATTAACACTCCTATGGTTGAGTAACTTAACCCATAAAGAAGTTCGAAGTTATTATGCTCATTGAATATTCATTACAACTTCATTAATCATTTACATAAAAGTTCTGAATATAAACGAAAGCCAAATGGAAGCAAATTATTCACCTTCTTATTAGACACCGGTGCCTTTGTGAAAAAGTACAGAGAACATGTTAAACAATTCGGTTATTAATGAAGTTTTTTTTTTTTTAAGTTAATAATCCGATTCTGTCTTTTTCTTATTTAAATAAATGTCAGTAAAATCAATGATCAAGTACCCATAAAGCTGTAAGAAATAAAAATAAAAACTAAGTACCAATTGGAAAGTTTCCATATTTTGCTTGAATTTTTATTCGACATATTTACAAAAAAATAAATTTCGTAAGTCATTGTACAATCTAGCACATGAACAAAAGCATTATACAGTAAAGAACCCCAAATTCGGAATCCCGAAGTTCGGAAAATCCTAATATTCGGCACTTTTCCCGAAAATTTCCGATTTTTTTTTTTTTTTTTTTGTAAATTCAGAAAAATATTAATGTAAGAATCTGTTAAATTAATAAATGTCAGTAAATTTTGATTCAAATAGAAGCAATTTTGTAGATATATTTATGCTTTATATGAACTAAACTCAGAAAACCAAGATAAAACCAGAAAACCCTACTATGTTGAAAAGTAAAAATTGATTTCTTGGGCTCAGTTAAGCATCTTTTTTCCCTATAAAAAAATTATTTTTTTCCTTAAATTCTTAAAAATTTGTTTTTCAAGTTTTATTCCCTGGCAAAAGAAAAAAGAAAGAAAGATAAAGAAACTTGCTCTATTTTTTTTCTTTGTGGTCATATGGCGCCCAGTAACCCTTGCAATTTGTACAAATGGCCTAGCATTTTAGTTTGACTTCTCTGCTAACATTTTTTTAGATGTCGCTCTATTTTCTTTTTCGTGCAATTGCATATGATTCAATGAAACGGTTAACTACCTTGGTGGGTATGATTTATTTTTGCTGAATTTTGTGTTGTAACTTGGAGCGTTTTACTTAAATCCATGAATAAATTATTTTTTTGTTTGGTAAAAACATCTTAACACATGGCTTTACTTATATTACTTTTTCCAAAAAAAGTTACTTGTTCATGTACCAGTTAAGAAAACAGTGCGAGCTGAAGTAAAAATGCGCATATTAGCGTTGATGTTTTCGTAAATCCGCCATTTTTGGTCGGGTTCCGAAATTTGGCAAATTCCGAAATCCGGCTTGGCGCCGGTCCCGAGCATGCCGAATTTGGGGTTCGGTACTATATTTTGCTCGTCATCTTAAAAGAATTTATGCTTCCCAAGAGTGCAGTAACCTAAAAGTAAAGCTGGTAACGAAAAAGCGCAAAGAGAAAGTTTTTTTTGTTTCGCTTAAAATGCATTTATTCAACAGAAGTTATAGCAAAAGCAAAAATCATCATTAAAGATCGTATGTCGAAGCTTAAATATATTTTCAGATTTTGTAAATAGAATGAAAGCTAAAAAAAGGATCACGTGCTCTTAACATCTGCAGGCATACTTTCATCATTAAGCGTAACTACTAAATTGGCGGTAAAATATCCTTAAATTTGTGTGTAATGTGCTTTGGGGGGGGGGGGTGGATTCGTGCAGTTTTCAATTTCTTGTATTTAAATATTCTGGTTGAACAATTATTCAATCTCATCTGAAGTACAACCTTGCTTTCATAAAATGCTCTTTTAAAGCATTTTTCATTTTGATATATATAAATATTGAATAAAAATTTTGAATAATGAAGGGTAAAAAAGCAGACACGTTTTCATATTGCACTAATGATTGTAACTTTCTCATTAAGCTTCAAGCTAAAGAAATCATTTGATCGGAAATCTGAAAAATGTCACCGATTTATTTCCATTATATCTCCGCAGTTTAGCAAAAGCAAATTATTACATTAATTGAAGCAAATACTGTTTATTATTAAAAATTATTATGTATTTTTTTTTTTTTTTTTGTAAAATTATAAAGATCTTTCACGTAACGTTATAAAGAATAACATTATGTAAAATCTACTAAATTTACTCAACATTGTTGTTACGTTTGAATTTTCTGCATTCGGTATAATAATTAATGCGACCTCAAGAAACAATAAATTTACCAATATTCCATTTTTTAGAATTAAGATTTTTTAATTTTAAATTCTGAAAGTGTCGTGCGGACTTAGGTTTTTACACAAAGCATGTTACAAGGCAATATTAGCAAAACCGGTGTCATAATGTGCAAGTGTAAAATGAAAACAGCGTATACGCGTTTCGAAGAATAAGCGTTGCTTTCATCAGTCTTAAAGATGCATATCTATGACAGAACGGGCAAAAGGGAACACTAAATACATATTTTAAGTATCAAAATATTATGGACCAAAAATATTGGTACGCAAAAATTTAAACAAAATTTATCAGAACATTGTTGAGCGAGAAGTTCATCCAGATTTAAATAAGCCTACTTCACCGTGTACCACATCGAATTCGAAAAATTAGCTCTGTCTCTCGCTTTCTTGATTAGCTTTTGTGTAGGTTATTAATATTCTTTCATCTTTTTATGGCTGCTTTATCAAAACCAAATACATCCATTTTAATTACTTTTTAAAAAAGGAAACTACCACCTGCGAAATAAACAATAATAAATTCCTTCTGCCAAACTGCTAGGCATTATATGAACGCTAATTCAAGTAATTTTTAACTAGCAGTGTTTTTAAAATATCAAATATCCTGTCAATAAAATTTTGATTTTTTTTTTTTTTTTTACCGTGCAAGAAATATCTTTAAAGTTGCCGAGTAAAAAAAAAAAAAAAAAAACCCTCCTCGTGTTTTCGTTAAGAGTTCGTTCCGTTAATGTTTGTTCGTATTTAATCCGCCTTTTACCTCCGGGTTTATGTACGCTTTAGCTCAGGATTTATATACGCTACAGTGAAATGTTTTTTGTTTCTAACTGCTCATAATGGACAAAAAGAATGCTCAGATTTTTACTTGATATGAGAATGAGGTGTCTTCCCCAAAAAGTTATTAGAGGAGGCAGACATATCTACAGATAAACATTTTGCCATCTCATAACAACTGCTTATAAATTTCATATTTTTCCATGTTTATTCAATTATTTAATTTATTTGACATTTTTACTATTATTATTTTGCGTGATATTTTTATTACACAGCAATCCTTTTTCTTTAATTTAAGGAAAGATATATATATTTATACATCACACACACTCCGATATCTTACAGACGAGTATAGCTCAATGACGTGGATTGGTTCTAAGAGCTTGACTCCAAAAAATTGCTCTGATTGAGCTCCTCACTGGAATTTTTTCTTCAGTTCTGTGTGAATGAATATCATATGTATTGCATGATTGTATACTTTTTTTTCTTGGAATATTAGTTTCGAGGTAAGCAGAAAATCGACAGCTTCCATGTCGTATGATTCTGTGGCACATTAAGGATCCCTTGAGTATCCGTTTGGCGTGGATAAATAAAATTCCCGGTGCAGTTTGCTTCAATTAGTGCTCAATTGCCACTACCTAGAAGGAAACTGAGCGCCTAAAACTGTGGCATTGGTACCACACTTTTCTCCTCCAACCATCTTCCTTGTTAGCACTGCACTGGGCCATAGGGATGCTCTGCCCAGGGGGCGAGGTAGTGGGGCCCACGGATTTTACATGCACGTATCCCCAAGTGCACACGATGGGTCTTCAGCGAATATCGAACACGCGTCCTCTCCGATTAGAAGTCCGACACTCTAACCCCTAGGCTACAAGGCCTACAGCGGTACCACACTTTTCTCCATCGAACACCCTTGCACCTTTTAGCCGGAGCCTTAGGTAGGGAGCCGATGGCCGTAGTGGTACTACACTCATTGTGGTGTCGCTGAAAGAGTTGGTACCAATCTCTGGGAACGCTTTATTATGAACCAATTTAGACCAACGCAGGTTAAGACCAATGCAGCCTATTAGAAAAAAAAGTTTAGAGGTAATAAATATTGGAAAATATGCACTGTTAAAAATTTCCGTAAGAAAATAGTAAAATAACCATTTATTTGATTGTTATTTTACCATATTTAATTACAACAGTTGAATAACCATTAAAAAGATGGTACTCAAATTGCTGATTGTGAAAAAATCGTTTAGTCTCTGTTTATCCTAAAGAACGTTTAACTAACCGCAATTTTCAAGCACTCAATAAGAATCGGGCGTCCATCTTGGTTGCGAAACCTTACCGGTCGTGCGTTGTAGTTAAAATATGAATAAAGATCTATCAGTTCAAATCTGCATGTTTATATTAAAAAAGCAGAAAAAAAAGTGGCTTAAGCAGTGGTTACTAAATAGAAACATATACACACATAAATAAAAAATTGGAGACATTGGATTCCCGAACTGTTTGCGAATGAGCGAACCCATAACTTGAACTGCTGAAGCTTGTTTGTATTTTAATTTCTGCAGCAAATAAAATGATTTTCGTCATTATACAATAAATTAAGACCAAAAATGACTTTGGATCCAATCAATAACTGAAATCTCAATTTTAAGGCAGTTTGCGTGCTGGAAAAGAAGATTTATTGATAAATAAATGGCCGATTTAAGCGGTCTAGATGGCCGAATGACTAGAGCGCAAGGTTGGTATACCATACACCCGGGTTCGATTCCCGCACGCTTCGCTTACGGTTTCTATGCCTAGAAGATTCTACGCCTCGAATTGGTTCAAAAAACGGTAAAAATTTAGTTTTGAAACCATTTTTAAAGGGTTATAAAGCCGTAAACTTTTGTATTTACGGCTTTTTAACCAAACTGAGTGGAAATGGTTTAGGTCTCGTAAAGATAGAAAAATGTTCAAAACCGTAAATTTAACGGTGAATTAGATGGACAGACTGCTGCCGGTTATTTAACCGTAATTTCATGATGAAATTTCTAACAGTGTGGCTTTCTAAAGCAATATTTTCCATCTGTACCATAAATGCTTCTGTGCCCACCTGGTAAAGAGCAATTACCACGAGTTTGTCCTAAATAAAAAACATAAGACTATCATTTTCTAGACGAACGAGATTTATGTCTATTGCCTTCGGATAAGCTCACGAATATAAATCAAATCCTTTGATCTGGTGACAAAGTCGCATACAAAAAAACTTATCTCCCTTCCGGCTAAGAAACATTAAGACAGAGTATCTTTCATGCTTTCAGGGCTCATGAAAACATAAAGCGAAAAAAGCTTTAATCACGTGTATACATGTCACATGATTCTTGCCGAATAGGATTATCGATTTGTTAACACGGATTTGAATATCAATCGAATGGAAATATACAGCGAATGCGGTGTATCTATCTAATAAGATATTTGTTTCGGAAACTGCTATGTTGTAAAGGTGTAGATGTGTTATATTGTTATCAATTGTCGTAGGTGTCAAGGTTTTTTGTAGTTGCTAGCTTTGGGCTTTGGTACTGTTTATGAAAACTAGTTTTACATAATAGTGAGAAACCAGTGATATGGAGTACGGTATGGAGCACGAGCACTGAGCAGTAGAGCAATGAGATTTTTCTCGAAACTGGAACGAATTTGTAGTGGTCCACTCCTCCAATTTTTATCTAGAATTGCATTCATAAACTGAAAAATAAATATAAAAGCTGTTTTTTTTTTTTTTTTTTTTTTTTTTTTTTTTTTTTTTGTGTAGGTGTTTTTCTTTCCTTTTTTTTTTTTTCTTTTTTTTTTCTTTTCTTTTTTGGTGCAACACAATGCATATAAAACCTTACATATCTGTTGATAACTAAATAACCTATAATAAATACTATATAAGTACTTTCCTTTTTTATCATATATATATGCCATTGATAAACTAACTTTAAAAAGCGATAAATAATGTGATTTTCCTATTAAAACAATTCGGAGCACCGAGCGTGTTGAGCGAGTATTTAGAAGTCGGAGCGAAGCTAGAGTCAAGAAAAAAAACGGTTTTTTTTTTTTCAACGCAGTGCATTTAAAACATTACGTATTTGTTGATCATCACATATTTGTAAATAAATAAATAATATGCATAAGTAACTGCTTTTTTTATCGCATATATACCTATTGATAAATTAACTTTAAAAAGCGATAAATAATATGATTTTTCTAGTACAACAATTCGGAGCACAGAGCGAAGCATAGAGCGAATGTTTAGAAGTCAAAAGGGAGCTCGAGTGAATAAAAAAGGGTTTTTTTTTTTTTTTTTTTTGAAACACAGAGCATATAAAAACATTACATATTTGTTAATAAATAAATAATATACGCAATACATATAAAAACATTACATATTTGCTAATAAATAAATAATCTATACAAGTAACTTTTTTATGTTTTTATCATATACATATACCTACAGATAATCTAACTTAAACAAGAAGTTCCGTCTAGAACTATACGAGCCTACTTTCCCGTATACAGCGAATTCAAATTTATAATCTAGCTATCTCTCTCTCTGTCTTTCTCGTTTAGCTTTAGTTCTTAATTGCTTCAAATATACCTTTTTCAACGGTTAATACATATTCATTCAATCATTATTTATTAAGTCATTCATGTATTTATTCACTCATTTATTCATTCATTCTTTTGCTTATTCATTTAATCATTCATTAATTAAAAAATATTCTTGAAAATCCCGATCAAAAAATTTCATAGGAAAATAGGCTCGTTAGTTCTGGATGAACTTTCTATTTGTACATGTTCTACGTCATAAGAGCTTTCCGATAAAGTTTGTTCTAAGCAAATCGGTCCGTTAGATCAGAAATTATATAGGATTGAAATTTCCCCGTATGCGGTATGTTAATTTTTTTTTTTTTTTTGAACTGTTCAAAAATGAACAAATATTGTTCAAATCAATATTTTACGCCAAGAACTTCTTCCAGTGAGTTTGTTCATGGGAACTTATATCTTGTACCCAGAGATTACATAATTTGCTTCATTTTTCACCCATAGGCGCTAATGTTAAAATTTTTTGAACTGTTCAAAATTGAACAAAAAATCGTTCAAATCAAAAAGTAAAATATGGAAATGAGATGTCCTCGCCGAGATCTTTCGAATGCAAAAAGAATTTTTCGAATCGGACAATTCGTTCGAAAGTTATTAGGGGGGGACAGACCGACAGACAGACAGACCGACAGACCGACAGACAGACAGACAGACAGACAGACAGACCGACAGACAGACAGACACACTTTCTCCCCATATCAAAACCCTACTTTCAAATTTTTTATTTTTCAATCTTTATTTAATTACTTAACTTATTTTTGACTTTTCTTGATTTCTAACGATATTTTCACGATACATTAAGCCTTCTTTCATGCTTTATTATTATTTTTTTCACTTTTACGGGAAAGTAGGCTAAAAAGCGATAAACCAATGTGATTTTCCTATTAAACCAATTCGGAGCACGGAGCGCGTAGAGCGAGTATTTAGAAGTCGGAGCGGAGCAGCCTGAAAAAAGTTGCTTAATTAGTTTTTAAATAATTCGCATGAAAGTAGTTGTGATATATATCATGGATATATATCATAAATGTCCGATACTTTGATATTTATATAAATATCATGACATTTTCCAACTCTGCTATAATGACAAAATGACTCTTCTTGTACTAAATAGTTTTTTGAATTATTTTGTGCTAATATTAAAGGAATAAATTGCAAAGAAATTTTCTAGAAACATGACAATTTTCTTCATGTCCAATCGGAACAAAATCCATTAACAATATTTAAAAGAAAGCAATGTGTTTGTTTTACAGTGTTCTTGGGCACTAAACAAATTTAGTGATATTGGATTCAGAGACAGTTTGGAACCAAAGGTATTGTTTTTGTGTCAAAATACTTGTGTGAAACAGCGTGGATCTATATGTGTGTGTGCGTGTGTGTGTTCATACATAAGTTCAAAGCTGTTCTAGACTCCCCCCCCCCCTTACTTGTTTGGTCATTTCTTTTTAAGCTGGCAGGGTTACGTAGTGGGGAGGCCTCGCATGCCCAAGATCGCACGATCAAACATAGCCCAATTTGGTGGATTTTCAAGATGCAGAAAATCGTCAGCGGTCATGACGTCTGATTATGCGCATGTTAAAGATCTTTTGAGTGTCCGTTTCGCTCGGATACTTCCGGCTAAATTAAATTCCTAGTGCAGTTTCGCATCATTTAGAACTCAGGCGCCGCCACCTAGGGGGAAAGAGAGCGACAAAACTCTCAAAAATGGTAACGGCATCCGCCGGTAGTGGTGCTACTTGAAGGAATGAATGCCGATTTTCGGGGAGTGCACTAGTTCTGCAAAGGTTAGTGACCATACGCAGCCCCATTAGAAAGAAAAAAAGTTTCGTCAATTTTCATTGTGGCTCTCATTGGATTATATATTACAGAAATGTCGCAAGTTTCGATAGGCTCGTGTGGTTTAAGTTTCTTGAGCTATTTCTTCTCAATTTTCTGAAGATTATTGCCTTCGTCTTTTTTATTTATTTATTTATTTAATTCAAATTAAATTCTTAAAATGGCAGCTTCATTTTGAACATGATAAGAGAAACTAAATATTTTACATAAGTTACGTCAATCGGCGCTGGTGAAGTTAAATTTTACTGCGGAAAATTTGAGCGACTGTTGACGCCACTTCTGAAGCAGTAACTTAAAGACTGAATTGAAGATAAAGTTGTACTTTCATGTTGGTAAAGATTATCATTTTGCTTAAGGTCCATTAGAAATACGTTTGCAACATATTTGATGATATCTGTGCTTTTTCTTTACTAAAAGCTAACTCTTTTCTAAACGTAAAATAACTGAATATTTTTCTAGATTTGCACCAAAATTATTTAAAACATATCATTAATTCTTACGCAAAATACACTAATAAAAATCATCGCTACAAATGGTTATTTTCCACAACAACCTCTTTCAATCCATTATTCCTGAGTTGACTTGTGACGATGAAAAAAAACTTCTGAAAACATTCCCATTCATAAAACCAATCGCCCAAGGGCAAAGCAGTTGAGTTAACCTACCTTTATTTCTTTTTTTCTTAGAGCTAATCGTTGACTGATGGTAAAATAAGGAAATCTCACCTAGCCCTATTTTTTACACGTCTTCTGTTTTTTTCTTTTTCTTTTGTTCTGAGAACCAGTCTAAGGGCCGTCTGCTCTCTAACTAGGAAGAGGAAAAATCTTCAAAGGCAATGGAGATTGAAAGAAATATTTTTTTTAATGTAGTGCTCTAGCCTTTTGGAACTTCTGATTCTTTACATAGTGTCTGAGTGAATTGTATGTTCCTCTCGTAGAACCACATTCAATTTCACACACACGTAGGATTTTTGAACATAGCTTTGAATACCTTATCTACTCCTGCAATCAGGACCAATGCTATACATGTTTTAAATAAAAGCAAACAATTTTTTGGTATCAAAGGCATGAAAAAAAAACTCCTTTATGAAAATAATAATGAAAATTTCTTACGTTAATGCCGTTATATAGGATGTAGAATCCATAATTTTGTCTTCAAAGGTTGGCAACATAGTAATATTTTTTCATTAAAGATATGGTTGCAGTTGCATTTGAAAAGCCTGGAATAAAAAAAAAATGTTTCGCTGCTGTCTTTCACTGCTATCCTTATTTCAATCAGGAGAATTCTTGTCAGTTGTTATATCTCGCATTTTTTTTAAACTGCCCTGAATTTTGTGATTATTTTTCCTAATTTTCCCTGATTTGGGTCAAAAGTTAATTTACTTATACATTTTATTACTTTCTATCAACATTTTCCCCAGCTTTTCAAACATTATTATTTTTTATTTATTTTTATATTTTCATCATATCTTTTTTCTTATTTCAAAGCTTCATAATATGAATAAAAAGGAATGCTGCAGTTGAATTAAAGCAACATGCCTGTCTTTTTTCACTAATTCATCTGTCTACTATTTTCATATTTTACGCTTTCTTTTTTAGGGAAGACAGATAAATAGATACTAAAAAAAAATTTCGTTTTAATTGAATATACATATAACTTACACTTAAAGAGTAGCTTGTCTTGCCTAATTGATATCTTAGTTTAGAATCGATTGCTAAAGTTCCTACGTAATCCAAAAAGGTTCTTACTGCAGCCAAGTTATTATAGTTAGGCTGTATATGGGCTCAGCTAATTTTAAAAAATGAAAAATTAACATGGATCATGACTACTACAACTTTTTCTACTTATAAACTGTAATATAACTTTTTTTTTTTTTTTTGAGGGTAACATACTAGCAAATTATTAGTGTTGCCGCGTTCGAACGTTGAGACCCGAAGCACAGGGAACCTCTAACTGTTGTACAAAAGTCAGCTAGCGAGGACATGATGTAAAAAATTTAGCGGTACCCGAATTTGGAAAAACTGGTTGCAACATGGATAGAAATGTTTTGATCCATCATTAAAAGATGCTGCGCAGTTTTATAATGTACTTTTATAATATAATTTATAAATGCATTTTCAAATTTGCTCACCAGATATAGTGAAATCAGCATGGGTTTTCAAATATCTAAACTTTGGTACAACTAGGAAATTACACCACATATGTATGTATGTATGTACGCAGGAGAGAATCTTTCAACATCGACTGTTGCGCCATCGGGCGATAAAGTGAAGGAACTTGGGAGATGGTCCTGGTGATTTGGCCCTGAGTGGACGTGTGTTTACTGTATGTGCTGTAACTTTTTTAGGTCATCGGAACCTGTCGAAGTGGTGTAAATGTGGATAATTACTTGTAAATATTGTAATTACTTTGCAATTATATTTAATTCGGATCCTACCGCTGTTTGTGTTATTCGTAATGCTCGTCAAGAATATGGGAATCCCCTTAGACGCAGATCATAACTCCACATGTATGTATGTATGTGAGTGGGTACATATATATATACGCGTGTGTGTAGATATGCATGTATGTATGTATGTATGTGTGTGTAATGTATGTATGTACGTATGTGTGTGTAATGTATGTATGTATATATGTGTGTGTAATGTATGTATGTATGTATGTGTGTGTAATGTATGTATGTGTGTGTAATTTTTTTTAAAATTTCATTGATGATAGACAAAATTTTGTCAGTGTTCTAAGTTATTTATTTATGCTTTATTTAAGACATTCCGTAAAATACCTACACCACCCACCTTTTCTATTTTTTTGTCTTAAACAAATGTGCGTCATTTCTTACTAATAATCTTTCTAAGTCTGGCTCAGATAATTGAATAAATCTTGCTTTTCGAAAGAAATAACTAGTTAACCTATATATACATTAGATTTTATCGCTCATGCACTAAAAGAATCCTTTCTTAACAATTGTGAATGTGGCCTCTTTCGGGGAACAAAATCTTTCTTTCAGTCGCTGTCCATACCTGACTCGGCTTGACCATTCAAATTTATATTCCAAACACTCGAACTCGAAGCTGCGGGTAAAGAAATCTCTCTAAACACACCTGTGTCGGTGAGTTTCGATTCGAACTTGTTCTAAGTTTCCGAATATGGGAAAGGAAGCAGGGACCACGCCCTTCGTGTCCATCTCCTTCCTTTCTGCAAAATGTTGACCCCGTTCTGAAGAAGAAACTCCATGACAGGGATTCTGCAATGGGCTTGTCAGGAAAGTTTTTTTTTTTTTCTTTTTCTTTTTCTTCTTGTTTTGAGCCCTCCAGTATAACAGAGCGTACAATTAATTGATAGGTAAAAAGAAAAGGAAGTTTTGCCGCTGTTTGAAAAAAATGGCTTCAGCTCTTCCAGACAATTGCTACTTCCGTACTCGAGTCAACCCTCTGGGCAGAACTGTTGAATTGTTGCATTTCAATAATTCAGCTCATTTATTTCTTTTGGACATTCTTCTTGCAAAGATTTTTCTTCAAACTTGTTAAAATCTACATATTTTGTCCATTATTTTAAAACAATTCCTTTACAGAAACGATACCATTTTCAATGAAGATTTAAAACCTGGGCTTTCCTGATATCTTTTTTCAATTAGTTATTTCAAAGCTTCTCTAAGACATCCAGTAGTCCTCCGTAGTCCTATATAGCGCGTCTAGATTCTTTGCAAGTAGAGTTTTGAGGAAAATATAGACTATCCATTAAAGAATTTAATCAACCTTTGGAGCGGGTAAGTTCTGAATCCATTTCTAAAATCCTATATTTATTATGTAAGACATGCAGAATAATCCAAGACTAGAGCCACAGCTTCCAGTCAATTTTATAGGTCGCCACAGAAACGCCACCCCACCGAAAGTAACATGAGCGAATTGCAAGCAGTCGTAATATAAATTCCACTCGTGTGCAACGACATTATTTTATTAAGGGAATGCTAATGCATTTTATTTGTTTATATATTTTTAATGAGATAATTTTGTTCTTTCAGATTCATTATTTTTATGGTTATTTTGTTGCCTACTTTTCCGTAAAATCTTTTTAAAATAACAAAAGCATGAAAGAAGGCTTTGTGTATCGCTAAGTGGGGGGGGGGGAGAAGAAAGGGGAAAGGGGATGAAACATAAATTAATTTTTTTTTGTAAAATTTAAGAAACAGAAGCTTTTAAAGTAGGGCTATGGGATTTGGTAATGTGCGTTTATCAGTAACGCTGGTCCAAATGCAAATCCACTACTTTTCTCCACCGGACCCCCTACCTATTACCGAAGCCAGGATTGCTTTCGCACGGAGCTGGTGGCTGCAGGTCCACTACTGAAATTTTAAGCAGGTTCATTACTTTTCTCCACCAAACCCCTACCTATTACCCGAAGCCAGGATTGCTTCCGCACGGAGCTGGTGGCTGCAGGTCCAGTACCGAAGTTTTAAGCAGGTCCACTACTGATCCAGATGCTTAAAGCTTCTTCGAATTAAAAAAGTTTGCACTAGTTTCGAAAATGCGTACTGAACAGCATTGGTTTTCTCGGTTTCCGCACAAAGGCAAACCATTTTCTTCTGATAAATTTAATGTTACTCTTCTTCAGATCAACCGGTTCAGCAAGGAAGACGAAGAGGACGACGATTACCAGTACGTGACACGAGGAAGAAGACGAAAGAAGCCCGTGAGTCGCTACACTGCCTTCGCCAGAAAAGGAATTCCGGGAGAGGACTATCCAGTCTATACGTATATTCCGCAGACAGACTTCGACTGTCGGGCTCAGCCTGGTCCCGGGCTGTACGCAGACCCATTCACTGATTGTCAGGTGAGCCACACCTTCTTTCTTTAGTCGAAGCTCACTTTTCAAGCAAATGAAGCCATTTGCAGCTTCGTCCTGTTCTTTTCTTTCTTTAGTCGAAGATCCCTTTTAACCCTTATCCTCATAAAGTAGCATATATGCTACCTGGGGTGTGCCCCTATTTTCTATTTGTTAACGAATAGAAAGTAGGGGAAAACCCCAGGTAGTTTATGCTACTTTATGAGAATAAGGCCTAGCAAATAACAATGCAGCATACGTGCTGACGTCACTTAACAAATAGAAAGTAGGGGAAACCCCAGGTAGCATATATGCTACTTTATGCGAATAAGGGTTAAAGAAAACGAAACCATTTTCAGCTTCGTCCTGCTCTTATCGGATTATGACAATATGCAAAATCTTACTTCATCCCTTCAATTATCGTATGCACTCAGCAGTAGTCGAATGTTAATAAAGTCAAATGCCAGCAAAAAAAGTTAGCAAACCTCATACTACTAAATGATGTAGATTCTGTTGATCTCCCCTTAAATTCGTGCACGAATTTAAAAAGGTTAACCATGGTTCAGACAGACTTTGACTGTCGGTCTAAGCCTAGTCCCACTAACACACTCACTGATTGTTAAGTGAGCCATACATTTCTTTAGTCAAAGATCACTTTTAAAGCAAAAAGAAAAAAACTATTTTCAGCTTCGTTTAGTTGAACGTCGAAAGCATGACATTCGCTCGTTCTTGCCGGAGCATGATTAAGTACCAGATCTTACCTCCTCTCCTTAATTTTCGTTTCACTCAATAGAAGTCGCTTGTGAAGGAAGTCATATACACTGTAAAAAGTAGAGTAAACTTTAAACTGCAAATTTTCTAAGTGCGCCAAAGTTCAGTAAATTGACAGCCAAAGTTCATGCTACTCTCATCATAAATCATTGCAAAACGCTAATCACTGAAAAATATTTGCCGCTTCATCTCGTTCTTGTCGGAGCATAATAATATTCAAAATTTTACCTCCTCTCTTCAATTTTCGTAGTTATGTACTCAATAATCACTTGTTAATAAAGTCAGATATAGTGTAAAAAATAGTGTAAAATTTAAACTGCAAATTTTCTAGATGCACCAATGTTTTTATAATTGACAGCCAAAGTTCATACTACTCTCACCATAAATTAGTGCACAAATTTGAAAGTGCTGGCCATGGTTAGGTCTACCATCTGTCTCTTTAAAGTGATTGAAAACCTCTGCTGGTGTAGCAACAGTAGCAAAAGAGAATCTAGGTTGCCATCTTACGAAAGGCTCAAATCAATTTTCCTAGCAGCATGAGATAGAAGAAATAAGTACTTTTTTCTCAAAATTAAGGTATTGTTCGATTGAAATGTGTTTTCGAAGGACGTTTATTAAACCGCGATGAGTTATCTGCTTTTCGTTGTAACCAATAATCTGAATTAAATTAATCATTAAAACCGATACTGTATTTTCATTATACAAAATTTCTATTAATGTAGGCGATGACTTAACCTGCTAGTTGATTTATTGTTTCCGATTATGTGCAAGGCCAAAAACAACTTCCACTTTTGCGCATTTTTTTTTAATGGCATCAATGATAGAATCAAATACACATCCAGGTATTTCACCATGTTCCCATGCAAACAATTGCAACGCGTAACAGCATACCGCAAAATCACAATAATTAGATCAGAAAATTGCAGGAGCATTGTTTACAGAAGTTTTTATATACTAAATTGCACCACTCCCACTTGCAAACCAAATCTCAATATTAATCCCCCTCGGTCAGCTGCTTGATATATCTGACCTCTTTATGACAGCAAAATTGATTTTTCTGTGTTAGCGATAGTCTACAACTATCTAAAACTCTGCGTAATTTACCACACCCACCAATGCAACTGCTAGTTTGGCTATTTCGATAAAATATCGTTAACATAAGCAACTAAAAAGAATTGTTGTTGTTGAGTCTTCGTGCGTGACGAGGAAGAATGGGTACGCTGCTCCTGAGTCTGACGGGGCTGATAGGCAATAGTCCGATTTCCGCCCCTTTTTTTAAAGGCCTTTTAATTTTTGAACCAGCTAACAGATGAGAGACTGTCACCTGGAATTGGCACCCCCAGAGGTCTCGTTTCACTTGGAGGACATTATTTAACGTGCACTAGCTCCCTTTAGCGTACACGGACACCACAGCAACCAGCCGCTAGAGGTTGTCACCCTCCCAAACACTGACCTCAGTCAATGTTGCTTCACTCTCGGTGTTCAACGGGAAGCGAGCTTCTACCGACTGGTCCACTGCGGGACAACTAAAAAGAATTTATTTTGTTATATACTCTTGACTTGGTTCTTTTCAGCCTGCTTTCCTGTGAAAAAAAAAACGAAGCTTTTTTATTAGTCACCCCGCTCCAATTGGGCATACCTGTTTCGATCATTATATCAAATAATCGCTGCATGTTCAAATAATTAATTTCGTTTTCTTAATGTCTTCGAGTAAAATATTAATTTCTTGTGCCCCCCCCCCCCCCCCCAATAAGTGAAAATATAAAATGTATTAGAACTTTTATAAGAAAAAAAAGTTTCAGTTTTAAATTTAAAGCGATCAAGAACTATAATTCATGAGTACTTTTCTTTAAAAGTGATTAAGCAAATGATTTTATGTGAAAGTTTAAATTAGTTGTAGCTTCTACACCGTAGGTTATTATTTATGCAAGTTATATTTGGGAAATTCTTCGTCTTTTTGTTTTAGTCTTATTAATTTCATACCTCAGGTGCATGAAAAATGCATTTTTAAGCTCAACTCTTCAAAAGTTTCCTTGGGGGAGCATCTGAGACCCCCATTTTCTGGATCGTAATCTAATCCACAGACACAGTGGTATCCAAGTTGCCAAATTTAAAAACTGCAGATACAGAACAGCAGAAGTGGACCCCTCCCAGAAGCTATCGGATATCCGGTATCCGTCCGATTTTTAAACATCCGGAACTCGATAAGCCCACTGCACGAAAGATCCGATTACCTGCATGTCAACTTCGATTTTTAAACTTAATTAATTAGCAATTTTGAAATATATGTAAATTGAAAACTTATTACGTATTTGAAAACTGCGGGATGCTTTCAAAAAATGTATAGAATTTATAAGTTTCAAATATCATAGACAGATATCTAGTTCGGACCCGTCGTAAGAGGCACCGGATGTTCGATTCCTGCAAAATCAATATCCAGGCAAGAATACGGAACTTTTGCCATCCCGTATTGAAGTTCTTCGGACACGGCACAATTTTTTTAAAATACAAGACTGTCCCATAAATTAAGGAACGTTTGGCAACCTCTTCTAAAGCTGTATATTTCAAAAAATATTTCTCCTGTAAAATTCTTACGTTCTTTAAACCGTTAAAAATGAATCCAGTTCGTTATTCATATGGTAATTACTGTTAAAAATATGATTTGATATTGCCCTGATTACGTTTCACTAATGGGCGACTAACAACGATCAGTGAAACGCTTTCTTTAGTTTTTCTTATTTTCCAACGGTTATAATAGACATGACCTTCCAAAAGAACACGCCCATAGCCGCACTTATCTAACAATAAAAGGAAAAGCCAATATTCAAATGTGTAATACTGGTTCACTGGGTGTCACATTTTGGCTAACTCTGTTCAACCTTTTGTGGCTGTTAAACAAGGTTTCTAATTTACTATCTTTCTCCTGGATTGTTTTGCGTATAAACTAATTGATTTATGATTCTGATGTCCTTGATGATAAATATCAAAACAAACAGCCCTCCCAATTCAGTTCTGAGGTTTTATTTTGAAAATAATCTTCAAGCAAATATTTTAGTTCCAGCATTAAGGAAGTTATTTTAGTAGATAAAATATAAAGATTTATATATATTATGATTAATCCTTTTATGCTGAAGGTTTCAGGAATGGAAATTTAGGACCAAAGTGAACATTTTGAGTTTTATTGAAATAAAGTAATGCAAAAAAATATAAATAAGTGAGTTAAATTAAATAACCATTATTACTTTATCCTAAACTTATTTTTTCGTCCCAAAATACCATTTTGGGGAGAAAAAGTAAGTTTTTTTTGCTGTCACTGTTTCTTTATCTCTGTTTCTCGATTTGAAAACAATCAGGCAAGGAATTGAAGCTGAACATTTTTTAAGGACTATCAAAGAAAGTGCAGAATTTTATTTATTTACATGCCTGAAGACATTTTTAAATGCATGTTTAAATTAATATTTTTAAACTTTAAACGGTAGTCAGTTTTTAAATGCTTCCTCTCATGCATCCAAAAATTTAATGTCACTTTAAACAAGTTGCGACTGCTCCGAACCGATTTTAATTTTTTATCTTTTTCTATGAATTTTCTGCACACCACCAAGCCGTGGCCCTCCTAGAGAGTGATAATGTTTTAGAGCTGCGTTTTCAAATATGTTATTCCTAGTGACTTCCACACAGCAGTACATCTCTCTCTCACTCTTTCTCTTTACCTAGCACTCAAACTATCCTATGTATTGTATATCATCATGTGACAACCAAACACGGATCCAAGAAAGGGGTTTATAGAGGTCATGACCCTTTAAAGTGATCCCCTAAACTACCGTATTTATGCCTTCAATTTCGAAAAGTTTGCGGCCGAATCTCTCCCTCCTGCAAATACATTTCAATCGATCCTGTCGTAAAACGTTCCTAAATTGCTTGTTTTTTAAAATCCAATTGGGAAAAACTTCCGGGCCCTGTATAGTTTTTAATTTCATGTCTGAAAACATTTTTAAATGCATGTTTCAATAAATATTTTTAATTTTTAAATGGTATTCAGCTTTTAAATGTTTCTTCTCATGCATTTAAAAATTTTATGAAACTTCTACCCTTGGCCTTATATAGCCTTATCTGAGGTTTGTATAGGTAAAATTCGATCCGTATAAATATTGTAAATGTTCCTGTTTCAAAAGCATTATATTTCCCATCGTAAATAATAATAATATTAAATCGCCAAAAATGTTTTAAGTTACATGGTTTTATTTAAATTCAAAACATCGTTGCATTATCCAAACAAAACTATTGTTGCCAAATGACAAATGATAATTCTGATAATTTCCTCAGAGCCAAAATTATTATTTTTCTTCCTAATTAACGTTATAATAAATTATAAAATGGATGGATTATTGCATTGTCATCGAAGATAAGCTTATGTGCAAAATTTGAAGATAATTTATGCAGTAATAGTTGTCGAAAACCGCCTTACCAAATTCCGCCACAAGTCAAGTTAAATAAAACCATGTAATCAAAATGCAAAAAGCGCATAGTCTCAAATGGAAAGAAAACTTTCATTCTCCCTTTGGATTAGATGTATTTTCATATTAATAAGCATGATAACAGTATCACTTACATTCTTTTCGCTTAACACTAGTGCCCAAAGTTACTTCTATCTTTTCAGGTGTGGCACATGTGTCCCGGCGGTAATCTCTCCCCGCGGCACAGTTTCCTCTGTCCGAACGGAACCATCTTCAACCAGAAAAAAAGAATTTGCGACTGGTGGTACAACGTGGACTGCCGAAAGCATCCGCGGAAAATCAGGTCCTCCTCGGAAAAAGCTTCAGCGAATGAGACAGCCACAAACCAGCTTGAGTAATGGACGCGCAAAAGATATTGATGTCTTCCCAGGGATCCGTCCTCAACAAGCAAAAACCAAATGCTGCCCAAAACTCAGAACTTGCATTCCGCATCTGGAGGCTAAAAGGACGCATTCAGACGATCTGATTTATTCCTGTCGGTAAAGGGTGCATCCGTAATGTACTGCTATTAATCTGTGTTTAAGTGAGGTGTTGGTACCAGTTCACGATAGCAGTTTTCCTTCATCTGAACATATATCTCATGCTCACGAACAACTTTAACTTTCAACTTATAACAGTTCTATTTCCCTCGTAATATAAATTTAAAAATAAAAAACCTTAACTCTCTTAATTTCTAATGATGACCCTTAATGTATTCTTGTTTTTTTAGCAGAAAATTTTTTTGAGCATTAAGCGGTAGTTTACATTCGAATTTTTAAATATTATGAAAATTCTCACTTTTAATTAAATTCTTTTTTTCTAAATGTAAAATATCTGTGAAACATTGTTAAACAATTTACAACCACATTAAATAATAGGCGATTATTTTCGAATCACGAAATATCTCAGTAAGTTACTCCTTAGATATCCAATGAATCCTTAAATCACTTTTTGCTTATGAATTCCTGAACATTTTTGGAAAATTGCGAACTGTACAATAAAGTACTTTTTGAAATCCAAAATGTTTTCGAAATTTTGCAAGAGGTAACAACAAATAAAAACGCGCCAAAATCTGAACAGTAGTTGAAATTTAATTTCAATTATTCAGTTGATTATTCAACGACATTTTACGCACAATTGTTTTAGTTACTCTAAATATTTCATTTCTAAATGCGAATATTCAAACTCTTTCTACAACCAATAATAGATAGTGTTAAAAAAAAAAAAAAAAAATATTCTTTTTGAGAATGCAACTTATACTTAGAAAATCGTCGCAATTTTTTATCTCCTCAAGGCATGAATTTCACGACTTTTCCCTGTTTCATTTGACTTCTTATGAATTTGACTAGAAAAAGTTCGAAATTAGTTTATTCATTTCAAGATGTTTGCAATATCACTGCTCACCATGAGAAAAGAGTTGTAATTCAATTGCAGATGTGCATAATGAAATGATGGAACGATCTAATAAAAAAAAAACTTTCCATTCAAATTTTAATTAGAAAAAAAAATTATTCGTTAAATATCTAATCTATTTATTTATTGGCATGAGTTTAAATTCATTCGGAATGGTCTCATGAAGATGATCATCCAGGACTATTGTTTCTTCGTCTAGGTAATGGATGCCATAATGCGAAATAACGTTTAAATCGAAACAATGCTGTTGGACATTGATTCTATCTTGGAGAGTATGTTATTTCTTCAACATTATTTGGAAAACAAGTTGATGAAATTTCTGAGCACAATTGTAAATACACTTTGTTTTGTTGTAATCTTTATCAATGTTTATTGAATAAAATATTTTATTAGAGCTTTTATATTGTGTCTTACTTTCTCAAAATCGCTTGTAAGTGGCGTAATTGGAAGTAACCAACATGATTTACACCAGTTTCATCCTCCTTGTGACCAGACCCGTCATTTGAGGGAGGAAAAGGGAATCAATTGAGCCCCTCACTTTTGGAAATACTATGTATTTATAATTTGAATACTCACGGCTTTAAGGTAGCATGAAAATTTGGTCGTAATCAGTACAAATAGATATTAGAGAGGCACGTCTGTTTTGAGACAAGTGCTATGATGTAAGTGAAAGCCATGACCAACATGATTTTTACAAAAATGTTACATTAAGGTTCCCATTAGAGTTGCAAAAAAACCGGGGAAATCCGAACGAGGGAGGAAAAAAACGGAAATTTTGCAGGGAAAACCGGGAGCATTGGAAAAATCAGAAATTTTGCAGGGAAAAACTATTTATTAATTTTAAGCAATATTGCTATGCTTTTATCACACAAAAAAAGGCTTTCAAGTTCATAAAAATGAATTTCAAGCTCAACAAGGGATACAAAAGCTATTTTTATAGTTTAAATTCTGATTTTGCTCCAATTTACTAAATATTTAACAGTACGATTTCATAAGTAATAATAATTTACGTGAAATATTCGTTTACGTTTGTATATATGTTAAAAGCATTTATAAGATCGATTAATGCATTTCCCCAGAGTATCATAATTTTCAATAAGTTTAATTTGCATGTGAGCTCAGCTCCTGTACTTCTTTCCCATTTTATGCGAATTTTTACAATTTTCACGGAATTCAGATTATTTTGAAGACATAAGCGATAAAGTGAAAAAGGATTTCAAATTTAATTCATAAGCTAACTCATATCAGAATCACATTATAAGAATATCTCTATGGCTCTCTTTACTACCAAAGCTAAAAAGCTAAATATTAGGGAACATTAAATTGAAAAATTATTAAAATAATTATTATAATAATTATTAAAAAATTATTTAAATTATAAAAATTATTTAAACTATAAAATTATTTAAATAATAATTATTTAAATTATAAATTAATATTTATAAAAAATTATTTAAATTATTTTGTAGCTTTGAAAATATATTCATACCAATGGACGAGAAACACGGAACACGGCATGTAACGATATACTTGAGGGTTAAAATTGGAGAATCTTCAAAACATATTTTTTCTAAACATCAGAAAAAACAGCAGGAAAAAATTTCATAACACATTTTTTTTTTTTTTTTTTGGAAAACTCCCCTTTTAAAATTTCTGATTTTCATTTATATTCTCTGGGAAAAGAACAAGGACTTTTCAGAGCTTAACATCTCTTGCTCCCATAAGATTTAAGCTTTGCACATGTTCTACTCATAATCTTGCTCCCTTTGAATGTTTGTTATCTTTATCATTGTTGCGGGCTTCATACATATAATTAATGGATGAATTCCACCCATGGACGATACTCACATCCTCCCCCCCCCCCTCACCCCGACCCCCATTAGAAGAGGCAAATTCCTGCATCAGTCCTCCCTCTGATCGAATACGCTCGTCAGAATTTTTCCTAAAGCGAACGTCTTCAAATTCTTGCAGCAGTTAGTTTCCTTTTAAACAAATGTATAACCAAATTGCTGTCCCTGTTGCGGACGAGCCTCAACTCTGGTGGTAATTATGCAAAATTCCGCCAAACGAGCTAAGAAGTTTTGCTTTATATTGAATGGCAACGGCCCTGGCAGTTATATAAAAACATGGAACGATGAAAGCAGATGGGAAGAAAATGGCAAATAATATAAATACGATGTGAGGAAAGGCTGCTTTAAGTTTAGAATTTCTGGGGTTGAGTAAATACAGTGCCCGACTTTGCCTAATTGGGGCCATGGGCAAAAACATACTTTGGGGCCCCCCTCTTCTTCACTACTTCAGTAATGAAGAACCAAACTTTATAGAAGTATTTAAATTTTTCACCTCATCACAGATAATGTAACAAGAAGATTGACTGGAAGCTAAAAAAGCTATGAGCCTTCCAATGGTCAAACAAGATATCCTGTCCATTTTATTGATTTTCTGACAATTCTACGTCTACCATTAAAGGATATATAGCACATCTGAAGAGTAAAAAAAGCACAGGCTTTTGATTGGCCAAATCTGTCTATCCTTATTATGAAAATTTAGCTGAATTCCGCACTAGAATGACATGAATTTACGAAATATAGCATTTTTGGGTTCATATGATAGATTAATGAAGAAGTTAACATAAAACTAAAAGATGTTACAATGTAGTGATATTTTGTTTTTAAAAAGTTCTTTAAAGAAGGAAACACACTATAAACTTTCTACTCAATTTGGGGGCCCCTCGGATGCGGAGGCCCGGGGCAACTGCCCCGCATGCCCCTGTCTTAATCAAGCCCTGAGTAAATATATGTTGTAAATAAATTGTGTTTGTTTCTAATATGGCCTCATTTCTGTTTTGGATGTTATACCTCCAATTTGCCTGCATGATTAATATTTTCTCTCTCTCTTCTATATTTTATGCCCATCATCATACTGTTGCCCATTATCAAACTGTTTGCTTCATTTTTTTGCTTACTACCCTAATTCTTTTGAGCAGTTCTCTGCATAAATCGATCGATTTTTTAAAAGCGCCCATTTTTGATTCCTTTACTCTTCAGCTAACGCTCTTCAACAAGACTCAGTTTTTGCCCAAAGAAAATGATTCCTATGCTGAGCACCAACCCCCTACTCGCCTTATTTGAGTCTCCTTGACTACTTCCCATTCCTCAAAATAAAGATGGACTTAAAAGGAATCCTTTTTGCGCAGTAGGCTTTTGTCTCTTGTACATAGACAAGATACAAAAAGCCATGACAACGAAATTAAACACTAATTCAAAAGAGAAGCTTTTGAAATGCATGAAAAGGCTAAAGGATTATGCCAACACGTGTATTACTTACAATAGAGACTATTTTGAATAAAAATTGTTGAAAAAATTCTTGTATAATGTAGATCAAGAAAAAGAAAATTACTGAAAATATTTTTCAAAACAAAATAAATGAGTAGTTACAGAGTGGACATTTTTCTCTCTTTAATGAGCAAAATTTTATTTATTTACTATGTAAAATTTGTACAAAGTACAAGTCTCAATACATTTCATTAATATAAACTGTTTTTTAGCTAAAAATAATCAAAAGTTTAAAAAAAAAAGAAAAAGATGCATATTTTCCAAGTATTGAATGTTGAAATTGTAGCAATTTTTTAGAATAAATGACACATATGTACCACCGGAAGCGTGTACAAAAACAAGCGCTCATTTAAAAACTATAAAAAAACTGGTAGTTACAAAAAGTGATTTATAACATTGTTGGGTTGATTTATTTATTTTTATTTCATGGTACATATTAAAGGCAATTAGTCCGCGAAATTACTTTTAAAAGCTTACTTTTTTTTTATTTGCGCAATGAAAGTTGCTTAAAATTTTATTATTCGCAGTTGCACTGAAGAAAGAACATGAATCAAAGGAAATCGTTTGAGTGCTGCCATCTACAGGTCAGAATGCAAGTGAGTAGTTTACATAACATGCATTATTCAAGAGTTTTTTAAACCATGATGTAATTTAACGGATTGCATTTGAGTAAGCAGTTAAAAGTGAAAACGATTTTTCAAGACAGTTTGTCTTATAATAAAATAATTTTTATAAAAAAATAGAACCGACTTCAAATTATAAATTGCGCTAAAAAGTGAAAAATAAATTATGTTTTTAAACAACATCGATGTGACTTTTAAACATAGTTTTAGAAGTCGGTGCAAAATTAGGATAGATAAAATATTTTGTCATCATGAGTAAATTACAAATATATATATATTGTCCCAGAATTAGCAACAGTTCCAATACGAAGTAGCAAATGATGTAATCGTAATTAGACTCAGCATTTTGGACTGACTTCTAAAACTATGTTTAAAAGTCACATCGATGTTGTTTAAAAACATAATTTATTTTTCACTTTTTAGCGCAATTTATAATTTGAAGTCGGTTCTATTTTTTTATAAAAATTATTTTTTTTTATTCTTTTAAGTGTAAATATATTTTCTATATAAATACTCTATTTTTAAAAAAAAATCCATATCAAAGGGCAAACCCTCTTTGAATGAATGGCATTAAACACTAATCATTTGTATGAAAAACTCCGTTTGGAAAACGATTTTAGCAAACAAACTGATTGGATTTAAGTTTTGCCTCAGAGAAGCCTTCAGTCAAACTCTTGCTGTGTAATTGCTTTTAATGTAGTGTTTGTGGCACAAGGGCAACAAACACTTTTTAAACAATGACTTTTATATTTATTATTAGTTTTACCAACAAAGAAAAATCAAGCAAAGCCTTTCGAATTAAAATAAAAAATACTTATTTTTCACATTAACGTTTTTTCTAAAAAACAAAAGTAGCCATATTGTTGTATGATATTTGAGTTAGACGACCCTCTATCGATTAAAGAAAAAAATCGTCAAAATCGGTTTATTTAGTCAAAAGTTATGGATGGAAAAACAAAAAACATACTACATTTCTGCTCATTACTTTTGTTCTATTTATCGAATATGGTCAAACGAAGGTACGGAACCTATGGGAAACCACTCTCGATCGATTGAAAAAAAAATCATGAAAATCGCTTCATCCGGTGCGGAGTTATGAGTGGACAAACAAACAAAACAAAAAAAAAAACGACATACATACACTATGAATGTATAACCTCCTTCCTTTGTGAAGTCGGTTAAAAATATACTGTTGTAGATCAAATTTCTTTTTTGACACTCAAAATTGTCTTTAAAAAGCTTCAATAGTGTTTAGGCAGGTGGATTTTACCGCCATCTATTGGTTACAAATGCATATCAATCAACATACCCATTTTAAGACATTTTAAACAGAGGATATATTTTAATACAATACAGCAATATTTTAAACAGAGGAGTCCGCAGGGGGGGATCACGGAGTAAGTTTCTTCATCAGAATTTTTAAAAAGGATTTTTTTTTTTTAAGTTTTGTTTTTATTTTAATTCGAAAAAAAATTACTACATAAAAAATATGTATTTATGTATGAATATATATATATGTAATATGGAAAAATCCTTTGTATCCTTTGTCAGGCTGTGATATGGAGAAGTCCTTTGTCTCCTTTGTCTGGCTTTTTCCATATTAAACTTGACAACTCAGGGTTGTCTCACTCATAAATTTCTCTAACGCGTTACCATATATGGTCATGCCTAAGCTCAAGTTGGTTTCCCTCATTAATTCTCTCCAGACTATTTTTTTTCCCCGTAGACTTAGGCCAGCCCATGTCTACGGCATTAAAGCCAATAATATATTTTATTTTCCATATGGCCCTCCTATTTAAACCACGTGCTATCACGTGGTGTAGGGAATGTTGTCTGCAGTCTAAGAGATTTTCCCCCATATAAATACGACTGCCCGAACGAAAATCGGGGGTTCTTGCTTCTTGAAACGTGCTGATGACTTCATGTCCTTCGTTCCAACAATATTAATGTTATGATATTTGTGTGTTATTAGAATTATGTTATTACGTAGTGGTAAAATGAGCAAGACCATTGAAAATGAAAAAAATTCTGACTTAGAGTCTTCCCACAAAGAAAATTCAAACATGGATGGAGATAACTTAAACCGTAAGGATGCGGAAACTCAAGCAGAGGCAACTGCCGATTTAAGCTTAATAAAAATGGATTCAGAATGTCAAACGATTAGTGATAAAATAAAAGAGATAAGTTTGGCAGATGGCTCTTCTACTTCAAAAATTGAAATAAAAGACAAAAATTCGGGTAGCTCACCTGAAATTTTATTATTTGAACCAGAGTTAGGGATAAATTTTTCAGCATGGTTAGCTCACTTTAACCAGCAAACGGCTCAGAACAATTTAAATGATAATTGGAAATTAAAAAATTTTCAGAAGTTTATTCGCGGGTCAGCCTTAAAGCTCTACATCAATCAATGCCTTTGCTGTAATTCCTTTCATGAAATCATTCAAATTTTTGAAGAACATTACTTTACTCCAGCAAGTAGTTTTCTTGATTTTCAAAATTTAAGATTTTCTGGAAATCCGAAAGAGTTATACTCCTATTTCACGGAAAAAGTAGAAATGGGAAGAAAAATAAAACTTAGTAATCAACATATCCTTGATGGGCTTTCAGTTGGGCTACCTGCCCAAGTTAGGGCATTTTTGGTAATAAAAGAGCCAGAAACTCCCACCGAATGGCTTCAGGTAGTTTCAAAATTAATAAATGAAGTTCCACATGAAACACCCAAGTCCGCTTATAAAGGGGAGCAACAAAATATTTTTAGGGTGAAGCCCCCCTTTTATCAAAATTGGATGCCAAAAAATCATGATCAAAGTAATTTTCGTCAACAATATAACTATTCTCGTCAAGATAGTAACAATGTATACCAACCTAATTTTTACCAACAGAATAAACCTAGGTTTGTAGGTCATAATGAAAGACAAAATGCAGTAAAAAGACAGACTGCACATTTTTCGCAGGAGTTACCCCCTAATCCTTGTAAATTTTGCGCACAACAAGGAATCTCCAACGCATATCATTGGGGACAAACTTGTGTGAATAAGCCAAATACATCGAATGCTGGATTTAAACTACCGCCTCAGCAAAAAGATAATCAATTAAGAGAAGAAAATGAGAGAGTTAACGAAGTATGACAATTAATAATACCCGGGTATATTATTAAAAATGAGGCGAAATTTAAAAATGATTATCAACTATCTAATGACGCGTACACTCAAAATACAAATTCGAATTTAAAGACTATTTATTTAAATGTTGATACCGGTTCAACATTAAATATCATCCCGAGTGCAATTGCAAAAACATTAAATGTTTCGATTAAAGAAAAAATCGCTGTAAAAATAAAACAAACGAAGGGAATGCTACAGCTTAACCAAACGTGTATTCTTTACCTTAAGGTCGGCAATATAGTTAAACCGGTGGAATTTTATGTTCTAGACACCGATTTACCTTATGCCATATTAGGTTTAAAGAGTTGCGGGGGATTTCGTTTGGTCATAGATTGTGTAGGACATGTCGTTATGCAGGATCACAGAAGACTGATCACCTTTTCTGATTCCGAACCGAATGACTTGTCTTTGCATATTTTACCTGAAATCCTAGTTAGGAACTGTGGAAATAAAGTAAAAGAAAATAAAAACGAAAATAATAGTACGGGAAAAATACGCAAGAAAATTGATAAGGAAATTAAAAGAGTGAAAGATCCGAAAGAAAGTAAAACTAAGGAAAGGGTGACGGAATTACATTATAACGAAAATGAAAAGAAAAAGAGTAGCACGGAAAAGAAAACTTGTCAAGAGAAAGATAGAAATGAAAAAATGAGTTGCGAAAAGAATAATCATTTTCGTATTTCGTCCGATGTTTCTGGGACTGGTTGCGGCATTGGAGGCCTACAATGTCGCGATCCTGTCGATGGACATTCGGAATTTGAGGAAAATTCAAAGTTAAAAGAAATATTGCGAAATTACGAGGATATATTTTCCAAAAATAAATATGATGTTGGAACAATTAGAATTGAACCTCAACGGGTAAGGTTAACATCCGACTTACCGGTGTCGTTAAGGGCATATAAAACTTCCCCAAAGCAACAAGAAGAAATTGAAAATCAAATTCAAGAGTTATTAAAGGCTAATATAATAAAAGAAAGCTCATCGCCGTATTCTGCACCTGTTACACTAGTTTTTAAAAGAGACGAAAATAAAAAAAGTCGATTATGTATAGACTACAGAAAATTAAATCAAATTACTAAGTGCGACGCAGAACCATTACCCCTGATAGAAACACTTGTAGATAAATTAGGGAAAAGCAAATATTTTACCAAATTAGACATGGCTTCCGGATATTGGCATATACCAATTCATCCCGACGATACTGAAAAGCTCGCTTTTGTCACTAATAGTGGCTTATATGAGTGGAACAAATTACCCTTCGGGTGGAAAAATTCAGGAAGTATTTTTCAAAGAACTTTGCGTCGAATACTTACAAAACATAAAATAAAATTTGCAGCCAATTACTTTGATGACATAATAGTTTTTTCTGAAACCCTTTCAGAACATTTAGATCATATTCAACAAATGTTTGAGATATGCAGACAGGAAGATTTAAAGTTAAAAGCATCAAAATGTTCTTTCTTACAGACTAAAATTGAATTTTTAGGGTATGAAATTTGTAATGGTATTGTAACGCCCGATAATAGTAATATTGAGGCTATTAAAAAATTACAACCGCCTAAAAATGTTAAATCTCTCCAAAGATTTCTGGGGTCAATAAATGTGTACCATAAATTTATAGATAAATATGCAACTATTAGAAATCCATTAAACCACTTGCTAAAAAAAGATACAACTTGGCAATGGACTGACAAATGCCAAGAAGCATTTCAAGTTTTGAAAAACTCTTTAATTTGTAAACCAATTTTAAAAATATTTGATCCTAAAAAAGAATGTCATATTTGTGTTGATGCAAGTCAAACTGGTGTGGGAGCAATATTAAAACAGCCAGACAGTTCGGGTGCCTTACATCCCATAGCTTTCCATTCCCGCTCATTAAAAGATTACGAGAAGAATTATAGTATTACTGAGTTGGAATGTCTAGCTGTTGTGGATGCTTTAAATAAGTACCACCACTACCTCTTTGGCCAAAAATTCGTCATACATAGCGATCACGCGGCGTTAGTTTGGCTCAAAAATGTAAAAAACTTAAAAGGTCGTTTGTTCCGCTGGTCCTTACAATTAAGTATGTATGACTATGATATTAAATATACGAAAGGCACCACAAACTTCGAGGCTGACATGCTCTCAAGAGATATACCTGTAAATAATGAATGTGTTGAAAAAAATATAGGAAACCACGTTTCGCATCTACTGCAATTGGATGAAATTCAAGAAGCTCAAAAAAATGACAATTTAACTGGTAATTTTGTCGAAATTAATAACGTGTTATGCCTGCGTAAAAAGGGTTTTACTAAAATTGTTGTTCCTTTTTCTTTACGCCGTAAATTACTAGAGACTGTCCATGAAAAGTTTGGACACCCAGGAATTCAAAAAACAATTAATTTACTTACGCCTGTATATTATTGGCAAAATATAACATTAGATATAACTGGATTTAACAAACATTGTCATATTTGTCAGGTAAACAAAAAGCCTCGACAAAAAAGATTTGGCCTTTTACAGTCTATGCCTCCAGTTGATAAACCATTTGATCTCGTTGCAGTAGATAGTGTGGGTGGTTTCAACTACTACAATTCCACGAAAAAATATTTAACATTGTTTATAGATCATCATACTAGATACATGTGGTCTTTTGCATCAAAATCAATCACTACCGAAACTTACGTCAACTTTCTTAAACAAATTTTCAGTGTTCAAATACCTAAAAGTGTATTAAGTGATAGAAATCCATCATTTACTTCATCTCATTTCAAGAAATTTCTAAAGCACCACAAAATTAAACAGCTTTTAACCACAGCTCATAGACCAGAGACAAATGGTAAGGTGGAACGTCTGAACCAAACAATAGTCACTCGCCTAAAGTGCAAAGTGAACGCAGCTTCTGGAAACGTGCCATGGTCTAAATTATTAGAGCAGGTGACTCAAGAATACAACCTAACTCCACACTCAGTTACGAAGTTCCCACCTGCGTATTTAATGTACGGTACAGTGCCTTTTCAAAATCCAGTAAATGAAGACATTTATCCTCCTGTTGAGGAAGCTAGAAAACTGGCAGTGGAAAGAACTAAAGAGTATCATGAAAAAAATAAAATATATTACGATGCCAGATTTGTCGACAAATCTTTTAATGCAGATGACTTTGTGATATATGAAGAATTCAAATATCCGAATTCACGAAAACTTTCGCAACCGTTCAGTGGACCATATAAAATTCTTCGAAAAGTTACGGACGTAACTTATGAAATCAATAAACCAAATGCACACAGCAAAGAAAAATCAGACATAGTACATGTGTCAAGATTGAGGAAATAGTACCCACCAACAAATTTCAAACTATCACATGAATAATGTGATATAAGTCATTCACTTTTGAACTGCAACAGAATAATCCAACTGTAATTAAACTGAACTGTAAATACAATTTTGTAAATATCGTTTAGTAAGAGTATAATAATCTGTGATGAAAATGTTCAGTAATTTTTGTAACTGTATAGTATTTCATTCAAAATGTGATATGTTTATATAAAATTTAATACATAAATTTATGTGGGGAAAAAGGCTGCAGATATTTCACTTCTTCAATATTTAAAGTAATAGAACTTTTGGGGAGGGGGGATGTAATATGGAAAAATCCTTTGTATCCTTTGTCAGGCTGTGATATGGAGAAGTCCTTTGTCTCCTTTGTCTGGCTTTTTCCATATTAAACTTGACAACTCAGGGTTGTCTCACTCATAAATTTCTCTAACGCGTTACCATATATGGTCATGCCTAAGCTCAAGTTGGTTTCCCTCATTAATTCCCTCCAGACTATTTTTTTTTCCCGTAGACTTAGGCCAGCCCATGTCTACGGCATTAAAGCCAATAATATATTTTATTTTCCATATGGCCCTCCTATTTAAACCACGTGCTATCACGTGGTGTAGGGAATGTTGTCTGCAGTCTAAGAGATTTTCCCCCATATAAATACGACTGCCCGAACGAAAATCGGGGGTTCTTGCTTCTTGAAACGTGCTGATGACTTCATGTCCTTCGTTCCAACAATATTAATGTTATGATATTTGTGTGTTAAAGTTTACCAATAAAGAATTGCAACGAAACCCTGTGCCTCGTCTTACATGGGTTTTAGCGGCCACAGCTGTAGAAGATAGAACGGGACAGCCGTTCTTACATATATATATATATATATATATATATATTGTATATATTATAGAAAGAAAAATAGATGTGCGTGTAGTAAATTTTGGAAATAATTTTTTTTTTTTGGTAAAGTTTTTTTTTTCTTTTTGAATGTCGAATTTTATTACCGAAACTTAATTAATTAGCATGTTTTAAACATATATATGTAAATTAAAAACTTACTACGTATTTACAAGCTGGGGAGTGTTTAAAATGTGTATATAATTATCAGATTTCAAACATCAGAGCTACATATCCGGTTCAAATCCATCAGAAAAAGGATACAGGTATCCGGTATCTGGAAAACTCATTGCAACATTGAACTGCCGGGGGAGGGAGGGTAATTTGCGACATTGAACACTTTGATGAATGTGTATTCCTTACTGCCCATGCGCGAGGCTATTTTGTGAAATTTCCAGCTAATTTGCAGCCTTTTACGATGCAAAATGATCAAAAACATTTTCTTTTTTTTTTTTTTTTTTTGGTTGCTGCCCCTTAACTGCACGTAGATTGAACTTTTACTTCAAAGTGTAAACATTGTGAAGAAAAGCGTCACCATATAGCAGGGGTGCCGAGCCTGTGGGTCGAGACACCAAATAGGTCGGGAGACACTCCTCATGGAATTCGCACATAATTTCTAATCTTAAACCAAAAAACTACACAACATGGACAAAATGAATGACTCTTTCTTGTTCTAAATTTCATATTGAAGTGTGCTAAATTTAAGGGCATAAATTTCAAAGAAGTTGTCTAATGATCAGGGATGGATTTCCCATAAGGCCAATTTAGGCCATGGCCTAGGGCCATCCATTAAGAGGGCGTAAATTTAGAAGAAGTAGGAACCAAATTATAAAAATTTTATCGATATAAAACGAGAAAGTTCATATTTTTCTCTTTTTCAATTTTATTTATATGTTCTTAGTATCGTTAAAAATGTTATTTGCTATTTTGCATTTTGAAATAACTTTTTCGTCAACTGACTATTTATTCTTTCCTTCTTTTTCTTTCATTCTTTTCCCAAACATCCATTATGACTTAATGAGAAGCAGGTTAAAAATTCCTGCAATTTGAAGGGATAATTGATTGCACAAAGAGTTGTAGTGTTTACAACTTCTGTGTTTGATCCATTTTTGGATGATCACATCAGAAAATTCGGGAATCCTGGTAGTAGACAGACATCCTATCTCCCATGTACTATTTGTAATGAGTTCATCGAGCTCCTAGCTAAAAAAAGTACTAAAGCATATTGCTAATGAAGCTAAAAACATCAAAGTACTATTCCCTTGTTGTAGATTCAACTTCTGATATTTCGCATGTGGATCAGCTGTCATTTGTTAGTGAAAGAAAATGGGAAACCTGTTGAGAGATTTATAAAATTTTTACCTAACGTCGGCCACAAAACCCATAAAATGTTTGAAGCTGTTATTAAGACTGCCACTGATCTCCACCTTGAGAATTTGAAATGTCGTGGTCAATCATATGACAATGCAACTAATATGGCTGGTGTTTACTCAGGTCTTCAGGCTAGAATTCTGGAAGTTTATCCTCTTGCATCCTTCATACCTTCAATCACTCGTAAAGCTCCTGTTAGAACTGCGAGAACAATTTGATATAAACGAAAACAAAGCTCTCGATATTTCTAAAAAGAAAGTTTATGAACGTGATGAAAATTGTCGGGTTTTCAGAAAATTTCAAGCTGAAGAAAAACGTGAAGACGAAGTTAATTTAAATGGGCGTGATACCTTTAGAGTTAATGGGGTGATTTTCAAAAAGATTGACGGTTTGATGTCCGCAGTATAAAAGCTGAATTTCATGTCGATTAAACTATTATTATGCCATTACAAAAACCTGTAATGAAGCATCATTTCATAGTTAATTCAATGACTTCATTACATTTTTTTAAAGTTGTGAAATAGTAGGCTTTTTCTATTACTTTAGCTAGAAAGTAATGGAAAATTGCGTGTCCGGAGCAAAAACTTCACAGAACCAGTCTTTTTTTTATCATTCCAAGTAATTTTTTATTCAATATGATTTAAAACATGAAGTAATATGTGTTTACTTAACAAAAATGCAAGTGATTTTACTGAAATGTTTATCTAATATTTTAAAATTTAAAGAAGGTTTTTGTCCGGACATGCAGCTCATGAGTGTTACCTCGAGAAAGTTCCTACCATTCAACTTTCAAAATATTTAAATATTGTAATTATTTTATGTGTTAGGGAAGCCTCGTATGTTTCTTCTAACCTCGCACCATCTAGAATGGGTTAGTTTTATTCCTTTACTGTTTTATAGTGGAACATACAATTCAACCTGATGAGTATTTTTATTATTTCTCAGGAGTGTTACCCATTTATTTCCCAATATTTTTTACAGCATAAAAATAAGAAATTCAGCAATAATGTATTTATTGCAGAGGAATCAATCGGTCCAATTAAATTTTCAGGAACACAGTCATAATTTTTTTAGTGAAGAATTTCTTAATAAATCTCATGAGTGTTACTTGTTAAGAGAAGGAAGTTGCAATCATGATTGGAAACAACCAAATAATAAATAAATCTGCAGATATAGATATTTTATGAGCTTTAACTCAAGCTGATATTAGGTTTTTTGTTCAAGATTATATTTTATTTCTCTCGATATATATTTTAAAAGCGACACTCTGACAAAAACTTTTTACGTTGACAGATATGATTTTTCTGTGTTTTTTTAAAGATATGTTTTATTCTTAAGGGGTAAATAAAGAAAAACTCTAGTACTTGTAACCCCCCCCCCCCCCGAAAAATAAATAAATAAATAAATAAATGAGTAAAAAAATAAACATTTGTTCTGGTATGCCAGTTGTTACTTTATGTAAATAAGAAAGTGATGTGTTCCAAACTATTAGCTTCACTTTACTTAAATTAAAGATATGGTTTGCAGAATTAGAACTGCATGTTTAAATTTGTTTATTTTACAGTGCCCACAATAAAATAAGCAACTTTACACTGGAGCTGGATTCAGAGACAGCTTGGAATCTGCCGTATCGCTTTTGCGACAAAATACTTGTGTGAAAGTGTATGTGAGTGAACATATATATTGTACATATATATATATACACTATCTACCAAAAAGTATTTGGACACTTTGGATTTTAGACATTTTTTTTTAAGTCTGAAGAAATATTAAACTTGCTGTTTTTTTATTTTGCACCATGAAAAGAACATACTTAGACTCACTTTTAGGAAACAAAATTCAGGCTTATCGGCAATTAGGGGGCGGTCAAAAAATTAAAGAAGAAAAACAACACTTTTGATCATCTTGCATCAGAAAATGATTGAAATGTCCTGTAACTTTCGCAAAACTTTTTTTTTTTTTTTTTTTTTTTTTTTTTTTTTTTTTTTTTTTTTTTTTTTTTTTTTTTTTTTTTTTTTTTTTTTTTTTTTTTTTTTTTTTTTTTTTTTTTTTTTTTTTTTTTTTTTTTTTTTTTTTTTTTTTTTTTTTTTTTTTTTTTTTTTTTTTTTTTTTTTTTTTTTTTTTTTTTTTTTTTTTTTTTTTTTTTTTTTTTTTTTTTTTTTTTTTTTTTTTTTTTTTTTTTTTTTTTTTTTTTTTTTTTTTTTTTTTTTTTTTTTTTTTTTTTTTTTTTTTTTTTTTTTTTTTTTTTTTTTTTTTTTTTTTTTTTTTTTTTTTTTTTTTTTTTTTTTTTTTTTTTTTTTTTTTTTTTTTTTTTTTTTTTTTTTTTTTTTTTTTTTTTTTTTTTTTTTTTTTTTTTTTTTTTTCATTTTAAGCATAAATTGTAATAAGAGTTGAAGAAACACGTTTTGGAATTATGAGGGATTCTTTGTTCAATGGCCAAAAGATATGCGTATGGTTATCAGGGTTCGAAATTAGTCGCATTTTGCAACTAGAAATTTTAGTTTGACGACCACGATTTCACATCCAGTCGTCAACTTTGACGATTAGCTTTTTATTAAAAAATTAATTTGACGATCGCAATTTTACACTCGGTCGCCATTTTTTTAACTACTTTATATAGTATGGAAGAAATTATTTTGTTTGCAAAACTTAAAAACTTAACAAGCTATTTGAACACACATGTTTGGTTTTAGGCTATATGTCGCTACAGTTGTAAGAAAAAGTTAAGGGCTTTCAATTATGCCCCTTCTATACTTCCTTCCCCTGTAGTCATCCCAATTCCCCCTATTTTTATATTCGGTGTCCATATCGTTTCGCCAACTTATCTCTTCGTTTCCGTTAAAGCACACGAAAGGTCAGATTATATACTGCTGAATGCGAACGAGGTTTCAGCCATATGAGCGTTGTTAAGTCAGACACATGATCCCACATGTGTCATAACTTTAAATGGCTTAATGATTATTAAAATATATGGATCAACTTTTTCAGAATTTAATTCTCGTAGATCTGTAGAGCTATGGTGGAATGATGTTCAAAGTGGCCAAAAAAGATACTCGACGTTAAAAAATAGCTTGCTTTGTGTAAGCTTTAAATATCAATGGAATCTATAAAATGTCTTTTGTAAAATATCATTTTTGAATTTTTAACGTCTGAGTACTTTCAACCAAGGGTGTAGTCGAGGGGGACGGCTTCCCCCTATTTTTATATTTTAACAAAAGTGTCCCCCACTTTTTTACAATTTTAACTACAGCGTCCTCCCACTTTTTGATTTCAATAGCTTAATTCGTGTAATAAGCGTCCCCCCCCCCCCCCCAACTTATTTTACAGGACTACGCCACTGCTTTCAACACACAAATTAATGGTGATAACTTCTCAGAAATTTGTAATACAAAGTCATTTTCAATGAGTTTGTTACTTATCTATGATTTTTTCGGTAAAGCTGTCATAGTTTTGCAATTACAAATGTAAGTATTTTTTCCTTTATAAAAACTTTTTAACAATAACAAGCCTATGATAACAATTAGGAATTGACAACTCTGTTTAAGCTATTTGAATTATTTTTAAAATCACGCCAAAGTGGAACATTTTGACCACTAAGAAAAAAATAGCTGGGTACCAATGTCGTCTAACATTTATTTCTTAATTTCGAACCTTGATGGTAATGTAAAGACATGTGACGAAAAAATTCATATTTGCAATAACTGATGAAATATTTTATATTATGTATGAATTTATATTTGTGACACTCTGATGGTGATATTCATTGTAGTAGGATAAAAGTTACTCCAAGTTATTTTATTTTATTTTTTAATCTGTGGAATTGTGAATTTACATTGTACTGGGAAAATTTCTTTGTTTAAAGTTGATGCTAGCGATAAAATTGATTTGTCTTAAATGCGTCTCTTTCGAGTTTCATCTGAATTTTTGTAAAGAGTGCCAACTAGCCCACGACGGAGTAAGTTGCCCCCCTTTTTTATTATTATTAATTACTTCAGGCTTCCGTTAAAGTTACGAGCTCGGAATTCCTTAGCTAAATATATATACTTTCAAGGGGCAGTTAATTTATTTTTTTTAAACTGGAATAAAAAAAATAATAATAACTATAAACTGTGCGCCTACTGTGACCCCGTTCTCCCCCATTACGTCCGCTATTTCTTGAAAACACAAAAAATAATACACCTATGTGAAAATAGCAGACTGTCCGTTCAAATTGTGGATACCTACACCTAGCAACACACGTATGATATAACAAAAATTAGTTCTTAAAGAATGAGTTAAGTTTAAAAATATATATCGACTTAAGACGTAGATAAATCTCAAAGAATCTCCAATATTTCTATTGATTCGAAACTCCCAAATATTGCATCAACTAGATCATTTTTAGTTTTTCACCAAAACCAATTTCCATCCAGTTGAAAGATAAAAATGGACGTCTTTTGAGCTTACAATCAGATTTTCCCTGAAATGAACGCGACATCAAAAGTTTCCCGTCATTCACGATACGTCAGAGAACTTGTTTCTATCTGATTGGCTGAACATAATGACATACGATTTTATTGCATCAGAATGAGTAATGATATTTGGATTTCATTCCTTGTTAAGCAAATTCAGGACAGAATGTATCCGAAGATTTTGGGATTGGTTTCTAAAAGTGTTTTTTTTTTTATTTCATTGTAACGGGCCGATGAGAAGGTTTTTCTTTTTTTCACTTCACATTTGAATTGAGTTTCCTTTATCTTTGCATTATCACATCTGTGACGTTTATTACTTTAGAACAGTTGTGATGAAAAATGCATTTGTCGAACGAAAGCCAAGCTTCTTATTTCCTTGTATCTCTAGTCAAAGATAACAGATAATTCTAACAACATCTGATATTTATTATTTTTCCTCTTAAAAGTATTTAATATCTCTTAAACAGGGAAATAAATGCTGTTGGAAAAATATATAACCGTACACTGTAAAAGTTGGTGAAACATAACACTTTAATTTTTTGATGAGTTATGAAATTGAAGTAGCGTGATTAAAATGAAATTTATGTTTGAATATTGCAAAAATGTATTCCTTTAAAAATGCTACTATACATGTAGAATATCACAAATGACTTTGATTGCACTCAAATGCAAAGATTTGTTCAACAATTACGTTAACCAATTCATTCTTGTTCACTGGCTTTAAATTCATTTAATTATTTCTTTAAACCTCTTCAATCACCACCGTACCTACCCCTGGGTAAAGTATTAACCGGTAAAAAAAAAAAAAAAAAAAAACGGTGAATTATTTTAAATTCAATAAGTATAACTTTTTTGACCTTTTTCCGTTGTAAGGTTTCTTTAAAGCCCATTGTTTAGATAGTGAAAAAATAGCAAAAAATGTAAATTTTAATTTGGAATAAATTTGTTAGTTCGAGAAAACGAGCTTTTTGTGCGTGTGCTCAAAACTGTATCTCAAGTGTGTTCACAATTACCCCTCCACTGGGGACACATTTGAACAAAATTTCGTATTTTTAAGAATGGTTAGAAATTCTTGAGATATAAGTTAGAAATTATTGATACACGCATCAAGAATTTACTAAAAATTCAGGACAAGGGTAAATTTATTTATGAATCAGTTTTTGTTTCAATTTCAAATTAAAATATTGGGGGTCATTCACAAATGATGTCACGCTTCGAGGGGGAGGGGGGGTCCGAGAAATTGTGAGTTTGTAAGAATGGGAAGGGAAAGTGAATCAATGCAACGTTACACATTTTGGTTAAAATAAAAACATTTAAAATCAGGAGATCAAATACTTTTACATTATTATTTTTTTAATATATTTTTTAATTTATTTATTTATTTATTTTTCGTATTTTTACTGATTTAATTTGTAACGAAAACAATCATGCTGATTAAGGTTTAAATTAACTTCTAGTTAAAATTTAAAAGATAATCTTTTTAGACAGTCTAACCCACACTCTAAAAATAAAATAGTGCCGGTAGTTTTTACAGAATTCGAACATTTAATATGTTTTACTATAAAAAATTAATTATGTTTATATATTGTATATATATATATATATACTAAGTTATGTATAGAAATGAATTAGAGTGATAATTTCTGGGCATGTAAACAAACAGCAATGGCAAAGGCCATAAATATTGAAGCCATTATTTATGGCCTTGCCATTGTTGTTTGTTTACATGATCAGAAATTATCACTCTAATTCATTTCTATACATAACTTACTATATTAAAGTTTGTAGTACAGAGCTACTTTAGAGCATACTTTGCTTACTTCATACATTTAACTTGGCTATACCTATATATATATATATGTGTGTGTGTGTGTGTGTGGAGGGAAGTCAAAATAAGCCCAATGAAAAAGGAGGGACATTATTTATGAACCACCCTTGAGAAAAAGTCAAAAATGCGAATTGCGTTCAAATTGAATATGCCCCCATGTCCCCTAGATAATTAGTTTTAACTTCTCATCTCATTGAAAAATTCTATGCTTGTAAGTTTTCTGATGGTTTACATTGTACACATCGATAAATAATTCCAGTAATAAAATTCTACTTCTTTTCTGGTGACTGGCAATTTTATTATCTTTATAACAATTCACACAATTTTTTTGATAACTTGAAATTATAAGGTGGGTTGTCTTATTAAAAAACAGAATCCTATAGATGGACATTCATGTAAATTTTTTCATTTGATAAAAAACCATTTGTATCTTCTACTTAAATGACAGAGCATAAAATTGTTTAAAATTGTTAAACAAATGTTTTGCATACTGCACCTTCAGAAGCACTTGATACTTCTCGAAAACGAAAGATGATTTTTGAATAATAAACCATTCGGAAATGCATAGCTGACGATAAGGTTTAGTACCAGAGTGTCTAAAAACGTTTAAGGAAACTAGGTAGCGAATTATTTTAACTGCTCAAGCACCAAAAAGACATTCAGTAATCTCTATTCTTAATTTCAAAGATAAGATTTAGGCTTCTCTGAAGAAACCTTTTCTTCTGCTGTTTCATCAAGTGATAAATTTTTCTTGAGAAAAAAATTATCTTTCATAGATAAGCAATATGTAGCGAAGTACTACCACGCGTATGGAACTCAGTCTACATCCCATTTTGAATAAGCTTCCTATCTATTTTGTGTTGTTGTTGTTGTTGTAAAAACACCGTATTTAGGAAGCCAAGGCCTTTAGAAAAACCTTATTGGCATATTACAGAAGAACAGTTTTTTGGCATTTTTGAAAAATAGTTTTAATAAATTTTTACGCATACAATTTTGACATGCCATTTACAAATACAATTTTTGCTTCTTTGCTGAAATCCGATGTTTTATGGCTTTGGGGCCAAGCTGTTATCCTCGGGGGGGGGGGGGGGAATAGGCCATTGCATGGCCGGATGGTCACTTTCATTCTTAAAAAATGGCCTACAACAGCACAACACGAAAAACAGGGTATTCGGAATGTTAAGAAATACTTGAGAGTTTAAAGTGAAACTGACAACTCTACTCTACAACAAAAAAAAAATTTAAAAATCATTGAAAAACATTTTTAATTAACATTTTTTTTTTCTTTTAATTCCCGAAAAAAGTATTGTTCCTGATTATGAAATGTTCCTGATTTGAGTTTAAATTTCCCGGGGAAAAACCCGGTTTATTCCCTTGCATTTTCAGAGCTTTGCTTCTCTTGGGGGACAGCACTAGTTTCACCCCTCCCCCGCACTTCCAACTTAGCTTCTGTTGCGAGAGATAGCCTGAAAATGCGTTTGTAAGACTCCAGTTCCAAAAAAATTTCGAGCGAGAACCCTTTTATCAAACGCCAATAAATCATTGTGTTGTTCATAAACACTGTTTGCATGAAATGAAGTTGGACAGATTAAGCAATTTGTTACTCACGCATAATGAATGATATTAAAAGTACTTATTTAAAAAAAAGTAATATTAATCAGAAATTTAAAAAAATCCTAAAAGCAATTAAAAACTTTTTTAAAAAGTCCAATAGTTCTAAAAGAAATATATTAGTCAAACTTTCAGTCTGGTTATTAATTTTTTACTAAATTTATTACTTTCGATTCAAAGTTTTCATTCTAAAATACACCAAATTTAAAGAATAAAGCAGGGCATATTTTAAGGGGTTTTTGTTGTGCAATTGCTCACAGTCAAATAAAATTGCCCCCACAGTTAAATAAAATTTCCCACCTACATTTTCCTAATTTTTTCCAGCGGTTATGTGTTTCTATAAAAAAATTTTATTTTTTCTGTAAAAAAAATGCCACAGGGAAGCGTGACCCCTAACCCTTCTCACAAGCAAAAGAGTGAAACAACCAGGGGGGTTCTCTTTCCTACTATGGGATGTGGGATAGGGAGGTGTCTTTGTATTCCTACGTCACGCGGCACGCGCACGGGGAGATTCAGATCTATGATCTGATCCGTTGCTTGTCTGATTGACGTCACGAGTCACGTAATCTTCCGTAGTTGTAGTTAAGCCATTTTTTCGGTGAAACCGGCCCCGCATGTGTCCTGTACAAAGCTTGTAGTGCGTGGTCATTTGAAGCATTCGTTTTTACGCTCTCTATTATATTCTGTGTTGCATTCGATCGAGTATGCAAGTATAAGTGCTAAAAGAAAATCACAGCAGCAAATTTCTACTAAAGATGCATTTTTTATTGTACCTAAGAAAAAGAAACTAGATTCAAATGGTTCTAATGAAGCAAGCGTGATAGAAAAAACTTTGAATTCGAATGAAAACAGGTTAGTAATATTAATATTTAAGCATCTATGTTTTTGCCCATAGCATTTTGAAAAATAACATATTTTATTTCGTTATTAATAGCGATTATTTTTCCAAAGTATAGAGCTTTTCCCCGCCACTTTGAAGTCCGTTTTGCTGAACATATCAGAAATGAAATTCAAGCAGTCATCAAAAACTTGCCTTACTGTCGGAAACAGTGGCAGAATATCATGTCTGACTCGGAAGAGGACAAGAAAGACAAGAATATTGCAAAAGGGACGTTAAACATGTGGGAAGAGAGTTCTTTACAATTTCAACTGACTTTAGTCATGGGCGACATTTGCCGCATATTTCAAAGCCTCTAAGAAAAATTTCAAAAGAGCAATATCATTCTGTCAGACATCATCACAGTTTTGAATATTGCCATAACTAAACTGGAGTTAATGATAAATGCGCCTTATCTCGGTGGTTTCGAAGCTTGCCAGAAGACGACGACCATAAAAGAAGATACTTCCACTAAACGTAGGGAGAAAGTCAATTCTAATGTCACAACATTTTCAAGACGTTTTGAATCAATAAGACAAGAAATTGTCCGATCATCAATAAATTTTCTTTAAGATAAAATTAATGACGAACAGGCAGAGACTTTAAAAACCGCTAAAGCCTTATGCGTTGCAGGATCAGCGGCAGAAATAATCTCCATCGGAGAAAATTTACTTTCCAACCTGTTTTCGAATGAAGTTTCTGAATTTGCGGATTTGGTATGTGAAAGCTGGCCGCTCATTGATCAAATTCCCACTCTCCCAGCGAATTTGGACATTGGTTCCTGCACTTCCACAAGACTAAAGAAACTGTTCGTCGTATCCAAAGGGCCACTCAAAAAGTTGCTTGGAACACTTATCGTGGCAACTCCCCATTCGATGCAGGTAGAGAGAGTAGTTTCCAGTTATAATATAGTCAAATCGGACCATCGTGCCGGAACGACAATTGCAACAATAAACAAAAGATTGAATATCGCTGCAAATGGCTGCGGGACGGCCTATTTCAACCCGCGGGCATCCGTCATAAAATTTCTGCAAATTAAAAACCGAAGAGAAAGAAAACCAGAAGCTGAACTCTACAAAGAGAGGTTTTATATGAAATCTTTTTTTGAAAAAGACAATTTTATTTGAATTTGGTTGTATTAAAATGAAAATGAATGGTTGTATTTGTATTATAATGAATGAAATTAAAATAGTTCAAAAAGTACAGAGTTTACGTTCCTTACACTCTTTTCCTATCGAACAAAACAACCATTAGCAATAATTTCCGTAATTCCAATTTTCACACCCCAACTCTTTGTTGACGATTATTCAACTAACATAAACTGCAAATTTACAATCCCCCCATCCCTCCGAGGAAGTTAGAGTTGCCCACATAGTCAAATTTCCTTAAAATATGCTCTGGAATAAAGTGTTAATGTTTGTCAATAGACTTTCTAAGACCATATTTTGTTATTTTTCAAATATTACAATTATAATGTAAATTTGTTTGCTCAATTTATGCATTACGTAAATCTTTATTAATTTATAGAATAATGTTTGGATTTGATTTTTTGAGGAAATATGTTTTTAAATAAAATGTTAAAATATTGTATAATTGACCAATGTATAATGACCAAATTTTTAACAGCATACTGATAGTTTACTTAATCAATCAAACTCTTCAAAAAAGAAAATTAATAAACCATAATCATCATACTAAATAAAGAAAATCAATAAAGGCAATTCATACAGCGTCATAGGTCACGTGACAAAGATGTAAGCGATGTAAACAAAGGAAGCTGTAGTATCGTTTTACTTCGAGTTCGCTTGTTTAACTTTACGTTTTTGTTTGAATATTTTATTGAGTTATAAAAGATGTCATACTGTGTTGCATATGGGTCATCTATTTCAACTGAATATTACGAATGTTAGGAAGGAGCTTCATAAGCACTGAAATCTATGAAACATAAAAATGTCAAAATAAATTACGATAAATAAACGATAACAAAAACTTGCCTTGCATATTCGGTTGAAATCCTAACTTTTGCTCTTTCTTTTACATTTCAGCTTTGACAGTAGCCGATATGTCAAAAAAATGCATTGTTTTCAGACGGTTCCAGGAAACAGATTTTAGAAACGAATTTTTCACTAAATAATAATGATTCTTTCTTTACTTTAGTAATCACGCTATTATTTCCAGTTAGTGCCGGAAACTGCTCGGCATATTCCATTTTGGAAAAATTTGTAAAATCCGTTAAATACAACGGTTTATCAACAATAGAATTAGTCATGGAGCCCAATAAATCCTAAATTATTACTAATTAAAACTTCTTTTATGAATTTAAAGTAATCTAATTAAAAACTAAGACTAAATAAAATTCTACGTTATATAAAATTAACATTAAATAAAACACTATAACTATTGTAATAATTAATAAATTTCTTTTATCATGATTAAATTGAAGGTAAATTACTTGGTTTATAATCAGAAAAGGCTATGAAACTAGTTTAATTTTAGGATAGCTAATTTTGCTTCGGGAACTCCACGTAGAACTCAATTAAAAATTTGGTAAACAAATCAGCGAGCATCTTTGTCACGTGACGCGATGAATTGCCTCCATTGCACAATCGTTGTAAACAGTGAACATTAACGAATGACAACCGGATCTGTTGGTTATGAGTGGGAAAATGCACACACATGTTCTCTACCTTCTCCCACGTCCCACGTGCAAAAGAAATGGAACGATCCGCTCCCTTTTCGGAGTCCGCTTTCAAAATGGGCTAGTGTAAGAACTATAGTAAGGCAATTTGGGGACGCCAGAAAAATGTTTCGGGGACATCTTTGGGGACATAACAAACCAATACATATTTCCTTCTATCATGAAAAATTACTCTCATTAATATATTTCCAAGGGTATCTGAACATATTTCCTTAAAAATATACGCAAATCGAGAAGAAATTTAGAGAGAAAAAAACAGAAGCTTTTAAATTTGAGGACATTACGCACCCCCAAGTAGTTAAGGTGTTTTTGGGAACAAGGCACTAAAAACATACAAATTTGGGGACTGTCCCCAAAATTTGAGGACGTGGTCACCCTACCTTTCCCTCTCTGATCTCTGCCTCATCGAAACCCCCCGTTCTTCGTCACCCCCACCCGAAGCTGGACTTCAATATTGAAAGAACAGAAAGAAAAGAACTAATAATAATTACTTATTTCTGACTGAATAATTTGAGTTGAACTGTACAATGCAACAATGACACTGAAGTACGTAACTTATTTTTCAAATAAAACGCTGAACTTGACAGATTTTGGATTTCAAAAAGTAGTTAAATCAACGTATTAACAATTAATATAACCAAAGATAAGTTTGGCAACACGTTTGTTGCAATCGTCACTACGTCACTCGAGGCGTACGTGTGTTGTGAAATTCTTTCCAGTTCCTCATTCGTCACATAGAATATACCAGATTGTTAGTTACCATTGTATTAAGTGTTGTGGAAAATTTGACCTTATACCGAGAATTGGATTTTGTTTTAAAATTTAACAGACATGGCAGCGCGTTTCGATATGAATACATTTTTCAGAACTCTGAATCAAAAAATGTAAGTATTCCAAAATGGCAGAATGGTTTCGTTTTAATTTGTGTATAGTTCAAATTTTAACGCTGTTCTGTTCTTCGGTCCCGGAATATTCTGTCGTTTCATGTACATTTGTCACGCATTTATGCGTCTGTGAGGTTGCTCTTTTTGCTATTAATTAAAATATCTTAGATTAGTTTATCTTAATGACGGCTTCAAATGATATTTTATGATTTGTTTTAAAACTTAAATGCCACTTTTGACTGTTAAATGTTTACAAAACTCTTGTTTTTAGCACGGCTGCCGGGCTCTAAGTGTAAAGATTATTATAAATATATTTCGTTAAGAATTATCTTGTGCGTAGTTTTATTGTATAATTTTTAGATTTACTCCAGTTTTGCAAAAAAGAATTTTGAAAGCAATTGTTTATTTCAATGCCTACATTAGAATTGCGAAAATTTCTTATTTAAGTTTAAAAAAGATGATGTATTGTAAACCCATTGGTTGTCTTTTAAATAACTACAACGGTCTTTATTTCAAAATTAAATTATTTGAATATTAAAAAAAAAAATTGTTCTGCAAAGGGATTTCTTTTTCTGCTGCGTATGCTGCACCGTTATTCTTTAAGCTCCAGAAACGAAGTTGTATTAGTTAGAGTGATCCATCAGAGACTGAAGTGGGTCCATAACTAAAGAACAAAATAAAAAATTCTTACCCAAGTGTTCTTATCTCCCCCCCCCCCCCCCCCCTTCCGTTTCGTAGAGTAAAATCCTGATGACAAGTTTTTGTTATTGCGAAATATGTTAGCAAGTATCATAAATTCTTACTTTCAAAAATATCCAATAATCTGGTAAATATAAAATATTTTGATAGTAAAACTAACCTTACTGTTGATAAATAATTTCACGCAAAATATAAACATTAGAACTAACCAGGGTTCACTGATTTAAATAAAATTAAAATCGCGATTTAAATCAAGGTTTTTTTAAATCATTGATTATAAAATGATTTTTGAAATATAAGAAAAAAGGATTTTTTAGTTTTTGGGCCATTTCACAGTATTTTCTAAAAATGTGCTCAACACATTATTTGAAAATAAAATTTGGTGATAGTTAAACTGTAAATTACGTAGTTATAACAAAAAAGCGTCATGTTGCGGACTCTACGTTTGGACAAAATACTGTGAAATGGCCCTTTTAAAAATGTTCTTGGTATAGTGTCAGTGGGGTAAAGTGGTTATACAGCAAATAAACAGCTATATCTTTGAAATTAATAATGGAATTGGTGCATTTTTTTAATTTTAGCTTTCAGTAATTAAAAATAAATGTTACATTCAAAATTATTTTAACAGCAACTCTTTTAACTGTAGAAAACAGTCAATTTGTTTGTTCATATAACATTTCGAAATTGGAACACCACTTTCAGCTTCTCTGAGATTTTGTTTGAAATAATTTACAGAAAACTGTAATGGTGCAGAAAGCTGAATCATATCTCGAAAAGGTTTTCTCACTAACAATTAATCTAGATTTAGAGTATATAATACAGTAGTTAAAGGTAAGATAGGGAAGTGGTCATAGTATTAGACTTACAATGTACTACTGTTCTAATATTTCAGGTTCATTTATGGGATAGAAAAGGGTTTCATTTTCATAAAAACTCATGAGAGCTCAACTCTTGTATTTCTTTTTAATTTTATGAGAATTTTTGCCTGTTTCGAGAGAATTCAGCCTATTTACATATGTAAATATGTTTTAAAGACTAGTGTTTTGCACTCATTTTGTTTCCAACTAAGGCCCAAGACATATAAGTTTTTTTTGTATTAATTTCAATAATTCTGTATTTTGAAATGTAAACAAATCAAACACAGCCAAATATCCCACAGTTTAGAGTAGAAACCAGTCGAGTGTTGTACCTTGATTTCTTTCTGCACTAAACAAGGATTTCTAGGCTTTGCTTCACCATGACATGGGGACTGTATTAAACAATGTGCAAGCAATTCCAGGTTAAACGGACCATATTGGACGTAATCTTTTTGATCCTATTAACCGGCTGGTCTATAAGTTATGTACTATATGTTATATATGAAGTTTTAAAAAGCACACAACAGCTATTAAAACTCGTATTAAATTTACACATTATTTTACAATCCAAGAATTTTATTAAAATTTTAATTCAATTTTATTGTACGTTCCGACTGATCAGCCGAGTAAATTCGAAAATTCACTTGAGGTTTGACCTTTGCTTTAATAGTACCGCCATCAAGTGGGAAGTTTGTTTTAACATCTATGGTGTAAATATCATGGATTTTAATGATACTTGATATTTAACATTTTTTTTTTTTTTTTTGTTCATTTTCCCACTTTAAATCTGTTCTATGTGAGCAACTTATGGCTCCCTCTTTTTTTTTTTTTAATGTAATTAAAGCTTTAACTTCTTCAAATCTAAACCAAAACTTTTTCCACTAAATAAATTTTGGTCTGATGAAAACAAAAGCTATTATCATAAAAGAAGAAAATTCTAAACCTAAACCATAACTGCTTTTGTCTGAAAAGTACCGGAAATGTAAATTTATACATTTTCATATAAGATCGTCTTGGAAGTGTTTTTTCATTAAGAGTAAATCCTTTTTTAATGTTACTAAAGCTTAACTTTTCCAAATCTGAGCCAAAACTTTTTCCATTAAATAAATTTTGATCAGATCAAAACAATGAATAAGACTGGTAGAAATTTATATATTTGCTTAAAATTTTTTCATACAAGCCTGTTATGGGAAAATAAACATTCATTAAGGATTTTTTCCCTTCTTTCCTTATGATCTGTTCTTCACTTTTATGTTTATAATAAAGACTAGTCGACTTGTGAGGAATTCCACATTTTATGCTATGAATATTTAATTTAATAAATAATTTTAATGGTGTATTTTCTACTGTTTTTTAATTTAATGCTTGAAAATAAAAATACCAAATAAAATATAAAAAACCCCTTTTAAATTTAGTTTATCAAAAATCAACGATCCAGCAAAACAATTAATTGGAAAAAATGTTAACGAAATCTGGGACTCGAACCATGGGTGTTGAGTATACCAGCCTTGCGCTCCTAACCACTCGGCCTCTAACCAGCAAACACAACACCAACTTGGCATCCATTAAAGGACCTCTTCTTAAATGATTTTAAACTTCAAATTTTCGAAAATCCGTTAGACCTTGTGTCTTTTTCGGTGTAGCGGTTAAGGAAAGCTTTAAAGTGGTGCGTCATTCATGAAATTTGATGAAGTATTAAGGAAGTTGTGGCGTACCAACCAAAAAAAGGCTTTGAGAAATAATATTTTTTTAAAAAACTAGGCGTTTCCTGGTAAACGCACTGTATTATTTGTTTGATTATTATTGGTGTTTAACTCTGTAGTACTTGCTAAAGTTCAAACAGAAATATACTATATGGCTTAAAAATATATAATGTAGATGAGGAAGTAAACTGGTCAATCCAGCATTTTTCTCAGGGTCTTATCTTTGTAAATTTTTAAAAATTTATGTAAAAAATGAATAATTTTGTAAATTATTTGATTTTGATTGATTGGACTTTTCTGAAGAGTCCATAAACAGACCCAAATTTCGTCTGGTATGTTCCCTGGTAAAAGAATGAACTCTTCTCTCTCTTGAAGTGTTTAAAAAAGGCATTTATTGATTGCAGAAGGACCAAAATCTAATGATGCAAATAATATGGAGGTATTTATAGAAAATTTCATTGATCATAAAAGCTTGAATTTACAGCAGAGTAATCAAGTTATAACTAAAATGTCTTCTCAAGGTTATACAAATTCATGTGTTTGATGGAAAGGTTTTTCCTGGCAAAAATTTGTCTTGTTTGCTTGTGCTCTTGGCTTCATTTGATGAAAATGATAGACTTTTTTCTGTAAGTACCAACAAGAAAATTGCAACAACAATTCTCAAGCGGAAGCTTAATGCCTAGACTTTTGAGGTGGGAGGGAAGCAAAATCTGCGGCTAGTATATATAAATACAGTAAACTGTTATAAATGATAAAATGCATTTAGTTCAAGCTTTTCTGTTATTTTAAAACCAACTGCATCCATTTTCTTTTTGAAGTAGGAAAAAGTTGAAAACTGATAATTTTTGGTTGTATAACAATCTCATGATTTGTGATTAAAATCTCTTGATTTTTTTCATATTGAGGTTGGTTGGCAACTCTGTATACCTATTAGGCTCTCAAATTGTTCTGTATACTCAGAGGTGAGATTTTATTAAAAATTAATTCTGTGTAGTAAAAATATTAAAGTACTACATTAATATTTTTGTCACAAGCAAATTTTTGTTTAATCCATTAAAATAACTAATTCCTTACTTTTATTATGAGTTGCGTTTACTGGTTGCTTTCAGTTCATGACAAAATTAATCATCCTAAAAAAGTTACCCAAGTACAGGTTGGTTAAAATGGACTTAAAGTTAAGTTAAAAACTCTGTTAGTTTGAAGTCATACATTTACACAATCTGTAAATACAAAGAAAGAAATAAAAACTATTGACTTTATGCTAAAGCTGTTATGGTTGGTTCTCAATTGCCAAAAGCATTCAGATGTTTAATGCAAATTTTTTCTTATAGGGAGCCACCACTTCAGACCCATATGAAAAATGTCTACTCTTGTGTAGCACTCTCCACATTATCAGCAGCTGTTGGCAGCTTCATCCATTTGTTCACTGGAATTCTATCGGTAACTTGCCTTGCTTATTTATGATGGCTTTTGACCGTCTAGAAAATACTTTTCTATATAAAAGTTTAATTTTAACAGTTTTAGTTATTGCATGTGGCATTTTTAACTTTTTTGTACTTTAAATGAAGTGTTTAATTATTATAAAGATATTGTCTAAGTTAAGGCTCTATTAATGTATGAATGGCAAACAAATTTTAATACTATGAATGGTAATGCTAGCTTAAATGCTTATGCAAGGGAGCCCCCCCCCCCCCCCCACACACACACAAAAGTTACAGAGCCCTTCTGAAATTTTCAATTGTGCCCCCTGCACCATAACCTCCACCCCCCAACCCCTTTCCCTTGGCTTATAGGATCACATGGCTTGCAATATCTTCTCAATACAAATACAATACGAATACAATAAGCTGCACAACTACTTCCAAAAACTGAAGACACAAATTGACATTAAAACAAAAGTAAATAAAATAATTTGTAGTTGTAAACAAAAAAAAAAGAATCTAAATCATAAAATAAATAAAAGCTACTCTTCACTTTAGTAATTACATTTGTAACGAGCTTAGTGCTCCAGAAATACTTTGCCCATTTTTCCTAACAAGCAATTTTATGGCCTCCATAAAGAGCATGAGATTCTCAAAATATAATGTTGGTAAGGTTTATGCAGCTTATTTCTATTACAGGGTTCCCACCAAGTCGCTTTTTTCACCTAAAATCACTATTTTTTTCATTGGTCACTTAGTCACTTTTTGTAGCAAATAGTCACCTAAAATCACTTTTTTGGGGGTATCTCATAAAGTGCTTAATAACCACCAAAGTTTTCCTATAAACACCAGGAAAAATGCAAATAAAATAGATTCCTTCTACAAAGCTATTTTCTGAAGCAAATAAAAAGTTAAAACAGGGCATTAGAAATCAAGATTTTACAGAAATACAGCTTGTTCGGGCAATGATAGAGGGTGCTATATCTGTAAAAGCTCGTGAAATCGAGCACAGAGCAAAGGGGCACATGAAATTGGAAAAAAATTACAGAAGAGAAAATCTTCCGTAATCACAACTTTTTTTTAAAAAAGAAATCTAAGACTGATTAAATTGAAACTTTTACAGAGTGCTGCTATTTATATACCAGGGGCGACAGTTCTCTTAATTTTTGAAGCATTCTTTTCTGAAATTTTTATATTGACATTTAAAAATTTTGAGCATTCCTACTGTATTGATTTTCTTTTCTGATTTTCTTTTTGCTTTTCAAGGTCTATTCTATCTTATCATTTTCAGTTTCACCTTTGAACGATTTGCAAGTTAAAAACTTTTTGCTACAGGATAAGTAAGCACTTAAAGTATACTTTTCAAGTATTTTACTTTTGGTATCTGTTCTTTCTAAATCGGCTTTAAACAAAGGATTATAATCAAAATCATTTCTTGTACAGAATGCGTTTAATTTAGCGATTTCCTTGCTTGATTTAACTGGGCATTGATCCTTTTCCTGTTTTTTATGCTTATAATTGATTTTATTTGCTTCTTTAGATGTGTGCTTCAAATGTACTGTTTTCAACGGTCAATACATATTCATTCACTCATTAATTAATTTACTCGTTCATGAATTTGTGCACTTATTTATTTTGCATTCATTCCTTGAGAAATATCCTTAAAAATCCCGGTCAACAAATTTCATTAAAAAAATAGGTTCGTTTAGTTCAGGTTGAACTTCGTATCTGTACATGTTCTTTGGCCTAACATCTTTCCGATAAAGTTTGTTCCAAGTGAATCCGTCAGCTAGGTCGGGATTTATATCTATCAATGTAAAGATTTTTATTTTTTACTTGCTCTAACATATGTAATTTGACATTAATATATAAATGATATTCAAATTAACTTTATTTCTGTAGTAATCCTAATGAAAGCAAATTTTGAAATATTAAACTTTTTTTTCTCTTTTAAGCCTTGTGCTAGCATACATTTGAAGTTTAATTTTTAGCATCAAAGAATATTCTGAATTAAATTTTTTAATAAAGGATTATAATATTCCTTGTATATACATACCTTTAATTTATATATGTTTCAAATATTTAGCACATGCTCCTCTGATATTCTAAATGTTTTTATTAGCAATAATTAATTTTATTTTTGTGATCAAACATTATTAAAAATAAAGTTGATTCTGTAAATTGTTAGCATAATCGCTCACCCCTGGCATATATATGTATGGCTGCTTTCTTTCTGTGTCTGATGAAAAACCATTGGTTTCTTAAAAATGATTTTTTGTTTGAGATGGTGATGTTTATTTATGTAAGTTTAGTTAAGGACTGAACTTTCTGCCGGTTTTAGCCTACTTTCCCAAAAAATAAAGTGTGAAAGAAGGCTTAATGCATTGTAAAAATATTATTAAAAATAAAGAAAAGTCAAAGAAGTAATTAAATAAAGAATTAAAAATGAAAAATTTGAAAGTAGGGTTTTGAGATGGGGAAAATGTGTCTGCTGGTCCCCCCCCTCCCCCCCCCAGTAACTTTTGAGGAAATTGGCCGATTCAAAAAAAGATCTTGCCGAGGACATCTCATTTCCATATTTTACTTTTTCATTTGAAAAAATTTTCGTTTAATTTTGAACAGTTCAAAAAATCTTAACATTAGCACCTATGGGCAAAAATAAAGCACATTACGTAAATACTTTTCTTTTCTCCACCAGACGCCTACCTGTTAGCCGAGGCCTTAGGATTGCTTACGCACGGGGAGAGGTAGTGGGGTCTACGGATTTTACATGCACATATCCCCAAGTATACATGGTGGTCTTCAGTGGGTATCGAACGCGCGACCTTCCAGGTGGAAGTCTGACGTGCTTACCACTAGGCTACCACGGCCCATTACCTAAATACTGGGCATATGATCCTAGTTCGTATGGACAAGCTTATTGGAAAAAGCTCTCGGTGTGAACTATCTTTTTTTAGATTTGAACAATTTTTGTTCATTTATGAACAGTTCAAAAAAAATTAACTTTAGTGTAAAAAGGAAATTTCAATCCTATATAAAGCCTGACCTAGCTGACGGATTCACTTGGAACAAACTTTATCGGAAAGATATTAGGTCAAAGAACATGTACAGATATGAAGTTCATCCTGAACTAAACGAACCTATTTTTTTAATGAAATTTGTTGACCGGGATTTTTAAGGATGTTTCTCAAGGAATGAATGAATCAATGAATAATTGAATGAGTGAAAGAATGAATGAGTAAATAAAGGAATGAGTGCAAAATAAATAAGTGTACAAATTCATGAACGAGTAAATTAATTAATGAGTGAATGAATATGTATTGACCGTTGAAAACGGTACATTTGAAGTAATCAAAAACTAAAGCTAAATGAGAATTTAGAGAGAGAGAGAGATTGCAAGAGTATAGATCTGTATTTGGAATGTGCGAAAGTAGGCTCGTATAGTTCTAGATGGAACTTTTGCATGTGAAGAAAATAAATGTAATGGTATATTTTTCTATGCTTAAACACCTATAAACCTTTTTTCTACATATGTGTTAGTGGTAATACAAAGCTTATTCTCATTTGGTCATTTTTTTTAAAAATTCATCACTTTTTTGGTCACTTTTTTTTTCTTAAATGGTCACTTTTTTTGCATCATATTCTTGGTGGGAACCCTGCTATTAACACAAATGTGAGATAGAACATTCTATTGTTTTTAGGATTTTCAGATGAGAGGCTTTCAAAGCGTTTTTAGGATTTTCAGATGAGAGGCTTTCAAAGCTAATGTGTTGTGCCTATCGTGAAACTTTCTTCTACATCTTTCCTATTGACAATCTTTTATTATTATGGTGCCTGTTCCTAATCAGGTGTAATTGCATGCCAATTTTTGTTTGAATCCTTGTATTGCTTTTTAAAATATGTTCTTAATGAGAAGAATGTCTACTGCTTGGATATTTATAGTTTTCTGTTTACCACTATTTTCAGTTTGTCTTATATTTCCTCCTCTAATGAAGACAAGCATGCTTGTCATTTTGGCACAAAATCAAATAATTTATCTGAAAATGAGCAAATAAATTGTACATTCCCTATCCTACTAATTAGACTAATATGTGGTTATTTATAAAAATATTTCTTTTAGAAAAGGGGAGAAAATGAAAATTTGGGGAATTCATACAGTTTAAATTCATATAGTAATATAATCACTTTTTAATAAAAAAGATGAGCTTATAATTTCAAATTTAATTCCTAATTTATTTATTAAATATTTTTCTTCATTGAAATGAGCATTTTCAATAGTAAAAAGTCTGATTTTATGAAATTTAGCTTTATTTAAAAATTGTTTGTTTTAATTTTAATGTAATGCAAAAGACAATGTAAAATATTTACATCCAAAATGACAAGTAGTTTTTTTTTTTTTTTTTAAAGAATGATTTTTGATAAATAAGTAAAAAATGTCGAAGAATATAAAATTTGTTATGTGCTAAAAGAAATTACATTTTTCATTTTTTTAATGTTTTGTTTTGGGAGAAGTAAATCTCTTTGTTTGTACTGCTTCACCTGTTAAATTTTCTCTGAAGGTATATTTGACCTTCAAACAAAAGTAATTTTTGCTAAAATTTTGAAAGGTAGAAATGATTTATGGTGGACTTTCACCCAGTGAAGTTGATTTTGAACAAAGGAAACAAAAAAAAAAACACACTATATTACAGTTAGCCAGTTCTTTTTCATTCTTAACATCTGACTTTTATTCAAAATCTGGGGGATAGTCTTTGGGGTTCATTTTGAAGTAAGGCAGAGCAATGTAGGAATTTCTAAATTGTAATGCATTGCCAACTCAATGCATTAATTTAGAGAAGAATTCTAAACCGCTTTTATGATTATTGTGCACCAGTCAGGGTTGGCAAGTTTTTGTCAAAGTGGTTTAAAACCACTCGTTATAACTGAATGAAACCGGAATGGCAAAAAAAACGACATTAACTGGCAGAAATTTAAGAGAACTCCTGTAATAAAACTATTATTTGAAATCATGCAGAGTTATTTAAAGCGTATGTTTAAAAGAATATAATGAACTTTAAAATAAAGTTCATTTAAGCATTATTTATTATTCTGTTTCATGAAAGTGACATTAACTATTAATAAGTAAGGTATTACTTTTGCTTTTAATTTAGCTTTTAAACTAGAAACATGCAAAGGGAGAGTAAAAAAAAAAAAATCAGAACTATTTTAGTGGATAATGCAGAAAATGCTTCTTTCCTTTTTCATTGAAATAATATGAAATAGGGATTGCAAGAAGAATTTCCTTTACTCGGATTGTGCAACTACTACTTCATTGTGGAATAGATGAGCTTTTTTTTTACAGTAATTCTATAATCAAAGTTTCAACTTAATTTTTTATAGAATGAATTATAGCAGAGCATTTACTTCCTCAGTTTTGAACACATAAATTGTAACTATGAATATGGTAGCTGTTCATCTTTCTTCTTTAATTAATTTTTTTTTTTTAGTTTTTCCCCATTGATTAATCATTACTTGCTTGGGTTGAACAACTTTTTTTTTCAATCTAAATCATCCTAATATCAATTTTTGAGTATTGGGGTAGTCTTCCTGTCATATTTAAAAGCATTTTTTTCTATTATTCATTCATTAATACAACACCATGAGTCGCAAAAAAGTGTTTTTGTGAAAGCTTTTTTCTGTCCGAAATATTTATTATTAGTATAAACTTTTGCTTTTTATGTTGTACCAAATAAACATAGTATTAAATTGATATAAAGATAGCTGTCTTTAATTTACTCTTAATAATTGAAACTGTCAAGGTGCTTTTTAAAAGTTGTTGCCAGTTAGAACCATTTTCTTCCACTGGCATGGCAAAAACTAAGCTCTGCTAACAGAAATCTAACGCTGATACCAGTGTATTGCAATTCGTCTGCTAGGCCTAGTGTATATAAATTTTAATTGTTAAAGGTTTCCTGAAAATTTCCTTAGAAACATTTGTTTGTTTCTTTTCCCTTTCACTTTTTGGAAAATACAATTAAGTTTATTTAATTTTTTTTTTTCATGTACTAATGGATGAATGAATAAAATTAGATAGTAAGGAAGTAATAGCCAATATAAAATAAAAGGTCTGTTTAGTGCAGTGCTAAATTTAAAACGTGTGCTAAAAGTGAGGGCAGGAATGTTAACCAAACTAATATACATTGTTAAATAAGTAACTAGCATTAAGTTTTTCTGCTTTTAAATTTGTTATCTCTAATAAAATTCTGAGCAAATTCAAACTCTCGCTATCATGATTTTACTGATGCTTGCAAGTTTTTAAACTGTTTACTGTTAATAAAATTAATGTTGTTCTAATTGTTTCTTTTCATTAGATCTCTGCCTGAATAATGATGTAGAAAGTTTAATTTTATTTAGCAAATATTGCACTTCTGTTGTTCCGTAATTTGTCATCCTGTTTTCGATCTAAATGGAAATACTATAATTCATCTGATAAAACATTAAAAAAAAATACAATTTTGATTCTAATTTCAGGAACATAAATTTATTAGAAAGGAAACTTACAAAATATGGACAAGAACCCCTTCAAGGATTTCACTAACCCCTTCTGTTTTCCGGGGAAAAAAATCAAAATAGTGATTGAATGAGTAAGATTTAAAATGAATAGAATGGATTTTTTTTTTCTTTTATCATAGGGTGGATTGCTAAGTGCTCTTGGATCAATGGGTTTTATGATAGCGCTAATGAGCACACCTGATGATGGCAAAAATACGAAAAAGAGATTGGGATTTCTGTTGGCATTTGCTTTTCTTTCTGGTAAGTAACAATTGTTTATCTTAATATGTGAAATTTATTACTTTGCAGCTTAAGTTTTCAAAAGATTTAATATAAAAGTAATAAAATGTTTGGATTTTGATTTATTAAAAATGTATTGTTAAAAGAACTTGTATCTTGTAAACTTATAGATGTTAACTGCTCATATCCTACTATACAATTTATTTTATGAAATTGCAGGAATCTGCAATTTTTAAAAATTAATATATCTTCCTTTTTATTTTTGTTAGGGTATATTTAAACCATTACTTTTCCTAAATATTAGTCAAGGTTTTGTAATGCTTAAAGCAATGACCTCCTGTTCCATCATCTGTGAAGAAAAGGACAGAGAGATGTAGTCTGTTGTGGCAATCATAAACCTCTTCTGTATTTTTTCATGTTAATACTACTATTAAAATTGTTAAAGGCCATAGGAGTAATTGATGTAGTGTGTATATGCTTTAAATCAAGATTTATGTACTTTTTAAATCAATGATCAAATTCAAATGTCTTAACAAAGGTTAAACAGGGAGACACAAAACCAGGAAATTAAGGGATTTTAATGCTCTGGAAATTTAAAAAAAATTTCGGAAATCGGATTTTTTAAGTTATTTTTGATAACAAGAGCTATTACGAAAAATAATCTTAAAGCAACCTTAAATTATTGCATTTCAGGGAACTACTGTGATATAACCCCCCTTGGCGACTTTTTCGTTGGCGCCAAGACACTGTCGCCAACAACAAGATTTTTATGTCGCCAACTTCAAACACAATACAACACTCTTGGCGATGATTATATCGCCAACAATGTTACATCATACACATAGCAAACATGTCAAGAAAAATCACTAAAAAACAGTAAAATACCAAAAATTGCAAATTATATCTTAGACACAATATCAACGCTACTATGTAAAGCATGTACAGCATTTTTCAACAGCAATTCAATGCATTAACGGATCGATAATTACTCGAAAAATAGAATTATTTACTTTACAAACACTCAAAGTTGAATAAAAACCCTTTCTTAAAAGAACACGCAATTTATGCCCAATAATAACTACTGCAATGATTCATTATTGAATGATATGCACTCTTTAATGAAAAACATAATTAAAATATCGCGCAATTCAACGCAAAACGAATGTTTATTAAAGCTGTGGGAATTTTAAAATAAGAGACTCCATTAGAAAATATATAACATTGATCAATTAAAGCACATATTACATCAATCTATTGGAAGCCTACACTAAAACTAGCATAAAAACTAGACAACAAAATTAATAACGGTCATTACTTCAAGTACATTTTGTCTTAAACTATTGGAAACCAACATTAAAAATACCATAAAAACACTTCGTTGAAAGAACACGCATTTCATGCACAATAATGACTATTGCAATTAATTATCATTACATAAAATGACATGCATTATTCAACGAAAAACATAGTAAAAATATCGCGCAATTCCACGGAAAACTTCCAAATACATTTTACATTAAACTAACGGAAACCCACTTTATCAAAACTAGCAACGCCCCTAATTACTACAGCTAATATTTTAGAACAATTGAAAATTCATTGTTTCATAACCTTACAAACACATAACATAAGCAGATAATAAACTAACAAAAATAAAGAACTCACTTTAAACCAGTTGGCTTTTCAATGTTAATCCCAAATAGCATCAAACTTACAATCCAATACGACGAAATGGTCCGAAAATTACCACTTTATTTTTCTTTGCTTTTAGTCATAATTAACCAAACTTATGCACTTATCAACCAAAACAATTTCGTACTTCAGATAGCACAAACTACAAACCACGTTTCCGTCAGATTCGAAAAATGGCGCCTTAACAAACTAATATGAATTCATTTATTTCGCATAATACAAAACAATTGAACCAAATTAATTCACTTTAACACTTTACATTCTTCCTTTATCAACAGGAAATATCTCCACAAACTTTAACGATGAAATTAACTACTAAAAAGCTACCTATTAGTTAAAGAGAACTTTCTAAAAGTCCAACCATCACACTCTAAAAACACCCATTGCATAATCAGGGTTGCCACATTACCTCAGCCAACATCGATGGTGCTGGGTAAACGAAAAGATATCGCCAACCGAAAATCATTACAAATTGGCGCGCTAGCTCGAATGTCGCCAAGGGGGGATTATATCACAGTAGTACCCATTTCAGATTTATTTTTGGGACTTTTTTATATCTTTGACTTATGTTAGTAAAACTTAACTCCTGTACATTTCTCATTCTGGGTATGGGAATCCTTTAAAATTCAGGCCAAGTTGGAGTATTAAATGAAGTAATAAATGGTAACTGAGAGCTGGTCTTTGATAGTTTTCATGAACAAGTATATCACCTGTTTTTATGACATCCACATGAGTGAAATGATTGGGGATCAAGACATGCTTGTTTATTCTCTACAAATTGCAATGAATATTATTCTTTTAAATGTGTGCAAATATTGTTAATACAAATTTTGAGGCGAAAACGGTCCAGAAACTATTCTAATCTTATCTTAAAAAGGGGGCTCTTAAGTTTTGAACTTATGGATTGAAAATTTTAGAAATATGCTTTGATTCATGTGTTTACCTAGTTTCAGAAAATAGTATTCAATTCATACGAAATAAATGCTTTATGTTTTTTCATTTTTCACTTATTTCTATAGGTCTTGGATTAGGTCCACTTCTTGATGCTGTCATTTCAATAAATCCTGCAATCATTCCTACTGCTTTTTTCAGCACATGTTTGATCTTTGCTTGCTTTAGTTTGGCTTCTATATTCAGCAATCAACGCCAGTTTATTTATCTTGGAGGTAAGAATTTTATTCAATATTTTTTTTACTTATTAGGCTTTATATTTAGATTTCAAAAAATGAAATAATTGAAAAATATGAACTTTTCAATCACTTTTTAATTATTAAGAAGGCGAATAGATTACTCTTATATGTTGGAGTTCTTTCATGTTCGAGCAAAATTATTCCACTTAATTCTATTGCGATGAATGCTATTGAATGGCATTTTTTTTTTTTTTTTTAATAATTAGGTAGTAACATCTTTTTTCTTCCCAAAATAATTGATTCTAGACATTTTGCGAGCAAAATCCAAACTTATTTTTTATAAAAGGTCAATTTATACTTAATTGAAAATGCTGAAAGAGAAAGCGACTTTTGTTTGAACGTCGGCTATGTAAAAATGGTGTCGAGTTTGTTTTAACTTGATGTGGAACAACTAATCATTGGTGAATTGAGGCCAAAAGATCTAAACAGCAAGGGTGGGCCATCAGCCATAAACAGTTATCCCTAACTTGTATGGTAACCTGTGACAAGTCTATCGGTAGTATTGACTATCCCCACGAGATAGGGATATTGTAAAAAAAAACTTTTTTTAAATTAATATTTATTCTATCATAAAATAATTTAATATATCAACCAATCTAAAAGTAAAAATATAACTTTTTGTTTAAAAAAATGCATTTAAAATAGCATTTGTTTTTTGCAAAATTTATGAAAATTGTCAACACTAGTCCCTTTCTCCCCTAATTTATAGTGTATTTTTTATAAAATTTATAACACTTAATTCAATGCTTAATAGTACTGTACTGCACTGTTTTACTGTACATTCAGTACATACTGTACATTCCCCCTCCCCAATGTCTGGTCCATAGCCTCCTTAACTAGATGCCTAGCGATTTGCGGGGAAAGTTGGCCGCGGATTTTAGTTACCTTTTCTCCCACCAGGAACGCTACTTATCTGCTATAACAAACCGCGCTCTTTCCATTAGTTTGAAGGGTAGAAAATTGGTTTTCCATTGCTATTTCTTTTTTTTTCCCCTAATAATTTGATTCTTTGGGTTAAAAACGGTCCTTTTCAGGACCAATGTAACTTAAAGAAAGATCGTTTACTGTGTTGTTCCCTTTTGCACATCAAATTCAGTAAGAGAAAAAGTAGTTTCAAGCGGACATAGTTTGCGTGAAAAATGGATCTCCGCTATATCAAGACAAGGGAATTATTATTTTTATGTGTGTGTCTTTCATAACGTCTATTTGACAAAACATTTTTAAAAAAATTAATTAATTAATAACAATATAGTGCAAAACTATTTTTATATAAATATACATTATTTATTATGTTGTCCAATCTTTACTGTAGCTTGTCCTTGGAATACGGTTGATTATATATTATGATGCATTTTATATTATGCAAATTTTAATTAAATTGAACTTATTGATTTTTTATTTAAAAAATTAAACTAGTTATACGAAGACATGTATGAATCAATAAGAAATAATGAAAGTTAGTAAGGAAAGAAATACAAATTATTATTCATGTATAGAATCGAATTCTAATCATATTTCAAGAACATATTTAATTCTATGAATGAATTAATGAGAATAATTTGGAAGTAATATTTCTCATATTCTTCATGCCTAAAATATCACTTCAGTACAATGCATAATAAATTGTAATTATTCACATATTTAACCATTTTTATTTTATTTATGTATAATATTTATTTATAATTTTATTTATTGAAACCAAAAGAACTGGTTTTTTCTTTCGGGGGGGGGGGGGGGGATAGAGCAGATTTTATGATAAGATTAAATTTGATCCTATTATAAGAATAAAAACTTGACTTTTATGCAAAATTTTTATAACTTGCTTTAAATGAAGAATTTGGTTCAAAGTTTCTCAATTTAACGTCCTCATAGTTTTGCTCGTTTTTAGAAGCAATGATTTCTTGTAAAATATTTGATTGCGAGAAAATATATCTGATACTCTTAAGTACACTTAAAAGCATTTCAAAACCTTAAACATCTTTTCAGAGCCTTTGCAAAATTCTCGACTTTTAAAATTCAGGGAAAAAATTTTAATTTTCAAGATCACTATAAGTAAATAATAATAATAATAAGACATTCTTCTTTTCTAAAGCAAATGAGTCCATATAACTATCTACTCAAATATATATCACATGTATAGCTTTGTTGTTAATCGATCATGGAAGTGATACATTACATCTTCTCAAAAATGCTTCAAATAAATCTTTAATTGTAATAGAAATATAATTTCACGTTAATTTAAAGCACAAATGAACATTAAAACGCAGACATATGTTTTGGGATTGCTTGGAATCCCTTTTTCAATGCGACGGGAGCTTCTAGATGCAAAACATCCAAATGAAGCAGACAAAACAACAAAAACAAAGCTTATATAGCCTAAGAATTAACTGTAAACCAAAGGCTATATAAGCTTTGTTTTGTTGTTTTGTCTGCTTCATTTGGATGTTTCGAATCTAGAAGCTCCCTGTCGCATTGAAAAAGGGATTCCTAGCAATCCCGAAACATATGTCTGCGTTTTAATGCTCATTTGTGCTTTAAATTAACGTGAAATTATATTGCTATTACTGTTTACTTGTACAAAGTTAAATTATTAAAATCTTTAATTATTTTAACCATAGCATCATTCTGAAACAAATATTAAAATTAAAAGTTTAGTCAAGAGCTGGATTTTTATTTGTTTCCTCACATTGGTAAAAATGCCAGTTGAAATTATGTGTATTATATTCTTTACGTATGAATTGCATAAATAATTCTCTTTTTTTCGCTGCTTTATTTCTTTATTAATTTTTCTAAACATTTTTTCATTTTTGCAATACAACCTTCGATTGTACCAAAATTAATATTTCGTGAGTTTGATTTTGATTTAAAATTTGAAAGTATTTGAAGTAGTATTTCGTAATCGAAATTTGAGGTATTGTCTGTGGTACAGGTTGTTTGAGTACGCGAGTGTTCTCGACTTTTGCAACTGGTCGTACAGAAAAAAATGCTAAGTATATATATTTTTAATAGAAATGCTTAAAATTTCTTTCTTTAACCACTTCTTTATATATATATTCCATTAAACTCGAAAATAATGATAATAACAAAGTTAAAAATAAGTGACATGCAATTAAAATTTTAAGTGCATTTATGGATTACAGAAACAATGTTCTATTTTTTTGGTAGTTGAATGAAAGTGATAGGTTTTTATTACATAGCTATTAAAGGATGTTGCTGCACAGTACGTTTGCAAATTTAAAAAAAAACAATTGTTTCTTAAGCGAAGTTTCATTTTACAGACTAAAATATTTAAAACATTACTTTCAAGAAAATTCTGTTAATTTGTGTAACAACATTTTTCTTTTAAAATACCTACAATTCGGAGAAGACTACTTTAATAAAAGAAAAGTTTTAAATTGATGCTTCTAGACTAATGAGATATCAAAAATTAATAATATAACTTAATTTCCCACTGTTTTACTGCACCATAAAGTAAGAGCGAAAAAAAAATGCAATTATCGAGTCATATGATTAAATATGAAAAAAAAAAGCAAATGATTTTTTTAAAAGAACAATTTTTACCGCTTTTTATCGCAATTTACCAAGCGTTTACAAGTAAAACGCCGTTTTCCAATAGCAAATAGGTAGTGCCCTCTAGCGGTGATTTCGTTGTCAGCGGGAGAAAATCGTTGCCGGTAGGGTAATGGGTTTCGCTCCATTTCGGAAGGCATCTAGTTAAGGGGGCTATGGTCTGGTCATGCTATGCCTATGGTACCATACCAGGCTGAAAAGCTTAATAAGCAAAAGATGGCAATATGTTAAAAGAATCCTCTTTTTAAACATATAGTTATATATAATCTGAAAAGCTATGAGTGAATATGCCCTCTTATACAGCTTCCTATTCTTTTTGTAAGCAAATTTAATAGATTTTCTTAATAGATCCCCCTTTATTTTTTGAACAGTTTCATTTTCTTTTCACCCAAAAAATCTTGCAGGCACTAAAATATCTTCTTCGGTGGATCATTTGTTAAAGACCTTTAATTTAAATAATAGACTTAGCAAGGATATTTATAATAAACAGTAGCTTTAATGTTTGAATAATTGTAATATGTAATATTTTTGTTTATTTTTTAATGCCTTCTATTCTATTATGTAGGTTCTCTGATGTCACTTCTTTCTGTGATGATGACAATGGCTCTTCTTAATATTTTCATGGGATCTTACATGATGTTTAAGGTATATTTTTAAATATTTAAAACAAAAATTTTGTTTATTTTATGAGAATCAATAATCATATTTTCTAATAAATTTTATGAGTATAATATTCTGTAGCTTTTTAATTAAATTCTTAACTACTTGCACCAATTCACCCTGTAAAATCCTCTGTGTGGTGTATTTTGTACACCATATAATTCTAACTCTCTAGATTAAAAAAAAATCTTTTTATCAAATTTTATAAAAATTCAAATAATGTAATTCTAATTACAAAACACTTCAAATAGGCATTTAAAAACTTAATTTTTAGTTAAAATGCAAAACACAATAATACTTATTCAGTGTTGCTTTCGTATTTTTTTAAAGTGTTGTTCTACTGTTAATCACAGGGTAGGGGAAAACTTCCGATTTTTTTTTTTTTAATGATTTCAGATTTTTTAAATTATTTTAACTTATCTGAGTAATTACTTTGCAAGTAAAATTAATTTTCTTAATTTAAGTCTGACTAGATATTAGGGATTCACTGATAAGCAAATTGGCCAATTACTGGTTATTTAAAGTTATTTGCATGCAAATGTGAATAGCCGCATATTTAGAATGGCTGATCTACAAACATATATAGCTGTTCTTTTTACACTATATATCTAGTGATAGAGCAATAAAACAAGTCTGTTCAGATCTTCTGCATTCTTTCAAATTGTAAAAACTGTTTCCATTACTCTCAAACTAAATCAAATTACAAGTAGAAATTCAGGTCATTAAATTCTAAATAAAAATTTAAAAATAAACTTTTCCAAAAGAATAAATTTTTATTTCTGATTTAAATAGATGATTATTTTCAAAGAAATGAAGTGATTTAAAACATATTTTTAAGCGATCTGATTTAAATTGGACAACCTTGCTTGACAACTGGAGGTTTTTATCGAAGGTTCTTTGCTAACAAATATATTTAAATGTACAACACTTCATTGTAGTTACTTGTATTTTAAATCACAGAGAATTCAACGAGTGTGAAACGCTTTCTTGCGGGGTATATTCTGTTCACTCGTAACACACTCTTCACTCAAACTCGTAAGTTCAAATGAAAACAAAAACTTTCATATGTCACTCAGCACGAGTCTCCTGCTGAGTGTAGCGGAGAGAAAACGTTTCTAGGCTAAAGCCGAACTAAAATGGTGCTTGTTTAAAGCTTCAATGGTAGTAATTAAGGGTTATGTAACTTTCTGAAGTGATGAGGTGCTACAGAAAATTAATAAACTGTTGCTTAGAAAATAATAAGCAATGAATTATATGCATGTATTTAAAACACAAAAATGGGTCATTTGATTTGATACTGTTCCATTCTAATTTGCCTTTCAGAAAAAGAATAAAATGCGAAAACACAAAATAAAGTCTTAAAATTTGGTTTAAAAACTTTTGAGTGCATATTTTTGTATTTGAGTTATTTGTGCTTTCTCCACAAATAAACATGAGAATATACAGTATTTTTTTTTTTTTTTTTTTTTTTTTTAAGATTTATTTTCTCTGTTTAATTTTATGAATTAAATGATATTTTAGATTCAGATTTACCTGGGATTATTGGTTATGTGTGCCTTCATCCTCTATGATACACAAGTAATTTTGGAAAAACGTCGCAATGGAGACAAGGATTATATTTGGTAAGTATAATGATGATTGTCTATTAATCTTAAAAGGTTGTTTTAATGCTTCTTTATTTTTTGATCTATCAAATTTCAGTTTATTTGCAGTGTTATGAAAGACTTACAATTTATGTGCTGTATAAAACTGTTTTGGTTTCCAAAATATTGCCAAGTTTTTAGAATTGTTATCTAAGAGTAGAATCTAATGCTTGGAAATGTATCAATAAAAAGCTGAGATTTCAGCAAAAAGTAAAACATTTGAGTACCCATTCAATATCTGATCAAAAAAACCCGAAAATAATAAAAATCTGCCCTGAAAACTAGTAATGTTGTATCCGAATAATATTGTTATTATTAGTTAAATTAATCATTAGTGAATTGAAATAAAATTGTGTAATATTTTCAATGTAGGATATCTCTATTTGGGCTATAAGTTTATTTAATTAAAATGCTACACTTGATATGACTGCGGCAGATCTTTTGCACATAAAGTGGGAAGGCACTATCGCAGAACATTTACATTTTTCAATTATGTACTCACACTAACATGTCAACTATTAAGAACTTATAAATAAATATATTTGATTGAATTGTATGATTTTAAGTTGCAAGGGGGTGATTTTTATGAGTGAACACATTTTGTTCCATTCATTCCAATGATGGGAATGATTGGGACGAAAGTAAGGATAAATAGTACAGGTAAAAAAAAGTTGAAAATTAAACATTCTTTAAATGGAATATTTCATTGATTTAAACTTGATAAATGTAGGAACAAGACTTTTCCATTTTTCAAAGTAAAAAAAAGGTCATCTGCTCTTTTTTACATCCTATTGGTCAAATTTAACATCTAGTGATAAGTATTTTGTTTTTGCATTTCCAAATGGTTGAGGATTTGGCTGTTTTAAACATTATATCCTTTAAGTCGAGAATACATTTTTGGTTTATAAAATGAAAAAGTGTTTTCTTTCTTAGAAACTGCTCTTGAATATGTTCACCATTGTTTTTTAAAACTGTTAAAACATAAAAATATTGCAACATTTTGTTCCACTAGAATTTTCTTAAAATATAACCGTTTTATGTTATCTCATCGGGAGTATGATTCTGCATGTGATCTTCCAAATCACCCTCATCTGTTATGGAACTTTTTCATCATGAAACAAAAAAGTGTTCTAATCATTTGTATCACTGTTTCCTTGTTCATGTTAAAGTAGTTCATTTTTACGTTTTCTTTGCATTTGCCAATTCTTCCTTGCTGAGTTGCTTTTCTGATGTATCAGTAAGCACACGAGTGCATCCCTGTTTTCTTTAAGTTTGGTTTTTCTTGGATATGCTTTTGCAGATTGACGAATAATTGTGAGGAGGTTCATTCATTGTAAAAGTTTCTATTGATGCTCCAAGGTTAGTAATGAGTCCAAGCAATACTAAAGTCTTGTTCAGTTGTAGGCATATAATTAATGGACGATCAGTCACCCAAGCTGGCGGAAAATCTTCTCTGAAAATCTATTTATTAAAGGGGTATTATATACTAGTCTTTTGAAAACCAGATGTAATATTCTCCTTTTTTTTAATTCAGAAATGTAAGAAGTATTTGAAAATGCAGCAATATTATAAAAAGTTGTTTTTAAAATTAATATGGAAATTTTTCAAAACTTAATGGGTTTTACAACAAAGTAATAGACTTTAATTTTCTACTCTGGATGAAAAACTATGGTTGAGACTATAAAATAAAATTTCATCACTAGATTCCTCTGTTTATTACAAACTTGACCACTAATGAAACGGACTCAATAAACGTAAAAGCACTACTAAACCAAATCATTATAAAAATGGCCTGCATAGAAAAAATCTATACTTTTCTTTAAAAAAAGAAATAATAAGCAAAATAAAATTTATACTGCAAGTCATTTATCCAAAGATTGTAAGCCAGAAAAGGAAGGGATGAATGTCCCATCAATCCTTAAAACTTTAGTCCTATTCATCCCTATTGTCACATATTTATACAAAAAAAAGTTAGCTTAGAAAATAACTATGAATTTTCTCCATTTAAACTAAAACATAGTAAAGCAATTAATTATATTTTTAACACACACTGTTATTTAGAACTTTAAAAAATATATCTTTTTTTAAAGAACTCATATGTAACTAAAGCAAAAAAAAAAAATTCTTTTGTTATGCAAAAACATACTTTGCTGTCCTGTTTCTTTCAATATGGAAGCTAATGATTTAAAACATAATTTGCTTCATAGGTTAGGTGCAGCTATCTGCTAGGTGATATATCAAACACTTTAAGGTTTATTAATGATAAAATTTCTGTTGTCCCATTCATCCCCATCCTCTCCTACTTTTTCCTGTGCTAAAAAAAAATCCTACTTGGTTAAATGCTTCTAAAATTTTCAACCGTGGAGCAAATTTGATTCCTTTTTCAAGGTTTAAAATTCAGGGTGAAATAACAGGATTCCCTTGCAATTTTCTCAGATAGCAGTTCAGGCAGGACACTCCCGCCCATGGGAGATTCAAAAACTTTCTGCGAAAGCACAGATAGCTGCCGTTTTTTAGAAGTGTGGTGTTACTGATATTAAAGATATTTTTTAAATCACTTTCCGGGATAAGGTGTATGTTGGTATTGTTATCAATGATTACCTATATGTACTCCCAAAAATTTTAAAACTTATTTAAAAATGAAAATTTCCCCCAGAAAGTCTTTGTTTATAGTAAGTACCCAGTGAAATAAGCAATATGTCTGTCTCCTTTACAGAAATTATAATTTTTTCTTTCAAAGTATTTTATATAATCTCTTCAGTGGGGATAGATTTGTTTGATATTTTTTAGTTTGATTTTTGAGTATTGTGGTATGAGCATGGGAAAAAATCACCAAAATATTAAGTATTCCGTTTTATACCATTCTACAAAAAGTAGATTATTATTTTAATATTTTTTTACATTAGGATTTAAAACGCTATTGGAAAATTTTGTAAATATAGTGAAGAAAAGGGGATTGTATTGTGAAATTCAGAAATGTTGTGAAAAAAACAGAAGACAATGCTGAAATAGTCAAGTTTTTACTATCTCTTCCCTCTTTCTCAGAAACCTTATCCCCCCCCCCCCCCCCCTCCATTCTTATGTGCTTGAAAAGAAGTATTTCTCCCACTGGGAAAATTGGAATTTTGGCCCTTGTTTTTTATAGCACTTTTAAGTTTTACTTTCTTTTGAATATGGCATTGAAAGCATTGGACCTTTACAAATTTATATAGAAGACTTACATGAAACAGGTTTCTTTTATATTTGCAACTATTAATTGCTTGACATTACGTAAAAAAATGCTTTCTCTAAATTTTTTTTTATTTTGTAAAGTGAAATGTTCAAAAACTGGTAATGTTTTCTTAGATAATAAACCTCAGGATATAGTTAAGTATAGCTATATCTTTAGATATAGCTATACTTAAAATAGTTAAGTGTTTAAAATAAGTCAAATGTTTTTTTTTTTTTACTATGTAAGAAAATGTAAAGTTAATCATCCCCCTTCCTCCCCCTTTCCGCAACCTTCAATTGTGCAGCTTTGAAGCTAAATTTAATCTTTATTTATATAGCAATGTGTTAATACCAACCATAAAAGTATTACTTCTCATTTTGTGTATTAATATAAGTAAAATAATGTAGAAAAATAATAAATTTATTTGGATGTTTTTGCATTTAGAAACTCCGCTATTGCATGGTAAAAAGGATTCAAAGTAATCCCAAAACATATGCCTGCATTTTAATTCTTATTTGTGCTTTCTTAATGTGAAAATGTTTATTACAAAATGTATTTTGTTGTGGCCAAAATGGCAGTAATCCTTTATTGTGTCTACAGATACATTTTTTCTCATTGCATTACAGAACATTTTATTCAAGAATAAATTGGTTGGTTTTAAGACTTTTTTTTATTCTTCTAAATGTTCATTCATTAATTTTGTAAGCTTTAATTGTATGTTTATTTTGTATAATTTTGCAATTGTATCTTTCAGGCATTCCATTTGTTTATTCATTGATCTTGTTCAGATATTCCGTTATCTCCTCATCATCTTGGCTGATAAGGTAAACTTGTTTACTGCTTTGCTTATCCTTAAAAATATTTTAATTTGTATAGCGTACATGCCCATAAAGTTAGTGAAAAAATATTTCCGTGTGGTTTTGACTTTGGTTCAAATGGTTTTATATTCCTATCTATCGGCTTTTCTAAAAGAAAAAAATGACATTGTAATGTACTTGCTTTTCAATATTAACTGATTAAATTATATATTAACAAATAAAATTTTGTATGAACTGAAGCAGTTATGTGTTCAGGAAATGAAATTCAACAATGAAAGTTCAGTCTCACCAAGTGTTGTATTTGTGGAAAATTAACTGGGGGGGGGGGGGGGGGGGATGGTCAGATGCTTAGCAGGTACTGATCATCACCAAATGCAAAATCAAGGGTTTTTGAATTGGGTTATTACCCTATGACTACATCCGCCGTGTAAAACGAGAGAGAGGTGTCGGTTTTATAAAAAGTGAATTTTTTAATAGAACGGGAATTAATTTGTTTCCGTTTAATCTGCAATTTAAAAAATATGTATATTCAAGGCAAAAAGAAAGAATTTAATAGCAATTAAAATTTTCGAAATTTGAGCCCCATAAATGCAATATCCGCCTACCTTTGTTCACTAAGCGAGGAAAAGAATTCACTGGTTCATTCCCTGAAAATTTTTCGAAATTGATGCTCTAATAAAGAAATTTTATGCTATCTTTGGGTCACTTGTAGGAAGATAAGGTTTGGATTCGGGGGGAGGGGGTGTCTCATGAAATATTTCGTAAATTGAAGCTCTAAGACTGTCATTTTAAGCTAGTTTTGGTCACTTTTGAAAAACAAGAGGTCGAGATTTTCCTTGGAAATTTTTCGTATTTGAGTGCTAAATGAAATTTCAGAGTATCTTTGGTGATGGGATAACAAGAGCCTCATGACATTCTCTCCATCGTGGATCTGCTCTTGAGTCTACCATAATGCGTAATGTAATACAGCACAACCTGCGTTAGTTAAGCGCTTGCAGTACAGCACTTTTAATGCTCAACTTATAGAGGGTGGAGATGGTGTATGTTTTTATTTCGTCATTCTTACACTATGCATTTAATACTCTTAATGAATTAAAATACTTTTAAGTTGAGCCTAATGCAGGGATGAGAATTCTGCGCCATAGTGCGCCAAATCTAATATCCTGCACCAGCCTGCTACAAAAGTGAGTTATGTTCCATTCTGCGTCAATTTTGAATTCCCGCCAAAATCTTGGCACATACATACGTATTATACTATTATAGGAAGTTACGGCAGCTTCAAAGATGGGTTCCAGAAGAAATGGACCTGCAGGAGTCGCAGAGCTCCTTTTTTACCTATTTTTTAAAAATTGCTCAATTTTTTCCCCCGTTTGAATTCTTTTTTTTCTCCTGACCACAATTTCTTTTTTGACTGTTCTAAATGTTTTCTCAGCAATTTCAATTTGCATCGTATGGTTCCTTTCCTCAAGGTCAACTGGATAACCAATCATAAACATTTTGAATGAGGGACTATCATTTCATTAAAAATGACTTCCTGTGTTTGATATTTCAGTCTTTTTCCATCTCTCAATATTTCTTTTTTTTTTTTAATGTTTGGAAGATTTCAACATGTTCTACCTAAGAGTAACTTATTTTATTTTTTATTTTAATAGTAAATAAATTTAGTTTACTTTTATTTAGTGATATATTTTTATTAAATTTTTACTGAATAAGCTCTTAATTCTGTATTTTTAACACTAGTTTTAAAAATATATTTTTGTAAGTTGAAAGGTTTTTTTTCCCCTTAGAAATACTCCCCCCCCCCCCCCCCCCCCACCATATCTATATATCGATACCTTCATTTTTAACAAAGGCAATCTTTTTTCATCTGCGTTAGAATTGAAATTTTTTCACTATTGATGTTTATTAAGAATTGTTAAAGGGCAAATAAAAAAATGGGTTTTATTTTAACAAGATTTGTTTTTTTGTTAGGAGCAAACTCCCAGTTGTCTAAAAGTTGAACACTGAATTCAGGTTTATTTTTATTTGTGTCATTTAAATTTTTGTAATTTATACATATCTCCAATCGTTCAAAAAATTAAAAATAATGAATAAAAGTTTAAATAAGGAATACTACTGATAATTTTTTAAAACTCCTTTTGAAAAATCGGAATCGGTGACTACGCACAAGTTGCTGTTTCATCATATTGATAATTATTAATGATAAGCTTATTAATCACAATGCCGGAATAAGTCATTTAAAGTAAGAATAATTATTTTAAATTCATGTCAAGCAAAAAGGCTTCTCTTTATTAATAAGAATGTTAAAGCTTAGAATCGGTTCTCATTGTATAGATTAGGGGATTTGCTAACTACATCCCATTAAATTCTTTTCCTTAATAAGTAGCAAATGCAATCTTTATTGATTTCAAAACACTCAGTTTTTAAGAGCAAAAGCATTTTTCATCAAAATTACTGAAAAAAGATGCCGTAAAATCCCGAAAGTAGCCCCCCCCCCCCCACCCCCATCGAATGTAACCCCCCCCCCCCTTTCGCGCGGAAAGTGGAATCATTCCATATTCCTTATCCCCCTCCCCAAATGGCTGACGATTTTAAAACAAATTTTGCATTATTTTCTTATGATAAAGATAAAATATGTCCAATTTCTTTTTGTATTGTTTTTTTTTTAGTTTATTTATTCATAAATATTCAAGGTCTATATGCTTAAAAATAAATTTCATGTACTCGGCGTTAATTCGTTCATTAGCCGCCATCTTTGATCGTGTAAGTCCGCCATTTTTGGTCGTGTTTTGAAACTCTGCACATTACGAAATACCGATGTAGCGCTGGCTCCGAACATGCCAAATTTGTGTTTTATGAGTTTTAAATTTGATTGGGCAAAGATGCCATCCCCATGCGATCAATTTTTAATTAGAAAATTATAAGACAGATTTTTGTTTATTTATTTTTTGAATCTTGTTTTATATTATTTAAAATAATTTTAAATGGGTTATACTTATTATTTATCTTCAGTAGATGCTCTTAATTAATACTAAAAACATTTTTTTTAAATAATTTTTTTCGAAAATCTGTCTATTATAACCTCCCTATCTGAAATTTGCCAGTTTGGTTTTTAAAAAGAGGGGGGTTACTTTCGGGATTTTACGGTATTGGAATTTAGCACCTGCTATTATAAAAGATAGGTTTTAGGATTATATTAAATTATATATTACCGTTCATTAAAAGTAATGAAAGAATGAAAATGACAAGCCTCTACTGCACCCACCCTCTCCTTTTTTTACTCTTAAAAAGTGCAGGTATTTTATTTTTTTGAACTTATACATTCTTCATATGTAGCTCCGAAAGAAGCAGAGGGGAAAAGTTGGAGACTGAGCTCTTGAAAAAAAACCCAGCAAATGAGAAAAGAGAAGGTAAAAAAAAAAAAAGCCGAAGGGAAAATTAGTATAAATTAAAGGAATTAATCTAAAAATTGAATACAAAAATACTTGTTCAAATCTGCAGGCATGAGATTCTTCTGACTTTTCTTAAATTTGAAATTTCTAATTTTTATCAGTAAAAAAAATAATAATCCGACTTTTACCCTTTTTTTTTTGACAACGGAAAAAAAAATGCGCCAAACCGGATATATCTCTCCAGCTTTGGACTTAATGGTTCAGGTTAGTGGTCTCCACTCGCCGAGTGGCTACCGAAACGTTTTAAATGGCGAAAAAAATTTCATGGCTGATCGCCATGTTGGCGACCAGATTGTGCCAGATCGCTATATTTGTACCAAATGTTATATTTACTCTAAAAAAATAGCTTAATATTTTTCCCTGATCAGTGGTGTAGGGAGGGGGCGTATCCCCCTACCTTTTTATTTTAACATAAGCGTCCGCCCACTTGTTTTGAATTTTAACATAAGCGTACCCCCACTTTTTGATGTTCGTATATTAAAGCGTCCCCCAATCTTTTTTTCCAGGACTACATACTGATTCTAATACACTTTTTAACTTGTGTGCTAAGGAGAAATAATAAGAAATATCTGAAACCGGAAACAGACTCAAAAAGATTACAGCACAATTGCGCGAAACACTAATATTGCACATGACACATGGCTATCTAAGAAATGTAAAACTAAGCTAAAAATACGTTTTCATTATATAAAAGGTAAATGCAAATCGCTTTTTTTTTTCATTTAAATTAAAAGAAATGCTTTTAGCATTGAAAACTTAAGAAATACCAAAATCCGCCAAATAGCGCCTTTAATAATTTTTCCCGATCCTCATGGCGGTAATTGATTCCAAAACGATTGTCACACTCGGATGAAAAATATTCTTTGCAAGTTGGAAGTGATTTTGTCGCGGTAACCAAAGGCGGCAATTTTATTTTTTAATTTATTTTTAAAGCTTGATACTTATTGTTTTATTTTTGACATGGTAGTACTGTTTATTTTTGGAAAGCGTTAAGTTTTAAATGAAGTTACACTTAATTTCATAATTAAACAATATTTTTTTCATACTTTGACGACTTTAGTATTGACTAAAAAGTTAATACAGGAGTAAATATGTATTGTTTAAAATTTCTGGAAAAAAAACTAATCACACAAACTTGATGAAAGATTGAATTAAATTTAATGGTCAGAAAATTGCTAGCATTTCACTAATACACTTGTACATCAAAAACTTTAAATAAGAAAATATTTTTACGAATATGTTGCACCAAAATTATTCTAATGTGTGTATTTGTCATCATACATTATTGCAGTGTACTTATGAGAAGTAATTACATTTTTTAATTTTATTTTTAAAAATAAAAAAGGTAATTACTGTTTTGTAATGTACCTGAGTGGTATAGTTTTTCTTGTGTGAAATATGGTTCCTCGCACATTTTTTTAGCAAAATCTTTTTTTAAAGCAAAATTTGAGCTTGCGTGTGTTTTCAGACTTTTTGTTCTTTTAACCCACTCTCATGCCTGAATCTGTTTAACAAAAGGTAATCAATGATTAAAAATCGTTGAAATCTATAGATAGAATAGATACAAAAATTATTTCTACGATGATTGAAGCATCAATAGTAAAAGAAGTAAAGAAGGTGCTTGATAAAGCACTTGCAAAAAAGTTTAAAACAAAAATAAAAAATTATAGTATAACTTGACATTTTTTTTTGTTTGTTCGTTTTTGTTTTTTTTTTTTTGTATGCTACTTGGTTAGGAGCATTATCCACATGCAAACTGACTACCAACAATATACCATCTATCTATATATATAATATTTATTTTAAAATCTTAACCCTAATTTCCTGAATTTTTCAGTTGTGCTTAAACAAGAACTTAAATTTCAGTGCAGGATGGCAGGTTTAAATCACAATTTTTTCAGATCCCCGACAAATATAGACAGGTTGGGAGACCAGTGCATGGAAGAGAAAATAAGTTAGACCTTTAAAAATGTGCTAGCATTAAAAACTTTAATATAAATCTAAAACAGTGAAGACATCATAACGGGGATGTGATAATAGAACAAAAGCTGAACAGAATGCAGGAAAAAAAGCAAGAATCCGCTGACAGTAACGTTCTTCAATTAGAGAGTGAAGAGCAACAACTTAAAAAAAAGCTTGAATCAACCTAAATTCAATAAAAAAAAGGCAGCAGTCTTAGTGATAGATTGAAGCACAAATTATTTACCGATGTTGTCAAGTACTATTAAAAGACTCATAAAAAAACATCAGAAATTATGTTATTGTTAGAAAAGAAACAAAAAGGCGTAGTCAAAATATAATAATGTATATCTTGGGGGGGGGGAGGGGGAGAGAGAGAAGGAAAAGAAGGGTAGATTTGGTTTAATTACTGAAAATGTTTCATAATGTTATTTCCTGAGTTTACTTGTTTGTTTTATATCTAGATCAAATAGATCTCATCTCAAACTAAATCATTTCATTATTTCGAAAAGGTGTTAGGGTTTGGTTGGCCCAGACTTCTCTTCTTCCCCCGTTTTCTCTTTAAAAATACATTTATATTGTAATTTAATATTTCTCATTTTGTTTTAGCATGAACAGGTTATTAATATGTATATTAAATTTGTACGTAATTGGTGGATATAGACAGATGGTCAAATTAAAAAGGTTTCCTAATATCAATAATATAGTACTAATTCTGTTCCTTACAAAATTGGTCAACTTTACAGCAGGGTTTGTTGATTTAAATCAAGTGATTTTTTCAAAAAAAAAAAATCATTATTTTTACAATGTTAGAAATTGTTGTAGAAACGAAATATGTTGCAATTATAACCTCACTGTTTTAAACAAAACTTCCTGGGTCCATCTGTCTGTATGCATGTTTCATAAGTTTAGAACTAATCACAATTTTTTTAATATTACCTTATTCTTCAAGTATCTTAACAGCAAAGCGTAATTCATTCAAATTAGAATTCATAATAATCATGAACCATTCCGTGCTTTTTATCTTAAAAATAGTATTTTAAATCAATTTAATAAATACCACACAATAAATAATTCAGAATGATAGTGTTTAAAACAACAATTGTTAGAATTTAGAATATGTATCCTTAAAGTTTCATTCATGTCCTTGAATAGCTTAAGGTTTTTTCCGTTTTAATTTTTTTTTCCATAGAAGTTTCCAATAAAGATATTTGATTAAAACCAAAAGGTTAACTTTTTAGTAATGGTGTGAGCATATGTTTTTACTAAATGGGTAAAAATATTTTGGGCTTTTTCATTTATAAAATAGCAAAATGATTAAAGTACACTCAATGTAAAAATTAAGTACACACAATTGTTACTTCTTTTCAGCTTTCAACGGCAAAATAATGCAAATTAAATTTGTTCATTTTCTCTGTAATTATGAGTGTACTATTTGAGTTTCATTTGAGTCATGCATTTGTATTACAATTTGTTTATCATTATTATCAAAACGTAGTTATTGCTGTGAAAATAGCTTAAAGTGTGTTTTTGCATATTGATTAACATGCCATATTGTTTCTATGAATGGAACATAATAAATATCCAAAATATTTAAGGTCTTAAAAGAAAGAAAATCCATTTTTTTTTTAAATCAAAAAAAAATCATGTACCCTGCTTTACAAGTTATACTTTACTGGAAAATCTAAGAGGGCACTGCTGCTAAACATTGTCGTCAAATTTGAGAACTTCAGAGTTTACAGTAGTTATAAACTGGTACAGTAAAAAAAGAAATTGCGTTGAGTTGAAATTTCATAGTGGCTGAATAATGATTCCCTTGTAGCAGACTACAAGGGGGAATTGCTGTTTCATTCACATTAATAGAATAAATAAACTTGTATTTCATTAACTATCAAGAATCATGTATATATTATTTCGTAAAGGGTTCAAAGAATTTCTTAGCAATAAAACCCAAAAGGGGTAAGTTAAGAACTCTACACCTAGCTTTAAAACAAGGATGGGAGCATTTGCCTCTATGTCCCTTCAAATTGTGCTTATGGTTTATTCTTAAATATGAACACATAAATCAAGATATCAGGAGACGGGTGTTCAATACCTACTAAATTTAAAAAAAAAACTTATATTTTTCAAAACTATTTTGTGTTATTTATCATATGGGAGTGAATTAATAATTAAAATATCACCCACTTCCTCTTCTCTTTATTGCAAAGGTATATACTTTGATAATTTTAATGTAAATAATGTAATAGAATATTATGTAGCTTATGATAAGATGCATTCTATGGGAGGGCAACTTTCAACGATAAAACATTTTGAATTCTTGTCCCAACTCCTCATCCTCTTAGCATTTTTTTTTTTTTTTAATTCCTCCAACAGATTTAATATTTCTTTAGAATTCAGCCTTATTTGTTAAGGAAATGAAGTAATTTTCTTTCTTCATACAGAGCTTTTTTTTACTTTACCTTTTGGGCAAAGAAGAGGGCAATCTTAAAGTTCGTTCTTGCAAAAATCCTGAAGTTATATTGCTTGTTCCGAATGAAACTAAAAGGGAGATTGAACCCTTAACCTGAACTAAATTTGCATAATATTTCAAGTTAACAAAATTTAGGTAAAATCCCTCTAGATGAAAAAAATAAATATAATAAATACTGTTAAGATTTTTTTTCCATTCACAACCAGTGGGTTTTTTATCACAGTCCCCACTAAGTGAAAAAAAAAACTTTAATTGAGGGGGCTGGAAATGGAATTGGAGGGGTTGAACTCCCTAACCCCAGACAATTATAACACCGGTGTAACCTTCATATATGCCATTTTCAAGTTGCTGGATATTGTGTTTAACAGCAGATTGTGACTGATCTTAGAACTGTTGGGTTCAGGCCTCCATCAAGCTTGACGGTTTAACACACCTGCAATCATGCTCATTTCTATTTTAAGTAACTCCTTAACCCCTTAACGGTAGGATAATTTTCAAGACAGAAACGTCTATTCTTTTTTCGAAAAACATTTTAAAAAATGTTTAATCTCTAATTATATTATAGTTTGATGCTATCATCTAGTACAGTGGTGGGGAAACTTTTTTTAAGACGGGCCATTCGTAATAACTAGACAATCGTAGCGGGCCAAAGAATAATGCTTAATCGTTAAAAAAATGTATGTGTTCTATAAACATATACATATATTATTACATACACTTATTATTTAAAGAGTAAAAAAGCAAAAGGTAAGAAAATTATAAGCACAAAATATAAAATGAATTTAGTGTAGTTCTTGATGTGAAGTATTATCACTTTATTTTCTGGTGTCATTACTGGTTGATGGTGCACGAGGAAAATGAAATTGAGACTGTTTCGTCGAAATTTCATCATAGTCCGGTTCCATTTGCGAAGCAGAGATTCTTAAAACTGATGAAAGGTGTTCGTCTGTAATTCTGTTTCTTAAAGAAGTTTTCCTCAGCTTCATTGTTGAAAAGATTTGTTCGCATATATAAGATGAGCCGAACATTGTCATTATCTTCATTGCATGAGTAATTAGATTTGGGAAATTATCTGGACTTAAATTTTTATAAAATTCTAGTAATGGTACTGTATGAAAAGTTTGTTTCAGGAGAGTATTACAGTTCAGTTGTATTAACTCAAGTTGAAATTTTGCATCAACTTCTTCGTAATTAACATTGAATGGGGTCGTAAAAATACTAAACTCTGGTTCCATTTTTCTAAAGTCCTGAAATCTCCTTTCAAATTCTGAAGATAGTTTTCTCAAATTAATTTCGTATTTTTTAATCTTATTGTTTGATATAATGAATTTTAAAGATTATATTCTTGGAAAATGAGAAAAATCAGATTTAGAGATCTGATTAGCAAATAATTATAACTGTAATTTGAAACTTTTCAGGTCTTGCCAAATATCGTGAAGAAACTGATTTTTCCCTTCCAATTTGAGATTAAGTTTATTCATGTGTACGAGGAGGTCTGTGAAAAAAGCGAAATCAGAAAGCCACGTTTCGTTTTCTAAGACGTCAAATTGATAATAAATGTCTTTATCAATAAGAAAATTCACAATATCGTCTTTTAAATCCCAAATTTTTTCAAATACTTTTCCAGCACTTAACCAACGAACTTTTGAGTAAACGGCACTCTTAAACGGGCCGGATTAAACCTTTCCGCGGGCCATAGTTTCCCCATCACTGATCTAGTATGTAAGAAAAAAAAATTCGGGATTGAGGAGTGGATTTTTTTTTTTTTTTTTTTTTTTTAATGTTTCGGTGGGCTACTTTTGACGGGAGCATGAGGGAAGGGGTTTACCAAACACCATACAATATCACACCCTGTGTATGAATTAGTAAATTAAACAACCAATGTAACACTTATCCATGGAAATGTTGATGCTAGATATCCTCCTTTTTCAAGTTGATGGATATTGTGTTCAATAGCAGATTGGGACTTACCTAAAACAGCGTTGCGTTGGCTATGTGTTAAGGCCTTCTTCAAGTTTGGCGGTTTAACAACACCTGTAATCAGTCTCGATTCTTTTTAAAGTATTTCCTTACTGAAAAAATAGGGATTTTTACGAATAGTAATTTGGCCAGATATCGAAAATTCTTCCATTTCTTCCAGGCCGCAGCAGAAGATTCGGCAATTTCTTCTAGGCCGCAGCCCAATATTCGGCCAATGTCTTAGGCCGAATATTAAAATTTCTAGAAAATCGTTGTAATAGAAAGTATTTGTCAAATTTAAAAGCATCTACAAAGTCAAGCACCAATTCCACACATTAATCCATGATGTAGGATTCAGTTCTTGTTTGTTAAGGATCTAAAACTATAAAATTAATGTATTTTCTGTATTGTTTTGAATAACTGAGAATTTCACCCTCAAGTGGAATAGAAATGACAGATTTTAATGCATTATTTTCCACTATGTAATTCAAATTAAAGAAATACTATTGTTTAGTGAACCTTGACCTTGCTCAATAGTTTTATGAACATATTTTAAAGTTATAAAAGTTAATATTTTTGTTTTATGACTTTTTTCATACTTATTTTTAGAAGATCTATTAAAATTTAATGAATTTAACTGGAATATATTTTCATTTTCAAAACCCCCTAAACTTATGCTATCTCAATATTCACAGTAATTCAGTCTACCTAAACAAAGTCTGATTCCCACTTTGTTAATAATAACAAAAAAAAAGTCTCATATCCTACATAATTAACTATTGCCAGCTTTTGGGAGCAAATGCTAAGCATAAAATACAAAATTGCAACTTAAAAATCTGTTTTTTGCTCAGTCAAACCTGAAAGCAATGTTCAAAAAAAGTAGTTTTTACTAAATTGTTATTCATTAAGCGTATATATTAATGTACTATGTTGCTATAACTATAATATAATTTTAAATGTTTAAAATCTACTAATTATTATTATATATATATATATTTTCATTTCTACTGTAGCAAAACTGTTGGGCCAGATACAATTTGATCAACCAAATATTCATTACAAACCCATCAAAAACCATACAATATCACACCCTGTGTATGAATTAGTAAACCAAACAACCAATATAACACTTATCCATAAAAATGATGCTAGATATCCTCCTTTTTCAAAATTAAATGTTATGTTGAAGTTCCTTGTAACCTTTTCACTACAGCAGACAATTCCCGAATAAAATGCTTTGTGAGATTATTTTTATGCTATTTGTTAGGGATGTGACATAGTGTTTTGGGCCGAATATTCGCCCACTTCTCACAGGCTGAAGAAGCCGAATATTCGGCCAATGTCTTAGGCCGAATATTAAAATTTCGAGAGAATCGTCGTAATAGAAAGTATTTGACAAATTTAAAATTATTGACAAAGTCAAACACTAATTACACACAATCTATGATGTATGATTTAATTCTGTTTGTTAAGGCTATTTAAAATTAATCTATTTTCTCTATTGTTTTGAATGTAATAAAACTAAGAATTTCACCCACAGATGGAATAGAAATGACAGGTTTTATGGTAGTAAGCATTAGCATTATTTTACTAATTATTTAATTCAAAGAAAGAACTACTATTGCTTAGTGAACTTTAACCTTGCTAAAAACTGTTTTATGAGAATATTTTAGAAGTTATAAAAGTAAATATTTTTATTTTACGGGATTTTTTACATACCTATCTTTAAACGATCTATTAAAACTTAATACACTTAATTGGAATATATTTTTATTTTCAAAAACCCTAATAACTTATGCTATCTAAATATTCATGATATATTCTGGGCTTTTCACATTTATCTCGTATTCAATATTCACAATAAATCAGTCTACCCAAACAAAGTCTGACTTCCATTTTGTTAATAAAAAAATTAATTTTTCATATCACAATTAACTCTTGCCAGCTTTGGAAGCAAATGCTAAATATATAATACAATATTACAATTTTAAAATCTGTTTTTGCTCAGTTAAACCTAAAACTAGGTTTAAAAAAAGTTTTTTTCTAAATTATTTTTATTTTTTAAAACTATAAATTAATGTATTATTTTGCAATAATTATAATACAATTTTAAATGTTTAAAATCTACTAATTTCTTTATTTTTTTACAATTTTACTGCAGCAGAACTATGCGGCCGAATAGTCCATCAGTATTCCGCCAAGCCGAATATTGACCTTACTCAGTATTCGGCCAGGCCGAATATTCGGCTTGGTGATGAAATGATTATTCGGCCAGTCGAATATTCAGCCAAAGGGCTGAATAGTGGCCGAATATTCGTTACATCCCTACTATTTGCATAATGTAGACTTCATCCATATTATATTATTAAGCAACATGTATGCCATTGCAGCTATGATACTAAGGGGAAAATAGTCTTCGTACACCCTGCTTTTACAATTAACAAGGCTGTCGAACAGATTTTTTTCCTAGTACAGCAGTTGTAACAGGAGAAAAAAATATACCATACGAAGAAAGTTAAAATTGTTTAAAAGTTTCTTGAAATAACAGCTCTTGATTAGCATAAAATATTTATCAATTTCATCGAAATTTTTGCCTACTAGTATTTAATTATGTATATTTATTTCTGCATCTTTCAAATATGTATTAATAATTTGTTTATTGTAAGTAATGTATAGCTTTGAAAGATTTCTTACTATTTTTTTTTTCTTTTTGTTTATAACTCTCAAGGAGAAAAAGGTATGTAATACATGCGTTTTTTTATCTTTGGTGTTTTCATTATTCATAGGGGCTGTCAGTATTCTTAGTTAACTGTAAACCATAATTCAGTTCACAAAAATCCATTTTATAAAAGCAATCTGGTTTATTGAACAGCAACCGAATTAAAATCAAAAGCATCTCATCCAAATAACCATACAAAATACACACCAACTACATTAGTGTATACCAATGTAAAACCTTTTGCTAGTTATAAATTACGGAATGTATATGTTTAATCATTTATCTTTCAGGATAGTAAGAAGAAGAAGTAGATTAGTAAGAAGAGAAGCATGTGCATCAATGTGAAAATTCAGAAAGTGGCTACATTTAGTTTTTGAACTGTCAGATTTTCAACTGTTAAGCAGATTTCTTTTAAACGAAATTTAGCATAATAAAATGCTTTTTTTTTTTTAATGTACTTTACGTGTATTTGTTGAACACTTTGCTGACAAGTTTGATTTTATGAACATATTTTACGATTCAATTTTTTTGTGCATGAAATGATACCTTTATAATTTTGAGTGCATAAGATGATATCCTGTATAATATAAACTAAAAATATTACTTTTGAAATATTTATCACTTAAAATGTGGTTGTTTAGTGTTTGAAGTTTGTAAATTAAAACAATTGTAAATCATCATTGCTCAACTTCAAAAAGGCTTCATTATTTCATGCTTTGCATTACTTTGAGTGTTTCTTGTATGAATTTTCAATAAAATTTCTTTATCTATTTTAAAGTAGTATTTATTTTTTCAAATATAAGTTGACACAGGTGTATGCGGCTGATTGAAGTTATACAAATACAGTGGAACCCCGCTATTTGTACACAATTCGTTCCAGGAGGCAGTTCGAATGGCGAATTATTTTTTTCACACAAGATACAATGTAAATTGGATTAATCCGTTCCAGACCCACAGGTGGTTGCTTATTTAAACCTGTGAAAAACAAACGTAGGGGAAGGTGCTACAATGAAAAGTGAAAGCGAGGAGTTGTTATTTGATGTTTATCCCGTAACTTCTCTTGAAAGTTTGAAACTGATATTATAACCTATCTTTTGAGAATATTTATCAAATGGCTGGAAGTACTAATGTTGTACCTTTGACCATTTCATGTTGTTCCTTTGACCAGGTCAAAGGTACAACATCTTTTGTATCCAGTAGTTATTATTGAAATAGGCTATTTTATTAATGTTAAACTACATTTTTGCGAAATGTTAGTGATAAAGTGCAATAAATTAAAACATAACACTTAAAATAAATAACTGTGATGAAACTGGCCATGAACCTCCAAAAATTCTGGCTGGCAAAGGTAAACAAGTGGGTGGGATAACTTCGGGTGAGAGAGGGACAACGGTTACGATGATTTGTGCGGCTAGTGCAACAGGTAACACCATACCACCCCTATTTGTTTTCCCAAGGGTTAATTTTAAACCCTTTATGCTGCATGGTGCTCCAACAGGTTCAATAGGGGACGCTAATCCGTCTGGTTGGTCTACAGACGCCATATTTGTAAAATTTCTTAATCATTTTGTAACTCATGTCAAGCCAACTAAAGAAAAACCAGTACTCCTGCTCCTTGATAACCACGAAACGTATGTAAATATTCCTGTTATTGATCTGGCAAGGGCTAATGTTATTGTTCTTATGACTTTTCATCCTCATACCAGCCATAAGATGCAACCACTTGACAGGGGAGTATTCGGCCCCTTCAAAACATTATAATCAGGAAGTAAACAACTGGATGCTCAGTCCGGGTAATGCTGGAAAACCTGTGACTATACACAACATTGCCGAGCTTTCTTGTAATCCTTTCCTTAAGTCTATGACACCGCAGAACATAATGAAGGGTTTCAAAGTGTCGGGTTTTGTACCCTTAAATGAAAACATATTTTCTGATGATGAATGTGTCCAGTGCACTCACTGATAGGCCAATTGAACAGAATGTTGCTTTGGACATCTGTGGGGCAAATACTGCAACTAACCCTTTACCTTTAGCATCCGTAGAAGATCAACCCACAACAAGCCAAGCTCTAAGTTCTTCCAGAACTATCACTAATGATATCACTTTGCCTGTAACAGTCATTTCACCAGAGGTTGTAAGACCACCCAAAAGCAGAGCCAAGAAAGAGAGTAAATCAAGAATATTAACGGACACTCCCGAGAAACAAGCTATTGAAGCAGAAAAAGGCAAATATAAAAGGGAACCTTCAGCAAAAAAAAAAACAAACAACAAAACAGTGAAACAATCTAAACTATCAAAAAAGAATCTCTTTGATACGCCTACCGCGGTAGAAAATAGTTCGGAGAGTGAAGACGATTTTGAGTTTTTTTCCGATGAAAGTGAATTAAACTTTGAAAATGAAATAAGAGTTTAATGACGAGCTTCAATTTGAGGACAAACTGGAAAAAGGTGGTTACATTCTAGTTAACATTTCAACAAAGAAAACATCAAAGTATTTTGTTGCACATGTAATCTCTTTGGAAAATGATACTGCTCAAGTCCAATACCTGAAGAAAACACAAGGAAACAAGTTCATTCAAGAGGACCATTCCACATATGATATTGACCTACAGGATGTTGTCACCAAGCTTCCCAACCCTGCCAAATCAGGTGGATCAGCACGGCAACGAGAATGTTTCAATTTTGGAGTAGATTTTTCATCCTACAAAGTACAATAAGCATTTTTCTTATGTTTTATTAAATGAATAATAAGTTCTAGTTCGTTTTTTTACTTTTATATAACAAACTTTCATATAAGATATATATGTTTTATTTTACCTGTTTTGGTCTGAAAACCATATGCTGGTCAAAGATACAACAGTATGTTGAACCTTTGACCAATGTGTAACAAATTTTCTTTATTAATAAAAAGGGTTTAAAACTTATGAAAAATAAGTTTAAATAATATTGATTCTATAGATAAAATCGTAAAGTACCATATTTGATTAGTCTTTGAATCATTTTAATTTTCCTGTCACTTCAAAAAATTTCAAAGTAAAAACTGGTCAAAGGTACACCACTACCTTCCCCTACATAAAATTATAGATTAATAAAAATTTAACTGCACTTTGCTTGTACTGAGGTGTGAGCTGATGGCATAAGTAGAATGTTAAGAGGAGGAAGAAAAATGGTTGGAAGAAGAGTCCCCTTCCATAAAAACATCAGGTAACATCCCTTCAGGTGTTTTCTCCCTTTCTGCTGTTCCTTTTTTGTCTTTTTGCATTACAAGAATCTTGGTTTTCGTTTCTTTCTCTAAAAACCTGTCCAATGTTGTCTGCCTTTGACGACTCTTCAGAAATTTTCTAAAATGGTCAATAACATTGTCGTTGAACAAGTTAATGCTGTTGACCACAGCAGTGTTGGGATGCCATTTCCCCACCACTCGGTTTTCTCGCAGGGGTAAATAGGAGCCTTGGGGTAACACAGCTCTTTGATTGCTGCAAAGGAAATGCTTTCCTTACTACTTTCCTCCCTTGAGGAAGAAAGTTCTTCAACCACTTCCTTTTGCTGCCCCCCTTAGAAAGTTAAGACTGTCAGTAAAATCTCAAAAAGTATTAAAGCTTAACTTGTTTGGCGTTTTGGATTTCTTTTATTTCCAGACGAGTTCAAAACAGCATATTTCTCGATTTTTTTTTTTTTTTTTTCTTGAAAAGAGCCAAACTGGTTGAATTTTACTTGAAAAGTTGGACGAATGGCGGGGTACCACTGTTGTCATCTTCATTATTTTCTTCCATTAAGAAAGTTTTAAAAACACAGTATGGTGAATGAATCCTTCGGTGCCTCAGCAGTTATTCCGGAGCACAATATATACCTCGTTTCTAAGGAATTTCCTTCGATATGACCAAAATTTGATATTGCTTTTGTCAAATCTCTGGTGTCCCTTTTTTGACCGTCTGCACCAGATATATCTGGCTCTAATGTTTGAAATCTGTAAGTTTAAAAACGCGCGTATTTGGAAGCTTCGGGATATAAAAGTATTAATTTACTATTTTCAAAACATGCTAAATTTAATTTTAAAAACTGAATGGTAACTGGATCAGATTCCGGAATCATGACGGGTAATTCGGATTCGAATTTTCCGAAAAAAATTTCAATTTAATAATATTTTAAGATTACCTTGACGAATAACCATATGCTTCTCTATCCAACTTCAGACGAGCAATGTATGTAGTATTTTAACCCTTTAATAAGTGTTTGCAACGTAAAATTCTGTTGCCCAGTGATGTATCTAAAAGCGTGTGCAAGGTAATATTCTGCTACCAAATTCCAAAAGCATGAAGAAAAGAGCTTGCACTTTTCGAACAGCCTTCAGCAAAAGCAGCTCCGGAATTTAGCTATTCTCGCGCTGTTAGATGCATCACTGGGCAACAGAAGTTTACGTCGCAAACGCTTAAAGGGTTAAAAAACTTGAGTGATATTTTCGGAAGAAGTCGAATTCTCATGATTCTGATCTGAAATTTCCGAAAATTAAATTAAAAAAAGACCCGGTTTTCCAGAATAGTTTTAATTCACTAATCTTTGATTTCTTTAACGAATACCGTAATTATCAGTAAATAGTCCACAGGAAGAAAAATTAAAAGTTCGGTGTATAGCCCGTATCGTTGTATAACCCGCACCCAGAGCAAAAACAATCTGTAAGGTACACTGACTCCCTCCAAGCTTTATATATGGAAGGGATTGCAATTTTTTTTTTGAAGGGAGAAAAACAGCAACATTATTTGGGTACATACACTCCACCTCCCGAAATGTGTGTGCTTATTTGTGTTCTTTTTAACCAACTTGCAAAAGGAAGACTCATCAATTCATACCGTATGTTTTTTGAAAATGTACTTATTTACTTTTATTATTTTTTAATAAATAACTAAAAATACAGTCCAATATTATTTCCATAAATATATATTATGATTGATGTTACATTTTCAAACATTGTCCATAATGCATACCTTTGCTTTTCTACGTGCCCCCCCCCCCCCTGAAGAATCGTAGATTATACTACACAAACAATAACTATACAGTATTTTTAGGACTTAATTTTTTTCCAACTGTTTTTTTTTTTTTTTTCATAATTGTTACCAGTTTTCTAAAAATAATCATTAAGAACCAACATCAAATTTATAAATCTACTTATTTTTCAACCTTTATTTAATTACTTCATTTATTTTTTACTTTTCTTTATTTTTAATGATATTTTTACAATACATTAAATCTTCTTTGGTGCTTTTTTTAATTTTCACTTTAACAGGAAAGTAGGCTAAAAAGGAACAGTATTAAAAAGTAACAGTTATGGACTTACTATATTATCTTCTTCCTTTCAAAGATATGAGGCTTTGAAGATGACTGCTGTTTACTTCTTAAACTTCTACCCCATCTCCTCGGAAATAAATATTTAGATAAACATACTTGGCTACTCCTTCCTTCTAAATCACTGATCTTCCAATAGTCCGTTTATTTCTAACCTAAATCCACAAAAGAAACTAAAAAACTAAAACATTTAAATCATTCTTTTTATATTTTACAGCAACACTTAAAAACATTTTTTACTTCTGATAGCTGCATTACATTCAGTCGATTTCTGTTACAATTCATTTAGTGGGATCAGTAATTCATCACTTTGAAACAAAATTTCTAACACATCGGTTAATCACGATTAAAATACGATGTAAAAGTAAAAATACGAACAGGAAACGAAAAATATATGATCTTCACATGAAAATGTTGATGATCTTGCTCTAGGGGAGTCTTAGCTTTATAATGGTATAAAAACAGTTCTCTGTGCTACTAGTAAATGTTCACTGACAAAAATTTAAAGGACATAAAAGCGTTTGAGTATTAAAATATATGTCCGATTGCTTAAAACGTGTCTTGAAATACACTCCGCCATGTATCGAAATACTATTTTTCAAGGAATTAATCAAATAGTCTGGAGTATTTCACTTTGTGTTATTTACGTAATATTCGCCGTTATTCTTACTACCCACCCTAAGAGGCCGTTCCGTTGACGGGAGGGAAGAAACGTTGCCTGACCCCTCTTCCTGATCAAATATCCATAAAAACAAAACAAAATAGAAAAATAACATTAATAAATCAAGATAACATTTCACTAGTCTTGAAAACTAATAGGGTGCTTTCTAAAGGAGAAACTAGAGGTCGCTACTCGCTATTGGCGACTAACAATTTTTATTGGGTTGCAAGTCGCCAAGACTGGAGACTCGCAGTTTATGATCACTTGGCCATTAATAATAGCTATCAATTAAAGCCGCAAAACGCAAAAACGAACCTTTTTTGAAATACTTCTTGAAACTTATTTTTTAATATTAGAAAACTTTTACGCAAGGGAAATGACAAATTTATTCTTTTGGAAAAAGTTTGCAATTTATTATATTTTTTAAATACGACTTTTGGGCAATTTTGTGACAAGGTATATGTATGTACACGTTTGTGTGCAAAATGAGGCTCCTGTTGGGAAAGGAGGATTAGTTTAAAACATGGTTCTAAGTAGCGACCAACAGTGTGTAAGTGGCGACTAACTTTTTTTGGGTTTACTCGTCATTGACCACCATCAAATTTTTTTAGTCTCCAGCATTAGGGCTTTCACACCAAAGACGACAGATACATTTTGCCTCCGTCGTAATACAATAGGCTGTTGCTATGGTGATCAAATTAACAACGATGGCACAATCAACAAACCACGATTGTCTAAGGCAGGGGTCTCCAAACTACGGCCCGAGGGCCACATCCGGCCCGCGGACAAATTTTGTCCGGCCCGCGGAGAGCTAACATACTTGAAAGAAAACTCCTTCTAGAGAACATATTTATTTTTTATAGCAAATTAAATTAAGTTTACTGAAGTAATCTATTTTTATGTTGAATAATTATTAATATGACATCTACATTGATATGGTCATGGGCTAACTACTCATAACATTGTTGTAGGTTATTATTTACTAACTAACAAATTATTGAAATGAATCCAACTAACATTTTATACATTTTAAATGAAAAAATAACTTATAACAAGCATAACGACATATGAAATACTAATGAGATTTATGTAATTGAGATTTTCCACTGACAATAGTTTGTAGTTGTGGACTAATTTTACTTGTACCAATTATTAAAAGAGATTTAAGATGCTCATCAGTTAATTTAGATCTGTAAACATTTTTTGTGTACTTCATTTTGGAAAAGGTCTTCTCACACAAATAAGTAGTACCAAAAACAGAAAACAGCCCACGAGCAAATTTATGCAAATTATCAAATTGTGTCAGTGGAAGACACTTATAAAATTCCAACAAAGATAAGTTTTGATATTTGTTCTTAATTATATCACTGAACTGTAGATCAATCATTTCCATTTGAAGTTCCGGGGCTAGGGTTTCAATGTCAGTATCAAAAGGATTCTGAAAAATTTTAATTTGATTCGCAATGGCATCAAAGTCCGAGAAACGAGTATCAAAATTTATTTTCAAAGCACTCAAAGTTTCGATTGCAAAATCGATAGGAAACTCGGTCTCAGTGGTGTGGCTAAATATTTCACATGTTTTAAAATGTGAAAAACATTTACTTCGTAGTTGTGATTGAAACAGTATCAATTTCTTCCGGAATGATTTGATATTATTGTATAAATCAGGAAGATGCTGGTTTTCTCCTTGCAATCTCAAATTCAGTTCGTTCACATGTTTTGTCAAATCAACATAGAATGCTAACTTCCACAGCCATGCGTTGTTTTGCAATTCAGTAAGAGGGCGATGCTTTTCATTCAAAAAAAATTCGATCACTGCTCGAAGTTCAAAAAAGCGCTGAAGGACTTTCCCACAACTAAGCCAACGTACGGCAGTATGATAAGGTAAGTCATTTTCTCCAATCTCTTTAATAAATTGTACGAATTGTCGGTGATTCAGCCCAAAAGATCTGATAAAATTAACAGTTGATATGACTGGTTTCAGAACTTCAGACATATCCAAACATTTTCCGCACAAAGACTGTTGATGAATGATTACAATGTAAGACTATTGGTTTTGAACCACCGTCATTTTCTACAGCCTTTGACACAAGAGCGACCACTCCTTTATCTTTCCCACTCATGTTTTTGCCTCCATCAGTTGTAATACATTTCAAGTTTTTCCATCGAAGGTTCTTTTGCTTAATGGCCATTTCAACTCCTTTAAAAATATCTGAACCAGTAGTTGTGCCATGAATACTATACATATCAAGAAGTTCTTCATGCACTTCATAGCTTTTATCTACTCCTCGAATATAAATCAACACATGAGCAGTATCTGACACATCCGTTGACTCATCCAAGGCCAAAGAAAACCACTCAACATGTCCATTTTTGTTGAACAGTTGAGAGGATATATTTTCAGCGATGTCTTCTACCCTTCGAGCCACAGTGTTTGCTGACATACTGACAGTTTTTATTAAATTTACCTTTTCAGGGCACATTTCTTCGGCTACTGCGATTATGCATTCTTTGACCATTTCTCCATCGGTGAATGGTTTTCCACGTTTTGCAATTTCAAGAGCCACACGAAAGCTGGCACGAGTTGCAGCCTCTTGTTCAGTTTTGAGTTTTGTAAATAAATATTTCTGCGATTTCAATCCGCGCTTCATAGCTTCGAATTTTTCTGTCCGCAAACTTCCTGTATATTTTGAGTAATTTTGAAAATGTTTTGCTTCATAATGACGTTTAATGTTATATTCTTTGAGAACGGCTATGCTTTCATTGCAAATCAAACATAGCGCCTTGTTACTGGACTCAATTACGAAATACTGAATGTTCCACTGATCTTTGAATTTTCTGCATTCACTATCAATTTTTCGCTTCTTTTCCATTCTACTAAATCACACACAAAAGCAACAATTCAAATAAAAATATTGTTACAAAGATGTCTTAAACTTAAACACGCACAAACACGTTTTAAGGAGGTACGCACTATTTTATTTCACAGCAGTGTCATAGGAACTGACTTGTGGTTGCGCCACTAGCCTTCTTATATATTTCACTTACTGCCATCTAGAAGTGAGTGGAAGACACCAGAACTTTATCGAACCAACGAGATTATTCTGTAAGTGCTATTAGCGCCATCTGTTAGGGATAGAAGGTACTACCTATTTCTGCTTGTGTCCACCAGATGTCCTGTCACGTTACTCCTCATGGCTCGCTCGTACTCTACGACTAATCTAGAAATTACAGATAATGACAGGAAAATTAATAATATGCAGTGTTGCCGTTTTGCGGACTTTAGTTCGATTTGCAGCCTTTTTTAAACGTGGCGTACTTTTTCGGACTTTTTTTTTCATGTAAAAAAATACTCATTCGTTACTTGAGTACTCGTTAGGAACCGAAGTAACGATTACTGAAGAAAAAAGTAATCAATGATTACTTGTGTATTTCATTACTTTTGTAATCAATGATTACTATGGCGATACGATGCGGGTACCCCATTATAACGGATACCCATACGATACAGAAAATACATCAGCTTCCCCGTCGCTAATGGCATCTGGCAAAAAAGTAATCATATTTTACACCACTAGTGGACTGATTCAACTTTTTACCACCGGCAACAATTAATGATAATATGGTTTTGGCCCTTGGAATTTACTGGAGTAATCAATATGGCCCTAAGGCTGGAAAGTTTGGAGACCCCTGGTCTAAGGGAAAGTCACTTTTGAAGACGCAGTAAAGAACGCCAATCAGCAAATATGAGGGCGTGGTTTCTAAGTTATATACAACCAATGGACGTCCTGGAAAGTTTCGTTGCTGTTGCTTGCCGTTGTTGCGGTTAGTCTGAATGCACCCGGTTCTGTTGACTGGGGGAAGACACCTTGCTAATTTCGTTTATTTTTTGAAATCTCCCTTTCTAAGCCCCCGAATATCGATAAAAACATACCAAAAAGAATAGAAAAATGATGTTTATAAATCAAGATAACATTTCACTATTCTTGAAAACTGATATTATATCTGGGAAATATATCTTGATTTCAAAGGCAAAATAGCGAATAGTACATTGAGATCCTCAGTTCCTAATGAAAGACTAAGGTTTGAGCAAAAACTAATCAAGTACTCTTAGATATCCGCGACTGTGCAAGAATCTGTTGAAAAAATGCATTTAATATATCTATTGCATTAATTTATATACGCTTCTCTCTTAGTAAGACATTTAAGTTTATTTAACAGAAATGACTGAATCTAATACAAACTGTTGTATGGTTCCAGCATGAATTTTTTTAATGTCCGTCGTATTTTCTCTTTCATTTAATGTTTTAGATCAACAATTGCCCGCAAATAATCAACGTCAGGCAGATATGCTTTAAGCTTCTATGAAATTTGTCTCCCCCCCCCCCCCACATAACTGCACAAATTCTGAAAAAGTATATTAGATGCCATGTGATGGTGTAAGATTCGAAAACACTACTCTGGTCACTTCAGACAGTTAAATTTGCTTAAGTTATCACAGTAAAGACAATTAACTTTGCTTAACTTATCACAGTAAAGACAATTAAATTTGCTTAAGTTATCACAGTAAAGACAATTAAATTTGCTTAAGTTATCACATTAAAGACAGTTAAATTTGCTTAAGTTATCACATTAAAGACAGTTAAATTTGCTTAAGTTATCACAGTAAAGACAGTTAAATTTGCTTAAGTTATCACAGTAAAAACAGTTAAATTTTCTTAAGTTATCCCGGTAAAGACAGTTAAATTTGCTACGGTATTAAATTACGTAAAAGCTTCAGGTTTTTCCGAGTTTCTTACAAATGAAATTCCTAATTTTACAGGCAATTTAACTTCTTACTTAATTTGTTAAAATGAATTTTTCTAAATTCCTACCTCATGTTATTTTATTCATTTTTTGCAAGTCGATACATTTATAATTTTGAAATTAGTCAATAAAGTAGCCTTGTAAAATTACTTCAAAGCATTCATAATTGTTGAAAACTCTCGTTTACGTTCTCCTTAAATCAGTGTAAATTTTTATTTCTAGTCGGGCTGCTGTTGGCTTCTGCCAATTGCAGACCTAGCGCGTTCCCCACCGACATTGGTACCATCTCGTTTGAGCGGCACCACAATGAATGTGGTACCATCGCCGCAACCAATGGAAATTGTCGCGCATAATTTTTAAGCAAACATCATCGTTTTCGAAAAAGATTAAAATTTAGGAATACTTTAAAACAATTTTAAGCTCCCGAGATCCGAACAATATAAAATACACATATTCTCTCAACTATTAGTTTCTCTGAACAATTGGGCATTAAAAGTGATGTTTTTCAAAAAATTAATAAAATTGAGTTTTTAAATTTTTTCTGGGGGCACATCCATTTGAATGTATGTTGAGGTCATAACTACAGTAGAACTATGCGATACTTACACAAAAATAGATAAACAAAAAATTTTATTCATTACTTATAACATAAGAAAAGAGATCAAACTTGTATAAAAATCCTAGAACAATATTAAAAAAGAAAAAAAAAATGTGAAAATCAAAACCGCGAGAGCGCCGAATTCCAACTTGACTCGTGTTCTTTGCCATATTGTAAGCAAATAAACTACCGTTTCCGAATTCTCAAAGTTAAAAAGGGATTTCCTATTCCTCCTTTATAATTCCAGTCCAGAGGTCTCGCTTGCTAAAATAAAATCTGTCGCAACAGGGAGAAAAAGCAAGACATTCATTTTTTTGGATGCCAGGTCTCAGGAGAATAATCATGCTAAGGGATATATTCTGATTATAAAGATGGGCCACTCGAAGTACAGTAACAATCTTCTTCGGGGAGGATACCTAAACCCTTAAAAGGATTATTTGTCTGAGAGATTGGTGCCATTAAGATTAAGCTCTTAGAGAACATACGAAAATAAATGTTTTTGAAGCTTAAGGAAACGTTAAAAGATGTCCAATAGCTTAGTAAAAATTAGAATTTCCATTAACTACACCAATGTTTCAGAAACGTTCGATATTCGAGCATCCCTTGTTATAATTTTCGCAATGCTAAGTACCACTCGTCAAAATATATATTTATGTATATACATACATTTTTTTTTTAAATCAAAATTATTTTTCAATTTTTTAATGCATAAAGAAATAATAAACGAAAGAAATAAATTAATCAATTAAATTCGTTCATAATAAAATATATAAGTAAAATTATATCATGTATAGCATTTATTAAAATCAATAAGAAGGTTGAAATTGTATATATGGTTAAAATTATTATTATAATGCGTCATCACTTTTTTTGTTAAAACAGGATACGCATGTTCAATTAGCACACAGAATGATGTTAAAGTTACACATTTTATACTTGATATAAAAATGGACATTACAGCACTTCAATACTTTTGTTCAAATAAAGAAAAGAATTCTCCAGGTTCATTTGTAAATTCGAAATGCTGCGTTAAACGTTACTGAGTATCAGCATCACTTTTACCCTTCGAACGTGCTATAATTAAGAAAGGGGGGAAATAAGTCAACATCTCCATAACAATCTATTTTTACTAACTTAATTTTGCTATGGTATCGTTTACTTTACCTTTAACCCCTAAACGGTCGGGTAACTTTCAAGAAAACGGTCATAAAAGTGCCTTTTTTTTTAATCCCTGAAACTTACATAAAAATATGTATATGAACAATATATATATTCATTTTTAATTTTTGATTTGTTTTCATTTTGAAATTTTAAACACTCCAGCCCGGAAATATCGCGGGAGCGAGAAATAGGAGGCGAAACCTCAGCCCGTCATTTTCACGGGAGCAACAGGGAAAGTGTTAATATAAACAATGAAGTTTCTTTACATTGTAACGATAAGTCGGTATAATCTAAAACAGACGTTTACCCTGTGTTTTTCAGCCCGGCGAGCCGCGTGCTCGTACGAAACTCTTTCCGTACCCTCGGTGGTATGCGTAACACACTTTCGGAAACACTAAGTTACTATTAGTTGATACATTGCTGTGAAAAAGTGTAATTCTTTTTAAAAACATTTTATCTATAGCCTTTAAGTACTTCACTTTAATTTTCATGACAGAAAACCCACACATTGCGTGTGCACCGAGTCGTCCTCATTTACTTTTTTCCTCAGATGTGGAGAGAACGGAATATGCGTGTTAGCAGCATAGTACGGAAGCAGTTACATATTTAGTTTGAACTAAAACAAATATGGTATAAACCTATTTTTTTTTCACTTGGCTCGACATGCTCGGAATTTATCTTGGAAAGAATGCTATTCAAGAACTACAAGATTTAATTTCTCATATTAGTTTAAATGCTATTTTTTCGCAATTTTACAAAATCTTTGAAATGAAAGAAAATGTCTTTCAAATGAAATTTAAAGTGGTGATTATGAAACTAACGGCAGCTGAAGAAAAGGGTGAACATTACTCCAAACCTTAAATTCAGAAATCTTTTGAAAATATATTTTATGTATAGTTGTTATTCGGTGCCATAATTCCTTAACTTTAATAATAAAATATCAGCAAATAAATTTTCAAACAAATTGTACATTAACTTTTAGAATAACATTACATATTTTGTAAATCAAAAAAAAATTTGCAGAAATATTATTTATTCGCGTTAAAGTCAAAGTTACCTAATAGTTTTTAAACTGTTTACATAAAACCTAACGATATTTCTAAGAAATACGAAGAAAAACCCAGCAGAAAATACTTATAAAAAAGAAGAAAAAATTTGAATAAATAATTTTGAGTAATCGTTTCATCTTTTGAAGAGCTAACAAAACATGAGGTACAGAAAACATCCGCAGTTGGCACTACAAAGTATGCAATAATTTGATTATCACATTAAAACTAGACGGTACAAATGAAAGTTATACAAAAGTATAATTTTAAAAATTACATAATTAAAACAGAAAGTAAAAGCAACACAAATTCCGCAATTCATTTACGTTTTTATCAGAGGTGCTCAGTAGTTTCGGAACCGACTGAATCTCCCCCGCAGAATAAAATCTGCAGCTTCTACGACCCAGTTACTCGATTCCTAGTCCCACTGACCTGATCAAGAATCACATGAATTTGGCACAAACATCACTCCAGTTCAGCTTACATGGAAATACTCTACTTTCATAATATTTTTATCGAAATCATACATAAATAATGTAGAAATCATTGAACTGAAATCAATGCAAATTACAAGGACAATCGTCTTACAGAATTCCTGTACTCTTCTCCATGAACAAGTCCTTCTTTTCCTTCCTTTTACAATGACAAAGAATTTTCCATTTATATCTTCCTTTCTTTCTCACATGTAAAGAAAGATCAACCTTCACAGAAGGATAGATTTTGAAAAAAATTAACTGGAGCTCGTTATTTTAAAATTAATTTAAAGCATTTTAAAAACATAAAGAAAGAATTTTTTTCTGTTAAGAGAAGTTTTTTTTTCGTCCCCTCTGAACAGTGGAAAAAATTAAAGGCTTGTAATAAAGCTTTCTTCCAAGTATTTTTTGAATAATTTAACACAGCTACCAGCCATAATAGCATGCCTCCTGTTCCATAGAGACTTTTCGCAAAATTACTGGAACATAAAGTGCATATTCAATACGTATTCGATTCACATCCAGTCTATTACAACACATAACATAATTATTTAAGCACTTTTTTTTTTTTTTTTTGCATTTCACCACAGTAAAATTTTAAAACATTAGTGAGCAGAAAGATTGATTTTTAAAATCTTACTTGAGCTCCATACTATAAAAAATTAATTTTAAGCGTTTTAAAAATGTAAAGGCTATTTTTTTTTTTTTTTAGGTAGCGTAATCAAGAAAACCATTTTCATAGAAGATAAAGAAAGGAATCTTTTTTTTTTTTTTTTTTTTTGCTTTTCACCACAATAAAATTTTAACACATTAGGGAGCAGATGGATTGATTTTTAAAATTTACTTGATCTCCATACTTAAAAAAAATTATTGTAAGCGTTTCAAAAACATAAAGGCTATTATTTTAGGTAGCGTTATTAAGAAAACCTTTTTCAAAGAAGTTAAAGAAAGGAATCTTTTTTTCTATTAAGAGAGGTTTTTTTTTCGTCCCCTCTGAACACTGGAAAAATTGAAGGCTTATAATAAAGCCTTCTTCCTAGCATTTTTTGATTAATTTAACACAGCTACCAGCCATAATAACATGCCTCCTTTTCAGGCTTGGAGTAATCGCGATTACGTAATCGTAATCTCCTGTAATCGATTACATTTTGGCAAAATCGAAATCGTAATCGTAATCTAACAATGGCATATTCTTATAATCATAATCGAAATTGAGTAATCCCTTTTCTTACGTAATTTTAATCGTAATCTAAAGGAAACAATCTGTAATCCCGTATTAAATCAAAAATTTTATCAAAAATCATAAATTTTTAATTTGCGACACTGTTGCAAAAATGAGATTTGTATGCATAATATTTTCTAATGTCTCGCTAATCTAATCGTAATCAAAATTGTAATAGGTTATCATAATCGCAATTGATTGCATTTTTTAACGACTGTAATCGCTGCCGTAATCGTAATTACTTTTTGGCAAAGGATTACAATCGTAATCATAATCTCTCAATTTTTTTCTTTGTAATCGTAATCGATTAGGTTTCTTCGTAATAGACTCCAAGCCTGCTCCTGTTTTCCATAGAGACATTTTCGCGAAATAAAGTGCATATTCATTACGTACTCGATTCACATCGAGTCTATTACAACACATAATATAGTTATTTAAACACTTTTTCTTTTCTTTTCACCACAATAAATTTTAAAATATTAGTGAGCAGATTGATTGATTTTTAAAAGTTACTTGGTATACGGACTATACGCGAGGACTATGCACTACACTGTTAAAAATTTCCGTAAGAAAATAGTTAAATAACCATTTATTTGATTGTTATTTTATCATATTTAATTACAACAGTTGAATAACCATTAAAAGATGGTACGCAAACCGCTGATTGCGAAAAAAGTCGTTTATTCTCTGTTTATCCTAAAGAACGTTTAACTAACCGTAATTTTCAAGCTCTCAATAAGAATCGGGCGTCCATCTTTGTTGCGAAACCTTACCGGTCGTACGTTGTTGTTAAAATGTGAATAAAGACTTATCAGTTAAAATCTGGATGTGTATATAAAAAAAAGAAGAAAAAAAGTGGCTTAAGCAGTGGTTACTAAATAGAAACACATACACACGTAAATCAAAAATTGGAGACATCGGATTCCCGAACTGTTTGCGAATGAGCGAACCCATCATTTGAGCTGCTGAAGCTTGTTTGTATTTTAATTTTTGCAGCAAATAAAATGATTTTCGTCAATATACAATACATTTAGACCAAAAATGACTTCGGATCCAATCAAAAACTGAAATCTCAATATTTTAAGACAGTTTGCCGGTTGGAAAAGAAGATTTATTGATAAATAAACGGCCGTTTTAAGTGGTGTAGATGGCCGAATGACTAGAGCGCAAGGTTGGTATCCCATACTGCCGGGTTCGATTCCCGCACGCTTCGTTTACGGTTTGTACGCCTCGAAATGGTTCAAAAACGATAAAAATTTAGTTTTGAAACCATTTTTAAATGGTTATAAAACCGTAAACTTTCGTATTTACGGCCTTTTAACAAAGCTGATTGGAAATGGTTTAGGTCCCGTAAAGATAGAACAATGTGCCAAACCGTAAATTTAACAGTGAATTAGATGGACAGACTGCTGCCGGTTATTTAACCGTAATTTCATGGAAATTTCTAACAGTGTAAAAGCAGTGACTCCCAACCATTTTTTACCTTACGAACCCCTTCTAAGATGCGAAAGAAAACGGAAAACCCCTTCTGTAGTAGTTAGTAACGAATAACAAGACAATAAAATTTGCTAGCTCGATTATTTTCCATATTGCGCAATAGTTCATAACAAGAAATGAAAACATAATTTCAAAACATCTAAGTTTAAGTAAAACGTAAAATTACTTTTTATTATTATTTGTTCTTTTTGAATTATTAATAGGGCAGTAAACATATGTATTCACAAAAAAAGAACTAAAATTAAGTTTGAACTAAAATTAAGTACTTTTAAAGGTGCTTAATTTTTAAAAAGAAAATTAAGGAATTTTTAAGGACTTTTAAGGACCATGAGAAATCCTGTTATTTATTTTTGTAAATACCAACGATCAGGAGCAGTAACTTTTTTGACTTGCTCCTCTTCGACTTTTGAGTAGTTTCTCCGACTCCGCTCCAGCTTCGCTCCATGCTCCATACAGTTTTCATGAGAATATTCGCTTTTATTGATCAACAGTTGTATTAAAAAATACGTGATAAAACAAGGGTCACGCCAGAGGAAATTCTGGTCCGTCTTCGAACAGTTTACAAAATTCCAACTACGCAAAACGGACCCTTTACAAAATTCCAATTAATCAAAACGGACCCTTTACAAAATTCCAATTAATCAAAACGGACCCTTCACAAAATTCTAATTAATCAAAACGGACCCTTCACAAAATTCCAAGCTTCCAAATCTTACTTTTCGCACCATTACTTATTATAAAAGAAGCAACTAATAAAATTTTCCATCATTATATCTTTGAATTTTCAATGTTCACGAAATTAGTTGATTTTTAACAAAAATCTCTTTAAAACTCAAAAGAAACGGACCCTGTTAAAAAGAAAAGGCATTTCCAGACAGTTTCTCTCTTAATTATATTCAATATTTCTCATACACTGTGTTGAGAAAAGAATTAGGCCCCGTAAAAAATGAAACCGGAACTAGAAAACTGGGCATACTGATGTCATATGACTTATGTAAATTATCAGTAAGGGCCAAATGATTCGCGGTGAAATTTTAAAATATCTGAAATGCTAAGAAAAGAAATTAATAAAAATAGTGTGATCTCATCACCGGCATTAAATATTCACTACGCAATAAATTGAAAAATAAACTTTAACAAGAAGTTCTGTCTAGAACTATACGAGCCTACTTTCCCGAATACACCAGTTTCAAATTTATAATCTAGCCATCTCTCTCTCTCTTTCTCGTTTAGCTTAAGTTCTTAATTGCTTCAGATATACATTTTTCAACGGTTAATACATGTTCATTTAATTCATTCATTTATTCAGTCATTCATGTATTTATTCACTCAGTTATTAATTCATTCTTTTGCTTATTGATTTAGTCATTCATTAATTCAAAAATATTCTTGAAAATCTCGATCAAAAAATTTCATAGGAAAATAGGCTCCTTAGTTCTGGGTGAAATTTCTATCTGTACATGTTCTACGTCATAAGAGCTTTCCGATAAAGTTTGTTCCAAGCAAATCGGTCTGTTAGATCAGGAATTATATAGGATTGAAATTTCCCCGTAGGCGGTATGTTCATTTTTTTTTGAACTGTTCAAAAATGAACAAAAATTGTTCAAATCAATATCTCACGCCAAGAACTTCTTCCAGTGAGCTTGTTCATTGGAACTTGGATCTTGTACTCAGAGTTTACATAATTTGTTTCATTTTCGCCCATAGGCGTTAATGTTAAAAAATTTTGAACTGTTCAAATCAAAAAGTAAAATATGGAAATGAGATGTCCTCGCCGAGATCTTTCGAATGCAAAAAGAATTTTTCGAATCGGATAATTCGTTCAAACGTTATTAGGGGGGGGGGGGACAGACCAACAGACAGACCGACAGACCCACTTTTTCCCCATCTCAATACCCTACTTTCAAATGTTTTATTTTTCAATCTTTATTTAATTACTTCACTTATTTTTGACTTTTCTTTATTTCTAACGATACTTTCACGATACCATTAAGCCTTCTTTCATGCTTTATTATTATTATCTTATTTTTACGGGAAAGTAGGCTAAAAAGGAGCAGAGAAACACAACAGGTTTTCTTGCTCCTGCTCCGCTCCCACTTTCGAGAAAACTCACGTTATTCCATTGTTCATGTAAAGCGCTAGGGTGCGCTCTGTTCTGATCCGCTCCACATTCCTGGTAAATAAATTTGTTTATTTATTTTTTTTTTTTTCTGTCTAATATCTCCTAGATCAGGGGTCCCCAACCCTATGCCCGCGGGCACCGTCGCGCCCGTCGATTGGTCTAGGTGCACCCGCTGCTTGTGCCCAACAATAAAATATTTCAGTTTTCTATTTGGAATCTAGAGTAGATAAATAAAGGGCCATATAACTATGAATAACCCTATAATGATAAATGACAATGAATAGCATAAAATCAAAATATAGATAATGGCTTACAGATGAACACATTGACGAGCAGGAATTCCATCATATTCTCCCAATTATGAAGCGCTGGCCAGTGAAATGCAATACCAAAGATCACATTGACTTTATATTTTATAAATATTTTTAATATTTCGTATGCTTTGCTTGCAATTTAATAGTCATCTGTTTTACACAAGAATATTAATACTAATTATATTTATATGTTAAATTAATTTTTGAAACTAAATTTTTTGTGCATTATATGTAGTGTGAATTATTAACTACGAGTATGTCTACCAACTATAAATTTATCTTGAAAAAATAAATGGTGCCCGCCATTCGACTGATATTCTGGCATGTGCTCTTAGGTGCAAAAAGGTTAGGACCCCTGTCCTAGGTAATTGTAACAACTGACTACTTCTAATTACCCTGCACATTCGCCGGAAAAGAAGTATTCACCGGATATCTGTTTCATCACTTACTTAGTACATTCAACTAAGGAGCAGCCCAAGGAGCATTTCGCCGTAACTTGCGTCCAAAAGTTCAAAGCATTTTTCGCCTTGAAAAAGAGATTACTTGTGTAACCTCGAGACAAGTGCATACAGTATACTTCGTAATTTGTGATGTAGTTTTCTCATTATACATTGCATACAGGAAGCGAAATTATCAACACAAGCAGTAATCCAAGACAGCCCCACAACCCCCCCCCCCCCTACCTCGCTCCCGGGGGAGGGCATCCCTGTGCTAACAGGGAGGGAGGTTGGATGAGAAAGTAATCCTAGACAGAGGACAACCACGTCAGAGCCCCCGCTCCCCTCCTCGAGGGGGAAGGGGAACAGTACCCAGTTCCCTTCAGCAGCTGCACCACCAGATGGCGTGACTTCAAGACAAAAACACAAACTTTTCGTAAGCCAGATGCTCTATTAGAACTATCTGTAGCTGCTAGTGTTGTTATTGAAACATTCATAATGATAATATTCTCTTTAAATTTAATGCTCTGTAAATAAGTCAATGTAAGCAATTAGTTTTAATTAAATGTTCTTTTTTCTTTCATCAATAAGCAGTTATAATTTGGTAGTGCTTGCCTCCTCACGGAAATTAGCATAAAGATAGGAGAAAACAGACAAGAATTCGAAGGTGAGTCGAACTTTTGTATTTTTCCATTTACAGCTCAACTCGAAAATTAGAAAATTAGATTTAGACCGAGAATTGCAATTTGTGTAACATCTGGCATCAGACCGATTTTTTAAATATCCGGTATGTCATCCAGCCACTGCACGGAGTATCCCATTATCCGGCAATGTCTCAGTTTATTTTTTAAAGTTAAATTGATATGCTTCGAAAATGTCTAAATTAAAAACTTGCTACTCATTTGAAAGATGTAGGGTGTTTAATGTATGTATAACCATCAAAGACGGATATCCGGTAAGTATCCGGCTGACAAGGAGCACTGGCTAATCGATATCCGAAAAAAATCAGTATCAGATGTATTCTTAATACTGACCTTGCCCCCCCCCCCCAAAAAAAAAAAAAAAAAAACTTGGGTGCACTCTGTTCTCAGACGAATACAAGCAAATTGGAAGTATTGTAAATTCCTCTACAAGGCCAATCATTTTAAAAAATGGAAATAAAAAAAACATGGTTTCTTAAAAAATTTCATATTTTTCAGATTAAAAAAAAATAATTTAAACAAACAAAAACATGAGTGTGTTTTTCGCTTGAGTGGAGACGAATCTAACACCCTGTATATTAGCTATATATGTAAATATGCATATGAAATCAAGAAAAATAGACTAGAAGCTAAACAAATGAGGTATACAAGGTTATATAAATTATGCAAGTTAAAAATAAGCAGTGAAATTTCGTTATTCGTTACAAAAAACTCCAAGGAACCGGAAAAATACTTCGCTTGGAATGTTCGTTACAAGAGAATATGCGCAATCCTAATGGCGTTTGAAACAAGACAGAATATTTCGATGTAACTGATATTTCATTATATCGGTATTCGCTGAAACGAGATTTCACTGTAATAAAACTTCGATTGATAGTTTCACATGGGATAATTTACATGAGCGGATTTAGGTCTCAGGGATCATTCATAAATGATGTCGCGCTTCGAGGGGGGAGGGGGGTTCGTGAAATTGTGACAAAGTGTGACAAGTAATGGGGGTAACAAGAAGTGTGACATCATACTTTATGCAACATAGCGTGACATGTGACAAAGGGGGGAGGTGGGTCCGCTGAAGTGTGACATATGGTGACAAAGGGGGGAGGGGGTCAAATTTATGGGAAAAAAGCGTGACATCATTTATGAACTACCCCTTAGACCCTTTGAAGGGGGGGGGGGGAGTATTTTTAAATATACCGTAATTGTAGGCTGTACTGTTTTTAGAAAGTTAGCTTAAAAGCAATTTTAAAATGGAAGGGGGGAATGCTCCCCATGCCCCCATAAATCCACCGTAGATTCATTCATTCCGAACAATTTACACTGGAAAACGATGAATGCGGGATCAGTACAAAACAAGGCGATACCTTCAAACCGTTATAACAAGATACATATGAAAAAAACGATAGACCGGGGCTATAGTGTATAGAAAACCATATTTAACAAAATCGAAAATGTGTTTAAGCATGGAATTTATTCTTTTGGGCTTAAACAGCTTCGTGCATATATCACGATTTTTCAAACTCTTAATTAAAGTAAGCACAAATGAAAAAAAAAAAAAGATTTTCAAACGCAATAGTAAACCATGAGTTTTTTGACTTTGAGTTTTGTGAACTTTTTTTGCAGTTTGCACGTTTTTGCGGCATATACTTCAAAATAAATAAGTAAAAAAAAAAGAATGATTAGTAAAAAATAAATAAGTAGGTGAAGAATAAATATCATTAGCACTAATAGCATAGGCACCCACCCCCCGGCAAAAAATATTGTTGCGTTGTCTAAACATGTAGTTTTGTAGTTTTTTTTTTTGTTGTTGTTTTTCAGCTGTACAAGAAAAAAGAGAAATTAAATTTTATTTGTTTGGAATAACTGGTACAGCAAACCACATTAATAACACTTATGATATCTTGAAAATCCACCAATAAAATTGTATAATTCGACCATATGTATTTTTCCAAAACTATTAACTCGTTTTGGGTGTCACTCCCAACGCCCCAAAAAACGTATCCACGCGTGGCTTACCCCCTCCCCCCGTAGTGACGCTACAGTAAATTAATAAAAATAAATGAATAAATGAATTTCTCAATTTGTGCGCATAACCAGTGTGTGAGTAATCGGCAAGTTTTTAAAAGAATGCTTTCGCTCTGCATGTAGATTATTAATAATAAGTTTTTTATTGGTTATGTCATAAAAATTACAAAAGAAAATTAATAATACCAGTAAACAGAAACAATAATTAACTCAGAGAATATGTTTTTTGAACCGCCTAAAGTAGGGCCTGGCCCCTTTACCCTTGTATAATACAGACACTGATTACAGCACGCCAGAAATAAATTCCAATTAAGTATAAAAGGTCCAATTAAACTTACCGTCACTCCGCAAATACCTTCGAAAAATAAATAGCTTCCAATTCTAATAAATTAAACTTCCTCAAGAAAAGAAAAACTTTACACAACAGCGTCGAGTTTCATCAAAATAAATTCGCGGATTTCAAAAACCGCTCGAATAAAACATTTTAAATCAGAAAAACAAGAATCTAACAACTGAAGTGAGAGAGGCCCGAAAAGGGAAGAAAGACACAATCGCGCTATCACCGCCGTTTCTTATTAACCCAATCAAATCCTGCGGTTAAAACTTCGCCGCGATTTTATGCTAATGAGGAGAAATGGAGTTTCTACAATTCGAATTTTATAATAAATTATCAACAAATAAAATATACGCATTTTGCGTCAGTTTTGGATAAATAAGTGATAAATATACAGGAAACACATTATTTTAGATACATTTAATCATTTTGTATTACGTTTTAAGAGCTCACACTTATCGGTTCAAATTATCGTTCAGCAATCTGTAAAGTTACATAGTGAATAACTTTTCATGAGTGAGGGGGAGGGGTCACTTATAAAACGTACATATACATAAATATAGGCTTGCCATATTTTTGGTTAGTGAAACCGGGACACATTAATATAGGACGGGCATACCGGGGGTCTGGGGAAATTTAAAAAAAAAATAAAAGGCAAAATGGTGCGTTTTAAGACTTTTTTTAAGCCTTGCAAGTAACGGGAGTGGGGAATCTGGAACCCTAAATTGTTAGTCTACCCACCTTTAAAAATAAAAAAGGAATATTTGCAACTTAATTTTCTTAAAGAGATTTTTTTTTCCTTTTTAATGAGATTTTTTTCTGGTCTACCATCTAGAAAGAAGTGTTAATAAAATAAAGTTTAAAATACTTCATAAAATTGTTTAATTGAACAAAAAATTACTAAGTCTTATTTTTTAATTTACAACTTTTTGTCGAACTATAAAAACCATTTCAAAAACCCATTTTTGTCAAACTAAAAAAACAATAAGTATGTTAACAATGTTATTCTTTGTTTTCAAACCACTCATATTTCTGACTTTTTTTATGTGTGTGATGTGTTTGATGAATGTACTTTTTTGAAGATGTTTTTGTTAAGCTTGAATTTTTCATAAAAGTCAGAGCAAAGAAAACTACTAAGTTTATTTTACATACAATCAATGCTCTTGCAGTGGACTCCCTCATGAATGCTCTGTCATCTTAAAGATTCTTAATGTCTTCATAAAAGATTCTTAAAAACATAAATTCATTACTTTTTACATCTTACAGCCGTTTCCGGGACATTGATAAAACTGGGCGGGACACTGGGACAAGAGCAAAATACCGGGACGTATAGCAAGCTTACATAAATACATATAGAATGAAATCTCGTTACACCGAATGCAGACACAGTGAAATACTCGTTATCAGGCGCGTAGGAAAGGGGGCGGGGGGATCAGGGGGCTTAAGCTCCCCCCCCCCCCATTAGAAATCAGGAAATTTTCATTTTTCGGTTATTTTGTGAAAACTATGAATTTGTTTTAATAATCTATAAAAATATTCATTTATTAGTGATCTTTTGTAATTAATAATAATAATGAGTGAATACTAATTACTTTTTAATTGCTAATTGGTTTTTCTCGGAAATAATTTTGAGCATTTAGAAATGAAATTGTTTGAGGCTTCCCCCCCCCCTCCCCTGCATGATTTTTAAATTGCTACGCTCCTGCTCGTTATAACTACATAAATGTTCAGTCCCAGCAAATGTTCAATGGCTTTTGCTGGGTCCTCGCTTCCCTTGCTCCCTTTCTTGCACTGATAAAGAAATTCCAGATAATTCCGAAACACGTGTCTACATTGTACGTTGCTTATTTGCTCACTTCAAGTGGGAACCATTTTCCTCTGCCGAGAAATTAATTACATTATTTTTAATATTCTGTAAATAATGTAACTCTGTCGAATATAATTGAATAGGTAACAAGATATGAACTTAAAAATGTCAAATAAATTATTAGTCATTCGTAAAATTATTTGTTGTACAGAATAAAAAGAATTTTAGAAACTTCAGAAAACATTCATCGCCTTTTCAAATATATATCTAGGGATGATAATAAATTAAAAGGGGGGGATCATAAATGATGTCACGCTTCGAGGGGGGAGGGGTTCGAGAAATTGTGTCAGTTTGTGACATGGGGAGGGAAGGGAGTAACAAGAAATGTAACATTACATATTTTCGTTTCTATGAAAACTTTTAAAATCAGCAAATTAAATTTATTCTAAAGTCTTTTTCATTTTCAGAATTTGATTTTAAAGTCTCATTGATCATTTTGTATCGGAAACACCGATGCTGATTAAAGTTTAAATGTACTTTTTGTTAAAAGTTTAAAAGACAATTTGCTTAGGCATTTACACTTTCAAGATAAAATTGCGTGGATCATTTTTTTTAGAATTCGAACAATTAATATCTTCTACTGTTCTATACTAATAGCTATCTTCTGTTCTATAATAATATATCTATCTTTTATGTTGTAAACCTCATCCTTCTTTTATACAAATTAAGCACACATGTAATCATTATTATTATTATGCTCACAAATTCCATTAAAAGTTCAAAAATAAAATTAGAAACGGGATCGATAACGCATGCATTGTTTCTGAACTGGAGGTACATATGCTTTTGTAATTTAGCGTGACATGTGACAAACAAAGGCGTTGGGGTAGGAGGTATAAAGTGTGACATCATTTATGAACGGTGCCATATATATATATATATATATATACTTTGATCTCTCCGTGTTGCTGTTAACAATAGCAATTTCATAAAACCAGAGGCGATGGACTTATGAGTAGTATTCAGAATTCGAAAATAGCCTTACCCGTATGTACCTATAACTTACACGAACTGTCATTTTTTTAACGAAATAGTGTATGCATCATTTCATAGATGAATAACCAATACCTTAATAGATTTTTTGTGAGCCGGGGGCGGTGGTACTTCCGTATTAAATTTCAGAGATTTGGAGCAATGAGATTTTACTTGAAACTGGAGCGGAGTCATAGGGAAAAAAAATTCTGTGCTCGACTGCTCCGATTTTCTTTCTTTTTAAATTTGTTTAATGCTTTATTAATTAAAATACAGTGGTACCTCGAGATACGAGTGTCCTGACATACGAGTTATTTGAGATACGAGCGCCGTCCAGCAGCGAAGTTTTGTTTTGAAATACGAGGGATATTTAAAATACGAGGAAACGCCAGCTGCGACGCTGCACACGGCCCACCCAGTTTACTGCGCCTTTTTGCTTTACAGTCTCTTTTATTGTGTTTTTATACAATATTTGTCATTTATAAATATATTTTTCTTATTCAAAAACACGGATTAACATAATGGCATTTCAATTCATTTCAATGGGGAAAATTGCTTTGAGATACGAGCAAATTGACATACGAGCAAGGTTACGGAACGAATTAAACTCGTATCTCGAGGTATCACTGTATATATATATATATATATATTGTATATATAGGTACATTTTCTAATAGGCTGCATATAGTGGTTCTTAACCATTGCAGACCTAATGTGTTCCCAGAGATTGGTACCAACTCTTTCAGGGGCACTGCAATGTATAGTACCATTGCTGCATTTCGTGACGCCTAGTTTCCCCCTAGATGGCGGTACCTGAGCTCTAAATGATGCGAAACCACACTAGGAATTTAATTTAGTCGAGAGTATCCACGCCAACCGGATACGCAAGGGATCTTTAAGATGCCGCATAATCAAACGACACTGAATGCTAACTACGGCCATACTGTCTATAGCATCGAGGCCTTCACAGACTACCCCCAACACGAGGGGGTGCGGCCGCAGCGCTATCTTCCTCGAACTTCCCACAAACTCTCTAGACACTTAACAACCAGCACCGGCCATAAAGAGCTGGACTGGCAGAGCGTTGCCTACCTGCTTTACCGACCCGGGGCCATAGTCATGCTGCAAAGCAAGCCTTACGTCACCCGGATCGGATAGTGCTATTTTAGTCGCCTCTTACGACACGCATAACTACGTCGGCGCTATTCTACGCCGGCCACCGCATGGCGGGTGGGGGATGGGTATATTTTCAATGCATATTACAGGTAAAAAAAGACTACAAAATACATAAAAACACGTATATATTCAATGTATTTCCAAAAGTCAGCCTCCCCCCCACTGAGCGCCCAAATGACGGGTCTGCCTTCCACCCTTATCTTATAAAAATACCCTTGGTACGCCCAATCCAGTCGTCAGGGATCAAAATTCGAATACACAAGTTCGACGTCATTGACACCAACCTTTTTGTCCTAGTTTCTAAATTTGTCTTGCTAGGCGTAATTTTAAAATGATTCAAATAGCTTGAGCCATCAGTAGATAACTGTTAAAATAATTATGCACTTGTTTAACAGTATGCCAGAAAAATACACACAACCTTACTGAGATAAGTATTTATAAATAAAATTAAAAAAATTCCAATTTCTATTAGAAACTTTTAAGAATACGCATGCTCATACAAATGTGTATTTTAATCCGAGTTTAATGAACTAAAACATGAGTGAATCGGTTTAATCGTTTTCCAAGCATTATACTTCATTTGTTCGTAAAAATTCCGTTAAAACATTTAAAGGTCAAGAAGTTAACGATAGCCTTCACACGATCGTCAAAGCTCGAAAAACACTAAATTAGATGGAATTTTTACGTAAAACATAATTACATAAAGTTAGATGGGAGTAAATGGCTGGGTGAAAGATTATGGCTGTCAAACTAAATTTTTATAAAAAGTTAAGCGGCAAAAAGGAGTTAAATTTCGGTTGTCAGATAAATTTTTAGATGCAAAATACAGTAACGAGCGCGAATTTCGAACCATGTGACCTAAAGATACGTACTCAATATATATCAGATTAGAAAACAAGAAAATACACAGACATACACAATAAATGACATTTATCGAAGACAGGGGCGGCCAGGATTGCCAGATGTGGCTAGAATTAGCCATTATGGCTAGTTTAAGATGCTACTGGCTAAAAGTATTTTCAATCACTAGCCACTAACAATTCTGGCTAATAATGGCTAAGTTTAAATTTAGTTTACCGCATTAAAGTTTACTATTTGTTTCTCCTTTGTTTCAACCAAGATTAAAACTATGCACAGAATTTACAGGTTTCAAACGTCAAAACCGGATATCCGGTATAAATCCATCAGACAAGAGACGGATTCGTCATGACAAAATGAATATCCGAGTTAGAGCTTTGGTTGTAACTACAATTGAGAGCAATAACAACAGCAACAACAACCACAACAGTAGCAACAACAACCGAATTGATTTAAATGGCTAATTTTGGCTAAATTCTCTCTCCCAACTGGCTAAAAGTCGTCGGGAAAGTCTGGCAACCCTGGAGACGGCCATTGTCCCTTTTGCCTCACTGGAACAATCGGCGCCCCTCTTCAGCTTTAAAATAACAGGATTTTTTAAATCATAACAAGAACATACCTCACGCAAAGTTCTTCTACGCTCAGCAGATACTCTGCAACAATTGTATAAACCATAATAAACCACAACTCGAATACACACAAAGAACATACACTTATCTCAGAGCAATCCCAAATTTTTCAGTTCAGCTCACACGTGAATCGAGTGCCAGAATTCAACCACAACCAAAACTTTTTCGCTCAGAATCCGGAAACATCGGACACTTTCCCCAACGGCAACCCTAAAATTGCACACACTTGTTGGACCTTGGACGAAGTCTAATTACGTTGTATTAATACCCATCGAGCAGGTTACCTAGCTGAGATCTTTATAAGTTTTTAACTAAAGTAGTAAAAAATTAAGGAAGAAGTACTTCAAAAGGTAAGCAATTTTACTTTCTTTCGTTTAGCTCTTTGGTAAATAAAGATATTTTTTACTCGCAGCTGAATTCCAAATTGTACTTAATTTTAAAACGAAAAGAATTGGTTACCTTAAAAATTTGTAATTTTTTGTGTATTTGTTTATTTATTTATTTATTTCGTACTCCGGCTTTCTCAAATTGCACTGAGCAGCGCTCATTGCTAATCCAAACAATTCCCAATAAACTTGTTCAAAATTTAAAATATTTTTACTAAACATACTTTAAAACTTGAAGTTGAATATCTTTTCTCCTGGATAAAAATATTCGAATATTATGACCTTTTGCGCTCTCGGTGTGTAAGATATCGACCATACGTCGCTTGCTAACGATCCGGTCGAACTGGAATTGGAGCAGTCATTTTTTTGAGTTGCTCCGATCCGAATTCTAATTACATGCTCCGTGTCGCGAATAATGGTAATAGGTGTTTATTTTTCTTTTTTATTTAAATTTTTTTTAGTTAATTTTTATAGAATAAAAAATTACAAAAGTTTTAAAAAATGACGCAGTGAAGCATAACACATTTTTCTGCTCCAGCTCCGCTCCAGTTTGAAGAAAAATCTCATTGTTCCACTGCTCCGTACTCCTGCTCCAGGCTGCGCTCCAGATCCAACTGTTTTCAAAATTTTATCTTTAAATGTTTCTTAATTAATTTTATTTTCTGATGTCTTTTTATTTTTAAGAGTTATTTTAAGAGATATTAAATCATCTTTCACGCTTTATCTATTCATTTTAATTTAAGGTTTTTTTAATACACAAAACATGTTAATAAAAGGGCGTTTGGTGATAAAGTGTATAACGAACAAAATTTGAAAACAAAATTCATGCTCGCGTATCGAAGTTACAAGCCACTTCTCCTGTACATGCAAATAAAACTAGGGAACAAAATTACAAAACCACATTCTTAAAACGGGTACTAATTACTTAAATTAATCGATTTGAAAAATGCAGTTTGCTAGTTTTATCCCATAACGCCATTTTTACACATTAATGAACCAGTCCCTCTCCCCCCTTCAAAAGCTTAACTTAACATTCATCCACTTAATAGTTGCGTTGAGAGAATCTTCCGCTTCTAAAGTTATGGCTCCTCAAGAAAAATATTAAAATTAGCGCGCCTTAGCTTTCTTCTCAAAATTTAATTCAGAAAAATTTAAGTCCTAATACTAACCTAATTAGCAGGGGCGCCCACGGAGCGACATGGAGCAAGTTGCGCCATCAGAATATTTGGGGAGGATTATTTTTCTCTTTCATTTGCATCGGATATCCAGTAATTTTTAATTATCCAGGATCTGATTTGGTCATTGCACGAAATATCCGGTTTTTCGGCACGTCAAGTTTGATTGTAAAATTCACTAACTTAGCATATTTTGAAAATATGTGTAAATTACAAACTTGCTACATAGTTGCAAGCTGCGGGGTAAAAATATGTCTGGAATTTAAAAGATTCAAACATCAGATCCGGATATCCGGTATATGTTCGTCAGGCAAAGAATAGCATATATCCTATATCCGGAAAAGTCATTGGACTAAAAGGGGAGGGGAGCTATTGAACTTAGGGGAATGGGCACCCCTTCTAATTAGAACCAAAACTGAAAAAAAAAAAAAATGTTGTTTAATCGTTATTACAACAAATCCTCTTAAGTTTATAAAACGAATGACTACATTTCTAATGGTTCACGTTCGGAAATTAGTAAACGATAACGATCGAATGAAAAATTAGAGCCATTAGTTCTACAGTTATGTCGGCTGAGATTATACCAATGAGTCTAAACTTCAGTCATTCCTCCTGTTTTTCATTATACTAAATTTTGTTACGCTAAATTATTGACCTGCCTTTTTGAACCTTTGGTTCACAATACCGGTATTCCATTTCGTCCAATTGTTTCAAATACTGGAACTGCATCTTTCAATTAGACAAATACTTAATTTGTTGTATTTCAGTTCTTCAGTTACAAATCAGAATTTATTTACTTTAAAAAATTCTGTTTAATTTGTTAAATGACATGATTGCGTTTCTAGTTTCAATCTGTCTTCTTTTCATGTTAATTCATTGGTTGCTGAAATACCTGTTCATGGCTCTATGATTTGCCTCATGAAAAGGCTTTCTGAATATCAATTCATCTACACAGAAATTGAGGAATTGATTTATTTTACTCGAGGTTTTTTTCAACAAAGCACCTTCGTTTATGATGGTAAATTTTCTACTGGATAGATCTGTCAGATCTGGAAAATCCTTTTAGTCCCTTTTTAATGGGTTTTTGATTGCTTTACAAAATGACAAAACTAGTGCAGACCGGGTAACTCAGAACCAAATTCTATGACCAAAGCACATTTGAGAAGTATTAAATAAATTTATAAAATTCGCTCATCAAAAGTATATTATAACATAATGATTGATGCCCTTTCTCACAGAAATAAAGCAAAATATTTATTTCAAAATAATAATAATAGTAGCAAAAAAAAAGAGCATTTACTTATATTGAAAAAAATACTAATAGTAGCAATGAATAAAAGGGTTACGTAGGTAAAATCAAAAATTTTAAAAACAAAAAAAAACATCCGATTTGATAAGATGTCAAGTACGCATCTTTTACGCATTTCAAATGCTTATATTTTCTTACACTATTATAAGATTTAAAATATTTTTTACTGTCATTTAAATAATAAAGGTATAAAATAAAATTTATTTCTTCCTAAAATAACTGCACTTGTTCGATCCTGCAGTGAGTTATTCACAGAGGTTTGAATGCATAAACAAGCTGACTAATGCAAACCATTGCAACAGACACAATGGATTTCGTCCTCGGACTTCGGCCTACGGAGAGAAAGGACTCTACTTCGCGGCATCAGACATCCGGTATCTGACAGGTTCTTAAATATCCGGTTATCCGGCATGTCAAATTTGCTTTTTTTAATGTAATTAAAGTGTGTTGAAAATATATGTAAATTACAAACTTGCTACGTATTTGGAAGCTGTGGTATGTTAAAAAATATGTATAGAATTTACAAGTTTCAAACGTCAGAGCAGGATATCCGGCAGAATCAAAATACGATATATCTCCGAATGGTCCCGAAAATAGTCACAAAATTTCGCTATTGAAAATCTGCACACTATATTTTAAATTATTTGAGTTCGGCGAAAGGTAAAGTTATGCCATAAGCAATACAGTACTCAACTATGGAATTCTTAATATTGCATTCAAAATAGTAATTTTACAAAGCACTCTTAAGCAAAATATAAAGTATTGTGTAACAAATTGTCATGTAAAAACTTTGACATATAGGATTTTGTTCGATAGGACAGCGTTCAAGTCAAGATCAGGGTTCGCGCTAGGCCGCGCGATCGCGCGATTCCCGCAATATTTTTTGAAATCCCACTCAAAAAAAAATTTTTTTTTGCTTAAACTTTAAAAATCCCACTTAAATATTTGGTCAAGGAGGAAAATCCCACCTTGTATTTTTCCCCGGTGTGAACCCTGCAAGATAATAAAGTCCAAAAAAACATTTGATGGGGGGGGGATTACTGAAGGTAGTCGGAATATTCATTTCGGCTATTTCATAAAATAAAGAGATTATGCAATTATAAAGTTACAGTAAGCTTACTGTTGTAAGATTTTGGAATACGGAAAATAATTTTTACTGTTTTTTATAATGCCTAAAGTTTAAATTGAATGTATCTCTAATCCAGAGCTTTAAAGACTTAGTAATTTTTGCTTGAACGCAGATGATGTGATGTATATTTTGAACGCTTGAAACCAATTTATAATTTAAATAATCAAACACTACTAAGTTTACATCCAAGGCCGTAGCAAGAGGGGATGTCCACGCCCCCCCCCCCCCCCGAAAAAAAAATTCTGGCTACGGCCTTGTTTACATCAGGAGATTAATTCCCGGAAAAGTTTCTTGTCTGTAGTCATTGACATGTTTTCATAACTGCTGGAAACTGTGTGAACTTTTTAGGACTTTTAGGAAAGAGGAGTAAAGATTTGTAATAATTACGTACTACATAATCAATATAATACATTACCGTGTCCAAGTGAATTCTACATCATGTTTACAAACTTTTGTGGTGAATCATGATAATATATCATTCTTGATTTGTTTCTAAAGGGTCTTCCAATAAGGGTGGGTGGATGTTGAAATAGAATAAGTCAAGTTGTGTGTGAGATATTAACGAAATTCCTTTTTTATTTGAAAGACCCATGTATGCCATAATGTATGGAATATAGCATTATTCCATACATAGCCCGCTGACTGGGCTTCGTAGCGTTTGGAAGAGGACCCCAATTTTTGCCGAAATATCATTTTTAGCGAGGAGGTACATTCTTCAATGAAAGACTATGTTAACAAGAAAAACTGCTGTACATGGGACGACACCAACCCACACGAGGTTCACCAGAAAAGGCAATGCATCCACAAAAATTTACCGTTTGTTGCGGATTTTGGGTCGGAGACGCCTTTTTTGAAAATGAAGTTGATGAGGCCATTATCATCAACGTTGAGCGCTACAGAACGATAATAACCGATTTCTTCTGGTCCAAATTGAAAGATATGGACGTTGGACGTAGACGACAGGTGGTTCCATCAGGTCGGCACTACGTGTTACACAGTGGACGTCACAATGCACATTCTGCTTGAACGATTTGAGAGTATGGTTATCTCTCGCAGAGGTGACTCCAAGATCATGCGATTGCACCCCATTAGAATTTTTCTTGTGAGGTTGGTTCACTGAAGTCACTATAGAAATAAGCCGCAATTGGTTGATGCCCTTAAAGTCAACATAACCCTCACTATTGCTCAAATTCGGCCTGATCTATGCGGCAGAGTCATTGAAAATTGGACCACTTGGATTCGTGCCACCCTGAGGAGCAGCAGAGGTCATTTGAACGATGTTACATTCCATACGAAATGGCATACCTTTGCCTTTCAAATAAAAATATAATTTCGCCAATACCTCGCACACAGCTTGTTTTATTCCATTTCAATGTGTACCTGCCTTTATTGAAAGACCCTTTAGTTCTAAAAACAGGTTGTTATTCTTCTGTTTGTTCTATGGCATTGAAAGTAAGAAAATAGTTATTAACGGTTCATGTTTTGAATTCCCTTAATATTTATAGGTGTTTACAGGTCACGAAAATTCCAAAAAAGTCACGAATTTGGAAGTCGGTCACGAAAGTAACGAAAAAGTCACGGAAATTACGAATAGGTCACGAAAACTTTCAATCCAATGGGATCGATCCCCCCAGAAGACATTAGAAATCCGGTTAATGACAGACTTTTAAGTAACTGGAATCCGATCTGGACACTGCATGAAATATCCGGTTATCCGCCATGTCAAATTTTATTTTTTAAATTAACATGCTTTGAAAATATATGAGCGTTACAAACTTACTACATGTGTGGAAGCTGTGAGACGGTTAAAAATATGTATGGAATTTACAAGTTTCGAACTCGGAGCCGGATATCCGACCTATGCGTCATGCAGGTGTCATCGTATATCCGATGTCCGGAAGAATCAATATTTGATGCACCACCGAACGGTAACGAAAAGATCACGAAATTTCACTTTGAAAAATCTGCAGATGTTTTCAATGTCACAAAAATTATTATTCGGTGGAATTACCTCCATTTACAATACATGTCCAACAGCATTTCAGCCAACTGTTTAAGAAATAACATTTTTATTTGAAAATTCAAATTATTTTCAATGCTCGTGCTATATTGAATGCTCTAGTAATGAAGCCTTTGAAATCCAGTGCTCACTCAGTTGGATATAAACCCAATCATCAGTCGTTTACTTTTCGTTAATTTATGGGATATAAGTATAGATTTTTACAATAAAATTAGATAGGAGACTTACAACACGTTATAAGACTTTCAAAATCAGAAAGATCATACTACAGAACCCTTTTTGGCATATTTCGCATCCAATACAATTTTAACCCTTGTTTTATACAGGGTGGGGCAGAAATAATGACCCGGTTTTGAGGGGGTATTATAAAAAAAACTAATACAATTTGAGATTTAAAACTTTTTTATTTTGATCTGTATATAATCCCATTTTTACATTAAGTTTTGAATACCACTTCAGCAAGATGGCGGCCTTCTTGCAGCAATACACTGATGTAGTCTATTTTTCCACGCAGAAAGAATAGACTGCATCTTTGTGTGCATTTAATATCCCCCGTAAATGTTACGGTCCCTAAGCTTTTTGTATGGGGTTACAGGCGCAATCCCGACATGCCCTCTTAATAGTGTATAGTACCCCCCCCCCCCCCCCCAGGTCCTCCGAGTCGATCTTGGTGTTCGTCAAACTTGGAAAGTGGATCTTCAGTCAAGTTAGGTTGCCGACCGCTGCTTTAACCCATTCGAGTCGACGATTTTTTTTTTCAAACACTGTCCCCAGGAGCGAAACATTTTTAATAAAGAAAATATGCTTACTATGGAAATCACCCAATTCATAAGTGAATTCATATAAATAAGATCATTGCACACCGTACAATTTTCCGTACAGATTTCATTAGTTCAAGAAAAATCTTATTTCGACGACTAGCTTACGCAGAATAACTGATAATTGCACATTACTGTTATTGCACACTTGGTGTGCAATCGGTCTCGAATGGGTAAGGTACTGTTTCTCAACCTTTTTTAGAGCTGTCAGCAACTTAAAAGTCGAAAAACCTTGTGGCCTATACATAAAAAAACCTTGCGACCCTTCCGACAATATTTCTTTTGTACAATATTGTACATTTGGTAGCAATTTACGGTACTTTATTTTAAAATTGGATGTTTCTTATACTTTTTGGTCAGTTTGCGACCCCCTTTATCCCTCACCGCTACGGGGTCGCGGTGAAGTTCCCCATCTTTTCTTAACCCCCAAGTAAAACTATGCTTTGAGAAAATAATTCAAAAAAAAATCAAACTGCGTTTGGTGTCCAATTTCAGCAAACATTATTATATTATTAGTATTTATTATAACTTGAAAGGTGAATGTTAATTTCTTTCTTCATAAAACATTTTTTTAAAAATGTACTTTTTAATTCTATAATTTTGAAATCTTAACACATAATTTCATAATTCAAGTTTGCCAATTCCTAAAATTTGCGCCCCTTCTCCCCCGATCAAGTGTCTATTCTTAGCACAGCCACTGCCAATGCCACCAATAAAAAAAAAGATAAATATTTTGTAACCAGCGTCAGTGAAAAAAAAGGATTCGGATTCTGCACATTTTAAAGCTACTCCGACTAGTGTGCCCTGCAAAAAAAATAAAAAAATAAAATAACTATTTGATTTTGTGAAGCATTAACAAATACAATGCTACTTGGGAAATTTTCAAACTAGTATTTAAAAAAATGAGAGGGAAAAAAACTGTTGCATGTCCAAATAAATCTACATGCATAAAACCTTTGTTAAATTTCTAAATTAGCGTTGACATTTATGACGCCCCCCCCCCCCCCTTTACTTTTGTGAGAAATGCTAAATGCTTGGAGTAAATATGAACAGCGTTTTAAAATTAATGCTCGCACAAAAACTTGATAATCTCTGCAATGTTCCGCAGTGCATTTACAAATGCAGCAAGTTTGTAGTAAACGAAACAAAATTTGGAGCTATTTAGAATGCAAGTCAGATCAAGGACATATACTCCTCCCTCACAATATTCTGATGAAAGAAAACGGGTTGTCTTTCATAAAATAAGTCAGGCTACTTCCGATATGTTGCAATTCATTCGACGTAATTGATGTTCATACAAATGTGACGACCAGCAACAGGCACACAGCCCAGTTAGGCTGGTCCTAGTCAATTTAACAGTCCCCAATGAACATCAAGAGCTTTCTTAAAAGTTTTTACCCCACTGCAATTAACAGTCGCTTCCGGTAAACTATTCCAACTGCCTACAACCCTATTGAAGTAGTAATTTTCCCTCATTTCAAGATTAGCCTGAGATTTGAAAAACTTAAAACAATGTCCTCTTATTCTACTTTCAGCACATAACAGTAGCCCATGAATATTTCCCATTTTAATGAATTTAAACAACTGAATCATGCCCCCTCTAATTCTCTTTTGCTCAACACTATACATATTGAGCCTTTCAAGCCTAGCCTCATAATACCTGCATTATTCTGTGTTTTGACGATTTGTGTTTTACTTACATCGGTTATTCATTTTATTCACATACACTAATACACTATGTATTATATACTTTCTTTTTCTGTAGGATGGCGGATGACCAATGCCACATGATGCTATTTGCACTGACCGTTTTCTTCACCTTCCTGGGACTGTTTGTTCTGTTCTTCCGTGCAAAATTTCGACCACTTCCTCCTGGAGTCCTAACCGCCCTGGTGTGCTTGTGCTTCCTTCTCGGGGGCTTGTATGGGGCAGAAATTGTAATTCACTGCTTTATAAACACGCCCTCTTAAAATATATGCATTTTAACCTGGAAGACTTCTTCGGTCGAATGAATTATATTTTATAAAAAACATTTTACATAATTTTTACTTTGCATGTAAAGTACAGAATAAATAAATGCATATTATATTAGCCTTTTAAGTTCTTTATTACAAGTAGAAGTTGTTGCTTACAGATGCTAATAGTTTATCCCCTAGGCGGAATGCTGAAAAAAAAGGTTGTTTGGAATAGTTCGTGCAAATTACACACCGAGTTAAGGCAACGATTCTCACGATGAATCATCAGATGCAATTTGCAATAATAAAATATTTTTATTTACAATTTTCTTAGTAAGGATTCCTTCACACCAAGGGAGACGTTTTCCGTCTGTCATAATAAATTGTTGCTATAATTATCATACTGTCCAATGAGTGACATCATAACGCCAATCAGACTATGCCAGGGAGTGGTTATTAAATTAAGAAAAACCAATGATGAGCGCTGAAAGTTTCCTTGTCGTCGTACGTCGCACTTGGAAATGCATCCTAAGGATGTATTCATAAAAAATATAGCTTAAGAATGTCTCGTGTATGTAATTTATATAGATTCTATTAAAAATGCTTGTACCGGCTTCTTTTAATGCTGTCGAGAATCACGATAATAAATCTGATTGGATCTTGGAAATAAATATCCATATACAGGGTGATCAGCGAATACGCCCCGATTTCAAAATTAAATATCTCAACAACAAAGATCAATAGAATTATGCGGTAAACGGTACGTTTATTAGCAAAACTGTAAAAATGGTGTACAGGAGTTTCAAAAATTCATTTACAAAAACTGCTAACAGATGGCGCTCTGCGCTGAAAACTCTTTCTCTAAAAGGAGGCTAAACAAAAAATAATAAAATCAAGCAGTCTTTGCAATCAGAACACAATTTTTTCAAAATGTTCACCGTTCGAAGCAATGAGGTGGCGTAAACGAACAATAAAATTTGACATCACGTCTTGCAATGTCTCAACGGAAATGGAATCACATGCAACACCAATCGCCGATTCAAGCTCATCCAGAGTAGCGTATTTGTTTCTATAGACAGTGTCTTTCAATGCGCCCCACAGAAAGAAGTCACAAGGAGTTAGATCGGGAGAATATGGAGGCCAATCTATTCCTGTGTTTGTACATTTTGGATAATCTAACGCAATTACTCGATTCCCAAAGTATTCATGAAGAAAGCGAAAAACTTTATCTGTTCGATGTGGTCGAGCCCCATCTTGCATGAACCAATCTATACCTGGTCGATCCTCCAACGCTAGTTGTGTGCTGACAAATTGTTCCAAAATTGTAACGTAGCGTTCAGTAGTAATCGTTTCTCGCACGAAGAAGGGTCCGATAATGCCTCTGGCGCATACCGCAGCCCATGCAGTAACTTTAGGCGAATGCAGTGATTTCTCTTCACACAAATAGGGATTTTCGGAACCCCAAAATCTCCAGTTTTGTTTATTTACGAATCCATTCAAGTGGAAATGGGCTTCATCTGTGAACCAGATGCTACCCACATCAAATCCTTCGTTGTCGATCATTGTGAGAATCTGATTCGCAAAGTCAACCCTTTGTCGCACAGCTGTCATGGGTACAGCCTGATGACTTTGGATTTTGTATGGAAACATCCGTAGGCTACCTCTCAATATTTTTTGCGTGCTCGTGTACTTCAAACCAGCCTCTGATGCAATTCTTCGGATGCTTTTCTTAGGATTTTTCCGAACAATTCCACAAACTTTGGCTTCATTTTCAGGAGTAACTACTGTTCGCGTAGGCCCAACATTTCCCTTTCGATCATCATCCACGCTGCCAGTCCGTTCGAATTTGGCGAAGAGCATGCGAATCGTTTTCGCATTGGGTCCAACTGGAACATTGAATCGCGTTTGGAAACTGCGCCTTGTTGCCGTAGGACTGTGTTCTAATCTGTGGTACTCCAATACCAAAAAAACACGTTGTTCAATAGTATACATCCTTTCAATTTGTACGTTAGCTTCTTATCTCTATGCAACAGTCGTGATCGCTTTAAGCTTCGAAGCACACTTTACAGGCTATTTATACATTGCTAAGGTAGCACTGCGATTACAGCGCCATCTGTTAACAGTTTTGTAACTGAATTTTCCAAACTTCTGCACACCATTTTTACACTTTTGCTAATAAACGTACCGTTTACCGCATAATTCTATTGATCTTTGTTGTTGAGATATTTAATTTTGAAATCGGGGCGTATTCGCTGATCACCCTGTATATATATTAGGGCTCGACCGATGGCATTTTTTGGCCGATGGGCCGATGCCGATTGTTCCGAGATCGGCCGATGGCCGATTATTCTCCTCTTCCATCGGCCGATGGAAAAAAGGTCGCTTTAAACCATTAAAACGTGTAGAATGCTTGTCAAAAATCTCATTTAAATCATTTATTTATGTTGATAAAAACATAAATGCATTACTCAAGAACCTTAAAACTGTTTGGGGGAAGTTTACATAATAATTAAAACTAAAAGAATCACTCGTGATTCTAGTAAAGTAATTAAACTATTTGGAAGTTAAAAAATTAAAAAATACTATATTAGAGGATTTTTAATTTTTTATTCTTATCTTTGCAAAAAACCTCAACAACTATTGGATCGGATCGGGTCTAATTCCCTTTCCTTCAACATTTTCTCTTTATAACACCTGCAATGCAAATGCCAATGGCAGCTGACTTTATTTTCTTATTTTTTACATGGAGAGGAATGCAGATGTTATAATACAGACTAACAAATGATGTGGGTTTGTATCTTTAACGAAACTGTCAACCCCCTCCTCAGCTTTTTTTCTTAATCACCCCTCTCCCGTTTTTAACAAAAAAGCGGGATCGATTATATGTTTATTTTTCACTATACGAGTTATTTAAACTAAAAATAGCTCTTTTTCTAAAATAAAAAAAAAACATATATTAAAAAATTTCGCTCGCAGTAACTCCCTCCTGTTCATAAACAAGAAATACTGAACATTGCTTTAAAAACATAGACGTGAGATTTTTTTGTCATTGCAAATGAATGCTGGGTCTTAAAACTAATCTTATTAGCTTTTTTTGTGTGTGTGTGTGTGTTGAAAATTACACAGAAATACTTGACATGTTCTTTATATTTTCATGAGCATAATGTAAGGTCACCAAAATAAGCCAATATTTTGAACCAGCACCAGCAGTTTTTTGTTGCCAAATACTTTTCTGAAAACCACGTGATCGTTTATAAGAACTAAGATGTATTTTGAAGAAATATACATATATTTTTATATACGTTGAAAATTTTTGAATTTAATGAAATTGTAGCATTTTTATTAAGGTATTATTCCACCCTGTCGAGTGAACTCGCTTTTTAAGAATTAAATTTTTGAAAATTACAAGTCGAACTTGGACACATAAAACTTCGATCAATAAACACTGATTTCTACTGAAAAATTGATTCATATTTTTTATCAATATGTTCTATGTTGTAAACTAACAATAAAATAGCAAGAAATATTCTAAACTGAAAGCAAATGCAACGAGATTGTTGTACAATAGCAGAAAAACTGTCAACTAACATTTGGCACCAAAGAAGCCAAAAAAAAAAAAAAAATGCCCTAAAAAAGCGAAGTATAAACATGGGAAAAATAAAATAATTATCTTATAAAAAAAGTTAAGATGTATTTTGAAAAAAAAAAAATGCATTGATCAATCTTTGAAAATAAAGAAATTTTAGCATTTTTATTAAGATGTTATTAAATCCTGTCGCGCGAACTCGCATTTTGAGAATTCGGTTTTTAAAAATTGCAAGTCAAACTTGTGGACACATAAAATTTCGATCAATAAACATTTATACTGGAAAAAGTTTCCCTAATTTTTGACCAATCTTTTCTATGTTGTAAACTAAACATGAAATAATGAGAATAACCGCACACTAAAAGCAGATGCAACGAGATTGCTGCACAATTGCAGAAAAACTGTAACATGTGGGATCGAAGCAAAAGAAAAACGCCAAGAGAAAAAGTTTACGTAGGTGAAAATTAAAATTATTATCGTACTTTGATTGAGTTGACTTTGTATTGTTTACAATTTCGGAATAATAAGAAACATGACAAACTAAAAGCAGGTGGTATTATATTATTGCACAATGACATCCAATGTACTAAGTCATTATTAAACGAAAAACGGACAAAAATGAGGCAATTAACCTAGTGCGAAAAACAAATAGCACTCATAACCCTCAACAAGACCCCTCTATTACATTTACTTTAACATATTCTATTCCGCGAGCATTCTGTTCAAAGAGAAATAATTTTAATAATGAAGGTTTTCGGGCAGCGATCGCTTCAACTATCTTTCAGAATTTTTCATCAAATACTTTGTAGAATGACATTATTTTTGTGCTTTTTTTAACTGATGTGCTGCCTGTTATTGTATGGAAATAGAAATCTAGCTATGGAGAAAAAAGAAAGTTAAAGACAGAATGTTTTCTGGAAAATTGTCCCTGCGAAAAACATCGGCCTTGCATCGGCTTTTAGATGTTTTTTAAGGCCGATGGGCCCATGTTTTTCTAAAGTTAACATCGGCCGCCGATGCCGATGGCCGATGGCAACCTTTGATGAACAATCGGTCGAGCCTAATATATATATATATATATATATCACTTAATCTCTTCAGACCAGAACTGAGCACAAACAATTTTGACACAAAATTTTTGGTTCTCTGATTCAAAAAATGATTACAAAACAAAATAACTATTAAAAAAATTCTTAATTTTGATTAATAATTAGTTTAAATAATAATTAATCCCCAATTTCCATGTTTAAAACAAAATAACTATCTGTTGATTAATTTCAAAAACAATTGGGTGATTTAGCTTTCAAATTGCACAAACAGTAGTTAACAAATAGTATTTTAAGATGTACTCAATTGGGTGCAGAAAGTCGCAAGAGGTTAACGTAGACCAGTTACGATTAAATTTTGCGAAACGATACGATACTGACCTGCAAAAAGCAAACTATGGTAAAATGATATTTCAAAATTTGTTTAATGAAAAGTAACATAATATTCGCACCTATTTTTGCGTAACTTACGGAGTTTAACAAACTTATTTCTATTTCTTTAAAAGTATTTCCATTCATAACTCTACTTTTGATTTACGATTCTTTGGAGTGGCAACACCTTAGTTTGTTTATATCAAACGATCATTCTCATGTTTATGAGTGGCAACATCTTAGTTTGCTTATATCGAGCGATCATTCTTATATCTACACTGTAAAAATTTTCCGTTTAGTTGTCACCCCTTTTGGTGCTACTGAACACAATTTTTGGTGTTCAGTTGATGTCAAATTAAAAAGTATTCATTTTTGATACATTAAAAAAAAATGCGTGTCTAAATAAATACAAACAGTAATAATATTTTTTGTTAGCATATGAAGTTCGTCAACTCATTTACATATCAAAAGTTCATTACGATTGCTCATTCATCCTATTTTCATACGTAGATGAGTTAACGAACAGCGTATGCTAAAAAAACATTCTGCTGTCTGCATTTTTAAACAGACTCATAAAAGAATTCAAAATACATCAAAAATGAATCATTTTCAACTTTACACAAGCTGAACATCAAAAATGGTGTTTAGTAACACCAACACTGGTGGCTATTAAACACAAAATTTTTAGTGTAGGGAACTTTTCGTACGTCAGAAACGTTTACGACACGTTTCGTATGTGAACTTTTCCATTATCCCGGCACAGATCTCACCAAGACGACTTTTTGGCGACAGCACACGCAAAACGCGATTTTCAGTTTGGCGTAGGTTGGATCATTAGTGGCGACTTTATCGTCTGCCCTGGGATAATGGAAAAGTACCAACTTTTCTTAAACCTTTAGAATTTTAACTTGTTTTTTTTTTTTTTTTTTTAATTGTTGAACTTATAGCCCGCAGATGTTATTCGGGAGACCAGCTAGTAATCTATTAATTCATCAATATTACAATACCTGATAAAAACTTGAAACAACTACACACATCCTTTTAGTTCAAATAATAGTAATCATTCTTAATGTTTAAAATTTAATTATTCTCAAAACACAAAATTTTACGTTTATGCGAAATAGCTATCATACATTAACATGCAAAAATAAGTCTTGTAGATTTTTTTCCATTGGAAAGAAAAACAACCTACATTTCCTACTTTGCCTTTTTTTCTATTATTTCTTATGATATACCATTATAGATTTCATTGTTTTTCTTTTAATGGCTCAACAAAAAAAGCAATTGGCAATAAAATTGAACTAATCATGGAATTAATGAAACATGATTCCATAAGTCTAAAATTGAACTAATCATGGAATTGATGAAGCATGATTCCGTAAGTCAAAAGCGATGTTATAGTAGAAAATATTACTTTCTTTTTAAGTCGAAACATTTTCCAAGCGGTTAATTTTATATCTTCTTTATCCTCAAAAAGTTGTGAGTATTTTTCGACCGTCTTCCATGGCTGATTCACGTTGTTTGAATCCTGAAGACGCACCAACAGCTTTCTCAATTTGTTGCCTTCTAATTGAACTTTGTCAGCGGAAAGAATGATAGCTGCGTATAATGCAACACTTTCGATGGTGTAAAACACGCCACAAATAACATATTTTATTTCTTGTTGGTTTTTCGAATATTGAATGTATAAAGTCAGAGCTCGAAAAAATTCCATGAAGCATCGTGTGAGGCATAACATTACAACCAGCGATTGAGTTTTCTCCACGTGGATTATTATTTTGACAAACTGCTCATAATACTTTAGAATATCTCCAGTGGCAACTTTCGTGAAAATTACTGCTAACTTTTTTGCGACGCGGCTCAGTATGTGACAGTAAAATATGAAGAAGCAGCCAGACGCAAATGGTATGCACCAGTTCACATACTGCTGCAAAAGCAACATGAAAAAGTACAAACCCCAGTACAGTTCCACAGGTTCAATATTGCCCCAGAACACGAAGCAGCTTTCCCCCCAATCTGTTGACACTGCTGCCCACACCAGAGCGGGGATGATCGTTATGATAGTTATTAACCAAGGAGATAGTTTAATCAAAAACCTCAATACAACGCTTCGTTTCAGCTTCAAATGAAGATCCATTTCATTCAACGATTTAATCATTTGCTCCATATCCATCCTGTTCAACGCCAGAGTCCACCACATTGCAAGAGTCAAACTTTTAGTCAGGATTGTAAAAATCTGTAAAGAGTACAGTATATCCGTCAAGCACCAAAAATTTGTAATAGTGCTAATTAACCACATAATGTGAAACATGACTGCCAAGAGTTTAAACAACCACTTTCTTGATGCTTTTTCTTTATCCGAGAATATTCCATTGATATAAAATAAAACAAGAGCAGAATTTATGAAATCTTTTGAACGTTTTTTAAATACTAACTTCATTTTATCAGAAAATAATGACCACAACCTAAGGCTCAAAAATCTTCGTTATAATCCCTGATCGCGTAAATACCACATCAGTTCACGACTGACTAAAACTCTAGCATTATGTTTACTCAACCAAATACTTAATGACTTATAATGGATGGAATGAATGAAAGAACATAATCGGGGTTTGTGCAGTAAATGGGATTAATGGATTGTATTTAAACATTTGTTATGATGATAAAAAGTAAAAAAATGTGTTTTTGCAGATCTTTTTTTGGGGCTTCGTATAAAAGAAAGCTATCACCCATTCTTTCACCTTATAAAAGAGAATTCTTACAACAAACATGTTATTTATCCAAGGAAAATGTTGTTTTGCAGTTACTGGAATAGCAATAAGGATCTTGAACTTGTAATAATTTTCAAAATGAAATTTAATACGAAATTTAGTTATAGAAAATATAAAAAGTGTCAAGCTGAAAAAGGCTCGGGCCCCAGTTAGGTTGATTCTAGAGATGAACCCTTTAAATCAAAAATTTTGCAGCAAAATTATTTTGAAAATGTACGGCGGAAAAAAGAGAAGATAAGTATAATTAATCAAGTTTGAATGTTACAGAAAAAAAATACATCAATCTGCTATAGTCCTTCCTAATACTATAATATGTCAATCATAAATGATTGCCTCACTCATATTTTCATAGTATAATTCTATTTACTATGGCATGAAACTATAGAAAACTAGGAAAAATTAAGAAATAATTATAAAAATAATTTAAAATGAATCATTATTTTGGTTCAAAGTGATCCCTCCGTTTAGAGTAACTTTGAATCCTGTCAGAAATGTGATTTTTAAAAAGAATTATTTTTATAAAAGTATTATAGTTGTGTAACTTTGAACCAGAAAAATTAAGAAATAATTATAAAAACAATTTAAAATGAATCATTATTTTGGTTCAAAGTGATCCCTCCGTTTAGAGTAACTTTGAACTCTGTCAGAATGTGATTTTAAAAAGAATTGTTTTTATAAAAGTATTATAGTTGTGCAACTTTGAACCAGAAAAATAAAAATTCTAAACATTTTAAAATTTTTCATTTCACAACATCACGGGATTTCTATAATTCATAATAGTACATAGAACAACTTCAAAACTAGCATTCAAATATTCAAAAATAGCTTCCAAGCAGTTTTAGATTGACTGTATTACACAATTATCTGCGTAGAGTGTTTCAAACTTATTTTGTAAAATTAAGAGTTCAAGACTTATTTTATAACCTAAACAGCCGAGTGCCTTTTTTAAAAAAGTCAAATGCACTAAAATAATATGACTAGTTCAAAGTTACCCGAAGTGACTTCCATGGGTGCCCACAGATCCCCCTCAGAGCGATGATGCATCCCCCCCCCCCTTAAAAAAAACTAGATTTAAAATTTAAAATAAACTTGCATCTCTCTCAAATTAAAAGGTAGTAAAATTAAAAGTTAGGTTAAAGTTAAGTTAATTAAAAGTAGGTTAATATTAGTAGCTTAGGGCGTTCTATTAACGCCTCTCCCTATGCAGAGAAACATGACTATTGGCGACGGATGAACGTGTTAAAATAGCATTTCACTTGTTGCCGTGTCCTCGCGCGTGGCGAAGAAGAATGGGTACGCTGCTCCTGAGTCTAACGGGGCCCTTGTAGGCAGGAGTCCGATTTACCCCTCTTTGAAAGGTCTCTTAAGTTTTTGAACCAGCTCCTAGATGAGAGACCGTCAATTGGGATTCGCACCCCCAGAGGTATCATTTCACTTCGAGGACATTGGAGCCACGACCTATTTGACGTGCACCAGCTCCCGTCAGCGTACACGGACCGCAGCAACCAGCCGCGAGAGGTTGTTACCCTCCCAAACACTGACCGCAGTCAATGTTGCTTCACTTTCGATGTTCTGCGGGAACCGAGCTTCTACCAATTGGTCCACTGCGGGACAGCATTTCACTTCCTCACCTTTTTAATATAGTTCAGTCTACAACTGTATAGCACTTGAGTCATCACGCTAAGACCAATAGGAGCGGAGTTCCGAAAATTGCATAAAATAGTCTTTTTCTATTGGAAGAAATTATCGCACCCTTTTCGAGCTTGATAACATTGAAAAGCACGTAAAAAACTATCCTAGAAAGAGTTCTGTCCTTTGTGCTAAAATTGGAAGCCTCTAAATTAAATAGAAAACAAGTTATGAGCGTTTTTCTCTGTAGTTTGAAAGTATTTTTTCACGGTAATCAACTTTAATTTTATTAGACTCTGATGATGACTGTTTTATTTTATTTGCATTGTTGCATCTTTTCAACAATTGGTACAGATGCCGTGTGAACAAACAAATCAATGCAGTTGCCATTGTTAAACAAATCAAATATATTAACAATCAATGTTTCTAGCATGTTGATGAGGCATCGCTGTATTTGCAAAATATATTTTAAGATAGACCGTGCAACGCCGGGCGTCGCAGCTAGTTTATTTTAAAAAAAAGCACTCATAGAAAATGAATAGGCCTTTTTTTTCTAGCTCGTGAGAAAAAAATAATGTGATGTATGAGGACCTAATAGGGGGAGGGGCATCACTAGTAGTTTCAATTATTAAGAGACTTTTTTTCTCATAAACAGTAAATTGCGATCAAGAAAGTTTTTTACACTGTTGCACTATTCTCTGCTTCAACGTTAATCACTTGTTCTTGAATTGCCCTTATCTTTTTACGTTAATTTTGGTTCTTCATGATACGTGAGCTGCCCAGTGTCCTAAGCTGTAGAGCACAAGACTCCCGTGCCGTAGAAAAGGGTTTAAATCCCAACCAAGACATGGATGTTATTGATCAGTAATAGTGCACTTATTGACCATGTCTTGTTAGTGATTTGTACTCCACTTTAAACTGTAGGTCCTCCAGCAATCTGTAGGAACCCTTCACAATCAGCCTGATTTTAGTCGAATATAAATAAAGCGCGCACTGTCACTGCCAAAAATTTTTTCAAGGAGGGTTTCACTTGTTAACCCAAGTATACATACAGATACACATGTGTATATATAGAGTTTGTCTTCATGAGGATTATGATCATAAAGAAAGGATAAAATGTCAGTGTACTAAAAAGTTCGAACTACAATCCCATGACATTTAGGGAGCTGAAATGACTTTTCGAGTGGTTTTTCAGTGATAATGTTTGTCTCACATTTGGTTTAACAGAGCTAATTTCGCCTACAGTGATAGTGACAAAGGCACCAAATTAAGGCCTCCTCCCCCTTTTTTTGTTTTGACTTCAATATTTGCTTTCTTTTTGGATTGCTGCTTTCTAGTTTTCTACCATGCAGTTTTCCTTTATAAATAGCGTGTGATAGTGATCACTTCTGTCCCCCCTTGCTACATTACTGAACGCGCAAGATAGTCGATCGTTCATTAGGTTACAACCAAAAGATCAGCATAAAATGTAATATTATATATTCATTGCTAGACTTTTTTTCCTTCTAACTTTTGGTGAAGATCTGCAGTTACATTAGATCATATTTTGTCAAACATGTTTAATTCATATTTTTGTCAAATAATTTAAATTCTTTACTCAAATATTTTGTCAAAACTTTAATATTTTTTGAATAAAAATCTTTTAGCATCATTATGGCGAAGGCGGTAAACGGACGAAACCATAAATAGAAACTTTATATTGATGATACTCAAAATGCAAAAAAGGTATTAAAAATGCTTGAAAAAGTTTGCATTTTTGCTTTTATAGCTAAAAATAATAATTAAAAAAAATAATAATAATTTAAAAAAAAAAAACAAGTATGCAAAAAAAAAAAAATTTCTGTTAAATGTTATGCAACAATAAATACTATGGAACGACACATACACATCACTAGCTGCTTGACCGCGATTTCGTTCGCGTGGAAGTTTTGATGTGTATGCGTGAGAACTGACGGCTTGATCAAAATGTGATCTATGTGGGCGAATTCGGTACTCGTAACGTTTGGCTGCAGCATTTCTGGGCTGCAGGAGTCCTAAGTAAAATTAACGGTTTTGAGGCGTCGATGGCTTAAAAATCGGAATATTATGGCTTATGGCACAAAACAACTTTTCATTTTTCGTAATGAGCGATCAAACGCCTTTTTGTGGGTGCTGAATTCTCTGCTGGAAAGCACAGCATTGGGGGACACAACTATACACAACGGTCGTTTGCAAGGGATAAATAACATTTTTTTTTGCTCAATTAATTTATTAATATCTATTGAAAATGTGTAAATTTAGGTTTCATTATAATAAAAATGGTGCATTACGTAAGATGGACGGTGTTTTGCTCCATAGTTATAGGTTAAATTGAAAGGAAATCAGTGTAGGCCTAATAGCCCAGTCCGGAGTAACTAATTTTTACTCAAACTCTATCTCACGAAACTCCTTTTAAACACAAGATTCCAGGAGGATACAATTGTTAGGCTATCCCATAAGAACCGCACATTTTTCCATAAGTAGCCTATGTCATTATCTGATCCCAAACTACCACTATGCGAAAAATTATGTCGATCTCTTGCCCTGTGAAAAAAAAAAAAAAAAAAAACCCATCTCCCACGGGAACCCAAAATTTTTCAAAGATAAAAAGTAACCTATGTGCTATTAATTGAGCAGAAATCAATCTGTCCGGACTGGGAGTCGAACCCAGGTCCCTCAGTTACGCACCGAGTGCATAATTGAGTGTACTCAATTTCATCTATAAATGATGCACCATTTCATAACAGGGTTCATACTCGAATAGCCAAAAAAATTTCCATGACTTTTCCAGGTAGATTGAAGCAGAATTCCAGGTTAACGTTCTAAGTAAAAATATTTATTTGTAAATGCACTACTTGTACATTATCTACTCCCGCCATGACGTTTTATACATACAATTATATTAACCTCATAATTAAAAATTCCACAGATGCTCATTAAGATAAGAAACTTATACTATAGAATTTCAAAAGCAAAATTTTATAACATAATACTGCCAAAAGATATTAGCTTTATATTTGCATCCATTTAAAAAAAATTAAATTTAAATTTTAGAAAGCTAATTTAAAACTATAAAACATTAAATATAAAGAATAAATAAAATAAAAATTAGGATGGTCCCAGTGGGGACAAATCAGCTTTTTAACTCTATAATAACGCATGAAAACAAATATTTAAAGAAATGCTGATGCAAGCACTTTTACTTTTATGCCATGACAATATAAATGCCATTATATAAAGAAAAAACCTATATAGGAAAAGGAAGGCGAGTTAATTGAGGATCTGACATCGCGACAAGCATAGGTTCCCTACAAGGGGTCCCTATTGGGGGGGGGGGGGGGAATCACTGACTTTTCCAGGTTTTGTAATAAAAAAATTTTTCCCTGACTTTTGCAAAGGATATCAATTTCCATGATTTCCAGGTGGAGTATGAACCCTGACATAATATCCTACGGGAACTTTTTTTTTTTTTTTTTTTTGATAAAAAGTAGCCTATGTGCTATTCCAGATCGGTCTCTGTGCCAAATTTCACCCAGATCCGTTCAGCAGCTCCGGCGTGATCGAGTAACAAACATATTCTAACTTTCGCATTTATAATAGTAGCAAGATTAACCCAGGTCTTGCAGCTCTGACTTTTTTCGTTCGTCACTTTGAATACCAAGATTTGTGTCAATTTTCCTACTTTTTTTGGAATCAGCAGGACTAAGTTTTTTTTTATTTTGTCAAACAAAAAATTATTTATCAGCACTGAAATAGTAAAACAAATACATGCTTGTTCCTACTGTAAAACAAACACACATATATGTTTATAATAGTGACACATCTATTTACAACAGTAGCGGATTTAGGTTTGAGGGCCCCCTAGGCCCGAGACGATATGGCGCAACCCAACCCCCCCCCCCCCACCACCACCAAAAAATAAATAAAAAAATTGTTTGAGTCAACTGACACTTGTATAATTTATAATGGTGAATTAATGTTTTGTTTTTCAATAAAGAGCAAACAAATGTTACAATTAAATTTGCAATGATAAATATGAAAAAAAAAATCTAATTTCGTAAATAAATAACGTGCTAGCATTAAAAAAAGTTTTTAAAAATCATTTTGTTAGATATTTCAGATTTTAGTACTAGCCTGATTAATTATTTTAATAAAGAAATTCTACCCTCAAAAATGGGATAATGTTTAGATAGTAAGAGCGCAATAAAATAAACTTTAAAATTTGGTCTTACAGTTTACAGAAAATTGGATTTTGCAATTTTTAATAATGTGCAAAATAAATGGGAAAAGATTCAGTTTAAACCAACATGTTTTAAACCAACCAACCCTGCTCTTAATATATTAAAAAAATTTTTAAAGAAATGAGTGAAACACGTTTCAGACTTGTTTTGAGGTTGTTCTGTGTAAAAAAATGAATAATTACATAACTGAAAGCAAATGGTAGTTGGATATCCAGCCGAGCTACAAATACCTGGTGGAATATGTGTTCGGTTGAACTGATATCTGGTCCCGATATCCCTATTCGGCAGAACAAAAATGCAGGATGCCCCATATCTGGAAAATCACAATACGGTTCAACCCTACTTTCTACATACTTAATCTTTTCTAATAAAATAAATGCTAAACTTGAATTTACAAAAATCGACTTAATTTAATATTCCCTTCCTTTTTAAAGAATTAGCCTAGGCACATGGAAATGGCTTTTTGCTTCATTGTCACAATTACAATTTCATTCTGATATCAGTTTTACTATCAATTCCAATTCATCTATTTTGTCAAAAAAATGTAAAAAATAATAGAAAAAATGCCATTAGGGAGAAAAGTAAAGAAAACCTTTCAAAATTTCCATGCTTTGAAAAATTTCATCATGCAGGGAACTAAAAAGCAGGCTAGCATAGCTTTTAGGGGTGGATTTATGCCTTAGAACCTAGTGAAATTAGTATGTATTCTTTTTGCTATTATGTTGCTGGTTTCTAGAAATTTCTTACACTAAAATCTTATTGAAGACATTAACTAATAAAAACACCAAGAAACATGCTCAAATATTTTTGCTAGACGTGATGGAACTCAATGTCTTAGATTAATTATACATGTTTTAAGAAACCACACTTGTCTGAATAAATTACCCATGTCTTAAACAAATTACATGCTTTAATTTACACATGTCCAAAATAAATTGCACAACCTAAATTATATGCCTCATAGAAATTTCTACATGAAGCAACGGAATGTCTATGTAACAAAGACGTTTACACAAATTTCCACACATTAAGCATTAAGCAAGTAAACAAAATAAAACATTAAACATAAAACATATTGTTCTCAAAACTCTTCATTGACTCGATTGCCTCACTAACATGGGCTGGCAGGGGACGGCTTGTGCAATCACTACTGCTACTGGTATCACTCAAATTCACAAATAAATCAGCATATCGCTTTGCCCTAGTGGCGGCCAAATCTGCATACAAAATGGGTGCGGGCAGGGATACACTTCTCGTGCATCGTATATAAGTATGGCAAAGAAAATAAGAGAGCTGCTGTAATTCATCTGCTGTTAACTTGTTATCATCATGCAAGACATTGTAGTGAGCAGGTTTGCTTGTCCCTTGAATACCTTCATGAGAACAAATGAAATAATCAAAAAACACAGGATGCGTGACACCGGTGTCAACTGTGGTCCCAGGGGGTACATTCCCACAATTCCCAACACCTTCTCTGGGATCTTGGGGGCGAAATCTCGTTTGATGCTTCTTTTGCACAACTATGTATGTAACAGGTAGGACCACACCATTATACAACTCTTTACAAGCCGTCTGGATGCTGCTTACCTCTTCTTCCAGAGCAGCTTCAAATTGCCCCTCACTGATGCCATCTCGGAAAAAGATTATTTTTTCAGGCTTCCTACCCATGTTTACATTTTCAAAAGTGTTCAAAATACCCTTCACAATATCCTTCATCCGGACTATGATTTCTTGTGAGCGCCTTACTTCCCTCTGATCCTGTAGTGAACAGCTTAAAGCATATCTTGAAGCTGTGGGATCAAGACTTCCTACAACAGACGCTATAGAAGGGTAGCCGTATCCTCTTGCCCAATGAATTGCATCGGCTCCAAATATTATTACTGGTCTCCTAAATATTTGAGGTCTTTGTAAAATTATATGATTGATTCCACCTAACTTAACATTGATTTTTAATGAAACATTCGTAGTAATTTGTGGGTTAATGCGATTGAGAGTCGTCTCATCCATACACTGTGTAACCAAGTTGTGTCGGAAATCGGAAAAAAACTTCACTTCTTCATAGAAATGAAAGTTATCTCGTTTTGACAAAACAAAGATAGCAAATTCTGCTCCCTTTTCTTTTGCATAAAGAACTGCTTGCTCCGTTTTTGTTCTCTTGTCGAATATTTTAACATCAACAGGAGGTCCAAAACTCATACCATGCTTCCTACATGATGAAACTAATAATTCACAGAATCTCTTTAATTTATCCATTCCACAAAATTTATCATTGGCAAAACTTATTAATACCCATCTGTCAATTCTTTTGACTCTATAAAATTTATGAGCATCTTCCAGTCTCCAAACTCCCTTTTCATTGGGCCTAGCTTGACTACTGGGATTATCTCCAGCATAAGAAAGTACTGGAGCAGTGAGCACTCGACCATTTACTTTCATTAACGTAACATCCATGAAAAGGCCAAATGCCTTCATATTTTCCCCACACACATCATTAATTTTCCTTGCATCTTTAGCTATCGACTCAAAACGTTTCAGAGGAGGAATTGCTGTACTTCTTATCATTTTTGAAGTTATGTCACCACTTAATTTCCCCAGCTTGACTTGGCCCTCGACAACTTGACATAACTCCATTGGTATGTAAGTACTTGGATTACTAGTCTGCATGTGAAGACAAGGTAAGTTTGGATATTTCAATCTCACTTTATACTTGTCCAAGAAGTATTGTGCAACAGACATCTGTCTCTTATTTTCCAAATCAAATGTCAGTTCTCTTGCTGATAGTTTTGTTACTCCTCTCACTTTATACCTACGAGGATGCTTTTGATGGGTAACTTGCACCCGCACACTCTTCAAGTTCTTTTCTATTTCGGAGATCTGCCAATTTTCCATTCTCGGAAGTTTGGTCACATCACACTTTAAAATATCAGAGACATAATGAGTGACAGGTCCAGCTTGATGAAATACTTTTGCAGCTAAATTGATAATAACGACTGGACCTCTTTCTGCTAGACGAACACTTTGATTATAACCAAACCATATTTCTAACCCTCCGCCCAATGGCATTTTCCCCGCCTGATCCAACGGAAAAAAACAACTTCGTAATTGTACTTGTGTGATCGGAGGAATGCGGTGATTCATTACTGTGTCATAAACTAATAAAACTTCATACGGTATTTCTTTGGATCGTTTAGAGTATAGCTCTTTTAACGGTTCTAGACTAATAACATTAGATCCATCATCTTTCTGAACAGGTTTTATAACTACGCAATAAATTTTTAATCTGCCTTCAAGCTCATATTCCACAAATGACTGTGTTTTTCCTTTTATAGGTAGAGGTTGGCTGGAAAAGATGTTCTTTTGGCCATCATATACTGGATGAAACTTTTCTAATTTTCTTATTTTAATCAAGTTTGAAACTATTTCACGACACTTAGCTTTACCGATGTTTCGCTTCTGTTGATGTTCAACATGTCCAACTTTTCTCTCTAAATCTTCCTTAACTGTTTTTCCTTCAGCCAGAAGACTCTGTCCTGGTTTCTTATCCTTACCAACTTCTAGGATATCAATGTCGTAGTGATATACACAGACATCTTTGAAATTCAACATGAAATAGTTTGCCACAAGGGCAATTTTACGACCTAATGTACCAACTCCAGGTCTTGGAAGGCATGAGAATTTTTTTTTTGGAGTTTCTCTTGGTTTCTGCGTTAGAGTTAACCCTGCCATTTTTTCAAGGGTATCGGTTCCCAATTCTTTAGCTGCACTAGGTTCCATTCGTACTGGTTGTTGCATTGGAAGTTTTTCACTTTTTCCTTCTTGAGAACCAGGCCTTTCTCCAACATTTCCTATAAAATAAAAAATCTTCAGTTGCAATGAAAAACTTGGTGCTTGTAATTTTAAAACTTTAGTTCTTCCAATATGCAATGCAAAAATTCAAATTTTTTATTAGATGAAAATATATTGTAGCATTTTGATTAACTTTAATAAATGATATATCGGAGCAAAATAACAAGAAAGCTATTATTTTTCAGGATTTGACAAATTTCTGCAGTATAACAAATGCATGATATATACCTGTTTACCAATGAAAGTGACCACATGCAAATAATTATTTTTAACCCTCAGAATTTTTTAATATAGCACTAACAGGAGTTGAGCCTGAAGAAATTCCAATCAATCAAAACGGACCCGTCACTAAATTCTAAGCTTCCAAATTGTACTTTTCACACCATTATTTATTATAAAAGCAGCAAATAATAAAATGCTTCGTCTCTATACGTTTAAATTTTCACGAAATTATTAGATTTTTCACAAAAATTTCTGTAAACACACACACAAAAAAAAAAAAAAAAAAAAAAAAAAAAAAAAAAAAAAAAAAAAAACGGACCCTGTTAAAAAATGCTGGATCAACCCCTAAATGAGAATATAATGCATTCTTACATTACACCAACACTGTCAGTGTTGTAGTGCTTTTTTTCTTCTTTCTTACCAGAACGCAAGACTAGAGGCGAGCAATTCATTAAGCCATCCTTGTCCTCATGCTTTGTTCACAGGTCAAAATAGGGGGGAAGGGGGCAGAGGAATTGTCCAGAAAAGGCTTGAATCCTACATAATACAATTGTGTAAATTCACTTTCATACTTTTTGAAATTATGTACTAAAAAAGTATGTGTTATTTAATGTTTACTAATCAACAATATTAAGATAAAAATAATACAAATGTTATCTACTCTAGTAGGGGTTCTCAACCGCTTCCAAGTCATGGCATTTTTAGACAAATTAGACCTTTCTTACAGCATCCTATTTATATAATATCTAGCTAGGGAACAAAGATTTGTTATCATGAATGCTTCGGGGCACACCTTAACTTTTGATCTTTTGCTGCAGCACCCAGTTGGGAAGCTTGTTTTACACTAAAGAAGGTTCAGTAGTGCTAGTACACCATTGATGACTACTACATAATGGTATTTATGTTTTAGGAATTATGATAGCAAATCCTAGCACTCGCTTTAAATCAGAGTTGGAGTTTTTAACAGGACAGGTGGATTTTACTGTTCAAAAGTGTCCTAAACTGTCCTAAAGCTTAAGGGGTCTAATCTAATTGATTTATATCTAATGCAGTATTAGTAATGCATAAACAAAAAAAAATTATTAGCTGTAACTAATAAAAATTTGATAATATTTCTCTAAAATGTTAATTTGGAGAAAGTACTTTATGTGAAAAAAGTAAAAAAATTGCTAATAACTCTATTACATAAAAGCTTCCTTATGTAAGAGTTGATAGTGTTGTGAAAAGAAAGTACCAAAGTATCTATTTTAGTTCCATTTATGAGTCATAATTGCTTTTAAGTGCTATTACATATTTAAAAGAAAAAAACTTTAACTTAAATTTTTTATGTTGTTTTTATGCGACAATGTTTTACATTATATTTTAACAAAAAACATATTCATCCTACATTGAAGAATAATAAATTGATAAACTGTGGGCATTTATATTTTAAGACTAACAAAATTTTTATTTTTCCATTTTTAACATAATGTATTCTGTAACAATAAACAAAAAAATAGTAGCTGGATAACTTTTAGAAAACATTATCAGCATTACCCTAGAGTAGATTGGTGGTAATTTAGTGTCAGAGCATGAAATGGCACCATCGTCATTTTCTTGAAAGTAAGGCAATGTTAACTTAGTAAAAGTAGACTGAACTGTGTTGTTATTATTCAACTTTTATGTAATTTACTTAAATTTTAATGTTAATAAAATATTACTTTAATATATTTTATTCTGTTTTTGCAATGATAAAGGGTGATTTAACACGTTCATGCAGGCACGTACTACCGGCGGCTCGCACTAGACTGTCTCATCGGACGGCGCATACTACCGGTTGCCTGTACTATAGACTGTCTCATCAGGCGACGCATACCACCGGTGACCGGCACGATAGACTTTTCTCTACCAGACCCCTACCTGTTAGCAGAGGCCTTAGGATTGCTTACGCATGGGGAGAGGTGGTGGGGTCAGCGGATTTTACATGCACACATCCCCAAGTATACATGGTGGTCTTCAGTGGGTATCGAACGCGCGACCTTCCAGGTGGAAGTCCGATGTGCTAACCACTAGGCTACCACGGCCCCTGCACGATAGACTGTCTCATCAGGTGCCGCCAGATGAAGAGCGGCATGAATTCAAGCGGCGCCTCACAGCGAAAAACATGACAATCGTCCCCAGCGTGACCATGTAAAATGTCGAGGGACAGCACAGTAACCTTGTTATATCGATTCTGCTGTAAACTGAGGTGTGGTATAATGGGGTTTTACTGTATATATTGATTTCCAATTTTTATTCAGACTAGCCGACACAGAAAAACTCGGATACCCCAAAGTTACAGACTACAATTTTAAAAAGCACTAGTTTAGAGACTAGGTTCTATACATAACGTGCAAATATTTTCTTAAAAACAAAAAATATATGAAAAGAGTACTTTTTTGATTTTCTTCCTTTCCCCCTTAAACGAACTTTTTAAACATACCCAGAGAACAGCAAGCAGTATGTGTAAAGAGCCAACAAATCGAAAACCTACTTTCTTAAAACAGCAAATTGGAGTTTAAAAAATTAAATTCTTAAAAAATTAAAATTTGTGTTGGATGTTTGAGCTAAGCACTAGAACCAGCCCAGATGCCCCCAGAACCTGTTTCTGGTCATAACTTTTAGATTTATATTTATAAATTCGGTGTAAATATTTTTTTCGAAATATATGCATTATAAAAAGTTGAGAACATGAAAAATGAAAAAGAAGTGAGAAAAGGTAACGTAGAAATAATTTTTAAAAATACAATTATTATTTATTAACCTTCAAACAAGCAGTTAACTTCGCACTTCCTAAGGCACTGAAACTAATTGAAAAAATTCCTTAGAATCCTCAAACTATGTCAAATATGAATTAAATACATCAATTAAGTATTAACATCAATATTTTCGCTGATGATGCCAAAATCATGGGAATTGTGGACACGGAGGAACAAGTCAATCAGTTTCAAGAGGATTTAAATCAAATTTCTAGGTGGGCAATTACGTGGGCTATATATTTTAATATTGGGAAATGTCGTTTCATTTTGGTCATGGGAATAAACATAACATGCAACCTATTATTTACAAGGTTCCATCATTAGGGAAGCAGAAGCAGTTGTTGATCTAGGAGTATTGATTAGTCAAAACTTCAAGTCCAGTCAACAAAGTAGCATAGTAAGTAACAAAGCTAACAGGATGCGTGGGTTTATCAATAAGGCTATTTCGAACAGATCTAAGGAAGTTGTATTGTCATTATACAGAAGTTTGGTAAAACCTCATTTGGAGGATGCTGATCAGTTTTGGTCTCCGTACCTAAAGAAGGATATTACCTTATTGGAAAGGGTTCAAAGGAGGGCTACAAGATTGGTAAGTAGTCTTTCAGACTTAGATTATGAGGTTAGGCTTAAAAGGCTCAATATGTATAGTCTTGAGCAAAGGAGAGTTAGAGGGGGCATGATTCAGTTGTTTAAATTCATTAAAATGGGAAATGTTGATGGACTACAGCTATGTGCTGAAAGTAGAACCAGAGGTCATTGTTTTAAGCTTTTCAAATCTCAGGCTAATCTTGAAATTAGGAAAAAATACTACTTCAATAGGGTTGTAGGTAGTTGGAATAGTTTACCGCTAGCGACTGTTAATTGCAGTGGGGTAAAAACTTTTAAGAAAACTCTTGATGTTCATTGGGGACTGCTAAATTGACTAGGACCAGCCTAGCTGTGCCCTGAGCCTGTTGCTGGTCGTCACTTTTGTATTTGTATAAATACAAAGAAGTTTTTCTTTTCCTCTTTTCAATTCAATCTTTAAACATTTTTTCCTTTCATTTTTGCATCTTATACAGCAAACAGCTCTGGGCTCAAACAAGGCTAGCTCAATGATGAATCCAAAATAAAGATTAAGTGCCCATTTAAAACTATTTATTTCAATGAGGAAGCAACTTATGACACAAATGAATATATTAACAGATCTAAATTAAATGTAAAACTGCCGGCAAACTCGAAAATTTCTTTAAAATTTTCCGAGAAAAATAAAATAACTCTATGAAAAGAAAGAAAAGAAATGCAACTGCTAGCAACACTAATAAGACTAGACTTTGACAGTACGTATGAGAGAGGTTTTATCAATATTGAGTATGACAGTTGAACAAAAATTCAGTAACCAAATGTAGCATAACCTTAAAAACTCCAGACCAAGAATTTAAAATGTTCAGATTATGAATCCTTTTTGAATTATAAAAGCATTACAAAATAAAACTATTTTTTAACATAATTACCTAAAATTTCAATTAATACAAAACTCAAATTAGTTAGGGAAATAATAATTAAGTTGATTAAAAATAATAGAAGTACTATAGTAAGAGCTTGATAATAATAAAAGTGAAGGAAACCAAAATTTTGGATGCGCAAATTATCTCCAAGGCATGAAAATTTAAACTTTTTTGAAATTTTTGAATGTAATAAGGCTACAAGATAAGCAAAAACAAAATTTTAATGTATTTTTTCAAAATTACAACTGCAAAAACAGTTTTCCTAGATGAGCTCGAAAATAAATAATTTATTTTTGATCTAAAACTTTGCTCTTAACTCTTTTAAAAATGTTTACAGTAGAACTTCTCTTAGCCAGCTCCGGATTAACCGGCCTTCGCTCTATCTGGCCCATATTTTCAAAATACAAAAATGTGTTTCTAGAGTGCTGGTATGTAGAAGAAACAGGTGCTGCGGTACTCGAGTGAATTTTTTCGTGGAATCCGTATCTCCCCGACAAATGTGACATTCTGATGTTGGGCAGTTCTGTGAATCCGCTTACTGGTCCTATGAAATCAAGTGTGGCTATTGGGTAATCTCAGGTTCCAGTGGTTCAGTCGATTCAGTCATGCCAAGCGCTCGATAACTGGTATATAACTCTCAAATTAACTACTAAAACACGATAAATCATCACACCTCCACTCTCTTTTTAATTGAATAATATACCTCCATTTTTTGCTATCCCTCGCTTTAACAATACTTTTACATAACCGGCTTATCATCGGTCCCAATTAAGCCAGTTAACAGAGGTCCTACTGTATTTGCAATTTTTGTGCTAAATTTAAAACAACTTTTTGAAATGGTGCTATGCTGAAGAATCTTCAGTTTTATGAATTCAAACGAAGATGAATAATTTGAAACAAATGAGTTAAATAAAATGTGCAACCTATGCAAGTTGACCACTTGCGGTGCCGTATTTTAGTAGTTAACTTGTAGAGGGTGGTTTGGTTTTTTTTTTTGTCATTTTTTTTATAAACTATGCATTTATTAATTTGTAACTAATTAAAATATAGCTTGATGTATTAACGTTATTTACTTTAAAATAATAATTAGGTTTTTTTTTTTACAATTACCTAAAATATCATTACAGAAATTTAACCTGAATGACTTACAATGTTTCCTATACAACTTTAAAAGTAAAATACTTAATTAAAATAAAGATAAATATCTTGTTAATTATGTAAGTTACTTATTTGAAGCTACTGATTTCCTAAAACCACATAATTTTCCAAATAAAACATACCAGTAGTCCTTTTTGTGGGAGTCTCTAACGTAGGCCTTACAGCTGAAGGTGCTCTAGCTGCTCCAAGTTGTGGGAAATCAGAAGGTGAAGGTGGACTACTTCTTCCTCTTCCTTCAATGTGGAAAGAAAGAAAATATTAAATTACAATACGCTATTTAGAATGCTATAATATTTATAAAGCCTTTTTATAAGTTAAATGCAAATGAGTTATACCACTTCCAAGACACATTGACAGCCTCCCCTCCTCCCCCCAAAAAAACTCGCATTAAAAAAAAATCAATATCAATACAATCTTGGTAAAGTAGTTCATTGGTTTCCCTAAAGTATCACATTAACTGTTATTGCTTATTATTTACAGAATAAAAAAGAAATTTTTCTTGAATAGAAATTTAGATGAAGAATTTTTAGCACTAATTTTCCCTTTTTTTTTTTTTCATGAATTATATGACAAATATAGAACATTCCTAATTTCTCCTTCCTTTCAAGGTTTCTTTTCCCAATATGGGTCATTCTCAGATAATGGTAAATTTTAACTTTAAAAAAAATTAATTTTTTTTTTTGTTTCAATTCTAAATTTTTTCATGCCAAAACAATTATTCATGTCCACTTATCTGGGAAAAAAATCCCAGCAGAGATCATTTGCTTTAATTACACCTTTAATTAATCAATTATATTTTATTGGGACATGGTAATGACAAATAGGAATTTGGTAATGACATGTGATCCATGGAAATAACTATAGGCTAAATAATTACACAAATAGTTAGGTTTATTTGTGTAGAAGAATATGTGTTAAACTATATTAAATCATCTTCATTAGTTTATGTTTTAAAAATGCATTTACAATGAAAAGTTTAATTTCTTTTGGATTTCTAACTACTGTGAATGTCAAAGAAACAAATTAGGTATTAATCCTCTAATAGTTAAAAAATATATAGTATTTTTAAGTTATTCTTACTGCCTTTATTTTTTAAGGTATTTTTTAACCCTTCATATTTTAAAAAAATAAATTAAAACTTCTATTATTTCTAAAGATAAAAAAAAGCTTGAAAATATGTAACTTAAAGCAGTATGTTTGAAAATAAAATACAACCGTATTTTATGAATTTAAATATTGAGTTCTTTATAATAACTGAATTTCTGTAGGTTAATAAATCATTAGAAGATTAGTGGAAGTATCTAGAAAATTTTTATAACAATAATAAATTTAAATAAAACTGCTTATTAGAATCCAAAATGGCTTTCGTTATTTCATTAAGATCACATTATATGTGAACAAATCAAAGCAAAAGTTTATAATACTTCAACTTAGTCTGCAGGATAAAATAAAGGCAATTTTCTCTCAGAATAATTAGGAATTTATTATTAAAGTCAAAAACTGTCATTACCATGTCCTTAGACATCATTACCATGGTGTTCTGAAGACATGGTAATGACACCATGGTAATGACATTTTTTAATGTTAGGCCTGCTTATGGCTAAACTATAGCAACTAAAATCAAATACTATATTTATCCTAAATGTAGTCCTAAAACTGTCTATAAATCATTCAGAAAATTTAACTTTAATCACTTTATATATCTGTAACAATAGATGACACACAATAAAGACACTGGTTAAAATTTTGGTAAAAAAATAATGGTTGTTATTTATTTGAACCAAAGATGAATTGTCTGTCAGTAAGAGCATGCTGTTTTGTATTGCTAATAGTTTGATAGTGTAAGGGGGAAAAAGGAATATAATTTTTCCCCTTTATGTGAAAAGATCCAAATATGTTTAAAATAGAGAAATTAAATATACCTAGTTGGTTGTTGTCTATGTTTTTAAAGCTTTCCAATTTTTGCAGTAGAGATTCAAATTATAAAGTTTGCAGATAGGGACATGCCATGGTAATGACATTTACAACTTTTAAAATTTTTAAAACATTCAAATTTACCTTTTTTTAATATTTAAACTAGTGCACAAAATAGGGTTTGAATAGAAGTGTGTGTAAAAATTTTAAAATTCATGGTGGACTTAAATCAATTAGTATTTTTAAGCCAAGGACATGAAATTTACCATTACCAGAGAAAGACCCATATGATCCTTTTGTTCAATCAATTGATATGCTCTACCAATAGCATTGAATAATTTTTCAAAATTTCTCTCTTTTTTAACATTTTCTTCAATTTCACTCAGACTTAAAAATTGTAGTCAATGTAATATTTTGAATTCCATTGCCAAACGTGTTTGTTGAATAAGTACTTTTTAACTGCAAGCAATACAATAAACTGAGAATTTGAATAGACTGAATGTAAAATATTTGCTTGTTTTTCTTTCTTTCCTTCCTTCCTTTTTTTTCATTTAGTGGTGCATCCAAAATTATTTTGGATAATGAAAATTTGATAAATTACATACCATCCCACAGTAGTTGTCTCGGGGTAGAAGGGTAGGACAGCACTCAGTTGGGATCAAAAGAACAATCAAATTATCAATGGATAAACAAATATCCCATTTATAGGAATACAAATTTATGGAATATCCCCCCTTCCCATAGACTATTTAATCTCTTGGTTTAAAGCATGGGCCTCTACACAGGCAGTGGGGGGGATGCCAGAGTTCTCCTTAACACATTGACACTGCTAACACACTAAATTCCAGCACCTTTCCCAGTTTCAGGGTCTCCAGATGATAGTTTAATTTAATCACATCACATTGTTCAAAGCATCTTATCGAGTAAGAAATTACAAACTTTCTATAAAAGCATTAAAAATTGAAAAGAAATTAGCAATTATGAAATAATTTGCAATTTGGTCTCTCAGCAAAGTTTACCTGCTACCAGTTATCTCGTAGTTGGCAGTCAACGTATTTAGTACAAGTAGAACGTACAAGTAGAAAAAACTAATTTTTTATGAAGTTTTAATATGAACTATAACAAAACCGTCTTAAAACTATGCAAAATATTAGTATGTTGTGGCCACTTTATTAGTTATATAGTTATCCTCTTATATTAGTCATTGTATAAATGCTTTAAAACTCGAAACAATCAAGGGGTGCCACTTTTTCTTAACGATTGGTTCCAAAAGGCAATTCTAGAACCAGTTTGGCTGGTGTGCATAATTTATACCAAGGTTTCTTTGCATGTACCGTATTTTCGGGAGTATGCGGCGCGGCGCATACGGAAAAAAAAGTTTAAAAAATTGCCGATGCGGTGCTTACAACGGGTGCGGCGCATACAATCTTTTTTTTTTAAGTTAAAAAAAAAAGAAATTATTTATCAAATATATTAAAAACACTGTCACTAGATGGCACCACATCATTTTTGTTTCATGTGAAGTGCAGGCGGCGATAGTGTCACTCACGTGCTTCAATGGCGATGTTGACGTCGCAATCCGAAAAACCCGTAATTTCGGCTTCGCTACTTTCGTACTACTAGTTCGCGGACAATTTTCCTACTCTGTCGCTTTCCATCCGCCGTGTTTTTAGTGGTGAAAAACGATCCAATCGCGAAGTTTTGAATGCAACATGGCAGCTTTGTTTATGTTGTGAGATTAGGCCTCCAAATCGGACGATCCGAGCCCGGAAGGCCCTGAACTATGCAGCCTTTTTCAGTCGGACATCGAGGAGGGCGATTTCGATGATTAAATCTGCTGTTTTCCATTAGTGGACGTGACCCACTTGTAAAAAGCAAGCTCAATGGCGATGACCACTTAAATAAAAGTGGTCCACGTCCCGCGCTCTGGATAGTTGAATTAGATAACCAACCGATGTCTCCTCCAAGTAAAAACAGAAAGAAAGTATGGGTGATTATTAAAAAAAAGAAAACCTTAAAATGTGCAATTAATTCTACTTTTCTTCACCTAATTGTGCTATAATAACTAAAATTTTGGCATGCGGCGCATACGCAAAATTTTTTTTTTAATGAATGCACATCGCGACTGCGGCGCATACTCCCGAAAATACGGTATATCAGAAATGTAGCAAAATATTTTTGAAAGGTTTACAAATCAAAAAAAATTTTTTTTAAGGTTTGAGAATGAGACAGACTCTGCAGTGTTGGTTTGTCTCAAAGAATGAGTAATGCAGAGCCCCTCACAAATCCCAAGCAAAAACACTAGAGCCTACTTTTTTTTTTCAAGCCTGCCGTTGATAGCGAAATTGCTTTACAGGGTTGGAAAAAAACCAAAAAACCGGTTTTTTTGGTTTAAATAGGATTTGTAAGCAAAACAATTTGACTTTTGGAAAATCATGGAGATTTTAGATCATTAATTGTGAATAAATGTTATTAGTAATAAATTTGCTGATAATTAATTAAATAATTAAGTTAAAACCTTAAATTTTAATTTATTTTTTCAGAAAGTTACCTAGAGTGAAACACGCCTATGTAAAGGGAAACGCGTACTTACGGTGCAGCACTTTAGTGGTCAACTTAGAGATATTTTTTTTTTGTCATTTCTTACACTATGCGTTTATTCATTTGTGACTAATTAAAATATAACTTCATGTATTAACTCTACTCTAAAATTAGTAGTTGGCTTTTTTTTTTTTTCGAAATTACCGAAAATATCATTAGATAAATGTAATCTGAATGACTTACAATGTATTCTATACAACTTTAAAATTAAAGCACTTAGTTAAAATAACAATAAATATCTTATTAATTATGCGAGTTACTTATTTGATGGAAAATATTCCCTAAAAATACATAATTTTTCGAAATGGCTAAATCAATTAGAAGAAAAATAAGAAACTTATTTAGAAAGCAAAAGAGTGCTCATAGTAGTTTTATTGGATGCTTAACTTACACAGAGGTTTAGGCAAACTTTATATTGATGTTTCATCCATCCAGACAAATACTGGTCTAACATTATAGTATAAAAAATATTGCCCTGGAGCATTTATTTAAGTTTTTTTACATCTTTGCAAAAATAGATAAACAAATAAATAGAGTAATAATTATGGCAGCCAACTTACAAAGTTTTTTTTTTTATAATACTCCCACCCAAATTTGGCGTACATAAGTGGTCAAGCAAAGGTTTCCCTACATTAAATAATATAGGGCTAATTTCGTTACTGACCAAAAGTGGTCAATTTAGGTGGTCAACTTTACAGTTTTCACTGTATTAACATAATAGAATAGTTTACTTATACAGTCCTTTCAGCAAATTATTTAAGAAATAATTATTTTGCGGGTTGAGTTTTAACAAAAGCATATTTTACTAAATCAATAAAAAATAAGCAAAAATGAAAGATATATTAAAAATAATGGGTGTTGATTTTCAGTGTCATTAATATCAACAAATGATTACAAGTCTTTAACTATAGATATATTTTACTTTAAAAGTAAAAAAATCAATCACTTGCAGGATTTAGCAATGATAACCCTTATGCAAATCAGCAACATTGGCTTAGAAATTAACACCATTATTTAATTTTTTTTTAAATACAAACTTCATTTTTCCTCTGCTTAAATATATTTATAAAAACAATTTTATAAAAGTAATACAATGTACAAACTTTATTTTTCCTGATTAAAGGTTAAATATATTTTTTTTTAAATAAGAGAATAATTTAGAAAAAACAAAAAAAATTGCACTGATTAAAAAAAGGGTTGTTAATTTACAAATTCAGTAATTCATTATTTATCTAATGCTTTGCTTGTAATTTCTGTGTAAATTGAATTTTGCAATTTTTTATAATGTGTAAAATAAATGAAAAAAGTTTTGTTTTTTTTTTAAAAGTGTTATCTGTAACATACATTTGCAAATTGGTTATTATGAAGATACTTTATTATTTCTATTGTTTAACTAAAGGAATTACAATTGCAATATCATTTAATTTTTATAATGACTGAGAAGAGTTTTTCTCAAATTAGCTTTTTCTGAGCTAATTTTAGAAAAACCCAAATAGTCTGACATGTAGATAGATGAGAAAAATTTGCACTGATTAAAAAAAAAGTTTGTTAATTCACAAATTCATTAATTATCAAGTGTTGTGATTGTAATGTCTGCATAAATTGGATTTTGCAATTTTTAATAATGTGAAAAATAAATGAAAAAAGATTGGGTTTAAACCAAGTGGTTTTTTCAAAAAAACCATCTGGTTTAAACCTTGGTTGCTTTACTTAAAAGAACTTTTAAATAACAATTTTCCTTCTGCATTTTTAAACTACTACTTTTCAAGTATTACGTTCGACGGACATTTTGCTATTTTGTAACCAGTTAACTGTTGCCCGTATGACAATACTTTTCTAAAGCACATTATAGCTGGCGAATTTTATTACATGAATAGCAACAGCAAGGCCAGAAGACTTTGCACAAACACAGATTTGAACTTCTCGAACCTGTTTTAAACTTCTCTTTATGGACGATGACTTGGTGACTGACCAGTTGGATAGGATTTGGTATTTTAACTCTGATTTTTTTAAGTAAGAGTGGTTTATTTTATTGTTTTAGGAGCGGGTCTGTTGATGTGACTTATTTTAGTCTTTGGACAGTGCCATGGACAAAACCCAACATTTTGTACTTCAATTTTTGTTTTTCTATGCTTGTTTTGAAAATTTTCATGCCTATACTGGCTGTTGGCTCAAGTGTGTTTTTGCTTGGGATTTGTGAGGTGCTCTGCATCACCCATTCTTTGAGACAAAACAACACTGCCGAGTCTGTCTCATTCTAAAACCTTTTTAAAAAAGATTTTTTGATTTGTAAACCTTTCAAAGAGGTAAAATTTGTAAACCTTTCCTTCTTTTACTACATTTCTGTTATGTATATATTATACAATGAAACTTGTGTAAGTGGACCACTTGCAGTGCAGCACTTTAGTGGTCAACTTAGGTAGGTAGGTGGTCAAGTTATAGAGGGTCAGGTAGAGGGTGAAGGACTAATTCCATTCCTGACAAAAGTGATCAACTTAAGAAACTTCACAGGTTTTACTGTATATATATTATATAGTTTAAGCATTTTAATTTTCCACACAAAAAAATTAAATCTTGTAACTGATTCATGACATAATTCATATATTTATTCTTTTCCCACAAATAAACCTGCATACAAATTCTTTGCTTTAAATAGCATTTCTATTCAAACCAATGGTGCAGTCGAGGGGGAAACAGGGAGACAGTGCCCTCTAACTTTTCATTTGATTTGTTATTTTTCACTTGATACTCCATAGATAACACACCTTATTAACAACCAGTTATTAATAAGATAATTTTAAAAATAACTTTGATGTATATATTAGAAAAATGTATATTTACATATCAATTAATAAAGTTCCATAAATTCAAAGAGAAAAAAGTTTAACATTCTTAAATAAAAGAAACTAGTAACACTATTAAGTAGAAACTTTATACTGTAAAAACAACAAATTTAGGTGGTAAAGTGTTCTTAAACCCCTTTATGTTATATGCATTAATCTTCCAGCTAGTGGTTTTACTTGCTGGCACACACCCAATTGTTGAGGAAGAATAAATTTTGATTCCCTGTCTCACCCTGGATTTAATTCCCTGCTATTTTTCTGTTGTAAAAACCCACTGTGTACTACTGGTAAAATTAGACGAGGGTTTAAGGGTTCTACGAGACTAAGAATACAAACCCTAAAATGTATGATAATCAATAGCATAAAACATATTGATATTGTTTGTTTAATACAAATTTGAATACCATTTAAAATAAATTTCTGTTTTATACAAATTTACAATAGTAACAGCTGAAAAAAAATAACAAGGGACAAAACTATATTTCAATCAAACACAAAAATACTCAAAAGCCATCCAAGAAATTACAAGTTTATAAGAAAATTTAATAAAACTTAAACCTAATTTGTGGATACGGACAAAAACTGGAACTAATTTCTGATCGACATATTTCTAAATATTGAAGCATCTACAACTCTTTAAAAAATAATTAAAATGCTATCCATTCTCCAAAACTTTTACTTCATCCAAAATTTAAAAAAATATTGGCAAGAAAAAAGGAAGATGAACATTCCTATCAACATATTTATGAGCTATTTGGCATTGTTTGCACTCCTGGCACTTGGAGAAACGGAACGGGACAGAGCAATTGCCCTCCCTACCCATACTTTTAGAAACACTATGTATACATCCGTGCAACACTTATTTTATCGACTTTTTATTTGCATTGAAAATAAGCCTTTTGCTTCCCTTTCTGAATTTTCAGACTTCAGAAATGAGAGGCCTGATCAGTGGTGGATTTTAGGGAGGGGGGGGCACAGGGGACATATGGCTCATGGGTGAAAGTAAGAAGATTTCAAAGGACGGATGTTAAAATAAATTTCTGTAACTCCAAAAACATGCATTTTCTAGAAATTTTGTTAATGCATTGCATGTATAAATTATATATCTCTCCCCCTTACCCCGATAATTACTAGGTTAAGATTAGCAATAACAATATTTAATAATTATGGTGTAAACTCAAGTTGAACATGTTAAAAATCATTCCCAAGTATTTTAACAAAATTACTAAATTTACTTTAATTAGCAACATCATCACATATTAAACTTTTAAATGAAGCTGTATCAGAAAAACATTTATGACACATTTAAATCTGTATTAAAATACCTTAGTTCTAAGTATTCTGTCCTTTTCCATCTAACAATTTACAAAAATTAAAGCAGGACGGAAATTCGTCTATAGACGGAATACTTTCACCCAGGATGTGGCTCAAACGAGTAGAGTTACTTAACTATCCCATTAAATAACTTGCTTATTTTTCTGTACTTAAAAAGTAGCTAAATTGGTTTTAAGGAATAGTTTAAAAACATTAACACTTTGATGAGAGCTCAATATAAAAAGTTTTAAGAGGAAGAACCACTTAATACTCCAAAAATTATTCCTGTGGTCGCCACTGAGCCTGATGGATTAATTGAGGAAAGAGAAGAAAATAATAAAGCAAAATTGCACAAAAAAACCTTTCTGGCAATAGGAAAATGCCACTAAGACAGGACATTGCTTGAAACTTAAATTGTTAAGAAAATGTTGAAAATGACTACAAAACATCTTTGTGGTTTCTTTAAGAGTATTTGCTGGTGTCATTTTATAATGACAACGAGTTTCATATCTGAAAATTGGAAAAACATAAACTGGATTCAAAGTATAGACGTTTTACCTATTGGCTTGGGTGGAAATGCTGGAGTTGCTTGAACATTTGGCATTTGCGGTTGGGCAGCTTTGTCCTCTTTACTCTCTTTTGTATCATGCCCTCTTCCCCTCCCTTTACCTATAAAACAAAAATATTTCAAAACACTCAAAAAATTTTAAAAATGACAACTTTAAAATTATATTCTAAAATAATTAGGATTTATATTTAGTATCCAAATATGATTTGACCAGCAAATCTGATAAGTATTATTTCAGATGAGCCACTTTTCTAATCCAACATAACCTTATGTGAAAAGTAAATGCCCAAGAAGAAAGAAAGTACAGCCATATATGATCAGGTATAACACAATCAGTTATAATTGTGTACCATATAGCAAATTATAAAATTTTATTATGTTTCAAATTACATTCGAAATGGCCACAAAAACCTAGGAGCACCCGGGCAGGGCCGAACTTTTGTACAAAAAACTCGGGTTTTTGCCAAGCTCGAGCCATAGAGTGTTAAATTAGGAAGAACATAAGGAAGTGCATTTCTTCCTCCATCCCAGTAGTGTAATTCTGTAAAAAGGTAGAGGGATGCTTACATATATGAACTAAATTATTGAAATAAAAAAGCATGTGGATGCTTAACTAAAACTTTTCATAAAGTGAGTGGATGCTTTTGTTAAAATTAAAAAGTAGGGGGACGCCATCTCCCTGCGTCCCTCCTCGACTACACCACTGCTTCATCCTCCAGATTTTAAAAAACTTTTTTCCAGCTGAAATTTCATTTTTGAACTTTCAACTTGTTTTCTTTATTTTGAGCCTATCCCTTTTACTTTACCCCTTACCTTGTAGTTACATACATGGCTATACAATTACAAACTGTTTCTAAAATGAGTTCACTGCTTTACAAATACAAGATATTAATCAGTACTACTATAATGCAATATTTATTTCAACAATAGTTAAATTTCTTGAACAATATTTAGATTAATGCATAAGGGCCATTTCACAGTATTTTGTCCAAACGTAGAGTCCGCAATATGACACTTTTTTTGTTATAACTACATAATTTAGTTTAATTATCACTAAATTTTATTTTCAAATTATGTGTTGAACACATTATTTGAAAATAAAACTAAGTGATAATTAAACTATAAGTTATGTAGTTATAACAAAAAAAGTGTCATGTTGCGGACTCTTACGTTTTCAGAAAATACTGTGAAATGACCAATAAAGATAAATATATAGAGAGAGGCAGAGAGAATTATTTTGGAACCATTTTCAGACTTAAAGATTTATTTAAAAAATACTAAAAGGCAATATTATTTTATTTCAGATAGGTTTATATCTATACAATTGTATTAGTATTATCTTTTGTTTCGTTCAATTTGTTTCTTTCCCTGAAGAAAAGAAAGTATATGTTATGTATCTACGGGTACGTGAGTGAAATTAAATGGAATAAACCGTCGCTGCACTAAATAATATCAATACAGACTTTGAGAGCTATGCAAAAAGTAGTCTAATATATTGAACTACTTTATAATAAAATTACACTTCCAAAAATAAATAAATAAAAATACCTCTCTTCTTCGGCGCCATACTTAATTAACTTATAAAAATTATTTCTTTACGTACAAATTGACGTGGCAAAAAGAATTATTAGATAAATACATATAAAGTGCTTGAAATATACAGCATCGGCACTTTGCTTTCAAATCAGGATTCAAGACCAAAAAAAAAAAATTAGTTTCACTTCACAATTTTAACCAATCAGGGTTCGATATCAAAATTTGATTACTTCACTTCTTCACAAAATGTAAAAATCCCAGCGCTGCCTGTTTCCTGAAAAAATATTTTCCCAGGACGGAGGGGGAAGTCATAAAATTCTTAGGACTGGTAATATAGCTCAAAATCCCTAAACCTCAAACACTGGTCGACTAATAAATAACTTCGATTCGTAATACTGTCCATTATTCTAAAGTAAAAAGTAAAACCAGATGGTTATTTTTATTTTATTTTTATTTCCCTCTCTAAGCGGATCTTGGAAAATTATAGTAAACTTTTCAGCAATGCATGCAGTGATGCAACTTCTTAATAAATAATTTCAATTTTGAACTCCAAACATTTATCATCTTTTTAATGGTGTTATCTGAAACCCGGAAATTTTACTGTCCTGTTTTAGATGAGTTACCGGAATATTAGTAGCTTAAAACCAAAAGGAGGCCTCCAGTGGGCCCCGTGCACCTCGCTTACAATGATGATGTTTGAAATTTTTTCAAAAATGTTCTTTTTCGCTCATGAGCATAGACCTGGGAGCGGATCAGTGGATCAACGAGATTTTGCTCGAAACTGGAGCAGAGCAGGCAGAGAGTGAAAAAATATTGAAAAAACTACTTTATTGGCGCTTTAAAACAATGAATATAGTCACTACTACATATCACTGCAAACATAGGGAAACTCACATTAGACTTCAATGAAAAACTGTAGTTTAAATGAGAAAGTAAGAGAAATAAAAACTGCATATTTCCAAATTATTATAATTATTTTGTTCTTTTTTTGCCTCCTTTTCGAAAATTAACTTTAGAAATCGTACACTTACTTCGAAATGGCGATTGGGAGCAAAAAACAAAAATAGTAGCTAACCAAAATGTTTATTTTACAGCAACCCTTCTAATGAAGTCAGTCACACTCGAAAGGAGTATAATGGGAGCTAAGGACCCCGCCGTGGTTATACTGACGGGAAAAAAATTCTGCAGTCTTGCCGTTCGATGGATGAATTTCAGGAGTTCAAGCGCCGTAACCTAAAGCAGGTTAATAATAATCGCTAGTATTTTTCTTATTCTTAATAATAACTAATTTCACATTGACCCTAGCACATACACTTGCATATATATGTGGGGTCACGGCCCGGATAGTGATTGCCGGTGGATTAATTTAGAAACTTCATTGTGATTATTTGAAGCAGACATCGGACTTAAACTGTGAGTACTTTGTTTCTAATTTTGGTGCATAATGTCTTTTCTTGGCAAAGCTCGTAAGGAAGACTTATTGAAACTAGTTTCGGAATTAGGTTTAAATATTCCTGAAAAGCCTACGATGTTAAAACTTAAAGAAGTAATCGTAGAGCGTGAAAATTTTGATGAAGAATTTTCTAAAAATTTAATTGATACTATAATTGCGGAACGGATTGAAAAAAATGCGGAACAGGTTGCGGAACGCGAATTTGAATGGGAAAAGTTGAGAATAGTTACTCATTCGAAGAACAAGAGAAAATACGAAATTAATGTAAATATAAAGGGACAGAACACTTCATCTTTGGTCGACACTGAAAGCGAAATTAGTTTGATTTCTTATGATTTTTATGCAAAAATTGGTTCACCTAAAATGTGCTTCGATGAAACAAAAATAAGTGGTATAAGCGGAGAAAATGTGGTTCCTATGGGCTATTTTTATTCTAATGTAAATATTGATAACTATGTGCTTTCAGCAAAATTTTATGTGTTAAAAAATGTGTGTACAGATATGATTATTGGTGCAGATTTACTAGAGCAGTTAATTATTAAGGTAGATGAAAACGGAATTAAAATATTGGTCGCACGAAATATTCGAGCCCTTCAAACGTTTTGCGAAACATCCCAGACGAGAACAAGGCGCCAATGAAAAAAGAAAAAGACAGCTGTGAGAATCTTTTCCCCCCAACCCTAATAACGGCTGGCGAAGATTTTTTAGCTGAGGTGATGCCACTAGAGAAAAAAAAAATACGCTTATTTTCATTGAGAAAGAAAAACAAAAATCGGAATCAGAAATAAATTTCACGGATAGTTTTTTGCATTGCTTAGCAAATGCTGCAGAAGAACTGGAATTTGATCGTAGCAAGTTATCACAATGTCAGATTCGTGATGACGTGAAGGAATTAATAAAATCTCACAAACCGCTTAAAACAAAGGACACTAACTTAAGAATGAAAATTACATTAACAGATAAAATACCTGCATGTTCGAAAACCAAAAGAATTTCATTTGCCGAACAAAAAATAGTTGAAAAACAGATTACGGAAGGTTCGGAAGAACAAAATAACAGACAATCTTGTTTAAATTATTCCGCTGGAATCCAGATGAAACGCGTAGACGTCCTTAATCGAAGAACAATTGCGGAAGAGGTTAAAACTAAAAAAACTGAAAATACAGTACACAGCGACGTAGGGAATCACAAAGAAACTTCGAAAAAAAAAAGCTTGGAGGAACTGATCCTAAACCAGATGACGAGTTCGATTCAGAGGAAGATGTCGGATCTGTAGATGAAAGAAACAATGGCAAAGAAGAAAACAAGGCGGAAGATTTCAAGACTGAAGTAGAAAATTCGGTAGAAGATACTATTAAGAAAAATGCCGTTTCCAAATCGGTTGATGAAGATTCTGCTACGGAAACTAAAGACGAGAAAAAGTCTAAGAAAACAAAAAATCAAGAAGTAAGCTCAGAAGATAAAGATGCTGAAGCAGAGAGCACTGGTAAGAAGAAATCAAAGAAGCAAGATTCCAATGATAAATCAGAATCAAAGAAAAAGAAAGATCAAGCTGTTAGATCTGAAAATGAGGATGATGCGGATGCTAAGGTTAAAGAGAAGAAATCTAGAAAACACACATCAAAAAAATCCACAAGTGATGACAAGAAGAAACCAGAGAGACGTGGACGCCCTAAAAAGCAAGCAGCCTATGCAGAAAATTCTGACTCTGAGAAAAAAGAGCGAAAAGCAAAGTCTGAGGATGAAGACTTCGTGGCTGATGGTGATGGCGGTCGAAAGAAAAAGAAATCAACTTCATCAAGAGGACGAAAAGCTGCTCTGAAGTATACTGAGGATTCAGATTCTGAGGATGAAGGGATAGGGAAATCTGAAGATGGAAGTGATGAGGAGTTCGCTGCAGATAAGGAAAAGAGTCCCAAAAAAGAAATGAGTGGTTGTCCTAAAGATTCTATCAAAGAAAGCTGCGAAATTGAAGGGAAAGGTAATATCTTGAAGATTCAGGGAGAGAATCGTAAATACTACAACAGGAAAAGAAAAAAAAAAATCCGACTTCATGAAGCGCAACTTGGACTGAGCATCGACCAATAGACATTGACTTTTTTTTCATTTTTCCTGTAACTGTTTTATGTTGTTTTTGTTTTTTTAAATGTATTTCCAGGTTTGTCTGAGGACAGCCAAAGTGTCAGTATGACCGAGCTGTAGGATGCGAGTGCGAAGAGACATTGACAGCAGCGCCCTCTGGCGATAGGGAGCGTAAGCAGTTAGTTTGAGTAAGACTCCGTTCTGTGTGGACGTAAGCGCTGCGGTGCTCGGATGATGTTGTTCGTAATTGAAGCTGTTCTGTATATAGTTTTGTAAATAGGAAAGTGTAAATATAGTCAGTTTTTATATCTTTATAGTGAGTTATTATTTTAGAAACCCCTAGACACCCAAGACGAGAGCCTATATATATATATATATATAAAGTAAGTGAACCATTCATAAGTGGCCGGTAAAATTGAAAGTGCCCTGCCCTTGAGGTCTCTCTTGCGTAGAGGAAAAAAATAATAGGTGCAAGATCAAGGAAGAGGATGTGAAATATTTTCAAACTTCTGGTCTCGCAGAGCCCTTGGCCAAGCTTCTGGAGGGTCCGGTCCTCTGGACCCCAACGTATAATACTCCCCTGCTAACTGACATTGAAGAAGAAAATAATAAAATAAAATAGAAATAAAAATGATTAAAAAAAGAAAAAGAGAGCAATATATTAATTTTCACGACATACAGACCCTGTGGCAGGAATTTTTCTCGTGATAGGCAGACAGTAACTGCAGAACACCGACTTTTCATTTAATCTTACTCAGCGTTTAATAAAGTTTGGTACTCGCGTACTCCTGGGGATACTCGAAGAGCTCTATGGGGGCGCGGCGCACCAGGCTAAGAACATTACGTATCTACCACTGGTTTTAACAGTCTCAACTTATCGATGCAATGTAAGGAAATTTATTGTTTCACACTTAAAGTATAGTGAAAACTCTTGATAAAATTAAATTTGGAGCGAAAAATAAAAAAAAGTTGGTTAGGCAGGTACTGGCTCATATCCCTTCCTTCATGAGTTTATAACAAGTTCGGCTGGAAAAATTTAATTCAAATGCAACTCTATATAGCAAAAACACAGCATTTAGAGAATTTTCAAGTGGACCTGAAAAAGAATTTTCCTGATAAAAACAAAAATGTTGAACGGCTAAGATATCCATTTTTCCATTAATAAAATATCCGTACAGAAGATTTACCATATGCGTGCGGAAGAATTGGAATTACCTTCAAGCAAATTGTTAAAAATAAGCATAAGATGCATAATTCTGACTGCAAATTGAACAAGTGTATCCAATTTTAACAAAGGAAGTCCAGAGAAATTATGATGATTTTCTCACCATACACATTTTTATATTTCTCATTGATTATAACGTATGTTATACATTATATCACTTGTATTTCTTTTAAGTATCGTTGTAGTGTGAATGAAATTTATTTTACGTGAAATATTATTTTGTTTCTACACTAAAAAGGGGGTAAATACATTTTGATTATTACATTACCATGTATATAAATACATGGATGTGTGTATGCTTTTTCTTTATTTCTCGAGGGGTATTTAGTTTTATAAAAAAAATTTGAAGGGGTACACAGGTGTCAAAAGTTTGAGAAACACTGATGCAACAATATAAAGGTTGTGTCGCTTAATATCGTCAGCAAGGTAACTACTTTTACCGCCTACTCCCAAGTAAAGGACCATCCATAAACGATGTCACGTATTTTTTTCAATATACTTGACCCCCTTCCTCCGCATTGTCACACGTGACGCTATATTACATAAGCATATGTACTTGCAGTTCGTAAACAAAGCACTACGTTATTGATCACATTTTATATTTTATTTTTGAACTTTTAATGTCATTTGTGCATTACAATAATGATTACGTGTGTCCTTAATTTGTATCATATGAGAATTAAGGTTTACAACACAATTAAGCATAATTAGTATACAGTAGTAAAAAAAGATTAATTGTTCAAATTCTGAAAAAAATTCGCAAGATATTTTCTCTTAAAAGTGTATATGCATAAGAAGATTTCCTTTTAAATATAAGTTTATCATCGTTGCTTTCAATTAGAGAATGAAATAAATGAGAACACAGAATAAAAAATTTAAAAAATAATAAAAAAACCTTAATAGGTCGATTTTAAATATTTTTCTATAAATCAAACTGTGTGATGTCACAAATATCCCTCCCCCCTCTCGGAACATGTCATCACTTGCGAATGACCCCTAAGTAAATTAAAGGGATGAAATCTGTAAAACGAGCTTCACGGTTAGTGTACTGCTAATGCAAAAGAAACAACTTCCTGTCCTCGCTATTTTTCTCCCCCTTCATCCTTCCTTTTTCTTCTCTTAACTTGAAGGAGAAGTGTATATTTGTGCATTGCATTAAAATCACTTTTTATCAGGTCAAAAATCCTTTATACTCTTTATTGCAATAAATGATCGGGCAGTTTAGTCGCTTTCCCGAATGTCTAGAAAAATACTTCATGATTTATTTGTCATTTTTAGAGTGAAGGGACTCATGTATTTTATCCAAGGTTTTATTCCAAAAGTAGACAGAGGATCAGCCACAAATTGAAAATAAAAAAAATTGTAGCACCATTTGAAAGTAACGCATGAAATGCATTTTAACCGTAGCCTGTAGCATAAGATTATGATGCTCCTTAAAATTATCTGTATTCATTTTTATAAGAATAGCACCTATATATGCTGAGTGATTGTACGATCAGGGGACAAACTTAGAGGGGAGATTGGACGTGCTAAAACATGCATTCTTGTACAGGAATGTAGGGTCTAAAAAGTGACATGTTAAGGCACGAGCACAAAAAATGACACGGGGGGGGGGGGGGGGGTATTTACAAAATCAAAGCAAAATGTTTTTTTTTCAGCAATACAGTATTCACAATAAATGTTAAAAATTGCGACCACCAATAGTAATACATGCTTGGTAGCGTTGTAGATAGGATGGGCGAGCACTTTGAAAAATGGCAGGCATTTCACGCGCTTTTGCAGCCGCAATGGATAGTCATGCAAAAAAATCCAATCAGGGCGCCGGCCCTCTTAGATGCCCTAAGCACTACAAAAATTTAGTGCTCTCATATAGTGTGTATGATTCAAATTACCAACAGGAAAACATCTAAAAACTTTCTTATGGAAAATGCAAAATCAAACTCGGAACAAAAATATTTATTTTCTATGAGATTCATTTTATTTAGAGTTGATTAACTCTGCTACTTCTTTTCCTTGTGAAGTTTGATCAGATCCTTATAATCAATTTTTCGCAACATACATTCATGAGCTGAAATACAGGGCAAGATAGCGGATTACCACCTAAATTTCTCAGATCCCTCCTTGAAAATAAGTGGAAAAGCGGAAATCTGCAGTTTTTCGCTTGTATAAAGTTGCTGATATTATTATTTAAATAAATAAATGGAGTGTATTTCGATATTGCTAACAATTATCTTATATATAAGCGGCTTAAGATTCTGTTTGTCGCCGATAGCTTATTGGTTGCTTGCGTAACTGTACTAGCCAATGGGGTGAAGTTGCCACGGCATTAAAATAGTCCATATACTTATACACTGATACCATATATGCAGTTATCATTGTTTCAAGAAAATTATCATGGTATTTAAGAACATTTAAATATTTTGCCCGATTTCATTCCGACATTGTATTTTAAACTGAATTTTCAGCTGAACGCATATTGAGCGGGTCAGGGGGAAGGTGAACATTTGTTTGCATTAGTATTTATAATATTTAGAACAGCGGTTACTTCGTACGACCGCCGGGCTTTCTAGGCAATCATATGTAGTTTAAAATAGAAAAACTTATTTTCGTAAAAACGGAATTTTCCCCGCCTTAACTTTTTTTCAATTTCTTTTTGAGCACCTACAGAGTGACATGAGCAATATATCTTCAAAAGGAATTAGAATTTTCGCTTTCAAAATGTTTCACCTTAATATTTATTTAAAGTGGTTGAATATTTTTGGGGAGACATTATTTTAACTTCTTTTTTTCCACACTATAATACGCTTTTGGAAATGTATTACCGAAAACGTTACAAATCTGAATGTACTCTCCTTTTTTTTTCAATCAAAGGTGGAACCATGAAGATTTGGAAGGTTAACCGCCCTGAGAACCTTTGTTTTTGAACCATATTGCTAATTTTAATATGGTAGTATGTTATACGCCGGTAAGGACATACGACCCCTATCCAATCTGCTTAGAAGTAAATTTTGGTCACCTCACTGCACATCAGAACGTAACTAAATTTCGTTATTTAAATGGGCAATAAAAAGTTTCCCAAATGACCTTAGTTTTCGTGGAGCCCTAAGCACGTTCCGATTTGGCACAGCTGTAGTTCGTATTACTGTTAGTGGTCGCAATTTTGAACATTTATTGTGAATACTGTACAAAACTAACACTTATTGTGAATATTGATGCAAAGAAATACTTTACGTTGAATTTGTAAATAAACACATTTTTTCCTCCTCCACCAGAGATACAAGGGACTTTTTGTTTAGTTGAATAAAATGAAACTATAAGACATAACAGCTAATACGAAAAATTTAATTTTGGGAGCACACTCCAACTGCCTGTGGGTATTGAAATTCAGGCGATATCTTCAGTGGAAAAATTTCTAAACAAAGTTCGGGAAAATGTGCAAGCATACATTCTCATCATGTTCGAATACAAACATAGGGGAAGTGGTGCAGAGCAGAATTGAAAATGTTAATCTAAACAGAAAATTTCTAAACTGAAAAGATAAAAAATTATACATAAGTAAAATAAGATTTTACGTAAATAAATATTTTTCTTGCTGATTTTTCCATGAACAAGAAGCCAAAAATATAATTAGATTCTCTGCTATTGTTTCGATTGTTTGGTGTAAATATTTACTTTCTGGTTTTATTAGTTTTCTAGATAAACAGGCTTGAATTTCTCCGGTAGCAGCAGTTTTTATCTGCTCAAATGTAGGCTCAAAAATAATTAAATGAAAACATCCTTTTCTGTACGAGTGCTGCTGCAGCGACACTCAGTTAGAGTCCTATAAAATATATTTGAAACGAAAATACACTTACACAATCATGACGTGTGCACGTTTCCACCACACTCTGTTCACGTGAACACTGAGAACTGACCAATAACAGTCGACCAACCACAACACCACAGAGGGTGTGAACCCCTTAGAAACAGTCAACACACAACCTTACGAGCAGAAGGTTGCATGTCTTTACGCTCATGCTTTTCTTGTAAATATCTCATTCAATTTCTATGTGTATTTGTCTAGTGTAATAAATGTTGTGTATTAAGAATGAGTATAAGCAGTAACTTAACTAGGGGTCGTGACACTGCTTTAAAGGTTCCTTCCTATGCCAATCCACTTATTAATCAGCATTTATACAGGATTTAAATTTACCTTAAGAATGTATTTTTACGTTTCATTTAGCTGTTAAAAATTGAAATAAAAATGGTTTAAATTTAAAAAAAAATTTAATTAATTTAAAATAAATAAATAAATAAATTGAAGCACTGGAATAAGGAGTTATGATGTGGATCTTTTCTGGATAAGATTTTCAAATTACATCATTCCTTCGGAATAGTTAGGAGGGACAGAAGTAAACTTTTCTTCCTAATCTCATTGGACAACTTTTAAAGCTTTTATCTTTAAATATGTAATGAATTAATTTGTCACTAACCGACTGTTTTTAGCAATATTTTTATGGAATATTGAACCTTCCATCAAGCACTTTAATATCTTTTCTATAAAAAAAGGGAATTTACTCAAAAAAAAAAAAAAAAAACAGCGGGAAAATCATGCGATTTTGAAAATTAAAGTCACTATTGCAAAAAAGTCAAAATAAATTATTAGCAAAAATATTGAAAAAACATTACACAAAGTTCTGAAATGAATAAATTCTGTAAAACGTGTTTCACTGCCAGAGCAGTGTTAACGCCGGGAAAGCAACGCGGCTTGCCTGTATTACATTTTCTTTATTTTTGTCTTTCCTCCCCTCTCTCTTTTCTTGCTGATGGAAATCTGAAATTGGTTAATGTTGAAAAAATACTTTACAAACCAATTTTAATTTTAAAAAATCAAAACCATGCAGTTGCCGTATAGTTCCTTTTACAATAAAAAATTGAGAAGTGCAAAATCTGCATTTTTATTTCACGAAACAAGAAACAATACTGAATAAAATTTCTTTTTGCCTCTACATACGAGTTTATTAAAACAGTTTTCTTTTTTTTTTTTTATCGCATAATTTGCTTATAATGAAAACGAAAAATGATATGCTTCGTCCCTTAAAGCTTTTAATTATTCAACAGCTTCAAAAAAACTTTCAATGAATTTTATGACATATAGGCAGCTGTAAGTCTAAAAATATTGAATTGGAATGGTAATAAACAAACTAAATAAGAAAGTATACTTGCTTAGCTTTATGTGTGGTAAACATGAATTTTAAATTAAAAAAAGTCTGCGACAGCATTACTTTTAAAATGTTACATTTTGACACTTACAGACATTTTTATAAAGATTTAACTACTAAAAACTAAACTAACAAAAATTTAGCAACTAAAAATATTGGTAAATGTTTGCCTGACTTATAACCTTTTAATTAAAGAAATTACAGGATTATAAGTCAAAAAATGACATTTAATAAATTTAAAAAAAACATTTTAAAATAAATTTGCACAATATTTAGGTTTAATAAGACTTTCTGGGGAAAAAATCAACAACAGCGGGATATTTTCACGAAAAGGAGGGTGACAATGGTGAAAGAATTTTATTTACATACACATCTTTAACAGCTTCAGTTGACTTTTTTTTGATACACATACATTAATGCTCAAATCAAGGACTAAAATCAAAATTTTTTAACTTCTTTCCAAATGGAAAGGAGTTACATATTTCTTTGGAAAGGAATAAAGAGTAGTGATCTCTCTCTTTTTTTTCGTTAAGTCCCCAAATAATCTATTATTAAGCATTGCTCACAAATCAAAGTATATACAAATATCGCAGAAAAATCAAATCAAAATCCAAAGTACATACCAACCACAAAATAAAGATTTGATGTTCATCTTAAACTACCTTTTTTCTACTGCATGTCTTATAAACAAAAATAAATAGAAAATGATTGCAATACTTTGAACAGCGTTTTATTTGGCATTTTCTTCGTAACAATCCAATTTGACATTCTCCCACATTTTGATACATATTACTTAGCGCAGACGACTGAAAATGGTTAAATGAAGAGATATTAGCTTAACTTTTGTAATCAATCTGTTGAGAATTCAGAAGTTTAACTTAGGAAGAAAAAAAATATAAAATAGTAATAAGATCTAAAATAACAATACAGGAAATAAGCGAGTTTTCAATTAACAACCAGAGAAAACTGGTTTTTACTATAAGATGATCTAATAATGTACTGATTCATCCGTTTTATTTAAATCTTTACATGCGAAATTCATTATGTCAAAAAAACATGTATCTGGAAAACACGGTTTTGGCAAAAGTTTAATAAGGAAAATTTGAGAATACCTTTCACATCTTTTTTTAACTTTTCTTTTTTTTAATGTACCTTCCATATCACTACTCTAAAATGTAACTGCATTTATTTGCAAAACTAGAACTGAAATAGACTGTTTTTGAGTTTTTCAGCAATTATTATACCAGTTTCTGAACTGAATTTCAACATACTAAATTTTTCAATATACCTAAATTAAACCATTTAGCAAACACTCAACCATTTCAGAGTTTTGGCCATTGGAAAAAAAGTAAAGATAAAACCTTTTTAAGTTTACTATAAGCTATTTAAAAATGAAAAAACACCATATACATAAAAACAGGAATTTTTTGTGCATAAGTATTTTTCATACCAGCCAACACTGCATGATCATATGCACATAATTAAATTTAGTTAAGATGCTTAGTAGTGAATCAGTTAGTTTTTTCCAAAGCACCAAAAAGAAATTCAAAATAAAAATTTATTAAAAAATGAAAACTGGTAAGAGGTAAACAGATGCAGAAATAGGGAAAGAGGAAGGCTTGCCATTTAGGGCGTTCAGGAGGCTCTGAGAATATGTATTTTTTATGAATTTGCATGTATTTTTTAATTTATTTAATGAAAATCACAAAAAAAAAAAAAAAAAAAAAACAAGGAGAATGAAACCTTTGCCCCCCCCCCCCCCCATGGAAAAATTCGAAATGACGGGCCTAGAAGGAGGCACAGGAACGAGTTAATGACGATGACTATATAATATATATAGAGAGAGGGAGAGTAAATAAACTCAATGAAGTGGTTGGAATGTAAAGTAATTATAAGATTTCTGTAAATCTTGTTTCTGAACACATTTTTAGCGTTCTTTCAAAATCATTCTGAGTGTATTTTATTTGTGTGACAAAAGAAAGTCACATGGCACATTTTATGAAGGCCCTAATAATTCATAACTTGGTTTCTGTCTCAATTGTATTTTATCAACAAGCAAGAAAAAACAGGCTTCCAGAATATTCAATGCTCCATATGCTCAAAACCTCTATTTATTGAAGTTATTCAAAACCCTTATGATACATACATACAAGACAATTTACATATATCAATATGTGTCTTTATCAGATGGAAAACACAGTATTAATTAGGCACAAAATTTGTAAAAAATTCAAGAATGTTGAGGTTACAAGGAACCCTCCTTTTCAATGCAAAAGAAATGAACCTCTGGGTGAAAATAGTCCAGAAGCTCACTTCTTTTGCAATGAAACAATGGTTCTTTGCAAAATTGAAACATGTGTCTGCAATCTTTTGTAAATTTTGTAATTAATTAATGCTGCATTTCCTTTCTGTTTTTCAACATAAAGGTAGGCAATTTATATCCTACAACTCGTTTATTAAATAAAATATGTTCATCAAATATTACAAAATTCAATACTGTGCAAATAACATCTTGTATCAAGCAGGTTGCAATGTTTTTAAGGCTATTTCCAACTTTTGAGGGGTTTGAAATTCTGAAAAGGCTAGGAACAGTGGTTTAGAGCAAAGGGGCATCAGATAAGGCATGATTCATTTGTTCAAATTTATTGAAATGAAAGATGTTGATGGAATGGATTTCTGAACAGAGTTCTTCTGTTTTAAGCTATTTAAATCCCAGGATGATCTTGAAATTAAGAAAAAATTACTACTTCAACACAGTGGTACGCCTTTGCCAAGTTTCCATTAAGCAGATGTTACTTACAATGATATGAAGTCTTAGGAGGACACTTGATCTTCACTGGGGATTGATAAATTGCTTAGGACTAGCCTAGTTGGGACCAGATCTTGTTGCTCTTCATCATAGGTTGCGTCATTTGTATTTTATAAAATCTACAACTAGTTATAAATTTTTAAAGGTAACGAAATATTTTCTTAAAAACACCACAAAAGTTTTATTTATAATATACATCCTTATTATTATCAGAGATTCATTATGATGTTATTCAATTATAGAAACAGCATCTGCCATGATTAACTATTGCAACAGGAACCCTAAATGCATAATTTTCTAATTATAAAGAAAATAAATTGTTTCTATAAATGGCAGTTTCTAAGTGCTGATCTTTGTAATTATGCAAAAGTTGATTTCAACACAAGAGGTTCAACTGCATAAGCAATGTGCTGATTGATCCTAGAAAATTTGTGGGAATTGGCTTGGAATTGGTACTTATAGTAGATTCATAGGATCAAGTCTTTTAGAAAAAGTCAATAGGATTTGAACTGCCTCTATCAATAGTACCAGGCATAATTTCAAAAAAAAAAAGTGAAGTTCTTATTTGACTAGAGAACAAATAATTGTACACATTAAAATACCATCCCATTTATCAAATGTTAATTAGTATCATTTCTGGTGTTTGACATCTTCACCGCAAAAGATTGCTAGTTGTATTGAAGGAAAGGTTTATCCTTTATGTTTGTCATCAGCTTAGTTTTGTCTGAAATGATACAAATTAACATTTGAAAAGTGGGCAAATTCACCACGGTTGACTGTGTCTTCAAGAATGCGAATTTCTGTGAAGAGGATGTAAAATAGCAAAAGGATTTTAGTGAATAATCTTTTGAAATTCGCATCTTTATAAAGAATGAACGTGTCAAGAAAAAATATTTCTAGCCATAAAAACTGAAAGGAAAAGTCTAGAAATCTTTACAAGAATATAATTAGCGGGGGTCTCGCAAAATAGAAAACATTAGTCAACGTAAGGAACAAACATTTTTTCTTGAATCTTAAGATCAAGAAACTGCATGTACAGATGTACTCAACTGTAACTGCATAGATTCAAAGTAGGGCCTTAAAAGATTATACACTGCAAATTGTCACATATAAAAAATATTTTGCATAGAAAGTGAAAAATTGAAAGAGGTGAAGATGCGAAATAAATAGATCAATTTCTTCAGAACTTCATATGAAAAAGCCACAGTAGATGAAGCCATACATAGTTAATCAATTTTATTGGCTCTTTGCATTTTTAGACTTTTAATGCTTCAAGCTTAAGCAATCCACATTTTAAAAAAACTAGTATCAATAAATATTTACATAAAACTCTTACTTATATTTTTCTAAGTAATGTCTTTGATTTTCTTTTAAACACCCCTGAAACTATGTGACTTTATTTTTAAAAAAAGATCAATGGAGAGCAGAAATGAAATTTTAATGATTGAACAGCACAATTTCGTTGTAAGGAAAAAAAAATAATAAAGCCTCTATAAGTAATTTTCATATAATAAGTTGTAATGAAAAATATTTTTAATCACCTTGGAATCAGAATAAAATCCTTATACAGTCATCTTTCTTTTGAAAGCAGTTTGCAATTGAACAAAGAAACTTGGTTGTAAGGAAAAAAACGATATGGCCTTTTCAATTATTTAAATAGAATGAGTTGATGAGAAATATTTTTCATCATCTTGAAATAAAAATAAAAATCCTATTATAGTCATCTATCTTTTCCATCTAATTACTTAATTGCATAATTTAAGGCCGTAGCCAGCAATTTTTTTCGGGGGGAGCCCTGACTTTGAAACACTTATGTTGAGGAAAGTTTCAAGGAGGAATGTATGCTACATCGCGAAAAATTTCGGGATTTCGGGGGGCGGGCCCGTCGGCCCACCCTCTGGATAATTTTTTTTCTTTTGCCTCTGTCTACAGTGCATATGAAAATGGAAGTAACTTGGAAAATTTTGGTCTCATGAGACAATTCTTCTGCTGAATCTCCACTGCTCAGATCGAAGAATAGCTTTCTCAGATTGTAAATAGTTCAGCTCTGATATTCCTCATTTCTTACTGTTCTTTAACTTTTTTTATTTCATATTTCAACTGTTCTTCCAAATGATGGTTGTTCCAGTTGTGAAGAAGAAACAAACTTGCTCATAATCATTTGTTGTACGGCAAATAGATTTGTAACTGTTAGCATTCTTAGAATTGATTCAAACAGCTTATAATGTTGTATTTACACTGAATCTTTTGTGCTGCAGTAGTTCATCAATGTGAAAAAGCCATAAAAAGTTTTGTTATTCTTCTAAATTTTTTATCTGCTCCAAGTACTGTTCAGTTTGTCGAATCTATATTTTAGACCTAAGTTCACAAATGCTCATGAGTAGTTTTGAAATGAGTTAAAAAAAAAAAAAAATCTAGAAACTTTTTAAAAATAAAAAATAATAAATAAGAAATCAAATTTCACTCTTGATTTTTTCCTTTTTTTGACAAAAATGTAACAACTGTTTTATTGTACATACACAATTTCCTTATTCAGAAACCTACTTTTCTCGGATCTATTTTCAAAATATTCTGAACAAGAGGAGAACAAATTGTGGTTTTGTGATAGAATTTGGAGTAATTGTATGATAAATCCCTACAGTCACTGCATTAATTCATTACATCGTTATCAGATATTGATTCTTATTTCCTTTTTAAAATTAAATTTCCGTGAACAATTCCTATACTTCAGAATAGTATAATAGTATGCAGTAAAGTAGTCAGTAAAGTTAAAGTGGAATGGCCTCCTTGCCACTGAGACATTTTGTTCAGTTTTGGATTTTAAAATATTGAATTGATCGACAGATTCAATGCGATAAAGCTTTAAAAAATAACTGAGAATTTTGAGAGAAAACATTGTTGTTTAAAAAAAGAACAAGAACTTCAAAGGAATTGAGAAATAAAAGGCAAAAATACGCACTTTCTATGACCTCTGCTATTCCTGAGGTTTTGTAATATTACCAGGTGGTAACTGAGTTTAAAGAATTTCAAACATTTCTAAAAGTATATATTTTTCAAAATGATACACTTTAAAATTCTCTTTCATGGATAGCTGTTCATTTAATTTTTCTTGAATTTGCTCTGGTATTTGAGGATTACTGTGGAGAACTTTCATGTACTTATAAAAGAGAAGTGCTCATTAACAGGGGTTTTACTGAAAAGAAAATGCTAAGGTAAAAAAATCATATGTTAACTTATATCGAAATTGGTTTAACTTTTAAAAACACATAGTAATGGTTAAAAATCAATATACTCTTTTTATACATACATGCACATCTTCAAAAGAGTTACTTTTAATAACTACAAATAAAAATAAACATACATTACCTTCAAAACTTTCATACATACCCTTCAAAAAAAATTAACTCATTCACTACAAAGATTTTAAATTACAATTAGAAAACTTCCTAAGCAACTGCTTGGTTCATTTTATTGCAAGTTCAGAAGAATCCTAGTTTTTGTTTTTTTGTGGTTGTGTTTTCTTTTTACTTTGAACTCAAACATTGCATATATCCTAGGTTTCAAAATTCTTTATTCCTTTCGACTATGTAAATTCATATGGCTATGTAAGTGATGCTTATGTGTGAATGTTTTACCACACTGTTCACACTTGAAAGGCTTCTCCCCAGTGTGAATACGCAAATGTCCGATCAAACTACTTTTACGAGCCAATGTTTTGCCACATTCTTTACAGCGAAATCCTTTTCGTGAACCTCCTTCACATACATGCTGGAAAAGACTCGTTTGGTATTTAAAGGACCTATGACAATGAACACACTTGAAATAATTAGATGCTTTTGCAACTGATAAAATTTCCTGATCTTCCTTTTCTGTCACATTTTCATTGTACTGATAGTAAGTAATTAAATTGGCAGTCTGTTTGCAATTTGCTAAACTCAGTCCTGAAGCATTCATATATGAAGCCATAGCCTTCACCAAATCTGTCAAAAACAAAACTAGAATTAAAACAAACAGACAAAAAATAACATTTAAAATTAAACAAAGTATTCTGATTCGTAACCAAATTCATGAAGTACAAGACATGGAAATGCAGCACTTAATTTCATGTTAAATTGTGATGCATAAAATTTAAAATTATTTTTAATAAATATATTTATGTGAAGTTAACAATCAAAATCTATATAACTTTCCAATACTTAAAAAACAAATTATAGATCTGAATGAATATGAATTGCTTATTTTGACAAAATATATAAATGTATAAATATATTAATTAAATTAGAAAATGAATGATTAAAAGGATATGCAATTAGGTAATGATGAATAATCTAATATTAATTTTAGATTTTAGGCTTATTAAATTTAATATATGTCTGATAGTAAATAATAACTCTAGAAAGAATATCAGACTATCTACAATTAATAGAGATCATCTACAACTTATCATTTTATATGAATAAATAATATTTTTATTGGTATTGATACATAACTTAAACAAACAATATTTAAATCCTGTACAAAACCAATGTTACAGAGATATAAAATAAAACATTTTTAAAAGTACGCTTTTTTATTAAGACACACAAATTTACATCTAAAGAATTTCACTACATTACAAAAATAAAAGAATCAAATAAAATATAATAAATTGAGTTTCCCTTTCAAAGTACTGATGCAATGTTACAAGTTAGATTGAAGTTATGACAATTTGACACTTCTACATTTGAGTAGCAGCACTTTTTTGGTTCTGAATTCACATAAATTTAGCAACATTAAAATCAAATCAACTTTTTGATAGATATCTTTAATCAGACAACAATCTATTATTTTATTATTTTGTATGCTTAGTGTAATGTAGGATGTATACTTCATTACCGTATTAAAAGCATAATAAACATTTACAATTTTCAATGCTAGTTAAAAAAGGAATTTTCTTTGAAATTGAAAATAACCATTAAATTACCACATTTATTGGGGGGGGGGGAAAAATTCAAACCAAAGTCTCTGTATTTAATGGTGCTAATTTTCATACACATGCAATGTCTATAAAATCCTTTTACATCTGCACTGTAGTATGATATATATAAATATATATACAGTGAAACTTGCACTTGCAGTGCAGCACTTCAGTGGTCAACTTACAAAGGTGGTCAACTTTTACTATATATATATATATTCAATACCAGGTCTGCATGTGTAAACATTAGTCATAATAGTTTCTACTAAACTGAAAAAATGTAAGCCTATTGGAAAATTAGAAAGAAATAGAAATTGGAATCAAATTAAAAGTACTTAGAATCATACATAATTTTCCAACAAAATCAAACTGATGGCATGATTACGATTAAAAAGTAACAAAAATAAATACATAAATATATAAATGAATATATTTATTTATATTAAAAAAATCAAGCAGACAAATTTTACAAACAAGTATTGCTCAAATATTTCAAAAAACAACTGTATGCTCTGCATCAATCTTTTTTTTTTCAAGACTAAACAAATTTTAGCAAACTATTATTAAGTCTGTAAAATTTGTTTAACTAATTAACTAAGTAAATTTTATTAACTAAGTAAATTTTTTAAAAATTTAATTTTAACCCCATACTGTGCAGTGTTATTTTAAAACAACATCTCTGTTTTTGTTCACAAAGCTCTTGTTTTGTATTAATTATTTTTAACAAGTGGCGCACTCTTGCAGTTTATTTTGTATGTAAGATCATATTAGTTAATAGTTTTCCCTAGATCTTGTAAACTGGGCTCAATGTTAAACTTTTTTCACAAAATTGCAAGACATGTTGATTTAAAAAAAAAAAAAAAAAACTTCTTAATTTTTTTTCTTACAAATTTCAAGCAACATTTTTTAATAAAAATAGTTTTTAATTGCTTACATAGTTTCAAAAAAAAAAAATAAATATAAGTTGTCCTAGAAATTTCGTGAAAAATATGTATTAGGACACTTTTTTTACTTGTTGTTTTAAAACAATACTGGCAAAAAAATTGCACAGTGTAGGGTTAATGTATCACAAAAATTCTTTAAAATTACTAAGTACAATATTTTGCCAGTATTCAAATATTTATAAAATGCTTTATAAGCATATACACGGATAGAATAAGATTTTTACACACTATAATGAAATATTTTTTAACTTCATTTGAACCAAATGTAGGAATATAAAACAAAATAATGAATACTACATTTAACTTTTAATACTGAAATAAGAAAATGTTTTATTACAGTGATAGAAATTGAATTTAGAACATTATAAAATGTATTTAGATTTTAATTTACAGTTGAACTTGGTTATAGTGATCTCATTTACTGTGACAACTCTGTTTTAACATCAAGAAACTCTGATACCTTCAAAAATTCATGCACTTTAAACGTTAATTTTATATAGCTTTAAAATATTTTGGTTCCTTTAATGACTTAACAATCAAGTTTCACTCGGTATTTTAATGCAATTTACACAAAAGAAATGTCTTATAATCAGTAAACCATGTTCAAATACACCTAAATTAGCAATTTGAATTCCATGAAAAGACAAACTGAAAAGAACTTAACTGAAATACTTTTACAAATATGAAGCCAAATCTCAATGCAGTTTGGAAAATGCGACACCAGCAGATAACATTAAATATAACAAAATCTGGAAAATAATATATTTGTAAAACATTCATTGTAGCATGTACTGGTAGTAATATCCTTTTCTTTTCTTTTACAAATAGAAAACTCCATTATAGGATAATGTTTTTGCGCTTATGACTGTTCATAATTTTTGCCAGACTAAACTTTGCATCCAATTTAGATAATGCTCAAAGTTACACGAAATGAATGTCTTCTATACAAAATTAAATTATTTTGTTTTGATAATTAAAAACTTGAAGGTGCTGAATTGTACCAGAATACATTTTGTAGATGTTATTCAAAATGAGAAAGATAAACCTTGGTATTCCATGATAAATAGCAAGTGATAAAAAAAAACAGCCATTAAATAGTTTGTGTAGAACTTTTAAAATTTATTTCGAGACTTTATTTGTGTTTCGAATTTTTATGTGCAAAAGGTTTTTTTAATAAGAAACTAATTATATCTTTGTTAGGTTTTGAATGTTTTAGCTTCAATTTTGTTTCTTTTCTTTCCTTTACTTTTATTATATTCCTTATTTTATTTATTTATTTCTTTCTTAGGTTACATACACTCACTGATGCCTGGGATCCTGAAAAAACTAGAGGCAGTCCCGTTCACTTAAGAACTTTAAAGTGATGTTTTGACAAATTACATACCTGACATTCATATAAATAGTATAATGTGTAGAAATTTCACTTTTTCTTTCTTTTTTATTTGACAAGGCTAACTTTCCAATAAAATGCTTATTATTTACATAAAAATCAGATCAATTTTGAAAAATTTATAAATTTTTATTGAAGGAAAAAAAGATTAATGAATTATAGTTCAAACCTTGTTGCAGATATGACATTTGTACACTACAATTAAAGAACTTTAAATTTCAGATTTTAATTCTTATATTTTAAAATGTAGGTAACTATTATGTATCTTAATATAAAGTATGAAGCTTCTAAAACCAGCCATTTTACATGAGAAATATTAGTTTGTGCATATTACAGATATGAGATTAATGTCACACTGCAACATGCACATGAATATTTTTAATAAAGCATTTTGTTTTTTGAGCATTATAATAGTATGTCTGTCACAAGAAAAGCTCCTGTCAAAATGTCTGGGCCTGCCTGTCATTATGGCAGTGAAGAATGTCTCATTTTCATAAGGAAAGTTCAAAACTTTGGTTGCATTAAACATTAAGTTCCTTGTATTTTTTAACATCATTTTTTTCTGAAAAGAGATATCTTTTCCTGCTTTTCTCATATTTAATTTTGAAAATAATGTTTTCGAAGGCAGTACAGTTTTGCCAAAATATGCTGCTAAATAAAATGTCTAACCTCTGCAACCATTCTCTAGACATTTCGGCAGGAGGTTTCCTCATGACAAAAGTAAAAATCTCCAATGAAAACAGAACATTAGCTCAAAATAAAACTATGTACCTGGAAGTAAAAAATGCTACGATTTCATATACATTCATTTTTCATGAGTGATAATTCTGTAAATGTTAACAATATTTTTGAGGATAAAAATATATTAAAGAATTATTATAAAACTCTAAATGCAGATAAGTTTCTAACTCATAATAAAATTAGATATCTGAAAATAAAACACAAATTTTGAGCATTTAAGTAGATTGTTTTGACTGATCAGGTTCACTCTCAAATTATTAAAGAAAAATAAAAAAATTTTTAAATTGGCCTGTTGTTGCTGCACAATATTTTAGTATATTAATAATTTCATTCATGAATTTACTGTATTACTAGATGGTGAATCCCGCTGTTATTACTAGATGGTAAATTCTGCTGTAAGTTAGTCGAGTTAATATAACATTATTTTATAAGATTGTCAAGCATAAATGACCAGTGAGATAAATTATTTGGCACTGAATAATATATATTTATGCAAATAAAAGGAAAGTGGAAAAGCAGCATCAATCTCAAACCTGTACAATTAGTTTTGTTTTCTGCTTCAGAAAACCTAGTCTTGTCTTTGGAAATGACAGCAGGAAACTGGAGTAAGAGAGAGAGGGGAGGAAAGGGAGGAGGAGATTATTGGTCTAAATGCTGCAAGTTATTTGACAAAATAAATAACAATAATTGTAATATATTAGGTTTTCCCAATTTGCGATCCTAGGGAGAAGTTCAGAAGAATTGGAAATTGGGGCAAGCATGGCACAAGTTCAGGTTGTTTTAGTGAGAGAAATGCATTTTGGCAAAGCATTTAGAGCCTAGTGCTCTGGTTGAGATAAAAATAAATAAACAATGAAATTCTAAAAGCAGATAATAAAATTCTAAAAGCTTGTCTCAGACAGCTACAAAACTTCTTGAGACTGGGCATGCCAATAAATAACGTGTCTATGAATTTTTCCTGTTAGGGGCTGTACTTTTGAAAGAGTAGGTGAGTAGTTATCTTGACACTGTTTAAATAGGTGTAAGATAATAACCAAATATTTTTAGTAAAAAGTTCAACAATCATACTTTATAATATTGTAGCAAATTAATAAAGGTCTTTAAATGCAGTAAAAAATATCCTTTTAACAAATTTGATTTTAATTTTCTCACAATATAAACAGATGTCTTTATAAGCAAAAGAAAGTGGTAGCATAATTTGCTAATAATCTTACCTAACTTGCAAAATAAGTATTTACATGTTAGTTATAGTTGATTAAGCTAGATTTTACTTCGCTTTTTAAAAAGCTTAAATTAGTGACATTTTAATGTAAAGATAACTAAGACTTTTGAATAACAACAATAACAGAAGGATCACCAGGGCACATTGAATGTCTGAAAAGGTGAACAATAGTTTAATAACCTATATTCATATTATACTATCAATGCAGTTTTAAAAGTTCAAGAATATATATTTTGTTAATCAATATAAATATGACACTTTGCATATAATTAAATACATTAATCATTAAAAGTTTCGTTAATAAAGAAAATGAAACAATATCTACTGAAGTTTAATCAGCTTTTGGATTCACTTTTAAATAATGACATACGACATGTCGTTTTAATTCCTGCTCTAAGGTATAAGACTTTGAGCATAATGTACATTTAAAAGGTTTCTCACCTTTATGTCGTAACATGTGAACAAATAAGTTGTACTTTTTAGCAAAGGCCCAACCACAAAAACTACACTTAAAGGGTCTCTCACCAGAGTGCACACGCAAGTGGTCAATAAGACTACTTCGTCGAGTAAATCTTTTCTCACATTGTTCACAATTAAATTTTTGTATCACAGTACACACATGATGACGTAAGCTAGAGGAAGACTTAAAAGTCTTTAAACACTGTTGGCATTTAAAAGTTTCACTTAAATACAAAGGTAAAAATTGATCTGTAACATCTGAATCAGTTTCTGAATGAAATGTGTCTGCAGTGAAACCTAAAGAGAAAGGGGAAAAAAAGGATGATAGAAATTATTAACTCAATATTTTAACAACGAAACCACATGCAAGCTGTAATTTAAAAGACAAATGAAAAATAAAACAATAAATTTTCTAATATTCAAAAAAGGTACAGAATTTAAAAGTTAATTTAATAATAACAATAACAGAAACTAAAGTTGGTATGGTAATGAAAAATGGTAGTATTTTTTAAAAGTTGACAAAATAGAAAAGTGCTAACTGTTTGCATACATACAATTTCATTACAGAATGACACATTTGAAAGTTAATATTTAAAATCCTTGGACATCAGTTCTGTAAATGCCATGAAAATGAGCAAATCCACAGAAAAATAAAAAAGCACTACTTTTATTTCAAGAAATTTATCAAAAATTTTCAATAAATTTAGAAGGGAAAAAAGAAGCAAGCAAAGTAAAACAAGAATTTAAAAAATAGTAGTAATAAAAAAGTAAAATTTCAGCAAAATCTTTCCTCTTTTTCTATTTCAAAAGCAATAGGTTAGAGGTAAAACTCAGTTCGGTTGAAGTCTTGAAGTAACATTTAATAATTCCTACTACGAATTTTAAATAAAGCCTGGAGATAAGCCAATATAATTAGAGAGGAAATATTAATTATAAATGCAATGCTTCATAGAGAATTCTATTATGCTTTTGACAAGAAAATTCAACAGAATTTACAAAACATTCTTCAATCCAAGTCATATAGTCATTAAAAAGAGCCAAAAAAGCATTGCTTGCTACGTTTTCGGCAACTAATCTTTAAAGAAGTATGACATTCAAATACATTTTATGCTAAAAAACACTTACTACTACTTATCACTCAGTATTTTAAGTAAAAAAACAGAAAGCATTTTCATGACTGATACCACTCTTAGCTTTTTAAAATTCGGAAAAGTTATATGAAAGACAGAAAAACTTTGATATAACTTTTCCGAACAGTACTAAGAGGTATTTAAAAAATTCCGCTGTAAGTTAGTCGAGTTAATACAACTTTATTTTATAAGATTGTCAAGCAAATATGACCAGTGAAATTAATTATTTCCAATATTCTCGCACAAAATCACATATATTTAAGCAAATAATTTTTAAGACACATAACTCCCGTAAAACAACTTGAAAAATAAACAAACAAAAAACAAAACAAAAAAGCAAACAACAAACCTCTATTGTGTTGCCAGAAAATTTTTTTTTTCAGAATATGTTTTAATATACTTTCACTTGAATTTTCGTTTCCCTAGAACTAGAAAAAAAGAATTAGAGGAAGTTAATTAAAATTCTTTTCCAAATGTTATTGACAGTAGTACCTCTAATTTAACAAAGAAAAAAATAAAAAAGAGCTTATTTTTCTCTAAGCTATATACTACTACTTATGCTATTTAAATGGCTGCGCGCGGGTATATACATTGATAAGATCTGTATTATATGTTTAGCCTTGTGTATAACTAATAATCATTTAATTTTTTTTTTCTTTACTTGTGTGTCAGTGTCTTCCTGCAATCATAAGTCACTATTTGCCCAATTAGAAAATCCGAACACTTCCAGCGAATTTAATTTCGGCGTCTATAGCTCAATGTGGACTTATCGACGATTTCAGCACAGTGCTCGTTTTCTCTGAACATTAACAAAATGTTGCATTATTTCATCATTTTTCCTGGTGTCCTGATATTCATGCTTTTAAAGGGAACAGTGTTGTTGCAAAATTATGTGTTGTTATTGCTTTTATTTTAAATAATAAATCCCCTGATTTTGTGATTTATTTAAAATTTGTTACTGTTTTTGATATCAAGGGTATTTATTTTGTATTTATGTCATAAATGCTTCTTTCCTTTATGTATTATGGTAAAATTTTCATCTGAAGGTTACTGTGATGTGCAAAATCATTTTTAAACTGATAAAATATTTTACTTCACCGTGGAGTGGAACTGAACTAGTTAAAGTTTTCATTTTAGATTTTTACTAATATTGTTAAATAAGTTATTAAATACTAACGAATTATTTTTAAATTTCAATGTTTTTGTTTTTAATCTAATTTTTGTTCCCAAATATGAATGCAGACAATTTGACAAACATTTAAAAATATCTTATCTTTTAAAACCCGTAAAAGAACATAAGGGGCACCTCAAAGCAAAGAGGTGTAAATGACAAAATAGAAAATTTGGAGATAACTTGTGCAAATAATAAGGAAAGCACCATTCAATATTGTGTCAAGAGATATTAATCCCAACGGAGGTTTCTGTTCAGCATGATTTAGAAAAAAGGTTCCCATATAATCCAAAATAATAGTTTTATGCAGTGCTGTAGTTGAAAAGAAATATTTGTGGGAACTCACCTTTTCATAGTGTACATGTTGCCACAAAATTTTTACCTAAGCCAAAAGGCAATTTCAAACATTTAATCAAAAGCCGACTTTTCTTTTTTTTTAATAAGTTTAAAGCTAATTCGGATTAAATTTTCATGGTTTATTCTTACAAACATTAGTACATATTTTTGCTAAAATAATTATAAAATAATGAACTTTATAAATTTCTATTAAGAGAATACAATGCTTTTAGTACAAGAGTACTACTCAGTACACATTCTATATTTATTAATTATACATCATATTGCTTTTAAACAATATATTCAAAGTTATTTGTATATGCAAAAAAGCGAACACATTAAATAAGATATCAAGATGTTTTGAATACTATTTGTATAAGTTAAATAACAACAGCTTACCTTATTCAGCAAGATAATAAAATTTTAATTGAAACAGAATTAAACAAGCATAATTTAGTACTTTCTGATTGTTTAATTAAGAAATTAGGGAGAAAGTTTAAAAATTATTTTTTTAATAAATCAAAAAATAAGCAGGTTGTCTTGTACTAGAAGGGTGTCCACATTTTACTTACTGGCACATCTATCCTAGAAGTTTCCATAAAGAATGATTATTAGAGATGTTTTCTATGCTCTCTGATTTACGACAAGCTGTCTCATCTGCTTATCCTTTCACTTACGGGAGAAAAAAGAAAAATTTTTTTTTTTTTTTTTTTTAAACATTAACAAACCAAATATTTCTGGGAACGGCATTCCCACCCAACTACAGCACTGGTTTTATGACATTTTTATAATGGTCACCTCTTTGCTTGGAAGTACTTTAAATTGTAGACCGGCGAAATTCATTAGCTTTTTCCCGCCCGCGAATGTGAGTCGATTGCCACATGATAATTAGGTGGCACATATTGTGATTAAGTAAAATATGTTCAACTGGCCGTGGATCATTTACTTAAATTTGAAACTTTTATTTCGGACCAAGTCATTTCTATCATCCTGCATTCCAAAAAAGTTTATGGTTGATTCTGAAATTTTTGAAAAGCTATTGTACATTTCTATTTTATCAGTTCATAAGAAATGCCTTCAACGATGTAAAGTTAAAGTATCAACTTGTCAAATACAATTTCGGCTCCAAAAAGGACCCTTCTCAAAACTCTTGGTTGCAAGAAAATTGACCTTTCACAAAAGTTTCTGTGTCAAAATCAGACTCTTAATAATAAAAAAAAGCAACTTGCCAAAACACTTTAGAAATTTTAGCATCAGTCAGTCTGTTTAAATCCAAAACTTCTTGTATCACTGAATGATAATTTCATATTTGGATGATGTACCCTCTAAATGTTTTAATTATTTTTCTATGACTTATTTACAGAACCATTAATTGTGTTTTTACACAATTAATTGTATTTTCAAGAAAAGATTAAACAAAAGTCACGCAAACATCATAGCAGAAATTTCAGGACAAACCCCTACTAGGTCTGAAATGAAGTCAAACCATTCTAAGATTCTTTCAATTCTTGTCAAGTTGTTAGTACTGTGTTGAATGAAATTATTTTAATTAAAAGAGAAAAAGTGATATAAATAAATCTGATTAATTTAAAAAAAAAAAAATGAACTGAAAAAAAAAATTCTGTTCAAACAGCTTTGAAAGTCCTAAATGATATTTAAAGGTTTTTTTTTTCATAAAAAATATCATCCGAAAACGTTCTTCATTCATATTTTAATTATATTATGAATATAAATGCATTACAATATCAGCTACATCCAAATGTTTATGTACTTTAATTTCCAAAATAATAACTTCAATCATTCCTTTGGTTTTTGTTTGTTGTAATCAAAGTTTTCAGTATTCTTTATAAAATAAGGCAACTTTTCTAAAGACTTTCACTCCCCCCCCCCTTTCTTTCTATTTTTTTATGCCCGACTACTCTATTAACAAAATATCATTATGTCATTTGTCTATCCATATGCATATTATATATTTATGTGTTAATTTTTGGCTGTTTATTTTGCTTACTTAAATCAAAAAATGTGGTATTAATTGTGCCTTTGCAAATTTTAGGATTAAAGTAATAATTATGTCTTAGCAAATACTTTTCATATAATGTTTAGAATTTACTGAAATTTACTAAAATAAATAATTGAGCCACTATGTGTGGATGTTTCATTTGCCATCAAAATAGTTTGTACCCTATTCTTGAATAATTTAATCTTTTGAGGTGCATTAATTGTGTAATTAAATTAGTAATTAAGTTCTTGCATACTTTTGCTATGTACTCTAGTTTTAACTAAAAAATCATGCATTATGTTTGAAAAAAAAAAAATTATGTGACTTTGGATATAATAGGAATTTTGCAAAGATTAGTTTTAGGTATTAAAATAGAAATTGATATCATGCAAACTTTACTTAATTAGTATAATTTTATCCTAATTGAAAATTGTTAAAGTTAAAAAGAAAACCTAGTTTTTGGAGATTTCTTTTCCCATGTTAGTTTGTCTCTTACAATAACTTTTGACATTGTTTATTTAATAATTTTTAAGGTTGTATGGGATAAACATCTTAGTAAAAAGTAAACTGCTTACATTGACAAAACACTTATAGAAATGAACAGTCATTCAAATCTGCAAAAAAACGTTTTTTGGTTTTATATCAAAATTTTGAGCTTTTTTGTGCTCTTTATATTAAGAATACTGTCATAAGTAAATGCTCAAAAATTAAGGCTAGAGGCCAACTGTATTTTTTTGGTGCAATACTGTAATAACTACTTTTTACGTTTTTTCAACATCATTAACATCCATCATGTGAGAGAAAATTAGGACAATAATTATTTTCTGAACAAAATTGATTATAATAGTCATTGAAACAAATAAGGTAATTAAATAAAACAAATTGTAAAAAGTTCAAACTCCTCCCTTGAAAAATGTCCATTTTCCAATTATGACACTGTTCATTTTATATAAGCAAAATGTTTGAATGTTAATTATTGGTTCTTTTAAATTTTTGCTTAGTTCTTGCTCAAAGATTTTAATCTTTCTTTACCTGGTTTTCTATTAATTATTTTAAATTGAATATTAATTTTGATGCAGATAAAATAAAATCCTCACTTTTGCTAGGATGTCAGTGAGTTATGAACTGTTTTTGATAATGTTTGTAGTATTTTTTTTCTGCTGTAGCAGTGAAGGGTTAATCATTTAACAAAACATTCTATTATTAATGTGGTATACTTCTAAAGTTTAATTTCGTAAATGCAATTCTAAGCTAGTTTCAATTTGCGAATCTAATGTTTTTTGAACTACAGATTAAGAAAAAAGGGTTTTAATAATCAAAAAAATAAATGAGTTGTCAAAATATTAAAAATATTTGTTTACTTATATTCAAAATTTTGTTCTATAGTTTTTATTCTTACTTTTTAGGCCTTCCTCTACAGGATATATCAATGAAAAGTGCCTTCAGTGTTGCAAATAAATGCAAGTATCAGTGTCAATACTGCACGTATTCAACAGACATTGGGTCAAACTTAAAATATCATATTATTACTCATACGGGGGAAAAGCCATTCACTTGTAAAGAATGTAACAAAGGTTTCAGTCATCCTTCTTCAGTGAAAAGACATATGCGCTTACATGCAAGTCCAATGGAGTATGAACAAGTTGAGCCTTGACGCGTTGGAGGATGGCATAATGTACTGGAAAAATGTTTTGGGTTCTCTGTGGTTTTATGCTTTTAAAGCAATATACTGTGCATATCATAATAGAAAATTGGTAATTTTAGAGAGATTAAACATGTAATATGTATTTTATTCTATAATTTCCCTTTTTGTTGAGAATACTGTCCTTTTTATTTATTATTCTTTCCTCTGTTTAAGATGGGAATGAAAATCATCCGGAATTTGCTGTTTCTTGTATTTTGACCTCTATTCTGTGCAGTTCCCTATTCTTCAGTCCATTTTTCATTAAGTATTTTGTAGACCTGCTGTTATTTTTGAAAAATCTACCTGTGCAATACACTGAGTAAAACTGGATTTTGTTTTGCTTTTGTGTTTGGGGGGGGGGGGGGGGTGGACATTTCGTGGAGGAGCTGAGAAAATATGGTTCTATCGCCATGGCTATCTCTCTCGGAGAAAAACCCAGGGAATTTCCTGGTTTCTGTTCTTAGTTTAGCAAAAAAAAATTTTTTTTGTAATTAAGACCTTTATGAATTAGGCATAAAATTTATATATTTTAATTTATTAGGTTCTTGTGAGCTAACAATCTCAAAATTTTCCACATTTTGAAAACCATTTGCGTTTACTTCTGCAATTTTTTATTTTTTTTTACTGTGCAATTTTGCAGAATAGACATCAGTCGGTAATTTTGTATTTACCAAAATTTCCAACCCTCCTGTTGTATTTCTGCAGTAGAGGACTTGCACGCAATTTTGCAACATTCAGTAGAAAATTTCAATTCAGTTGCATCAGAATTAATTCAAGCCAACCCCATTCATAAAAAGAACTTTTTATTTTTTTATTTTATGGGTTTATCTTTTGTTTATGAAGATTTGAAATATGAATTTGATCAAAACCATTCATTAATCATCTTCTAACTTTGATAGAATCCATAAATTGGGCAATTCTGGCATCCTGTTGATCTAATGCTGAAAAGTTAAGCCTTTTCTGAACTTGAAAAATATAATTTTTTGCTTACAGTTTATACCAGCTTCATTGAGACTTATGTGTATGACAGGCATTGTATGTAAAAATTTGTAACTTCTTACTTTTTATTTATTTATTTCTTTTGATATGCCCAATCCTAACATAAAGAACTTTTCAAAGTGAAGTTCCAAAATATTAAAGACTTAATTCGAAAAGTTAGTTTTGAATTCATTTCAGGAAGGCCTCCTGCACACACGCGCAAAGACGATAAATGCTCGCCACTAAAACGGAAAATTTCTCTCTTCTGGACGTTTTGCAGCATTTTTTATCTTAAATAAATAATTATAAAAGATGAAAGAAAATTGAAAATAATGAAAAATGAATGCTTGACTCTAGTTACTTATTATTATTTATTTTTATTATAAATGAATATTATACAAATACAAAAGTGACAACCAGCAAAAGGCACAGGGCCCCGCTAGGCTGGTCCTAGTCAATTTAACAGTGCCCAATAATAATAGGTAACTAGTTCAACTTCCTTCAGTTCATTAAGTGCTATTTAGTTATTTTAGTTGCATGATATAAACATAGTACAACTTTTGAATATTAGTTCATGCCTTATAAAATGCAGTTAAGAGAAATATATTTATTGCTAAAAGAAATATATTGTTAGTTGCATAGGAAAGAAATACAGTACATTGGGCCTGCAAAAAATAATCCCTGTTAACTGAAATAATGTTTTTTTCCCTTAAAATTAAGTGTCCTATAATTTCTAACATGTTATCCATGGATCATATGTTTTAAAAAAAAGTAAGAAACTGAAGCAGGTAATACTTTTTTTCTAAAAAGGTTGCACATCAATTTATAGCTGTTTGCTTTTGTACAGCAGTAACATGTTTGTGATCTTCCTAAGTAAAAGCTAATGTTTTGCCAGCAAGCCCGATTTTTCATCACACATAGCCCAAGGCACATCAAGTTTTCAGCGTCCTGTAAAGGATTCAGTGTAAGAGGTGCCCCGGTATATATTGACAGTTGTTGAGTAAATGATTCTTTGTTATACATACATGGTCTTAAAAAACATTTTTAAAAAAAAGAAAAGAAAGACTTTACAGGAATTTTAGCATAGAGAACAAATTAGTTTAGAGTTTTTAATGCATTTATTTTTAATGAAAAAGTTACTTGCTAGAACAATTCTTACACTCTGCATAAGATCCATTTCAGTTCAAAGCAAAGATGAGTTTGCTTTGATCACAATAAATTTGGTAACTTTGGTGGCCTAAGCCTGGGCTTTGTTGACTTGTGGGAAATCGGGCCTTGTTGGCCAATGGTATTCATTGATAGATTGGACCTTAAGTGATGGACAGGGTGATCATTTAAGAGAACTTAGTACAAATATTTTAATTATAAGAAGTTTTTCTCATTAACTGGTCTTCAAGGTATAACGCTTTTGTAGAACTTTTTGTTTTGGTATATACTCGATGAAGGAAAATATTATGGTTTAGAAGAGCCACTAGCTGCAACAAATAAGAGAAATGTCCCTTTATGAAAGAAACGAACTTTAACTAACCTTATCTTGTTACCTAAGTAAAATTTTATGTTGTTGTATTAATGAAAAATAAGCAATAACTTATAATTCAAATGTCAAGAGTTGGAACTAGGATTCTTTATTGGCATTGAGAAAATTTTGGTAGTGTTGCACTGGTGATTTCATTCTTATTGCTTCAATGTAAAATCATTTAAACCAGAGTCATAACCCTATATTATACTAATGTTACTTAATTTTTAGAAATTTTATAGCTGCATCTTATTTTTTGTTAGTTAAATGTGCATTATTTTCACAGAGTATATTTTTAGCATTATTTTGTCTTTTTTGTGAAAATTGTTTTATATGATTGCTATTAACTAATTGAATGAATTTTATTTTGATATGACGAGTATTTGATTGCTGATTCATAAACCTAGCTTAGATTTGGTTTTTCAGTTATGCCGAGTATTTTGACCCTTTTGTACATACAATTTTTAAAATTAACCATTAGGTTGGCATTATGTATAAAACATGTGTATATGTATTATATCATAGCTTTGTATAAATAACAAAATCAGCTTAAAATGAATGTCTTTCTGTGTAAAATAGCTGTATCTCTGTTAGAGGTAATGTGCAATAGCTCAGTGAAAGTAACTCAAATATGTGAACATAATAAAAACATTAATGACATCAATATATTTTTGCAAGCCATTTGGTTGTGTGTGTGGATAGTCAGGGATGACTCCAACCAATACTCATGATTTTGATTTAATAGTTTTGTTTATGCTTTATGAACTTACTTTTGAATTTGTCATATTGTTGGATGTTCTATCATGAAAGTAGTAGCATATGTGACAAATTTCCTAGTTTTCTCATTAAAACCTAAAATCTTTCAATTTATCTAATTCTAAACTTATTTATTTGCCTTTTTCTCTCCTCATTTTCCTCCTCTTTTAGGAAGAGTAATAATCTGTATTGTTTCTGGTTTTCTCTTATAACAAATTAAAAGTGTGATTTATGTCGGCAGCAAAGGATGACTTTAATGCATATTTGTTTCAATTTTATTCTTTTTTTTTCAAATGGAAGAATTTATTACAGTTGAACTCGGTTATTGGAAGCATATATTTAAGGAGAAACTAGGTTTATTATAAAATTATATATTACTTATATATTACTGTTATTAAAATTAAATAAACAGTTTGCTTAAAGTTGGAAGTTCTACATAAAACTTTGTTATTGCAAGTATAACTCGAATTTATCAAGTATTTTTTATAATAATATCTTTAAGATTATCTCTTCAGAATCTAGCTTTGCGAAATTTCAATGAAATTTTGAGGAATAAAACTGAAATTTTACTTGAATTATATGCGGCCTGAAAAATGTTCAAAGCAATTGAAAATACAACTTATCTCCAACGTCAGTTTCACTGCTGTGTTGCCCATAAACAAAAAAACAAAAGTTTTCTAAGCAACTCCAATCTGTTTTCTCCCCTTGTGTAATGAATATTTACAAGAAGTATTTGTAACTTATTTTTATTAAATTCATCTTTTTTAAATATGCTTTTAATTTATGGTAAATTCAGGTATTATGAACATTGGAGCTTAAAGCACATGTCGTTTGCCTTCGTCCTCATTGTACTTTGACTGTGTTAAGTTTTTGACTGAAGTCTCCTATATTATCCACTTGCTGGTTAAATTGACTTGAAAGGTGTTCTATTCAGGGTTTGAAATTAGCAGTCGTTAGCGGTATTTTGCAACTAAAGATTTCTGTTTGACGACCTCAATTTCACATCCAGTCATCACTTTTGACGCCTAACTTTTCAAAAATCTTATAGTTTGACAACCACTTTTCAACAAATTGTGTTTCATTAATTTATTTTTTAAATCCTGCATAATTTTGTACTGTTGTATTTTTTATATACGTATTTCATCTAATCATCTGTATTTTGAGTTTTTACAATACGGTTTTACTTCTTGACCTTAAATTTTGGAATTGTGAATTTTTACTTACAAATGAAGTAACACTAGACTGTAAATAACACTTGTTAAAATAGTTAGGCCAATTAACTCAATTTTATTATGCACTGATTAAAGTAGACATTTATATTGGTTCATAAACTTAAGTAAATTTACCAAGTTCTCAAAAGTTACTTATAGAAATTGATTTTTGAACCTTTTCTCTTTCTTATCAATAATTTCCTCAGTAAGGTTGTGATGATTTGCAATATTTCTTAACAATTGCACAACTGTCTTCATAGTTACCAGCCTTTATCTCGGCCCAAGCAATTTGAATTATTTTAAAATAATGCCTAGCAGAGCATTTTTGACAACTAAAGCAAAAAAGCTAGGTGCCAATGACGCCTAACCTTTACATCCTAATTTTGAACCCTGGTTCTGTTGTTGGGAAAATATGTCTTACGTTGCTTAAGAGCAGCGGTCGGCTACCTAAATTGACTGAAGATCTACTTTCCAAGTTCATCGAACACCAAGATCGACTCGGAGGACCGGGAGGGGGGGGGGGGGGTGAGTATACAATATTAATAGGGCATATTGGGATTTCATCTGTTTTCAAATTGTAGATTAATTCTTATCAGAACAAGTTTTGATGCTTATCAAATACCTACTTTAAAATTTCTAAAATAATGGCTTGTTAACACCATTAACTCGCATCAAAACAATAATAATGTATTATTTCTTTTGAATTTGATAAAAAAAAAGCTGTCGGTTTTTGTTTTGCTTTTTAACTAAAACACACATGTGAAATGCAGCTACATTGACTGTAGTTGAATTAACTGTCACTGAGGGCATAGTTAATATGACGACTGACATTCCACATTATTGGAAAAAATTTTTAGGTCCGGTGAATGGTCTGACAAACTAATAAACATTTTCTGAAGGGAAAAAAATAGATAATAAATTCGCCATTCATTTCATAAGTTATTTTGTTTATTTTTTTAAACTATAAACTGTCCAAAATGCTGTCGTGAACGACGGAAAATGGGCTCGCGATCGACGGGTTACCGACCACTGCTTTAGGGTTTAAGGGAGGCAATGTCCCATACAATTTTAGAAGTGAGTAAATCATTAAATGATGGTTAATGTTTCAAATCGCAGCTGTAAATTTAACTTTGAAGGCATTAATAGCTTTTTTTTTTTTTTTTTGTGGTTTGGGGGGGGGAGGGTTAATGCAATTTTTTATGTATGTTATATTTTTCTTCTTTGATATGCTGGCACTAATATTCTGACTTGAAAAAAAAATATGTTGAAGATTTAAGTTCATTATCCATTAACACAATCATCTTACAATTGATTGGGCACTTAACTGTTAATCCTTAACTAACTTAATCCTTAATTTCTCCATATTAATTTCTAAAAGTCCTTTAATTGTATTTCAGAAACTGACCATGAATTTTGTTTTGTGTGTGCTAGTGCCTTTAGAAAGAAGGTTGAATACCGTACGAAACCAATCTACACACTGCTAAAATATGCATAATAAGTTTTAATTTGTCAAAAACATTTTATATCTTCACTAATATTGTTGTTATTTCTTCCTTTCTGTAAACTCATTTTATTTTCCCACAATTTATTTTTATTTGCTGTGCATATTTCAAGAAAATAATTATTGCTTTTTATGATTTCTTTTAAAAGAGTGCAATCATGTATTACTTGCAAAAATAATAGATTGAAAAACCAATTTTTATTAACTTTCATAGATTGTTCTTGTTATATTTTAATGTGTCTTATAATCTGTAATGTGTCAAATAGTGTTAAATAAATAATAGATTTTGGACAATATTGCCAGTTAAATTAGTGTACATGTGTTCTGTAAATTTGTCTTTTTAATCAGTGGACACAGTTCATGTTTAGCATTTTGAAATTGCTCAAATTAATTTTTGTTTCTGTCATTAAATGAGATCCAGTAACCCGAACATAATATGCATTCAGATTTTGTAAGTGATTTTAAATTTTTATCACTAAAGTTCTTTTATTAAATATTTATTTATACTTTATATCGTGTTGTTTTTGCTGTGCACTTAAAATACGTAAATTTGAACTACTTAAATTTGTGATCATAAAATAAAATGATTTTCATGGTTTCTTTTACTGTAGGAGGAATACGAATTATTATTCCAAGTTCAACAACTTCTGAAAAAAGTAAGAAAATCATGTGTATTTTAATCCCTAAATAAAATTTGACAATTTTAATATTTGATTTTCTGAACTAATTAAATTACAATTTTCATGTTACAATTTGTTTCCATTACATGTTGCATTTAGTTTCCTTTTTAAGCAATTTTCAAGTTGTAAGAAAATAGTTTTCAATAAGGTAAATTATGATTAACCAGAAGTAGCACCAGAGGAAATTCAGGTTTCTTTTTTTGGACCCTTCACAAAATAGCAATCAATAACACAGACCCTTCACAAAATTCCAAACAATCAAAACGAACCCTTCTCGAAATTCTAAGCTACCAAATCAAACTTTTTACAATTATTTATTGAATAAGCGGCAAAAAATAATAAGAAATTTCTCATCACTATGGTTAAATTTTGAACTTTTCACAAAAATATTTGATTTTTCACAAAATATGTTTTCAAAATTCACAAAACACGGATCCTGTTAAAAATGCTGGATCGGCCCCTGGATTAACCAACCCAACTATGCACTAAAATTTTATTATCTACAGCTTGTTCACTCTTACTTAAATGAAAACTTATTTTACCATTAATGTTTAAAAATAATTGACATTTAGTGACGAATTTTGGGAATCAAGATTAATAAGGCTTAACCGAAGCTAGTTATTTGGAATTTGAAATGGGTGTAGATATTTCGCCTTTTAATATTGCAAAAGACAAATTATGCCAGAACTGTTGAATTTTCTCAATGCACTTACATATGTGTGTTCTTATATTCAGTTTACTTCTATCCCAATCTTCAAATTTTATTATTTCTTCTCGAGGTCTGCAGAGGCATACCTAGGTGGGGGCAAGGAGGGACAGCTGTCCCCGGGCGCAGCGTCAAGGGGCGCCAAATTAATATTAATTTATTTTAACTTTAAATGCGGAAAGAAAATTATTTGAACTTGAGAGGTGTGAATATGTTCGATAAAAACGTAGGAGCACCGCAAACCATATCGGGAATGTCCAATGTAGAACAAGAGTGCGAGGGAAATCGGACAAATAATTTTACGAAGCCAGTGTCAAATTTTCCCTTAGAAGTGAATGGTCGCTAATAAAAATGAAAGTTAAAAGGGCTGCTTTTAAGAGCTATTTATCATTTAGGAAGCAAAAAAGTTTTTTAAATCCCCTTTAGGGCGCCCTTAGGCCTCCGGGGCACAGGGGGATGCAAAATTTTCAGTTGTCCCCGGGCGCTGAAAACCCTAGCTACGCCTCTGGAGGTCTGATCTCAATCCAGTAGTTATGGTTTGTTTCTCACAATTGGTTTTTAAAAAGGCTTGTTTCTGTCTTATCTTCGTTCCTATTTTTTCTATAATCTTACAACCAATGCTTGGCATTTCAATTCTGTTTGATTGTGATTATAATCCAGTTTACTGTCATCTTGAATGTTTCAAACTTAGTTCTGGAATGTACTATAGTGCCTTAGACCTAAAATTCCTGAATAATAGTATAATAGCTATGTAATTTTTAAATTTTATTCTGAACAAAATTTTGAATTTTATTGAATTTTATTCAGTTTATGTCATTATATGTCAGTTTATTTATTATATGTCAGTTTAATGTATAACTTTTGATGAATTTAAAATTATTCACCGGAGCTATTTTTATTTATATTTTTAAAAGTAAAAGAAAGCCTCAAGTTGTGAACTGCATGTAAAACTAAATGCTATATATACAGGGACGTAACTAGACTGGGGCAGACGACACCTATGCTTCGGGCGTCAAATTGACTATATGTGTGTGTTTACATTGATATATAAGGGGGCGGTGGGCCCTAAAGATGGTTTTGCTCCAGTTAGAAAATGACCTAGTTACGTCCCTGTATATATATTTACACTTTCTGTGTTACATTTAAAATGAAAGGTAAAGATTAAAAATTAGTTTTTCATATTAGTATTAAATTGAATATGGATGAATTTGGGGACTGTGAGCTGGCATTTAGTCTCTTCAAAAACTGTCAACTAGTTTAACAGTTCAATTTCAAAATTTTCCCTTTAAGGCTTGAATGTTTGGTGATTGACTCATTCTCCACAAAATTGGTAGCCATTGCATATAATTATCTAATATTTCTGTCAGAAACTGAATCATCCAGTAGATTTGATTGTTTGCTTCAACGTGTAAGTTTTGTGGGATTAGTCCAACAAATAATAGGGCTTCCACATCTTTGAAAGCCTGTTAACCTATAGAATCTGAATTTTATCTTTTGACCAAAATACTTTTCTATTACCTATGTTAAAACCCCTTTTATCCGCCCTGCACTGGTCCTCCGTCCGACTGTGCTGTAGCAGAATTTGTACCGTCTCGTTAAAGATTTATATACTGTATAACAGAATATCCTGCCAATGAAGTTGAGGAATGGAATGCCCAGTATGACAAGGACTGAAAGCAGTTAAGAGCTCAATGACAGTCAGATTATTGCAGAGGTTTTTTGGAAAATAACGAAGAAACTGGTGAATAATTTGAATAGTGATGATGACAAACCCGCAACCCCCTACCCAGATTTCAGACACTTTAGATATTGCCCTTCTGTACATCGAGCAGAACTCAACCTGAACACCAATGGACATTTTATCGATCACAAAATGAAACCCACTGTAGTTGGGTAGTCCCAGAGTTGCATGTTAAAAGAACAAGATATCATTACAAGAACAGTGGGGTTAATGCCTTTTTGGAGATTTATTTTATGTAAATGAATGCTAAAGATTTTGTGAAAGGTCTATTTATTAATTCGATCTGGGCCTTTTTGGATATTCATTTAATTAATTAAACTAGTTTTTGAATAAAAACTTTTCCCTTTTTATCTACATCTACGTATATGTAATTGTTTTCTTTTTACCCCCATCTAGGAGAAAGTTTTGAAACTCCAAAAACCAAGCCGTTACATTGCAAATATTGCGGAAAGGGGTTTGCTACGGCCTTGGGAATGAGTCGACACATTCGTCGCCATACTGGTGAAAAACTGTTTTCTTGTGAGGAATGTGGCAAAAAATATACTCAAAAATGTCACTTGAAGGAACATCATCTTATGCATGAGAAGAAAAGGACAATAGAGACTTTTAAATTAATTGAGAATATTAAGTTGTTTACAAAAGACTTTAATATGTTATAAAAACTTAGAAACTGAAGGTTTTTCAGTTTTCATCAAACAAGTATTCTGTATCTGTCTTTGTTTTAAGCAGTTTTTTCTCTCAAGTATTTTTATATATTTTAATTAATTTTTATTCTCATCATTAATCATTTTTCATGCTAGAATTAAAATGCTTTCTTTAGCTAATTTAATAACACTAAGTTGTGAGTTGTGGAACTGTTTGTAATGTGTTTCATATTCTTATTCAATGTTTTATGGTTTTTTCAAATAAAAGATTATCTATTTCATGTATTTACTTTGCTGTTTAATCCCTTTTTAAAACAGTTTTTTTTTAATTAAAAATTCTTGAACAAAATGTGCAACTAAAATTTTTGCTAATAAATGATCACTTTTTTTTTCCTTCCTTGTAGGCAAAATATTTTTAACAACCACCAATTTCATGTGCAAGATTTGCTTCTCATCTTTCATTGACCAAAAAAGCTTTCTTCAACATACACCCACTCATTCTGCAAAAAAACATGCTTGTGAATACTGTGGGAAATCATTTGGTAAAAGATGTCACCTAAATGACCATCTTTGTTTACACACAGGAGTGCGACCTTTCAGCTGTTCTGAATGTGACAAAAAATTTATTCAAAAAACAAATTTAAAATTGCATCTTCAGTCAGCTCACAAAATATATTTTGTAACTTGAACTTAAAGTTTTTGTTAAATTTGTTTTATAAAAAGTTTTTGGTATTGAAAAGTTTAATCACTGCATCATTCCTCTTTTGCTGAATATTAAAAACTTATACTAAACCATGTTCTTGATGGAATACTTTTTTAAGTTCATTGTAAGACTTTAAAAAGTTGCCAATTAGTTTATAAATTTGATTAAATAATAAATTTATGGGGCAAATGTTTATTTTAAAATGTCTTGAAATAAAAAATTATAAACATGATAAATTAATAAATTGCTTGTTAAAAGTGATTCTGTTATTTTTATTACAAATCAAGTAAGTGGAAGAAATCCCTTTCTTACCGAGTACCATTCATATTAGAACCTGTATACATCACATTAAATAACTACTAGATTTTGCAAGTTTCTTGTATTTTTTCCCTCGTATTTGAAATTCATTTAATTACAGCATTAACTCATTTAGCAAACTGTTGGGAAAAAGTCTTGAATATTTATTTTTAGCTTTAAATTCGAGTATATCATTATTTTATTACTAATATTTTAAAACAAGACGTCTGATGTTTTCAATCTTTAACCTACATAAGAAAATAAATAATATCTTTAAAAATAATGCATAACCTCCTGAAAATGTCTCTAGAAACAAAAATAATTAAATAAAATGCAAATTTTGTGTTTAAATAACCTTGATTTTATTTTTTTCTGTACAATACTGATGATTTGAGTTTCTTACATAAAATGTTTTGCACAAAAAAAAAAAAAAAAAATGCAGAACTTCTGATAGACATAACATTGATGTTTCTTGATTGATGGGGCTAATTTAATTCATGAAACAGAATAATTTAAAAGCTTTAATTTTTAAAAAACTTAACTAAAGGGTCACAGGAAATCTTACTTTTAATAAAGTGATTATTCAAATGAAAATCTTATTTTATAACTTAGTCCTACTATTATTTTTTTTTGTTTAGGGAAAAATAAAATCACTTGTTTCTTAAGGAAAATAAAAATTGTATTTTCAATATTGCCTAAAATTAAGTGCCTTTGTAAAGTATTCTATAAAGATGATCTTACTGTATTTAATTATTTTTTACCTATTCAGGGTCAAAGTTTATATGGAGGATTTTTTTTTTTTTTTGGAATTCCAATTTACATTGTTTTTTCCACGTTTGTATAATTATACAGTTGATTATACAGCGAATTTACGGTTCTAATCTTATTATTTCAAGTTCTACCCCTTGTTCTACCACATACTATTTGCTACAGCAAAACTATGGTAATCACAATTTTTATTGAGTCCCTTTGATTTTTTTTATAAACGGACACTACTGTGTGTTGGAATGCACAGAATTTCTCTACATTTTATGAAAATGAATAAGACATTTTAAAAATAACAAACAGCTTTCATTTTACATTAAAAGCAGCGTTTCCCAACTGGTGCAGAAAGAGGGTTCCCGAAAATATTGTGAGGGTGGAAGATATTAGAATAAACGAAATAAGGAACTTACATACGTATTAGGACTGTAAAAATGATTTTTTTTTTAATAACTCGTATTCTGGAATAATGTGTAAAAGTTGCTGATTGGTATAGTAAGCATGAGTACAAAACTTGAAATGCACTTATTTCTACACTACTGTTTATAAAACAATTGCACAGTGTCGATGTTAGCCATTCCAGGTGCAATAGGGGTTGAAGTTCCTTGTTTATTATTTTTGGAATATTTCAGTTGAGTAACTAGAGAAGAATCAATACGTGTAAATTCCCTCCCCCTCCAAAAAAAAAAAAAAAAAAAAACATCCTTTCAATGGTGTATTTAAAGTTTAGTAGCCAGGTTCATGACCCCCCTTCTCACAGCAAATAGGGAATAGGTCAGAGTTTACCCACATGCATAAACTTACAATAAAAATTCCAACAAAAGGGACAAAAAAAAAAGTGTGCAGAAAATCTGCTTAACTTTTTGCCTAATACCAATTTAATTCAATTTTTGAAAACCAAATAAAATAAATAGTAACCAAGGTATAACACACTAAAATAATATAATTTCAATAAAAATGGAGTCAAATTTTCAAAAATAATGTCAATAAAAGCAAAAAAACTGATCCCCTGAAGTTAAATTGAGATTGAAGGGGACAATAAACACATACATTATGATGAGTATGACCCCTCCCTCACACTTTATGGATATTGTTGCTGAATTCATCCAACACATCTGACCTTTGCAAACACACACCCAATTTTAATTTTTTGGAAAAAGGGGAAAATATACTTTTTTTAGAGTGCAGGTGCATAAAAAAGAAGTTGATATCACAACAAATAAGTTTTTGCTCCTTCTACCAGCCATTCATAAAACCTCGATAGGCCAATGGGCCACATTATTATTTCAATTTTGGAATGGTCTGATTTGTTAATTTCCTTTGATTTTTTTTAGCATGACTGCCAAGTTGTACAATATAAATAAATATTCTATTCTTCCCACTGTGGTTTAAATGGGTTCATACAAATATGTAACATTTTGAAGGTTTTAAATTTATTTCTAGCTTATATTGTTGCATTCCTTAACATTTTAATTATGTATATTCTACAAGATAACATAAGATCCTAGCTCTCAAGAAGTGAACTTTTCTATTCTAAAACAGCCATCATAAATGCAGTATTAACAAAAGTATTATTGATGCTTGTTTTAAAGTAAAACATCACAATAGAGTCCCAATTCTTTAAAACAATTTGGGGTGGGGATGTACATTAGGGGCCGTTCATAAATGATGTCGCGCTTTTCTCCCATATATTTGACCCCCTCTCCCCCCTTTGTCACAATATGTCACACATCAGCTGACCCCCTCCCCCCCTTTGTCACATATTACACTATGTTGTATAATGCATGATCACACTTCTTGTTAACCCCTCCCCTTGTCACAATTTCACAACCCACCCCCCCTTCTCCCCTCGAAGCGTGACATCATTTATGAATGATCCCTTAACTGAATTTCAGATAACCAAGCATTTATGCAAAACAATTTTTTCAGTCATAGAACCATTATGAAATAAAAAAGCTATATTAATTTAAAGACATGTTTTACCATCAACAACTTGCTAGCCTAATTTGGCAAGTTCAGAATTACTCTTAATCTTAATGTAGGCTTAGTTTACAAAAAGAAGTCTAAAATTTCTTTTTAATTTAGAGCTGAACGGCATATAAAGTCAATTTTGTCTATTGGAATGCTCTTGATACTAACCTAATGACCAATCATCTTTTGCACTTCTATTTGTTAAAACTGGCCAAGCACGAATGGCCCCTAGTTTCGATGGAAATCTTAACACTACATTATCAAAACACAAGGAATAACAAGAAATTGGACAAAAAAATTATACAATTTTATTACATCATCCTGCAGTTTTGTACAATGTTTGATTTACTAAAAAGTTTCTAGATCTGAAATATGTAATATTCAAAGAATTATTTACAGGGATTCCGATTTGAAATACAGTGAAAAAATGATATGAGGCAAGGTGAATTAAAGTTAGATGAAGTTGAGTTATGTTCTGCACAACAATAAAAATTTTATTACAATATTTAAAAAAGCTTTCGAGCTAAAATTGATTTATTAATTATAAAAATATGAAATTTTATCTTAAAATTGTAACAAGAAAGCAATGCAACTCTTGTATTTTATTTAATGTACTGATGATTGGGAGATATATGAATGAGATGAAGGCAGGAAAAAGTGGATATATATTTTTTTTCATGTAGTAGCAGAGCTTAAGACTTTTTCTTTTTTGGAAAACACAATTTGAACATGTAGTAAAAAATCATAACTTTTTAAAGTTATTATTTTTTAAAATATGCCTAATTTTGTGAAGTTTTGTATTTTTTTCTTTTTGACATTTAACCATTTTATTATGTAAGTAAACAATAGCCATTTACAAGTACGCAATAATAGTCACAAAGAGTCATTGAATGCATTTTTCCACCTCCAAATCATAATGATTAAATAACTAATTGGAATTCAAGTTCAGCTTATGAAAAGGCAATTCTTTATCTGGACACAAGTAAAAAAAACTTTTTAAATAATGCCATAAAATGCTGTAAAAAGATTAATCAGTCCGTAATTTTAAAATATAAAAACAATTATTCTAAATGCATAAAAATAATGTTTCACTGCTTAAAAAGAAACTTAACAGCAATGGATAAATATTTCACATATTAAAAAGAGTTAAAAGCAATTATTTATACATAGAATTGTATTTTAAAAAGGAATAATTTAGAGCATTTAATTTCATCAAATTACAAAAAGACATATATAAAATAGGCATTGGTTCAAATTGTCCTAAAGCCTGCAATTTTTGATTTTTTCAATTCATTAAAATGTGTTCATAACGTATTATTACAGTCATAAAATAAAAAATATCGGTACTATATACAATCGATTCCGAAAATATTTTCAAGTGTGCTAGTTACAGGTGCACAACAGTGAAACGTTAAATAAGGTAAACTCTCAAGAGCAAGCATATGAAATGAAAAAGTCACATAAATATGAAAGCAATGAATCATGTCTTTGATTAAAATTATGGCGAACACTTCCATGGCTCCAATGCACTAAGAGTTTTTCCTTGAGAACCACTTCTCTTCTCATTCAGGGAATGTATTGAACATCGACAATTCTTCAAAAGAAGATGCACCTCCTTGATCAAGCATTTGTAACATGTCAGAAAGTTCTTGCTGTTGTGGTCCATTTCCACCTGCCCCATGACTCTGAGGATGAGCACCAGCAGTAGTAGAGGATGGTGGTCCATCTGGAGTTCCTGGACCTTGCCACTGACCCCAAATGCCTTGAAACAGTTAATCATACATTAAATCATGAAAATACAGAACCTCACAATTTTTTGTCATAAGAATATGTCGACTTATTTCATTAAAGTTTAAGCTCTAATAATATTTATTTTGAAATGAAATTATACATTTTAGCAGTAAAAATTATTCTAAAAGGGTATGCTTTTTTAAGTAGCCAAAAGAGCAAAATATTTCAAACAAAATACTTTTCATCCTTGGCAGATTGTAACACTAAATTTTTTATTAGTAAGTAATATTGCAGTGAGCAATTTATCAGTTCCCAGACAGTTACCCAAATTAAAAATTCTTCAAAAAACAAAAAATATTTTGCTTTCTAACATTATACTATTTCTCACTGCAATAATCATACTTTAATTGAAATACTTTGCATTTTTTATCGATTAGAAAATAATTTTTAAATTATTGTACAGTAAAACATTTATTATTTTTATCTTCTTCAGTTTAGAATGTTTCTGGTATGAGGAACAGATTGATAGCATCCGATTTTCATCAATAATTTGTAAGGTTTTTTATTTTGAATTTCCTTTAGTTTTGAATTATAACTATTTAGCTATGTGCTAAACAAACAGTTGTTGGTACTAAAATTGGGCACAGTTAATTAGTTAACACTTGTAAATCATGGATAAAATCTATAAGAATGACTTTTTTAAAAGTATAATTATTTGCATTTTATATTTTACACAAGCTTCATAAACATATGGAAAGCGTTTATAAATTGCCTAAGATCAAAACAGTATATGAAAAATAGTAGTTGTTTATACAATAATTGAGAACCCCCCTCCCCTCTGCTAGAGAGAAAGGAGAAAAGGGGTGGGGGAGAGGATTGAAGCCACCATGAAATGTTTTAATGTTCATGATTTGTAACTTTAATAAGATGAGTCAAATAATGGCCTGCAGTATGATTATTTTGATATGAAATATCTTCGATTTGCATGAAATTAGTGACACATTAAACTAGTATTTATTCACTAGTAAAGATTTAAAGGCTGACAAATTTTTAATAAATGCAACTATGTTTGGTGAATTATTATTTTGTTAAGTCTTTAGCATGCACAACCACAAATGGAATGATAATTAAACAAAACACTAATAATATATCATTAAACATTAAAATCTTGTAAAACCAAATAAGTACACATACCTCTAGGACCAGGAGCAGAGCCAAGTTGTGTATACGTTGGACCAGATGGACTGCGAGCAGGAGAACTCATTTGATTATAATTTTGGCCAAATGCTTCTGAGTTTGCCTAAAAGAAAAAAAAGATATTTTCAAGATTTTTTAAAAAAATTATGCTTGAAAAGTATCAGCATCATTTTGCTATCTGTTGTGGTCTAATGGTTAGGATTACAGCATTTCATTCAGACAACTCGGATTCAATTACCAACATAGGAAATACTGACCACTTCAGGGTTGCTACTCAAACAACAGAATGAAATTCCCTGACTTTTCCAGGTTTTCCAAACATATATTAAAAAAATTCCAGTCTTAAATCCATGGCATCAAACCAGTAAAAAACATACATTTGCCCCAAAATATTCTGTTTAAAACAATCACAGGGATGGCTAATCTTAAAATAATTTCTGAAAAATTTTGAAACAGTATTCAACTAAGTAATATAAGGGAACAAGCATTTCCATGAAGTAAAAGTAGGCACTTTGCAAAATGTTTTTCTTAAAGGTCTAATAACTCTGATTCTAAATGAGAAAATGGATTGCTAACAAACTTTGAGAGAGAGGGAAAAAAAAGAAAAACTACATTAGTTACTTAGTGTAAAAATCTGAATAACAATAATAAAATGTTAGTTACTTTTAACTATTTAAAAGTTAAACTTAAGAGTTGAAAAAAAAAATTTTGATCAAATCCTTGGTTGAATCAGGTTGCGTCAATCTCTGCAGGTTCCTCTGAATGCTGTACTTTGAGTGAAGCAAAAAAGAGTTAAGGTCATTTATATTGAACTTTCCGTGTCAGTGCTTCAAACATTGGCTAAAATTCCCTGACTTTTCCAGATTTTTGATAAAATATTAAAATTCCCTGACTTTTCCAGGTTTTCCCTGTTTTCCAGGTAGCGTAGCAACCCTGCCACTTTTAGCGTCATAATATTCCGGTTTTTAAGGTATTGTCGCCTCAACTCCATTTAATTTTGTGTAGGACTTCTGCCGCCCAAAAGCACATCTTTTAAAATATTCGCCCTTCTAATCAGGTCATTAGTTCTCACACATACACATCAAAATTTCCAAGCGAATGAGGTCGCGGGAAGAGCTAGTTTAATAAATATATTCCAAAAATTACCAATATTGAGCATATGAGTGTTAAGCAGCCTAACATGATCTTAAAAATGTACAATCATTGAATCTTGCTTGGCTTTTCAATGACCTACAAATTTAGAAAAGGAGTATTGTCTATATACAATTAAAGAGATCTCACTTAATATTTGTGCATGGCTTATTTGCCTGTGCCTTATCAAGTCTACATGGTTCATAGAAAAAGGACGTTTTTCCATGCATGTTTCTTGTGGCAGAAATGAACAAAGCACTGGTAATAGAAAGCTTTAAGGAGTCTAATGTAACTGAAATTTTACATATGGTTAAATATGGAAAAACAACATAATTTAAACAGCACTCTTGCTGTCATGGCTGTAAAATTATCATTCTTTAAAAATGACTATACATAAAATAACTAATTTAAATTAGGGAAAAGAAAAAGATTTGATTGCACTATTTCACAAAAATTTCAAATTTATCTTGGAGTATACAGCAGTTATTAAACAGTTATACAACAGTTATTAACTATTCGAAGTTATCTTCTATCGCACTAATTATCACTTTGTTATTATGTAAAAAATTATTCCTTTTTGTTCTATGAGTACGATAAAAAGTTTAAAAGGAACAACTTTTCCAAAAGGTTTTAATTTCCACAATGAACGGAAATCAAACTTATCTCAAAGGATTAGTTTTCAACAAAAGGTGAATAAGTACAATGGAATGGAATGAAAGTAACGATCAAAGTATTTGTTCATATGTTTCACATTATTCACTTAATATAATGAAAATCTAAAGATTTTACACATTATTTAATTTTGTTGATGCAGGGGTGCCCAACAGGGGGGGGGGGGGGTGTAATGGTGAAGACTGTGCCATTAAGATTTTTTCGGGGAAGGGGTGCTTTCAGGGGACTTAGGTGACTGTTTAGCTGTCTTGGGGGGAGGGAGGTTCCGCAAATTTTTAGGAGGGATTCACTATTGCTCTGAGGGAGGTGGACACCTGATTAATGAACCTGGATATTTTAGTGTCAGAAAGACATTTTAATGTTTAATAAACATTGAAATATTAACAGCAAGAGAATGATTGTGGTCCTAACGAAATGTCGTATTTATACTTTTGACTCATTATTAGGCTTGATTTTTCATATTTAACAACACTTATGAGGTAAGAAAATATAAACATAAGTACAGGCATACAACATACACATACACGTGAGTGTGACTTGTTCATGGGTGATTCTCAGAACAAAAGAACTTTCCGAACTTCACACAAAATTTTTGGAAAATGTATGCACTACAAATTTAAAATAATACGTAATCAAAAGATATGTATTATTTTAAATTTAGTTTTTTTTTATTTTTCACTTTTATCTTTCTTTTCCTTCCTTTTTTTAATTTTTAGAATCAGCTCACAATATATTCTGACCACTAGTTGGCAATATTGGGAAAGAGCCTCCCTCCTGTTTAAATATTTTAACTATTAACCCACGATATTCCTGCTCTCATTCATATCTCATTAATCTAGGACATGTTCCCTTGAAATACACAAACATCATTTCCTAAAGACTAATTACTGACAAGTTTACAGGGCCTAATTTCTAATTAGGTATTAAGGCAGCTGCCTAAGGGGACAAATTCTAAGAGGCAGAAAATTTTATATACAATTTTACCATTCTTGAAAAGAATCTATTGGCAAATTTTTATCTCCTGTAACAACATCTTTTTCTTATTAGAGCTTTTTGCAAAGACAGAATAGGTTCACTTCTCTTTATTAAGAGAAGGAGTTCAGCAGATATCAGTTCAGCTGTGGGAGGTATGTGCCTAAATTCAGCTCTGCATGTTCACTGCATAAAATATTTTGATTCTTGAATTTTGCCTATCCCTGCTCATGTTGCATTTTTGAATGACAATTTAGGTTCAACGCCTGGGTATCTAAGAGGCGTTTTCAGTCTTCATATACCTGAGCTAGATGTCTCTGCACCCAAACTGCCTGTGGTGATGATGATGAGGATGTAGTCGCAGAAGATTTTGAAATTCGAGTAAGAACACCTCCACTTGCGCTTACCACAGCAGATGGAGGTGTTTGAGGCATTGATCCTCCAAGACTTCCAGCTCCTACGCTCGAATTCGGATAACTCAGACCAGAATGTTGGCCACTGCTTTCATAATTGGCATACACAGCTTGACCAGATCCTGGACGCCGTTCTTGAATACCTTGAGAGCCTGTAAGAGTGAAAGTGGAAGTCAAATTTTTGATGTGACAATGATATCGATACTTATTAATGAAGCATTGAGATAAATGGTTAGAAAGTATTTTAAAAGCAGCATTACATGAATATGATGACATGTTGAGTAACAGTTAATGTAATCTTTAGAGACAATAAGCATAAGCGGTGCAGGGGGGGGGGGGCTCAAACCCTTTTCCAGCCATTAGTACTACCAAACTTTTAATAGATTTTAACCGTGATATAAATGTCCCAACCTTTCCATACTATTAAAAATAATAGTCGACAGGGTGGCGTAGTGGTAAGGCGCGGGCCTCGCACGCCCAAGATCGCAGGTTCAAACCTGGCCCAAATCGGTGGATTTTGCAGAGAAGATTCTGCAGGAAGATGCAGAGAATCGTCTGTGTCCATGTCATATGATGTTAAAGATCCCTTGAGTATCTGTTTAGCATGGATACCCTCAGCTAAATTTAATTCCTAGTGCAGTGTGCATCAACGAGAGCTCAGGTGCCGTCAGCTAGAGGGAACCATGCATCAAAAACACTGCGGCAATGGTACCACACTCATTGTGGTGCCACTGAAAGAGTTGGTACCAATCTCTGGGGACACACTAGGTCTGCAATGGTTGAGGACCAATACCGTAGCCCCATAAGAAAGAAAAATTAAAAATAATTATCCATTAATGAATTGTTGTTATAAAAAAAAATTTCAACTTCAAACATGGTCGTCTTTAAAAAATGAGATGAGATCCCTAATTTTTTATTTACAAGCATTTGACTGACATAATTAAAGACATAATCTGAAAAAAAAAAAAAAAATATTTTCTCTTTTTTTTCAGGGGTGTGGGGTGAATCTTTAATGGCATACAACTATTCATTTTGAAAAAGACATCAACCAAAAGAAAGAGATGCAATTAAAAACCATTGTTTCTTAGTTGAAACATACCAGGATGATGGGCACGTGGAACAACAGATGGATAAACTTCACCAGACCGTGATAAACTATAATCCAGACCTTCTGGGTGTTGCTTAGAAGATGATAGCAAATTGCCTGGTCCCATAGTATGGCTGTACTGATTCATGGCATTTTCCCCAGAGGAGCTGACAGGACCTTGGTCAGGGCCTGATACAGGAACATCTTGTTGATGATGTAGGCTTCTAAAAAAAAAAGAAGGACCAAACAGTTATGTATTAGGAAGTATAAAATTTTATAATAAAACAATAATACTAGTATTTGCACTATTTTATTAGCTTCCTTTTAAATCATGTTGGTTTTTAATGGAAATTCTCAATATTCTCTCTGTAGGTTTGCATTATTTGTATCATAATATTTTAAATATATTTAACCATATATGCATCAAGCTTGCCCTGGTATGAATTTCAGTTATTGTTTGCTGTAGAATTTCTTAAAATATGCCAAGTTTGGCTTATTTAAAAAATAAATGCATGATAAAATGAATTAAAATAAAGAGTAAATAAAAATCATTGGAAATCAATTTTTAAAAGAATTGTTTTTAAAATTCAAAACTACTTTTAATTTTTATGCAGAGAGAACTTTTGAGTAAAGATTAAAAATACATAGATGAAATTAATTATTAACTAATAAATTCTGTTTAACACTGTTTTTCTGTTATCCACATTTTCACGTGAAAATTACTTTCAAGAGCAAACAGTTAACTTCAGGACTAAAAAAGCTACATAGATAAAAGCGCACTAAACTTTTTTTCTTTTTGTAAGAAAAAAGGGGAGGGGGAGGGGGACAATGATGAACATTTTTCAACAGTGTGTTGTAAATATCAAGCATGACAATTGAAGGATTGTTTTTTTCTTTCAAACAAAATACCAAGATTTTTCCTTTAATGAATGGTCACAGATAAATTTATGCAGAAAAATGACCAAAAAATTAATTATTACAAATTTAACATTTAAATTTACCCTTCACTATTTTAATCAAAACAGATACTCATATTAATACAGTTGACGCTCAATATAACAACCATCTGTGTCCCACAGAAAAGGTCGTTATAATGAGTGGTCGCTATAAGAGGTAGAATTTTCTTTAAAAAATATACATGCATCATACACCTTTGGTAATTCCATTAAAATTGGTAATTTAAAAAAAAATTCAACTATATGCTGAAATTATTTTTAATCATTGGAATTTTTAAAAAATTATCAGTGCAAAATATTAACAGATTTTAAAGTAGAAAACATAGGGAAAAAATTACACTCCCACGTCTGGAAGCAGAGCTTCTCAGCTGACATGATGCCTAGTATGGTCGCTGTATCGGATTAGACGATTCAGGAAGGTCACTATACCAAAAGCAAATTAACATAGAGTTCATAGGGATAAAGTTGGGACTTTTACCACTGGTCGTTATAATGGAATGGTCTTTGTAATGTGTGGTCGTTATAAAGAGCGTTGACTGTATTTCTAACTTTCAAGCACTATTCAAGAAGTATGTAATGATTTTGGGTTTCTGGTTTCCAAAAAGTATAGAAACTAAGGCATAACAAAGAAATTAAGAAGTATATTTGGTAGAAAATTTACAAAATATTACTTACTTGGCAGATGTGTTTGTGCAAACTATGTACTCTATATCATTAGTATAAGGATTGAGAAAAGCAAAACTACTAGTTCTCAACCAAACCCACTCACGATTTTTAGCTCGAAATCGATACATAACTGACATGACTTGACCTTTGAGTTTCAGAACTGAAACATAAGAAGAGACAGAGAGATATATTAAACCAAATTTAAGCATAATTAAAATGTAAAAAAAAAATTATAAGCATATTTTAAGTTTTAATTTTTGAAAAAATATGTCTTTAGCACTAAGATAGTGTACATAAGCAATGCAAAGTACCATAAAAAAATTGTTAGTGTCAATCAAATTAATTAATTCTTCATTACAGAAAGGAACCCAAATGTATGAAGCATAAAGTTGTTTTGTATTATAAGCAGAATAATGCTTAAGCTTTACAAATAAAATAGGGGGGAAATGTTAATACTTTGAAAAAATTATTAAGCAAGAGGTAAAAAATTTCATATGATATCAAAATACAAGCTATATTGCATTTGAAAAATTCGAATGAAAAAGGCATCAGAAAAAAACAATAAAATTATTGGAAATAAAAACCATAGTAACTACTTTAAAACATTAAGTTTCAAGTAAAAAATATAAATTAATAATAAAAATAATCATAGAAGAATAACCTTGTTCAAAGCTTTCCTTCATGTGTGTTTGATCTTCTGCGTGGAAGAAGTCAAAACATGTTTTTCCTAAGAGTTCTTGGGGCTGATATCCTAAAACTCCCTGAACCCTATAAAAAAACCACATTAGAGGGAATTTAAATTTATGAAAATGTTTTTATAGTTCAATATAAAAATTAATTGGTTATTAAACATAATCAAATGTTTTTATAAATTAAACTTGTTATATTTCAGACATATCAGTCCTCAAAACTGAATGAATATTTGATACAAAATACATTTTATGCATGGAATATTAGTTATTTTGAATTTTTACGTTAAGTAGAAATTTCATATAAGTTTTGACTTATTGCATGTTAGTGTTGCAAAGAATGGATATATTATTATTATTTACTTACTTATTTATTTATCAATTTTCTTTTCTTTTGTAGCATAACTATTTTTAGCAATTTATTGTTAAGCTCAAATCTTCACTCTACATGCATAAAAATGGATGAACTTATAAAAGGCAAATATTTAAATTTTACAGAGGAAAATGGTTCAACTAATATTGAAAAAGATAAACTGTCAATAATACAATATGTTCTATAGAATCAAAGTATTTTTTTCTGCATCAATAATCTGATTTTTTACACCAATATCATTACCATTATACACCAATATTTTTTACACCAATTCCTTGTTTTACAAAGACTTTTTTTTCAATTTAGTGAAAATGGAAGTGCAGTACGATAAACTTAAGAGCTGTCAACAGTTAATGTATGTTGAGAATTTTGTAATGTATCTGTATATATGGTGATTTTATTTTTAAGATCTGAAGCAATAATAAGCTTCTTTTAAGTAAATGTTACAAATACTTTTAAATACTGGAAACTTTTTTAATAACACAATTAGGGGTTATTTGAGCCCAACAAAAAAATGTTTTAAGAGTAGTAGTTGAGAAACAGAACTACGTGTATACCTTTACAACAATAGAACCAAAATAGATTTAACACAATTGATTAAAAATAAATTTCTTTGTTATTTTGGGTTCATGCAACCCAAAATAGAGCTTAAGTAACCCCTTACTTAAGGTACACTTCTGACAATGCAAATTATACATATATTACTAATTTCAGTAAGAAAATTCTAACCTTTGATCTACAAAAGAAAATTTTCCTTCAATATTGTGTCTTGAAATAAATTCATTAGATGAATTAGAGCCCATGAGATCACTGTTGTTAGGTGTGCTTGTAACTTGCAGTCTTCCAATAGCTACAAGACAACAATGGCTAGCTCCATGATCCTCTGGATCTAATCGCTCAATTTGCACACCTGGAGGTAAAAGATCTAATCAAACGATTTCAAATGTTTTAATTGTTCAGACTTATAAAAACATAAAATATTACAGTATGAATTTGTATTTTCAAATACAAAAAAAACTGCTCAAAGAAAAAAAATTATGAAGAAAAAGTTCGCTATCGAAAAATTATATTCTTTCTAAACCAACAAAAATTTTCAGTTGTATTAATTTCGTACAAAACAGAAAAAGATTTTGTAGAAAAGAAATGAATTTACAGTCTAAGATGGAAAGGTTTACTGTATAAGTGGGTAAAAAATATAGATAAACTATAATGAGTGAGTGATAGGTAGAAATTGGTGTGGTGGGGAGCAGAGTCTTGGACATCACTCAAGAATTAATTCTGACACAGTCAACAATTTCGTAAGGATAAGAACAAAGCAAAATGGCATACTTAATGCAGGGGTTGATATAGTTTTTTTTTTTTTTGGGGGGGGGGGGGGGAGAGATCCAATTATTTTGGGGTGGGAGGGGTGTTTTTGTTGAGAAATAAAAATATATTTGTGAAAAAGTGATACGACCACGAAAATTGTTTAAAAAGGTGATCTTTTTCTATGCAAATATAATTTTTTAAAACTGGCTTTTTTCCATTTGGATTTTGTGAAAAGGTTGTTTTTTTTAATTTGAATTTTGTAAAGGAGCCTCTCGGTGAATTCAAATTTTGTGAAGGGACAGTAAAATGGCCCTAATTTTAGATCAGCCCCTGTAATGCAAGAATTACATTTTAATGCAAATTTATTGTTGTAATTTTCATGCTAAATTTGAAATCACACACCTTAAGTTAACATTCAGTTTCGAGAATATAAGGATAGAAGCATCATAAAAGGTACTTTTAATGAATTAGAAGCATTTACAATAAATTCTTAAACTAACCTGTTCTGAAATTAATTTGAAAAATTAAGAATATTTTTTTGCATTATAAAAGATCACATCCAAAAGTAAGTTTTTATATCTTGAAAAACATTTTTCAATGCAGACATAGTTGGGACAAATTTAAAATAAATAAACAGAAACCCTCATGGAGAAATATTTCCATCAAGTTCACACTGAATCTCCTCCTTCTAAAACACGAGCAACTTTTTCTCAGCATGAAATTTTTTTTGTTTTGTTCAAGTTGTCTTCATTTAGCTTTGTAGCAGTAAATTTGCAATTCTGCCGTTCACCAACCTTTTAATTTTTTTTTGTAAAATTTAATGAACAAATCAAACTACATTTTTAACAGAAATGTAAAAAAAAAAAAAAGGAGCTAAAACATCGAAAAATGTTCTGAAAAATGAGAAAAACAAGAAAAGCGTCAAAAAATGGGAAAAAATGCGGGTGAAACGCTTTGTCATCAACTTCTGGGGCCTGGTCATCCTTGATACCTTACCTAATTTTATATGTAGGAAAATGTAAAGCAATTTCTTCAAAAGACTATAAATTAACTCTTTATTTGGCATGGTTGCTGTTACTTTGTAAATATAATTGTAATTTAGAAATTTCTAATAGCATATAAGTATGTTATATGCATCGCCTATTTAGTATGATATGTGCACCCAAAAAAAATTGACAACCCAAAAAACGATAACTTTTCACCACATGCTAATTAATTCAGAGAATAAAATAAAAATTGCTTTTGATTTTTTAAAAATATGTAAAACTACATTTGACAGCTATTTTGAAAATTTATTTTAAAATTAATCAATCTCACATTTAGTTACACAAAACGTTTTTGATGTGTTAAAATCAATAAAAAAATTCATTGATATAAGCAATAAAGCGTGTAGCAATATTTTGTAAATGAGTGATTTAAAAAAAAAAATCTAACAATGAAAGAAATTTTATATTTTTATCCTAAACAGGATTAAACTTAATACATTGAGCCAATACATAACTATAGACACAAAATATTAATTCATTTTGAGCTAATGAAGTATTTTCTTTGATACACAGGCCTTTATTTTAACCTTGTATTCTTAAAAGTTAGAAAAATGTGTTCTAAGAAGAATATTTATGGGCAAGTATCAAAAATTACAACTGGGGTGGCAGGGGGGGGGGAACAGTATGGAAGTGATACAGGCTATCTCCTTACCACTAGGGGGGTAATTCTTTATATATCCTGTACAATGCACAACTGCATAAGCATTGCCATCAGTAGACGGACCCAAACTATTTCTTTGTCGAATACGGTGTAAATGACCAGAACACTCAGGCTGAAAGTTGCCAATCTTCATGCGGGTGATAAAGCCTCTTCGAGACCCCATGCACAAGCGCATTGATGCTGTAAAATGAGAAATTTTATCAAGCAAGTTAAAACAAAGGCAATGATTCTTTATATCTCTTAATTATCTTAAGATTTCAAGCAATTTGAATTGAAACTATGATGAGTATGGTTATATTTATTCAATATTCTTATCAAATATTTAAAAACGCAATAGAAAAGATGCTATACACACTTAAGATAATTGTCATTGAAGTTTTCTTAAGTTTCTTTTTCTTCCAAATAAATTATGAGAAATTAACCTTTCTGATAACACAAAATTTTCTCAATTTTACAATAAGTTTTACCTGAATAATCTAATTTATGCTTATAAACCCAAACCTTTTTCAGTTAAAAACTATTAATAATAATGATAACATAAAACAAACCTTATGCAAAGAGTTATTTAAGCAAATAACATATGAATAAGTGTAATTTTTAATGCTTTAAGTTAATGCAAAAATGGTAGAATACATGGAAGGGAGGATGGAGTTTATGAATAATTTAGCAGTGACTTAAATGACACTTACATTGGTGACCTTCTTTTTTAACAGTTCCAGCTGAAAAGAGAAAATAATACATGTATGACTACAAAGTATTAAAATCGAGATAAAAAGTAGCAGAATATTCAAGCATTAATTCAAAAGAAAAAGAAAAAATGCTCACATCCTCAAAAACAATACATGCAACATCAGAAAAAGGATCAGGAGAAATAAAAAATTTCAAAGACATCTCAAATCAGTATCATAAAACAGTTCTCGGAAGACTATCATATAAAATATACATAAATGTACCCATCTTCATTAATTAAAAAAGAGAGAGAGAGAGAGAGAAAGCAAAGATAAGATTTAACTTTAAGAATTGTTTCCAAATTATGCAAAATTACACTGAAAAATGAAACATTAAAAAACCTATAGATAACATAATTTTAGCTCAGGTGTCATCAATTAGTTTTAATGGTGGTTGCTTCAAAAACAATTGAGAGAGAGAAGATGTAGTTGGTAGATTGTCACTATGGAGACATTGACTGGATTTTTGCTTTAATATAACTAAAATGATGAAAATAAATAGATAATATTTTTCAAGGTGTTATTAACATCTTTTAAATTTTTAGTTAGAGGAAAACCATAACGGCAAAGGACTTACTCTTCAGGTCGAGAATGCGTCCAGCATTTGGAGATTCTTGTGTCGTCAGCTGTTCTCGCACTTTTTCAAGATCATCAGGATGGACGAGATCAAAGATACAAGCATTAAACCAATCAGCCTTAAATTAAAATTAATAATTTTAGAAGTTGAATTGAAAAAGAAATATTTTAAAGAAAAATACAGAAAAATGTGTTTTAAATCTTGCATATCGCACAGTATACTTCTATTTTACAAACATTTTTTTCACAACTTCAAACTCTATATCTATATAGCTAAAATATTTCTGATTTTGCAGCTTGATTGCTAAATAATATCCTTTCATACTACGTATGATATTGAACAAAGTAGAGAAAATTTTTAATTTGTTAACAGTGAAGCAAGATTAATATTTAAAACAGAATAAATTTAAAGACAAAATTTTTAAGAGCAATTAATTTTCCGCACTGTAGATGATCTGAGATCGACCAGGACAACACATCAGAATTCTTCTTTAGCAGATGACTTGAGGGTGCAAATATTACCAAAGATAAAGAGTGACTATTCTTGGTGCAGCAGATGATAAATTGTATCATATTATTTGAATCAGCATATAACAACAATTTTTTATAGTGTAATATAATTGCTTGAGTCGTGAAGTGGTTTATGTAATTTAACCTTAAGCAGAAGAAATTTATCACATTGCTACATTCAAAAAAATTTTATAATCAGTTATGCATCAAAGTTGAAGAAAGTTCAAGTCAAACTTATTATTATTATTATTATTATTATTATTTTGTAGGATATCAAGTCTTTTGTGATATACAGCTTCATCCCCCCCCCCCTTATTAGTCAATATTTCTTTCAAAAGATTGCACAAAAAATAAAGTAGTTTAGATGAAGATTAAGTGCTTTGATTCCAGTTTTATAATGAACAAATTTCATGAAAAAGTTCTCTCTCCCTACTCCTTTATAGTTCTTTTTATTGTCCCCCTCCCACGAAAAATGTTTAATTTTTGGTGATTACAAACTAGATTTATAACAAAAATATCATTCAAAAAATTACCTGAGATTGATTCAGAACTGGAGCAACACTGTCAGACACATAGATGATTCTTCCAGTATCACAAGCAACAACAAATAAAAACCCGTCTGCAGCTTCCAGAATAAGATGCTTTAGCTCTTGATCAGTCAAAAAAGATGGTTTGTAGCTGCCATCTGAACTTGTATTACCAGTACCTGAAAAGAAAAAACAAATGACAATGAAATCAAAAATATATGTTCTAAAAAAATAGGTAACCATATATAAATGAAATGAAAGTATTTATTTTTTGCCTCTGAACAGAAAATTTGTCCACTTTATAACTAGATTTTACATGTACAAGCAAAACACTGTAGCTTTGTTTCTTTTTACATGAGAAGTTTTACCCTTTTTAAGTTTTGCATGTGTACAGGTTACAGGATAACAAATTTTTTGCAAGGGAAAAAGTAGAGAAGCAATACCTTGAATCAGTTTATTTAACCTTTATTGTGTATGTCAGTACTCTAAAACAGTATTTCCCAAACTATGGGTCGCAAGCAAATATTGAGTGAACACTCGCCCATGAACACATGAATTTAAAAAATAGGAAGTCTGCGAATAAAAGTAACTAAAGTTGAAGATGATGCTAAAACTTTAATGAAGACAAAATAAGAAACAAATACATCCTTTCCATTGAAATAAATTAAAAAAAAAAACCTTGCAGGTGTAGGTATTTATGTAATAAGAAAATTATTTAAGCTGTGTTTCTTATTTCAACAGTCATTCATTTATATTGGTAACACTAAATTTTTTTTTTTAATTTCAATTAAAACAAATAAAACAGCATTAAGTAGTTCCACAACTTGCCACTAGGGAATCTAAGAACCGCCAGTATTTATGAGCTCTTTTCTCTAAAACAGCTAAGAGGTGGGTCCCAAGATTGGACATTTTTGTTAGAAGGGTTGGAGCCCAGTGAATTTTGGAAACCACTGCTCTAAAAGAATGAGTTCAATATCTCTGTCACCACTTCCTCCCAATTTTTCTGATTATAAATAAATTCCTAACAAATAGTTAAAATCCTAAGTAAATCTAAAATTAAAATTTGGAAGAGTGGCATTAAAAAGAAACAAAAAGAATTGCATTTTTGAATAATATCAAGAGGCTTTGTGCATGGACACAAAATAAATAAATCCCCCCCCCCCCCCCACGTGTTTTCGCGTCTATACGACGTAATTTCAAAGTCCTCCTTTCCTTTGCTCTCCTGGAAGTCTAAACAAAATCGGAGGGGGGGGGGGGGGATTAGTAAATGCGCCAGAAAATGGAAAACAAACATGGTCTGATATGTATGTACATTGATAAAAATGAGAGCCTTAAATCAAAAACGGATAAATTAGCATGTCCCAGGCTTTAGATTAAAAAAAAATCAAATTGGGAAAGGGGGAGGGAGTTCAAAAAATCGTGAATGGTGTAAGTTAATAATTAACTCCGGATGCAGTTTAACTAAAATTCTCGAATGGCCGAGACAAAAACTGTCGAACATAATGTCTTTTCTTTAACAAAATAAGAAAAAAAAAGAAAGAAAAACAAAGGATAAGAGACATAATGGTGTACAAAAATGAGTGACATTCATGCCGTTGAACACCATAGTAGGCGAAACCTGATGAGTTTTATAGAAATGAATACAAGCGCATTATGGAACACTTTAAAATTTGGCATCATAGTTAGATTTTTTGGGGAGGGGGAGGGGGAGCTGAGGGAAATTTAATGCTGCGATTCTCTGCAGCGCATCATGAACTTTCTGGCATTGAGCTAGTTTGAAGCGTATGACTGTTTTATCGTACTTGAACAGCGCAAATTTAGCATATTAAAATATCCGAGAATGAACAACTCGCTTTACAAAAAAAAAAAAAAACCGGAAGCAGGGGAGCGATATTACGTTTTAAAGGGAATTTTTGACTGACAACTTAATGAACACAAACCGCCTCCCTTTCTCGTTACAACTAACACGAATTAGACTACACACTTTACTTTCACATCGCTAAGACGAGACATCTCATCCCCAAGGTCATATTTCTATATTTCTATACGGCAGTAACGAGCTAATTCGACATCTGCAGAATATTCTTCTGTGCTGTTGCATCCTGTCCAGTGATGCTTTATTAAATTTTCAACACATCCCAGTTCATATTATTATGTTTTCATGAAATTTCTACGGAATGGAGTGAATAAGCCCCCAAGAGAGCATCGTTGCCTAGTAGCGCCTAAAAAGATTTCTTTCCCCAGCGATTTTAAACAACGAGAGCATCTATCTAAATACTCTTGTTATCCAAATAGGGAACAAGATTTTCTGCGAATGCTTTTCAGCTGATGCTGATAGATATTTTGCGATGCTTCGGTGCAAAATGGATAAGCAGCTGTCATGCACTTTGGAGCAGACAGTATTCAGTGATGTAAGTGAAAGCAGAATTACCTTAGCAGCACTGAGAAGCAAGCTATGTTCCTCAATCAGCAACATCCCCCCCCCCCCCAAGCGATGGTGCAGTACGTCAAAAACTACGGAGCACCCCAAGAACGACACCCCCAAAAGTAAGACTAATACATACCCCCTTAAAATTTTCAACAGAGTAGCCTGTGCCCTGACCCCCCCCCCCCCCAATTAGTGGGCATTTCAGTATTGAATATTAGGATATGAGAACGTTTAGAGGGTAATACCGCTATCCAATGTTAGTTTTTCGACAGTATAAAACACAATTGTAATTTGGAGTTAAAATTTATCCAAAGAAAGCAACCATAGAGCTTCATAATATGATATTGGGAGCTAAAACGTTCAAGCTACGTTGAGAATCTGCTTTAATTATATTTATCTGATTGATGTCGGAGATGTGCGGTAATGTAAAGAACAGGTTATAGAATCCCCAGTTTAGACCAATTTTGATTCAGCGTATTAAAGCCGAACTGCAAATTTGAATAACAAACAAGCCCGCTTTAAAATATTTCGTCTACGTATTGAAACATCGTACAATTACGAAGAATGATCGCACATTTTAAGCAGTGATGGTGCCTTTTACTTCCAGGAAATTATCAATATAATATTAAAATATTGCAAGAAAGAAAACGCAAGCTGCTTATGACTGCAAATCACAGCACTACACTTTCTTCTTGTAACAAGTAAATTTCAGTTTAAAAAATATATATACTTTTTTTTTGGGGGGGGGGGGGGATCGAGAATTAATAAAATAATAATGCCAAGAATAACAGTTCGTTTAAATGTATTAAAACTTATATTTTTTTAAAGTAAAAATTAAGATGAACACTCGAACAAAAAAAAAGGAAGCAAAACGAGCTTTAAAAACCAATTCTGAACTTTTCGAAATTGAATCAGAATAAAAAATAATATTTCGCCCACAAAAATTACCACTTTTGTAAAAAAAGAACAACAAAAAAGTCTCACATCGAGCGCGAAGTCACACTAAGAAAAAAAAAAAGTGAAGGTTCAATAACTTATATAAAAGGAGAAGAAAACGATTTTGAGGTAGAAAAAAATTACTTTTGTAAGCACAAATAAATAAAAGAATACTTTATCAATTGAAAATGCAAAACAAGACTAATCACACAAATGTTATTCATTACAATTAAGCAGGGTTCGTTGATTTAAATCATTGATTTAAATCGCGATTTAAATCAAGTGATTTTTTTAAAAAAATCATTGATTTAAATCAAGTGATTTTTTTTCAAAAAAATCATCAAGTTTACAATGTTAGTAGAAAGTGTTGTAAAAATGAAATATGTTGCAATTACAACCACTATTTCAAACAAAACTTCCTAGGCCCATCTGTCTGTGTGCATAACATATTTCATAAGTTTAGAATTAATTACAATTTTTTTAATTTTACAATATTACTCTTATTCTTCAAGCGTCTTAACCGCAAAGCATAATTCATTCAATCATTCAAATTAGAATTCATAATAACCATGAACCATTCTGTGTTCTTTATCTTAACAATAGTATTTTACATCAGTTTAATAAATGCCACACAATAAATAATTCAGAATGATAGTGTTTAAAGCAGCAATTGTTGGAATTTAGAATATGTATCCTTAAAGTTCCATCCATGTCCCCTAACAGCTTAAGGTTTTTCCTCTAAAATACTTTTTTATCATAAAGCTTGCAATACATATATTTGATTAAAACAAAAAGTTTCAGTTTTTAGTAATGGTGTGAGCATATGATTTTACTGAATGGGTAAAAATATTTCAGGCTCTTTCATTTATAAAATAAAAAAATGGTTAAAGTACACTTGATGTAAAAATTAAGTACATACAATTGTTACCTTTTTCAGCTTTAAATAGCAAAATAATTCAGATTAAATTTGTTCGCTTTCTCTATACTTATGAGTGTACTTTTATTCCTGGTAGGGTTAAGTTTCATTTGAGCCATGAATTTATATTAAAATTTGTCATTATTATTATTAAAAAATATTTATTGCTGTGAAAAAAGTTAAAGTATGTTTTTGCATATTGATTAACATGCCATATTGTTTCTATAGATTTATCATAATAAATATCCAAAATATATAAGGTATTTTTAAAAAAATAAAAAAAATCCGATTTAAATCAAAAAAATTTGATTTAAATAAAAAAAATCCGATTTTTTTTCTTTTTTTTTAAAAATCAAAACAATCACGAACCCTGCAATTAAGGAGGAAATGCACTTTAAAAAGTTCGACAGTTTAGGCTTATCTGCGTTTTCTGTCTTTAAATCACCACTCCAATTTTTTGGAACAGACATTGACTTTTCTAAGTAGAATTTTTCTTTTTTTATGCTGAAAAACATGTAAAAAGGGCTTTAATTGGAAGAGGAGGAGGGTGAAGGGGGACGTATAATTTTGGATATTTTAAGAAAGGTGATTGATTCCCTATCTTGGAACACTGGATTTAAAGGAATCTTTTGTTGCAATTTTTTATAAAATACCCTCTACCTATTCTGCATAGGTATTATTCAAAAGTAACATGTGCCAAAAATAAACTTTTTTTCGAAATGGATTTTGGCATAGTGCGCAAAAGTTGTGTAATGGGGTAGTTAGAACAAACAAACATTTTCTTGAATATTGCTCAATATGTAGCCCTTTAACACTAAAAATCAGCAAAAAAGAAAAAGAAATCATTTTTTCGGAAAGAAAAAAAGTTGAAATAAGTTCCAAAATTTGTATTGGTATGTTTGGTATGTAATAAAAATATTACATAATAGATCAGTTAGAACCCACAAAAAGTTTTATTAAATTCTCTCAATATTAATCGCGCTTCTGACATCAAAATTGGAGAACTGAAATAAAATATTGGATTTTCAAAAAAAAAAAAAAAAAAAACGTATACAGAAGTTCTAAATCGTTACGATAGATAAGAACTGAATAAATTGCTCTCTTTATAAAGCTGAGTATAGCAAAATTTACATAAGGCAATAAAAATTCTACCGGGGGAAAAAAATAAATAAAAGATTGCAACACAATAGTAATCATGAAACTTTATTAATTTATCAGAAGCAGTTTTTAATACAATCAAGTTTAGAAGAACGTTCCACTCACTTCAAGAGGCATTAAAAGCAAAGAAAAATGCATATTTTTAATTTAAAGAGCATTACTGAAATTTTATTCGCTGGTTTTCCACTTGGAAATAAATAAAATATCCAACCCCACTTTTCCATCCACGAGTAAAAGTCCCTAAACCATTTATTTATTAGTTCCCTCCATTTTGAATTGATTGAATAATTTAAGCAAGTGGAAAAACGGAGACGGATAAATTCCGTTAAGAGAAGGCCATTAAGGAAGCAATTTCAAATTCGTGGTCGAAGATGGAGTTCCCCAGAGATTCAGGGAAAGTTATTCAAGAAGTGCAGATGACATCGGGTGCATTAAATATTAAGCCTTCTCATGGGTTAAAATGATCCCCTCCTCTCCGACCAATCACGGCAGACGCCGCCGAGCCACGTCACACATTAAATGAGCTTTAGCTATATCAATAATTTGGCGCCACTGGACGCCCCAAACAAGGGAGCACGAAGAGAGCTTCGGCGATTGCTTTTAGCTCCTTTTCTCACGCAACCCCATGAGTTTGAATTGATTAAAATGCACTATTAGATTACGGTCTCATTACAAACTGAATTAGTAAAGAACACTGAACCTGATTTTCAATACATCAAGTTCTAGTAAATTTTATTTAGATTTAGTATACCCATAAGAGGCCACGAAACGCGCTGTCTTCAAAATAAGAAAAGTAGAACTTCAATGCTTAAATAATCCTAATTCTATCCCTAACTAGTGTTCGTAATTTCCTAATTTAAAAAAAGAAAGAAAATAAAATTACAGTATAGTCCCGATTTAACGATTGTATATGGATTGTTGAATCCTATCATTAAATCGGGAAAGTACAACATTCATTAACACGTTCACGCCGGCGGGTACAACCGGTGGTCCGCACTAGACTGTCTCATCGGGCGGCGCGTACCACCGGTGGCCCGCATTTTAGACAGTTTTATCGGGCCCCGCCAGATGAAGCGCAGCATGAATTCGAGCGCCGCCTCACAGTGAAAAACATGAAAATCGGCCTCGGCGTGAACGTGTTAAATCTTAACCGGGATCGGGACTTACAAAATATATCACTAATTTGAGTAAATCGTTAAATCGAAACTATAACAGTATGTTTCTTTTTTTTTTTTTTTTTTGAATAATGAAATAAGTATTTAACTTTATGGCTGGTATTACCTTATTAATCTTACGGACCAAACCGTATTTATGGGCCATTGCCAAAAAAAAAAAAAAAACACATCCCACATATACTCATATCGCAACACATATTGGTACTACATCGTTCAGCTAAAAAAGTCTCTAGACTTTGTAGTAATTTTGGGTGATTTGGAAATTTAACATGACAAGAAAAAACTTCTTAAATATTATATGCCAACTGTTATAACCATTTGCTGTAAAAGATATAATGTATCAATTGAAGACATTTGAAAACAAGAATAAAGCACTACGTAATTAATTTTAGAATGGAATGATGATTGGGCAGGACGCGAAAGAGTTATTGATTAGACATTTACTGCCAACATTTCCACTTGCATGCCTCCCCCCCTCCCCCCACGCGCGAGCCTCTGCCTCGCTCAATTTTAACACTGCAAAACAGAGGATTTTTTCATATAAACAAGTCTGATGCAGAACCCTTGGGTTCTATAGAACATAATTTGAAGACCAGGGGGTTTGAATGAAATGTAGCTAAAATTGCGACAGATTGACGAAGGGGGGAAAACAAACAAACAAAAAACAATAATAACTTCTAACGTAAAATGATAGGATATTATTATGGAGAAGGCCCCCTTATGAAATCATTTCTCTTTTATATCCTAACAGCACATGAAATATCCTGCAGCTGGTGAAATTGCCACTAAGAGGATTGCGGAATCTTTCACCTGGCAACATGGATTACCCGAAGATTTCATTTCTCTCTTTCAAAAAAAAAGAATAATCTGCAGTTGCAGATAGAAAAATGATTTTTTTTTTTTTTTTTGGATCGACTTCGGTTCTAATGATCTCATACGCTTAAGCATGTATAAAGAAAGAAAACTACAAAACAATTTTGTGTTCATTATTTTGAAACATCCGAACGAAATTAAATAAGCAATTTAAATAAACTAAAAAGAACTTTTCGAAAAGAAAGAAAAAAAAAAAAAAAAACTCAGCAGTCAAAAGTACTATTCAATTAGAAATTTTGGGGTATTTTTTTAAATCGAGGCACATTACGCTAATAATCTTAAAAGAAAAGAAATAAAACGTGGATCACAGAGCTCTTTGTATTTAAGAAAGATAAAAACATACCAAAAGCAAACGTTGATAATTGATATCCTTTTTTCCGCACGCTGTTGATGGATGAACTAAGCCCTATTCAAAAACTAGTGTTGGTTTTTATTGCCAGCTTGTCGTCCAAAAGGTCATAAACTTCTTTCACAAATGAAGTTTGTGTGTTTTAGGAATCTATTCAAGCACACGAATGATCATACTGTCGACACGGAACCATTCAGCTATACGCTTGTATTGATCACAATTCACCTCCTAAAGTGCACACCTCCTTACCAATACCATATAGTCTCGTGTGGAACTCTACCCCTGAATTCCTTCAGGGAGAAGTTGGAGAAAGTATTGAATTTTCTTGTAAAATCAGTAATCCAATCGGTAATTCTCCGAAGTTCTCTTTTTTTTATAATAATTTCTTTTGAACAGTCACAGACAAGCATGGAACACAAAACATGTTAACGTTATTAAAACATGTTTAACGTTTTAACAAAACACGTTTGAGCAACATTGGATTCCGAATGAATACTCAGATTCTAAACAGTAATTTACATCCTGTTAAATTTCGGCGATATATTTTAATTCTCAAATGAGTGAAAGCGATAGATTTGAAAATTTAAGAACTCTGAAAGTGATTATTTGTTGTCTAAAGATCTTCCGTGTATAAAGCGATCCTTCACTTCAAACTTTGAAATTTGTTGAAAAGCCTTAGACTTATGCCCGAGTATATAATTCTACCTACAACGTATTAATTTGGAAGTTCAATTCACTTGTAAACGATTTCACTACCGGTGACGTCTTACTTCCAACCACTATTTACAGACAAACCACCCTTCTACTGAGTTGAGTAGTATTTAATACTTTAATCCCTACAAGATCCACTTTCTCATTTATGAGCCCTCACTAACTCGTGCATAGATTTCGTAGATTTGTGTCTTGCAAGTGCGCAAAACATAACATAGGGATGAGGTGTCTGTACCACCAAACTTCATTGCTACTACCACAGGGTTGTCCACATACACCCTAAAAAACTACGGAACCCCACAAAAAGATGCCGCCCCAAATCAGCCAATCCCCCTAAAAACTTCAACGGCGCAGCCTGCACCATGACCCGCTCCCCAGGTGGGCGCCCCTGATTACCAAAGGCCTTGAATGTCGCTGTATTTTAAAAAGAAACATTGGAGGGATCTGATAAAAAATGTTAAATATAGTTTGCAATTCTCTCGGTGAGCGGTCCTCAACAGCCTCCCCCCCATTAGGAGAGGGTCCTAGGCTGCAACGCATACAAATTTGGGTTACATAGCGGTGCCAGTGCTGCTGCAGATCTAGTTAGGGGCCGTTCATAAATGACGTCCGCTTTTTCCCCATATATTTGACTCCCCTCCCCCCTTTGTCGCAATATGTCACACTTCAGCGGACCCCCCCTCCAACCCCCTTGTCACGCGTCACGACGCTATGTTGCATAATGCATGATGTCGCACTTCTTGTTACCCCCTCCCCTCCCCTTGTCACACTTTGTCACAATTTCACGAACCCCCCTCACCCCTCGAAGCGTGACATCATTTATGAATGACCCCTTACTAAAAACATAGGCTTAAATGTAAAGCTTAAATGGGACCGTCCATAAATGATGTCACGCTTTTTTCCCATATATTTAACACCCCTGGCCTTTTGTGACAAAATGTCACACTTCAACATACCCCCTCCCCCCTTTTTCACATGCCACGATATGTTGCATAAGCATGATGTCACACTTCTTGTTGCTCCTCCCCTCCCCTTGTCACAATTTCACGAATCCCCCTCGAAGGGTGACATCATTTATGAATGATCCCAAAACATTGAGTACAGAAACTCCAACAGTGACAACAAACATAAAGGCTTACCTCTCAAAGTCTTCATGTGAGCCACAGCCATCCGTAAGATAGTCAACTTATCTGGCTTTCGGGCTAGTGCAGAGCAAGTAGGCACCATATCTGATAGCTCGGTAATATAGGCGGTCATTTTATTTCTCCGTCGCCTTTCGATCTCGCTGTGATTTTCCCTACAATGAGAAACGAAATTCAGCATTAGTAACGATACAGAAATGGTTTTAAAAAAAGCACTTGCAACAGAAATAATCAATCATTTTTATACAAATATAAATAATCCGCTAACTGCAGAAAGGAAATATGTCCTAAAATACTAATTTTAATTTTCCTACTCTCCATATCGTGCTAATTCTTTCATAAAAAAAAGCACCCGAAACTATTAAATTAACTGGGCAATTTTTCTTCCTTTTGTTATCGGTGATTCTACCGAAATAAAAATTCTGCATAAAATTCAGTTTCAAAGTTTCGAAAATTTTGCACACGTTGCTTTTCTGCAGTTATGATCGTGAGATGCATGAAACAAAAGTATAAAATATGCACTAAAAAAAAAATAACAATTTTGCTTTGAAGTTTAACTTTTAAATAATAAGGGCGAATTTGTAAATATTTAACTACTATTATGCGCAAATCCGTTCTTAATAATTATTAAATAATTGAAATAATGACAATTAGAGCCCATATGCAAAGTTAGGTGCATATGAAATTGCATATTTTTGCTTTGTTTTGACGTTAATGTATATAATGCACAAAAATGGCAAATTTTTAAAATAAATGCATATTACTGGGTTTTCATTTGCATTCAGATTTTTGTAAGTTAAAAGAAAACTAAAAATAAATATTTTTGTTCCCTAAAAAGAATGAAAAAATCGCGTGAGGTATGAATACGGTCTGCCCCGGTTAGGCAATAAGGAATAAAGAAGATCCAAGTAGGGAGGGGGCAGAGAGATACTAGAGCACGGGTCCCCAACCATTTTGTACCTAAGAGCACATACCAGAATATCGGTCGAATGGCGGGCCCATTTACTTTTTCAATTTAAATTTATAGTTGGTGGACATAGTTAATAATACACACTACATATGCACAAAAAAATAATTTCAAAAATTAATTTAATATATGAATATAATTAGTGTTAATGTTCTTGTGTAAAATAAATGATTATTGAATTGCTTGCAAAGCATGCGCAGCATAAAAATTATTTATAAAATATATAAAATACAGTTAAGGTGATCTTTGCATTGCATTTCACTGGCTAGCGCTTCATAATTGGGGGAATATGATAAAATTCCTTCTCGCAAGCAATCGTCAAGGTGTTCATGTGTAACTCGTAATCTATATTTTGATTTTATGATATTCTTTGTCAAATTGTCAGTTATCATTATAGGGTTATTCATAGCTATATGGCCCTTTATTCATATACTCTACATTCTAAATGTTCTCTAGTTTAAAATGGAAAACAAATATTTTATCGCTGGATACAAGCAGCGGGCACACCTAGACCGATCAACGGGCGCCATGGTGCCCGCGGGCATAGGGTTGGGGATCCCTGTACTGTCTGAGCGACTGATATTTTTATTTTTACAGATGGAAATTAATTACATTATTTGTGGGGGAAAAAAAGAAAATCAAATAAAAATTTAACTATATTTTAGGAAAAAAACAGCAAAAATCATAAATTCAAGGAGATCGATAACTTTCCAAGCAGAGAAGGCATAGACAATGGCGGCCCTACTCCTTGCGAGGTGAAATATTTTTTGTGGGACTCTCATTTCAAAATTGTTAAGAATGTAGTAGCGATCAGCGTTAATATTACGGATATGTGAACCGATGAAGATGGGGTGTGATGATTTTTAAAAAATCTTCGGAGAATCGAAAGGAAATCTTTCGGGCGTCATGGCCTACTGTGCCCATCCCAGTTTTCGAGACCGAGGCCTCACGCGGAACCCACAGTGTTTAGTTCCCAAGCATGCTTGGTTCTCATTTTATCGACCCCACTGCAGAGGTGAAAGGCTGAGTCGACCCTGCCCAGCCCGGGAATCGAACCCCGAGCCTGGTAGCACGGAAGGCTACCACTCAGTCACTGGGCTTCCCTTGAAGAAAAATAATGCCGTGAAGTTTCGCACATGACATAGAATGAGATGAAGATCGAGGGCTAACTGCTAAACACCTTTATCTACAAAAAGCAAATGGATAAAAACTAGCTATCACACTACAAATCACCGTTTTTTTTCTCCCAAAAATGATATAATTTGTCAACTGGCACAATAAATTCTGGTTAGTATTTGTAAAAAGACGGCTGCTTGTTGTAAAGTAGCTAGTTTCTATTGATTTCTAAAAATTAATTTTTCGTCGATAAAGTCTTCGAAAATTAACGCTCGATATTATTGCAGATAAACTGTCAAATAAACAAAAAGAAACTGAAATTTTCAAAAAAAAAAAAAAACTGAGCTTAGCATGCTGTCATGATGACATTGAATTTTCTTTTTTCTTTGTAATTTTCTAAAATTTCACCGAGTGTTTTGTTTTGTTTCCCATTTAAGAGGAACTGGGAAATACTATTTCAGACAAACTATCAAGGTGCATCAAACATAATGCCTTATTCTGCAGGATTAGGCGGAAAGCCCATGCTTTCTCTAAATGTGGAGATACTGGTCACGATAAAAAGGATCGATTCTCAATATCGGCGATGTGGTTAGAAGCATTAGAGGGACCGAAAATCGGGAGGGAGAAAGGAAAAGGAGATAGCAAAAGGCGGAGGACATTAAAGATACTTCCGCTCAAGAGCACGCAACCTAGACCTTAGCGCTGATAGCGATAATGAACAGTCATTTCTCAATCTATGGCTAGATTACGCGCTGCATAAGTTAGACTGTCTGAAACAACGTCGAACAACAGTGAGTGGAACGTTAAGAAATAAATGCGAAAGCGTGCAAGTAAAATTACACGTTTTTAAGGGTCGCATTTATTATCCATTGAAATGGAATTTTTTTCAGTTTTGAGGTCTAAGAAAATACGGAAACTAATTTTCCGGAAACCAATGAATCAACAAAATTTAGACACAAAACATATTTTGCTTAATCAGAGAGAGAAAATAAACCAACTACTTTAGTTGGAAATCCATTAAAATGTATTCTCAAATTTTCAGGTCTAAGAAAATACCGGAACTCACTTTCAGACAACTAGTGAAGAATCAATAAAATTCAGACACGTAACACATTTTGCTTAATCGGTGAGAAAAACTAAACAAATGTTTTAATTTCTGTCACACATACGACTGAAACTTATAAATCGCTTCTGCTAACGTCTTTTACAAAACAACCTCCTTTAAGAGCTACAGCAGTAAGCCAGATTTAGGACGACAAAGATATTAACCCCAAAAATTTCAACACAATTTTTTAAGCGTGAATAACTTCAAGTTCATGATTAATTTGATACACAATTTAAATTTCGCTTTGACCAAATTCATTTGATAGCTTATATTTGATCCTCTGAAAATTTTTTTTATGCCATGTCTTTTTTTTTTCCTTCCTAAATGGCAAAATTTGGGCCTGCATGAGAATATTAAGATAAATTAAATTATCTGTAAATAAATCAGGCATGCTATGCACCTAATTCATTCATTTCTTATTTTATCATAAGCGCATAAATCAAGGGCCAAAAATTAAAAAACCCATGGTATAAAACTGCATTACTACATTTTATTGAAATAGTATGTGAATTTAAAGAGATTGCAGTTGGGGAGAAAACTAAAAATCTTCTTCCGAGGTAGCTAAGGGACCGTTCATAAATGATGTCATGCTTTTTTCCTATATATTTGAAAAATGTATCAATAAATCCTTAAATCAGATGCTTAAAACGATATTCACAACAAAATTATTTAAAACACAAAATAATCTTGAACTTATTACGCAATATTTATTCACTTTTAGTTATTTCTAACGACATAAGGGCCATTTCAATTACATTCGAAGAGAAGTTAGTACAGTTGCAATTGGATATTGCATTCATTCTTTATAAGTGAATATAATCACAAATAATTGTGATGCACTATAGGTAAATATTCATTATTTTTATTTGATTCAAAGTTTTGATCTACATCTCGCATACTTTATCAGTCATAAAATTTAACTAATACTACAAAACATGAAGTTGAATTAACTTGTTCACTCACTTAAAAATAAAAAAATAAATAAAAACGACATCGATTTTCATGTCTTATCAACAAAGGAAAATTTACTTGTACGTATTAGAGTATCTCGGGATTACATAATATCGAACAATGCACTGACGACCCCCCCCCCCCTTCACACAGTGTAAATGGGATATGAACCAATTTCATGAAGTATCGATTTCTTCTAGCAAATACCACCATTTCCTTCCCATCATTCATTTTCCTCCTTGTCATTTCTACTTCTTTCTCTCTATTTCGTTTTGGGGGCGGAGAACTGCATCTCATTCACATGCAATAACTCAAAAGTAAGTTCGATAACACAAATCTGTTTTAAATTAAGTTAATCATTTCACATTTCGGTAATTCATTCTGAAACGTCTGAACATATAAAGCTAACTCTAATAAGAAACCTTGAATATTTTAATAAAAGTTTTAATATGTATACTGCATTGACATTGATTTTTCTTACATCCAATAGTATTTACCAAATAATTTATCTACAAAAAAATTAAAGATGTTCTCCCAACCGAGCCACAAAACAGTATCTACTGTAGTAATAAGAGTTGTGAACTTGCTTTAAGTCAAAAATATAAAATTCATAGGGTTTCAAAAAAAATTACTTGTTATTAACAATTAGAAACATTAATTAGTCGCTTTAATATACATTTTTCTTTCACAGTTTACTTGCGGAACATTAAGTTTCGATTTCTAATTGCTAATTAACTAGATATATAAAACAACGGTTCCCCAAAAAATATATAAGAGCGGGACCCTCGAAACATAGGACTTTTCCCTTTCTTGAGTTTTATTACTTATTAAGTACTATTATTTAGGGGGGTTGGCCAGTAAAAACTTTATATAAGGCGCATTTTTCACGGTATTTGGTACATAATGTAGATGTAGAGTCGGTAACATGCATATATATTACCTTGTATTTTCTATAAATATTACACAAATCTAAAAAAAAATTTGGTGTCCACATGTAATTATGTCTGCAGAAAAAAAATGAAATTTCTTTTTCCCCACCGTTCGATAATACATTGGACATTGATCCAGATATCGCGTATCCGGTGCCCCCTGTATGAAGAAGTCTTACCGGATATCCGGCTCAGATGATTGAAACATCCCATACCTTCAAAATATGTAATAAGTGTTATAACTTTACTTAACTTTCGAACATTGTAACTGAGGGAGATGCGCAAGGAGAAGCAAAGACGTAGGCATTGTCATCTTTTTCATTATTTAATATAGACATATCACAAAACATACACACATACACAACATAAAGTATTTTACAGACTACTTAACATTCGCCATACTTCATCTACTTCACTCTAATCTCGTCCCCGTAATCCTTTCGTTTTCAAATACTTCAATTCCACCGTCGCAGGCTGGTTGGTCCGCGTCGTCCTGTTGGTCTTTATATTTAAGGACAATTTCATAAATTCTAACATAAGTTTGTAACTCATAGAAAAAACTTCAAAACACGTTAATTAATTAAATTTTAAAATCAATTTGTCATGACGGACAACCGAATATTTCGTGCACTGGCCGAATCGGATTCCGGATATATAAAACCTGCCGGATACAGGATATCTGATGCCTTCTTAGGGGACCTGTCCTGTTGCAGGAAAATTTTCGTGACCTATTCGTTATTTTCGTAACTTTTTCGTTACTTTCGTGACCGATTTCTAAATTCGCGACTCTTTCGGGACTTTCCTGACCTGCAGACACCCTATAAATACCATAAATGTTTTTAGATGTTTAAAATTCATAGAAAATAATCAGTGGCGTTCCTAGCATGGGTCACAGGGTGCGGAAATTTGAGGTGTAACCCCCTCCCCGGCAAGGGAAAAAAACATGCAGAGATTTTTAGTTTGAAATGATGCAGTTACAACTTAGCTTGGCTATTTACTCTAAAAACACTATTTAAATTCTCCGATTTCGGTCTCCGATTTTTTTGATGGGGGGGGGGGGGGGGAATGACACCCTATTTGAAAAACCGACACACACACAGAAATAGGATGCATTTATAAAACATAAGATAAGTTTAATACTGAGAAATTCTTAGTGCGCAATTTTTCGGCTTTAGTTATTATTCCTAAAAAGGCAATTTTAGGTTAACTTTGGCGATGTTAGGGGAAGAAGGCTCTCCCCCGAAAATTTTTCGAAACTTTTGTGCTAAACCGCAGTTTTCATCAACTTTTGAGAGAAGAGCGCCCGACTCTATTCCGAATTTTTTTCAAAGTCCTAAAAATGTAGTTACAGGCTATCTTTGGTGACGATAGGGGAGAGGGAAGGCGAGGCGATAGTTATCCCCCAAAAAATTTTCAAAAATTGACGTCCAAAAGGTAATTTTAGGCTTTCTTTGATCACATTAAATGATATTAGGATAATATCATTTAATGTTATAATGGATTACGAAACCGATGTTAATTTTAGACTACCTTTGCATAATTTAGGAACGGAGAAGGGGGCTTTCCTCTGGAAATTTTTTGAAATTGAAGTTTTAAACAGGCTTAACAGCAGAAAACCCTCCGGTATGAGCGGTAAGCGCGGTTTTGCGGCTCCCGTCGCGAAAGGGTTTAACGTCGTAAGAGGATTTAGATGACGGTACAGCATCGAAAGAGGAGGCTCTTTTCAATTCCAGTGGGATTCAAAAGTGAAAATGAAAATTGAAATTTCCAGTGGGAAAAGTGGATGCAATTTTTATGGCACATTTGCCAACCAACGATTGGATTCGCCAATGTATATCGTTATTTGTAGTTTTAAAGATTTAAAATTTTGCACAACCTTTTGCTGAATACTTAAAAAGTAAAGGTGAAATCAGATTGAAAATCCAGAGTCCGAAATTTAAGTAACTTTAAATACTTAGGTAAAAGCTTTCTGTTGTTAATAATTATTAAAGTATTATTTCCTATGTTTAAAAAGGAAAAAATCATATCTGCTCAAAATAATTCCAGTTAGCTGTTTAGTTATTTAATTATTACTATTTTGAAAAATAAAGTAAAAAGTCTTTAATCCGAACGTCCACTTATCCGAATGCCGAGAGCCAAACGAACGACCTCCCTTATTTTCTACAAGTATCGGTGCAAACGCGTACTAGAGAAATACTTCTTGGTTTACATATGGTTGTGCCCATGTATATTCTATAGTGCGTGGATTGTTTGTCATAACAGTGAACAAAAATGAATACAGTAAACTAAAATGTTATCAAAATGATCCCCGAAACAGAAACCTAGCACTTCAAGTATGGAAAAGAAAATAGAAATTATAGAAAGGCTTAAGAAAACGGAAAATGGTGTATCGTTAGCCAGAGAATATGGTGCAGGTTACCTACATTGAATCCGTTTTTTCCACCGCCACCGAGGAAAACGAACTGGAAGACAGCAGAGTGATGACTGATGAAGAACCGATTCTTGATTTGGGACCATCCATTTGGTATTGCTGGTGCGTTTACTGCATTAAAATCGGCTATGAACTGGCATGAAAAGCAATCCGAATGCTGCTTACTGCAACCGTTGGTCTTGAAACAAATTTGAGACTTAGCAGCCAAAAAAAACGCACTTTATCATTGGTTTAAAAGGAAAGATGTTTTTTTTTAATTTTAAAACACTGTGCATAGTTAAATTTTAAAGTATGCATAGTAGAACAGTGCTGTACTGTACTGTATTGTGTGTTTATTGCTATAATTTTTTCTATTGTAATACTGTTTATATTCTATGTTTACTGTTAACTAAATAAACAATATTGTACACAGCAAAAAATTTCCCTCTATTCTGTAACACTTATGGTCCATTTGAGCCACGTTCCAGTTGTTATGTACAGTACATGTGAAAAGCCTAATATGTTGTGCAATCCGAACGATTTAATAGTTCGAACTCCTCCCGGTTCCATTTAGTTCGGACTAAAAAGGTTCTACTGTACTATAAAATTTTGAAATAGCGTTTGTAATAAAAATGTCAAATGTTACAGAAAAAAAAAAGAAAGTTTTGTAATAGGCCCTAAAACTATCAAAGGTACGGTTTGGAGCAACAAATAATTTTTAACTCACCCATTGTAACACATACATATTTTGAGGGTATTTGTAAATGCAGTTTAATTAAACTATTGTCATTTTATTACATACTGATAAATTCAACAGTATCATAATACTCAAGTTCAAGCCTTGTGTGATCCATGTGCGGACGTTACTGCTATTTAATTTTCTTGCGTTCCGGTAGATGCTGTGATCCATCCATGGATTACAGTATCTGGAAGCAGAACGTATTGCAACACAGTGCAATACGTTCTAGTTCTAAGCACAATGCGCGTTACAGCAGCTATCGAAAAACTTATTTGTTAGCGCCAAAGAAGTTTCTATATTGCCAAGAAAAGCACAAGAAGAATTTGAAAGAATATTTATGGATGGAAAAATTATATATGTGGGACGATGCAAAATTAAACCCAACTGCCTACATTTTTCGGAACATGAATGAACTCAAACCTTATTGTCAAACGATCACCGAAGAAAAACCATGGATTCTTACGCAGCAATAAATGGTAGAAAATGAAAGTATAAATATTTAATTTTCAACAGAAATCCAAGCCTGGAAGTATCGTTCGTCGCCTTTTACCATGTACTTTTATAAGAGAAATTGTATTTCATTAGTTGAAAATTCTCGGCATCCGTAAGTCACCTTGAATAAAAGTAGACGTTCACACAACTACAAATAAAATTAACATTTTATGAGACATTCTTCAGCAGTTAAGGTCGAATTGTTTTTTCCAGTTCTGACCAACGTTAAATACGAAAACATTACTTCTTTGGCTATTTTGAAAAAACGAATATCTCTGACCGCAGTTGCGGAAGTTTGGAATTGGAAATGCCCCCACGAATGAAAATCCTTCTTTCACATTTAGAGCCATCATTACCGCATGCCTCACTCAAACGTCTGCGAAATTCGGTGGGTGTTAACGCTACACAAATAAAGAGAATGAAACAGAACGACTTTTCCATATAAAAAATTTAATTCTTCGCAATCCAACTGCTACCATTAGGTTTCAGTAGATTTACTACATAAAGTCGACGATTTAGTCAATTTGTTTCACTACTGATTCGTTGCAGTTTGTCGCGGTCGTAATCTAGCCAAGTTGCATGTTTTTAGTTGCTTCGAATAATGAGGAAATAATAATACCCGTTAGAGCTTGAACCCACATTACCGTACTAGCTCCAAGGAACCAATTATACTTTGAACTTTAGGCACTAAAATATCAAAACCTTGCTTGGCTCAAGCTTTTTCAGTGTAGTACTTAACCAAGGTGTAATTTTACAAAGAGTGGCTTCTTTTCCAAAATTGAATGCTACCATAAAACAGTGCTTATTGTTACAAAAGTTGTATGTTTGGCCTAAAACATTAAATTGATCGTGTTTCTATAAAACTTACTTGCTGTTGGTGATAAAGAACACCAAAGAGTCTTTTCAAATCGAAATACATCATTAAGTAGACCTACTGACATAAAAATTATTTATCTAAAATGGAGCAGAATATTTACGCATCTTTGAGAGAACATTTCTTTTTGCCTCAAAATATCTCCCGAAAGAACGTTTGAGAAATTAAGAAACGAAGTGTTATTAAGGTAGCATTGGGTACGAATTTTATTTATTTTAGAAGAATGAAATTATTTCAGTTTTTTAATACAGTGAAACTCCTCAAATTCGAACTAATTGGGGCTATAGCCTGTTCGGATTTCAATTTGTTCGGAATAGCCGAAAACTATCCATAACATAATAACGGACCCTCGTCACTTCGACAAGTGAAGATAACTGATTTCAAGTGAAAGATTAAGGGATAATTTGTGAGTTTCTATTGCTATTTCATTGTTTTTGCAAAGTGATTAACCTAAAAGTTTCAATAACCAACTTTTACCATTTTTCAATTCCTGCATGACATAAGTATGCAGACACATTTACAGTTTGTTAGGTATGCTTCGTTAATTTTTCAACTAATTATATAAAATAAGGTTATAGTCATTCTTTTCTGACAAAATAAATAAGTTTCTCTCTCTCTCTTTTTGTTTTTTTTTTTTTGTTTTTTTTGTGGGTGTTTTTCAAACTTAAATTTGTTAAGAAAAACTCGTTCTAATTTCCCGGGATTTCGGATTTGAGAGGTTTCACTGTATTTCTCCAGCAAAGGGGCTTCCAAATCTTTTAACAACATAGTTCATTACAAGGGCTTTAAAAGAACCATTAGTCATAAAACCCCAACCAAATATTTGAAGAAAAAAATAGGAAATGTATTTTAAGGCAATTAGCCTTACGGAATGCTTGGTGCCCTCGTGACACAAGGATTAGTGTCCTTTTGGCGAATAAGGACGACTGAAAAGCAAAAATCGATAAAAGACATTTTTAAAAAGGGCGGAGAGTTGTCCTCTGTGCGTGATGGAAAGATTGTGATACAGCGTTACTCGATACGCTCACCTGACAACAGAGCAGGATGTCAATTACGGGGGAACAGGAAATTTATTTTGTTCCGCCAATATTATACAAGCGACTGAGCATTAGCCAAAACTCTGCTCTTCCTTTCGACTCAACAGTCCTAACCAGCAGTTGTCAGAAATCAAATAGGAGTAGGCCACAAACTGGGACACAGTTGATGTTTTGTGGAATTTTTGAGACGAGGGAGTATTGGACAGCAATACGAGGAAAACAATGCTTTTGTTTTCGGAATTCGTCGATCGATTTTCGAGCGCAGTTCTAAACGATGGCTTTTTTCTCTTTTTCTATTGCCCAGCCCAAAGGCTCAAACTTTAGGTGGAAAATTATTCAAATTAAATGCAAGGTAATGTAAAATGAAAACAAATTTCCAAAGTCTAAGCCCTAAACTTATTTTTTGCTAAAATAAGTAAATAAGTGATTAAACAAAACTTAAAAATTTCATAAACGGCTTTTTAATTTTGTAAGTTATATATATATATATATATATATATATATATATATCGTCGACGTCTGATAAAAGTCACTTCAGTTACTTTTTTTCTTTTTTTTTTTTGATGAACTACGGCAGTGAGTCAAAATTTGCAATCGGTTATTTCACGATATAAACCAATTACACAATTTAAAAGCTACATAAGAAAACTTACTGAAGGAGTTAGGGGTCGGTAAAATGATTTTTACTAGTTTTTCGTGACGGTCTGAAAGTTTAAGTTGACAATATCTCAAAACTGGAGTTATGGACTTCGTAACTTTTACCAAGAACTTAGACCTTAATTTCTTCTCCCAAATAGTGACAAAAAAAAAAAGGTTCAAGTATGAACTGTATCAACAGACACTGATTTTGTGTGTGCAAGGTTTTGTAAAAACCACTTCAAAAAACTACTTAGTAATATTAATTAGGACTACTTAGTTTATCGTTGCATTTCTATTTAAATTTAACTGAATATTTACTTGTTTCCTCTCTGGTGATGTAGCTTATGAAAGCCTGCCTTTCAACTATGTAATATTCAACATATACTCGTATGAATGCAGACCATAAAACCAGGGGCTAGACTTTAAATTTTCGAGGAGCGAAGATTTCTCTCCTAGCTTTATATGGATAAAATTGCAGTTTTTTAAGGAAGGATTCTTTTATTATAATTATAACAGTGGTAATTTTATATACAAGTGAAAAAATGCCAGATTTTTGCGTTTTCAACGAAATTTTTCGAATTTCGCGAGAGGGAGACTCCCGCAACAAAACGGCCCAACTTCTGCCTGGATCGGCCCTTGAAAGCTTCCCCTCACTTTTTTTTTTCCAGGACTACACCACTGTTTTATATACATAATCCTCTGTCCGTGTCTTACATAGATGTTGGTTTTTCAAATTACAGAGCACATGCCAGAAAATACAGATGAGACAGCAAAAAAGAATAACTGCTTTTCAACATTATTAAACTATAATGACTTTCACGCTAAAATCTTAAATTTTCCATCGAGTTTCCTCTTAGAAATTCTTACATTAGTATTTTAGAATGATAGCCAAGAATGGAATCCAAGTCTATCTCAGTCAGTTATTTCATGAAATTGACCTTCTTAAGTTTCGTGGCTTAAGGGATAGATTTTTGACAAATTGAACTTTAAAATAAAGCTACAACAAAAATAAATTACAACATTACATACAATTAAACTACAAGCGAAGGTTGTCTCTATTGCTTAAAAAAGAACATCACAAACGTACTACAACGCAAATTTATTAGCATAGTACGTAAATGATATCATTCATGAATAGTTAGTTACATAGCAAAACTCAATTTAACCATTGTCTATGGACGTTTAATTACTAGATAATTGTTAAAACTCAGGAGACATATCGTTCAATTAAATCCAATCAGCAATTTTAAAATCGATCGCTAATCAGTGAAAATCGTGAAATTGAGTATCGTTAAACCGAATTATATATAATATTTCCGAATGTAAAGAATTTATAGTAGAAATAATAAATTATTAATTAAAGATTTCAATGTGCAACCACAATAAGCGAGAAGAAATTATGCTACAAAGTTTTTATAACAAAACTTTTTGGAAATTTTACACAACGAATAAAATTTTTCTTATGGATTCGGGGGTGGGGAGGAGATAAATTGTGCAATTCTAGATTATATGCGGGTAGAACAAAAATTACCGCTGACGAAGTCGAAGAGCCAACAAATATCAGTGTCTCTGCATGTAAAATATATCTCTGCTAACTAATTTTTGAATTTTTTAATAAACCGGGAAAATAAATAAATAAAAAATATTAATTATGTTCAGGAGTGGCACCAAAAGAAATTCGGGTCCGTTTTTGGGACCCTTCAGAAAATTCAAATCAATGAAAACGGACCCGTCCCAAAATTGAAATCAATTTTAACGGATCCTTCACAAAATTCCAAGCTTCCAAATCATCTTTTTTACACCATAAAAGAGGCAAACATTAATGAAATTTTTCATCACTATGTGTTTTCAGTTTTCACAAAATTATTTGATTTTTCACAAAAATCTCTTTAAAATTCACAAAAAACGGACCCTGTTAAAAAATGCTGGATGTTTATATGAACATTTTTTTTTAATCTGAAATATACAGCAACTTCTTCAGGCATTTTATCGAAATCACAAATCAAACATTTTAAGAGGTAAGAAAAACCAAAAGAAAACGGCCCTTAAAATTTTTTTTCTTCCAGGGATAGGATATTCTCCCCCTACTTAGATGTCAAAAGACAATATCATTATATTTCGACTCAGGTCTGATGGAACGTAAGCAAACACAATGAAGCTTCTACAGTTCTTCGGCTAATGTATTCCAATAATTATGGCAGCCAGACTAACTCCCGGGGTACGAGAATTCGCTTTCCTACTGATTTGAATTCTCAAGATGTAAGGACACGCTTCATTGTTACGTATTCGCTATTCCCCCCACCAGTGTAGCAATTAATCTCCAGCAAGACTCGCGTGCCTGTATGAAAATCTCATTATCGACTGTTTTTTTTGTGCCGAGGAGCGCTTATTCGGAGATTGGTGTTTTAAGTGCGGTGCCGAAACGGCTAATGGGGTCCCTCTGCAATTACCACGCTCTGGAGCTCGGGCGCATGCAATGCCCCCATCATCCCAATATGAAAATCAATTCCTCTGCTTTTCTTAAGTCATCTAACTATCAATTAAATTTTTTATTGGTTAAATGATTCTGTGAAAATCTTTTAAGACCCCCTTTAGGCAGAGGCGGCTTCCGTGATGGAAAGTTTCTGTGAGCGCGCTAGGGATATAATTAGCTTCTGGCGTTCATGTACGCGGCGGGTGCGAAATAGAGTTCGGAAACATATGGTGCCGGAGGGTAATAATCCCGGTAAAATTTGCTCAAGGTTCATTTAATGCGAGCAATTTCCGACTTTATTTACTTATAATAGCTGAAATCATGTAAGAAATTAAGCTTAATCTTTAATCATACTTCAAAGCGTTCAAACTTAAGTAAAAATGTAAAATTTTGCATTGAAGTTCAATTTCAAAAGTGCAACACAGACGCCAGCTTCGGAACAAGCAGTTTAAGTAATCTCCCTTCGTAAAAAAAAATATAGTTCAACCAAAATTGTTCGGAGACTTGTTTTTTTCTTCTTTAATAGATTTATTTTTCTTTAATACAGTCGAACCTTGAAATAGCGAACCCGGGATATAACGATCCCCCGGTAGTAACGAACCTTCCAAATGAACCCAACTCAAACAATATGTCATTAATTAATTTTCAAACGTTTACCAAACGTTAAAAAATCGGCTATAGCGATCCAAAATTTTAAGTCTTTTATACGATTTGCCTCAGCAACATTCCTTGCCATTTGTGTCCTACTCTAGTCACACTATTATCTTTTACGATGGTGTACATAAAATCCAAAAGCTTACAGCCAATAATAACAACTTTTTTTCATACTATGGATAAATAACAAGGTAAATTTTTAAAATTTGGCTATTTTTAAAAACCATATTTAAAGTTAACATTTTACTCCTCTACTCTGATTATTGCTATAAATATATTTATTATATAGAAGTATCTTAATTAACACTTTTTTTGAAAAATCGGATGTAGCGAACCCTCGGTTATAGCGATCTCCGAAGTCGATCCATTGAGAGTTCGTTATAGTGGGGCTTGACTGTAATAAGAAAATTGCCTTATGCCACTGAAGGGTGACATATTCAAACATGATGGCCACGAAAAATGTTCACAAATCGAGACAACTCAAACATGATTCATATTGAGAGTGGAATATTGTGATACAGCTTTGCCATTAAACATATGGTTAACTTATTTAAAAAAAACATTAATAAGTAAACACTTATACATTAATACAGTCATTTGTAACTTTGAACCATTGGGGAAGGGGGAAACTTTAAACCACGTTATATCTTTCAGTATGTTTGACTATAAAAAAAAAGAAACAAAAAGGTCCAATGCTGCACTCAGCTAAATAAGTTATAAAATCAATTTAAAAATTAAGAGTAGAAAACTAAGTCAAACACACTTAAAAATATGACATTATTCAAAGTTAACCCACGTGGTTTAAAGTTATCCTGATTGACTGTAATTAAAACACAAATAAATATATTTAACCCGTTTATTACTTTGCGGATTCTGTTTTAATAAAGCACGGCTAATCATTGAGAAAACCAACGTACCGTAATTATCGGTAAATAGCCCGCATCGTTGTATAGTCCGCAGGACGAAAAATTCATTCTAAAAAAAATAAGTTCGGTGTACTTATCCCGCATCGTTGTCTAGCCCGCACCCAGAAAAAAATTTGATATACCCCTAGAAAACAATACATTCGCCTGTAGCGCCCGACCCCTAATCTGCTTTGGACCCTTGTTTCGAAAGCTACAATTTATTTCTCTGCATTTTGTTTTGCAGAAAAAGATATTTCGATATTTTTGAACGGTAGTTGTCTTTTGAATATACTTTTTTTTTTAATTTCATATGTACTGCCCGCAGGTAGAAAAAAAAGTTTTTTTTTTTTTTTTTGTATATAACCCGCGAGCTATACACAGATAATTACGGTATTTATAACGTAAAATATCAATAAATAAATAACAATAAACCGTTTAAAAATAATAACTATAGCGGTTCAATTTTCCCTTTTTTAACCGTCTTCACAAAGGAAGGAGGTTGAACATTCATATAGTATGTATGTCGTTTTTTTTTTTTTTTTTTTTTTTTTTTTGCCTGTCCACACATAACTTCGCACTGGATGAACCGATTTTCATGATTTTTTATTTTTCAATCGATCAAGGGTGGTTTTCCATAGGTCCCGTACCTTCGTTTGACCATATTCGATAAATAGAACATAAGTAATGGGCAGAAATGTAGTATGTTTTTTGCTTTTTCATCCATAACTTTTGACTAAATAAACCGATTTTGACGATTTTTTCTTTAATCAATAGAGGGTCGTCTAACTCAAATATCGTACATCAATCTGGCTACTTTTGTTTTTTTAGAATAAACGTTGCAGGGGAAAAATAAGTATTTTTTATTTTAATTGGAAAGGCTTTGCTTGATTTTTCTTTGTTGGGAAAACTATAAATAAATATAAAAGTCATTGTTTAAAAAATGTTTGTTGCCATTGTGCATATAATATTAAAAACAATTACAGCAAAAGTTTGACTGAAGGCTTCTCTGAGGCAAAAATTAAATCCAATCAGTTTGTTTGCTAAAATCGACATCAAAACGGAGGTTTTCATACAAATGATTAGTTTTTAGTGCCATTCATTCAAAGAGGGTTTGCTCTTTGATATGGATTTTTTAAAAAATAGAGTATTTATACAGAAAATGTATTTACACTAAAAAGAATAAAATAAAATAATTTTTATAAAAAAATAGAACCGACTTCAAATTACAGTTTGCCCTAAAAAGTGAAAAATAATTTTTTTTTTTTTAAACAACATCGATGTGACTTTTAAACATAGTTTTAGAAGTCGGTGCAAAATTATGAGTCTAATTACCTTTACCATTTGCTATTTCATATTGGAACTGTTGCTAATTCTGCGAATATATATATATTTATAATTTATTCATGATTACAAAAGATTGTATCCCTTCTAATTTTGCACTGACTTCTAAAACTATGTTTAAAAGTCACATCGATGTTGTTTAAAAAAATAATTTATTAATAGTTCATAAAAATAAATAAATGGATAAATAAAGAAATAGCAACAATTTAAAAAAAACAGGAGTTTCCTGCGCAAAAACCATTTGTGGTACTCGTATGTCAGCAAATCTTATAAAAGAAAGCATTTGAAACAGGCCAGTCATTTCGAAATTTTCCGGGGGGAGGGGGGAGGGGGGAGGAAAATGCATATTATACGTGAAAAATAACAAAATACACACTAACACATACACAAATACAATGTACATTTCTAAAAGTCTGGGTCAATTGCCCCCTCTGATTGCCTAAATGACGGGTGCCGGTGGCCCAAAAGGAATTAACAGTGGACTGTATTTAAGTAAGTTTATTGAAAGAAAGGCATCGGACTTACATTAGCTGAGATAGGAGAGCAACAAAAACCAACGACTGCATGCCGTCTTTTATATCTAAAATCTCGAAAAAATTGCCCCCTTCACTTCCTCTCCGGCAGGCTATAAGCGAGAAAATTTAATAGATTTTAAAGGAGAGGATTGTCAGCTAGCTCTGCCGGAAAAGAGATCATGGAGCCTATAGGCGCCAACATCCCGGTCAGCCTTGAGATATTTAAATTTCAAAACATAATTATATACAGATTGTTCACATAGAAAATTCAATAGTTCACATCAAAAGGCAGTTCTTTACTTAAGTTCTTGAATGAAACACAAGTAAAATGAAAAACATCAATTTTTCTCGAAAGATGACATTTTACAATTTCTGAAGTAATTAGGAAATCAATATTTCTTTTAAAACTGCCTTGAAGGTTAGAAACTTTAGCAGCAACCACATGTGAAACTTTAGAAACTGAATTATTGAAACCAGAAATTTGAATGCGTTAATTTTTTTCTTAACCAGCCCAAGAGAACTTGCAGCCTTCTTAGACAAAAATGACTGCTCAGAAGCTGAATCCAAAGTACAACGAATTGGAATCTTGGTTCCCTTTTTATCAGCAATAAATATTATGCAGGAATTTATTAGGCCACTGCTTTTAGTATTAGTAAGAAGACAGAAGCGAGTTCGTAACTTCAACTTGGTTTTCTTTCTTCTTTTGCGTTAACACTTCTGTATTTTCGTTCCCTAACCCACATAGAAGAGAGAAATGTAAAGCATTTTTGTTTTGGGCCGAACATTTTGAGCGTCGAAACTCGGATTTACAGGCAGAAGCTTTATTATGACTCAAGCAGCGAGGACAAATGTTACTCCTGTTAATAAGTTATATACGCTCCGATAAAGATTTGGCCTTACACTTACGACAGCGGTACAGTTTGTGTATTTCAGCACACTCACAGAAATTATTATTTTTTCCTTTCGTGACATATGTTTTAGATTTGTATTCGGAATTCAGTTTTTGCTTCATGGAATATGATTGTTTATTTACTGGGGAATATTTTTAAAATACTTCTAAGACCCTAGCCCTTTCTTCGAGAAATTCCAGAAATTTATCAAGTGAAGGAATTTCTGTAGATTTAAATGACACTTCAAAGAGTTTTTTAGATTCGCGATCTATTTTTTGACTTAATACATTTAATAAGAATGTATCAGATAAATTGTTTCGCTTGAAATCAATATATTGCGGTGAGCGAAGATGTCGCTTAATATTATCCACAAGTAATCTTAATTGGTGAGAGTTTTCATGAACTTTTTCAAAATTAAACAAGCTATTAATGTGCGCATCAACAACAGCACGTTTGTTTTCATAACGATTATCTAAAGCCTTAAAAAGAGAATCGTATGTGGCTTGAGGGCTTTCAATTAGTTTAGCATCACCTTTTAACGACGTCCTTAAATAACATAATTTTCGTCTGTCGTTAATGTTATTTTCACCAATAATAGTAATAAATTGTGATTTAAAGTTCTGGTAATCTTCATACTTTCCATTGAAATTTGGTAGAGGAATATCAGGAATTTTGATATTTCCCTTGACATTTTCACTCTTAGTTTCATTAATACAATTTAATTTAGAAAGCAAAATTTTACATGTTACCCCCAATTGTTCAAGTTCTTCAGCAATTTCTTCAGCCTGACTTAAATTATCTTTTACTACGGAATCAGGAAGATTACAATATCCTTCAATTATTTCATCTAAGGATGTTTTTGTAGAATAAATAACTTCTAATTTGGTTCCAAGAGTTACTGCGTCTTGAGTTATATCTTCCGATGTCGCAAAGCTTTCGATAAATTTAATGAGTCTGCCGACTTTGGCTTTTATGCTGCCTTCACACCTAAGGACACGGAAACAAGATACACGCGCCGTTGCTGCGTCGCCGAGAAATTGTGTCCGAGACCCTTCACATCTGGCAGCGGCGTAAAGACCGTATTCTATCTCGCGCATGCTCACTCAGTAGCGTTTTTATTTTGTAAACAAACTGAATTTCGCGCCCATTTCGTTCTAATTAACAATGATAAAATAAATACAATATACAACCCTTAGTATGAATCAAATATTGATTTTAATTACAATTATTAACAATTATTTGCTTTTTCTGCGTGCACTAACTGCAATATATATGAATATCTATTTTTTATTTTCGCCAAAAGACCTCAAATGATGTGTTAACAGTCTTGCAAAACGACCCATCAATGTCCTCTTGAAAAGATTTTTGCAGCATCATATCTGTGGATGCAAGTGCATCCACCAAAGCTTCATTCTGCCTCTTTCATTTGCTTTTAGATATCAAAAAGGCATTCTTTTTCCTTATGCTTTGGGGTACTTGGAGTACCTGAAAAGAAAAAAGTTTGCATCTGGAATGTAGCTTGGAAAATATAAAAAATACCTGATAATTCAAATTTTACTTTATAACATTCATTATTTGAAATTACTCGCATGACCGTAGGACCATCTTAATATTATCCAAATTAGGTAATAAATAATTGCTCATAATACTTTCATTTGACTTCGAGAAACTGGCCCCTCATTTTGTACGACACTTGAGTTTTCTTGAAATATGTTGTCATACACATTTCAAGAATTGTCATTGTCTCTTCTGTAGAACAATAAGACAATTCATTAAATTTTCTACCTCACTGTTAACCAGAGTTGGCAGGTTTTTGACATGCGACAGTTTTAACCATGGTTAAAACTAGGGATGTAACGAATAGTGATTTGGCCGAATACCGAAAATTCGGCCATTTCTTCTAGGCCGAAGCCGAATATTCGGGTAATGTCTTCGGCCGAATACCGAATATTCGGCTGCCGAATATTAAAATTTCTGGAAAACCGTTGTAGTAGAAAGTATTTGTCAAATTAAAAATTATTCACAAACACCAATTACACACAATCTATGATGTGTGATGTAATTCTGTTTGTTAAGAATTTAAAACTATCTAAAATTAATCTATTTTCTCTATTGTTTTGAATGTAATAAAACTAAGAATTTCACCCGCAAGTGGAATAGAAATGACAGGTTTTAATGTAAGCATTAGCATTATTTTACTAATTATTTAGTTCAAATGAAAGAACTAATATTGCTTAGTGACCTTTTACCTTGCTCAAAACTGTTTTATGAAGGTATTTTAAAAGTCAATATGTTTATTTTATGGGATTTATTTACATGCCTATTTTTTGAAGTTCTATTAAAATTTAATACACTTAACAGGAATATAGTTTTTTTTTCTTCAAAAACCCCAATAACTTATGCTATCTAAATATTCATGATATATTCTAGGTTTTTCACCAGTTCTCTCTTCCCCAATATTCACAATAAATCAATCCACCCAAACAAAGTCTGACTTCCACTTTGTTAATAATAACAAAATAAATTTCTCATATTCTCCATAATAATTAAAACTATATATTAATGTATTCTTTTGCAATAATTATAATACAATTTTAAATTTTTTAAATGTACTAATTTCTTTATTTTTTTACATTTCTTCTGCATCAGAATTATTCGGCCGAATATTCGGCTGGTGATGAAATGACTCTTCGGCTAGGCCGAATACTGAATAGTCATCGAATATTCGTTACATCTCTAGTTAAAACCAGCTTGTAAAATACCTCCCTGTCAAAAACGTCAAAAAGTGTCAAAAACCTAATTTGTAAAAAAAAAAGCAAATGATTTAGCAGGATTGGAAAGTGAAAGAAGAGATTTTTTTAGGATAAGGGGATATATGGTGAAGACAGATTTTTTTTATCAGAACATTCATAATTTTCCGATTGACATTTATTGCCTTGTATAACTTAACCCCCCCCCCCCTCTCCCGTTGGCTACGACTATGGAATCAAGCAAAAGAACTAAATTTTACACAAATGGGAGAATATTTTCTTATGAGAAAATTCTTAATTTTCAAATTGTTATTTATATGTAAAACTTCAGACAATTTCGGGCGGGGGGGGGGGGGGGGTCTTAGCCCCCTGACGGCCTTGAATTATACAATTTGTTTTTTGGAAATAATAGATATTGTATTCATTTTTACTACTCGCATCGGCTATTGTCCAAGTGAAATCAGAACAAAATCAAGAAATTGAATGTTCAGACAATTAGTATCAAAATAAAATAAATTAACAGATTCGAAAAACAAATATAGAATTTTTGTAAATAAAAAACTTACCATCCAAGTGTAACTTTTCGGCAAGTGTCATCCACGAATTATCCTTTTCTTCTGCATCTCGGAAATCTGTTCGACAGGCATTATACAGTCATGTACATTCTCTGACGAAATTTGTACTTTCTTCTTCCATTTTTAAAGGAAATATCAATTAAGAAACAGCGAAACAACAAGCAAAAACGAAAAAAGAGTTGCAAGCCAAATTTTTGCGCGGAAACGCAGCGCAAACGAATCATCGATTCTGATTGGCTACTATGCTTGGCAACGGACACAAAAGTTGAATTGTGTTCAACTCTTGGACACAGGGAGGCGAGCAACGGCAACAAAATGTATCCCATGTACTGCGCATGCGCAGAGGCGTGGAGACGCAGATTTTGTCTCCGTGTCCATAGGTGTGAAGCCAGCATTAGAGCGCCACGTTTACGATTGAGCGCTGTCCATATTTTAAAGTCGGGCAGAATTTTTGCGAGAAGACTCCGGCAATGAAAGACCATAATTGTCGGTGGCCCAAAAAGAATTAACAGTGGACTGTATTTAAGTAAGTTTATTGAAAGAAGGACATCGGACTTACATTAGCCGAGACAGGAGAGCAACAAAAACCAACGGCTGCATGCCGTCTTTTATATCTAAAAGCTCGAGAAAATAGCTCCCTTCACTTCCTCTCCGGCAGGCTATAAGCGAGAAAATTTAATAGATTTTAAAGGAGAGGCTTGTCAGCTAGCTCTGTCGGAAAGGAGATCATAGAGACTATAGGTGCCAACAACGGGTCTGATTGGAAAACAAGTAACATGAACGCGCAAAGTGTTTATACAGTTAACGGTCGATTTTACGAACATTTTTCGTGGTCCATAAGCGACCAGAACTTCAACTGACAATTTCAACAAAAAATATTCAGGAAAACATGAGCAAACAGGAACGATATGGTAAAAGTTTTGCAGAAGCAACCATTATATTGCAGAGTGATGTTCGCGTCATTCATGCGCACAATACTCCATGCGTGCGTCCAACGTGGTTCGATAATTGAGACAATGAAATGAGGTAAATGTTACGCATGGCTATATTCCAGCAGGAAAAATTCTAGTGTCAGAAAGCTTTGGTCAAGGGTAATGAGACATGAAATTCTACGGTAACTTATTGGAAGAATACAGATGGCATTGGCAAAAAAATATATATTTCTCTTCCTGTTTTTTAGAAAACTATGCGCTATTCACGTGGTTAGACTCTTTCGTAATCGAGTAAATATTTATTTTTTAAGCTGATTTGTGAAAAGGTGATGAGGAAAAAGGATCTGGATGAGGAGTGGACCCTTGATAGGAAGAGATGGAGTAGACTTTTGGGGGATATTTTGGAAGGCAACACCTGACACGCCATGAACCGATATTAAATTACATTACATTACAGACCGATTTTCTCAATAAAGTTTCCTGTTTAATCATTCATTTAGTCTTAAGAAGTTTAATCAGTATTTGAACCTCGGCACATTTACAACAAAATTAGATTTTCCACCCATAACTTTTCCTCAATGTATCGTTAAGGGGGAAAGATGCAGGACCATCTTAGGATCATGGTATGTCACGCCCTGTGAAAAGTTATGGACAGATAAAAAAAAATGAATTGAAAATTTCCAAAGTTAAAAAGGCTGCGAATTACCGAAAATTTATGTTTGAAGTTATGTAGAGGTAGTGATTGTGTTAATAGGGATCGCGCCAGAGGAAATTGAGGTCCGTTTTCGGATCCTTCATAAAATTCCAATTAACCAAGACGGATCCTTCACAAAATTCCAATTAACCAAGACGGATCCTTCACAAAACTCCAATTAACCAAGACGGATCCTTCACAAAATTCCAATTAACCAAGACGGATCCTTCACAAAACTCCAATTAACCAAGACGGATCCTTCACAAAACTCCAATTAACCAAGACGGATCCTTCACAAAATTCCAATTAACCAAGACGGATCCCTTCACAAAATTCCAATTAAACAAGGCGGATCCTTCACAAAATTCCAATTAACCAAGGCGGATCCTTCACAAAATTCCAATTAACCAAGGCGGATCCTTCACAAAATTCCGGTCAATCAAAATGGACCCTCCTCAAAATTCAGAGTAACTAAATCGTTTTTTTTAAAAACTATTTATTAAATAAGAGAGACAAAATAATAAATTTTTCTTATCACTGTACTTTAAATTTTATATTTTTCACAAACTTATTTGATTTTTCACAAAACTCTTTTTAAATTCACAAGAAACGGACCCTGTTAAAAATGCTAGATCGACCCCTGGTTAACCGAAAATTTTGGTATCAAGTTCTGTATTTCTCTACAACAATAAAACCAAATATCATTACACATACATATTATGTACATGCCTTAATTCTACAATAAATCATTGAAAAATATTTTTCACACACACACAAGACAATTTTCCTTCTAATATTTAAACAATGAACGAATGCAGCACTTCCTCCTCAGTGGCAACTAAATACATACTTCGTAACTTATTACCACACCACGTTTTATTCGAAAAACCATTTCGGTGCTTTGATGGCGGTGTTATCCTAACTTATTCATATTAAATGCTACGAAATACAGTTCATAATTGCTTTACTCCCCATCTGACCAAAAAGAAATATTCGTAACGAACGTTATTGCCTCCGTTTGCCGTCCGAAATAAATTTCTCCAAACTGCCAACTCCAGTTAGAAGTCTTTTAACCAATAAACACATATCCATATGCAAAAGAGATACCCATGCCAGATTTCAACAAGATATGACAGAAAATTCAATCATCGCACCAGTAGGAAATAAATATAGGGAACTTTCTGTTTGAAAATTCGGATAAGTATTTTAATTATTTGATTTTTTATTGGCTTGTTCGATTATTTCGATATTTACGAGAATATGAAATAGAAGGAATCTTTAAATGATAAAAATTTGCTTCATTAACAAGCTAGTTAGGGGGGAAAATTTCGTGAGATAGAATCCGATCGAAAATTATGCAAAACATGTATGACTTTTAATTCCCCAAAACGGCATGAAATTGCGTTTTCCATTACTTCTACAAACAAAACACCGAGAAAATGCTCGACAGCGTAAAATTTCTTAAATTTTTCGGTGAAAGAGGATTATTTTGACTCACAAAGCTATTTAGGAGTAGATTCAATAGACATAATATCAGTGAAATATGTTATCAACAAGAAAACATAAATGATATAATCATCTATGAAATCCGATTGATAAAATATGAGCATATAATGCAATAACATTATACGGTACATAATTACATAAATAGTCTTTGCAATAAATACGTAAAACTGAACTGCATTTTAAATAAATGAATAAATCTTGCAAAATTCAGCTTATTCAAACTGACCGACAATTTCACGACAGCCAATGAATTTCGCAATTATTTGTTAAGCAGCAGATGACGACTAAAAACCATCCGACCAAATATATGCAAGTTTTTTTTTTTTTTCCTTTTTCTCTCCTTCAGAATTCGAAATTCGATTGTTTGAATAAATTTGCAGAACTCTATCATTTTCAAACTGGTAGACAATCCCTTGACAGTCGATGAGATTTCCAATGATTTATTATATGACGGATGACGGGTAAAAACGATCAGTCACATCATGCTAGTAAATTAGAATTCGATGTTAAGGTTCAAACTATAATTAGCCTTGTACGGTTTCCCTTAATTTACTGTTGGACACTGGCTTTTTTTGTGCCTAAAATTTATCAGATTGAATTCTGTCCCGTAACGAGCCTTCAACTAGCAAGATTAACAACTAGCTGCAGAAAAGTGAGCTACTATCGTTTTCGGCCGTCATCCTTTAGGTAACATGCTTATTTACAGAAAGTGCAATAGCAAAGAATTAAAACTTATAAAGCATTTAACTCGATGCCATAAAAGAAATAAGTGAAAACATTTTTATATGTGTGAATCCAGTTAAAGAGAAAACAAAAAGCTCAATTACAGCGATACTTGCCTGGCGAAACGCTCTTTGTCTTGCATATTATCGTCATCCATCCTTGAGAACTTTGGTCCCTGGACGTCCTCCTCATCAGAGCTAAGAGGAGAAAAAATGTTTCTTAGTCCCAAACAGGCACTTTTACATTTATAACTATAAGTTATTTCAATACAAAATATTCTAACTGCATAAGAAACAACATCATTAAACTCTTCTTGTAAAAATTACACTGCTATGAAACACTGATTAGAACTAAGTAAAACTTATTTCACAAAGCACCTGTATAAATAAATATATATACATAAAGTTGAGTAAATTAAAAAAAAAAAAAGCTAAAAGATAAATATATGACGAAGCCAACACGCGGTGCAACAATTGCTTCTATATCCACGCCATCGAATTGAACAGTTCTGTTAAATCAGTTTTTGAAACAGGAAAAGATTATACATTACATATAGCTTTAATGAGAAGCTAAATTTTATTCATATTTGCTATTGAAGGGCGTCACGAGCGAGACGCTGGCCGAAGAAATTCAAAGATGTATGCCATAAGTAATATATCTTGTGAAGAGATCCAAATAAGCAGAATATGTTGCGCTAAATGTCTTGAAGTCTTGGTAATGTTTGGACGGATACTGTCCTCATGAAATACAGCTCCAGAATAGCATAGAAGAAACGACTCCGGTCTTCAGAACTTCTGCAGTGAACAGGATGTTGTTGAGCCCCCATTTATCAACATTCGTCCAGTATGACTTTGGATAACATACTTCGGCAGAGAGCGTTCCCTGGTATAGCTTCTAACACTAATGCCAAGGATTCTTTGCTGATGCATCATCGTCAAAATTTACAACAAGATTAATGGGAAAGGATGACTTGTTACCAATCAGCAAGTATTTCCATGTCGATGAGTTCGTGTAGTCGCGGTTGGAGATTGTTTTCTGTTAAGGGAATCCTATGTAAGGAACTCTTGTACACAACAAACTCCGACAAATTGTTGGAGCAGACAGACATACTTTAAATTTTATTAATTCCAAAATGTATGGTGCATACAAAACGTGTATAGTGCATACGAAAGTGCAAAAAATATATTTTTCACTAGCATATTTTTGGTTCTTGACATAAGTTTCCTAACCCCTCATAAAAACTCACTAGATCATAAAAAATGACGGAAGGGGAGATTTCTATTTCAAATGCGTAAATGATTAACTGAATTTCTCTTTTATTTTTCTCAAAAGGTCCACTCCATGATATCTAATGATAAAAGTTTCATCTGACCATTCCAGCCCTTATCACCACAAGTATAATGTTTTACACAGAATTATAAACTAAAGAATTCATGGTGAAATTATCTCTAAGGAACAGAAAAGACAACCGATTTTGCGCATTTTTTTAGGGAGGGGTAGAGAACATACAATAAAGTTTGCCCAAATCAGCCTTAACTAAGGAAAACTATTTTTAAAACATTCATACACATTTTTAATTTTTTAAAGATCAGAAGAGAAAATATTTATGGAGTAGAAAGAGATAATTCTGGTCACCAGAAAGCCATTATTGCCCTGAAATTCAAGAATGACTCTCAGAATGTCGATGGATGTAATAGTGAAATTCTCTGGCGAGTTCGTCATAAAATAAGTTATATCGAGAGTACTGATTCATTTAAAGTGTAAAATATTTAACACTACATATTTTATGCATGGGGGTTAAAATGCATTTAGAATCTAATATTATTTTGAACTGCAATAGTATTCTCAGAAATTTCCCATTACATCACCTGCTTAGAAACAGAGGTCCATCCAGCATTTTTTAACAGGCTCCTCTTTTTTTTTGAATTTTACAGAGATTTTTGTGAAAAATCAAATAATTTTGTGAAAATTGAAAATTTAAACGTATAGTGATGAAATTTTTTATTATTAGTTGCCCCTTTTATCATAAATAATGATGTGAGGGGTCCGTTTTGATTGATTTGTGTTTTGGGAAGAGTCCCGAAAACCGACCCAAATTGTCTAGCGCGACCCTTGATAACACATTTATTCTTTAGCAATTTATACTTTGATTCAGCGCTATTAGGATTCAAATTATCATGAACGGATGATAACACCAGGGAAAATATTAAAAACGGAGGAGCCGTTTACAGTGATCCATAAGCACGGATATACGTAACAATGACAGACTTCCGTTTTTCTTAAAAGAAAAGTGGGTGACATTTATGCATCAAAGAGTACATAAGAACAAAATATAAGTTTGTAATGACTTCAAATATATAGATAGGAAAGAATCGCTGTCAACCCCCTCTAATCGTTTCATTATAAAAAAAACCACTAAGTCTTATTGCCAAATTAATGTAAAAAGTAAGTCGAGTTGAAGACGTTTCGACTCGACGATTTAAAAGCTTTTATAAGCATTTTACAGAAAAAAATGTTTACAGCAATTTTCTCTGCAAAAACTTCTCTTTTTAATTACAATGCGTTGTCATAAGATTGCTTTTTCAGCATTCAAGCAAATGGAAACTTGAGTTTAGGTCTATCCCCGACAGAATAGGGAAAAATTTATTTCTAAAATACTTTTTAAAGTTAAACATAGAAATAAATTATAATTAGTGGAAATAACTAAATTATTTTTATTGATTAACTATTCACCGAACACATATATCTAAGATTAAAGCATTTTTACTGGTGCGTTTCATTCCTAATTTTTTTAAATGCTCATTTCACTTTCACATTAATGGTTAAACTAGTTATTAAAATTACCTTCCCATAAAATTTATAAGTGACTTCGCATTTACGAGAATAGTCTCCTTTCGAAACAACCAAATTTTGGGATACAAAGAGAGAGAGAGAAAGATAGGAACGATTCTGTATAGAATGCCGCCTGTAATTAAAACAAAAATTACGGAAATATTGTACTAATACTGGTTTCGTGTAATGCCTTTATAACATACTGAAGTGCCTCTTAGCATCATGGAATGGGATTCTAAACAGGATAGTGATTTTTACTAGCACTTTTTCATAAAATTTTACTGGTACCCATTAAAGTTGATATATAATGGTTATATGTTGAATAATAAGTTATTTCAGCTGCAAAATGTAATCAAAACCACACTAACTATCTTCGCGTGTGTCGTCTGACGCAGTAAGCCAAGCCTAATTAATAAGCATCGCATAACACCTTATACCCATGAAGAGCCTTTCTGATGTCATCTAAGTAGCTCGCTTTTTGCCCAAAGAGTGAGTAATATAGCTTGGGAGCACCAAATAGGTTTTCTGATGTCATCTAAATAGCACGTTTTTTGCCCAAAGGGTGAGTAATATAGCTTGGGAGTACCAAATAGGCTTTGGTTGTTAAATGCAAAACAAACATAGTGACAATGAGAATCTGCTTAACTATCTGAGTGAGTAATTTGGTTTTATATGAAACGCAACAACGAACTATTCATGACATTCTTAGAAATGCTTCTGACTGCTAGTTCCTTTGATATCCAATTTGTTCACTTTTCTCCTATAAGACTTCCATTGTAATTAGAAACAAAAACCTCTCAAACCCATGAAAATTACTAATAAACAAAGTCAAAAATCAGCAAAGTACTACATGATTGCTTTTGGTTCGAAGAGACGCTTGTCAGCTGATCAAGCACATGTACAAAATAATTGAACAGTGTTGCCAATATTGCATAACAAAAGGATCTCAGTCAAAGGTCGTTCTTGCAAATAATGACAATTTCATACAAGACTTTACCTCTGTTAAAACGGGCACCACACAGATCTTCCTGGCATAAAGCAATGTCATTATCCTCAAAGGATCTTCATTGAGAAGTCAGAGGTATGTGCCAAATGAATTAAGCCTTCCAGGTTTGTATGAAACACAGCTGTGCTGGCTGATTAAATGATAAATTTACCGATCTTTCGCAAGTTTAAATTATGAATCTCACCCCCCCCCCCCCGCCTTTCTTATTTGTTTAATATATAAACATGATTTCATTTCTTTTTCAGTCACAAAAATCGACAAAGCTTCAAGATGCACGCACTCCAAAAGACGAATACTTATACTTAATGCTAAAATAAGTTCGAACTATTTATATACTAGATAAAAAGAAAATAAGACTAACCTTTGATGAACTAAATTTCAGAAGCTGAAAAGTAAATTCTATCAAACAAATTTTGATAGTTATAATGAAATGGCTCAAAATTCAAGAGTTAAATGCAAAGGACTGTCAAGTATATTTCAAACTAGCGCTTGTAGATTATAAACCATTCTGTCTCAAAAATTTCTTAAAAATGGAAAATATTAAACATTTACAAAAAGATAACATTTTGTGTTCTCTTTCACACCGAAACATCAACAGAAAGTATGAAAAATTACCGATTGTTTCAAGTTAATCATTATGAAATGGGATCTTTTTAAATGCATGCTATTAAGTTAAGTTTACAAAATATTTATTATCGTGAAATCCTTATTTTGATAGTCATGCATTTGATATCAGAACGCGGAAACTCATTTCGGTAACCCCCTCTGCTTGAAAAATTTATCATTTGGGAAAACAAAAGAAAATTAAATCCAAACATAATTACGTTTAAATGAATAAATCAAAATTCAATTCTGAGCCATTTCAAATAATATCCGCTAATGACATAAGCAGTTTCAAGAGAACAAACAAAGACATACAATTAACACATTATATACAATCTTATTCTCTGATAACAGGATTCACACATTTTTGATATTGAAAATTTTAGGCTTCTACGTGAACTTTTATCCTCCAAAACCAAATACCAGATTGAAAAATTCAGAGTTCATTTCTCACTTAAAACAGCAGAAATATTTGGATTATATATAATTTTCTGATCATAAACGCGTTTAAAATGCAAACTTTTTCCACACCAAAGCCTAATTTTATGATCATAAACGCGTTTAAAATTCAAACTTTCTTTCACACCAAAGCTTTACATTTTTGAAAGAATCGAATACAAATTATTGGAATCATTCATGTTTTCATTTAAAGTGTAGACAATTAAACTTACACATGGCAATGCATAAGGTTTAATTTTACCCGCTTGAAAATATTCAGCAATGAAGGATTTTTCTTAATGAAATACTTTGTGTTCAGCAATAAAAAAAGAATAAATAAATAAACTAAAAAGTTGAAAGAACGAGCGCTACGTCTAAACGCTTTCCGAGTGATTAGCAAGTTTTGACTGGATCAGAAATGGATCAGAAAAACCGACTGGAACGCTGGTGAGTAAACTAACAGAAAAATTTTAATTTTTAATATTCTAAATGTAATTATCATATACGATACATTAAAACTATTAGTTTTTTAAAAATATTTGAATCTTTGAGAAGCATTATGGAACAATATTTAATCAGCAAATTGGATTATTTAGATTTTGGCGGTTTTAATTAGTGTTTGCTACAGTTCGGGTAACAGGAATTATCTCTACTGCAAAATGCCAAACTCCGAATATTGAATCACAATCTCATGTAGTATAACTCTATGCAATATTATCAACAAAGTAGCAGGCACTTCAACTACCAAAACAGTTATTAAAAGATCGATTTATTTCATACACTATACACGTAGCATGTTCCACGATTCTTCATATTAAATTTCCAGTATCTTGGTGGCATTCGGATTAGTGGACGTTATATGGTTAAACGGGTTCTACTGTATATACGCAAATAATAGTATAGATACAACCTCAGTTTCAATGCAAATAAAATAATTATCTCAAACAATTTATCGTTCAAATTATCCCGCCCAGTTCGAACAGTATATTACCACGAATAGTTGTAAACTGTCTTATGAGTTCCATCGGTCACGCTTCACGTAAGCATTCTATTTAAAATCAGGATCACGAAACCCATTAATTGGAGGAATGGTGATAATGCATATAGAAAGACGGAAATATTTTCAAATGACGTAAAAATATTTACGACCCTGATAAACTCGGACATTCATGGCTTTTGATCCACTTAAAACAGCTCAAGCATAGTTGTTGCTCCAAAAGAATGGGAACGAGACGAGACTTGCATGTCATTTCCATGAAGCAAAACTCGACAAACTAATTGTTTAAAGTTGTCGGTGACATCCGAATAGTTTAAAATGCATAAACGAATATATTGTTGCTGCAGTTTTTAACTAGTCTAAAGAGAATGGAGTGAGATACGAATGTAACATCTCAGCAGGCAGAGAGAGATAGAGAAAAAAAAATCAAATCATATAACTCATAATCAGAGAATTATTTTGCAAAGAAAAATTGATTTTTCAATAAGCAGGAATTTTAACCTGATGGGTCATTCCACAGTAACGGACCTTACATTTACACAGCATTTTTCAACTTCAACGAGCTTTCTAACAAACTTCTTGGGTATTTTTTAGGTTTTTTTATTATATGTGTTCTAAGTATGCAAAAAATTTTTTTGAAGATATATATATGTATTTGCTGTCTGTTAAAAATTCTGAAATTTCGTTAGGTGTGTTACTTTCCGGGTAACACACATAACGAAATTTCAAAAAAAATTTTAACAAACAGCAAATACATATATATCTTCAATTTTTTTTTTTTTTTTTTTTTTTTGCGTACTTAGAGCACATTTACTTTTACTAGCCAAAATTAAAAACCTAAAAAATGCCCAAAGCTAGTTGAAGTTGAAAAATGCTGTGTAAATGTAACGTCCGTTACTTGGAATAACCCTGCTCGCTATTCAGAGATCTATAAATAACTGAACCGCTTATCCCAGAAACCAGTTAAACGCCAATTTTCAAAATTTCGAAAAAAAAAAAAGAAAAGAACACATGTATCATCATACAAAATTTTTCCAAAATGATTTACATTTTTTTACTCTGAAAGTAATATACATCTGAATATATTTCAGTAAAAAGTATTGTAACCCATGTCGAACAATTTAATATAGTACTAGGAATATTTTCTCGAACTTATAAAATTTGGCGTTTGGCAGGTTCCTCAAATAAGCGGTTCGGGTTCATTACTAAAATTTTATATTCTTTGTGCGAGCCGATTATCTAATCTATTATGGTTGCCAATCATCTACTAAAATTTATGTTTTCAATTCGGTAAATAATACAGTCAACTTGCGTTATAACGACCCCATCCTTTACTATTCGGGTCGCTGTATCAAATGAAGCGGTAATAATATGTAAATAATTCACTTCTTTAAATCATTACTTTCATCAAAATTAAAAAAAAGAGTAAATCACATCAAATTTTTTTTTTCTTTTTAATGAGTTCTAATTCAAAGCCTATACTCGATTTTAAAAGTTTAAGCGCCAATTGAAAATATTGTTTCAACAAACTTGAAGAAAAAGGAACTTTTTAAATATTTATTATTATCGATCCGTTTTATACAGTGACCAGTTGATATAACGATCCAAAGAGTGAGGCCCGGATGGGGTCGTTATACCACGAGTCGACTGTGTGCACACTAAGGATGCACCGATCAATCGGCAATAATCGGTAATCGGCCAGTATCGGCATGTTTGCCGATTAATCGGAATCGGCTTTTTCTAACCGATTGATCGGCCGATCGGCAAGCATTTTTTTTCTTTTAAGCATTTTTATTATTAAGTCTCTGGTTTTATATAATTGAATGTATGCTTTAAATATTTTAGATTTATTAAAGTATTTCAAAATAGTTTCAATTCAATTAGGAATAGGCGGAAAATTTTAGGAAGTAAAAAAATTACATTCGTTAGTGCATTAAATTATGTATTTTTTCATGAAATAACAACAATGGAAATGGAAATCATTACTATTGAAATGTAAACTATCATGAATTAAAAAAAAAAAAAAATTCTATATGATTAAATTTAATTTTTAACAGTACATAAAAGAGTATGTAAGCATTTGAATGAAATTGTTCAAACACTTCTTTACAAATATTAAATTAATAATAAAAACATAAAGTTAAAATAATATTGACAACATTAAGAGTACTTGAAATTTAATATTCTTAAATTATAATGTAAATGCGTAACCATTTCAGTGTTTTCTGAGCATAACCTGTTTCTATTAGGTTCGTAGATATTTCCTCCTGTTCTAAAAACTCTTTCACTTTCTACTGATGATGGTGGTGCACTTAAATACTTCAAGGCTAAATTACTGAGATTTGGAAATTTTTCTTTCGATAATTTCCACCATAGGAAAGGATTTTTTGGTAGCAGTGATAGCAACAAGTAGTTTTCCAATTATGTCTTATAACTTGCATTGGTTTTCAGGTTCTTTTCATTTGATGACATCAATTTATCAATCTGTATCGTATCTGATGCTAACTCTTCAAATAATTTAGAAAAAGTCGGTGGAGAATCCAAAGATTTCACACTTTCTTTGCATGATGAAGAATTTAAGTTATCTTTAATTGACTCATCTTCAGGCTCACTATTTTGTGTTGATTTTAAAGCTTCTAAAATCCAGTTTTCTATTTTGTTTTAAAAATGGGTTGTTAAACTCAAAGCATGTCAGAATAGATTATGAAAAAAGAAAAAAAAAAAAAAAGCTCAAGATTGTCAGTTAGCTAAAATTAATTAATCGGCCGATTAATCGGTAATCGGCCGATAAATTTCAGCCGATTGATCGGTAATCGGTAATCGGCCAATTTGCTGATCGTTGCACACGTATACAGCAAAACCTGTAAAGTTGACCACCTTCACCTTTATAGGTTGACCACATGTCTAAGCTGACCACTTTTGTCAGGAACGGAATTAGCCCTTTCGCCCTCTACCTCCCCTCTATAAGTTGACCACTAAAGCGCTGCACCGCAAGTGGTCAACTTACACAGGTATCACTGTATATAATAAAAAACACGCTGTAATAATTATGGATGAATACACTACAATAGATCAATGATGAATTAAGAAATGAAAACTCAAAATTCCGACATTAAAAAATTACAAAGTGGTAAACATCACTTGAAGCTCCCCTCTTCTCTGCCAAAAAAAAAAAAAAAAAAACCCTATCCACATGTTTAAATTGAAAGTGAAATCAAACGACGGCACAAGTAAGCACCAGCCAGTATTTCCTGCTCCCGTTTCGAAAACCGTGGGAATTCACACCTAACAGGCAGAGAATAGAAAGCAGGTTTTCATCTGAAAAATTATGACAAAAGAAAATAGCCTTCATTTTTGCTATTTTTCAAAAAAAAAAAAAAACAACAAACAAGTGTTGAAGCGACAGAATACAGAGGAAGTCAGCTACTTCAGATCACCGCCAACTGAAAAACAAAATTTACAGCGTGAGTTGGAGGCGGGCTAAAGACACGTCCCCTTCTTCGCACTCCGGTTGGCCTCCTTTATTTCTTTCTGGCACAGCAATCGCTGTTGATCTACATTGTAATTCAATTGTGAGCTTCATGAAGAGTCAAGTAATAAAGAACGGTGAACCTGAAGACTTAAATCAAATACACATTTTACATTCCCTTTATATTAAAAAAATTACCTCATTTAAATATAACCAAGCTATTTTCTTTTCTACTGCCAGGGCAAGGTATTTTTTCTACTCTTAACTGTTAGCTGCTTTTTTTTTTTTAAATAATTTACTCATACACACATAATTTAAGAGTTTAAAAGCAGTGTATTCCATCATCTCTCGCAAAATGATCGCATCTAATTGAATGAATACCAAGATTACTACAGGTTTCAAACAAACTTCATCCTGGCAACTCTGAACGTTCTCTTTCTCTTTAAGTAATTTAAAAGCACTTCTACAACCTTTAATTATTTTTTTTAAATTCATTGAATACTGAAATGTAATCAAACTGCATTTCTCCCTCACCACCAGTGCAACATCCCCCTCCCCCGTAAAAATTGGCTTCGATTTTATTCAAAAACTCGTGCAACCATGATTTAACTGAGAGCTTCATAAATTGCCTGTCGAACAAAGTTGAGTTATGCAGATAAAAGAAGTTATTTACGCAAGAAAACAAAAAAAAAAAAAAAAAAGTCTTAAATAATAATAATTACTATCATAAAAAAATGTAAATACTTCCTTTTGTGGAAGGAGGGGGGATTCATTTGATAAATTATGCCATCAGCACGCATAAAATGTCGCGAAGATAAAGGATTTGTAAATGCTAGATATTAACCCATTAATGCCTACCGTCCCCTTTTAAGAACAGTGAAAAGTACGTCTGAAGCACCCAAAAATAAACATCTCAACAAAAATCTGTTTTAATGTATTCTTAACCTTAAACTAACTGGTTAGGAATTACATTAAAAGAATTTTTTGTTGAAATGTTTATTTTTGGGTGCTTCAGACGTACTTTTCACTGTCCCTTAAAAAAAAAAAAAAAAAAAAAAAAAAAAAAAAAAAAAAAAAACATCAGGAATTAATGGGTTAACTTACTAATGCAACCCATTTGCCCACAGTTTCAGATAACGATAAGTTACTAATCAGGTGAAAATTTCAAAAGATAAGTTAAAAGGTCCCTGCGTAAAATCATGAATCAAACTGAAGAAAGACAGACCTCACACTGAAGTGACATGCCCACCAGCGAAACTAAGTCATTGACTCCTGACCTTGCTGGCTAAGTAATCCACCATGCCTTTACTCACTAAAAAACGCAGAGAAAAATTCACATCTAACAGTTTACCGTCAAGAAACAATATTTATGGGACAGCCTGCTAAAATCCATGCACGTTTTGATAATCCAGACTCAAGGATATCTATCCCCAAGTAGAAGTTAACTGGAGACACATCAATATAGGTGCTTAATGAGAAAGACGTTAACCTTTCTTAGAAAAAAATAAAAACTTTTGAATTTCCAATGTTTTGATTTTTTTTTCTTTTTATTCTGTTCATTTTTCTTCTTAACAATTAGGAACGACTTGTATATCAGGAGAGCAAAGAAATTTAGTGCTTCACTGCTCATATTTTGTTTACTTATTTTAATTTTTTATCACACATATCAATAAACCACCTATTAATAAATTAGCTAAAAAAGGATAGGTAATATGATTCCCGTTTAAAATTATTCGCAGGACGGAGCACGCACTTCAAAGTCGGAGCGGAGCAACTCAAAAAGGTAGCTACGGCAGATCCATGATAATTATAACTTACGAGTTGTTTCAAATTTACGATTTAGTACTTAAATCATTACTAGTACTATTAGTTTGATGAAATAATAACTTTTTGTCAAGGAAGTAATTCCTACCCTCGGCTTTTGCTTGCGTGTCCAACAGTACACCTAAAGTACTCAAACATAAAACGTGCAAAGCTTGATTCAATATATTTTTCTTTTTTTTTTTCATTTACAAATGCATACTACAAAAGATAGTAGTATATATCCTTCAATATCATGAAAAATGTCCCTCTATATTTTCAATATAAAAAGGGGAGAAAATGGCATTAATACACAGACAAAGATTTTTCATTTATTTATCTTTAAAGAGAGGGGAGAGAGAGGGAGAAAAAAAAAGAAAATAAAATGCAAGCTTCAAAATCGAAAAGTAGAAAATCACCTCTTTCCCTTTTTTACGATCCCATTCTCCCAAGATATTTAGGCAATAAAAATTGCGCGAATTTCTCGTCTTTCTCTTTCATTTCCTGAAGAGCAGTCCGAAAAGGATGGGAGGAACGCATTTCAATATTGGAGGAGCGAGATTGACCGCAAGACAAAAAGCAGTGTTATAAATTATCCAATAGCAGCGGACGTGGGCCCAAGTCCGTGGATCATTACGAGAGGACCGGGACCGTTTTTTGCCTTGTTTTTCAGCCGATAGTTACGAAATGGATGCATTTCTAGAATTGCATCGACGAAATATTGATGAAAGCATTCGCAAGAAAGAAATTCAATGATTCCAAGTTCGAATTCCACAAATCTTCGTTGTTGCCTACTATATCAACCAAATGGAACTACGGAAAATTGGAAGCACCAAGGAAATTTAAATCCATGCTTCAAATAAAATTAATAACAGGAAACATGTTTTAAAACTTTTTTATCTACACATCACAGCAATTATATAGCAATGGTTAAAATTTTCTATCAAAATGGAGAAAAAAAATTCTCAAGGGACTTTTTAACGTAGAATGGGAAGAAATAAAACAGTTAACTTTAAACGAGAGGAAAAAACGTACATTTGTTCTTCGAAGAAATGCTCATTATTTCATTACAGAAAACATAAATAAAATAGCGCTATAGAAATAATGAAAGAAAGTGGAACGAGACATTTGGAAGATCTTGCTACAAATGGAATGATGCTCCAAGCTTTAATCTCTACTTCGACATCTACCATAAGCGCTGAACACAACACAAGAAAGAAACTTACGGATTTATCTAAATGCCGAAGTTGTAATGGGTAAATCATAACAAATCTGGAAATCGGTAACATGAACAAGAATAATATAAGGAAGTAACAGCCAAACAGCAAATTCAATCCACTTTTTCAAAAATGGGTGGGCTAGGTAACGTTAACCGGAACAAAAGCTCAGTCTGCTTTTGATTCATATCGCCCGTTATACTCCATTATCCCGTTTGCATTGAGAAAGGGGTTCCTTGTAACCCTGAAAGACACGTGTATGCAATTTTGCATTGCTATTTTGGGCTTCTAACATTGCTTTCTAGCTTATATTTCACAAAAAAGTTTTTACCTTTTTACTCGTTATAATCACGTACAATGGCAAACCACCCTCTGTTTTTTTTACGACTCTAAAGGTCTTACTCTAAAATTTTTTTGGCCTTAAATACATACTTTAAATAAATATATGAATTTAACGAGATAGCAGTATAGGCAGAGGAGAAATACAAATTACTCTTTCTCCAACAAGCTATACGCATATTGTATAGTATCTTCACTCATTTTGTAAAGGCTATAATTTGACACCCGATTTGTTCCGGCCTGTCCGAAATCACCGACGGTAATGTACCTAATGAGCGATTTAAATTGATGAATAAAGTGAACATCGCCATAATAATAGTTTAATAATTCACCGTGTAGCAATTATTTGGCCCACGATTAAGGAATACGATCATATACGTATTTTATAAAGTTGAATGCATAGATGATGAGCCTGCAACTTGGTACTCTTTACTGGCCATTTCTAGCTACGAATAGAGGAGAGAAAAAAGAAAGTAAGAATAATTCAATAATAGGGAGGGAATAACTACATTATTTAAAAAAGGCCATCAGATCGAAAAATCAAAACCATAAATTTATAAACCTCTGAAAAAGAAAAATATTGTCAATAAAGCCTGGAATGCCACCTAAAAATATTTTTTATGAACTTTTAACATTCACCGCTAAGTTCGAATAATAACTCTTACTTGTGCTCGTAAAAAAAAAAAAAGTTGTATTATTAGAGTCGTTTAAAATGAGTAAACAGACGCATCCCGGGTCACATCCCAGTAGTGAGGAAAAACCAGTCCGACTGGTAAAGGATTTTGGTTTTTCACAATTTCTCGACTTAGTAAAAACCAAAACCTATTTTGTAGCAAACGTGAGCAAGAGGCGAAACAGGCGTGTGCTTTTATACAACTTTCATTTCCACTCGCGTGATCGACAAATGGAAGCAGTCAGCGTCAACATTCGCGACAAAAGAATCCGCTTTGGAGACCTTCAGCTAGAAATAACAACTGATGGGAACCTTGTTTGGGAGACGCACGTAATTTCTGTTGCAGACGCGAATTGGAAGGAAAATTAATGGGATAAACCGACAACAATTTTCAGAGAAAGATTAAAAATCATCATGTGTGTCAAAACAATCTGTAGAACTAAAATAGAGTAGAGATATAACTGTAAATTTCACGAAGATAATAAATCTTTTACAAAAGGCGAATGTATTCAAGTAAAGAAGTTTATTAGCTAACTTTTTCATGAACTTGGTTCGTCGTATTTACTGTTTAACAAGTTAATAGCAGTATTTTTAAGTTGCATAATTAAAGACATCTTGCCAAATTTGGCACAGAAAATGAGATGCCAAATTCAGTGTCAACTTGGCGATATTTTGTAAGGCTCCCATAGGGCCTTATGTTAAACCCCTGGAGAAATTTATATTGGCAAACTTCTGCTCATCCCGCATTGATTCGCAACAAGCTAAGTAAACGTTCTCTCCCAACAATCAGGGATCTAAACATGCTATATATGGTCTGAAACTACACCATCTGAGTAGTATAAATATGGAATTTTAGCTGCAGGCGTCAAACGGTTAAGATATTGAGAACTTTTAAGTAAAAGTGTAGTCTATGGGAAGAAAAAGCATTTGCACATATGAGAAATTCCTATGAATTCAATAATTTTCTAACAAGTTACCTACCTACAAGTTTATACCTTATGGAATTTAGCTCACATGTTAAAACGGAAACAATGCGGTAAAACCTATGTTCCAGGCTTATCACTCTGTTAATTCAGATTTATAAAATACAAATCTAATCACGTTTTTTTAATCGTAGGGCCGAGAATTGGAGCATGGTGAACCTTTAAATCTTGACGTTATGCCCGATTTGCTCCGGCCTCTCCAAAATCACTGACAGTAATGTACCTGATGAGCGCCTTATAATGTTGAAAGCAGTGAACATCGCCATAATAATAGTTTAATAATTCACCGTGTATCAATTATCTGGCCCACTATTAAGAAATAGGATTATGCGTATTTTATAAAGTTGGATGCATGGATGATGAGCCAGCAACTTTGTTTCACCACCTTCCTTATCCTTCCAATTTCAGGCAGGACGTTCTCAATGTATAACTCTTTCAATAATGCCTTTCGGTGTCTAATAATAAATGCTGCTTGAAAATATTAAAGGGAAAAAATTGATTATTTGTGGTAAATACATTTTTTCCACTTAGACTACCCATTTACTTAAAAATCGCACATTTCTTTCTATATCCTTTGAAATCTGCCGCTAGAATTCTATTTATACTATCCAGGGGAATCATACAGTCTGTATGAGACGAGAAAAGCTCGCGCCGAAATGTCTGTGCCTGTCTGTCATTATGGCAATAAGGTGTGTCTCATTTTTCCAAGGGAAATTCAAAAGAGTAGAACATTGTCTTCTCGTTTGGAAAAATTACGCTTCATAAAATTCCAATTAATTAGAGCGGACTCTTCACAACATACCAAGCTACCAAATCGTACGTTTCAGAGATATTTATTAAATAGGTGGAAATGGAGGCAATTCACCGCTAGAGGGACTCATGAACGATCACCGTTGTCACGTGATATCCGCTCTTTGTTTACTAAGATTTTCAATTGAGTTCTACGTGGAGTTCACTAGGCAAAATTACTTATCTTAACATTAATTAGACGATTTTCACAGCTTTTTCTGATTATAACCCAGTATTTACATTTAATGTAATCATTATTTAAGAAATTTCTTATTATTACAATAGTTATAGTGTTTTATTTAGTGTCAATTTTATGTAATGTAGAACTTTATTTAGGCCTAGTTTTTATTAGATTTGTCGAACTCGAAGTAAAGCGATGCTACGGCTTCCTTTGTTTACATTGCTTTCATCGGTGAAACGTGACCAATGACGCTGCTTGAATTGCCTCCATTAACATTTTTTTATCATTATATGTTTAAATCTTGAATTTTTACAAAAGTATTTCATTTTTCACAAAACCTTTCTAAAATTCAGATAAACAGTATTAAAAATGCTGAATTGACCCCTGAATATGCTGACCACGGCTGGACCATCCGCGGTGATTTGAAAGGCATCTCCCTGCTTCTCGGTCAACAAGGCGGAAATACAAAAAAGTTTGATTTGATTCCATGTTTGATTTGAAAATTTAGGACCACAGTCTGCGAAGAACGGGGTGAAAGGTTCCAATCAAAGATATGGAGCGCAAATATCAAGGACGATATGATAAGAGCATGACCGTCGTTCGTCGACTACTGTTGTATGTTAACACGCGATAAGCCTGCGATTCCACATGAGATAAGCCTGAGATTCAGAACGTCAAAAAGAAGTTTCAAAAGAAAGAAAGTACGTACCCAAGCAGATTTTTTTACTTTATTTATTTATTTTTTGTTATATTTTTGCTCAGTTTAAAAAAATCAAGTTTTGATGCACATATTCTCTTCTTGGTCAATCGTCTATTTTATGTGAGTTATCCTAATAAAGACAAATTAATATAATATGTTTGTGATTATCTTCTCTTTCTAATGGGGTCACTAACCTGCGTATGGTCACTAACCTTTGCAGACCTAGTGCATCCCTCGGAAACCAGCATCCATTCTTTCGACTCGCACTGCTATCGGCGGATGCTATTACCACTTGAGAATTTTGACGCTCAGTCACCCCTAGATGGCGGCACCTGACCTCTAAATGATGCGAAACTGCACTGGGAATTTGATTTAGCCTCAAGCGAAACGGATACTCACGGGATCTTTAACATGGCGCATAATCATACGGCATGGGCGCTACGATTTTCTGCATCTTGAAAATCTACCGACTTCTCCAGGTTAAGTAAGTGACATTGGCAAAATTTCTGTTAGGTGATGCGCCTAAATTTGATGAAATTTTACTTAAATGAGATCCAGACTCATATACCACTATTTTCATCTGATACACCCCCAATTTTTTCTTTCGTTGAAGTGGACCCCCTGGGGTAGGCAATATGGACCACTTTAGGAACCACTGTCTCAAACATACATAGATGATTTAACAGGAGATGACAAACCTTTCTCTCCCTTTTTAATTCCTGTACGTATTTTTACATATTTCGTAACAAAATTTGATTAATATTTAACATCACGGAATTTCATAACTTGAATCTGCAGATCACCGTCACCTTCATTTAACACAGTATATTTCGCGGGAATTAGTCAGCTTACTGCGAAAGAGGCACGACCATGGTTAAATTAATTACTAAGTATTATTGTAAATAAATATTTTATTGCATAACTAATTCAACTTTTTTATGGCTAAAATGAACTAAATTCTTAGCGATAGCAGAAGATACGATGTTCGGTGGAATCAGGGGCAATACATAGCAATTTTTTTCGAGAGGGGCACAAACTAAACATTAAGAGAACTTTTAAAACTGAAGGCTCAAAATATTAAAATCTCTATTCAAAATAGGTGTTTGGGATTGATTTCGAGAGGAGCCCGGACCCCCGGCAATTGGGGGATGGCTAAAAAGGGTTATGGATCGAGGAGAAAATAACTCCTCGCGACATTGCGTAGCATGATCTTAATTAGGGGTCACCCACAAATGATGTCACGCTTCGAGGGGGGGGGGGGCGAGAAATTGTGATTTGTGACTAGGGAGAGGGGAGGAGAGAGCGCGACATCACACATTTTAATTAAAATAAAAACATTTAAAATCAGAAGATTAAATATTTTAACATAATTTATTATTTCTTCTTTGTTTTGTACTCTCACTGATTTCATTTTACAACGAAAGCCTCGATGATGATTAAGGTTTAAATTTGCCACTAGATAAGATTTTAAATTTGAAAGGAAATCTTCTCAAGCGTTTGAACATTTATGAACGACCCCCCCCCCCCCCCCCCCCCTTATTGATTCACATGATTCAAATATTTTCTATGTAATTTCTGAATTTTTGTGGTCCGCATGAGGACCATCGACAAGGTGGTTTTAAACGCGAAGTGGTCATGATGATCCCATTGGTGTGAAGCTGAAAAATGAGAGGAATAAAAAAAAGTGAAAGGCTTCGGCAGCGCGGAGGCTTCTTGCATTCGGTTGTGGGGTTCATTAGCGAGAGGCCGTTGGAGCGTGGAAAGGGCCGTTTGCCCCCAGTCGGGCAGGGTCAGGCGGAACTAGTGAGGAGGCCGTCACGCACGCTTTCTTTGTGAGAGTGAGACAATGGAGCGCGGCCAAACTGGTTTCCAAATCTACCAGAGAGAGAGACAGCCGAAATTCTAGAGAAAATTTTTTGCATTGATTCGTCAACATTAAAAATAGGATGGCAACATTATACACTTTTAATTGCGATTTAAATCAGGGATGTGACTGATCAAAAAGGCAAGAACGAGGAAATCCAAAAATGTGACACAAAACAACACGCAAAAAGAATGCGTTAAAAGTAAAAGAAATAAATCCAATTAATTATTTTTTTAAATTCACTCTTAAATTCAGATATCCATCATTTCATTTTAATCATTCAGACTCAATTAAAAGTTAAATTTAATTTCAATTAAAAGTTCAATTATATTCAATTTAAGAGTTCAATTATATTCAATTTAAGAGTTCATCATTTCATTTTAGAAGAGAAATGATTGGAACTAAAAATTAAGATCAAAAAAGGTTTATTTAGTATTTTCCCAAGAAGCTATTTACTATTTTGTTCATTGAGCTTTTTTTCAATTCCAACAAGTTAACTAGACAATTTTGAATATGGCTGGATCTTTATCTTCCATGCTATTAAAAGTAACGATGAGCAAGCAAAATGATGAATGCAGATAAATGATGACGCTTTTTTTTTTCATCTTTTACACATCAATCTTTTTTTTTCTTTTGTTTAATCTATTTGCACATTCAAAATTTCGAAATTTTATTTTTTACAAGCTGCTTTATGACGATAAAAAAAGGTCAACTAATAGAATTATATTTGTTAAATTTTAATATAGTGCTAATGAATTTGAATAATTTATTACGCTTTATTAGGTACGGTGGAGGGGGGGGGGGACGAAACTCTTTCGTATTTGGACACTATTTACACTGGAGACACATGAAAAGTCATTTTATCACAAATAATGTAAGCTGTAAAATTCTATAATTAAAATTTTGCTAAGCGGTCGTCTTCATATTAAAATGAACATCAACTTTAAACTTTTTCATGACCCCCCCCCCCCCACTTTTTTATTACATATTTAGTATCAGCATAAGAATTGAACTTTGTGTATCAATTTTCGTGTAATTCTGTTCACTCGTTGCTTAAAAATTAAATTGAGAAAAACACGTCTCGTAGAGTTGAAACGTTTTCTGATATTTGCATATAATATGTAAACTACCATAGAGGTACGGCAAAGATTTTTTCTTTTTTTTACATAAAAATATAAGCTAACCCAACAGTAAACACGTGAAACGACAACCGTAAAAACGTGACTTGAATTAGGCATCTTTAGTAAGAGTTTTTCTTAAATTTAAAATACATTGGTTATATATATATATATAAACCATAAAATAATGTGAAAATTTAGAAGATTAGATTTCTTTCTTTTACTGTTAAAAGGATGCTTAAAATAAATATTTAAAAAAAACTAATTCAAATTTCTGAAGGGAACTTTGCCAGGAATTCCATCCGAGAAATGATTAAATCTTTTTCAAATAGGTGCGGCTTTGTATAGTGTTTAAAAACACACTGATTGGCAGAATTATAGATAGTTAATTATTTAAAAACAAAATAATAGTGCATTTATAAAAGCAAAAACTTTCATCTAAGTGTCTAATCTTTCTTTGTAGCATAGTACTACTTAGAATGATAGCGAACAAAATCAGCTATTCAGTGTGATTCATTCAATTCACGCAAGACGAAAAAATACGGTCAAGTTACTGACCAATAATAAACGTCAGGCAAACAACTCAAAGGATTAGAATATATATTGTCGGTGAACTATTATATTGTTGGTGAAGTCAAACATGTCTGTTAAATTACATTACGGTTCCCCCTTCGGAGGTCAGCAAGTAATTTTTCTCACTCCTTAGATCGCAAATAATCTACGTAAAATATCGGTACATTTATTCTAAGAGAAATTCAAGGATGCATACAAAATTCCAAACTGTGGTATCCATACCCTTTAGATAAAGCAGAATAAAAAATACGAATAAGAAAAGGAAAAGTAAACGAAACAAATATCTTTTAATAATGGACAGTTCTGTTCGTCTCTTGCCCATTAACAACCAATACAATTTATTCAATTATTCAGGCACTGAAGCACTTGGTGATGCGCTCTTGGAAGTCGCCGTAAATTTCTTCATTTTTGGCATTTCACATAAAAAAATATTTTCATGCCAACCAGCTGAATCTTCCTTTTTATAAATACTTGCTTCTGATCGTTGATTGTTTACACTTCTCAATAACATTTTTTATTTCATTCTTATTTCTCAACACACGTTTCGTACGATCACTAAAAATGACTAATTTCTCCAAGTGCCTTTAGCAATCATTTTTTCATCAAAATCTACTACCCATTCGAATTATTAAAATCTTGCAACAGATGTTTCCAACTAAATAAAGTAATTAAATGTTGATTTAGAAAGAGATTACAACAAATTAATCAACTCGCAATGGAAATCAACAAAATGGCTGAATAATTTTCCCTCGACTGCCGCGTGGTTTCCAATGCATCCTTTTTGATTCAAACGTTTACTCGTATGTACTGGGCGGGGGGGGGGGGGGGGGGGAGAGGACTACATGCACCACAATCTGCGATTTACGTGTACCCAGACAGTGTGTCAGCTGCTTGAGGAAGAAAAGCTTAGCAAAATCATTTATCAAATCGTCCAGTTTAGCCTTCCGCAAAAAGAGGGAAAGGGTGAAATATTAGCGAACGAGCCAATTAGAATCTAAATTGCATTTTCCAATAGGCACGCAACATTCCCCCAAAAGCAAGCAGCGGGGGAATCTTCGCAAGGTCCGGTTCGGCAGTGGCAGCTGCCACCTATCGATCTTGGGATAGATGGATGGACTATAATTGAGAGTAATGGCGGCAGCAGGTGATGCTTTCTCTCTCTCTCGCTCTCTCTGCGGATGCAGGAGATACGAATCGGTACCGGATCTCGCCCTAACCTCACGATTCGAAAGCTCAATCCAGCGAGAATTAAATACAGCGCCGAAAACAATTACGTTCGAGCAACATAAAGACGAATTAATAGAAGACCTAAAGCCCGGCAGCCTTTTAATGTATGGAGAAGGGGGGGGGGGGAGAATGTTCCTTTTTGTAAACGGTCCAAAAATCTTTTTTAACGAAAATAGGGTGCTTTACACGTTTGATTCTTTCTGCGCTAATCCAGTGGTCGGGCTAGTTTTATTGGGTAGTTTGTGACCAATTTCAGTTTAAGGCTTCAGTAAAAAAATTTAAGAGCTATATTTAGTTTAATACATATTTTATATAATTTACTGAAAAATCAATACACCCTAATCAATATGTGCATTTATGTAAATAATATACTCATAAATAATTCACATGCAAATACTAGCAATATTTTAATTACTAATTGCAGAGACTTGCATTTATTTAGAACGTTTCATTATATTAGAAGCCAGGGGTCGCACCAGAGGAAATTCAGGTCCGTTTTCGGGGCCTTCATAGAATTCCAACTAATGAAACTGAACCCTTCACAAAATTAAAATCAACCAAAACGGCCCCTTCACAAAATTCCAACTAATGAAAACGGACCCTTCACAAAATTCCAAATGAAAACGGACCCTTCACAAAATTCCAACTGAAAACGGACCCTTCACAAAATTCTAATCAAGCAAAACGGACCCTTCACAAAATTCCAATTAATGAAAACAGACCCTTCACAAAATTCCAACTAATGCAAACGGACCCTTCATAAAATTCCAACTAAAGAAAACAGATCCTTCACAAAGTTGTAATCAATCAAAACGGACCTTCACAAAATTCCGAGCTGCCAAATCGTACTTTTTACAGAATAACTTTTTAATAAACAGCAAAAAGTGATGAAATATTTTACCACTGTATGTTTAAATTTGAATTTTCACTAAAATCTTTTTAAAATTAACAAAAACCGGACCCTGGTTAAAATGCTGAATCGACGCCTGGAAGCGTTACTTTTGGTTTTTAATTTTAAACATGAATTCCACTTCTTCATTGAAGGTAACTTCTTTATTTTAAATAATTAGGGACATATTTTGAAAGCAAACTACATTTTTCTTTTTCTAAATTCTCTATTTCAATATGTCATTCTCTCTCTGAATTGTCGCATTCCAGTAGCCAGAGCCACACGCGGCTCGCCGAGCAGCAGTTTGCCGACCTCTACACTAATCGAACAAATTTAAATGCGAAATTCGCATACATAACCTTTTTTAGTAACTGCAACATTTATGTACCAGGTATGGGATCATTACAGACACATTAAAACAGAAATTTAACAATTCCCCAATGAAGAGGAAAACGCCAGCACGTAAGTTAAAATTTTTGAAATACATCAGATTGATGAATTCATGTTTATCACGACGACCCATAAAAATCACAAAACGAAAGTTCCAGTCATAAAAATTAATAATTGAAATTTTACAAAAGGCAATTAATTAAATCTTTGAAAAGGAAGACTACGTACATATTTTACATATTATCGCTTTCACACTAAAAGCAGATGCAGCCCTAAATTGTCTGGTCCGAGTTTTGCAAAGTGAAACGTGACGTAATTTTTGATGCGGATTCTTATACATCAAGTCGAAAATAAAATTGTAATTTGATTACTTGCATTGATTCAACGTGGAACTTCAAGTTTTGAGAAAAGAACTCTTATTCAAGAGAAAAACTATTGGTCAGAAAACAATGTTAATTATGTAAGAGAAATCAATTGAAATGTTCTCTCAACTTATGAAAGTCTAGACAATCCATCAAGTTTTTATGAACAAGTAAAACAGCGTTTAAAGTTGATTCAACGTTTATCTAAACTTGAAAAAGCAGTGAAATAATTAATATTCGAAGCCATGAAATTTGACAAAGCTCAACTTAAAAATTTAACATAACTATTACACGAATTCGATATTTTCGGTGAATTTTCTTATTTTTCCTACATAAAGCATTAATCTTGCAATTGCGCAAGTAAAATGCTTTCAATGATAGCATAATCGTGAAGATTAATATCAGCTCAACAACATACAAATGAAGCATATCGTTCGTTTGAAAGAGAATTACAACATAATAGTTTTTTTCTCTCCCTTTTTAAGCTTAAAAAAAATCTCTTAACTATAGTTATCAGAAGAAACTGTATGTGTGTGTCTGTGTGTTCGAATCCTAATTCCAAAAAGTTCTTATTTTCTTCAGAATTTTTGTAGGGTTAGAATTGAATAATGATTTTGTACGTTGTGAACATTTCACAATTATCGATTTTTATTGCTATTTCAAAAATCACGATTTAAACTATACAACGGCTCATATCTAGAAGATAGTGTGAAAAGGTTAAGTTGATGTTATTTAATATTTCGAAGAGTATTATTTATATTCAGTTGAAACGAAATCCGTAAAGATTATTAGTAAAACTGAAAACTAATTAGTAACCAAGAACAGAAAACAGATATATTAAGTCTCTCCACAGAAAATATTTCACTTAAGCCGTACAATTCTTAGGGAATTTAGTGCAGTTAAAAAAAAATGGTTGGTCAGCTTTAGTAATAAAGAATAATGCAGCACACAAAAAGACTGGCAACTACTATGAATATATAATCAAAACGGAAATTGGGTACGGCGTATAGTGAATTTTCGGGCTATTTTAGTTGCTAAATTAAAAAACACATTAACACTGGTTACTAGCATAACTTAAAATTCGCATTTGATCTAACATTTGCAATGAAAAATCTCTTACAGCTGTCCCAGGATTCAAAATGGTTATTTTTCTGGCCTTAACTCCATTTTCTTCATGCAATAGCAGAAGATCGGGTTGCTGTCAATCTTTAAAGCACGTGATACAAAATGAAGATTTTTTTAAAAAAAATAAAAGTACAATTAACCCTTAGGAGCTCTTTCCTTGAAAATAGTTCCTTGATTTCTGAGAACGTAGCAATCATAGATTCAATTTTTGAATTTCAATGCATGTTCGGCTTTTTTTCCTGGATGTAACTTACCATGTTCTAAGGAAAAGTGTATTGTGTACCAAAATAGAAAAAACTCATTTACTAAGAACGAAATTAAAGATCAAAGAAAGGAAACAACAATTGGCTAAATGACTTCACATAGAAGAATGAATGAATGACTAAATATAAGTGATTCAGACAGCTCGTTTAAATTTCTTTTTAACTAAATTGAGCTGATTTTAGTTGCATTTTTTCTAAAGAAGCTAATTTGGCCAAATAATCAATTGACGAACATATTTAGGAGGAAAGAAATACAACTTCACTGCAATCAGATTTTGTATTCATTTTCTTCATAAGAAAATTAAGGGCTTTTAAGCACTTCTTAAGGACCTAATGAATGGACAACAAGTAACATACGAAAAATATTTTCACCACACAATAAGGGAGGGGGGAGGGATGCAGGAAAATAACATTGCCTTTTTAGGAAAGAAAGGTGTACCTTAAAACGTTAATTTTCAATAGGGAGCATCTTTCTAAACGTTTAGTTCGCCCCACTTTAATAATTAAAATTTTCTACATAAGCAATTGATATTTCCATGATTTATTCTTACTTATCTAAATCTCAAATGTTTATAATTATATTTAAAGTTTAGTAAACGATCTTTTTATGAAGAAAGAAAAAACAGAAAGAATGTCTTTTTCTTTCACAAAAAAATTGAGATGCACACCAAATTTCTGAACTTCACAGAAAATTTTCTAAAAAGTATGCACTACGAATTTTAAATAAACATCACATAGATAGGGAAACACTTCCCCCCCCCCCGGCCATACACACAATACATCCCTATATATATTTCATTTAAAGTGGACCAGTTACGATTAAATTTTGCGGAACCATACGATACTGAGACATCATGCGAAAAAAAAACAAACTATGGTAAAACGATATTTAAAATTTTGTTTAATGATTAGCATAGAAAGTAACATAATATTTGTATTTATTATCGTAACTTACGGGGGACTTGAACAAATTTATTTCTATTTTTTAAAAAAGGATTTCCATTCATAACTTAATTTTCAAGCTCCGATTCTTTGGAGTGACAACACTTTAGTTTGTTTATATCGTGCGATCAATCTCATGTTTATACTTAGCGATCTTTTCTTAAGCCTTTCGAATTGAAAGCGTTTTTTACGATTATAAAATAATTTATACAAGATTAATTTCAAATTTTTGGTGTGGCAACACCTTAGTTTGTTTATATCGAGCGATCATTCTCATGTTTGATTGTTGAAGTTATAGCCATTGTTGAAGTATAGCCGATTTTCTCTTATTTTTTTTAATTTTAAGAACAGGTTCTTTAATTTTTTCGGATATTTCAGTAGAAATTTACCCATGAATGCCCTCTTCTTTCTTAGGAGGGCATATCTCAATTTTCAATGGAAAGAGCAGTCTATGTTTAACTTTGGTCTGCGCTGTTTTATATTTATTATAACTGGTATTTTCCAATAAACAAAATTTAAGGACCTTTAGGACATAATTAAAGACTTTGGGGTACTTTCAGTACGATTTGAGAACTGTTAGGATTTTAAATATTATCTATAAAAAAAGGCAAGTACTTCTGGAATTTCGATGATTGTAAAACCTCTCCACAAACCCTTTAAAAAGTCAATACAAATTCTAGTGAAGAAATACTTTGTAGCTAACTTTCCTCTGTAAAAGTCTGCCGATTTACCTAGGATTAAATGATTAAATTTAGCTCACAGAGTTAATTTCGTTTTCACTGTTCTTGTATGTTTCAAAACATATTGAATTAAAAAATATTAACTAATTAACTATAGGAGCAGCACAATTACTCCAGAAAAAATTCTTTAAAGTATTAGAGGAGCGGAAACCAAAGCTATTGATAAACATACGATTTCTTTGAGATCATATTTAAAGTTTTCATTTGCCAGATTTAATATTTATTTACTTTTGCCCTCCTCACGCAAAGTGGAGGGAAATGAGGGAGGACCCCCCCCCCCCCCTCCCTTTTTTTGGTTCGAACCACGAACGAGAGCAACCGTAATCGATACAATCAAATCAAGCCACTGGAAATATTTAGTGAGCCATCTCCTTCACAAAAGCATTATCTTCCCCTCTTCCTCGGGAAAGCAAAGCACCCACAACCAGGTAGAGACCGAGATTACGGTTGTTACGTGTTTAGTAATCGATTGCCGAGGACGCTCTGCTTCGGTTTCCCCCAAGGAGAAGCTCGTGGTAACGATCGAGGGACACACACATCACAGTCAACATTCCATTTTGGAGATTAACATCGGATTGCGCGCTTGCTGCTGCGAGAGGATAGCGTGCTCTCCCCCTCCCTCCGAATTTCGAATTTGAAGCACTTAAAAAAATGCTTACAGCGTGCATCGTCTTGATAAGTTTATGTGCAAACTGTAAGTTAAGAATAAAACTCGTTCAACTCAGTTTTGAAATTAGCCACAAAATCAAATAAGTATATATCAGTAATGAATTTTATTCCTTATTAAAATTATTAAATCACAGATCATATTTAACTGTAAAACATGCTACTGAAAAAAAAAAAAATTAAAACTCATGTAGAGGATGTATTTCTTGTTCGTAACACATACTTTTATTAAAATCTAAAAAGCAGCAAAGCTGAATCTCAAAGAGGGCGATAACATGTAGAGAATAGCCCCCTGTGAGCAGTCTGTGTCTACAGATTTTCAAAAGTGAAATTTTGTGACTTTTTCGTGATTTTTGGGACCGTTTGGAGATACATCGGATATTGAGTCTGCCGGATTTCGGATATCCAAGCCCCCATATGACGTAATGTATCGAATATCAGGCTCTGATGTTTGAAACTTGTAAATTCTATAAATATTTGTAAACACCCCGCAGCTTCCAAATAAATACGTAGTACGTTTATAATTCAAATATTTTCAAAACATTTTAATCAAATGTGCCGGGCCCGGATAACGGGGTATTTCCTACAATCGCCGGATGAGATTCCGGAAAATTAAGAACCTATCAGATACTGAATATCCGATGTCTTCTGGGGAGGACCGGCCTCGCTGGACGGAAAATTTTCGTGACCTATTTGTAATTTTCGCGACTTTTTCGTTACTTTCGTGACCGATTTACAAATTTGTCACTTTTTCGTAACTTTCGTGATCTGTAGACACTCTAGAAGGGGACCATGGTAAACAGAGCGCTGAAAAGCTAAGTAGTCTCGGTAGATTTGGTCGTTATAAAAATATACGCAGCCATATTGGAAGAAAGGGGAAATGTAATAATAACAGAAACGATAACGAATATAAGGTTTTTTGTTTTATAATAAGATTTTCGAGTAATGTTTTCAGCAGGGTCGTGCGGCGCTATGAGGCGAACGCATCAGGCGGCTGAATTATTAGACAACTGCTCAAAACTTGTTTTATAATTATCAACTTTCTAGATAATGTTAAACATCTTATCAAAAAAAAAAAGTTGCATAGCCTCTTGTTTGTTGTACTTTTTTTTTTTTTAAATTAAATCTTCTTAAGGGTGCTTAATAAAGTGTTCCGTCCAAGGCGCGAATCCCACCACGTCACCACAATGTACACGGCGCCGTCACTGGTCTATGTACCAAATAAATAGTGTTCTAATATCTTAAAATACCAAGTTCTGACATCATCAGTTAGTAATAAGTTTGCGTTTTTATTTATTTTGAAAATTGAAATAGTGTCATTTTTGTTGCCATGCTGCTAGAGAAATAAATTGCCAGTTCAGTAAACTCTAGCTTAATTTAGAAGTAAAACATGCTAGCCGGCTGGGTACATTCTACTTTTAGGGATTGCAGTTTGCGGCTGAACAGACAGAGATATTTCTGATCTTACTTATCAAAGTATTTTCAGTACCGCCGGGGGAAGGCCGTAGTAGCCTAGTGGTTAGAATGTCGGACTTCCAATCGGAAAGTTGCGTGTTCGATACCAGCTGAAGACCCACCATGTACACTTGGGGATACGTGCATGTAAAATCCGTGGACTCCACTACCTCGCGGTGGTGTCGGGTAGGGCATTCCTAAGGCCTAGTGCCAACAGGGAAAGAGGTTGGAGGAGAAAAGTACGGCCTGGGGCAAGAAGTACAAGAGTTAAATTGTAGAGGAGCTTTATTTTCTGGTTCTATAAAGCGCTGATAAATGTTTAAAACATCTTTCTCAATTAATTTAAAACCCATTGAGTGCTGTTAATACTTTCCTAAAACCTTGAAGTCAGGAAGAGTAGATAAGTTGAACCTTTACTAGAGGTAAGGTAATTACAGTTAAAACAATAGGATTAGCAAAAAACACAACAATTTACAATCTAAATACAGTGTAGTTGTTTAACAAGATACTTTATTTGAAAGAAATTCAGTCAAACGCTAAAATGCAATAATAGCTAGAAATTTGTCAGATTAGTCATTGGATAAGACTAAATAAAATTACTATTACAATTATTTCCTCCATCTCATTTAATCTCATGCCCAAAAAGTGGAGATAGTAGGAAGAATAAATAACAGCGGAGACAGGTTTAGTTTCGGAATCTTGTAAACAATCCTTGAGAGATGTTGGCAGTGAAGAACCATTCATCTGCAAACAAATCCAATCCTGAACAAAAGATCGGAGACTGGACGATTCAAGAAGAGCCCCAACGCTGCCCATTGTTCGGTCCGAAATCTGTTGCATATGATTATGATTTAAGTAGTCACGAGGACAATTTTTTTAAGACTTATTTTCTGTGCGCGGGCGACACAAAGGAAACCACAGTAGACGAATGACCTGCCTTACGCCGCTTCCAAAGCGGAGGACATTCTTGCATACACCTGCTTCTACCTTTATAGCATTATTCATACAATCTTAACATAGCTCCATAGTCCATACAACATCACTAATACGGTTGGAAACAAGTATTTCGAATAAATAAGTTTTAAACAAAGAAAATGCTCAAAATCAGGAACACTTATTCTGCTGGCATTTGGAAGCAAAAAGTACGCGCTACTACTTGCCGCTCTTTCAGGAAAGCCGCGACTAACACTTGCGAATGACACTCTACTCGGAAATATGCCGAGGAGGACACTTTCCGAAATATTTTAGGAACGCATTTGTTGCCTTTCATTCATTTTGGCACATTCTATTTCTAATCTGAATCTTCGGCACAAAAAGAGGCCTGTTTCAATGAAATCAAACCTAATGCGAGCGTAAAATCTAAGGTTTCGACTCTATTAAAATCAGACAGAAGTAAATATTATGAAAAAAGAAGACTGTTAGAAATCAACAAAGTTGAAAACTTGAATCATCGTAACATTTAAACTACATGTTATTGTAATTTTAACCATTAAGTTGTATTATCTCTTTTCTTTTCTTTTTTTAACTGCTTCTAAATAAATCAACATTTGGGAGAAATTTTACAACCTCATAACATATTTATTTTGTTTTACTGGCATTCTCACCATGAAAAGAAAATTTTCTTACATGTAGTCAATCGAAATTGCTTATAACAGTCCTTTTTAAGTTTAGCTGAATTCAGCAATAGGTGCAAAACATAAGAAAATAAATAAATAAATAAAAGTAATGATTAATAATATAAATAGTACTAATACCACTACTACTATCTAATATCACTACTACTATTACTACTAATAGTAGTAGTGGTATTAGTACAATCTTAAAAGGAAATTTAATCTGTGCTCATTCGAAAAGCATTACAACGCAATAGGTCGTTGTAACGCAGGGTTGTTATAAAGCGAGTCGACAGAACTTTATCATTTCGTTATCCCTTATTCCTAGTGCCTGCCTATTCCACTTATGATAGAATTTCTACATATTTTTTAAAGGCGTGGGAATTAATAGAAAACTAATAAAGAAGATAAACGTTTTTTGTCGGCATAGCTAACCATTAACGAAATTAAAATAAAGAAAACAAATGTTGAATATGTTTTCCGGAACAGCAGCAGGAGGAGAAGATAAAAAATATATTTTGAAAAATCTTTATTTTACGCTCAGTTTATGTAACGCTTCTTCCTCCGGGTAAACTGCTCATAAGCCGGAGGCCTTCTAGGGATGGAAAAACAGCTGCTGTGAGTTGCATGAGAAATTCCAAATTCATCAAAAAAATTAATAAAACCGGTTTTCCCTTTTCCTGGAAAAATTATGAAGCTGTTTGTTTTCTTTGTATGCTTCAAGAATAAATTGACTGGAACCAAAAGTTTCAGATGCTACATTTTATACATTGCAACAACGTTAAAGCAAGATTTTTCGAAAAATAAGATCGCGTGCGTTATTTTTGTTAATAATGAGATGTCCTTGAAAGAATGTTCCTTAACATTAAATCAGGGTACAAATAAACCTGCAAAGGTAAAAATATTTCAAGCACATTTGTTTGATTGTTACGACAAATTTACGGATTAATTCAATTAGGGATCATTCATAAATGATGTCACGCTTCGGGAGGGGGGGGGGGTTGTGAAATTGTGACAAAGTGAGACAAGAGGAGGGATAACAAGGTGTGACATCCCTGCTTATGCAACATAGCGTGACATGTGACAAAGGGGGGAGGGGAGTCAAATATGTGGGAAAAAAGCGTGACGTCATTTATGAACGGTCCCTTATTGTAAGTTTTATAATGCAAAAACCGTAGTAGTCACTAAAGTTAATGTCTTCCCTTAGTTTTCAATTTTGCAATTTGTTAAATTGCTTTATGATTTCCCTTTTAATATGCCACAGTAAGAGATATTATCTGATAATTATACCATCTCATAACTACAGTAAAACCTGTAAAGTTGACCCCCTTTGTAAGTTGACACCTGTCTAAGTTAATCATTTTTGTCAGGAACGGAATAAGCCTTTCCCCCTCTACCTCACCTTCTATAAGTTGACCACCTGTCTAAGTTGACCACTAAAGTGCTGCTCCACAAGTGGTCAACTTACACAGGTTTCACTGTATATGGAATTTTGTACAAGTCAATTATTTCCTTTAATTATTGTACATTTAATAACACAACCGTTAATGATGAAAAACTCTTTTTTTTTTAAAGGCACTATACATATCTACTTCCTTAAAACAACGCCACAACACGATATTTCCCTTACAGGTGGAAAAGTGAGAAATTGAAGTCAGTTCCAAAGCTAATTAAACAAATTTAAGAAAGTAAAGACTGATGACATTTGGGAAGCACTGCTCAAGAGAAAAGGAAATCTTGTCCAATGTTTTAACTTTAAATGTCTGTAGTACTGGCACAATAGTTTAACATATTTGCTGCAACATTTTTTACGTAAAATTAAATATGTAACGATGCATAAATTACTCATTTTGGATTCAAGAAAAAATAAATATAAATAAAAGCACCAGAAGTAGACTAACCCTTCAGCCCTGTTTAGATAAAAAGTTGCTGCTAAAAAAAGTATCAAAAATTTACGATACAATTCAGTAGTTAATTCCCAACAGCGATGTAGCATAATGTAGCAAAAGTTATGACTAATATTTGCTCAGATATCCAAAAACAAATACATCTACATTGCAAACGTATGAATTCCACAAAGGCATATAAAACTAGCCAGTAAAAATTTTAAAACGTAAAGGTCAACCGAAATGAGGTACGCATATAAAAACTTCTCCTAGAGCTTTGTCAAGATAAAGAAAAACAAAACAATTAATAAACCATTGAAATAGACGTGATATGTAATAGAATCATTTATAAAATCGATGTAAAATTTTTCTTTTTTTTTCTAATTTGCTATACTAACTATGAAAGTAAGAGGTGCACAATAAAAGAACAGCGCTATTTTTTCAAATGAATAATTCTGGTTAGTTTAAAAATTAGCAAAAAGAATTAAAGAAAAAAGGAAGGAAAGTCAAATATCAATGAAAATAAAACCGAAATTTTAACTATTACTCTCAATTTTAACTATAGATATTAAATCAGGAGATGCTGCAGATATTATTGCATTGTGGAGTTACAATCTAAGAATATAAATTTATCCAGAATTAGTTTAAAGAGTTTAAAACTCACAACATAAATATTGAATTAAAAAAAAACTATTAATATCACATCGACCGAGGAGGGGGGGGGGATTATTAACAAGGGGTTTTTTTTTCAATGCTAGTAAGAAAAGGATAGGGGGGGGGGAGTCCTTCTTAATTTTGTTAACAATTTTTTTTTTTGTCAAATCTAGATTCCAAAAGCGTACCAAAAAAAAAAACTTCAACACGGCTTAAAAAGAAAAAGTACAAAAATCTTAGGTGTTACAGATACATAAACTGTATATCACTTGTGAAACTGGAATACTTTTAATGCGGGAATGGTTCCTTACATGCCCATTATATTACCCTATTAGAACTGGTAATGGGATTTAAAACCAAAAGTTCCGCAGGGGGATGAAACACCAAAACAGCGCACTTGATATACATACATATATGTTAATGGTGATAGTATTCTATAAAATGGGTAGCTGTTCTGTGGAATGCCAGCTTTTCATACACTGCCAGTAATGCAATGAATATTGAATAATGCTTTACCTGAACAGAAAATCGAGCTGAGTTAGTTAATCACCTTTTGGCAACAACCAGCCTTAATCTTGGTTTGTTTTGAGAATTTAAAACTTTTGCTGCACAGACCAAATGATTCTAACTGGCATTATAATCAAGATTTTGAAATGGAACCGAAACGAATTTTTGTCGGAAAAAGTCGGCTACACTGTCTGCTTTGTTCATTTAACACAAATTCTTTATTCATTGAAGTTAGTCAGTAAAGTAATACCCCCCCCCCCCTGAAGTATACGTTACTAATATCGTCCAGTACCAGTGTTGTACGAGCGCGCTAAGATTATTTTAGTGATCCCAAAAGAATCATGATGTGATACTCGCAGGTAGGCAAACGGAAGAGACTCATTCAATTAAAAATTCAATTCAACAAATGGCAGTTCTCAAAAAATCATTCGAAATTCCTCTCGTTCTTCTTGTACTTCATCAAGAGGAACTGTGAAAATAATAATAATTTTGCTCTCCCACTCACAAAATAAATAAGAAAGCCATTCTCTCTCACAATGGCTCTTGTAACACAAGTATAAATGAAGAATCACATGACTTACATTGTCTATATAAAATGAGATTTCGTACATAGAGTGGGACAAACTCTGAATTTCTATGGAAACACATATCCAGCTATTTCATGCCTGAAGTATTGAATGTACTACCTCAATTATCAACACCGTACATCAATGGACAAGATTTTCTTGCTTAATAAGGATCGGATGCACAAATAAAAATCGTCTTCCTTTTGTGAAGTTTTAAATTGGCATACTAGACACTTAATCAGACCCCGAATCTACTAATTATGTTCTCAGAAGAAAAGAAGAAAAAATAGATTTAGATTTTATACTAAAATTCAGGCAGAAAATTATTTTTTTAAAAATATAATTTAATATGATAATTTTAAAAATACGTACATTAACAAATTTATTCAACGTCACTTTTCAAGTAGTTTCTTTACGCGAAGTAAAAGATAGTCCATGAGATCTACGAGTATAACAACGACGATTTTGCTCTTACTGCAAATTCGAGTTTTATTTGTTGTCTTCACGACATTTGCAACCGGCGAGAAGAGAAATTTTTATAACTTAAAATTAGATGTATTGTATGAAGCAATATCTTTGAACGATAGTACAGTGAAACTTAATAACAGAGTACTTGAGATTGAAGGATATCCGTGTCGAAGACCACGTGTTATTAGGAAGAACTAGAAAGAACTAGCGAAGGGTCACTCGGCAAAAATATACGATGATGGAAAAGGGAGATATACTCGTTTATTGTTTTCGTTTAAATATTTTGTTCATTATTATTAATTATTATTTTACTCCTTTATAATGCTAAAATAACTGGAATGAGCCCAGTAGCACTCGTTTGTTCATAGAAATCAATAAGTAAATAAATAAATCTACAAATAATCAGGTAACTCAATGTATATAGGAAAAATTACCAATTCCATGGGGAAAAGGGAACCACAACCCTCTAAATGATTCTCTTTAAGCATAGGGTTATCAAGAAGGGCCTGGTTTATACAGCAAGAGTTAGTTAGGCTGGGCTGGCGCCCAGCAAACATATCTCGGAGCGGTAATGAGCATTCGTCGGACTTCACTTCCCCGTGCCCGAGGAAGGGCAACCCTAAGATCACGTGTTAACAGGAGTAGAGAACTCCATAGGGAAAAGTTAACTGGGTAGGCAAAAATCCAAGGTAACACTGATCGCCGATATGATAAGGAGATGTCAATAGAGAAACTTTATTTTTCTTTCATTGGAGACGATTCCCTTATCCCCCACCCCCTCCCAAAATTGCAAAAGTACTACATAAATTGATATTTGGCCTTAAACCTGCTTGCCAATTATTTTTCAAGGGAAAAGGAAGAGAGGCTTTTCATAAATAAAATTCACACAATATATATTGAGGTGGATGAGTTCGCTTGTCGGGTGTGGGAACGACGACTATGGAAATGGAAAGTATTGCTTCCCAAAAATTTCTCCACTTCATGAAATGTGTACAGAAATTTTCCTTATGTGTGCAGAAAATATGAAATTTAAAAAAAGGAATAATTGTCTGATACTGAACATGTTAACTAATTAGCTTGCAAATTAACTTCACAAGTGATGGATACTGAGCGCAGGTGATATTATAAAATGTTTTCCTTCGCCAGAAAAACTCTGCCCTGGATCTGCATATAAGGTAGAATGTGTACCACCTTTTCATAATGAATCAAAGAGTGCAACACACGATTTGTACTACGTCCCAAGTCAGAATTCCCATTCCCGAAAATGAAAACAAAGCGAATACTTACACAAATCTCCTTCGCTTGCTGTGGGGGGAGGGCGATCCAGGTAATTGCGTGGCGGGAGCCGCCGCGACCCCCGCCATGCCCCCCACGCCAGGCATGGCCCCCACCGAGGGGGCTATATACGATGCTGGAGGCGTGTAATGCGGGGGTCCCGCGTATGTAAACATCTTCGAACCCTTACGTCCAGCGTGTCAGCATAGTCCACGCGTGATGCACACACAGCCACACAGCACACATACACAGAGAAACGTATCCAAAGCGCAGCTTCACTCTCCGATCAAATCCGAATAACTGCGAGCGGGAGCGAAGGCGGCCACAGCCGCGACACGGCACCTGATTTCAGCCAGGGACCGGTTGCTAAGTGAGAAAGGAGCATTTCGTCCTGGCTTCTGAATCGATGAACAACGCGAAAACAAAAATGAACAAAGAACAATTATTAGCCGACACGGGGATGACGAGCTTGCTGCCTCAGAGAGACCAACTTCACCGGGGGTACCTTTGGCTTACGAGGGGGGCAATGAACCCCTTGGGTAACATAGCTGATGCTCATTTTGTGGCATTTTTCTGGCTTTTTCAATGATTTATGCAAGGGATTAGCTATATTGATACTATGAGTGAAATTTATATTTATATACGATATAAATACATTAGTCATTTTTTTTAAATTTTAACCTTCATGTGCCCCCTCCCTCCTCCCCAGTTGCTCCGTTGACCCCTTGGGATTTTGATGTTAAAGTCGGCGCCTCTGTGCTGTCTCCTTGCCCCTTTTAAAGAGCTTCATTAGTAATTTACAATTTGGTTGAAAAAATCTTACGGATCATTCATAAATGATGTCACGTATCGAGGGGGGGGGGGGGGTTCGTGAAATTGTGACGAGGGAGGGGATAAAAAGAAGTGTGACGTTATGCTTATGCAACATAGCGTGACATGTGACAAAGGGGGTACGTTGAAGTGTAACATTTTGTGACAAAGGGGGAGGGGGAAAATAATATGGAAAAAAAGCGTGCCATCATTTATGAACGTATGTAGTGTTTATGGAATACCTAGTTATCGTTATTATTTAGCCTTCGTTTAAATTTATTCCTACCAATTTTTGATAGTATAAAATTTGTATTGATACAAAATAATATTTAGAATTGTTCTTAAATATACATATTTAAAAATAATAGAAGTAGCATAAATACAAAACAATAACAACAATACAAACCCGTTAAGATTCTAATAATACGGCCTTTTGCGAAACAAATTAACTGCAGCGCAAAACTTAGCGTTTCATGCCAAAAAACGTTCCCTGCCTCTGAGTTAGCATATCATCATAATCACAGCCAGGCCTGATTATCACACAAGCCTCTGGGCTTAAAATTTTTACGAGCCCCCATCATTTTTTTTTCACCACAGATTGAAAATGACTTTTGGCAAGCGCATATGTAGGATTTATTAAATATTATCAATAATTTAATACGTAACTGTTGTTATTTCATCACATACTATAGCTAATTACTTTTTTTAAATCGCTTACTTTTTTTAGATTATATTCATGATACTTGACACATGCCGCTATTTTTGTATTTCAATCGTTGGGAAAGTAACTAGCAGGTCTTCGGAAGTCCTATCAATGGCGCAACCAGAATTTTCTCCCCCTGCGTTGTGCATAACGGTCCTTACCAGTATATATGTACTAAGAATGGCAATATGGATTACAACCAAGGATTTGGGAGGGTTACTCTCCCCCTGTCGGGTTGCGCTCCATCGCCGACAGAACACGCGAGTTCTTTTTGTTTGCATGTGAAAAATGCCTGTTTGGAAAAATTTTAGTACTTTATTAGTAATTTGACTCTTATTAAATTCTGTCAAGACTTTTTTAAAATCGTGTTAAAATTTTCAAAAAAAAAAAAAAAAATACAATTTAAAAATTTAACAAGTGTGAGAAGAAAGAAGTTATGTGAAACAACATTAACAAATTGCGTACTTACTCTTTACTAAACTTTTAGGGAATGATGAAGCATATTTAGGTACGTAAATAAACTAAAATAGAGTATACCGTGTTGTAGACAAGGGAATGGGTCAAGACCCCTTACTTTGAATATAAAAAGTTACCATTTAAGACAATTCACCCCACTAAATTTTAAAAAGAGTATGCCATAAGCTTTTCCCTATCACTTCTGGAGGAGGCACCAGGAAATTAAAAGTGGTTTTCATAACAAAGTTTTTACGCATAATAGGTTCTCTTAAAACCAATCTACTTTAAAGTGCAAAAATTATTTGACGTGTTAATTACAAAGGTTTTTTTTTTTTTCCTTTGGGAGGGGGCACAGGCTTCCCCTGTGCCCCTACAATTCACCAGTGGCCGCTAATGTTTCTTGTTACACCTTTCGAGTACGAAACGAAAAAAAAAAAAACACATAGGAACCACAACTAATGTCCGCCTTTTAATACTTTTTCTAAATGAAGACAAGAAATAAAAAAATGGCACTAATGGAATAGAATCAGGAATGATATCCTCCTACAATTTTTGCTTTACTCCCCATCACCGTCACGGTCTCTCACCTGTTCGCCCCGCCTCCCGCGACAAGCCAACAACCAATAAGGCGTGCTCGCTGGCAGATTAGGGCGGGATTACGGATAGCACAGGTAGGAAAAGAACAAGAAAGGCCAAGGACGTAGTTTCTTTCTCTCTTTTTATTTTTCGGAAATGAAAGAGAGAGGTCTTGAATTTTGCGCTAGTTAGATTACAGTGAACAAATGTACCATAATTCTCACATCATAAAAGAGTACCAAGCCAGTTGTAAAACCACTGTCAAGATCTAGTGATCCAACACTGAACTGATGTGCATTTTGTAGTTGAGACCCGTTTTCTCTATTTGTAAAAAACTTTTAGACGGAAAAAGATTTTTCTAAAAAAAAAAAAAAAAAAAAACTTTCACTTCTCTATGTGTGAATACAACCAAAGTTTTTCAAGGGCTTTCATGCTTTGAAATTTTACGTTCCCGAATTCTTGAAATACAGCTAAAGTAAAAGCTCTCAATTGTAAACAATTACTTCGAACCGACTATCAAAAATAAATAAATAAATAAATAAATAAAAACGTGGTTACGCATTCAAAATTTGTGTCTTAACCCTTTTTTTTATTTTATTAAATGTACAAACATAGCAGTAACCCTTTCCTATTTCATCATCAGAAAATGTATAAATATAAAATGAATCTTAGAAATAAAATTCCCAAACTCATTCAGACTTGACAGCTTTTTTGCATCACAGTAGGGCATTTAATTGTCATTTTTAAAAAGATTCTCCAAGCCTTAAAACATATTTTAATGGCAAATAATAGTCTATGTAAAGGGCGTATCTAAAGAGGAACTGTCCCCTTCCGAAATAAATTCAAAACCCGGAGCGTGATTAGCCTTGGTGAAGCCTATGGCTGTCAAACATGAATATAATTGAAATTCATATGTAATACATATATCATACGACGGGAGCGCCATAAGTTTGCTTGGACATAGATGTCTCCAGCAACGTTTCTCGAAACAAATTCATACAGAGCAGATTATTAGTTTTCCAACCTCCTTTTAAAATATTTTACAGTTTTTTAGAGCAGAAGATTATAAACAGTAAGTTTAACCAAACAGAATAGAATTACGGGGTTGCACAAGTTCATAAAGCATTATCCTGAACCGTTTGTCAGAAAATAAGAAGGGTTTTCATTTTCTATTAACAAAGCCATGGGAATGAAAGAAGAAGAGTTTTTTTTTTCTTTTTTCAAGTAATTAATTATTTTGTGCAAAAAGTACAACCTTCCGGAATTTCCTTCAAAAATTTACAGTAGTTGAACTTGAGCTTTATTAGATAAATTTATTTAATTTTTTTTTTTTTTTTACATTCTAAGCAATGTTATTGCAACACGAGGTGGAACAAGATGTTCATCAATAATTTTTTAGCACACTTTTTAAGCTTATCACTTACTTACAAAAAGAGTCTGTTTACTCGAAGTTAAATGACTCTGGATATCTCGAAAGAGATCTAACTCATTAAGACAATAACATTTGAGAAAAGCTCGTGACATAGAAAAAAATACGTACTATTTTTACTGGAAGAGTATCGTTACATCTGCGGATATCAAAAATAATAACAAAACAACAAAATCCGTTTTTTGGATAAACAAATTTATGCATATGCATACATATATTGTGTGCATGAGTTCTTTTTTATACTAATTCATTTTATTAAAAAACATGTGTACTATCTTGGGGAAAAGCCCGAATTTGACAAAAGGAAGTATTAAATGCGACTATTGCTTGAGGCAATAGATATTTTTAGGAGGTTCATATGAATCTCCTCTTCCCTAGTAGCGCCCCGATACCTAAATACAACAATAATAATAAGGGGGGAGAAGGTGAAGGAAAAGGTCTCCATATAAAAAGAGAAAATCGCAATTTAAAAACATACGAGGAAGAAACTAATTTAGAGCTAGTTAAATAACGATTTTAACCTCATATCCAAAATAATAACAATAATCATTATAATAATAAATAAATGAATAAATAAATTTTTGTCATTTACGTAGATTGAAAAAATAAACCTAGTAACATTTTAAACTCGGCAATAGAATAATATAACAAAAAAAAAAAAAAAACTGGAAACAATTATTCGTCTGCGGCACAACAAAGAATGAAAAAACTTTAGCTCAACAAAGTAATCCGATAAATTACGAACAGTATTTTAAGAATTATTATTGTTTTATAAAACAGTATAATATTTAATGCGATTCTCATTCCGCAAGGCTGTTCAACGGATTACGTGGATCGAAAGATCACCGATTGCCTGAAAATAATCGATTGCAACGATCCGTTAACGATTACTCCAATTCCAACCTTCCCTTACAGTTACATCCATTACTATCCATACCATAATTACTAAAACTTTTGGAAATTTACCAAAGTCATCAAATTAATAAATTTTTCACAGCCACGGAAGTTCCCAGTAGAAATTCATAATGAACCAACAAAGAAGGAAACTGCGAGGTTGAAAATTTATCGCAGTACCTCTCAACTTAACCAACGTGATGAGCACGCCAAGAGTTTCAAGCTCAAATCAGAAAATCTGAATCCCACCTCTCTTGAACCCAGTCAGCAGTTCAACGAGCCAAGAGTCAGCAACTTCCTTGAGCCTGCACTTTCTGTCGGGTTTCATGGGAGCGCAAGAAGCTGACCGTGCTGACCAATCTTTTTCTTGCTGGCAATCGAGCATTCACCCTACCAATTGACACCCTGTAGACTTGTTTCTCCGGAAAAAAGCGAGGGTGGAGGATAATACAGCAGCCGTGTTCGTTCTACTTAAAATTCGTTGAAACCTTGAGGTGTGTACGGAGCAGCTCTCGGAGTATCAGAAAAATTGCTAAAAAAATTCTAGCTTGAATGTGAAATCAGCATGATAAAACTAAATTTTTTCGAAGCCCAAAAGCCCATACATGAGATTCAGTCGGTGCGAACCGATTCTTAAATATTTCAAAATAAAAGCGTAGGGAGCAGGTGAAATATCCGTTACAAAATTTTGTAGCACATTTACACGCAGAGAGAGTTAATATGAGCATGGCAAAAATAATGACTAAATTTAGTTATAAAATAGCAATCAATTAATTTTATTTATTTATTTACACCATGAAGCATCAGAACATCGGGATTCCGAAACGCATTCATATATATTTTTTAATGTGTGTGTGGGGGGGGGGGGGAGGCTCATTGTCAAGTTTCGCGAGTAAGGATACAGGTCATGAATTTTGGAGGGATTGACCTCCCCCCCCCCCCTTCTTGGTTGCGCTTTTGTTACGATGTAAAGCTGGCGGCGAATCGAATACAATTACCCGTTAACTTTTTAGATGAGGGTTTTACGTTATTAACTATGGGATCATTCATAAATGATGTCACGCTTCGAGGGGGGGGGGGGTTTCGTGAAATTGTGACAAAGTGTGAAAGGGGAGGGGAGGGGTAACAAGAAGTGTGACATCGTACGTTATGCAACATAGCGTGACGCGTGACAAAGGGGGGAGGGGGGGTCCGCTGAAGTGTGACATATTGTGACAAAGGGGGGAGGGGGGTCAAATATATGGGGAAAAAGTGTGACGTCATTTATGAACAGTCCCTATACTTAAAAATCGAGCTTTTCATAATCGAAATTTCATTAACTTCTCGTTATATGACACAGTAATTGGGTTACATCACATTGTCGAAACGAAAGTATTGTACGCAACTATCGATTTTTTCTCCCTCTTTGTCTGTTTTTGGTTTTCCAGTGTCAGAAGTGGCAATGCATGACGAGTGGATTACTAATCATAAAATTAATCGATTGGACAAATTCGCATTTTGAGAATCTAGTATACTAGTACAAATAAGGGACCGTTCATAAACGTCACACTTTTTTCCCATATATTTGACCCCCCCCCCCGTCACAAAATGTCACACTTCACCATACCCCCTCCCCCCTTTGTTACACGTCACGCTATGTTGCATAAGCATGATGTCACAATTCTTACCCCCTCCCCTCCCCTTGTCACAATTTCACGAACCCGGCTCCCCCCTCGAGGAGTGACATCATTTATGAATGATCCCTAAATGCATGTTCAACTGTTTTCCCGCATCCTATTAAACGTTCTTTCATTGTGGGGTTTTGGAGGATTAATTCGGCTTGTGGTGGTTAGTATTTAACTGCGACATAAAAAGCCTGCTGTCCTTCATGCATAAAAAGATCCTTTCATCCGACAACACAATTTCACTGCGAACATAAATAATACGAATCTCGCGATAAGACTCGGAAAACTGACAGCTGTTCCTCCATTCGGGCACTTCTCTTTTTTATGCTGATTGGCAACAGGCACGACCTCAGGAGACAAACAATGCCGCTATTCGGGAATTAGTCATAATAATGGATATTAAAACTTGTAATTTCAAGTTCCATTTCCAATTATTATGGCAAACTTCAATTACCAATTCATGCCATATGTGTTCTTGTTCTAAAAAAAGATATGTTAAGTAAATGTTTAGGCCAGGGATCGGCAAAGCGTGGCTCGCGAATCACAAGTGGCTTTTTGGCAATTTGAATGCGACTCGAATTCAGAATTAGGGAAAAGAAAAAAGCTCTTTGCTTTGAAAAATACATTCAAGATTCTATCAAAAATTAACAAAATAAAGATGAGATTAACTTCAGTACAAGATCTTACTGATTAGAGTTTGGATTCATGTTTAAATTAAAAACAAATTACTCGTGTAAAATTATAAAACTTTTAGTAGCTTCAAATCCTTGTTTTCATTTAATTAACATGTTTACTATTTGCAGGAGAGTTATTTATGAATACATTTTTTACATAAATGTATGCATAACAGTGCATTCATTATTCAATGAATTATATTAAAATATTTATTAAAGTGTAATTATAGCTCTTTCAAAATTTTTCTGACTCCTTAACCGATGAAATTTTTTGGCTCTTCAACATCTTAAGTTTGCCCACCACTGGTTTAGGCGGAAAAATCCTTTATTAAAAGATCGCTGGCAAAATTCCAATCGCTAAATTTTGTTTTTACAGATTATTAACATTTTTACCCGATTTCAAGCAATATCACTTATTCATTTCGTCTATAAATAATTACACGACACCTTTAAAAAAGAAGTATATCTTCGATTCATTTTAATATTATTTATCGAATAATTGAAAAACAACTATGGCAAGAACAACAATTTATATTTAGCTGTGTTATCAACTGCCATCCAACCCCCTTCCCCGAGCAAGCTTGATGGCGTCAAGCAACCCAACACCTCAATGACTTTTCCCAGATGCCGGATATCCGGCATCCCTGGCCTAACGAATAGGTACCGGATACCCGGCCCTGATGTTTCAAACATGTAAATTCTATACGTATTCTTAAACTCCACACAGCCCATAGCTTGCAAATGCGTACTAAGTTTGAAATTTATATATACAGTGGTACCTCCTTTAAGGGACACCTCCGAAAAAGGGACACCTCTAATTAAGGGACATTTTTTCTGGTCCCAGTCCCTTTGAATAAGGATGGCAATGTATTTACCTCTGAATAAGGGACACTCTATTTAAGGGACATTCTTGGAGAAAAATTTCCAAAATTAAAGTTATATAGATAAGAAAATTTACTGGAAGCTAAAGTTCTTTTTTTTTCTTTTCTAAAAATTAACTTCTGAAAGTTGGCATGAGTCCTAGAAGCGTGAACAAAGAAACAAGTGTATTTTAAAGTACTTGACAAAACCTACTTGTAAAGCCTTTTCCCTCTTTCGTACAGTGGAATGAATACATGCGTGTTCAGCAAAGACCGACAGTACCAACAAGTTTATTTATGCAAGAATTGTAAAAAGTGCACTGATCGTAATTTCTACTGTATTGCCCAAATTACGTACTTTGAAACAAATCCATCTAACAGATGACTTCGAATAAATTTCTGTAAGTTAGAAAACTTTGCCATTACGACATTTATGCTAAAATTTCAGTTTTTCAATGAAAACATTTTAAATTTCAATAATTTCAACTTATATTTTGTATGCATGAGACATTTTCAGTATTTAAGGTTAGATGGTAACACATGTTTATTATTAAAAAGTTGAACCAAGTCAATACACTATATGTATGCATCAATTTATGAACCTCCAAGGAAGGGACACCTCTATTTAAGGGACAAAATTTCCAGTCCCCTTAGTGTCCCTTATTGAGAGGTTTTACTGTATTTTCAAAACACCCCAGTTAATTAAATTTCAAGAATCAAATTTGACATGCCAGATAACAAGATATTTCGTGCAATGACCGAATCAGATCTCACCCCCCCCCCCCCCCTCCCCGACAAATTCAGATTGCGCCATGATTAAGAGTTTCTTCATTTTTCAAATCTCTAAACCTAAAATCATTTTTAAATTTAATAAATGGTTAAAATCATACGCAAAAGAAAATTTAAAAAACAAAATAAATTTTATTAACGCTTTTGCCCGTGTCTGAGACGGGCGAAAGTTGATGGCAAATTTGCACATGCCCATGCCTCACACGGGCAATCTTGTATCTCGCGTTATTTTATTTTTAATGCCCGTCCGAGATCCGTTTACACTTTGTTTGTATAATAATTTTTTATATAACTCTTACCCCATCCCCGCTCTCTAGTCACCCCCTACAACTGAAATTGCCAAAAACAATTTGTACTAAACCTGTATATTCATTTTCTGTCAAAAAAAAAAAAAAAAAACTATCATTTTTTACCAGTTTTTGCGGAAAAAACTTGTGCTTCAAGGGGGTAAAAATGACATCATCGCTTATATTTCGGATGTTTTTCTTAACAACCGGAAATATGTGTATAAAAGTTTCATTTATAAGCAAAATAATTTTTTTCACGTTTTAAAGATAAATGACTGATTGATAAGAATAACCAATCAGATTCACTCTAAAATGATTATTGCACTTTTCCAGTGTTATTAGCAACTTTACAAAGAACCAAGAAAAAGCGGGGGCGGGAGGGTGGGGGTCGCGGAAAGGAACGTTTATTGAACGTATATTATTCTGAGTGGAAATTTATGCTAAGTATCAGTTTTGACAATTCGGGATTTTCAAGAACGCTTTACTTTATATATAAGGTCAGACCTGCTGTTACTGCAAAAAGTCATATACACTACAATGTTGTTTCACCTGAAGAAAGATAAAAGAGAACAAATTCCGAGAGTAAATTTTGATTACATGAATTTTTATTGATATTTATACATACAATTAATAGAGAAAAAATGGATTTACAAAAAAATATTTTTTCTTCTAGCGTTTCATTTTGATTTGTTTTGACTGATTTCTATCTGCATTAACGTAGCTTACATATGACACTTTTGTGACAAATTAAAAACAAGTTTTTAATTTGTAAATTAAAATAAAATGATAAATTTTTTGCTGAATGGAAAAGTTGCAATTTTAAAAGTAAATTGTAAAAACTGTATGTTGAAATTTCCGCATAAATAGTGAACGTAAAAACAGCGAAAAAAAGAAAGCTGTTCAAATTGGAGTCTTCTCTAATGAGTTTGGGGGAAGAAGAAACCGAAGGACACACACATCCTAATCTATTTTTTTTTTAATACGATGCAATAAATATTTTGAAAAAAAAAAAAAAAAAATCTTTGAACTTTTAAAAACAGTTCTCTTTTATTATTACTATGTATTATAATATAATTAGCCTATTTATCTTAATTTACTTTTGTTTTAAGATTTATATTTACGGTTTTTATTTCACTTTTACTTTTTCTCCTTTTTAGAAAAGTAGGCAAATTTTAATGGGCCTGAATATTAAGGAATTTATTTCTTCTTTAAAAAATGTGTTCCCACCTTTACGATGAGACTTTATACATTTTGAACGGAATGGAGGCTACAATTCGAAACTATTTGTAATTAGTCGTAACTTGCGCCCAAGAATTACTGCTTTACAAAGTAGGACTTTTTATTTTTATGTGACAGCAAGACCTGTTATTTAGGGAGGTCAGGAGGTGGCAAGTCCTCCCCCCCCCCCCCAGCTTGAGAAATAATATGAGTGTGGTATTTACATGACATCTAATGCTGCAGTAAATTCCATTCACTTATTGCAGAGGTGGCCGCGAGAGAGAGGAGTCATGGCGCAGATTGCGCTATTAGAAATTTTAAGAGTGGAGGGAGTGATGTAAAATCAATTTAAGCTGCTGTTCTAAATTTCCGTTTCCTTTGCTATATCTTCCATATATTTTTTAAGAATTCATACTTTGATAAATGTTACTCTGATGATACTTTTCTTAGTAATGTTTTGGAAGCGTGGGAGGAGGTCGCCCTCGCTCTCGGAGGGAGGGCACCCCTGATTATTGTTAATAAATTCAATCAGCGTGCTTTCCTATTTTTGGCAAAATAAAAGTGATTTAGAAATATTCAACACCGATTACCGATGACTGCCAATTAATCGGTGCATCCCTACTTTAAACCAAGGGTGCCCCTTCACCCTAAAAGCTATGTAACGCATAAATCTGGCAAACAGCCGAGCAAGCCGCTCCCCCAGGAATATGCTCCTGAAACAACGCCCTCCCCCCCCCCCCCCATCTCAATGGCTCAGGTTGCGCCATGACTTCTAACTACAATGCACAATGCAGTTTTCTTCCAAGTTTACATATTGCTTATCAAGTAATGGGTCTCTCCCTGTCAAATCAACAAGTCTCTCAACTTGACCATCAGCAATTCAACAAAATTTACAGGATCAAATATATCATTGAAAGGATATCAAAAAAAATAAAAATAGTCTTTCAGATTTTTTGAGTCCTCGGTTTTTTGCGTGGCTCCTCTTAAAAACGTCGAAAAACGACAATATGTGAAGTTCAGGTTCCCATCGCAATCCCATACTATACTGAAATTTTTACCATATGTACATTGGGGGGCAAAAAATATCGTTTTTCGTAATTTTGAAAAATACGCTATTATTCAAGGTCAAATAACGGTTTCAGCGACCTTGAAAATTTAATCTCATAAAACCTTGCCGAGTGACATATCATATGAAACCCTATTACAAGAGCTTTATACTGAAACCAAATAAATCAAAAGTGGAGAAAAAAATAGTTTTGTGAGTACCCAAAATTCACTTTTTGTCATTTTTCGACGTTTAGAGAAGAGACCCCACACAAAAAACTGAGGGCTCAAAAAATATTTTTTTGAACAAAGTCATGTGAACCCAATCCTGAGAATTTCATTAGAATAAATTGACATAAGTATGAAAAATGATTCTTTTTTTTTTCGTTCATTTGACGTGAAATGACCCTTTTACGTGTTAAAATACTAGTTGAGTCATTCCATTTCAAATCAGGCAGGCAGGTCTAAAACTTGTCACATGACCCTCACAGATTTTTTTTTTGAAAAAATTACAGTGGTTACAACTAAGGGACATATAAAATATCCCAAAAGGATTTTGCAAAAAAAAAAAAAAAAAATATTTCTCTAGTTAGACTTTTAAAATTTGGGACAAAGTTGGCCGTTTTCAGAAAATCAGCAAAACACTCACTTTTAAAATGGATACTGTTTCAAGAGTTTTTAACCGATCCGAATAATTTTTTTTTTCGATAAATAATGAAGGGATAGTATTTTATTTAGACACCGATTTTAAAAATCTAGTTGGCTTCATTGATAAAGAAAAAAAAGTGTTTTTGAAGTGAAAAAATCGTATTTATACCGAATTTATGATTTTTTTCTTCTTATGAAAGAAATTTATTTTTGACAAAACAGAGGTGGCAATATAAAGTGCTGTTATGGAAGTTTTGTATCAAATTTTATTGTAAGCCTGAGATGTATATCCCCTCAGAATTTGAAGTTTGAAAATGTTCAAAAATTATGATTTTTGAAGTGGGATTACTCAAAAAAGCCATTTTTTTTAAATCTGAAAATCTGCTCATTTGTTTCCCTTAAAGTGCTTAATGAGCTGCTATCAATTATATTGTGTATTTTTGCCCCAGATGTTTTATATGATTTTTCGAAAATGGCCTTTTGTGCGTTTCTCAAAAAAGCCAGAAATTCAAACTCGTTCTGATTTAATCACTTTAATATAAGATTTAATCAATATTTTTAAAGAAATATACTATATTGTTACACAATTACTACAGATAAATTGTACTTAACCTTCTTAGAACTTAAATAGCTCCTTGCACAAAGCGTAGCTACTGTGATTTAATGCATGTTATTCTGTTCAATCCAATTACTAGTTTCAAACTCACACGCTTTACATCAAATACCATGCAACAGCAAATGTAGAACTTATTGTAGGAATACAATTAAAACATTATTGGCTATCCTAAAATACTGCTAGATAGAAAAAAATCCAAATTTTTACATGGGTCGCACGAGCAAACAAGAGGTGGGAAGCAGTTAGAAAACTAACAGCCTCTTAAAATAATATAACTCAATGCATGATTGTTAAATAGGAAATTTTTTTGAACGTGTGAATGAGATATATTGAATGGGGCAAATTACGAATGTATCACCGATGGTTTAGGGACACTATCTAACAATTTGTACACAGATAATCTAGAACAAATATTTCAATACGCAGAAGAATCCGGGGGGGGGGGGGGGCTAGACCAATATAAAGTAATGCTGAAAGTAAGAAATATAACACCATCTGAACCCTCCTAGTCTTTGCATTTTTTTGGTAATAACGAGTAGAAGATGAACTTGAATTCAAGAGCTTGATTCCACTTATTTTGCTTTAACTACATAGCTTCATATGTGTTTGAAACTATGTATATCAGTGCTGTAACATATTTGATGTAATGTGTGTGAGTTTGAAACTAGTAATTGGATTGAGCAGAATAACATGCATTAAATCAGTAGCTACGCTTTGTGCAAGGAGCTATTTAAGTTCTAAGAAGATTAAATACAATTTATCTGTAGTAATTGTGTAACAATATAGTATATTTCTTAATAAATATTGATTAAATCTTATATTAAAGTGATCAAATAAGAACGAGTTTGAATTTCTGACTATTTTGAGAAACGCACAAAAGGCCATTTTTGAAAAATCATATAAAACATCTGGGGCAAAAATACACAATATAATTGATAGCAGCTCATTAAGCACTTTAAGGGCAACAAATGAGCAGATTTTCAGATTTTTAAAAAATGACTTTTTTGAGTAATCCCACTTCAAAAATCGTAATTTTTAAACATTTTCAAACTTCAAATTCTGAGGGGATATACATCTCAGGCTTACAATAAAATTTGATACAAAACTTCCATAACAGCACTTTATATTGCCACCTCTGTTTTGTCAAAAATAAATTTCTTTCATAAGAAGAAAAAAATCATAAATTCGGTATAAATACGATTTTTTCACTTCAAAAACACTTTTTTTTCTTTATCAATGAAGCCAACTAGATTTTTAAAATCGGTGTCTAAATAAAATACCATCCCTTCATTATTTATCGGGAAAAAAAATTATTCGGATCGGTTAAAAACTTTTGAAACACTATCCATTTTAAAAGTGAGTGTTTTGCTGATTTTCTGAAAACGGCCAACTTTGTCCCAAATTTTAAAAGTCTAACTAGAGAAATAATTTTTTTTTTTTTTTTTTGCAAAATCCTTTTGGGATATTTTATATGTCCCTCAGTTGTAACCACTGTAATTTTTTCAAAAAAATCTGTGAGGGTCATGTGACACCCTCTGCCTGATCTGAATGGAATGGCTCAATTATCAAATCGCCACAAGATTGAATCTTTGAAATGTTGCTTAGTGCTGCCATCTGTACGAAGAACTGTAAACAAAGTCGAAATTGAAGATTCAACATTTGTAGGTGTTCGTCTTTTTTGTATGAACTAATTTATTGATCACCAGTGGCGTAGCTAGACCCCAATTTCGGGGGGGGGGGGGGTTCTTCTGGAGGAAGTTTGGTTCCTCTAAAGAACAATTGTAGTCAAACCGATGTACGAGATTTAAGTCAAGCGAACCCCCCCTCCCTCCCTATGAATTAAAAAATTATTAAAATCGGTTCATTTAGTCCAACTTTATGGTTGAAAAAGCACAAAAATTATTAAATTTCCTCCCAAAAACTTTTTTTCTTTTAATTATCGTATACGGTTTCTTGCAAAACGAAAGTAAGGGATCTATGGAAGACCATCCTCGATAGATTTAAAAAAAAAGAATAATTAGAATCGGTTTATGAAATGAGAAGTTATCGATTTACAAACAAACAAACAAACAAAAAACATGCATAGATATCAATTAATAACCATCCTCCTTTTGGAAAGTCGGTTAATAATAAAGACAAATTGCTTTCTAAAAGGAAAAATCTACACTTTTCCCTTCTTAAAAGTTTTAATTTTTACGTGATTTTGTTTTTTGTTTGCGCTCGTTTCTTATTGTAGGGAAAGTATTTAATATGACAATGTTGCGTTGTATAGACTATATACATTTCCGTTCCCCTAAATGCATTCAAATAATGATTAAAACAAAAAAAAAAACGGACCTAACTTGACGAATTTACAGGAATATTTTTTTTGTCACAGAGAACATAGAACTTTCAACTGATAACTTTTTTTCCATTATCATTTTTAGCCTACTTTCCCGTCAAAATTTAAAAAAAATAATAATAAAGCATGAAAGAAGGCTAAATGTGTCGTGAAAATATCGTTAAAAATAAAGAAAAGTTTAAAATAAGTGAAGTAATTAAATAAAGATTGAAAAATAAAAATTTGAAAGTAGTCTTTTGAGGTGGGAAAAACTTGTGTCTATCGGTCTGTCTGCTGTTAACTTTTGAAGGAATTGTCCGATCCGAAATTTTTTTTTTTGCATCAAAAAATCTCGGCATGGACATTTCATTTCTATATTTGACTTTATGATTTGAACAATTTTTCGCTTACTTTTGAATAGTTCAAAAAATCTTAACAATAGCACCTATGGGCAAATTAAGTAAACTCTATCCGATCCAAGTTCCGATGAACAAGTTTATTGGAAGAAGCTCTCAGTGTGAAATTTTTTTTTATTTGAACAATTTTATTCATTTTTTAACAGCTCAAAAAAAAAAAAAAAATTAAGATAACGCCTACGGGGAATTTTCAATCTTATATAAATTATGATATAACAGACGAATTTTCTTGGAACAAGCTTCATCGGAAAGATGTTATGACGTAGAATATGTACAGTTACAAAGTTCAATCAGAACTAAGGGAGCCTATTTTCATATGAAATTTATTCGTCGGGATTTTTAAGGATATTTTTGAATGAATAAATGATAAAATAAATTAACAAGGGAATGAATTGAAAAACAACTAAATGAGTGAATAAATACAATGAGTAAATGAATGACTGAATAAATGAAAGAATGAATGAGTGAGTGAAGGAATACGTATTAACCGCTGAAAAAGGTATTTGAAGTAATTAAGAACTAAAGCTAAATGAGAAAGAGGGATAGCTGGATTATAAGTTTGAAGTTGGTGTATACGAGAAAGTAGGCTCGTATAGTTCTAGACGGAACTTCTTGTTAGATAATGCATTAGTAGTAAAAGCGGCAAAAATAAAATATTACCTTCCGAAGTGTCTAGTGAAACTAATGCTGATTCTGGAGATTGTACTTCCTACTCCTCAGAGGGCATCAGCTTTCTCTTTTTATTACAATTATCATCAATTTTCTCTTTCGGCTTAAAAAAGGTTGTGATAGGTTTTGCTCACCTCATTATTGCCTCTCATTCAATGCACTTCCCTAAATAAATTGGGTTTGAAAAAAATGCGCAAAACCTGATCAGTGCAGACTGACCCACCAATGCATAAGGGGTGCACGCACGAGAGGAAAGTGGGAGGTCTCTGCTCATGGTAAAATATTCATACATTAACCTATAGGCAAAGTAAACAACCATTGGCGGAAAAACCCATTTAAATAAGAATAGTTGATGCTTAAAGAACGTGAGAATTTTTTTATGGCTGCAGTGTTATTTGTTAGGGGAGAGGAGAAATTGAGAATGACATTCATCACTTTACTCTCACTATCTCCTATCTTCGTGTTCAGTGCATCTGTTTCTGTATATCTGTAAAGTAAACGATATCTGTTCGGTTGAGGCGTTATTATTGAATGGTCAGTAGAGAATGGGGTTAAGTTGAAAGTGGAGAGCAATTAACGCAAACCCCCGTGGTGCTTGAAAGCACCTTCTAAAAGGAAGAAGTCATAAAACGGACTTTCTTCCGCTCTGGGCATGAAACCCATGAAACGTAGTGAGGGACAGCTGATAAAATTGTTAAACAGAAGCTTTGAAAGGAGAATTGGGAACAGTCATGGGAAAGATTCTAGTTTAGATAAATTTATCGTTAAAAGTACGGCTTGGTTGCATTTGAAAGCTATTTCCAGCCTCCTTTTTTTATTCTAATAATGGTTTTTTGCTAGTCCTGTGTCCACTTTCATTTTGCTCCAGACTATAGAGACACATCTTATTTAATAGGTCTTCTTATTAATAGGTCTCTTAACTGCAAGAATTGCACTGAACATATTCCAGTTTTGTTCGACTGCGAATCAAAAACTTCCCGAAAATGCTGCCAAACCGAAGATTTTCCAATATCATTTTTCATTCATTTTAGCTCACCAGAATTTATTCTCAACTGGAACATTTGATGATAGTTAAAAAATATATTGTATTCTTTATTTGAAATTAAAAGAAAAATCATTAGAACCAATTGCGATAGCAACAAAAACCTACATTTAATCGATGTAGCACCACATCTATTAACACTTTATAAAATAATTTCGGGGTCGGGAGGGTTCGGTCTTTGACGCCGAACAGTATCACTCGGGCTCGGACTTACAAAAGTGAGCCCAAACTCATCTCTAGTGTATAATAGGGGTTTGTGGTGGAGGTATTTAGGGGAGAAACCCCTAGGAAAGTGGTACGACTACGGCTGCAAGTTTGTCGCTCCGCGAATTCCCTCGATTTTTGAAGCTGTTTCCTAAAATCCGTGATTTTTAAAAAATTCCACGATTTGTGCGAAAATTGTTTAAAATATAAGACATTTTTTTTGTTTTTTACTTACATTTTAATGGCAATTTATACTGTTCTGAAGTTTTAAAATGTATAACAGATTTCCCTAAAATTTATAAAAATTCATCAATAGAAAAATAACTATAAAAGCAGTTATAGATAATCACATTCATGTTTAGAAGAAGTTTTTGATCCTAATCAATACAAATATTTAAATCTTCTTAACGAAGTTGATAGTTCTTCCATTTTTAACAATAACCCTATGATTCGACCCCCCCCCCCCCCCCCCCCCCACAAATGAGTTACACGTTGAAGGAGGGCAATTCAATTTTGGAAATTCAAGAGAAAAAGTTTTCCCGACCTGTGCAAAGTAGCAATTCGATGTTTGTCAGTTCCGTCAGTAGCGCAGATGCTAAACGGTCCTTTTCGACATATAAAAACGTATTAAATCATAGCGAGTACCAAAATTCTGTACATTTAAATAAATACCTAAATATTGCATAAAGTTGAAAGAAATAAAATTGTTCACTTATGTATTTCCTTACTTAAAAAATAAATTTCATTGCAGATATCCTAGATTTTATTACATTATATTGTGTTCTCGTGAGCATTTCACGAAATTTGCCGCGAATTTTGGGCTTTTTTCTGCGACAAATTTGCAACCCTAGGTACGACCCTACAACCCAAAGGTTCGATAATTGTCTTTTTTTTTAGCAGTGTTCTAATCAATTGTTATTTTAAAAATTAAATATTTTTAGAATATTATAAAGCGTAAAGAGAATTAAGGTCTCAAAAAAAGTTTTCAGACACCAACATTTCGGGGGGGGGGGGGGTTGTCCCCAAACCCCTCCCCCCTTATCTACGCCACTGTTGATCACAATCCAATTTAAACCAATTTTTACAAGCAATAGGAGAGCACAGCATAGTTTTGCTTATCTTTTTGAGGCTCCGTTTTGTGGAAAAAACCCAAAAATTTTAAATGTGATCATGAAATTCCTGGGAAAATCTGTAATCCATTCTATCACTTTTATTTTGGAAAAGATGCAGTTACTAAAAATTACTCCACTGGATTTATAGAAAAGCAGCTTTTCTTCAAGTGCATATGGTTAATTCTATATATCTTTTATCATATCTGTTACACCGTTTTTTTCTTTCAGGTACTAAATATTAAAATAATTGAACAAATTCTGGTGTGATCACACACCTGTATGCAATCTTTATAAAAATAGTGGAAAAATTTTAGTCCATGAAATAAATATTTCGAATTATTATGTAAAAACATGCCATGACAGACATAGAAAAATTGGAGATGGTTTTCAAGACTTGTTTTTACACAATAATTAATTCAAAGCTTTATTGCTTGGACAAAAAGATCTATTTCTAAAGTATGCATGAAAATATGTAAGCACACCAAAATTTACTAAGTTATTTTAATATGTAGTACTTTAAACAAAATAAAACAGACGTCTTTCGTCGTATCTGTCTTCTATGAAATTAAGCATGTAAAGATGCGAAGGGCAGTATTCTGCCATGCTAAGTACAAATGTTGCATCCATAGCCAAGCTTAAAATGAGAAATTGATGATTACAGTCATCAGTTAATCATAAGATACAGGATAAGATCAGTTAATCATATGATACGGAGATCCTCAACTAATTAGTTGATGATCTCCATGTGCTTGATTCAGATAGCACCTTTTTAGATTTTGTTTTAAATAATTCTCATTCACATATGACCACAAACATTGTACTTTGGTGAAATAAATGGCAAAGAACCACCTGGAACTGATGACAATAACTCAACTTTCTTAAAATTGTATATACTACTTTTGTGCTCAGCTTGACAGTCTTGAAAGAAGTTTTTAATTAGCTACTAACTGCAAGGATATCATCTAGTTGATCGAAAGAATTTTTCCACTATTTGCAGAAAAATTCTTCAAGTTATGGTTCAATGACTTTTGGTATCCAGTCGAGTCAAAAATAACCAAAATGTGTGTATTAACACAATGTTTCAGATCAGCTTCAGTAAATTTTCATATGTCGAAATTTGTTGATCTCTCGACATGATCAAAGATTTTACTCTTTTAAACAAAAAATGCATATTTGTTACTTCAACTTGTAACAAAGGAAAATGTTATTTCTATTATTTATTTTAAGCTTATTTTTTATGCATTTTTCAGGTGCTTGTTCTTCATGTCTTATAACTTATAGGCAATGAGCTCGAATATAGCAAAGCAGTTAACCATGTCTTCATTGATAAATTACTCAACCCTGGCATTAAATAAAATCTGGCTTGTAAAGTTCTATTTTAAAAAATTATTATCAATAATTATTTATTATGTTTTATTTCTCTCAATGCATAATTATGTACTATGGTATAAGAAATATTAAGCTTTAAAATATCTAACTTTTATTTAAGAATTAATAATAAAACACACAACTGTATTTTCTAGTATTCTATTGGTTCTTGAATTAATATTAGATTTTTAATTAGGTACATGAAAGAAAAAATAGCTAGTAAGATTCAAAGTTTGAAGAACATGTGTAGGAGATTCTACATTTATTTAGGTTTAAATCAAAATAATCTCATTAAAATATAAATAATTCCTTATAATATATGTATACATGTGTGTGTATTTTATTTTTTTTTTCAATCATGAGTTTTATCATATCTGATTTCACTTACTCTAAAAAGTATAATAATATTAAAAACAACAACAAAATGTAAATTTAAAAAGAAATTTTCATACAGAAAAAAAAGTATGACTAAGAAATGAGGCTTTTGATGTTGAATACTTAAAATGAGGATAATTCATATAGGTGTAAGTACATAAAATAATTTGGGTGATGTTTCTTTGAAGTTTGCTAAGTTCAATAAATACTGTTACCTTGTCAGAACAGTAAAAAGCAAAACCCGAATTTGAATACTTAAAACTTCAACACAGATAGTAAAAATTTCAGTCACACTAACACTCAAAGCTATTCACAGTGACAAATATCTAAAATGAGCACAGCACTATTATAGTATTAACAATAAAGCAGGCTATTCTATATTTTATTGAATCAAATATGATCCTCCCAGCAAGAAATCATGCCGGTGGCATAGCGATGGCGGGAAATCGTAATCCTCTATGAAGAACAAAAACTACATATGAAACACCTAGAAATAAAGGGGTGTAAGTGACAAAATTTAAAATTTTGATATAACTAGTGCAAAGTAGAGAAAGCACCGTTCTATATTGTGACCAGAGAAGTTAGTAATAGCTCTAACAGTTGCACCGCCAAAATGTGGTTTAGAAAAAAAAAAACATTAAAGGTCCCAGAAGATCCAAAGTTTGAACGCTTTTTACTCAGAATCGTTTTTTTTGACACTTACACCCTCTTTGCTTCTTATGTAGTACATACATATGTGTATGTGTGCATGTAGGATGTGTTAAAAATAAAAATCCACCTCTTCAAAAGTCAAGCACTCCTAGAAAAAACCTTCTCACTATGCCACCGACTGATGCACTTTCCTTTCATGCCTAAATTTCATATCAATCAGCCTGAAAAGTTCCAGAGAAGGCTACACATATAGAAACATTAATATTTTGTCATTAAATATGCCGCCAACCCTCTTGTGTGATAACTTCCAATAAAAAAATTAGTGAACTCTGTAAAAGTTGCTTCTTTGCCAGTTCAGCATCAATGCAGGGAAAACAACCGCTTTTTCCCACACTATTAGTTTGTCTCAACTTTTTAGTTTGTGTTACATTGACTTCACTTGCTGGCCACAACAAATTTCAATTTTATCTTTATCAACAGTTTCACTGTGACTACTTTTTGATTATACAGTAGAATGTTGATCCATCACTCCAGCATCTGGTTTTCTCCCAACATGTATCGTCTTGATTAACTGTCACCGCGTGAATCATTTTTCTGTTCACTTCCAAAACTACTTACTTTCATTACATGTATAACTACACCATGCTGTAAATTATAAAATATTCACTCTGTTTAAATGCAAGTTATCTCCTTGCCTAAGAGACTGAAGAGGACATTTAATTTTTTGAATATAAATTTCTTTCATAAGAATAGTAGTAATTTTTTCTAATTTCAAGATTACGAAATGATTACATTACAAACATTATAAGGGTTGTGTCAGTCAATGCAGTGTAATATAACAAGATTATAGAAAAAATTATGAACCTTGGAATAAAATACTTGATGGCACAGCTTAAAGTTAATATTTTTTAATAAATTACAATACTGAGAAGAAGAAACAACTGAAGAAGTTTTGTGTATGTGTATGCACATATTAACAGCATCCCCTCCCCCTTTTTCAAAAAAATTCCAAATGATTGTTCCTTTCTGTTCAAAAAGTTGTTACATAAAACTTCTTCTGAAGCACAGATTTTAAAAAAATATTATGTTTTTTCGCAATACGAAAAGTTTACATTTGCAACAGTCAGGGCCGGCCAGAGAGCGGGGCAGCCGCGCCGGGCCCCGCGCTTCTTCAAGGCCCCGCCCGCGCAAAACCTCAAAATCTTAATAAAAGAGAGAGAGGGGGAGAATTTTTATTATTAACATTTCAGCTTTTCAAGTTCCTCTACATGGTTAGATAATAGATCAGATCTTATAAATCAATAAATTTTTCGAATGTGCCTAGATTCTATTGGTAGTAAATAAATGTTTTTAAAACAGGAACAAAAATTTCATTTCCAGTCGGTGTGTTATAAGGTCAATCTTAAGCCGATTGGACCCATTGCTCCCAATAGGAGGCTCCCTCGCTTAAGGCCCCACTGCTTAAATTTTTCGGGGCGAAAAAATAAAACCAATAAATTAAGTAAACACAAAAAATGAAAATTAAACAGCCTTAAAAAACCCTATGTAAGTTTAAGAAGGTTACAAGGCGTCTGTATGAGTACCTCAAAATATCTTTTCATTCAAAAAATACAAGTCGTTTAAAGTGCACATTCTGAAACACTACAAAATGTATGCTTTGATGAATTTGAAAATTGGTGTGTAGCTCCACGGGAGTAACAAGGGGGGGGGGGGGGGTTTGGGGGTTCAAACCCCCCTACTGGGTATTTACTTATTTAGGCACATTTACTCACACAAAAAAATTTCTGGCTACGGCCTTGCAAAGCACATATTTTTTTTTCCTAAGAAAATTAAACACATATGCGTATGATTTTATTTCCTCTTTCTCTGAAGGGTTGTGGTCATGACCAAAGTATACAGCTCATAATAAAGAGGATTTTTCGTCTGGTTATAATCAACTCCCTTATCACCTTGGGGGGGGGGGGGGGGGATTTAGCGAAAGTTGGCTTCAACCACCGTATCACACACAGACAGAGATCTTTTCAATCACTCCAGAGGGTTTTCTTTCCTTCTTGATGTCTTTTTTACCCAAAGGCAGCACTTTGGGAATACAATCGCACAAGTAATAAATTTCGTGGAAAATATTCTCTACTGTGATGGAGTTTTGTTTTCTGATAAACCGGTGTTGTAGGCACTCCAGGGCGCTGGGGTCTGAAAATGAAGGACCCCTAGCCAACAATTGTCCTAATGGGTTAAACCCTCAAGCCAGGAAGGGATGCTCATCAAGAAACTTACAGTTTGTATTTTTTTATGACTTCCTGTCCAAACACCCATTTTGGTAAAATCTTTTTTGTAGATGAGCCGATTGGAAAACTGATGAACTGTATTTGCATTGCATTCCCATTTACAGATGTTCTCTCATCTCTTATATTTTAAATGTTTTTTTTTCTTATTATGGTCCATCACTGATTGCATTACGGCTCTGGAAGTCATCCGTTCAACGTTTCCAGTCTCACTGCTACGGTTTAATGCTGCATTTTAATTTACAATCAAGTATTATTTATGTTTTAGCTAAATTTTTAAGTATTTTCGATACATAATAATGTTTGCCCTCCAGCGATGGACACGTTTGTCATCCAAAAAGAAAAGAAAATTTGATTCAGACTCTTCCACTTCTGAGGTATATTTTGCTACAAATTTAACAAAATTTTTAAAAATTTATTGTGGGGATGAGCATTTTTGTAGGGGAATTTGGATTTTTTTTTCTCTAAAATTCCACTATTCCCCAGTTTTCATATTATGAATGCTTGGACATAGAAGATTGCTTAGCGCTAAATGTTGAATTTTCTATTGCGTTTGATTTTAAAAATAAACTAATAGATCTTGTAATGAATGTTTAATGTTTTTGTAAATCAAGGCCGTATCCACAGGGGAAGAGGGACCCACGGGCCTCCCCATCCCCCAGAAATCTTTTGCAATGTATCATATATTCTTCCCTGAAACTTTGCTTAACATAAGCGCGTCGAAGTCTGGGCCCCCCGAAAAAATATTCTGGATACTGCCTTGGCTCCGGAGCAGGGGGAGCATTAGGGGGAATTAGGAAAGGCAGTGTATGCTTCAAAATCATACCCTTTATATTTACATATATATACTATATAGATATATATGACTAGAAATGATGTTAATATGAATTTTTTATATATATAATAGTTTTTTGATATATATATAGTAGATGTATGTTTAGATCTTTGGTGAAGTTAGAGGAGTGGGTATTTGGGGCTTCTGCAACTTAAATTTTTGTAACTGGTCTTACATCTATAATGCTTAGGCTAACTCTGGAGGCAAGGGTTCGAGGGCTCTCCCCAGGAAACTTTTTGAAATCTTCCGAGCAATGCAATTTCGGGATACTTTGGTGATGTTAGAGGAAACAGAAAGGAGTTTGGTTACTCTCCCCCCCGCAATTTATTTCAAAATAAAGTCTTATATCTTTTAAGTTACTTTTGGTGTCGCTTGTGATTGTGTTCAATGTCCTTTCCCTGAAAGCGTTTCTGAAAGTAAAGTGTCTTAAAAGCGTAATTTCTTTTTTCTTTCTTTTTTTAAAACTTGTGATCTGAATTTTTTGCCAGGGGAGGGGGAAGGAGTTGACTTGCTCCGAGGGGGTAGCTCTCCCCCCCCCCCGGGGGGGAGATGCCTGAAATAAATACGGAGTATATCTTCAGAGACAAGTATTTATGACTAGTAAATTTTCAACTCTTTTACACTTCTTATTGGTGTTTTGTCAGTACATTTTTAAGTTGACCCCACCCCCCCTTTCACCAACCCTAGTTACCCCTATGTGTAGCTCGAAAACCAAGACAATTTCAGTATGAAGGAATTGATGACGAATCTTAGTCTTCTGAAGGTAATTTTCGGATTAAGTTTTTCGTAGTATTAATCGATATTGCTATGACATCTTTCGAGAAGAGATTGAAAAATTTCCATGCCAATGAAGAAACATTTGACTTTCTATGTAGTTCAAATAATATTAAGAATTTATCAAAGATAGAGCTTAAAAATTGTTGTCATATTGCAGGTCAGGCTTTAAAAGATGATATTGAGAGTGAACTTTCTTGACGAACTCATAATTTGCTGCCGAGTTTTGCCAGTCAACTATTCAATATTGGAAACAGCACAGTTCTTATATAAAAATAATTTGTCACAACTGAATCGAATTTTTTTTTCTCTGCAATTAGAGTAATTTTAACACAGCCAATGCCCGTAGCAACAGGTGTGAGATTTTTTTCAAAGTTAAAATTAATAAAAAAATTTTTACGATATACTGTGGGCCACAGTCCCGGTTCTAGTGTAAGGCAAGCATGGGCCCATGTGCCGGGCGGCACTTCTGGGGGGCGGCAAATTCAACTGTGATGCACAAAAAAAAAAAAAAAAAAAAGTAGAAGAAGAAGAAAGAAAGGAACAGAAAAAATATTTGATAAAGAAAATTTAACTTTTGGAAGAGAATTAAAATCCTAGTTCGCCACTCCGATTTTATCATTGATCAGCTATTTTGCTAACGATTAAAACCGATTAATAGACTTATTTATTTGTATAAACTGTATTGGAGGAGGGGGGGTTATGGGGCAATTTTGTAATGTCAAAATTTAAAACTTTAAATTTTAAAAAGTCAAGATTTCCTCGCCTTATAATAGTGAAATGCGTATAAATTATGCTATGATGAAATAATACCCGATAGTTTTCTTTTACATTTTTTGCATTTTTATGATTATTTTTATGAGTAAAAGCGTTTAAATTTAAAAAGTTTTCATTTGTTTTTTTTCTTTTCCCAGTTTTTGAAGTCCCAAAAGCGTCTCCTAAGGCCTCAAAATACACCAGATTGCATATAGTTTTCAAAATTTTCGGACCCCCTTTAAATGCCAGATTACATAACTCTTGTTAATGGGAGCTCTTCATATGGTTCAACCCCCTCCCCTTCCCCAAATGTTGAGCTGAAAGAGCCATGCTGTGGGGACATTAAGGAAAGTTCTATCTGTTTATCAGTAGCCAGAAGTGAAAAATCATAAGAACATAAATAAAATAGACCAGCGCCTAAGAGCTATATGAAATATTAACAATAATTGGATGGACGGGTCGGGGGGGGGGGGGGGGGCATTTTTCAGTTTCGCCCCGCCTCGGAAAATTCCAAGATCCGGTACTGGTGGGCCAAGGAAAGTTGACATCTTTGGCAATCTTAGCGATTGAATCAGAATTTGTAAAGAAGTTAAATTGTGATAAGGGTTGTATATGAATTTGATTTAAGGCATTCAAGAAAGTAATTTTAGTAAAGGTATCTTTGTGCAGTTTTTTTAATAGTTCGTCATTAATCTCTAATAATAAATTTTCCTTATGGAACGTGAATGCTTGTAATCAAATATGTTAAGATGTAAAATACTCAACAGAAATCAATATGTTATACAAAATAAAAATCGAAATTTGTACAAGAAATAAATAAATTTGTGGCTGCTAACTACTATTCCATTGGAACGTTTCAACTTAGTTTAACGCACGAACATATATATATTTATATATATATATATAGGCCCCGCAAATAATTCCGCTCTGGGCCCCGCTTTTGGTTGGGCCGGCCCTGGCAACAGTGGTAAAGATATTGTTTTAATTCTGAAGTATGAGAATGCCTGAATATTTTTTTTACACTGCCAGCAATAAAAAATAAAACAAAAATTGTTTTTATCTAACAAAAATTAGATTTGGAGTGGAAAGTATGTCATGATGTCCATGACAAAATATTTTTGACACTTAATCAATTCATTTATAATCACTCATGGTTCTTGGAATGGAAGAAAGAAAAACATCATTCATTATTAATAAATTAAATGCCGATTTCGAGTTTTAGATAATCAAGTTCAGTATAGGCTTACGGATTAACTAGTCTTACCATCCATATTACTTGTGAAATATACTATCAAACTCAAATGAGAGGCATAACTAAATGTATTTACATAAAAACGAGTTATAGAGACGAATTCTGAATTGTTACAAGAAAGAAGAAAGTTTTGAAGTCACCATAAATATTTTCAACAGAAGTTGGCTCATGAAATATTGGAAAACTTATAATTTTAAAAGTTGTATGTGAAACTAATTTTCTGCAAGTTGGAAAAAATGGTTCTTGCTATGTCTTTATTGCATGATCAAACGCAAGTTCGTGAAAATTAATTTTGACAGTCGATGAAACATCAAATCAAGCTAAAAAGGAAACACTCATAAGAGAAAAGAAAATAAGGCATGCGAAATATGATAAAATTATAAATGCTGTATCATATTTCTAAAAATAACTTATGCTTAGCATTTTAAATGTACTTACTCCTTAATGCCAGGTTTTCTTCGTTTAATCGCTTTATTGGAATCCGTACCTAAAAGAAATTTATATTTTATATTTTTTGAAGACAAATTCAAATTTTAAGGTATGTTTATTTAGAACAACATATCACTATATTGTTAAAATATGTGCGTGTGTTTTTTTAGGTCATCGCCTTGCATATTTTCTAGATATTTTGTTTCATCCACTGTAAAAAATCTAAACTAATTTAGTGTAGACTCCAGGATGAAAGGGCCGCCAGGGGGAACTCTGAAAAGGGAACTATGTTTTCTTCAAAAAGGACACCCTTGAGTCGTGCTTAAAAAATATTTTTTACCCCCCCCCCACCCCACCCCCCTTAAAAAAAATTTAAGCATTGAAAAAGCTTCAAGTTTAGCAAGGTTGCAAACTTCGCATGTGTATCTCAAAATATAGGTTTTCAGGTTTTCATTTTGAAAAATATATAGGTATATATGTATCATTTACGCATGTTTTCATAAGTATTCTGCTGCAAAATTATGAACTACTCAGCAAAGAAAATTTTAAGGTCTTGGTGACATTTCTCCACGACCTCGGTCGTGGAGAGGTGTACCAAAGTTCCAACAAATCGTGACCCCCACCCCCACAAAAGTACTCTCAATGTGGCCCACACAAGTCTTAAGGCTGGCTCTGATTATTATTGACAAGTATCAGGGTTTACACTATGGGAAAATAGAAGGTGGGATTTCCCACCTTGACCAAAATTTTAAGTGGGATTTTTAAAATTTCAGCGCAAACAAATTTTTTTGAGTGGGATTTCAAAAAATATTGCGGCAATCGCGCGGCCTAGTGGCGAACCCTGAGTATTTCAGGTGACAGTGACCTAGGATTTCAAACTTGGCGCCATTTTAAACCACAGTCATAGAGCTTTCAAATTTTTCCTGAATCATTTTGTTTCTAATTCAAACTTTTTTTTTTTTTTTTTTTTTCTTTTTAGAGGAGGGGTGTGGTGGGAACTTTGGAGAAAATAGCTTTTTATTTTGGATCAATATATTTCGTCCTTTTTACCATTAAGAAAGAAATTATATCAGGTGATTAAAAAATGCCGCACAATTATAAGGAAACACTAAAATTAAATCAGATAATTTTTCAGAGGGCAAATGGGAGCAACAATGCTAGTGCAATCTTTACTCCTTTTATTCTTCTGTGGAAAAATGTTATGAGAAGAAAATAATGTGCAAATTGTGCTTGTGTTCAACATCTTATTTAATTTAAATTTTCTTTCTAATAGAGCCATAATTTTCTGTTTAAACAGTATTTTCAGTCGGGGAGGGGGGGGGGGGGGAGAGTCAAAAGTCTTGGAGAGGAATAACTGTATTTAGGCCCAATAAGTGTTTTGCTGTTCACTGTTTAAGAAATAATAAGAAATATTGTGAACCTAAAGCAGATGTTAAAAGATTGCTGCCCGATTTTACGCAGTTCGCTAATTAGCATATGCCCGTTTTCCGCGTGCAAACGAAAAAATACTTGAGATACAAATAATAGTTTTAGCACATATAAACTGGTTAGTATGTAGAGATTAAAATGTTTGAACTGAAAAGAAAAGAAATGCTTATTTGGCTTTGAAAATAGTATTTAACTGTTTTGTCTTATGTATAGATTTTGTGAAATGACGCCGATGACTTTTACTGTTTTATTTTATTTATATATTTTTTTTCAGTGGTGAGGCTAAATGCTAAACCCAGAACAATTACACATCATGGAACCCCAAATTGGCAATCCCAAAAGTTGGAACATTTTCAAAAGAAAAAAAATCTTGATTTCAATAAAAAAATCTGGAAGCCTTTTTTACTGGCTTTTTCTTTTGGATATAAACATTTTAAAAAGAAGAAAAAATTAATTATAATGAACGTGTTTAAATAAAAATGTAGTTTTCATGATCGTGTCCGAAAAAGTTTTCATATTTGAGATCGCAATTTCTGAAAAAGGGTTCGCTTTCGCAATTAAGAGTTCTTATTAATGATTGCTTTAATTCTAAGTTAATATCATTAAATTTTGCTTCTTTCTATTTTTGTGTTTTTATTATATTTATTATTATTGTTATTTAGACTGAGCGCTAAATTTTACGCGATACAGAAAATTCGTAAAATTGAAGTTCGGGCTTTCTTTTATGGTCCCGATAAGCTGATCTTTTATAATTAAAAGTGTTTCTTAATCGGTTAGAGAATTTAAAACCATGTCAGAATTTGATGATATTCTTTTCTTGTATCGTTTAATTAAAGAGGTTTAAAAAAAACAGAAGTCTGGGTTTTTCGATGTTTTGCCGCGAACGTGTCGAAATTTACTTAGTTTTTTGTGCTAAATTTCTCGACTTATAAGTGAGTATCTACTGTATTAGAAAATGCTATTAATGAATGAAATGCTAATGGCCAAATATGAGTTCTGGTGCTATTTACAAAAATTTTTGAATCAGGACCCAAAATCCGGAGAATTTGCCGCTTTTGCTCATTTTTTTTTTTTTTTGAAAAATCGGGAGTTTTTTTTAATTGCCGCACATCATCGGTAGGTAGCGGATTGCAAACTGTCCATCCTAACTAAAAATAGCATAATTTAAGTTGCAGACATTCATAATTGTTTCAGGTAAACACTTTAAAGTAAAAAAAGGCACGTGATGCGTCCCTCTTCCAACCCCAGTTATTCCAAGAAGCTAAAGGAGAGAAAACAATAATGCTCTGGAGTTCTGAGAAAATTATTGGGGACAAATAAAGGTGGGGGCAGGATGCCTGGATTGAAGTTTTCCTACTGCACTTCCCGCTTTGAAGGCCGTTCGGCCTGTCTTCCCATTTCTATGCGCCCTGCGGTCTGCATAGACCGCAGGGCGCATAGAAAAGGGAAGAAAGAGCCCGCTGGGCGCAAAAAAGATTTAAAAGGGCCCTGTCAAAATTGCTTAGAGTCAGCACTATAATTACTAAAAATGTTTCACCCCTGAATAGACTGTCGTGTACACATCCTTATTCTTTAGAAAAATTTTCAATTCAGAGTTATGTTTGATCCAATTGGTTGCAACGAAATAACCAACTTTCCTCAAAAATGACAAAAAAAAAAATGTAAATGGCTGAAAAACTTCATAGTAACCACTTTGTTGGGAGTTAACCATCACAAATATTTGAATATCAAGACTAGAAAAATGTTTCACAATATCACTACTACTAATGAGGAAAAGATTGTTCATTGATAAAAGCTGATGATCCACATTCTTTCAGAGCCCATAAAAATTTTTTAATTAAAATAAAAAACTTTTTTGGACTCCTGGAAAGCTCCACAAGCTTCTAAAGCTACATACATACAGCTCAATAACCTTGTCACTCAAAAAGTCTTACAATTTTAAAACTTTTCAAGGTTTTTTTTTTTTTTTTTTGGAAAACCACCTTTTAGGAATATTTCTTCACAAAAATTATTTTACAAGATAAATTAAGAAAATATCCTTAGAACCCCCCAGCATTCTTTGCCTTAGAATTTTGGCATGCACTCCATGTGTGCAAAATTTATTTACTTATATTATTTAAGTAAAAAACTATCATAGTTACAGAGCTGAGTAAAATTGCAATTTCATGCAGATAAAGAAATGGATGGTCCTAAAAGTATAAATATTTAAATACTAAATCACCTATTCAAGCCTACGAGAGAAACTTTAACATACACTAAAATACCCAAGTTTTAAATTTTTTTCATTATTATAGGAACATCAATATTAAATGATTTTTTAAAAAAATGAAACAGGTTCTGAACTAACATTTTGTGCAAAAAGAGGAATTTGAAAGAGTGAGTAATAAAGATCTCAAGCTAATCAATAGGAGAAATTCTGAAGTCAAGTTGAAGGAAAGATCTGAGCAACGATGAATCAGAAACAAAACTAATGACTCACTTGAAAGTCCTTTTAGTTGAGGAGTTCAATCCTCATGATGAAATTCAAAATTCCGTCTTTGTTGCCAAATGTTAAGACAGAACCTGTTAAAAGATCATGATAAAAAGATTTTAAGCTATTTATACTGATCAAAATGTTTTCCAAAACCTTTTGAAGCGTTTCTGCAAAATATAAACAATACATCAAGGAATGGACAAATGTAGAAATGGAAAATGCAAGGCATGCCTTGTAAGCAGAAGAGGATTATTTTGAAGTATATTATTTGCCAAAGCAAAATTCTGAAAGATCACTTAATATTTTCCTTGAAAAGAAAAGAAAACTGTAGGATTACCACTGAATTAATCAACAGAAAAATTGTCTGAACATGACACAACTATAGATGATTCTGTCATTATACTGGGGTACAAATTCAAGTTTAAATCTGTCATACCTGCTGATGAATATGCACAATTTAAATAAATTCAGCATTTTTAAACTGATATTTTGCACTAGATAATTTTTATTCTTCCTGTACTGCTTTTGAATCTCTATTTTTAATTAAAAATGTAATTATTTTTTTTAAACATCGCTTAATTTTCATTTTCAATGCTTAAATCTCTTTGAGGTAATCTTTTGTTTTTTTTTTTTAATTGTCAAAACAGTTTAACTAAGTTTTAAAGTTGATCATGTAACCAAAATAATCAAACAAGAAAGATTTCCTTACATTCAAACTGTAAAAAAGTTATTTATTGAATTTTTCAACTTTTATTATAACATAGAATAATACGTGTGGTTTAAGGTAAACAACAAAAGCATCATCAATACCCCCCAAGTTTTTGCAGCAGTTAAAAAGTGCATCATTCATCATACCAAAAATGAATAGGAACTTTTCAGACATTGTGGGGAGCCTATCCAGGAACATTAACTGCATTCTTTCATGGGGGATCAAACTCTGCTTTTTTCCAGTACGGAAAGGCTTTTTGAATATCTACCGACTCATTTGGAAAAGGTTAAAGCAGAGTTTGATTGCATCTGGTTTGGAAAATAATGATGATGAGAAATAATTCCTTTCAACAAACAACTCACCAAAAGGAGCCTAAATTACATATAATGCTGCATAGCACAGAGCTCTAAATAAGTAAACGAAGCTATATATTGCGACCTCATTTAACCTTATCAAAGGTTCTTGTTGCAATATTGATTGAGTTGTTTCAAAAAGCTAGGAATAATTTTTAGTTATATACAGTTTGACCACAAGCTTCCTACACTTGAGCGTTTCTGCGTATGGCAGAAAGGGACGAATCCATTTGAGTTTTAGTGGGAGGGGGAATATTTGTTTTGCTTATGCATTTTTTAGAATCAGAATATTTGTTCTTTGGTTGTTGAAAGCAACCAAATTTATAAACTGACATATAGAATAAACTCGAAAGAAATCGAATAAGATGAACAAACTAAAACGAGAATAGAATACGGCACATTCCTTATACCAACAGCAGTTTCTCCCTTGATCATGAATGGATTCTTCTTGCCCCTCTGCCAGTCAGAGGTTTTTTTTTTTTTTTTTTTTGCCAGTAGAACTGTAGTTATTATACCAGAGAAAAATAGACTTGGAGTAAAACTGGTATAAAAAATCAATAGAAATCATAAAGGTCTTTGAGAATTTAATCAAACCCCAGAGTAAAATAATAAGATGCAAACCCATCCCCCAACCCCATCTTTGCTTACTGCTTGATTTGTCAGAGTACCCCCCCCCCCCCCTCGCCTAGGAGCTGAGTCTTGAGGATATTGCCCCTGTTGCCAGGGTTCATGATTTTTTTTTTTAATTTAAATTAGATTGGATATTTAAGAGACCTTAAAGACTTTGGATATTTTTTATGTTACACTTATAAAAATAATATGACATGTTTAACATCATGCAAAAACACATTTTAAGCTATTTTAACGGCAATAGATATTTTTTAATAAAAATGTACATAAACAAATTTTAATACAACTGCATGATTCAAAGGAAATTTAACTCTACCAAGACAGAAAAAATGAACAATTTTAAACTGAATTATTTTATTGCTGAAAGCTGGAAAAACAGAGGTAAGCTAGGGAAGGGCAAGGAGCCCGGTACCAGAAATTGCGCAGCACGGCAGGGAGCGTCAACTATTTTAAAATGCACAGTTTGCTATTTTTTATGATTGTAAATATAATTCCACATCATTTGGTGCCGCAGATTGATACAGAAAATTATGCTATTGGGGCAAGGAGGGACAGCTGTCCCCTGGCACCACGTCAAGGGGGCATTAAATTAATGCTAATTTATTTTATTTTTAAATGCGAAAAGAAAATTATTTGAACTGGAGAGGTATGATATGTTTAACAAAAACTCTCTAGGAGCATGTTCTTTGAGCAGCAGAGATAACAGGTTCACATGCCCAGAGAACCCATGAAAGGTCACTTGACAAATAATTTTGTGAAGCCAAAGTGTCCCACTTTGCCCTTCAAAAAAAAAAAATGGTTGCTAATAAAGATACAAGTTTAAAAGACTGCTTTGTAGAACTATTTATCATTTAGGAAGCATAATTTTTTTTTTTTAATTCCCTTCCAGGCGCCGCAAAATCTTCATCTCTTCCCTGGGCGCTGAAAACCTTAGTATGCCTCTGTGGGGGAAAAAAATCAAACAATTCTGTGAACTAAATTTCACATTGAGAGCACTTTCACCATTTTTTTATTAATTAAATAGCCTAAAATATTTTTTAACTTGCCCATTTAGTAAAATCGTATGCTCACTCCATTACTAAAACCTGAAACTTTTTGTTTCAATCAAATATCTTTATGAAAACTTTTAAAATGAAAAAATATACAAGGTAAAAAAAACTTAAGCTATTATGGAACATGGATAAAACATGTTAAAGGGTGGTGTGTATTCCAAATTCTAAATGATGTTGTTTTAAACACTATCATTCTGAATGATTTCTTGTGTGGTATTCAATTAATGATCTAATATTATTAAAATTAAAACACATAAAGTGGATCATGATTACAACTATGAATGGCAATATGAATGGTTGAATGAATTATGCTTTGATGTTAAGAGATCTGAAAAATAAAAATATATTGTAAAATTGAAAAAATAATTACAATGGTACCTTGCTATAGCGAACCCGGGATGTAACAAACCTTTCAAATGGTCCCAACTAAAACCCTATGTCAATGCATTTTCAAACGTTTATAACAATCACCAAAAGTTAGGAAATCGGCAATAGCGATCCAAAATTAAAAGTCTTTTATACAATTTATCTTAGCAACATTCCTTCCCATTTGTGTTCTAGTCTGGTCAAACACTATGTTTTACAATGGTGTATATAAAATCCAACAGTTTACAGCTAATAATATCATCTTTTTTTCATACTATGGATAAATAAGAAGGTAAATTTTTATATTTGTTTGTTTATTATTAACAACCATCTTTAAAGTAAATATTTTACTCGTCTACCCTGATTATTGTTAGCGATATGTTTATTATATAGAAGTATCTTAGTCAGTAAACACTTTTCTTTGCAAAATCGGATGTAGCGAACCCTCGGATATGGCGATCTCCGAAGTCGGTCCGCTGAGGGTTCGACTGTAGTTCTAAAGTTATACACACACAAACAGAGGTACCTATGAAGTTTTTTTTGAAATAGAGATTATAAATGTAACATATTTTATGTTGAGGACAATACTTTCTGACACAAAAATCAATTTTTAAGAATGTATTTCCAAAATGTTTTAAATCACTTAATTTAATTGTGATTTAAATCAATGAACCCTGAATGCTGCTCTTCTTTGCCTTGGAAATCCTAAGAGCATTTCTTATACAAATACTGGGAAAGCTAGAAATAGTCAAGCATGTTCTCAGAACATGAGGATAGCACTTATTAGCTGAGGTGCCCAACTTTGCTTTCACCATTTGTTCTTCAGAAAATCAAAGCTTTATTATAAATAACTGGTTATGCGTTCATCATTCAAAGTATTGTTTATTGTTAGCTAGCTACTTTTCCCCATCTTTCTGGCAGCGTACAAACCCCAAAGTTAAAAAACTGGTTATGTACTGAAGCGATCTGCGAATCAATCTATTTTTTACTTTTTATAAGACCAGAAGGGCTTGTCAGCCAGGCCATATGGCATTGATTGAGACATAGGCAGAGGAAGGAATATCTGAAAAATGCAACAGCTGATGTTGCCAATTCAACATTTAAGGGGTTCTTGACCACTTATAAACTGCAGTCGAACATGGTCAGTGATCATGGCTTTCGGCTTGGTGGAAGGATTAGGGTCTATACAACGGGCATCCAGTGTCCTTTGCCCGATAGATCCATACCATATATAAACTAATTTAAACTCAATGGCACGACAGCCCTTTTGGGGGCTATGACCTACTGTGCCCATCCCAGCTTTCGAGACCGAGGGCCCTTGGGTGCAGAAGCATATGTTCCGGTCAAGTGGTCGGCCTGACGCGGAACCCCCAGCGTTTAGTTCCCAAGCATGCTTGGTCCTCATTTTATCGACCCCACTGAAGGGATCAAAGGTTGAGTCAACCCTTCCCAGCCGGGAATCGAACCCCAGACCTGTGGCATGGTAGCACGGAAGGCTGCCACTCAGCGACTGGGCCTACCTATACCATATATACAGCTTTGATGTTTGAAACCTGTAATGTGTATGCACATTTTTAATCATCTGACAACTTCAGAAGTTTGCAATATTTACATACATTTTAAAAATCAAATTTGGCATGCTGGGTACCCAGATCTTTTGTGCAGTGACCCAGATCAGATTCCGTACATTTAAAATACAATCAGATGCCAGATGTCCGATGTCTTCTGGAAAGGTACAGGCCCAGAGGTACCTCCTTACCTTCAGTGTGCCCCTGAATAACATATATTCCCACACTAAGATTGTCAATATGGCTTAGAACCAAGAATTCTTCCCTTCCCCCCACAATGTATGAGATTGAAGACATTCTGTCTGAAGAGGTGACAAAATTTCAAACTATCATCAATAAAATACTAGTTTACAAAGGAATACTAATGAGCAATTACTTCAGAATTCTAAAATACCCTTAAACTTCATACTTATCTAATAAAGAACTTTCTTTTTCTAGCTGATCTATTTGTTTCTTCAGTTTAAGGATAGATTAATATTCTGTTGAGAATCATTTAATCTTAGCTACAGTGCAGTGCTTTTCCAGATATCAAAGCGCCTGCGATGATGTAATTTTATTAGTTTGATTTAAGGAATAATATAATACAAATTAATTTCTTGAGAAATGTTAAAAAAGCATTTAGAGAAACAAATCAAAAACGTCTCGACGTTATTTAACAAAAAAAGCACATTATGCATCGATATTTTTCTCTGCAATGTGAAATGCATTATTTTGCACCAATTATAAAATTGAACTTGTTTTGTTATTATTGACGAAATCAAGTTTTGAAATGCACTACCGAGTTAAAATGATTTCACAAATCATATCGATAACTGTGTGAAAACTCTTAAAACTTCACTGATCTTTAAAGAAACCAATACATAATTGAGTTCGTTCTCTTAATTAATATTCTGCCCTAGACTCTCAGTTGAAATCAAGAAGCCTACCTGGTAGAGGCTGAGACGGTGTAGGTGCAGTAGTAGTGGCCATTTAATTTTTACAATGCTTGCTTTAAAGCATTGAATCTGTTTTGATTGACATCAAAAACCTTGAGTGAATGGTTATAAATGATCATGGAAGCTATATTAACAAAACAACAACACTCTCCAATAAAATGTTTGTGTTGAGCTAGCACAGCTTGCTGTCGTTGTCTCGTTGTTAAACTACACAAGGGTTGCTACACTGCTTCTTCTGCTGCATATGGTGTTTGGCGTGAATTGTGAAACCTGCTAACTTCCTCAGAAAAAAAAAAAAAACAAAATTGCTATTAATTTTTAGAAAGAATTATGCAAAATTTGTGATGATTTGAAGCCATTAATGAATTTTAAATAACCTCAGAACTTGTTCCCCCCCCCCCAAAGAAAAAAATCTTTGAAATAATTTCTTTTCTTTTTTTTGAACTTAAACTTTATGATGAGAGGCTTTTTACTTGTCTTGACATAAATAAAAACTTAAAATGACGCTTTATGCATTTTCTTCAGCAAAGGGTTCGGGGGAAAAATCGCAATATGCTGAACGACTAGGGCTTGCATTCGTTTTAAAACTTCTTCATTTGCAATATAATTTAGGGCTTTCTTTAACTTAAAAGTCTTTATCTGGTTTATCTTAACCACAAATAAAAGTTGCTTTTATTTTTTAAAAAATGTGGCTATCAAAGGGGCGCCAAACCTAGCGAAAAGTAGTTAATGATAGAAAACTAGCTCACAAGTTTTTCTCGCGCATGCTCCATAATTGCTGTGTTTGATCGTTCTCCAATCCAGAATCTAAATTGTTATGATAACGGGAATGAATGCACGTGCTTTAAACGGCGTTTAAACACATTAGATGTTAAAATCAAATTGGCGTAAATGCACAAACAGAATTTACCTAAAATATTGTGGATCCCATGTTTTAATATTAATTACAGATATTCAACAGCAATTAATATCACTATTTTCAGGCATTTTTTATTAAATTTGAAGAATAATCAGAAACCCGTTGTAGCATCGTTTGGCATGTCAAAAAGCGAAGATTTTACGCTTTTCTATGCAAAAACATGCTTATGGACAATGAAATGTAGATGATATAAACAAGGTTATTAAAGCACGAATTTTCAACAATACTGCTATATTTTTGCTTTTGCCTGGTTTTATCATTTATTTTTGGATTGTTTCTGTACAAAAGTAAACATTTTTACTACTTATAAGCAATATGAATTATCTACTGTTAAATAATTAAATACTTTATAATAAGACTTAATTCGTTTGCTTGACGCAAAAACTAAATTGTTTTAATGTAATGTAGGATTTTTTTATGATCGAAACAACGTTGATATTGATATTACAGGACCCCAAAGCTTGTAAAAAACCTCCAAAACTGTAGATTTAAATACTATTTAAAAATAAGTCTTATGAGTGTACTGTATTTATTTCTTGGGATTTATTGTGCATTGTATTTTTGAATATCTGTAGCTAAATGTTTTGCATATCCTTACTGACTGACATTTATTCTGTTGAGATTTATTCTGTCTTGATTTTAAACCATATTGCCAATCCTAGTATTGTAACGGATATAGGAATTTACAAAAGGTCAAAATAGTCAAATTATTTATTGCTGTTTTTTCTCCCTTTCAAAAAATTGCAGTCTCATCCAAATATAAAACTTGGAGGGGAGTTGCACTTCCAATTGAGAATTTGAATTTTAGATCCTGGTTTGTTCCCTATGTAGCATTTTTAAAAAGTGAGGAAAGTAGATATGGGTGCCCATAAAGACTGGCTTAAGTCTGTCTTTATGGGCATTCCTACTAGCAAGTGGAAGTACCTCATTTTTAATGAATTTTCATCATGAAATGTATCAAAACCTTGTTAAATCTGCAAGCAACGCCAGGGCCTGATTACCGCACAGGCCAACTAGGCCGCGGCCTTGGGCCCCCAAATTGTAAGAAAGTATCTCTGAAAATATCTCTTGAAAGATAATTTTTTACTAAATAGAAAGGTCTTAACTCATTTAAATGGCGAGCTAAAAGTATTTGCGTGAACAAGGTAAACTTTGCGCAATCAGATCATATCTTCATTGACTATCATGCTAAATAATGGCCTTTAATCGCTGAGGCATCTCGAATTTTTTTATTTATTTAATATTATAAACAGTAAAATTTTTAAAAAGCAATATGTGTACTCAAAAAGTTTGTTTATTTAATGAATAACACAAAAATCATATTGACTAAAAACAATATAGAATGCAGAATAATAGGATGTTGTGTCAATAGGTGTTTTTTTCCCCCTTGCCAATTGGGTATGAACCCAGTATGAATAGAATAATCTCCAAGCTTATTTAACTTTATACATTATACCCAGTATTTTTACTTTTCGTACCATAGCGGACCCCCAAAATAATGTTGTGCCTTGGGCCCCCGACTGTCTTAATCAAGTCAATTCAGATTCGACTTAATATAATTTAACAATATTCACTTCAAATAAAAAATATTTACCAATGAAAGATAAAGTAATTTACTTCCACACAGGTTTGTACATATTGAGGTTAAAGATTTATATTGTCTTTATGTCTTTGCTGAAGAACAACAAAAATCTTCACATCATCATTAAATGTAGAACCTTTCTTTTTACTATTTTTCAACTTTTATTTAGTAACATACAATAAGTAAAATATATCTTACAATTTAATTTAGATATTGTCTGCTTTAAAAAGACAGAATAAATTTATTAAAGTAAAAGAAAAGTAAATAAAAATAAATACATAAATAGAATTGTACTAATGTGTATGGCGCACAATCTTAAAAATAGTGCTCCAAACAAAGCAAAATAAGAAGGGAATGGGGCATTCTTTATAGCAGTTTCTCCCTTGAACATGAATGGATGCTTCTTGGCCAGGCAGAGATTTGAACTTCGTGGTTGGGCTGTACAAACATTCTTTCTCTTTTTTAAAAATAATTTATTTGAATTAATTTTTTTGAACAAATGCATCTCTTTACACTTTTTAGGGACCAGGTTGAATAAACAAAATACCAAATAATAATTCAATATTTTTCATTTATCATCAAGATTCATTGAGTATATTAAACTATTTGTCCTCAATTTTTTTCCAGATAGTATAGAAATTGAAAACATTTCTGCAGTCTCTTCATCAATCACCAACCTTGAAGAATCCTTGACTGAAATAGAAGCTTCATTGTTTGTTTATTTCTGTATTACATTGCAAGAAAAGGAAAAATGTGAACAAAAAGACATTTTTTGCGATGAATTTTACTAATCCTGTATTTTAATTTTAAAACTCAAAGTTGTTGCTTAAATTATCATTATATGTAAGCTCATAATGTTTAACTGAAATCTTATATGATTTGTTTTTGATCAGTTCTTAACCTGGTAAAAAGTTTCCAAACTTTTGGCGGTACAGATATATTTATCTGTACCACCGGAAAGAATAGGATCACTTCCCTTAAGTGACTTTTATTTTAGAGAGTGAGAACATACTCTTGTAATTTGAAAAGTTTTAAGATGTCGAAAATAGGAAAACGACAAAAGTTCTTTGTATGACCAAAAATAATGTGAAATTACAATTTTCGGGAGTTTTTGCTCGCTCATCACAAACCAAACTATTTTAGAGTAGCTTCATGTATGGAAAGAATCAGTTTTCTGTCATAAATGAATTTCTCACAACTATTTGCACGCACTCTCATAACGTTCATAGATTTTAGTGTCGGAAGCTAGGCAAAACTCTTACTAAGAATTTTTATTTATTTCTCCGACTCTTAGCGATGACAGGAGGAATTTAAGTATCGAAACCTTTGTTGCATTTTTTAAGGTTTGTGTAAAGACATTTTCACATTTGGGAACAAAGGAATTCATTTAAAACTTAAGGAAATATAATGTTAATAATGCACAAGAAAAAATCGGTGCCAAGAGTCCTGGTTATCGAAGTGTTGCCACTCTAGCTATAATTAACTGTAAAAATAACTTTAAGAAATTACAAATAAAAATAAAGGATAACCGTCAGGCTGGCTCTCAAAATAACTGTAAAATTAAATCTGAACAATAAATGCAAGCACCACTGATGCGATCCGGCTGCTGATTAGCCTCATGATTTCATTGGCTCCTGCGACACCATCATTAGATTTTTCAATGTATAGGCATACCAAATGCAGCATTCAGGTATTTCCACTTTGAAGACAAATGCTTTTGTCCAAACTAATTGCTTGAACATGGCAAATAGTTTTAAGATTTTGCTCTAAAGTATTCTTTTCTTAAGCAATCATTTTGTTTTTACTGTTTTATTATAAAATGTTTAATATCTATGAATTATTAAAGAGCTTTAAACAAAAGTATGGAAAAAGCATTATAGTTTCGATTTATTGAAATAGCAGTTTCTGTATATTTTGATTATATACTTTCATTATACACTTTTTTCTATTTTTTTAGAAGCAGAACAGAACTCTTCAATTGTGGATCATCTTTCTGGATGTTTTTAAGATGTGCTTTTGATTCTATATAGATAAGCTTATCCTTCATTATAGTGAAAAATTTCTTGAATAGCATGTGATTCAGTTTAAACATCAAACCAATTGTATCCTTATCTATGGTGTATTTTATTAAATTTTGAGAATATAAGTGCAAGCTAGCAATGATCTTAGAATTTTTTGTTTTTCTGGGGTCAGCTTCCATTCTAATGGTAACATTCAATAATTTCTCTACATATTCTATTAAACTGTCAGGGAAAATATTGTCTGGTCCAGTAGCTTTAAATCTGTACAAAACGTACAGGACCCCTAATTCGGAATCCCAAAATCCGAAACCTTTTCAAAAAAATCGGCAGCTGAAATTAAAAAACAACATCTTTTGCTTTTTGAAGAAAAATGGGGAAATATTTTGTACCTTTTTTTTGGAAATAGGCATTTTAAAAAGAAGGAAAATAAAATGTAGTGAACATGTTTAAGATCGGAAATGTAGTTTTCAAAAAAGTTGTTTACGCAATTTTCTGAAAGGGTTTTGTTTTTGTGATTAGAGTTTTTTTTAATTGTTGCTTTAATTCTGAGTTAACATCATTAAATTTTGCTTTTTTATTTCTTATAGCTTTATTAAGATTTATTTCTTTTAATGATCTCCAATTTTCGCTCGATGCAGCAAAATTGAAAATCGACCTTTTTTGCATTTTCCCGATAGTCTGATCTTTTACTGCAGTTTCTAATAAAAACTTCCAGAGAAAATTATGTAGGCTCTGGTGTTACTTACAAAATTTTTTGAATGAAGGCCCAAAATCAGGAAAATTCCAAAATCCGGAAAGATCACGGCCCCGAGCGTTCTGGATTTGAGGTCCCCTGCTGTATTATATCTTCCTTCATCCATTCAAAACTAAATCACTTCTTGGGTACCTGTTTGCTTGCTACAGGTAACACTAGGCTTCAAAAAAAAGGGGGGGGGGATTTAGTTCAAAGGTAAACAATTGTACACCTGTGAAGCTGATTTTTACGATTTACAAAATTTTTGACATTTTGCTGCAACTCAAGATAATGAATTTCCTTCATTGAGATAATCAGTTGAATAGTGTACAATTAAGAGAGAAGGGTCCTGTCATGGACTGTCAGTGATTAAAATTACAAAAAGAACATAAATGCTGTCTGTATATATTTTTAAAGTTTCAAGAGTTTGCAAAAAAGAAATACATGGTGCTGCTTTTAGAAGAATGTATTCAACGGCCAGCCCTAGCAAGGTTGAATTTCTTCTGGTCCTGTGAGAAAATTTGTTTTCATTGGTAGATTTTAAGCAAGGATTTATATTTATTTATCTTTGAACACATTTTTTTTATTAGTTCTTCATTTGTTTAAAACATGTCTATTATACTCCTATTGCTCCGCCGTTGGATCTCATTTGTTGGGGGGGGGGGGGTCGATCACCCAATCTCCCCCTACCCTCCTGTGGATCCGCCACTGGTTCTGCAATGTAACATATTGTGTAATATGAAAGTGTACAAAAGCTGCTATTAACTAAGTATTAACTTTTGAATTGTATTACGAAAATAAACATTTTGGTATTACAGGACGTAACTTATTTCCTGAAAGTTCCTATTATTTTTCCTCCTATGTTAAATAATCTTTTACTTTCTACCGATGAAGGGAGCATACTGACAAGACAACTGCCTCCACATTGGGAAGAAAAATTACAGATGATGCTGTTGCACCTAAGTATTTCAATGCTGAATTTACTCGGATATGCAAAATTTTCTTTCCCTGCTTTCTATCATGGATCTTCACTTTTGGTTATAACAAATTTGAATATAAAGTTTGGAAAGAATTTTGAAAAAAAAAATAATGGAAATAGAAAAATAAACTGCCAATCACAGAAATAAACTAGTTTTCTTAACTAATTCTAAAAAGGCAAAAATTGAAAGACAAAAGGAATGATGATGAAGAAATTGTAGTGTTAGAATGTACCATTATATAATCGATTACCTTCTCCCAATTAATAGACTATTGATATTCAGCCCATTTCTTTCTCGGTGCATTCCTTATAAGAATTCAAATAATAAAAATTTGCTGTTTTAATGGCTGATAATAGTATTAAATAATTTAATTATTAATTTATCAGAATGTAATTATTGTTTATTGGTCTAACTATCTGTACTTGAAGCTTTCTTCAAAATACATTAACTTTATCTTACAAAATTGCAAGTTACATAGTAAATTCTTAACAAATTAATTTCTTTCACTTGGCCTTCTTCCCAGTTTGCCCGCTTTTAAAGATACTTTACAACCCTGAATCTTATGTACTAATTTTAACTATGCACTTAATTTGAATATTTACCTAATGTAATTTAACACGAAGAGCCTCAGTTGAGACCATCTTTTATTAATGTTTAACTAACCTACGTATTAAGATTTCATTTAATTTCACTGGCCTGCGGTGAAAAAATACAAGAGAAGTGATAGCTGAACTTGATGCACTTTTTGTTGCTAATTTCAAAATATTGAAAATTTTCTATATATTTTTTGAAAAATTCAATTTTGCTTGGATTTTTATGAAAATTTAACTTAAGAAAATTTCTTTTGGCCCTCCCGAGTAACCCCTAACCACCATTCTACCATAGTGAAAACAAACCAACAGAATACCCCTCTGTAACATCTACCCTTCGCCCCTATCCTGCCTTTCGAAATGTCTCTCTACCTATAGCAAGTGTCGCACAAATCCTTATCTGGGATCGTTGACCTCATATTAACACTCGCTGGTGTGTGCTATTAGCAGTCTACTTTGTCTACCATTATTTGGTTTCATCCTGAACAGATTATATAAAAAAAAACAATTATTTCGACTTTTCTGGAAAAGAACAAAAGCAATTCCAACAATTGCTTTTCTTTGTGTTCCAAAGAGATATAGCTTCAAGTGCAAGGCATTGTGAAAATTTGCCAGATGACTTTTGCTATCTATGCGGTGAATATAGTGTTATTAAACTCGCATGAGAAACATTACAGACCATGTAAGACAACTTTATCTTGCATGTTTTGGCATGAAACTAAGGGACTTGGACAAATCGTGGGCTCCTCATAAAGTTTGTGTGCTGTTTCTGAATGATCTAAGCTCTGGGCTCAAAGGAAGAAAAACTGCTTTGCGATTTGGAATTCCTATGACATGCAGGGAGCCGTAAAACCTCTCTGATGATTGCTACTTTTGTTCCTTTCACATCCGCGCCTATAACCACAACAATCAAAAGCTAATTTCTTATTCTGATAACATTCCATCAGCCGGCCTCATGGACATGATGTTCCAGTGCTTTTGCCTCCAATGAGTTACCAGTCATGTCATCAGAGTCTTCAGACACGTAACATTGAAATGTTCAAGGCTCTGATACTGAATAGCTCTCTGGAAGCAAATCACCTCAGCCCTTCTCTAAGTTGAACTTAATGATCTGGCTAGAGATCCTAGTCTTTCTAAACAGGCAGCCGAATTGTTGGGTTCCAGATTGTAAGAAAAAACTTATTGGCCACAGGAACCTCTTTTTATTGATATAAAAATCAAGAAAAGGAATTTGTGAAGTACTTTTAGAGAGAGGAAAACCTGGTCTATTGTTCTGATCTTGGATCGTTGAGCAAATTTAATATCGCCTACAACAAAGATGAATGGAGTATGTATTTAGATTCATTGAAGAGGAGCCATAAAGCTATCTTTCTTCATCACGAAAGCCAATGTGCATATGTATCAGTTGGGCATTTTATGTATTTATAAGATTCCTACAAAAACCTGGCTCTCATTCTCAACAAAATCAAATACGCTCGCCACAATTTGTGGTGATTTGAAAGTGATACCCTGGCTTCTCGGTCAAGAAGGCAAAAATACAAAGTTTCTATGTTTTATTTGTGGAAATTTAAGACTAGTCGGCAAGGAACAGGGTTAAAAGTTCCACTAAGACATCAAAGATATGGAGCACAAATATTAAGAATGATGGTATAAAGGCATGCTCGCCAATTACTGTAGTTATGTTGACATGCGATAAGTCCGAGATTCAACATAAAAGATGAACGTCAAAAAGAAGTTTCACAAAGAGGCGAGTACATGCTAAGAAAGAATCTTTTTTTTTTTTTTTTTTTTTTTATGTTTTAGGTCAGTTTCAAAAAATTTAAAGCTTTTATGTACACATACTCTTCATGGTCAATCATCTATTTTATGTAAGCTATCCTAATAAAAATAATTTTAAATACTATGTTGGTGATTCTCGTCAAGAAATAACATCATAATTTGATGTAAAAAGTTTAAATTAAAGGGAACTTTGTTTTTCGTTCGACCAGAAGCGGCTCATGCCACAGCAGTGGGTTCCATCCTTTAAAACCTATAAAAAAATCAAATTGGTGAAAAATTAATTTGCCTGACAAGGAATCGATATTTTACATAAATTTGAATCTATAAAAACCACTGTTGTCAAATAGTACGTGCAAAATTATTTGAGAAAGTTCATTTAATATGGGATCCAATATGATTTTAGTAAAAATATTGATATTTATTTTGCAAAAAGTCCCTAAATGGGGAAACAGAAGTCATTTTCAAGGTCAGCAGAACCAATAATATAAAAAGGGGGATGGTTGCAAAAGTTTAATTTTGCAGGCTTTTCACACTTTAATTTACAATAAAAAATTGCCTTAGAGGTGAGAACATTATTGTGACACACAAAATTGCAAAATACATGCAAGTTTTCCAGATTACAAGTAATTTTTTTCAATGGAGTTTGAATTGCAACCGAACTTAACATCAACAGTGTTAATGTGGAGGTAAGGTGTATGTAGTCTTGTTATTAGTCATCCATAACAATATGATTTCTTTTTAAAGGGAAAAAATCAACATTACCAAGAAAAAGGACGGATCCACTTGAAAACCTGATATGCTATGCAATGACGGAAATCAAGATATCGATTATGTAAAGAAGAAAAAAGAGCAAAAATACAATTCAACTTTTCTTAATAAATTTTGAGAAAATGTTGGATATCAAATGAAATATTTTTAAAGCAGTTTTCTTTAGATTAGTATACTTTTTTGTTTCCACTTTCATACACATTTCAGAAACCAGCAGCATGTGGTAATAATCATTGTCTGCTTTTAGGTATATCAGATTTGGGTTTAAAAAAAATAAAAAAAAATCTGCTTGATAACTATTGAATTGCTTCTGAATCAGTTATACAAAGCATACTTCACTTTACATTTACTGTTCCAACTTGTATTATTGTTTCAAAATGATTAAAACTTTTTATCCTGCTAATAGTTTATATTAAGAATAATCTATAATTAGTTGTTAAATGTCGTATTTCTTTATTAGTTCAATTTATTTATTTATAGATCATTTTGTTACTGCTGAAACTGGAAAGGGTTTTCGTTATCTTTATGAATTGAAAACACACCAACAAATCCATTTCGGAGAAAGTACTTTCATTTGTGAAATTTGTGGGATGCCCTTCAAGAGAAGACATAGTTTAACTAAACATTTAAAAACACATTCAGGTAATGACTTAGTACGCAAAACTGAATTTACGTATTTCTGTGGAGGGCTTTCTTGTTTTTGTTGTCTTACATATTAATTCACATTTTGCATTCTTTCCCCCCCCCCCCCCCCAACTTTTTGTGTTTTGACATTGCTTTCATTATTATTTTTTTTATATGTAACAATTAGCATCTTTTACTCAATTTATTTTCATCTTGGAAATATTTTATTCAAATTTTTATTTTCCCTTGTTTTGATTGTACGCATGGTCATTATTTCTGAAGCTCACATCTTTTTGCAGTGCTCTTTGTAGCCCTGAAACAAATGTATACTATTTATTTTGTATATTAAATGCTAAATTGTTGTTTCTACCAATACTTATGTTCATTTAATGTTTGTAATTGTATATTCAGCAAACAGAAAGTTAAGAAAATTTGAATGTATGTTCAATATTTAAAAAGAAATTTTGGTGCTTTGAAATATGTCGCTTGTAATGTATTTTTTTTTTATAATCTTGAAAGCTTTTTTATGTGAGTAAATCTAATCAAGTCTGAATTAAAAATATCCATTCATCAATGACCATTTTTTACACTTTTCAGTAAATATTTTTAATGTTGCTCTTAAAATTATGAATTACAACTTCACATTCATTAGATAATTATTGTTATAGTTGACAATATGAATATAAATTCAATTATTTTTAGTTGTGTGACTTAATGTGATAAAAGTATTGAAAGCAATTAAACTTTTTCTTCTGAAATGTCTAAAAACGGCTAAACTTTTGACTTTGCCTTTTGTGTCATAAGCAGTTTTTTTTATTTACATTATGTCTGGAATTTTGCTTATTCTGTAATCTGTCTTTACTTTTCTGTAATCTGTCACGACAAGTAATGTATCATTACTTGTCATGTCCTCTTCTTATTTGGTGCCAAAAAATAGTTTCCTTCCCCCACTCAGATGTACAGCCCCTCCCAGTTCAAATGTACAGCACCACTTTAAAACTTAAGCCATAAGTTCTTTATTGTGACACTTGTTATTATTACTGACACTTGTCCTCAACAAAGCTTTAAACAGTGTCAGTTTTGCCTTCCTTGAATTATTACAATCTAATAATTCAATCCTTGAATTATTTCATCTCTGGAAGCAAATCACCTCAGCCCTTCTCTAAGTTGAACTTAATGATCTGGCTAGAGATGCTAGTCTTTCTAAACAGGCAGCCGAATTGTTGGGTTCCAGATTGAAAGAAAAAACTTATTGGCCACAGGAACCTCTTTCTATTGATATAAAAATCAAGAAAAGGAATTTGTGAAGTACTTTTAGGGAGAGGAAAACCTGGTCTATTGTTCTGATGTTCTATTTGCTTCTGAATTTCTATTTGCTGAAAAAGGACGGTTTATGAAAATCTTGAAACTACTGATAGATTTATATAGGATTATAAAAGCCCTCTCCTACCCTCTAAGATTAAAGTAACCATCTTTTTTTAATGATTTTAAATGGTTTTATACAAATACAAAAAGTGCACCAACAACAGGCGCTAGGCCCAACAAGGTTGGTTGTTTATTACTTTATGTGTTAGGAAATAGCAGTTCATTGCAGTATTTAACAATAGTATTTATTTTTTTTAAATATTTATATCCAGGTTTCCCAACTGACAGAAAAGGTGAGCATTATTCGGAAACAAGAAGCTATCGTATTTTGCCTGAATGGTTTATAAAAGAAGACAGTTTAGGTCATAGAATTTCAAGTTGGTGCAAAAAGGTTGATGAAGATGAAGTTGAATGCTTTATTTGTCACAAAATTATTTGTTGTACAAAAAAAGGATTTGGCGCCTTATCACAACATGTCTCTACGATTGTGCATCAAAGAAATGCAAGTATAAAATTGTGTTAATAAATGTTGTTTTTTGATATTTAACTTATTAGCAATCAGAAATATTAAATTACTTGTACATTCTTTTGTTTGTGATACTTGTTTCTTTATCAGTATAAAAATATCACAAATTATGTTTAAGGTTAATGTAATTTCGCTACTGTCTGCATTCGATAACTCCTGATTATTATTTAAAAAAAAAAAAAAAAAAACTAAAAATGCATCTTTTTTTCCACTGAAATTTTCAATTTTTAAACTGATCTTTTATATTATGTGCGACTTGATAACAAATGTCATAATTTTCTAAGCTTCACAGTTTAGTACTGAAGTGATGAGGGTTGGGATATCGTTGTTACAAATCCTCTTCTCCATTTAATACATACACACGATATAAGCTCACTCGGCATATATGGTTACTTTTGAACATTGTTTGAGGTTATAAACAAGGAAAACTATTTTGTTGTATGTTACATGGTCCTCCCACAACTTATAGTCCTGGAAAATCGTGTAGAGCATAGGTTCTCAACGTGGGCGTTTGAGACTTTCAAGGGGGCAGTAAAAGACCTAGAGAAAACTAGGGGGCGTTGAGATGACACGGAGGGGCGTGGGTAGATTAATTAAATATTGTCTAAAATAGACTAAACACGCTGATTATCAGGGTGCGTACGCGGCCTGGAAAACCTTGAAAGTCCTTGAATTACATAATTTGTTTTTCAAGGCCTTGAAAGTCCTGGAAATTTGGAATAATGCACAAAAATGTCTGGAAAGTCCTTGATTTTCTCATTTTTACTATTTCTTTACAACTTATCAACAGGAAAATTCACCTTTCTTCAAATTTCTACCTGCAGACATGTGATTTTTCCGTATTTTGACGGAATTCCGTAGTTTTGGTAATTTTGGAAATTAAAAATTTCGCTTCCGCAAAAATTCGTAATTTGGATTTCTTTTTCTCTATTTTTTTTTACCCTATGAACTTTTTTGAAAGTAGCCTGCGTACATTCCTGCGAAGTTTCACAAATTACGAGTAAAATGTACACATTCGATTCGTTTTTGGCGCTTTTAAGTGTCAATCCCGACTTTTTTCAGCACTTCGAAATCTGGTTGCATCGGCTTCGGCAAAACTTCCTAGTTCTCGTTTAATATCGGATTCTTCCCCTTAGACATCAATAAATTTGAGCTTATCTATATTTTTAATCTTTCCTAAGTTTTAGCTTCTATAAAGGGCTTGCAGAAACGTCATTTCGCCACGCCCACTCTAAATGTCGCTGATAATCAAGGAATTTTTAGCTTTTAAGTTTTAGTGATACATCTGTTGATTATAATTATTAAATATTAGAACCTTATTAAAAATTTGTTTAATTTTTTTTTTTTTTTGGCAAAATTTTTTTTTTAAATTATTGTTTTTGTTTCATTTTTTTAATTTTTTTTCTCTCTTTTTTTTTTTTTTGCATGTAATTTAAGATATGTTTAAATTTTAGATCGTTTTTAGCATTAGGGTCCCTCCCCCCTTTCAAGTACTCATTTTACAATGTTACAAAATAAACAAATAATATTTATTTATATTTTAATTCAATATATGAAAACATGTAAAAAATTCTTCACACCTCATTTTGAAGTTATTTCATTTCATTAAAATTTTTATAGTTATCAAGTATGAAATAGTTATTTCAGTTTAAGAAGTTATTGCTCAGTTACATGTTTATTTCTTTAAAAAATGTCATGCCACTTCCACGCCTTATTTTGGTTAGACATATTGCCCCAATCATTTTTTTTATATTAAAGTAATGAGTTGACTTGCTTAGAATTTAATGATTCTATTGCATAGTAATTCATGCTTGTAATAAACTTTTTAATAAGCTTTTACAAAGTGTTATGTCGTGATTTTTCAGTATTTTTTCTTAGTAAGGCACATGTCTGACCTGACAAGCAATAAAGCTATGGATCGTTACATACACAGCCGATACAACACATAAATCTAATTAATGTGCGATCTGATAAATTTTTATAGTATTGAATATGAAGTTATTTTATTACAGTTAGAGTGCTCTAAATTAAATAGTATTAAGGAAATCTTTCTGGTATTCGAAGTGGTAAGATTTACATGATTTTTGCTATGAAGAGTCCTGGAAAGTGCTTGATTTTTACTCAGAGAATAGTGTACGCACCCTGGATTATGTACTGACAAAAGTATTAGGTTTATGGTCGATTGTTCAACGATTTCTGATAGCATTCCCATCTCCATATTTAGCGGAATGTGGCTATAGTGCTATAGCAACATTGGTAACCAAAAAGAGAAATCGGCTCCATGTTACTGAACGCGGCAACTTGCGCTTAAAAATCGAGCCTGATATTACCAAACTAATTCAAATGCATCAAATTCAACCTTCTCCTTAGTCAAATTACGAATTCAATGTCTGAAAATTTTACTAAAAATACTTTTCAATATAATTAAGCGTGCATTTTGATTGCTCTCATTAAAATAGTCTTACTTAAAAACAGAAATAGGATAGGCTCATATCCTATGTACGAATAAAATGTATAATATTACACATTTAAAAATATATTCGTGAGAGTAGCTATTTCAGATTCGCAAGTAAAAATTTGGGGGGAATTGCGCTTTAGAAAAGAAATATTCTAAAAGTGGGCGGTGGACAAAAAAAGGTTGAGAACCTAAACAACATAGAATGCTGCACGCATGAGTGAAAGGAGTTAATTTTTATTTTATTTATTTTATAAATCTTAGACATCAGGCTTCTGTTCACAAAAAATAAACACGTATAATCTGCTACTATTTTTCCCACTTAATCCAACACTTTCTTTCCAATTATTATTTAAAATGTTTTTATTGAAGTGAAACTTCTAATGCGACTTCCAACAAGGATGCGTTAAACGTTTAACGCTACCAATCGCACATGCGCGTGGAATTCTTGCTATGCAGCGAAGTAAACTGTGTGAGCATCCTGAAATTAGCTGAAATACGTATTCGTTGTTCTATTTTAATTTATAATATTCATTACTTCATTTACTTGCTTTTTTAGTTTGATTTGATACACATGTTATTTAATAGGGTAGTATTTTTTATTTTCAAATTTAGCGGAGGATAAGAATTGTAAAAAATTAGTGAAAAAAATTCCCACGGAAAATGCGACGGATTTAAGGTTATGTCAAGGTACGTCTCTTGTGAATATCAATTGATTGTTAGGTTTTCTCTTTTGAAATTACATCATGACGCATTCACATACACTATTCATACAAATGCATTTTCCAGGGCGAGACGATGAGCTCCTGTTCTCATACTAAATTTTGATTTCATTGTAAGATTTCAACGTAACGAAATTCGGAATGCAGGGGTTGTTACCTATCACAATCAGAAAAATAGATGTCATATTGTTACTCCACATTTAGATATAAAAGCTCCTTACTCAGGTAATCCTGATGTAACAATTTCAACGTCAAAAAGAATTGGAGACATATGTGCTGTAGAGTGCATAGTCAACCACAGCGAAAATAATCCAAAGAAATTGATTCTAATTGACATTTATATTTCACCAAATGCAGCCATGAGGGATGTTAAATTATTTATTACAAAATCTTTGCTACTATCTACTGCAGGTTCACAAGCTCTGGCAGACGTTACTGGTGAAGAAATTGATTATTGTGAGCGGCCTGTGATCCTTGCAGGAGATTTTAATGTGAATTTCTCGTTACCTGAAGCTGAAACATTATTAACTTTCCTTAAAGACAAATTTGGATTGGAAATGATAAATGGTAGGAATGATTCAACAACCAAAGGGGGAACTACCATTGATGCAGTTTTTGCAAGAAATATTGAAAAAATAGAACTCGAACATTTCATATCTTACTTTAGTTATCATAATCCCATTGTAAATGTTATAGATTTGGATATTTCTCCACTCGAAAATGATAATTAAAAGATGCAACCAATTGTGAATTGTAAGCAATGTTAATAAAGTTTGTCTTAAAGAAACAACATGATTTCACTAAAAATCAATTTCTACCCCTTCCTATTTTCATTTCCACATTACGAAGTTTCACTTCTTCCGAGCGGAGGGACTCCACGCACTATTTTTTAGTTAATACTTCAAGCATGTAATGCTTGTCATTTGTCTCATGCCAAAAAAAGAACACGCTTGTTTCTAACAAGGGTTATATTTTTAAGCCTGGTAAAAAAATTGCATTAAACTGTTGGTGAAATTTTAAAGCAGTATCAACATGTAATTGATAAAATCATCTATATTCTGTTGAAAACTGAGTATTTAAAAGAGATAAGCTTCAAGTCTAAATGCAAACTCAAGGCAGTTAATAACCTTACCTTGAGATTTATTTTCCTTTTAAGTTCTACCAAGCAATCAGAAATTGTACTTACATCCTGGCTCACCTCATCTCTTACTATGACACTCAGTTTGGGAATTACTGCAGTAGACATTCTTCATCAGTAAGATTCTGCAGATTCTTTGTTAGTTATTTCATAAACTTAAGGGTTCTCAATGTACACTTTACATCCAGTAATTCATCAAAGGAAGATTTTTGAAAAATTAAATGTTTATTTTATACCATGACATTTCAATAAAATGTCAAGTTGAATGCATAAAACTTTACTCAATTAGGAAAATTTAGAATTGAATGACATTTCCTACCGAAAAACCTCCAATTAGTGTGTAACTTTAAGTTTCATTAGTCTAACATTTGTTGATGTTGGTTTTTTTTTAAACTAATGTCCGTAATTGTAAATGGAGAACTCCTTAAAAGTAGAACTTCGGTTAGCTTGAATTATTTCCCTGCAACATCAAGTTATGAAAACTTATTTAAAAGTTAAAGGGGGAAATAGGTGTAGGATGGCCTATTAAGAGCAATTTTCATGAATTTTGTATTAAAAAGAATAAATATATTTTACTTAGATTTTGAGTAAATTTTATAGATATATTAAAGAACATTTACTGAAATTTTCAAATGTTTTTCTTGAAAAATCCCGGACATATCAGCTGCTGCGCACTATTTCGCTACCCGTATCGGCAGTTTAGGTACATCTTGGAGGTCCCAATTTTTATCTGAAATCAATTTTTTTTTAATTTACTTTTTTGATAATTGTCTCTTCTTGTTGAACTAAAATCATCTCAAAAATTGAAAATTTCTTATTTTTTTTAGAATGGGAAAATTAAGTACAATTTTTAACCTTTTTTTTTTTTCTTTTTTTTTACATTAAAAAAAGTAAAAATAACGATATGTTTATGATTCTAGTTCAACTAGAGCATATATATATAAAGAAAATGTGTGCTAAATTTGATAAGGATTGATCACAAACTCTGCGAGCTAGAGTGTACGCAAATCCGAAAAAAGTAGTTTCAAGAAAAACGCGTTTGAAAAAACGAGTGGTAGTGAAGGTAAATTTAAGGCAGTAATAAATATTTTTTTTTACTTATAAGATACTAATACTTATAGAAATTCTATCCGAGATCTCCATTGTTAAAAGAAACAAAAGGACATCTACTAACATTCTTCTGTCTCTCTAATACCCTTCAGGTCATCCATGAATGAGGGACTACCTGCCGCTTCGAAAGGGCACTCGCTCAAATGCTTTTAACTTTTAAACGACTTAGAATTTTCAGGGTTATATTATTGAATAGTTGTAGAATCGATTTATGAAGAAAAAAAATTTAATTTTTTGAGACCTCTACACCTATTTCCCTCTTAATCTTTTGAATGCCTCTTTAAAAGAAATATAGAAGGCAACTTAAATTAAGGAACATGCACTTTTAATTATTTATGAAATGCTATTATAAAAGCCTAGCAGTATCATAAGGTGTAAAATTTAAAAAACAAAACTATTAGAGTTAAACCAACTGAGTTTAAAGAGCATAAATAATTGTATAAATGAGCTATTCATTTTTTAAATTTATTCTTTTCTTCTTTAAATATTCCCGTATCCCCATGTGCTCACACAAAATCAAGTTTTGAGGGAGAAAGGGATTTCTAAGGTACACATTGCTTGGTTAACATTTGTGAGATTTTTTCAGAATGTAATGGTGAATGTTAAAGGGTTACTGTATGGAAATAATGTGTTATACTTTCTTTTTTTTTTAAATTTATTAATTATTCAAGTATTTCTTACGATAGATACATAGTTGATGAAATTTCTCATAAGCCCATTTAAAATTATAATGATTTTAGATTTTGTAGTATGCAAAATTGTGCGGTTGTGATTTTGAAAAGTCATAATCACAACCTCATTCAAATTCTAGAATTTTTTTTTTTTTTTTTGGGGGGGGGGGGGGAGAGGGCATGTAAACCAAGCTCTTAAATAAAAAGGCTTAGAAAATCCACTTTTTGTAAGAGCCCTGCATTCCCCCCGCCCCCTTTTTTTCTATTAATAATCGGCATTGTTATAGTTTTCAACTTATATCATACCATACAGATTTGCGTATTTCTAAATCGGATTGGAAATAGTAATTCAGTATACCTGAAAAATTACCACGAAAGATTTGACCATGTTACTTGAATTCTCAAGCTTATAAGTGAAATCATTTCTAAAACCAATTTAATTTTATTAAACTAATGCTGATACAGTACTGTAAGTTTAAAAAATAGAAGCACATATTTAGAGTGATTAAAATTACAACAAAATCTTGACAATACCTATGTTCATAAAATTGGGATGTACCATATTATAATGATTCAAATACATGCTATTTATATTTACTATGCAGCAATAAAGAAAGTAATAATTGTATTATAATTTGGAAGTGCGGTGAACCTTGGAAGCTGGAGTGATCTTGCTAATCATATAGTTGACATTTAAATATCATTAATTATACATTTAAACATAAAAAGAATTCCTCAGAAGGGAATGATGAATCCCTCTCTTATAAAAAAATGTTATTATATTACCAACATATTGGTGTTAAGTTATTTCATCGAATAATGCAAAAAGTAAATAAAGAATTATAATTCTTTCTTTTTTTAATTTAAGGGTTTAACTGTTTTACAAATAAACCTTTGCAGAATTGCTGACATTTATCTCACATTCCAGACTTGTTTTTTTTTTAAATACATCAATCTAATAAATAGCTTACAATATGTTGGTTTCTATGTATATCATTAAAAGAAAATACCTACATGAGTTAGGTAAATATATAACTGCCACTAGTTACATCAATAAAAGGGATAAGAAATTTTTAAAATTTTAAACACTCTAAATTAAGAGCTCACTTGGAAATCATAACTAAGAACAACACACATAGCCTGATGACAAAAGACCAGGTACATTCTTTGCACATTGCAAACAATGCTTACAACTTACTATTTTTTACACTAAATAATTAAATATTTAATTACATATTGCAGATTTTTATGAAAATCTGAGTGACATACTATTGTAAGTAAAGAATATCTAGAAAAATATGCAATGACTATTTCGACAATTTTATATACCTGGCCCATTATGCACAAGCCCATTGACATAACATTCTTACACAGCATACAAAGCGAATACTAAATGCTAAAAGCAAACACACAGACATTTTATCTACCATAAAACCCGGTTAAAAACATATAAAACTTGCTGCAGTATTAACTTTTATAGAATTGCCTGAATCACAAACTACACTTTATTGTGATGGCTTGAAGGATTGAATCCATCAAGTATATTCACCGGTTAACCATGTTGCTATACCATGCACTTTCAAACTGATACCAGTATTAGGATAACGAACCCTAAGCTATTGCTTGTGGCATTCATGATACATAAAATGAAACTTCCACTTTGTATGGGTTCTTAACAAGTACATTTCATATTTTCATACATGATGATTACATTAACTAATGAAACTTTGTACAAGCTTCGAATATAATACATATTATAGCAAAATATAAAATATATTTTTTTTTTAGATGCAATCACATATTAACGGAGATAAAAAAAAACATACACATACTGTTGAATGAATTTTCACATGTGTAGCAACATTTTTGTTTTGCCTAGATATCAATTAGAATATATGATTATCTCTTATTCAATGTGACAAAAATATTGTTACATTAACTTTTGCAGCATAATTAGTATTCAGCTTCTTCCTTCCTTTAAGAAATAAATGCTTCCCTTCTTTATTATTTTATTTATTTATATTTGAAAAAAATGGCGGGGCATTTTATGGCTAATTAGAAATGCTCTGCAAGCTTTATTGCTTTAGATTACTTATCATATCAATATATTGAGTTCAGCTATCAAAGAAATATCCCATTTGTGTACTTAAACCAAATACATAATTAACTTTTGAAATGCTAAAAAAGTAGGAGAGATGTTAAAAGTTTTGTGGGAGGAGGGAAGCAGAGAGAGAGGAAAAACAAGCTAATTAACACTCAAGCCTCAAAGTTATTGCATATAAAAAAAGTCTTACACATAAAAGTTATAAAATGTACTAAATTCTACTTAAGTACTTTACAAGTGCTAATTCATTTTAAAATGTTAAAAGCGCAATTTTTAATACATACATTAATAAAAATTTCAAATCAAAAATATAAACTAATATTTAAATAAAATCCCAATAAAAATTGCAAGTTGTATATATATATAACTCTCTCTATATGTGTAATATACATCTATATTTATTTAACCTCTAAATCTTAAGAAGTAAACAAAACCTTAAAGAACAGCAAGAAAAAACAAGCTATAGTGAAAATGAAACAAACTTTTCAACTTAGTAGTTATTTTTAGACTTGCAAACAATAAAATGGGTGAATATTTTTATTTTTGATCTTGGATCTTTAATTTTCGTATTCATTGATTAATTTCTAAAATATTAACAAAAATGTAAATAATTTGATGAACTAATAAAATATAATGCACATTAATTTGAACAACACAGCAATAACTTTCATAAAAACAAATAAAAAGGTTAAAATAAATTCTACTTGGCAACAAACTGAAATTCAGAAATAATTAGTCTTACTCTTCTGTTTGTAAATATCATGCAATTATATGTTAATCAAATTTCTTAAAATTCATTGCAAGCATTGTTCCCAATAATAAAATACATTTTAGTAAGTCTTGGCTTAAGTTTGACATTTTGTTTAATTTTGTGAATTCCATCTTGTATTATTTTGTTTTCACAAAGCACTACAGTAAAAACAGTAAGCTAGCAGAAATATTTTTGGTATACTGAAATTACTTTCTGATCAGTAACTGAAAAGATTTTGATCGATCTTCCTAATTTACTTCTACACGCCAAAAAAAAAGGGAGAATATATAAAGATTTTTCAAAATTTTTGGATATTTTCTTTAAGAAATCTACTATGCTTATTTATTTGCATTTGAAACTATATATATTATATATACATATATATATATATTGTAGTCACCTGGGGCAAAAAAGCTATCTCATTTTGGGTGTCAGCCCCCAAAAGGGTGTCACCCAAGGCGGACGGCCCATCTCCCCCATAGTGGTGCTACTGGTACATATATATCTGTAGTCTTCAAAAGAATTTTGACAAAGTAAAAGAAGTGCTCATATTTATCAAAATAAACAACAGTTACTACAGAACCCAGTGTTGCATTCCATCCTGAGTGCATTGTCATGAATTGTGTAATGGCAATTTCTTGTCTCTTTTAGCCTCTATTTAAACTCCTTTTATGATCCCAATAAATTATGCAGCTTTTGGTTCTGTTGTTCTCTGTCTTTTCATTGTTGACCATTCAATTTATGCTTCTTTGGTACACTTAGTTTCAACAATAAATATTGCCTAGTTCAAATTTATTTAATTACTCATCTTATTTTGTCAAAATACTTTCTAAATATTTAAGGATAGTTCTCAACTGTCAACCTATAGAATTTGCACCATTCATTTCATTTAAACAGGTTTTCATTTATGATTACACATACAATTGCTCAAGTATTGATTACACCATAACACAGGTTTAAGTTTTAAATTCTAGGGCCAGCTTGTTCTTTAACAAACTGCCTGATTACTTCAACTCATGTTATTAATTAAACATTTATTATCACTCAACTTCATTGTAGATGAAATACTCTTAATAGAAAATTTTAAAATCCTTATCAAAGAGAATTATATGTATACGTATACATTATTTAATATGCAGAAACATGGCTGAAACTTGGTTTGTGGAATTTGGTTACAGATTTTGATTATAAAATATTCAGCAATTTCACAAGCCTAGAAATCCTAAATTTAGTTTCCCAACATATTACAACATATATATGCTCGGTTTATAATCACACGCAGAGGCAAAAACTATTGCCCGGAACAAAATTTGTGTACAACTATTAGTATTATCCAGTGATGGGATTCAGCCGGTACTCACCGGTTCGCACGTACCGGCTCTTAAACCTCTTCGAAGATCTGTGTACCGGTTCTTAAAATTTCCAAAGTTTCTCGTACCATTTAACAAAATAAAAAAAAAAAAAAAAAGATTGAAAAAAATCTAATGCAAAGGCTAAAAACTTTTTTTCTGATGTTTTTTGCACACATTTTTTACCCTCTCTTATTTTGGAAAAGAAACAACAATGCATTTGTGTCGTTTAGTCGAACCTGCGTTCATTCTTATAGAACACGCACTTTATGACCTCTTATCAAGCGGTTCGGCTCCTTGTAGCTTGAGTTATCACGGAGAAAGGAAACCGATTGACTGTCGAAAATATTGCAAATATAATGACGATAAATTTAATTAGATTACCATAAAAAGATTGGAATCCGGAGACGTTGGTAACAAAATGGTTGGAGAACAGTAATCACACTGCAGGTGATCCTCGTGTCAACACAAAAAAAATCGAAGAAGCTAGTAAACACGAAAAAGTATCTGGAATTATTTAAAAGTACATCAGTAGTAGTCAATTATTTTTTGTTAAAATAAATAAGCTTGAAGAATGTGAGTATGTACTTCATTCATTTATTTATTTTTGATATTTCGTTATGACTTTTTCCTGCAAAAAAAAAAAAAATTCCCAAAAATATTTCAAGCGTACCGGTTCTTGAATGGTTTAAATCCCATCACTGGTATTATCCCATTTAATACATAGTTAACTATAGATGTATATTATGTAAAGATTAGAGTTGTCATCAAAATGTGGAACTCCAAAAAATACCAAATTAAAATAAATAATTTATTTTCAATTCTGTCTGTTCTAGCCACCTTGAGTTACCAATTATTATTACTGTTAATCAACAACACCATGGTCTCGTCTTCATCGATTGCGTGAGAATAGAGACTAATCAATTTTAAAATTGGAAAATTATTTTTCCCTTGCATACAACAGACGCTTCCTGGTATGAACCCTGGTGCATTTAAAAGAAAAAGGGAACTGCTGCTTCAAGAAATCATAACAAAGCTTTATATGAAAAATTTTGCATAGTTGAAATAAGTTGTGAATGTGAATATATTATATATATACATTTATCGCAACATTAATTAAAACCTATTTAGTAACATATGAAATTCAAGAACAGTATTAATATGCTTAAAAAATGACAATGTGGGGCAACAAAATATGTAATGATAAATTATTCATACAAGGAAATAATAAATAATAAAATTAACTAATTATAAACAAATTTCAAACTTCATATTTGATGGAAATTTTTTTGCTTAACAATTAACAAAACAACAGCTACTATAGGAGAGTGTTAACAAAAACAATTCAATTCAGGAACATGCAGCAGCTACTATAGGAGAGGATTAACAAAAACAATTCAATTCAGGAACAAAACAATGAAAACACTGGGAAAATAAGTTAATATATTCCAGTGCCATAGTGAGATTTTCTCACATAAAAACTGTACCCTTAAAAAATATCAATATATGTCTATATGAATAGACAAAAAATAACTGATGCCTAATTATGTAAACAGAATATAATTTGGCAAAGATTAAAACTAACACAATAGGAACAATGCAATAAAAAATAGTGAGATTTTAATAAGCAAGGCAACAAGCTAAACAAATATTCACTTCACCAAAAATATGATGGCTGAAATTCAGATAAATGTCAAAAAGACTTTTAAAAAAACAGTTTGATAGAAATGTTAAAAGGAAATCACAGATCTAAGAAAGGATCATTACTGTGGGAAAGCCCATTCATTTTGAGCTATGGCACTAGAGACACAAGCAGCAAGAGAAGTGTGAGCAGGTGGTTTTTCAGTAGACAAATTGAAAGGACATGGCTTAGCAACAGGTTTAGAATCATTTGATGCATTAAAATGACAAGGCTTTGTCATTGGTTTGTCATTCGGAGGTGCATTGAAAATATATGGTTTGCTTAATGATTTGCCATCATTTGTTAAACTGCCAAAATGACATATTGGCTTACTAATATCTGCTGTAATTGGTGATTCTTTCATACTCATTCTTATGTGCAGATCTAACATTACTTTTCGAGTGAATTTGAGTCCACAATGATCACAAACAAATGGTTTTTCCCCAGAGTGCGAACGCAAGTGTTTCTGTAAATTGCCCTTCTGACTGAACTTTTCGTCACAAAGTTCACAAACAAATGGCTTCTCACCGGTATGTATGCGTACGTGTTGTTGGAGAATGGTCTTCTGGCGAAATCTTTTCCCACAATGCTCGCATCCATAGGGTTTCTCCCCAGTGTGCACACGGATGTGTTGCAAGAGAATTGCTTTTTGGCTGAACTTCTTGTCACAGAAATTGCAGGGGAAAGGCTTTTCTCCGGTGTGGACACGGATGTGTTGGACCAATATTGCCTTCTGAGAAAATTTCTCGCCACAGCGCTCACAGCCGTAAGGCTTCTCTCCAGTGTGAATTCGGATGTGTTGGTGAAGTATTGCCATCTGGGTGAACTTCTTTCCACAGTATGGGCATGTAAATGGCTTCTCTCCTGTATGGAGTCGGATGTGTTGATCAAGAATCGTTTTCTGGTTGAAACGCCTTCCACATTCTTCGCATGTGTAAGGCTTTTCCCCAGTATGAATCCTGATATGTTGCTGCAAAATGGTTAACTGAGAAAATTTTTTCCCACAATACATGCAAGTGTAAGGCTTTTCCCCAGTATGAATTCGGATATGCTGCTGGAGAATAGCCTTTTGATTGAAACACTTATTGCAATGTTCACAGACGAAAGGCTTTTCTCCCGTATGTATTCGAAGATGCTGTTGCAGATTTGCTGCTTGATTGAACTTTTTGTCACAATGCTGACAGATATATGGCCGTTCGCCAGTATGTATGCGCATGTGCTGAGTAAGTGTTCCTTGAGAATTGAAGGTCTTTTTGCATACTTTACAAGCAAATGGTTTTGAATGAAATAGGGCATGCTGATGGAAACTGATCTTATCAGCAAATGTTTTACCACACTGGTCACATATCAAAGTTTTGTCACCATTAATCTGTGGTAATGAGCATATTATACTTTTTTCTCCATTACCTTGTGGAATAGTACAAACTATACCTTTTTCGCCATTTAACTGTGGCACAGAACATACTATACCCTTTTCTCCATTTAGCTGTGGTACAGAACACACCAAACCCTTTTCTCCATTTAGTTGGGGCACAGAACAAACCAAACCCTTTTCACCATTGATCTGGGGCACAGAAGAAACTAAACCTTTTTCTCCATTTACTGATGTTGCAGGAGCATGCTGATTTCCAGGTTTTTGTTCTTGCTGATCAAAAGTTCGTCCTGGTGGGTATAAACCAAGAGGAATGGACTGGAACGCCATCCCCGAGAAAAATAAATTCAACATTTAAAATTGTAAATGGTAAACTTCTAATTTGAATAAAATGTTCCAGCTTTCACATTTCATGGAAAATGTATCACCTTTTTAGTAGTTTGCATATCAATTTTTACATACACAGATACATGTATGTATACTACTTATTCATTTTAATGTGTTTTTCAGTCCTATAAAAATCCTGTTTTTACAAGCAAATTTGTTATAGAACAATTAAAAACAATTATGTTAAATTTAATTTAAAACATTTCAGAATTTATTCTTTGAAAACTCTAAATGAATGAAAGTGCACATGAATGCAATAATTACAACTAAATCATTACTTCTTGTAACTTTCCTCTAAAGTTACCATTGAAATTAAAAGGAATTCCATATTTCTCGATTATTTAACCATTTTTAAATGATTTTTATAAAACAATTTCTTTGATGGAGAAAAAATGCACATTCATTAATATCATATGCCTCTCAGTTTTAAAACTTATATAATGTGAGAATGAGCTTCAGAGAACAAATACTCGATACAAATCATAGAGAAAATATCTGATGAAAGAAATTTCTTTTCACTTTAAAGTTCATAATAATATACATCATGTAACATGCTAAACAGGTCTGAAGTAATATTTCAAAGAAGTTGATTCAGTTTTTCTCCAAAAAATTCCTTATCGTCTCTGTACCTAAAATGAAAATAATTGAAATTAATATTGTGGTTCAAAATTATTCAAATGTAAAAAGTTATACTAGTACTGCTTTGAAAGTAACCAAATGCCCAGAAAATTGAATCTCAAACTAAAGGTGGATCCAGCTTCTGGTTTTGAAGGGATTCATTATTTAAATGTGAATTCACAAATTTGGATGTCTCCAAAAGAAGAGGGGGAGCATTCCATACCTGCCAAAGTAGGTACACTAAAAGTAGGCACTAAAGGCTAAGGTGCCCTTGCAGGAAGCCCTTGCCTCAAGACGCAACACCCTTAAGGGCGGCAGCTAATTAATAACGAAGCATCATGCTTCTAATGAAGATTTTTTTTCCTTTGGCTATTTAATATTATTTAAATACTTTCGTGCGTATTTAGTGACAATATTTTTGGTCCTTACATGCTACAAAGTACACATAATAAAGGTGCAGAATATTTTGTTGCCTCATGGTCCGGTGCCGTTCATACTTGCACCGGACCTGGCAGAAAGTATTAGCCCTAAAAATACAATTTTGTGCGACCTTGGATTAAATATTATTTACCTTATTCTAGTTTGATTTTTATTTTTAGGTGAAAATGGGATTTTTTTTTTTTTTTTTGTGCAAATATATTTGTAAAAGCTTCCTTCCTTTGGGTGATCTGCTAAAACAATAATATGGTATGTTTATTTCATTCAGTGTTAAACTTAATACAACTAAATTTTGGGATCTTCTATTCTTAACTCTTTTCCAGTTGCAGAATATACTAAAATAAAATAACACAGGGCTTTTATGGAATCACACTTGTACGTAAAAAAAGAAAAAGCCTAAACAGTTTTCAGAAAAAAATTTTGGTCAAACAGACAGACTCAACATGGGAAACTAACAGAATTATCAACTGATTACTAACCTTCTAATGCCCATGGTGGTAGCATATATGCTACAATACTTTAAACACAACTTTTTATGTCAAAAAGGCTATGAAGTGTATAATTTAGATCATTATACCAGTAATGCTACCTTCTTTACATATTAGTAACAAATTTGGAACATATATGGCAGAAATAATCAATGAAAATTAATGTAGAATAAACAAGGCTGATGACTTTAAAGGAAACCTCTGTTTGAGGACAAGCTTTTCTGTTTTTCTACAGATACTTTATTACAATAAAAGTTGATTATTGCTAATAATGCATATAAAAAAAGTTGCTTTTTAGCAAAAAAATCAATAAAAGTTTTATTTATGATGCATAAAAGAGTCTCAAAATCATTGGTTGCATATATACTACCTAAGCCTGTCCTAAATGGTAAAAAGTGCCTTCTTATTTGGGGTTATGTTGGACTTTTAGTTCCTTTTCTTGAAAAAAAATACCATTATAAGATTTTTAAGTATAGATTATGGATTTAACTTCAGCAGGTTTTGATTTCTCAGAAATTAAAAATAATTTTTCAATGTTATTTTCTTCCTTAGAACAACAATATAAAGTAGAAGTAAAAATAATCATATGAATAATTTTCAAATAAATTCAACACTCAGTTGCTTTAACGGATGAGGATATCATAGACCAGCATTTCATTCCAAGCAACAAAGATATCACATGAGTAATATTTATAGAAGTATAATGTGGCAAATAAATACCTATTTTTTAATAAAGATAGGGGTTGATCCAGCACTTCTTAAAAGAGTCCGTTTTTTGTCAAATTTAAAGAGATTTTTATGAAAAATCAAATAATTTTTTGAAAATTGAAAATTTTAACATACAGTGATTAAAAATTTTATTATTTGCTGCTTTTATAATAAATAATGGTGTAAAAGGTACGATTTGGGAGCTTAGAACTTTGTGAAGGGTCCATAAATGGACCCGAATTTTCTTTGGCAAGAGCCCTGAAAGAGAGATATTGCTTTAAAGCTTTTCACATGTAAAAATATTTAAACTATTCTAAAGCTTTTGTTGAAAAACTGCAAAAATGTCAATTTGCCTGCAGTAACATGCATGCTACCATTAATTTTTTTTAAAACATTTATGTTGTTTAAACTAACGGAACACCGTTTTGATGAAAAAATTTTCTTGCTTTGAAATTTTTTGGGGTGGGAATTAGAGCGGTAAGGCGGAATCCGAAAATGGTTCATTCAATAACGAAGTACTTGGGTGGACAGAACAGCACAAGTCAGCTCATAATATCTAGGAAAAAAGAAATTTTGAACTGATAACCTCCAATTTTTTAGAAGTTAGGTAAAAAGTATAGTTAAGAAAAGTTATCTACCATAGTTTAGTGCAATGAATTTAGCTACAAAATTGATGATACAGAGCACAATCATTCAAGAGAATGGCTAATAGAATGCACTAGGCACAATTCATTTGTATTGCATGAGAAGTGCAAAAAAAAGCATTTTCTTTCCCCTCCAACCCAATGATTTTCCTTTCCTCACGTTAATGCAACTTGTTAAGGGTCTCAAGTCAAATGAGACAATGTCAAAATTAGATTGAGAAAGATTTTTTTCAGGTGATGCAAGTTTTTTCGTTGGCAAAAAGATTTTGTTTTGCCCCCCCCCCCCCCCCAAATAAAATTAAGTACCCGCTATCCCATCCATTCCTCTTCTATAATAAATATAATTATTATTTTATTTATAAATAATGGAGGGTGAGTTACTGTCAGTGACCAAGTAATATGGGTGATTGATATCTTTAAGTTTGTGAAAGGAAGGGAATCTTTCGTTCTTACAATTAGAAGAAATGGGTGCTTATTTATCCCGTGGGGAAAAAATACAATCATTTAAAAACCCGAAAACTTTTTTTCCGGGTTGCATTTAACAAGTTGACTGCCAACCTACGAGATAACTTGTAGTAGGTGAACTTGTTGAGAGACCAAATTACAAGATGTCTCGTTGTTGACGACTTGTTTTCATTTTTCAACACATTTATAGAAAGTTAGTAATTTTTTACTTAATAAAATATTTTGTACAATATGTTGTTATTAAATTAAGCTATTGTCTGGAGATCCATAAACAACAAACAACAGTCAACGTGTTAAAAAAAAATTGTAAGGTGACTAATTAATTTGCAAACTTCAAGAAAATCTGCAGTACCCACTGCCGTGCTGCACAATTTCTGCTACTGGTATTATAGGTTAAAAACCACAAAATGAATAAATACATGCATATGTACATTGTATTTCTGAAGTCAATGGGGGGGAATGCCCCCCCCCCCCCCCCGATCACCCAAATGACCCCAGAGCCTGATCAGTAACAGGCTCCGAGACCATTAAACTAGTCCAAGTCAATTCGTTAATTCCCAACACAGGTCAAGTGTCCTCCTAAAACTATTCACCCCACTGCATGAAATGATTTTCCTGAAAACCTATCAAATACCTACAACCCTCTTTATAGCATTAGAGCAATTCCTATGCGGCAATGTTTATTTATCAAAATTATAACACTGCATGATAGCTCATCAGAAGCTTGACATTTAAAAGGACTTTCAATGTTTTGTTTTTTTAATTATAATTGCGCTAAGAAAAAAAAAATTCTCAATATAAGTAGATTGGTTTACAAATTTGCCATAGCCAAAGTCAAATCACCATACGTGTTTATTTCTAATAAAATTTAAAAATAGAAATGAAATAAGGACTACAAAAGTAATGAAATGCTTAGTTAGAATCACACTAAGCAAAAAAATCTTCATTAGCAGAATATAAAAACTTTATAATGTGATATTATAGATATTCAACTAAATTAACACTTTCTTGATACTCCATTTTTAGTGGCCTAAGAAAAAATTTCTCCCTTCAAAAATGTTGCACTGTATGCAGTCTAACCCCGTTAACGCGAAATGAATGCCGATCCAAGTCAGATAATCTAAGAATTAGTGATAAATTAATCGTTTAAGACGAAATTGATTTGAACGACATCCCGCTTAAGAAGAAAAACAAATTTTTTCAGTTGCAAAAAACGCAGGTAAATAAAACTTACTCTTCCATTTTGATAATTGTTTTTAATACCAGTTTAATAAATTTCATATACATTTCCTAATCGAAGAATAAATATAAATTTGAATGTGTGTGTGTGTATATATGCATTTTCGTATAAATATACTTTTGGTTTCAACATTTTCTGTATCATGAGAAACAAACATTTTTACTAAATTCAAAATCCTGCAACCGTCGGTTAACATGAAATTCGGTTAACACGAAAAATTTTGGCATCCCCCTCAACTTCGCATTAACGAGGTTTGACTGTACAAGCCTATTTAGTTTACCAATAAAAGAAGTTCTTTGTGAAAGAAAACTGTTTGGTTGCTTTAGAACCACAGGGGGGGGGGGGGGAACACTGTGATATCACCATTAAAACATAAAAATGAACGTTAATATGAAACTGGTAAACTATGCATTATAGATTCACTACCATTCTATACATTAGACGCATTAGAAATGCTTCCTTCCACTTTATTCATCTAAAATTTTCACAAAGGTGCACTTGGCACTCTTATCTTATTGGAGTAATCTGAACTCCAGACACAATGGTACCCCCTCTAGCACAGTAATACCCTATTTCTGAAACTCTGCATATGCATATGTTTATAACATTGTGGATAGATAATTTAAAACATCCAAAATTCTTTTAAGATTTAATTATTACTATTTGAGAAAAAACAAATACTATTGCTCTCCAAAAGTTGCAACAAATTACTTTACATTTTATTCAATTTATGTTCAATAAATAAAAAGCATATTAATTAAATCTTTCAATTATGAAGTTATTAAATTGTGCTCATATACAATTAGCAACATACTTTATTTATTATTTATATTATAAATTATTGTGTCTAAAAAATATTTAGTTACATACATTTGAGGTATTGTGATTTTTGTTGACATTAAAAAAAATAAATTATAAAAATTCATAAAATACTTTTTCAGTGTATCATGAGATCAATTTTAAATTTTGCATGATGAAAACTGCATGTAATTTTCATAGTAATAATTCCTAATAAAATTGTAATAAAGGAATTTATTTCTGTTATTTTATCTGAAAACAGTATTTTCAAAAATTAAAATGAACTTTCTTGTTTTGTAAAATTTACAAAATTATATTTATTCATAAATTAATATCAATCAATGAGTAAGAAAAAAAATAGTTTTTTTTTTTGTAAGATATTTTAAAATCAGCATTGAAAATTCAATTTGAAAAATTTAATTTTTTTTTTCATTTTGTACACATGCAATGAATATCATTAGTGTTTCTCTTCGTGAGCAAAGATTTTTTACGATAAACTTCCTAAGCATCATTTTCATCCACTAAAATGAAAACTACAAAAAGGAGTTATATTTAGAGATAATCATTAACAACTTATTTTTGAAAAAAAACGAAACTGTTTCAATAAACATGTTGACCCTACAAAACTGAAAGCAATACTATCATCTGTCATAAGCAGACGATGTACACTAAGGACAAGTGAAGTTATGAAGCAACACAAAAAAAAGTCTAATATTACCAATCACGGTGAATAAATAAAACTGTTCGAGGACATAAGAAAAAAAAAATTACTATTTCTTATATCAAAAGCTTACCGTGCCATTAAAAAACTGTTCATGTCTTTAATTTATACAAGTTGGATAATGATCAAGAAATGAACTATTTCCCTGTAGTGGTTACATTCCGCAGTGCAGATAGTTTTTTTTTGACATAATAGATAAAACAAGATGCGCAAACAGAAATTATCCTCAACTTGCAATGAAAAAAAATTGCTTTTAAATAAAACTAATTTCAACCTAAATGAATCAGAATGATTTTAAATCATCTTCCAACTTTGTATGATACGACACCTATATGGTAAGAGACGCTGCCAAGCTACATTTTTTTGCATGGCTTTTTTTTGTAAACAATCACCCCGCCTCGTTGCCACCGTTGCCAACATTAGAAATTCTCACTATTTAAAAGGACTTAAACTTTTTTTAAAGTAGAGGGGTCTGCAAAAAAATATTCATATATTGATTGAATCGCTGTAAATACAAGTGAAAATTATTGTGAAAGTGTTTTTTAATGATTCAGAAAACCTAATATTACACGCGTTTTGAAAAGATCCTTAAACCATTTGTCATCTATCAAAATGTCATTCATTTACATCTAGAAAACTGATTAAAAAATTATGTTGATTGAAGATGAACAAATGTTGCTAAATTTTATCTAATTTAAAATCAAATGTGAGGTTTTTATTCCATCAAGGGGAAGTCATGCTCCAATCTTTGGCAAGTCCATGCTCTTTTTCAATAGCCAAAAGTTTCAAAACTGCATTTTTAGGGTAAAATACAAACGCGGTTGAGAATTCATTTACAAATAGAAATGCAAGATATGAATGTCGTTTAAGAATGTTTGTAATATGCGTTGAGAAGAGTATACAAGAGCAAGTCACAAATTTTTTGCATAAACAGTCCTATTACAATGACTCAGGTTCTTTATTACTATAACTCTTTGTAAAATATATTATCCATTCGATGATATATATTATCTCTCTGTTGCACTCCTGAACCGTTTTGCATTTTGGGAAGAAAAAGAAGTCTAATAAATGGTTAAATGACCATATGTCCTCAAGTTTTGAAGATAGTTTCCAAATTTGTTTATTTTTACTGTTTTTGTCCCCAAATTTGAAAATTTCTATTCTTTCTCACAAAATTGCTTTTCGATTTGCAACTTAGAAATTTTAGACAGTATTTGTAAAATTATAGATAATATTATGGAAATTATCAGATTATTTCCTTAGTATTACGATTTCTAACAGTCAATGAACTAAGAAAATTGCATACAATATGTAAAAAATATGTTTTTATTCATTTTGAAATATATTAATAGAAGCGTTACTGTATTGATTTGCTATGTCTCCGAAACTTTTTTCCAGCATCTCCACATTGTCTTTGGATTTGGGGACTACAGCAGATTGATGCACATAAATATGGCCACCCTAGTTAATTGCGAATATGGAGGACGATAAAATATGTGACCAAATGAAAAATCAGAGATCAATACATATATCACGGTTATCATTACGGATGTGCAGGCGCACACTTGCAACAAATAATTTGTCTCATGTATTTTGCAATTTTCCGAAATTCAGCTGATCAATATTTATCGGAACCTTTTTTCTATTATCGGATAAAAAAATATATACTGTAATTTTTTACTATCCTGATTTAAAAATATATACCATTGATTTTTGATCCGCGGGAGGGGGAGGGGGCTGAGCTGGGTCCACTCAGCCTTTCATCTCTTCATCAGTGGGTCGATATGAAATGAGGACCAATCATTCTTGGAAACTGCAGTAGGGGTTCCACGTCATGCTGATAACCTGACCGGAACATCTGCTTCTGCATACCAGGGCCATTGGTCTCGTAAGCTGAGATTAGCCCACAGCAGACCTTGGTCCGGGCTGTCAAGCCGATGAATTTAGTTTTAGTTTAGTTCATTATGGCTTTTGATCATTAAAAAAATCAAAACTAACCTAATAAATAGGCGAACCATGAATAATAATGCTACATTGTGTAAAGCGCATACTGGTTAATTAAAGGAAACCTACTTTATAAAAAAAAATTACAAACACCCAACATTGGATATCCGGTATCCGACAAATTTTTAAATATCTGAAATCCGATCTAGCCACGGAAAGATTCGGGTTATCCAGCGTGTCAAATTTATTTCTTTCTTTTTAATATAATCAATTAGCATGTTTTTTGAGAATACATGTAAATTAGTAATGGATTAATACATTGCATTTTCAATTCCTGTATGAGTTTTTTGGGTATCATTAATAAAATATAATTTTCATAATTTTCCTTTTTAATTCCAAAAGCGACAAAAGTTGATGGCACACACCATTTAATCACCTGGCATGTAATATTTCTTTTTTCAATCTGCTATATACTCATTGTGTAAAAGTATTGCAACAGACAATAAGAATCGAATATTTTGAAATACTTATTTTGGCATATTTTCAAAGCATGTTTGATGCCCTAATAACCATTAAAATACTTAAAAGACTATTATCCATTTTCTTGGGTCGCTCCGCTCAGTGCTCCAAATAGTTCTATATTAAGTATTTTGTTATTATCTCCTTTTTTTCAATTAATTGTTTATGTGGTAAAAAAATAAAAAAAGTTACGTATATAAAATTATTTATTCTTCAGTGAATCTATAAAGTGTTATATGGACAGTGTTACCATAAAACGTAGTCCCCCCCCCCCCCCCAAAAAAAAAAAAAAAAAGAAAATTTCTTTGCATGTATAACTGAAACAAAAATATTTTACGAGAATAAGTTTGCTTTTAATATATACTTGACTAAACCCCGTTATTTCTCAGACAATAAACAGGAAAAAGTAAAGTAAAAACTCATTTTTCAATAATAATAATAACTAGCGATACTCGCTTGACCCTCTCCTCTCCTGCCTTGAAAACCTTAACTGAAATCAGTCAAAAAAAAAATTCTTTTATTTATTTTATTGGCACTTATCGCTTATACGCCCTAACTTGGCGACGGTTTTAGAAATGTCGCCAACATGCTATTTAAACAAATCTCATAACATTGCTTTGTTTATATTCAGAGACCAGGCGGTACCCGCACGACTATGCCCGTGTTATAAAGTGAAACGATCAGTTGGTTCGCCATTACATATGCAGTGGTAACGTTTTTATGTGTAAATTATGTTATTATATTAAAATGTATAGCATTCCACAGAATTAAAAATTAGCCGCCCACAGCAATCAACCGGTGATCCTACACCCCCATTTTTGCATTTTTTTTTTTTTTTTTTTGCAAAACACATACAGTAAAAAAAAAGTAGGAAAGAAACGAAACGAAAAGGAAAATAACACATTTTGTTTGTTTAGTTCAAGTACCCACACAGAAAGGACGATTATAAATTCATTAGAATATTTTAAAGTAATGAATTATTAGTAAAATTCATTTTTATCCATTATTCATTGACCTTTCATTCGAGCTCAAATAGGCAAATAACATATGTACTAATTCACTGGAGAGAGAAAAATACAAATATAAATAGTAATAAAAATTAGGAGTGACAACAATCGCTATAAAGGATAATATTTCTTTTTAAAAAAACGCTGTACAGTATGTAGAATGGTCCCGTAAGATAAATCAATCATCCGGAGAAAATAAAATTAAAGTTAATTACCGTGAAAAACTAATTTTGAACTACAGAGAAAGGCATCAAGCTTGAAAGGATGCGATAATTCCTTCCGATAGAAAACGACCATTTTGTGCAATTTTGGAATATAAATTGCAATTAAAAAAGAACTAATTCGAATTTCAGAAAAAACTCTTCGTCGTGCCCACCCTCATGTTCCAAACTAATTTCGTGCCAAATTGCATGAAAATAAGCCGAACGGTCTTGGCCCTTAAGTTTTTCAATTTACAGGTTTGTGAATTGTGGAGTTCTATGTTTATCGAATGATTGCACATGTTCAAATGAAAAAAAAGCTACCAGCATGTTCAAGGTTTTATAGGTTTCATTTAGTATTACTCTTTTGTAGCAACTATAATTTAGTATTACTCTTTTGTAGCAACTATGAAAGTTGTCCAATTACACTGTGCAACATGAAAATTGTCCTTTAGATAAAAATGTCTGTTTCTTATGTATTTTTGGCTGAAAATTACGAATCTGCAATTACTTTTTGCCTACCAGGTACCATTTTCCCAAAATCTAACATTTTAGCTTTTTACGTATTTTCTGGATAAATGTGCATTATTTTGTAATTTATCCACTTAATTTATTATAAATTATATCTTTCTCATTGGCAGTGAGATCTTTGCTATTCTAGAAACCTTTTAATGAACTTAGTTATTTTAGCGACATTTTTGGCGACAAAAGCTTGATCCACTTTCTTAAAGTTTCAAGTCATTTACAAGACGACAAAGGCATTTTGTAGACTTTTTGCGGAGAAGGAAGAAATAGTATGCAGCTGTGATGTGAATGCAAGGCCGTAGGCAGGGGGGGGGCCCGACGGGCCCGAGCCCCCCCCGAAATACTTTCGAAATTTTTAACTTGTCTGAAAAACAAAAAAATGTAACAAAAAAAAAAAAAAAATTTTTGTTCCTCAAACCAATCTGTTCGGGAGCGTGCGGGGGGGGGGGGGGTAGGTTCTCTGTTTTACAAATGGGGAAACGACAAGACGGCGCTTCAAAAATCCAGGGTCTATAAACCAGAACTCAAAATAAGATGTTTTCCCTCAATTCTAAAGACGGTATGTCCCCCGTGTCGTGTCATCAACAGATAACGGATTGATTCCTTGCCTAAGGGCTACATATGGTTCTAATCACCCGACCACACAACAAGAACAGCAAATGTACTGATCAATTTTTGGCAAAATGCAAGCCACCACATCTGCCATAAATATATGGACAACAGTTAGGTGCTTTGTCCATCCTTGCCCGAAGGTTACATTCGTGGAAATGGCGACTCTTTTAAAACTACCCACATTGTGGAAGTAGAAGATAAAGGAACTTTCAGAGCTAATGCCTAAATGGACCCCCTCGTCTACTACTACGATTGCCGGATGTGGATGTTTGTGCTGTTATTGCTGGGACAAATCTTTATTTTTTGTCTTTTCTTTTTTAAACTAGCAATTCGTAAAATCGAATCAACATCGAAACGCTTCCGACAAGAGGGGGGGGGGGGGGGCGAGGAGAGGGCTCTTGCCCCTTTGCGGATGCCTTGACCTTGCCTTGCAGACATAGGCAGTTGGGAATTTAGTGGGCTCGTGTGCTCTTGCAAAAGTCTTCTTTGCTTGCCTACGTACAAATTTTGATTATGAGTAAAAGAAAAGGTAAAGTATTTTGTCTTATTTTGGGAAGAAACCCTGTAGAAATGTAGCAGAAAAGGTATGATTATTTTTATGTATTTTTCAAAATAATATTTTAGCTGCCCCTCTTTTTTTTTTTTTTTTGCAATTTTAGTTTCAACTTTGTATTTTCTTCCTCACATGCTGAGAAACTGCATATTAATCTTTCTTTTTTCGTTTTTTAACTTCATAGGGGATGATGTCACACTACTTCGAGGGAGGGGGGGGGGGGAGAGGGGTTCGAGCAATTTTGACAAGAAGTGTGACATTACACATTTTGATTTCTATAAAAACATGTAAAAAATCAGCTGATTAAACTTATTTTTGAAGTTTTTTTATTTTCATAATTTGATTTTAAAGTTTCATTGATTTCATTTTATATTGAAAATACCGCTGCTTATTAAGGTTTGAACTTACTTCTAGTTAAAATTTTAAAAGAAAGTCTTAGGTATTTACTTTTAAGATAAATAAGTGCGGGTGTTTTTTTAGAATTCAATTAATTATTTTTTTTTTTTTTTTGCTATTATGCACTAATTATCTTTTTTTCTATTTTAACCTTAATCTCATTTTATACCAATTAAGCCCACGTGTAATCATTATTATTGTTATGCTCACAAATGTCATTAAAAGTTAAAAAATAAAATTAAAAATTTGATTCTTTAACGTAAGTACCTTATTTCTGAACTGCAACACTGCAAGTACATGTGCTCCTGTAATATAGCGTGATATGTGACAAAGGGGGTAGGGCGTGTTGGAGAGTGATATCTTGTGACAAAGGGGGTAGGAGGATCAAATACATTGAAAGAAAGTGTGACACTGTTTATGAATGGTCCCATAGAGCGTTTACAATAACATTGCGAAGGTGAAAAGTACCGCGACAAAATTACTCGTATACTTTTACTTAGCCTAGTCATAAATTTACATTGAACAAAAAAGATCTTGATTGGTTCTTCTTATTATATGGCTCATGGGCTGCAATAGTGGCACAACTCAAAAAAACTCGCGTTTCGGACTAAGAACAGATTGTAAATATAAAATACACATTTTTTTCAGCAGCAATACTAGCATAACTCATAATTCAATATTAGGCCTTAAGATTTAATAATAACTAAAGCATTTCTTTTATGTTTTTTTCCTTAGCAATGAAAAGTTTAAACCCACTTATCTCAAAACATGATTTTTTGAGCTGTGCCGTAATTGCAGCCCATGAGCGATATGTATAATTTTGGAAGTGCTTTATAATTGTCCACGACTGCAAATCAAAGTTATACAGCTTTTTTTTACTTCAAACTTAAAAAAAAAAAAGGAGTTTGCAGCATTTAGGTTAAGGAAAAAGAAAACATCCAGTTTTTAATTATTTACATTTAGTTATGACAAAATATGGAAGGCTTGAAACTTGAGAATAAGTATGAATTGCTTAAATTGTCAAAACAAAAATGGAATAGGGAGTAATTAATTCTCAAAACAACGTATGTTTTCTGTTAACTCTCTCTCATCTTTTTTTTTTTTTTTTTTTTTTGAAGTAATACTTCTGTGGGCGAAATTGAAAATATAATCTCATCATGCAACATGCAACCAGTGTTTCTTTCAGGCATCTCTCCGGGGAGGGGGGGGGGGGCTCTGCCCCCTCAGAGATAACCAACTGCCCCCCCCCCCCCCAGAGAAAAAAATTCAGATCACAGATTTTTAAAAAAATGAAAGTAAAGAGAGATTACACTTTTAAGACTTCAGTTTCAGAAACACTTTTAGGGAAAAGACATCGAACACTGTCACTAGCGACACCAAAAGGAGCCCAAAATATAAGAATTTATTTTGAAGAATTTGCGGGGGAAGACAAACCAAACTCCCTTCTGCTTCCTCTAAAATTACTAAAGAATCTCGAAATTGCATTGTTAGGCAGTTTTCAAAAAGTTTCCTGGGGAGAGCCCTCGATCCAGTCTATGCTTCCAGTAACATTGACAAAGATAGACTGAAACTTCATTTTTAAGACTGCAGTTTCGAAAATTTTCTTTGGCGAGAACTTCTGAAACTCCTTCCTCTAACGTCCCGAAAGGGCATAAAATTGCATTCTCAGGAGCTAAATTGCGGAAAAATTCCGGGGGAGAACCCACGGACCCCCCTTTCAGAGATAGTCAAAACGTTATGGTTGTAAGATCAGTTTCAAAAATTTAAGATAAGAAGCCGAAGCCCCCAAAAAACACTGCCCTAACTTCACCAAAGATAATCTAAAATGCACCTACTGTACATGGTATCAAAAATCTATCATATACTGTGACGTCATAAATTTTTTAAATCAAACGAAATATGGTTTACAAAAGGCCGTATTCAGAGGGGGAGGCCCACGCCCCCCCCCCCCCCCCGCAATTTTTCGCAATGTAGCATGTATATTCCTCCCTGAAACTTTCCTCAACATAAGTGTTTCAAAGTTAGGGCCCCCCCCGAAAAAAATTTCTGGCTACGGCCTTGTGTGAATGTACTAGTTCAAGCATTAGGACATGAAACACAAATTCAGCAGAGTGGAGCTTGTTTATCAGTGCTACTCCATCTAAAGATTTTCTTCCTATTTATTCCTGTAGCATATTCTGCAAACACAAAGGAAATTTCAAAATTATGAGTGTCAAAAACATATCAAATGAGCCACTTGTAAATCGACAATGTGCCTTTTTTAAACAATTGCATATTAAACTTGGTTTATCAAAATATTTTTAAAAGCTCCGGACAGAGAAGGAGTTTTTTTCTTGAATTTCAGGAACAAATTCAAAAATTTAAGTAAGTCAAAAGTAAAAGAAAGGAAATTTTTTTGGTCCACAACTAAAGGAAGTCCTTTCATGATGAAGAGTATGAAAACAAACAGTGAAAAGCCGAAAAATCAGTCTGGCTGGCCTTTAAATCAGTGTGCTCACATCTCCTTGGAAATGAGAAAGCTGAAAACTACGAAGATCTTGTTGGTGACATGATAAAATGCTTTTGTATTACTGGTTGTCGTATGTCATTAAAACTACACTTTTTCGAGTCCCATATGAACTTCTTTCCTCAAAATTTTGGCACAATTAATGATGAGCATGGGGAAAGGTCTTATCAGGACTAGAGTTCCTTTATAAGACGTAGTCTTCAGAGTAACGACAGATCGGGGGAAAACTGCCTCCGGACGAAAAACAGGGTTGCCGCCGAGTGCAAGGTTGGCTTCATACTCGCTCAAGGATTTCTGCTAAACGATAATCGTAAACGGGAAATTTTGTCCACTTGAAAGCAAAATTTCTGTTTGAATTAAAAGCTACTTTTTGCGTAAGCCACAAACGTTTTTTAAAAATATCTTTGGTCTCAACAAGTCCAGGATAGTTTAATCATTCGCAGCTTTAAATTACGTTATGTTAAATATGAGAACATAGAAATTGTTACTCTTTAATTGATTCAAAAATAAATAATGATATTTATAAATTTATTATTTTCAATATAATTTCTTGGATTTTTAATTCTGAAAGTTTTTTTTTTTTTTGTGTGTGTATGTGTTGATAATATTGCATTAATAAATCATTAAAAGATTACTCGTTTTTTCCATTTCTTAGGTAAACTAAAGGAAAATTTAAAGCAGTAATGCTAGAAATATATGAATGGTAAAATAATGAATTGGTAAAAAAAAAATGGAATTATTATTTAATCAGTGATATTTTTATATAAAACTCGTTATGTAAAAGTTATGTTAAAAAATGTTCTAAGAAGAAAGAATGTACTTAGAGACCGTTCATAAATGCACGCGTTTTTTTTTTTTTTTTTATATATTTGACCCCCTCCCCCCTTTGTCCCGCTATGTTGTATAAGACTGATGTCACACTTCTTGTTACCCACCCCCCTCGAAGCGTGACATCATTTATGAATGATCCCCTTATGTGAAAAAATACATTTCCCCATGAAGGTATTCATTAAATTAAGAGCAAATACGGAAAACTTTCTCCGAGGCCGAATTCAGCTCCGCATATGCGCCCTCCCCCCTCGTAACTCCCTAACTTCAAGTAATTTAGTAGGAAAATGAAGATGACATTATAGAACATTTTTGAAATTGATAATTGGTTTTGAAGGGCAGTAAAACTTGGCCTCCTACACAGCTAACTACCCTGCCTATTTTAAAATTCGGCAGAAAAAGCCGCTTATATATATAAGAAAATCCATTCGTAACTGACTGACAAGAATGTGTGGAAGCGGCCGATATGTTTACATTCCACTAGTCGCCAAGCATAAGCAAATCACGCCAAGTCGAAGATACAAAGTATTCGTTAAAATAACTTAATTTTACTAAATTTAAACACTTTCTTAATCTTGAAGCGATGTTTTTTAATTACTTTAGGATACTAGCTATTTATTTATTACTGAAAATGACAATTAGGGCCAAAAATAGCGGGTCAACATGGAATATTAGCATTAAGAAAGCATGCACTTATTTTAACAAAGAAATAATTAAATAAATAGGAGCATATGGCCCAAAATAAAGCTACATTCCTATATTTTAAACATTTTAGAACAATAATAAAAGAATTTTAAAAATGTATTTGCCTTTAATTTTACGGATTCTCGTGTTTTTTCATGGCATTTAATCGTCTCCACGTTAAAGCTATGGGACGAAAGAAGGCACCGCCTCGGGCGGAGGGTTCAAACCTTCCACCAATAGGAAAATGATACCGCTTTGACGCTACTCTCGCTAAGATACAGGGACTCTAATCAGGACATCTCTGAGTTTGAAAAGCGTTTCAGTGGTTCATGGAATGGAAGTATGCGAATTGAATGTTGCTGATCTGTTATCAGGGCATAGGGAGCATTCATAAATGATGTCACGCTTCGAGGGGGGGAGGGGGTTTCGTGAAATTGTGACAAAGTGTGACTAGGGGAGGGGAGGGGTAACAAGAAGTGTGACATCATGCATTATGCAACATAGCGTGACATGTGACAAGGGGGGGAGGGGGTCTGCTGAAGTTTCACATTGTGACAAAGGGGGGGGAGGGGGTCAAATATCTGGGGAAAAAGAGTGACATCGTTTATGAACGGCCCCATACCAACAAATGCCCACAAGGTGAAACGGCCTAAAAAAAATCATTTTAATGTTTGTGTTTTCAATAAGTAAGCCTCAGTCACGTTCTTATAAAACAAAATTGTACAAATATGAGAAGTGGGTCTCCAGCAAAAACGGTACGTGATGGATCATTTTGGTTTGGATATTTGAATCAAGCACCTTTTGTTTCTATAGAATCACATAGTTTCATCTAAAGGACAAAAAAAAAGTTCAAATTTGTTGCCTAGTGTTATCAACAATACAGCCAATTAGTGATTCTTTTTCAGTAGTAAAAAAGAGACAAAAGTCTTATTGCAGGTTTCAGAAAGAACCTTATAAGTCGGAAAATATATAGATTTGAAAAGAAACTTCTAGTAAATGCAAATTTTCAATATTTATAAATAATAATTAATTTCAGTAATATTAATGAAGCATTATTATTATTTTTTCTATTTTAAAGCTGCAAAATTTAAGAGTTTAAAAATTGCAATTTTTGTATAAATAAATAAATTATTTATAAATATCAATATTTTTACTGGTTTATTGTAGTTATTTTATTCATAATTATGAGTAAAAAAACTTCTCATAATTATGTATGTAAAAACGTCCCATATAACTGCAATGCCTGTAAAATTGGATATTTATAAATAACTTATTTTATTGATACAAAAAGTTGCAATTTTTAAACTTGTTTATAGCTTAAAAATATAAAAGAAATATTATATCCAGATAATACCTCATTGGATATCTCAAATACATCTAGAAGATTTAAAATACACATCTATTTAACAGTTACAGGATATCTAGAAGATATCTGGATATAATATTTTATGGACCGGAAAGAGATATCCACAACATATTTGTGAGCCATCCAAAACCTCCCCTGCTTATCTCTAGCATGTCCTTTGCACGGCTGGATGTCCAGACGTCCTTGGACGTCCAAACGTTGCAACCTTTTCTACTACTTTTGGATATTCCTGGATCAGCTGGACATGCCACAGAATCCACAGAATCCACAGAATAAGGTTCATATCCAGACATACTTGCTGCTTTATTATCATCAGAATAGATGCCTGACGAACAAAAGAATAGGGCGGATAACCGATAAGTACCTATTTATTTAATGAAAATCCGCCAAGCCGTGGAACTGCTTCCGTAGTTTTTTTGGATCCCAATCGATCAAAGCTCGCTTAGCTCGCTTATCGGACACTAAAAAAAATGTTTTATTCTTGGTTTATCACTATCACAGAAAGATTTGGAAACGTACTTTACTGTCGTGCTATCGTTTAGCAGGGTCAGTTGGGGTAATTGTAATCATGGGGTAAATATAAACAAACTTCATTGCTACACTTGTGGTGGATTTGAAAACTTAAATGCTTGTGAGTGATAAAACGGCAGCATAAGGAAAAAACATTGATCGAGTTTAGTAAGTTTCGAAACAATTGTGGAAAATTGTTTGAATTCTTTGAAAATGACACAGTGATAAAAGTTGTCTAACAAAATTAAGTGATCTTTAAATTTATGTTCTGATCTTTTGTGAAGACAATATAAATATTATATTTTGATGTAAATTACACTTTTGTGTCTATTTTACATAACTGTTGTTGTTGTTGCTAATGCCACTTGGAAATCCAAGCCCCCTTGTTTATTAATGAACTCCGGTAAAATGAAGTACACTTGGCTCAGAGGGGCCTCCTGATTTTGAACCAGCTCCCAGATGGGAGATCTTCGTCTAGGTTCGCCCCCCCCCCCCCAAGGAAAATTATTTCTAACTTGGTGGACATTTGAAGCTCCGACGTATTTTACGTGCACAACTCCCATTAGCGTACTCGGTCTCAGAGTAATCTGCCGCGGGGGGTGGTCACCCTCTCAAGCATTGACACGGCCAGTTGTGCTTCACTTTCGATATTCTGTGGGATCCAAGCTTAACCGACTGTTCCACTGCGGGACACATTTTTCATAAATTTACCTTATTACTTGATTTGTTGCAAGATATTTCTCGTTAAATGATCTCAGCGGACTCATAAGATAATTCAGCGGACCACATGCGGCCCGTTGGCAGCAGATTGAAAACCATTGCTACGGAACTTCTTCAGCTTCCAAGCAGACTGTGTATGAAACAATTATCTATTTGCATCAACCTCATTCGAAAATAAATCACTATTTACATTTACCCCAGAAGCTCTGGGGTAAATGTAAGCACACTGGGGTAAATATAAAGACGAGCTCATTCGCTAACAAATAGTCATAGCAAGCACATAAGGAAAGTATAAAAAATGCGATTCAATCTTTGTTCGGCTTTTTTATACTTTTTCAGAACTGCATAGTATTGCAGGTTTGATTTTTTTTTGCTGTCCTGGTATGTTAAACCGGACGACATATCTCCTAAATCAACGCCCTTAATTGCTCCAAATAGCTCAAATTTGTGAATCAATAGAAATTTTCCACGTTATTTCGCAACGTCTGTCATCAGCCCAACTCCTCCCCTGCCCTTAACATTTCTGATACCATCAGAGAGGGAACCACAAGAACTAATGCTTCGCAATCTGCGTTTATGTCTTCAAGATAGCATTAAATATCGCTAGTCCCGGTTTAAAAGCCACTTAAAACGTCATAATTACTTTCGTGTTACTTAGAACTGGAAAATTACTGGGGAGTGGCTTTACTGGTAATTCGGACTTGTGATTGATGACAGGCTAACCGTGGTAGGGTGACGCCTGACCTGGTGAAAACCGTGCCATTCGGTGACAGAGAAACACCTGGTTTTGATGTGCAATTGATGATTCTTGAGTTTCAGCGAGAATCTTCCTTCCTTGTCACGATCTTGTTATTGAAGAAAATTCAGTTCATCTACGATGAGATGCTGAGATGATTAATTCTGCTTTGAGGCTTTTAGCATGGTTAAGAAGACACGTTTTCTTTTTAAAAGACACGCATTTTGGGGTGCTTATTCGCAGAGTGGCTTTAAGTTCCACTTAGAGGGGAATCTCTCTACAGTTTTAATTGCACAGGCCTACGAGGAAAATAATTTTTTTTTGGTACCTAGGATTTTAAAACTGATTTTAGATATATTTGGGGCACTGAATATAAATTCGAAATCAGTTTTTAGAAATATGTCCTCTACTTTCTACAATCAGTGTCTTTAAAAATGTAATTCTATACAATAGCCAACATTGTGTAGTTCTAACGACAACTTATGCAACAGCACATATAGACGGATTGGTTCCGGTATATTTGCTCTACAGTCAGTCTGCTGTCAGTTCCTTGTTCCTGCCGAAAAAATCCACCTGAAGAAATTGGAATTCAGTATAAGTTTCGTTTAACACGAATTAAGGTTAGTTAGTTCTCACCGTGCAACGAGCAGGGTAGATTGAAATTGCACTAGGAATTTCATTTGTATCTGAGTATCCAAGTCAAATAGATACTCAATGATGGATCTTTAACATACCGCATAAACATTCGACTTGGACGCTGCGATTTTCTGCATCTTCAAAATCCACCGACTTGGGTTAGCAGGTTTGAATGCGCGAAGCTGCGAGGAAGAGGCCAGCGCCTTATCACTACGAAACCTTGAAGGCACTACAAAAGTGATCAGTTAAGTACATTGGTCGGCAATAAATAAGATGAAAGATTTAAGTTTTCCATTAGTTTTTCTTTATTACGGAGCGCACGTACTGCAGCGAAAGAACACTGATGACACTGAACATGACTTCATGAAATCCTTTTGTTTATACATATTTACTATACAAATACTGCTTGCAATTTAGTATTAGGTTACATTTAGTAGTAGTTTAGCGGTATGCTAATTTAAACTAACACAACACTAATTCTTTTACTGGACGCTTCCGACGTAACTTGTAATTGGTCTTTATTCATATTGCGATCAAATCTAGATCTTCACAGTTCACATTCATCGCTAGTGCGCTAAAGACAGTTTTGAAACGTATCAATGACACAATTGTGTAGCGGTTGAAAGTGTCTGCGTAAATGCAAGGCGTAAATTCATTACTCAAAATTTAACTTTAGGATATGGTAAAATTAAACGTTAACTGCTGAGGTACTGAAGCTGATGAAAGACATTACACAATTTAAAACTCAACAAATTTAATAAATAACAAAGACAAAATTAAACCATGGCTGCCTGCGATCATATAGCGGCTGTTCAAACGGGCGAAAAAGTGCGTGCAAGCAGAACTTACATTTTCTGCCACTTCAGTCAATTGGCGCTGTTAGCATGTACTTAAAAGCGAGAGTTTAACGGTCTAACCACAGCAATATCATCGCGTTAAAGGCTTGAATTTCAAGACAGATAAACATTTAAGTGTTGAGGGCAAAAGTAACTATCAAAATACGTTGCAGGCTGCAGGGTTATGTATTTGCCATTAAAACGTTTTTAATACAGAGGAAAAAATAAAAAGATCGTTTTTTTTGGTAGTAACACATGCAAACTTTGAAGCTGCTCGTTAAGATACAACTTTTCTTACATACGTATACTTTTATATATAATGAACACAGAGAAAATTTTCTTCGCAATTGGCTGATCATATTATGCTTTCAGATCAATTTTTATTTTGAACGACAATAATTGCGCATAATTGTATGAAATACATTTATCCTCTCATATTGTGTAGCACAAATAAATTGGCTAGCCGGTTTTTGAAAGCAGGTTATTGAATTGTCTCTAAATGGTTATTAGTTACTTTATTATTAAGCAATTTTCAATACATTCATTTTAATACTATATACTATTAAATAACAGCAGTTAAAAGAAAAATGACATAGGTTGTGATTAATAAAGTTATTTTAAATATATGTGTTAATTGAATTATTTGAATTCCATTTATTGTAAATTTAATTATTTCAGGAAAGTGGAATAGTTAGGTTGTGCAGTGACTTAACAAATAAAGATTAGTTGAACAATTATGCAATTAAGTAAATGATTAATGCAAAAAATTTTTATTGTTATTGACAGACTAATAGCATAGTACTAATAACTAATATTGCATTGTATAGTATAGCTGACTTCAGTTAACCTCAACAGATGGATTATCATACAAGAGTGGCTACTTTTTTTTTGCTGGTCTCATCTAAATCATTTACACTAGTTAAATATTTAGAATAAAATCCTAAAATATTAAGTAAGAAAGATCAAAGATTAGGCCTTTGTAAAAGAAAACGATTCAATAAAATAAACAATCAAGGGGAAATATTTTCAAATATTACAATTAAGTACAAGCATAATCTAGACATAATATGAAGTTCAAAGTTTACTTTTGAGTGGAAAAAAATTAATGAGCGGACCAACGTTCTTATAGCGCAAGTTGCAAAAATTACTCCATACACATGTTTTGGAATTAAAAGGAACCAATGCGTAAAGATTTGACCTAAAAAATGCAAGTAATCCAAGTGAGTGTAAATCACTCGAATTACTTGCATCCCGATGCGTACAACTCTATTCATTGATAAAAGGATTCCTCTTGACCCGAAATATGTTTTCTGAAATTTGGGCTATAATGACGCTTGTTTTCTTATTAATAACCTGAAGTACAAATAAATAAAACCAATGCATAAATAAATAAAACCAGTAAAGTTCGAGATATAAGGGGAAAATGCAAATGTCAGCCCTCACTGGATAAAAATATCATCTAAAGCATCAAACTCACGATTTCTATTTGCAGAATAATTGAATAGGTGACATGGAGTGAAAAAACAAAATATATGAATATAAACCAAACGTGAATTTAGTAAATCCCTAAAATTATAAACTGTATGCATTCACTAATTTAATGCTTAGAAAAAACACGCTACTGCTTTCTGTCGTTGTATTTCATTTACGATGAAAAATTTCTTTAAAATAAATATATATAGGTTAGACACAATTAAACATCGGGAGACATATTTCCGATCGGTTTTGCATGAACTAAAAATTTACCAAAAAGAAATCTTCATGATGCATGCTGCAAACTCGGCAAAAACAATGTTTTCGTAATGTATTTCCATGTAAAACTAGTACATGCTTGCAGCGCACCAGTGAGGAAAAAAATAACTATCGTTTGAACGCTTATTCCTTTGTTCTTTCTCCGCGTCTGGACAGCCGCTATATGATCGCAGGCAGCCATGATTAAACAAAGCAAAATCAAAGCAAACTTTTAAACATGCGCCGCGGGCAACAACCCATGTGGGCACACGACCGCTGAACAGCAAAAAGAAAGAGAGAGAGAGCGAGTGAAAAAATATTTCACTTGGCATTTACAGTTGTTCTCGCGTCCAAGCACTGATGCCACAAAACTTTAAAAAGTTCGCTAACGATGCATACTAATGAACAGGTTGAGCAGGATGCATAATAACGATGCATAACAACAGGTTGCCCTTAGTCACGAAGTCAGTCAGTCTCCGGACTGATAAGGGACGACAAAACGTACTTGCCGACCTGATCTTGTGACTACACACTTACGAAGGGAAGATTGCAATTGTTGTGTAGCATCATGTACCTGCTCCGTTGTGCACTTGGGAGGCTTCGATGTAGCTGCATCAGAGGGCTCTTATTGTGGAACGTCAGGGGCGACGAAGAAAAAAGCAGGCTTCAGACGATCAACTGATACGCTGACTTTCTTACCCTCGATAAGCAAGACATAGAACTTAGGTTTACGCTCAACTACCGAGTGAGGACCGTTACATGGCAGCTGAAATGGTCTTCTTATGGCGTCTACCCGCACAAACACATGAGATGCTCGAGCTAAATCTTCACTCATAAACACAGCTGACTTGGTGGAGTGATGCTTTGCAGGAACAGGTCTCAGCTTATTCATCTTTCGCCATAGATCCCCCAAGAGATCTGCACGAGACGATACAGCAGAAGGCGATGCGGCTTGCAGGAATTCACCAGGAAGTCGGAGAGAGCAGCCGTAGACGAGATCCGCAGTCGTAGCGCCGATGTCCTCTTTCAAACTCGTCCGGATACCAAGCAGTACTGTAGGCAGGACTTGAACCCATCGCTCCGTAGCATGGCTCATGATGGAACTCTTTAGGTGCCGGTGAAAGCGCTCCACCGTACCATTGCACTTCGGATTGTAGGCTGTGGTTCTTGTCTTGACAATACCAAGGAATTTTGCAAGGGAGGTGAAGAGGTCACTCTCGAACTGTTGTCCCTGGTCAGTAGTGATGATCTCAGGAACGCCGAACCTTGAAACCCATCCGGAGTAGAAGGCGTCAGCCACTGTAGCTGCGGTCTGATCTTGCATTGGAAAGACTTCCGGCCACCTTGTGAAACGATCAGCGGCAGTCAAAGCATAGATGAAACCTTTCGAGGGCGGCAGAGGTCCAGGTGCACATGTGCGAAGCGAGTTGAAGGAGGATCGAAGGAACCAGTGGGAGAAATAGTGTGTCGTTGGACCTTAGATTTTTGACAATTGATGCACTCTCTGCACCAGGTCTTGATATCTCTTGACATTGATGGCCAGACGAACCGTTTACTCACCATGTCCAACGTTGCACGTGCTCCGGGATGCGAAAGTCCATGCAAAGTCTGAAAAATACTCTTACGAAAAGAATTAGGCACATATGGGCGAATGTGACCAGTGGACACATCGCACAGCACTTTTGATGAGGCGAGTGTTAATGACCTCCACTCAAGACCAGAATCTGACTCTCGCAGAGATCGCAACTCCTCATCATTACATTGAGCCTTTGCCAAAGTTTCGTAATCAATTTCGCCAGAACTTGACAAGTTAATCTCAGAAATGCGCGAGAAACTGTCAGCTACCGAATTTTGGGCTTCAGGTACAAACCTGATGTCAGTAGAAAATTGACTTATAAACTCTAAATGTCGGATTTGCCTAGGTGATTGTTTATCAGCTTTTTGCTGAAAAGCAAAAGTTAACGGCCTATGATCACTGAAAATAACGCATTCGCGTCCCTCAATCATGTGTCTTAAATACTTGACTGAAGAATACACAGCTAATAATTCACGATCATAGCAACTGTAGCGTAACTCGGCATTATTGAGTTTACGTGAGAAAAATGCCAGTGGTTGAACCTGCCCATGGACTACCTGCTGCAAAACCCCACCAATTGCAAAATCTGACGCATCTACGACCAAATGTAAAGGAGCATCAAGCACGGGATGTGCTAGAAGGGTAGGATTAGAAATCGCATCTTCACATGCTTGAAATGCCAATTTGGCTTCCTCTGACCAAGAAAGAACAGTTTTGTCTTTCTTTCTGCGCTTACCATCACCCTTTGCAAGAGTATGCAAACTAGCTTGAACTTTAGCTGCATCTCTTAAAAAACGATGATAAAAGTTGGCCATTGCAAGGAAACGACGCAATTCTTCGACAGTGTGAGGTAGGGGAAATTCTAGCAAGGCTTTGACTTTTTCAGGTAGGGGTTCAATACCATCCTTAGACACGAGGAAACCCAAGAAATTGATTTTTTCCTTACCGAATTCGCATTTATCAAGGTTAATTACTAAACCATAGTCCACTAACCGCTGGAAGACTTGTTTCAAGTCGGCCCTGTGTTTTTCCTCACTTTCAGAAGCTACAATGATATCATCAATGTAAGATACACAGCAGTCAAGGCCACGTATAACATTATCGATAAAGCGCTGAAAGCTTTGGGCCGCGCATCGTAATCCGAAACACATGGAAGTGTATTCGTAAAGTCCAACAGGAGTTATTACAGCAGTTTTTGGAATATCACATGGTTCAATAGGGATTTGATGGTGCGAAACGCTAACCACAGCCGTACCGTCTATAGCATCTGGGCCTTCACGGATTACCCCCCAGTATGAGGGGGCACAACTGTGGCGCTGTCCTCCTTGTCTTCCCACAAACTCTCTGACAAACTGACAACCAGCACCAGCCGTAGGGGCTGGGCTGGCAGAGCTTTGCCGACCTGCTTTACCGACCCGGGGCCATAGTCATGCTACAAAGCAAGCCTTACGTCACCCGGATCGGATGTTGCTATTTTAGTCGCCTCTTACGACATGCATAGCTACATCGGCGCTATTCTATGCCCGCCACCGCAGGGCGAGGGATTTGATGGTATGCTTTCACGAGATCAATCTTGGAAAACAACATTTTACCACTTAAAGTATGCGTAAAATCCTGGATATAGGGTACGGGATAACGACCAGGAATCGTAACAGCGTTAAGCCTTCTGTAATCCCCGCAAATACGCCACTCCGAAGGTTTTTTAGGTACAAGGTGTATGGGGCTGGCCCATTGACTTTTAGAAGGACGAATTATACCTTGTTTGAGAAGTTCGCCAAATTCCTTCTTAACAGCCAACAGCTTTTCAGGAGACAACCGTCGTGCAGTGGAAAACACTGGAGGACCTTTAGTTTCGATCCAATGAGTCACAGGATGGAGCTTAGGATTTTTAACCATATTTGGGTTTGTAAGTTGTGGATACAAGGATATAATATCTGAAAAAAAAAAAAGATTCGCTCTGAAACTAAGGTTAAACCAAATGTTGGTCCGGGACAAGCTAAACCCTTTGCTACTAGTTTCGAGGCAGAATCTAGAGGACGATTATTTCGCATATCCACTAACAAACCATAATGCTTCAAAAAAAAAAAAAAAACCGCTCCTACAATAGGATGAGAAACCTCTGCAACTAAAAATCTACATTCAAAATTTTGACCAACACCAAAATTCAACCTAAACCTTTTAGAACCAAAGGTTTTGATTTTAGAACCATTTGCAGCATACAAACGAAAAGTATCCAAAAAACTTTCAGGCGAAAGCCTCTTCGGAAAACAGCTGACCACAGCACCACTATCTACAAGGTAACGAAACCCTGAAATTGTGTCGTATACAAAAAGTCGGCTGTTCTGCTGGATGTCATTTGCCGCCGATAGAGCAACGAACCACTCAGTTTTCCGAAAATTGGCATGGCTGAATACATTTACGTGCCTTTTCTGCAAAACGCCTGTGATACCAACATAACTTTCCTTTCACCAGACGTTCCGTAGAACCGTCCCGACTTTTGGGAGTACAACTCCTAACTTGTTTATTGCTTCCAGAGTAGTTCCGCCGTCTCTGAAATCCCCGCGATAGCCGTTTAAGCTCTACACCCAATGCAGCCACTTCAGCCTTAAGGGCCTGCAAAGTTACGTTCTCAACTGCAGCAGCTGAAACGCTCGCCACAGAGTTCGAAAATTCGGAAACTTCACGAACTTTATCCGCAACTGCTGCTAAACTGTCAAGTGAACTATCTGCACTAACTGAAAGAATTTCCTGAACATGCACTGGTAACCTTTGCATCCAAAGTGCACGCAAAACGTCATCTGCAAGTTTGCCAGATGACAAATTCTTCATTTCATGTAGTAAAATAGAAGGTCGTTTATCGCCTAATTGCAAGTCCTGAAGCAACAGCTTTAAACGAGATGTCTCAGACTGAGAAAAATGCTTAACAATAGCTTCCTTAATAGTAATATACGGTTTATCTGGGGGTTTACGCACAAGATCCCGAATTATTGAAAGCACATTTTTATCAACAGCCGAAACAACACAATGAAACTTAGTGATTGGATCGGTAATACCAGCGAGAAAAACTGGCTTTCTAACTGCAAAAACCATGTTTCAGGATCGGAATCCCAGAACGGAGGTGCTCTAAAGGCAACACAAGACACTTCAGGAATGGCAGAAGCATTTTTATCACTAGAAAGTGTACCGGGAATAGGTTCCTCGACATCAGTATCAGGCATTTTAAATTCAAATTCACAACTAAAGGCAACCGAAATATGTACCACACAACTGTTATCACCAAAAATATCCGCACAAAACCATCTTAAAAAGAATGCACTACTGTAAGATGTTAGTGTTAAAAAAAAAAAAAAAAAAAAAGAGTCAAAAATATTTGGGGCTTAAAATTACGCTATGAGTTTTTACAATACAATATAAATTGCACAATAACCCAAAAAGCCAAAATGTACCAAAGTTACGAACTCAATTCATGAATATCAGGAAAAACCATCCAGAACATGATTTGGAACCACAAAAAAGCGCGAGCGAAACTGGTCAAGAATGAAAATCAGAAAACACTCAACCAAGTTTTCAGCGTAAACACTTTTCCGCTGGCCGTTGAAATAACACGCAGCAAACTCATTCAGCACAGTTGTGTTTTCAGAAGGCTTGAAAGTTTGTAGACTGAATCACTACTTTAACGTCCGAGGTCTACCACTTTGCGGTATGCTAATTTAAACTAACACAACACTAATTCTTTTACTGGACGTTTCCGACGTAACTTTTATTTGGTCTTTATTCATATTGCGATCAAATCTAGATCTTCACAGTTCACATTCATCGCTAGTGCGCTAAAGACAGCCTTGAAACGTATCAATGACACAATTGTGTAGAGGTTGAAAGTGTCTGCGTAAATGCAAGGCGTAAATTCATTACTCAAAATTTAACTTTAGGATATGGTAAAATTAAACGTTAACTGCTGAGGTACTTAAGCTGATGAAAGACATTACACAATTTAAAACTCAATAAATTTAATAAATAACAAAGACATAATTAAACAAAGCAAAATCAAAACAAATTTTTAAACATGCGCCGCGGGCAACAACCCATGCGGGCACACGACCGCTGAACAGCAAAAAGAAAGAGAGAGAGCGAGTGAAAAAACATTTCACTTGGCATTTATAGTTCTTCTCGCGTCCAAACACTGATGCCACGAAACTTTAAAAAGTTCGCTAACGATGCATACTAATGAACAGGTTGAGCAGGATGCATAATAACGATGCATAACAACAGGTTGCCACAGTAGTATACAAATACTGTTTGTAATGTTCGTTCAAGAAACAATGTGCGATGCACTTTTATTCATGCAAAATACAATCCATAGTGGATATTTAAGCCTAGCGTCAACGACCGGGTAGCTTTAAATAAAATCCTCATTTATTGATTTTATTTATTTATTTATTTATTTATTTTTTTTTTTTGTGAATTCAATATTGACATAGCACTGAATTTTGAAATTAACCGGTTGCGGTCAGACGCCGGCCGCTCATGTGAGTCGGCTCACATAACACAATGTACTACTGCATCGAAACTGTCGTGCCTGACCGTGCCTTTTGCGTGAGTCAGTCCATTTAACTTATTTATGTACTACTGCGCCGGAACTGTCGTGTGCCTAGCCGCAACCGGACCGTCCTAAATATTTTGCCCAATAGTTTTTACATAGAGTTCGAAGGGAAACCGTCAAATATCACCAAGCTGCCATGGAATTGAGCATCTTAGTTTCGATGACCAATGTGGCGACAAAGGATGTCACTTCCGTTTGGTTATTATCGTTTTACGTTGAAATTTTGCTTTCATCGCGCTAAAAAAAGACGTAGTTTTTCTGCCTGTAGTGTATGAAATGCGATAATGCACCACAGTCAGTATGTCAGTAACTGTCTCCATATAATTCTTCGCGATCCGCCTGACAAAAAACAAAGATAAACCCGCCAAAAATAATTGCATCCAGTTCTGATTCTTTCCTTTTCTCTGTACCTTACGAGGAGTAATTTCTCTTTGGTCTACAAATATTAATAACAGCTCCGAGAAGCCATGCGCTGGATTATCGAGCAATTTCGGGGCTGACAGGACGGATCTTCAAAGAAATTATAAGGGAAGGGCACTGTGGTATGTCCGGAGGTCTGATTGCACGTTTCTACTTACGACTTATCTCATTATGTACTGTAATCCATTTATTTAGACATACACCGGGACGGGTGGAACTACAATTATCGTTTTCGTTGAAAACAGGTTTTAGCAACAATTCGGTATTCCAGAATTATTAAGATTTATTTTTGATAGATGGGAGGGTGGCGAGTGGAGTTTTGCAGTTGTCGAGTAATATGGAAATACCATTTTGTCAAGTCGACTCAAAGTTATTACATTATATTGAAATCTTTTATTTAAAAAAAAAAAAGTTGTAGTAGGACTAAAATTATACTAACTTTTCAGATTGTCACGGAATTACGTGCGATAATCAGATTTGTTCAGTGATTCAAAGCTAAACCTCAAAACTAAACATTTATTTTACATAAAAAGCAAGCAAGTAACACTATATACAAAAACTATTTACACGATACTGCTTTCAAATAAAACAGCTTTTTACATCGGCGGCGATCTCAATTCTTATTAAATTATCCGCGTTCTTTCTTTCTCCAAAAAATCAGTCGTTCAAGTTGAGCGGTACGTTGCTGCTGTTTAATGGAAATGATTCACTCAACACAGACTGCTAACACTCATCTCTGACGTAACTTCTTATATTGATAAAGATATCTCTTGCTAATCTTGTAACGCAAATTACACTAATACTTAAAAATAATATTCATTCATCCTTCATCCTCTTAATTGTCTTTACTTTACTATGTCCAGAAGCACTGCAAAAGGGGGACCTATTCGAGCATCAAATGGACATTGTAAAATGAGCAAATTTACACGGGGTTAGGCTGGAATACTGCTTTTTTTACGGAATTTTGCGATCAATAAACGAGAAATGAGAGAATAAGAATAAAAAATAAATAAATTATTAAAATAAAATATAAATAATAAAATAAAATAATAAATGAATAAATAAAATAATAAATAAATAAATAAAATAATAAATAAATAAATAAAATTAATAGTTTTCTGTTATTTAATATGTATAAAATGTTACCACAAATCATGTGAAAAAAAATCCAAACGTTATCCTTCCTGCTTGTTTTACGAGCTTCATACGAGGGTTTTGATACTTTACTTAGTGCTATGTGAAGAAAGACGCATGGTCATCAATGAAATAAAAGACAATAACAGCATTTTCTATTTATAAATTTTGTTTCATTCTTGCGTACTCGTTATATTTTTTAAATAATTATTAAAAGGGTATACGGATAAATTCTGTGAGTTAAAAATTCAAAATGAATACACAGTAGAGTACCGTTTATACGACGATCATTTAAACAGCAGCGGACAAATTCCGTGAGTTACAAAATTCAAAATGAATATACAGTAGAGTACCGTTAATATGACGATCGTTTATACGACGTTGACATTTATACGACGTTTTAGTGTGGTCCCAATTCTTGGATATAGTCAGAAGGGTAAATCGATTATACGATGTTATCGTTTATACGACGATTTTCAATAATCGTATAGACGACACTCCACTGTAAAACTGATTGATTAATAACGAATAATTATAAATTAATAATTTTCATAAACATTTTAAGGTCTCGTAACTAATACATGAACAAAAGGTATTACTGAGCTAAAAAAGAGAAAAAAGAAAGAAAGAAAGGAAGAAAAATTTTGTTGTTTTTAAATCCAAAATATCGTTTTCTGAGGCAGGAGCCTAATATGTGGTTCAGGCAGGGCCTGATTAAGGCAGGGGCGTACGGGGCAGTTGCCCAGGGCCCCCACATCCGAGGGGGCCCCAAATCGAATAGAAAGTTTACATTTCCGTTTCCTTCTTTAATGAACTTTTTAAAAGTGAAGCAGAAGGTTCCAAATAAGTTTTTGTCCCGGGCCCCAATTAGGCTAAGTCGGTCCCTGGGTTCAGGGTGACGAGGTGGTCAATCTCCGCTCTCAAGAAGATAGGTATTTTTAAAATAATGTTTCTTACTGCGGATGGTTCAAAAAATTCTTTTCCGGCATTTCATTTAAAACGTATTTCTTAATTAAAAACTCTGATCCAATCTAGCATATTTTATGCACATATCCTGTTTATCTACTCTTGTCTAACCTCCGTTTTTTTCTTTTTAGTATTTTTCTCCCAGTGCATATTTTCATTGAGAAATTAATAAATCATCAATTTCAAGCGTTTAAAGAACAATACAGATTAATACTCCTTTTTAAATACTTTTAAAATGTGTCAGTAAAGAAATGGGTTGTTACTATTATTTTGAAAGTTGGTTATGACTTTTAAAATAATGACTACTTTCTTTCTCGGACATATAAAAATTTATAAATTGAAATGTTGAAAGAAGAGCTAGGTCTAGGCAACAGGTACTTAATGCGACTTTTAAAGAAAATTGCGTTTGTTATAATTATTGCAAAAATTTGACCGTTAGAGATTAAAACATTCCTTTACGTATTCTACATTTCATTAACATTAAAGTAAGGGAATGGCAGAACATTGCTTGCTTAGAATAAAAAAATCCCCTCAAACCTACATAAAAAAGCACAGATAGCAATAAAAATTGTTGACACGTATTTCGAGGTTACAAATTAACTCCTTCTTCTATGGGAAAAAAAACCTGAGCTCATGAATAAATGACATTCATAAGCTCCACAATGCAACAATATTTAGACTTATTATACGCTAAGGATGAGTCCGAATAGTCCTGGGTTTTTTTTTTAGCTGTCTAGAGCAGTGAGGGCGAACCTATGACCCGTGGGTCAGACACTGACCCAGGCAAGGTTTTTAAGTGACCCACGATTGCTAGGCAATCATTTGCTTGCTTACGCGGGTATATTTAAATTTTCTAATTTGTGTGGGTAGTTTATATTTTATTTGCATTTTTTCAAGTACTGCATTGACTCAACAGAAATTTAAATGCTGTCTATAACCTTTAGTTTGATCATTACAGTTCAAAAGTTACTCAAATGAGGCAAATGCGTTTGTAGTACATTGAAATAAAGCAAAAGTGTTTACAAAATATCAAATAAAGTGTATAATTTTCGTTTTGTTTGTTGAAAGAAGACTAAAGAAAAAAAAGACTAAAGCAAATAACTATCTTTAAAGCACTTTCTTCGAATAAAGTGTGTGCAATTTTCGTTACTCCTTACTCCTTGTTCATTCAAACACTTATTGCCATTTGCACCAAACACCCTTGAGAATTTTTAACTCCACTAAAAGTTTTTAAATCGTCAAACCACGCCCATTTTCACCAGATAAGCCAATTGAATTTTAAAGATATTTAGTTTTAAAAATACTCAGTTAAAAATTTTTAAACTTAATTAACTTCGGTGCAAATGGGCATCAGTGACCCACGAACTAGCACTAAAAAAATATGAACATTTGACCCACGTCTCAAAAAGGTTCGCCCCATCCCTGGTCTAGAGTAACGTCCGATGTTGCAAAAATATCTGAGGTTTTGATAATTTTATGCCAAGTTAGTCCCGGCACAATTTGGATTCAGCAGAGACTTCGTTAGTGACGAAAATGCGTAAGAACAAAAAGGCAAAATTCTCTGCTATTTAAACTCTACGAAATGACGATCCCTCTCATTATTCATTGAACAAATTTGATTATTATATTTAGAGGTGAGATTCTCCCTGACATGTTTACGATTACAGCATGATTTTTCTTTTTATGCGAATATTTATTTATTGTAAAAAAGAGTACGGCATCATTCATAAATGATGTCACGCTTCGAGGAGGGAGGGGGGTTTGTGAAATTGTGACAAAGTGTGACAAGGGGAGGGGAGGGGTAACAAGAAGTGTGACATCATGCATTATGTAACATAGCGTGACGCGTGACAAAGGGAGGGATAGGGGTCCGCTGAAGTGTGACATATTGTGACAAAGGGGGGAGGGGGTCAAATATATGGGAAAAAAGCGTGACGTCATTTATGAACCGCCCTTACGCCAAAAAAAAAAAAAAAACTTTAGCGAAACCATTGCTAGAAACGTCATAGTCAATCCTTATACATTCGAAAATTAAAATCAGTAGAATAAATTTGATCACACGATTGGCCTTAGATACCGTTAAATAAAAAAAATAATAAAAAATAAATAAATAAGCAAACAAATTCTGTAAGCAATTTTTAATACAGTTCATACATACTAATACTATTTAACCCTACACTGCGCTTTTTTTTCTTTGTAAAATATTTTTTTCTGTGTTTGTTTGTGCTAGTTATAAGTGGGAAAAATACTAAAAAAATTCTTATTTAATTCGGAAAAGTAGAATTCGCGAAAAATTGACATGTTGTTTAAAAACAACACTGCATTTAGGGGTAACAATATTAATTTTTTTATCTAATCATTTTAACAAATGAAACCAAATCAATAACAAATAGGCATGCATTATAATCATAAAATAGCACTAAAATGCGAAAATTTATTAAAATAATTTATTTTATTATTATTTATAAATTTATAAAATTTATTAAAGTAAAAATTTTCAGATGTAACTAATAATTATTAGTTACATGGGCAAATTTTTACTTTGATTACCAATAAAGTTTAATAATAATTTCACTAAATGATTTTAAACAAGAAACCTAACATCTGTAGGGGGTCTATGCGATAATGTTCGTTTCTTTTTTGGTTGAGCGTGAATTGATTTTAAACAAAATTCCTAAATAATAATTTAATCTACCACTTTAAGCTAATTTGTGAAATATTGACCAATAGTCTTTTAAAAGATACTAAATAAAGTGAAATACAACCAACCTGTGACACCTGGTTCTTGTTCATACTGCGAATAATGCAGGAGCAAAAAAAAAAAAAAAATGCCCCCGAATGAGCGGTGTTGTTTTAAAACAACAAGTAAAAAAGGCGCCTTAATATATATTTTTCCCGAAATTTTTCGGACAACTTATATTTATTTTATTTTAAAACTATGTAAGCAATTAGAGACTATATTTTAAAATAAAATCGTTGCTTAAAATTTGTAGAAAAAAAATTAAGAAGTTCCTGTTTTTTACCAAATCAACATGTCTTACGATTTTGTGAAAATGATGAACCTTGAGTTCAGTTTACAAGATCAAGGGGAAACTATATTAACTAATATGATCACACATACAAAATGAAACGAAAGAATGCGTCACATGTTAAAAATATTACAAAATAAAAGCTTAGTGAACGAAAAATGGAGGTGTTGTTTAAAAAAAAAAAAAAAACACGGCGCAGTGTAGGATTAATACATACTAATTCTGTACAATTTTTAATACGGTTAATGCATACTAATACTGTTTTATACATACTAATTCTGTACGATTTTTAATACAATCAAATAAAATTAAAACTATCGGGACAAGTTCTTAGAAGCAATTTTTAATACAGTTAATGTATATTATTACTATTTTATACATACTAATTCTGTACAATTTTTAATACGGTTAATGCATACTAATACTGTTTTATACATACTAATTCTGTACGATTTTTAATACAATCAAATAAAATTAAAACTATCGAGACAAGTTCTTAGAAGCAATTTTTAATACAGTTAATGTATACTATTACTATATTATACATACTAATTCTGTACAATTTTTAATACGGTTAATGCATACTAATACTGTTTTATACATACTAATTCTGTACGATTTTTAATACAATCAAATAAAATTAAAACTATCGAGACAAGTTCTTAGAAGCAATTTTTAATACAGTTAATGTATACTATTACTATTTTATACATACTAATTCTGTACAATTTTTAATACGGTTAATGCATACTAATACTGTTTTATACATACTAATTCTGTACAATTTTTAATACGGTTAATGCATACTAATACTGTTTTATACATACTAATTCTGTACGATTTTTAATACAATCAAATAAAATTAAAACTATCGAGACAAGTTCTTAGAAGCAATTTTTAATACAGTTAATGTATACTATTACTATATTATACATACTAATTCTGTACAATTTTTAATACGGTTAATGCATACTAATACTGTTTTATACATACTAATTCTGTACGATTTTTAATACAATCAAATAAAATTAAAACTATCGAGACAAGTTCTTAGAAGCAATTTTTAATACAGTTAATGTATACTATTACTATTTTATACATACTAATTCTGTACAATTTTTAATACGGTTAATGCATACTAATACTGTTTTATACATACTAATTCTGTACGATTTTTAATACAATCAAATAAAATTAAAACTATCGAGACAAGTTCTTAGAAGCAATTTTTAATACAGTTAATGTATACTATTACTATTTTATACATACTAATTCTGTACAATTTTTAATACAATCAAATAAAATTAAAACTATCGAGACTCAGGTTCTTAGAAGCAATTTTTAATACAGTTAATACATACTAATACTGTTTTATACATACTAATTCTGTACAATTTTTAATACAATCAAATAAAATTAAACTATCGAGACTCAAGTTCTTAGAAGTAAAAGAAAAACCGCCCTTTTTAAACAATGCGCACTGAAGTATTACCCTCATTAGATTCATTGTTAAACACGGCAATGGTAAAATTATAGAAACAAATTGCAATAGTCAACGCTCTCATGCACTCTTTTACGATAAAGTTATTATGACAGTAATTGAGATGCGTTTTTTTTTTCCCCTCTCAGCGTTACTTCCCCAAATTAATCCCCACCGTTTAGGACAGCATTATCTTTATTTTCTAACTTTAAAGTTTTCTTTGTCACGATAGCTTGCGATTAGATATAGAAAACCCATTTCGTGGGACCGATTTCAATGGTTCTTCATGGGTGTAATTTTAGGGAGCGGTGCATTTGAACTTGAAATTTCAAGGCAAGTCGAACGATTTCGTCACGCTACCACAATTTTTTTCGGGCGTGCATATGTAGTACATAAAATTAAAAGTAGCATTAAGGGGCGGGGGGGGGGGGGAGCAAGAGATTCATTGTGGTTATTACGATTAGCGTCACAAAAAAGAGTAGTCTGATTTCGATTGCTTTTATAACCAATTTCCAATTGAACATTTGCAGTTTCACCATTTACTGATTTCCGTTTTGTTCTCTCCCCCTTCCCCCTCATATGAAACGACTTGTATGAAACCAGAAAAATACATTAGCTGGATGCACATTAAATACAATTTAACTACATAATGCGCCTTAGGATGGTCCAAAATGTCATTGTAGCAAAAATAGAGAAAGTAATAAAGAATAATATAATTTGATCCATATTTGAATTTAAAAATGAAGTATGTACATCCATTTTGATAAAACAACAATAAGTGAAAAAAAGGTGAAAAAAAAAAGGCAAGTTAATCTCTAAATCACTAAAACAAGGAAACCATGTACGCATGTATGTCGGTGGTCTGGGGCCTGAACAACAATAATTAAAAAGATGAAGATGCCTGAACTCCCCGAAAATGTTAAGCATTAGTTTTAATTTTGATAGTAAACGAACGAATGAATTTACAAAGGAAGAGAAAGAAAAATAACAATTAAAAGTCTATAATTAAATAAAAATGTTAGTGCAGTCCATTAAAGATTGGATAATGAAGTAGTCCAAACCCCTTAAGTCGAATTTATTCTCCTGCTCCCTCCCCGACATGGTTTTTTAATTAAAAAAAAGCATGATCTGAAGGTGCAAGAAAAAAAATATGACAGCGATTATGTTTCAACTATGTTTAAAAAATATATGAACGTATGGCGAAGAAAAAAAAAAGCACGATTGAATGATGACCATTGCAATTTAAAAAAATACGATTGAAGTATAATGATGGAAAAACAATTAAACACTTAGCTTTTTAAAGTAGCTACGCATCAATAAAAAAAAAAGAAAGAAAGAAAGAAAGAAAACAAGAAGTTTCGATTAGAACTATAGCGAGCCTACTTTTCCGTATACACCAACTTCAAATTTATAATCTAGCTATCTCTCTCTATTTCTCATTTAGCTTTAGATCGTAATTACTTCAAATATACTTTTTCTACGGTTAATACATATTCATTCACTCACTCAATCATTCATTCGTTTATTCAGTCATCTATTTATTCATTCATTCATTTACTCATTCATGTATTTATTCACACATTTATTTATTTCTACATTCATTCACACATTTATTTATTTCTACATTCATTCACACATTTATTTATTTCTACATTCATTCACTCATTTATTTGTTTTATCATTTATTCACTTGTTTATTCATTTATTTATTCATTAATTCTTTCACTCATTCATTTAATCATTCACTCATTCAAAAATATCCTTAAAAATCTCGATCAAAAATTTCATAGGAAAATAGGCTCGTTTAGTTCTGATTGAACTTCGTATCTGTACATGTTGTACGTCATAACATCTTTCTGATAAAGTTTGTTCCAAGCAAATCCGTCTGTTATATCAAGATTTATATGGGTTTGAAATTTTTCCGCAAGTGCTATGTCAGGTTTTTTTTTGAACTGTTCAAAAATGAACAAAAATTGTTCAGATCAAAAAATATTTCATGCCTAGAGCTTCTTCTAATAAGCTTGTTCATAGGAACTTTGATCTTACGCCCAGAGTTAATCTGCCCATAGATGATAATGTTAACATTTTTTAAACTGTTCAAAATTGAAAAAAAATAAATTGTTCGAATCTAACAGTTAAGTATGGAAATGAGATGTCCTCGCCAAGATCTTTCGAATGCAAAAAAACTCTTTTGAATCAGACAATTCCTTCAAAAGTTATTGCGGGGGGGGGGGGGGGGGACAGACGCATTTTCCCCTTCTGAAAACCCTACTTTCAAATTTTTTATTTTTCAAGCTTGAGTTAATTACTTTACTTACATTTGACTTTTAAATGATTTAAATTTTTTTTTTTTTTTTAACTTTTACGGGAAAGTTGGTTTTAAACAAAACAGTTTGACATAAAAAAAAGTCCGTATCTAGAAAGAATATTTATTTCTAACGCCAACATTTACTTAGGAATGAAAGTAATTAATTATGAATAATGCTTTACGTAGCCCTAGTGAAAGGTCATAAACCTTCACATTCACAACGTTTCCACACAGAAGTTTATTTATTAATGAAACGAGTTCTAAACGGCAGGTTCAGACAAGTTCTCTCAAAAGCAAAAGCAAAATGATTTTTTTCCTGCAGTTAGGGTAGCTTTTAATTGATACATCAATCAGGCCGATCACGTATCGCTTTCGGAGTTGGAAATGGATGATGATAATACATGAAAGATGAAAGTAATTTAATACTTGAATTATTATGAGGAGCATTGATTGGTAATATCATTAAACGATTAATCCAGATCAGTGTATCGAAAATGCATGTCATGAAAGCTTCTGTGAAGCAAATATAGCGATTATATTAATCATATAATGTACAATTTATTTAGAAGGGGTTCGGGCTGACTTGAAAGTTTTCGTGCCCAGGGAACTTTCCATTTTCCTGCCCCCTTTGAATGGTTCACTATATATATGGTATACATATATATATATATATGTATGAAATAGAGAATATATATATAAAAAATTAGTGGGTATGTGAAAAAACAACAATATAAAAGGCTGAGAAATCCGGATTTCTCAGAAACCTGCAATGACAATATTTCGTTATATATGCTTCCTGCTCCCTCCCACTGATGAAGAGGCAGGCTCTTTTTCATTTTGAATGTTTATATTTGTGATTTCCCACGTTCAGCCTTTTATATTGTTGTTTTTTCACATACCCAATAATTTTTTATATATATATTCTCTATTTCATACATATATTTGCAACTGTTTAAGTGTGCTGCCTCGTGCGCCTTTTCACAGTTTGATTCACGTTATTAACTTTTGATTATATATATATATATATATATATATATATATATAGAGAGAGAGAGAGAGAGAGGTGGTCAAAGGGTCAAGTAGAGGTTGTAGGGCTAATTCCGTTCTTAACAAAAGTGGTCAACTTTACAGATTTTACTGTTGTATATGTGTATTTACTGCTCCCGAAAAAAAACGAATTTGCCATAAGGATAAAGAATTTGGTAAAGTGTTTTAAATGCTTTGATTTCTTCCCAACAACTGATCAGAAAAGAAAGAATTTGAAATAGAAGAGGCATTTATCGACAAATGTTTCAACCCCTGAAAGGCTTGAGTGAAACTTCTATACTTCTAATCAGAGTTTCTCAATTGAACAGCAGAGTGAGTATGAAAGTGAATTGAAGGTTAAAAATATTTGCTGTCATTGCACGATTTCTACAATGTAAATGCAAGAGTAAGAAATGACAACTGATTCATCCTTCGCCCTTGCTACAAGAATTTCTACAAAATGCATGATATTGAATTACAATAACTATTTATCATTATTATTGCTGTCGTTATAATTGTTTTCTCAATATTGTTACGAGAGAAGAACTCTTTTTTATTTTTGGGGAAGTAAATTAGTAAACAAAACAAAAATGAAAATGAAATACTAGCTTATCTTCCACTTCGTCTCTTACTCTGCTTTATTTTCCTTTTAAGTTCGGAAGTTAGGAATTGAATCCCTCGTAATACTTTCCCTTTTTGATACATCTCTGCAAATGGCACATTATAGATAACTAACAAATTTATATTTTTATTAAATGTGCTTTTTTCTTTTTGTGTACGTATTTTCTTTAAAAGATGTTATGTGCTCAAGCCCATGTTTAAATGTTGAAATGAATATACAGTGAAACTCCGATTTTACGTCCCCCGAATCTACGTTTTTCCCGCATTTTACGTTTTTTTCATCAGGTCCCTGATTTTCCGTATACTAATAATGTTAATTTAACCCGGATTGTAAGTTTGTTATACATGAAATTTCCCGCATTTTACGTTTATCCTGGAATGTGAAAAAAAAAAATGTTCTAAAATAAGCAATATTTTTCCTTCTGTACTTTTCGTCAGCCGATGAAGATCAACAAAAACAACCGGAAGCATAGCCCGTCCCTTCTTTCACTATTGCAATGAAGAGCTTAAATAGTGAAAGACGATTTTCTTTCTTATAAAGACCAGGAAAAAAACTTGCAACGTATTTCAATCCTAGTAGATGCCGCATTCACTTTGAACTCAATGACTAAAAAACAATCCACTATTGCGGATTATTTTCAGCCTAAACGCCAGAAATCGCATCTAAATGTGCTAAAATTATCTTAAAATGGTATGTATAATAATGTTCTTTTCGTAAAATATAGATATTATACCTTTTGAAAGAGTCATCCTTACTACCTTTAGTTTTTTTCTATTTGATTTTTGCATTCTATGTATTTCCCGTATTTTACGTTTTTCTTGCCCAGTCCCTTAAGGAGCGTAAAATCGGGGTTTCACTGTATGTATATTTGTTTTGCAGTTAACGTGAATAAATTTAAATCTATCCAGTGCTACATTAGTTTTATATTTTACGTTTTTTTCTTTTCTAAAAAATAAAATCCGTACATTCTATTTATAGAAAGTCCGTATATTTTTATATTTTACCTTGAAACATGGAACTAATATTTTTTAATGAGATGAACAAGAAATAAATCATCTAACTTTAACAATTATAACATTAATCATCTCACAAACGACAAACGCAGTATGCATTTCCCAAAAATATTTACATCAATTTTTATATTTCTTTTCATGTGCAGTATATCTGCATCAGACCCGTCAGCGTCATTTCAACAAAAGTTTTTCGGGGGGAGTTGTACTGGCGTAAAATTACAATACATACAAATATATAGCTACATTGTGTTTCTCAATGTCCAGGGGGGGGGGGGGGATTGCCTCCTCCCTAAATACTAGGCCTGATCTGATCTGCATCCTCTGCTTTCCGCTGCGAGCTGTGACAACAGCGCAGAATTTTATTTTTGGCTTATGATGTGCATTCTGCACTGAAAACTCGTAGAATAGAAATGCGAGAAATAATTTTCCTTTTCCAAAGAAAATCCCCCGAACAAACATCGCCTCATCCCCTCGCGCTTGAAAGATTACACACCCTATTCGCCTATTCCATGATCTCTCCTCCCAGAGAAAGAAAAAAAAAAGAAAAACATCTCTGCCACAGAAAATTCCACAAGCAGGAGTTTAGCCCCAAGCGAAAACCGCAGTAGTGTAGCAACCCGACGTCGACGACCAATCACGAGTGAGCAACCAAGACGCGGGCAAAAACTGTGCGAGCAACCCAGTAACAACAATAAACAAGTCACACTCACGTTACATTACTGGAATGTGAGCAAGCAGCAAAGCCCTTGGTGTGAGTGCTCGATAAGAATTGCGAGAGATATGGTGATTTCAACTCTTCTTTGTTTCTCTAATTTAACGATCATCAAAAGTTAACATTAGAATGTGCAAAAAATTCGTGATGGAGGATATGTTGCCTTTATTAAAGTTACGATTTTCAACTTGTGGTTAACAGATGGAACGAAACACGGGTTACCGACCGTGTACAGTTATCGCCGGTGTTTTATTTGTGATTTCTTATTTGGTCTTCAAGAATTCGGTATCGGCAGCGGCTCTCAGGATTAGCGATGAATGCGACTGGTTTGGAAGGTAAGTGGTAAAACCAGTTATTTTTTAAGCTAATCTTTGAAATAAATGTCTGTCTTAATTTTATTTTACATTTCGAAATAAAATGTAAAATTCCAAATTTTAAACGTAATATTTCATAAAATATTGTTTATTTCATCATGTTGAGTCAAAAAAAATCTAAATAGTTTTAGAATAGATTTTAGTTTTTAATACAAATTTTAAACACAGAAAATAATTTTATTCATAATACATTATTTAACTTTACTTAAAATTTGTACTACGTAAATAAATTCTTGTGGCATAGGAAAAGCTTTTTTTTTTTCCCTAGACTGCTTGCTTATTAGCAAAGAATTCAAGTGGCTAAAACAGTTCAATTTGAATTAGCTTGTTTTAATTTTATGATTGATTCAATCTTGTTTGTTTCGCTTAGAAAGTTAAATATTTTTACTAGTAATTTACAAGGGCGAATGCGAAAATGTGGTAGAAACACTTTTGCTGCAGCATTTTTGTTATTAATTTTCCGACTGAGAAAAAATCCATTTTTTCTCCATCAGCAATTGTGCTTTAGCTTCTAATTAGAAATATACGAAAATTTCTAACCGCTCCTTTCTCATATCGATCAAGCTTTTTAATAGAGATAAACATAAACAATAAGTTTTGCTACCTCAGTATAATGCAATTAATTTTTCTCTACAAAGGGGAACTGATAAAATGCTGTTATTTATTGATCACTTGGGAATTATGAAAGCTACAAATATTGTACATTAATTTGATATCGTTGTTTTAGGAATAAGTTATTGTTTTATAAATTAGTTTATTGTTATTATTTCCTTTAATTATGAAGAAAGCGCATTGATTAAAATGCAGAGAAACGATTCAAAACAAGCACATTATGGCCACAAATAAGTTTATTCTTGTCGTCCTTCTTATTAAAATATATACAAAATTATCCTATTATCCCCCAGATACTGCGTCAGCAAGTCTTTCGCTACCTCCCCCCCCCCCCCAAAAAAAAACCCTTTTTTTTTGCAATTTTTTGTCTATTTGTAATAAAAGAAAACTTTTTATAAGGGTAATAAAACAATATTACGTACAGGTTAAAATTGTACATGATATTGTTTTATTCAATGTAGTCGTAATTGAAAATATGTAAACAAACAAAAATATTTTTAAAAAAAATCCAGTGTTTTATTCCAATTTTTGACCTGTAAACTGAGCCAGTTTTCAACTCCGTACTGTAAATGTAATTCTAGGGCAACACCGCTATGCGTTACAGTGATAAAAGATTGCAGCACTTTCCGCGAAGGTACTGGCAATAACAAGATTTTAAAACTAATGCAGTTTTCTTACTTTTTTTCTCCCTTTCTTACAAGAATTTAGGAAAGTTTAAAGATGAGTTTTAATTTAAAAATGCTTAATTTCTTTTCCGAGAAACTTAGAATTTTTATTCATTTATTTATAACTTAATCGTTTTTTTTCTTCTTAAAATTAGTTTTAATGATTATTATTTTGTTACTGAATGTACATGGGGGGGAAGGTGGATATTGCTAGGTTGGAAGTTTATTTCTGCATGTTTTTAAATGACTTTTTTTAGATATCGGCATTTCAGTGTGTGTGGGTAACTTCAAAGTTGTGCATTATATTCCCATCCATTAAAGTTCTTAAGTGGGGTTCGAAATTAGCTGTCGTTAGTCGTATTTTGCAACTAAAAACTCCCATATGACGACCGTGATTTCACATCCAGTCGTTCCTTTTGATGCCTAACCTTTTATAAAACTTAGTTTGACAACCACAACTCTTTATTTAGTCGTCATTTTATATTTATTTATTATTTTTTTTACATCTAGTATAATTTTGTACAATTACATTTTTATATACAAATTTATCTAATCTTCTGTAATTTTGAGTTTTTACGATACCTACGAAGACAATCGTAATTTCTTGACTTTCAAATTTTTGAATCGTGAATTTTTACTTACAAATGAAGTTTTGTAAATAACACTTGAAAACATAGTTAAGGCAATTAACTCATATTTTATTTTATTAGGCACTGATTAAAAATAAACGTTTGTATTGAGTCATAAACTTAAATAAAAAAAGTACCAACTTTTCAAAAGGATAATTTTAAACTTTCGCCTAGCAGAACATTTTTGGCAACTAAAACAAAACAACTAGGCGCCAATGACGCCTAACTTTTGCATCCTAATTTCCAAGTCCTTCAGTGAAATACATTTAGGCTTTACCGAGCAGTTTTCTTTATACTATTTGTTATAGTTATATTGTTTATACTATTTGTTATACGTTATTATATTTACATAACTGAAGTTATAATATTATATTTAAGAGCATGTATTAGACGCATTTTGGTTAATCCTCTCCCCCAATGCTATATCTTAAGGTCAGCCAGAAACCGAATGGGCGCTATATTAACTGTTTCTTATAGGAACCATATCGTGTACAGAAGTTATAAATAAAATGAATAAATAAAAATTGCATTGCAAATTCATCGAAAAATACTGCATTCAAGTTCCTTTTTTATTTTAACATTATTTGTACTAATTATATTTATTTATTTACTGTTTTTAAAGACATCTCCCTCTCAAAAAATATGAGGAAGAAAAACTACCGAACATGAATCGATTTTTTTTCAGCAATTCTTAAACATTTTTTGTAAAACGTGTTTTTTCTATAAAACTCACAAATGAGTCAAAACTTATTCTCAGACAGTTCTATTAAACAAATAATCAATGGAGAATCATCGTACGGATACGGCATAAATTGATCGTCCAATACCATCATAATAAGCGTGGAGGTCAGTCCCTGAACCATCCCATTCTTTGTAGAAGATGCATTGTATTTCACACCAGCTCTTTATATTTCGCTGCCCATAAACTTCCCTTTCTTATAAGAAACGTTGTGCAAAATCAACAATAGAGAGAAAACGGTCAAAAGAAGGGGAAATCTTTTCACCTGTAAAAAGGGAGGCTTTCGAATCTAAAAGTGCCATTTTACAGCCAGGCATGCCCCGCAGCAAAAACACTGCTACGGGGATAGCCCAGTAATGGTCGGTTAATTGGGGTGGAGCGAATTTTAGGGGCGCCGTCCAATCTCGTCTACTTGGGTGGCATTATGCTTGAAGTAGAAAACGATGGCCATGAATGTTTCATTACTTGGAAAAAATCTCAGTTTCTTTTTATACTTGAAGAATAAAGCACAAGTCCTGAGGAGCAGAAGCAAGCCCCATAAAAATACAAAATCCCTCAAGGAAAACTAGACGGATTATTTAATTTTTATGATAACATTATCATAACCTTTGAACCATACCTATTTCTATAATCCAAAGCAACAAACAAGCCAGGGATCAAAAGGGGCAATTGCCCTTCAGCCTTTAAGAAATAATGTATATTTTTATGAATGTGTATGGCATTTTGTTGTTTTTCAGCATAATGCATAATATAATGTACAGTATGCACTCCCCCCCCCCCCCCATCCACGTGAAAAAATGCGAAATAACAAGAAGCATTATTTAGCGTAATATAATACGAGAAAATGTCGGAAATGTATAGACATTATTTATTGGGAAGGTTTAAGTTTCTTATCATTTTTGTGGTTGAGTCAGACAACTTAGCAAACTGCAAAGTATGATAAGATATTTTTGTGATATACTTCTAAGCAGTACAGAAATTTAAAGAAATGCCTTTGGGTGTTAACAGTTTTGTGAAATGTTCGTTTTTTGTGTTCCTATTTTTGAAATCTGGTATCCTGTGACAGGTCTTTTAAGGCCAAAAAAATGTCCACCCAAACAAACAGCCTCCGGAACTGGAAAATTTCTTTATCACAGATACACGTAAGTCGTAATATTTGAAATTGTTTTATTTCCAGTACCAGTATTCATTTTCTCGCACATATTTACATTTCTCGGTTATTTTACAAGAATACTGAAACAATGACCTTGCGAAATTGGAGTATTGATTCGAGTTTTGAGCGAAACACTGATAGCTATTCGTATATGGTGTTTAATTGGCAGAAGAACAAAGTTTACAAGGTGCCTTCATGTCACGAAAGTCTAGAAAAAGTGACGAATTTGGAAATTGGTCACGAAAATTTTCCATCGAACGGGACTGGTCCACCAAGAAAGCATAGAATATCCGGTAGCTGACAGATTTTTAAATATCTGGAAGCCAGTCGGATAGCTGCAGAAATATCCGGCTTTCCGACATGTCATATGTGATCTTTAAATTTGAATTAATCAACATGTAATTTGTAAAAGTACTACATATTTCGAAGCTGTGGAATGTTAAAAAATAGGTATAGAATTTGCAGATTTCAACCATCAGATCCGGTACGGATCCAGGAGACAGAGAATAATGGATGTCCGACACAATCAATAAATTACGTATCACCGGAAGGTCAGGAAATTTCACTTTTGGAAGTCTGTAGATGCCCTGTTATAATTCAGTTATGCATTTCGCATTCCTAGCGATGGAATGAAATGAAATTGATTTGCTCCTTTTTCTAATGGCACTAGGCAGCAAGTTTTATCACTAGTCTAATGAATTGAGGCATGTAGATGTAGAAACAACATGTAACTGTGAAGAAAATATGAAGATAACTATTGTACAGAAATTGAGAAACACTCATCCGTTTTGTAAGGAAAAATAGTTACTTATAGCTTAAACATGTGCTGCTGCTATCTAGTGTGATTTAGAAAGAGAGAGAGAGAGAGAAACATTAAAGCGGCCCATATAATTCAAAATTTGCACGTTAGTCTTTTTTTAGTTTCACCTTTACCCCTTTGCACCTCACAACATCAGTTTCTGAACCTGTTTAAGATACCGTTCAATGCTGAAAAAAATGTCTATGTATAAATAAGCAAAGACAAAACAGTTTAAGTACCATTTTCTCTTCTTGTCAACCGATTTTTTTTACTTTTTAAAAAGTTTAGTAGCTATTGTTGAGTTTTAGTGTGTTATCAATGAACTTTTTTTAGAAATACTTAATTTCTTACCCCCGCCTACTTTCAACGTGGATTTGAAGCGTTTTTTAGATGTTTTTATTGCTTTATTCGTCATACTTTCATACTACCCCTTACATTTACAACCTACAGTATTTATACAATACTCCATGCATTTTTACTGTTTATACTTCAAGAAGAAGAAATGTCTCAAGAACATAACAAGAGAAAATGTAATAAATAAATGTCAAAGCAAAATAATTCTAGTCTTAAGGTGTCATTTTAACCGTTTTTCAAAACAGATATGTATGATAAATCAGTCAGATTGTTTGTCCAGTACAATGTCAAAATAAAATACAAGTTGAAGCTAATATTTCCAGGGATGCCCCCCATACGATGACCCCCAAATCGCCCAAACAGTCGGCCAAGCCCCCTGAAAATCTTTCTATGGCTCAGTCTGCGGCCTGGGAATATGTACAAATGTCAAAAGAACGGGGCTAGTTGACTACATAGGAAAGTTGGCACAGTCAACTTAGTAATTTGGCAGTTTGTGAACAAATAAAGCTGTCAGTGCTTTGCTTCTATCTTTCTCCTGTTGTCACTGTAGTTTCGTAGCCTTGCCATTATTTCATTGGATATTTATGACAATTTTTCTTCTTTTTCACACTGTTAAGTGATTTTTTGCCTCTTCATTCTTTTACGAATGTCTAATTCTCATTATAATGATTGCGGTAACACTTTCGTGTTTTTTCGAAGCATCATTAAGTCTACCTACTCCATGTGTGATTTATTAGGTCTGTTTACATTAGCAGGGGGGGGGGGGTGGATGTCAACCATTTTGTGAAGAAACGTATTATGGGGCTAGTTGGGCGCACCGAGTGAACTATCCCCCTTACATTGCTTCGTGATATTTACTACTATTTTATCCCGTTTGGTGAATTAATTACTATTTTTTTTTTTTGGGGGGGGGGAGGGTATCATGTTAGTTTCCAAAGAACCCTCTCTTGATATCCTGAATGATCTTCGAAGTTCAGCAATCGTATTCTGAATTATACAAACATAAAAATAATAAACAAATTACTAACTTTGAGAAACGTTTTTTCTACTAATAAATATCATGGTCAGATTTAATTATTATGAATATAAATTATTGTGCAAAACGTGAATGAGCAAAGACACCGAAGAATTGTTGCGGATGCACTATTAATTACCGGACGATCTTTAGACGTATTGCTACAGATTTTAATATTCCTTCGGGACAGGGTTGGTTCGATTTTGCCCAACCCGAAAAAACCCGGGTGGGTTTTTTTCAAAAAAACCCAGTTGAAAAAACCCAAGCGGGTTTTTTCAAATTTGTTGCTTAAAATTATATTTTACCTTAGTAAACTAATAAAAATACTGATTTAGACCAAATATAATATATACTTTCATAATACATGCATTATATGTCATGGGTATAAAATTTTGAGGGTTATCTCAAAATCAAAAACTAACTTGAAAAAACCCACAGGTGGGTTTTTTCTAAATTCTTGTTCAAAATTGAACTCCACTTATGTAAACAAATAAAAATACTGATTTCGACCAAACATAACACATACTTTCATAATACATACATTATATGTAATGGCTAAAAAAATTTTGAGAATTGGATAAAAAATAAAAACCCACTTGAAAAAACCCACTGGTAGATTTTTCCAAAATTTCTTGTATAAAATTGAACTTTACTTATTTAAACAAATAAAAATACCTATTTTGACCAAACACAATAACATACTTTCATAATACCTTATATGTCATGGGTGTAAAATTTTGAGGGTTGACTCAATAATAAGAACCCACTTAAAAACCCTACAGGTGGGTTTTTTCAAACTTCGTGCTTAAAATTGAACTCCACTTATGTAAACGGGAAAAAAAAAAAATACTGACTTAAACCAAATATATTTTTATCCTGGATGAAACTCAATAATCTTGGATGAATTTCAAATTGTTCTACATAATCAAAATAAAATTTCTTTCCTACAAAAAATTCTCTATTGAAAAAAGTATAGAAACACATCCCAAAAGAAAGAAAATATCAGAATTTCACTCAAAATGATAAATATGTTTTAGGAGAAACTAATTTTAAGAAAACAATCTATGGCATCTAACAAAATGCTAGTCAAGGACACACAAAAATATTTTTACCTATCGATTTTTTATATATTTGACTTGATTTTTTTTTTTTCCGCAATGAAAATTGCTAAAAATTATGCTTCCCGGGGGACGTGTAATTGTTTTTTTTTTCTTTTGCGTTTCCACCTCCGATGTTTGAGTGCTTGATGTGCTATAGCGCGTCCGCGGCATCGATGCACGTAAGAGATTACAGCAGTAAGAGAGTTTGAAAGTAATTAGCTTAAACTCCTTTAAACATAAAATAATTGCAATTAACTAGACTAAAAAATAACTTGTTTCTTAAACCCTTTAATGGGATTTTACTGAACACTAAAAATAAAATAAACAAGGGGCAAAGTAATTGACTTTTAAAAAGTTAATTTATAGTTGTAAAGGACAGAATGGAATAAATAATATTTAAAAGGTAATTATTTTATTTTTTCAAATTTTTTTAAAATTAAAGCATAAAATGTTCTTAAAAGAAATACATAATATTTATTCTTTTTCACTTTAATTAATACCATTATGTGTAGGCAACCTCTTACAAATAAAAATAAAGAAAACCTAAAATTTTTGAAAAAACCCAATAAAGCCCGAAAAAGCCCAATAAAACCCGAAAAAGCCCAATAAAACCCGAAAAAAACCCACTTTGCTGGGTTTTTTCTGAAAAAACCCGGGTTTTTTCCAACCCTGCTTCGGGAAGTGTGACGCAGTGTGTCCAAACTATGAAGAATGAAGTTCAACTGAGGGTGCTCGGGGTTCCATCCCTACAGAATTTGTTTGTAGCTTTAAAAAGAGCAAACAGAAATAAGAGTGCGATGCAGACAAAACAAGTTTTGGGCGCATGAGGCGTGAACAAATCGAGACACAATAATTTATAATTATGAGAGCTCAAAATCGGAGCATGATATCTACTAGTAGGATGAACGTCTCTCAAAGTTAGTAATTTGTTCATTATTTTTATGTCTGTATAATTCAGATTATGATTTGCTGCACTTCGAAGATGATGCAGGATATCAAGAATGGAATGAATAAGGACTAAAAGGAATCGGGTAAATGATCTTATATGGTTATGTTAAAAGAATGAGTGATGAAATTCTAATTAAAGTTGCATTTAATTACAAAATAAATCGAAATGCGGAACGAGGAAGACTGCAGAAGAATTGGATGAACAATATTTAAAAAACAAATGAGGGGTAAAAGATCTGGAAGAAGAAACTAAGAACCTAAAGGAACTGGAATAAACTATTGAAGGCTCTTCGAAAGGCTACAGATGTCACCATGAAAGAAAATTTATATACATTTAAACTTCAAAATTTACATTGTGCGACGATAATTCTTTTCTTTGAACTTGTCGGTAAAAATTTATTGATTTATTGATTTTAATTTCCCGTATAACTTGAGTTTCAGTTTACATTTTATAAAGCGTGCGTCAACTTACCCCATAGATGTGTCGCGGGGCAACTTTGCGCACATTTTCTCTCTTACTTAAAACTTCCGTTAATCATAAACTTCAGAAGCTGCAAACTCAAAACTGATGTTCATTTATTGCCTAATACATGTGCTTTTAAGGTGTACTTAAATTTTGTTCAAAAACTTGAACAAAACCACAAAAAGACTACAAAAAAAAAAAAAAATCAAAAACTAAAAACTGCACTAACTTTTCTCCACCAGACTCCTACCTGTTAGCCGAGGCCTTCTCCCCTATTCTTTCAGGTTATTTGCTGTGACTATTGTGATGATGTGGGAACGATCATAACCAAAAAATCACGTTTGCTGTAATCTCATAACTGTAGGTGTCAAATTTGACTACAAAAGTTAGAAATTTTACTTTTAAATCTGCTTGCAAAACACGCCTAACGATCCCTTATTTATAACTACAATTTACAGCGACAGAATTCTTAAATCCAATCGTTGCAAATAGGTATCAGTTTTAGCGAAAAGAAAAGTAACAACAAAAGTAATTTCCTTTAATAATAACATCCATGAAACCCGAATTTTTCTGCCCGAGCCCAATAATTTATCACTTTTAGAAAGTAAGTCAAAGGGAATCCAGGGAATGAAGTAATCATTTGAGGTCCGAAAAAAAGATTTTCGACAAACAAATTCTTTGAAACTTTCCGCATCCATCTCAAGTACTGCTTCTAAGCTGTAGAGGGTATTCTATCTTTCCTCAAATTATCAGTTCAGAATGGTGCAACCACGCGCATGATTCGAAATCATTACTAAGCCCCTGAAGTGATTGTTAAAAGGAGTTCCTTTTGCCCAAACGCGCATAACTTCGTCAAGAGTAGCAGAAGAAAATCTCCCGCTTTTCTTCGAAAGTTGTTTACTACGGCTTTCTAGAGAATCGAGGGGGTCTTTGGGGAGATCCGGCATGATATTCTGAGGGGCGAGGGGAGGCAAAGGTCAGTCCCGAAAGAGGATGGATTAGTGGCTTGCGGGGATCACGAGGAGGAATGATGCATCTTTCAACAAAACTGCCAACTTCACTACTATTCACTCCTCATATTTTTCGCTTGAATTCTTTTGGCACTTGCGACAATAATTCTAAGGTATGAGAAAATGCATTCTATGGAAGAAAGGAATTCTTGAAAATAAATCCACGTTTTAACCGAATCTCCGTATGCACTTTGAGTTCAGTTTTAAAGAAAAAGAACTTTTATCAGTGCCAAGGGATTTTGAAAATCAAAGTGGAGGTTCTCAAGTATACTAAACAGCAGGGGGGGGAGGGGACGTTTTCATCAGAATTAAATTTTTGTATGCTGATAGATACCATACTATCAATATTGTTAGTAATTTTCCCAACAATCATCATTGACTGAAAGTGCAATATCCACATGCATGAAAAGTAGGGATGTAACGAATAGCCATTTGGCCGAATAACGAATATTCGGCAGAATTACTTAGGCCGAATACCGAATAGTCGGCGGCCGAATATTAAAATTTCTAGAAAGTCGTTGTAATAAAAGGTATTTGGCAAATTTCAAAGTAATCACAAAGTCAAACACCAATTCCACACATTACTCTATGATGTATGATTTAATTCTTGTTTGTTAAGAATCTAAAACCATCTGTAATTAATGTATTTTCTGTATAACTGGAAATTTCACCCACAAGTGGAATAGAAAGGGCAGGTTTTAATGTAAGCATTGGCATTATTTTACTAATTATTTAATTCAAATTAAAGAAATACTATTGCTTAGTATGCTTAGTGAACCTTGACCTTGCTCAAAATAGTTTTATGAAGATATTTTATAAGTTATAAAAGTTAATATTTTTATTTTATAAACTTTTTTACATATCTATTTCTAAACGATCTATTAAAATTTAGTGTGACTTCCACTTTGTTAATAATAACAAAATAAAAGTATCATATTCTCCATCATAATTAACAATTGCCAGCTTTTGGGAGCAACTGCTAAGTGTAAAATATCATATTATAGCTTTAAAATCTGTTTTTGTTCAGTCAAACCTAAAAACAATGTTTAAAAAAAAATGTTTTTTGCTAAATTATTTTTATTTATTCAAACTATGTACTAATATGTTCTCTTGCAATAACTATAATACAATTTTTAGTGTTTATAATCTACTAATTTTTTAATTTTCTTACATTTCTACTGTAGCAGAACTATTCGGCCGAATAATTAATCAATATTCGGCCTGGCCGAATTTGACCTATCGGAGCATTCGACCGGGTCGAATATTCTACTAGGTTATGAAATGACTATTCGGCCAAAGGGCCGAATACCGAATAGTGGCCTAATATTCGTTTCATTCTTAATGAAAAGTAATGTGTTTTAATTGAAAGAGAAACATACGGCTGCGTAACACCCACAAAAATATTTTGGGGTTCTCGAGCGCTACAACACCCTCTGAGTCGGCGATCCTGCTGCTTATAATCGTTTATGTTTAAGTGCTTTTGCAGTTAGAAATTATGAATTTTAGGGGAAGTATCGACAAATCTAGTGGGCTTATATTTATTAATTTCCCATAAAATGAGAGGGAGAGATTCACCGTTTTTTAAATATATTATACCAACATTGAAAGATCGAAAATATATTTTGTGATATAAATTATATTTAGGGATCATTCATAAATGATGTCAGGCTTCGAGGGAAGGTACGTGAAATTGGGACAAGGGGAGCGGGAAACAAGACGTGTGATATCATGTTTATGCAGCATAGCGTGACATGTGACAAAAGGGGGTAGGTGGTCCGTCGAAGTGTGACATTTTGTGACAAAGGGAGGGGGGAGGGACGTCGAATATGTGGCGTCACGTCGAAAAAGCGTGACATCATTTATGGACGGTCCCTTACTTGAAAAACCTCCTGCACCCATTTTAACGTAAATCCCTTCGAGTTTTTGAGCACAATGCATTTTCTTTCTGCACTCTTTTAAGTTTCATCATATCGCTGCCGAATCTTGTCGTTTTGTTGCTTAATTAAACAAGACGTTTCTGTAAGTGATTACAAAAGAAGTGGAAATATTGGTAGTATGTGCAGTAGGAAATGGGATTTCTATGTTCCAATTTTTAAAAAAATACTTTATTTATGGAATGAAACTATTGGCAGGCACTTCATAGTTGGAGATAATAAGAACCTTTATTTCCCGTTTTAGTGCTATTTTTTTCGTTCAAAATCGTTAGCAAGTAGTAAAAACTCTTGATTTATCATTAGAATTGCATCGATGTACTCGCTTTTCATTAACTGATGAATTGATACAAGTCCGTATTCTATGTACATAGTAATTACATATGAGTTGAATATGTATTTCTGTTTCTGTTTTTGTAAAGCATTCGCTAAATCTTTGTCTGAGGTCAATCACATTTTAGACAATTTGTTTGTCTTTCTCTAAAATTAAAAAAAAATAAAAAAATAATGAGATTTTGGGGAGGCTAAATTCTTTTGCAAGTTGCACGCAGGTTGTATACATTCGATTAATATTAGGTTCGAGACGAGACACTGGTAGGGGCTCTAAGCATAGGGCTAGAGAATTTTACAACTTCTGTAGATATACCATATAGTGGTAGCGTTTAAAATTTTCTAATCGAGTTTAAGTAATTTTCGAAGTTGATTTACTTTCTCGATGACGGGCACGTCTACGAGTCTTTTCACCACGGCTCTTTCACGTAGTAGGGCCACCACGATCTACTACCACGTCTTCATAGAATAGGAATTTGACAATTTTGAAATGGTTCAGCAATTTCAAAATAATTTTGTTGGTAGACTTTGGTTAATTTTCTGAAAAGGTCATCCATGCTTTCACATTTTAAAAATAAATCAATGCATGAAAAATGTATGAATAATTTTATGAAAACTTCTTAGTACAATTAGTGTTCGATACATTGAGGTCCATGTGGCCAGTGCGACGAAAATGTTTAGAACTATAATTTCTTTTGAAATGTTTTGTGTTTCACCAGAACTTGGTGAAGCTTCTTATTATTTCGTTTGCATAGAGCCTCATGTAAGCATTGTATTTCTTTTGGCTATAACAGCAGTTAGGCTCAATGTAAATAATACCGTCGCCATATACAAAAATGCATTTTTACGGTTTTTTATGATAAATTGTACTTTTGATTCGTAGACCCACAAAGTATAAAAAAAATTTGTGGTAATGTTTTTTGAAAAACAGAACATTCAAGTACACCTCGAATTTTGCGAGGGAAACTAATAAATAAATGACTAAAAATAAACGTAAATAAAGTAAATTAGTAATAAAGAAATATGAATATAAATAAAGTAAAAAAAAAGCTCTTAACTGTTCGAAGTTTCCCAAAAACGAAATGCTCTCCCAACCCCCTAAAAAATCTATGTAATAATGTGTTCACCTTGCAAATTTTTGTTAAAAGCTAATAAGGCGTAAAAAGTTATGTTATTGTGTGTTTTTTTTTTAACTTAAAACATCTGCTGAGGTAGATTTTAATACCGTATTTCGGTTTCAAAAAACCTCTTGAAATTCACCGTTGTGATAAAATAAACCTATCGTACAGGGCCCGTGACGGAATTTTTTCTCATTCATTCCGGTACAATTCAATAACGAGTGTCAGGTTGGTAGGGAGTAGAGGGAGAACCAGGTGGTTTGCTTATTGTGAAATGGAACATCTATTCATCATCACCATTATTGTGGACGCAGGCTTAGTACTGTCTGTTGGCGGGATTTACTAACGCAGCTGCTTTTTTTTTTTAAGGAGAGATTATGCGTGGCAAGTATCAGGTGCTAGTTAGGTAAGGGGTCTCGTGTCTTATTGAAGGCTAGTTGTGCGGTATGAGGATCAAGAATTGGGAGGTTAGAGATGAAGGAGTTTGTTTATTTTTGTTTGTTCAATTATTTCAACTTTTGGAACATTATGATCGTTGATACTGAAATAGTGTGTGATTGTAATTATTATCGAAGTTTAAAATCGCGATTGTCCACAAATAAGACTTATTTCATCCGAGCATCAGACTGCAACATAGTTTGTTATTTTCATATCGAATGCTATACAGTTCGTTTACGAAAGCCGAGACTATCCGTCGGGGAGATTCTATTCGGCAAAGGGGGTGATACGCTGTGATGGGCACTTTTCGAAATAATATTTTAAGCTGCCATGTTTCGCTTTTCCCCCGATGATGATATACTCTATTTCCAATTTGAATCTTTAACACAAAAGAGAAAAGGAAAAAAAAAAAAAAACGCGAAGAATTTATTATTCTTTATAAAAACTAAACATTTCCTCATCTTTATTCATCCAATCACCCCTGTTTTGATGAATAGAAGCAAACCTGACGCAGGCGCAAGTTCGAGGAAAGTCTCGGCTCAGGAAGTCAGACAGTACTTGACATTGGCAGCCAAAAAGATAATTTGGTACCAGAACGCGGAGTCTAATTGATCTTTGGTCTGGAGGTCCGAATCGATATTCTAAAACAGTTACTTTCTAAACAAAATAAAAAATAAAGCCTTAGCTTACACATTTCATAACCTTTGTGATTTTCTCAATTAAAGTCTCTTCACCTCCATTCACATATATTTTTTTCTTTTTCAGTGGCATCAATTCGTCTCAAGGAAATAGCGGTGTCCAGCCTATCTATCTGAGGTGCAAAGAGGGCAGTATCGAATGGCAATATCCTCGAGGTGCACTGCGCATAATATTGCGCATAGGCCATAGCGGTAAGGACTTTACTGCTTGCTTTAAAGTGCTGGCCAATTCTTCTGGGGCTACTTTGTATCTCGAAGGACACCAAAGTCTTAGGTACTTGTACGGCCACAGTGATGAATCGAACACTGAAAATGAAATTAAGTGTTTCAAATCGACCGGAGGACAAGTGGCTTTGTTCCTTGAAGCTCAAACGCCTCAAGATTCCTTGAAAAAGGATATGATCCAGTTCCTATATGATTTGCAACCTCTTCATGAAAAGACTTATTCAGGTATCTAATACTTCTTCTCTTACTAACCAAACTATTAACACACCGAATACTGATTTTGCCAAATATCGGATACACCGAAAACTGATTTTGCCAAATATCGGATATGCGGTCTTTTGTTTGACGGATATCCGACTCTGAAGTTTGATACCTGTATATTCAATACGTAATTTTAAACATCCCACGTGGTAAGTTTTTGAGTTAAATATACAGTGGAATATCGTTTAAAAGACGCCGAAATGACTATCGAAAATCGTCGTATAAGCGATAACGTCGTATAATCGATTTACCTTCCTGACTAAATTTAAGACTTTTGGACCACACTAAAACGTCGTATAAGTGTAAACGTCGTATAATGTAGTTTCAAAACATGTTAAATTTTAAAAATCGAATTTGAGATGCCGGATAACCGGATCTGCCGTGCAGTGACCGAATCGGATTCTGGATATTGAAAAATCTCGGAAACCCGATGCCTTCTAACAGACTCATGATTTGTAATGAATTCTCTAACAATGCAAATTCTTTTGGGTGGAGTTTCGAACACCACGCCCAACCTCCTGCTTGGAAGTCTGGGAGTTTTCCTTCTTGCTCCTCACCTTTGATGAACTAACTCTGTTGGATGGAAATCACCACTTGTAGCTTGTAGTCGGCATTTCGTTTCAGGAATCAAATCAACTGAAGTGCCATCCTTGCCGTCTTTAGATCACACATTCAAGGTTAGAGACGGGGAAAAAATTCCTTGTAACCAGAACGAGCGTTAACTTTGATTTCATAACAGGTGTATAAAACATTTGTCTTTTATTTGAAGAGTTTAGAACTTGAAATAAGAGGTGAGAAGTGCTTAATTTCGGCTGGAACGGTGTTCTGGCAATTCCCAAGAACGACTTTGAGGAACGGATTTTTGAGGATTCTTTTTCTAATCGATCGAGAGTGATCTCCCGTTTTGGTTTGACCATATTCAACAATTAGAAAAAAGGGTTATCGGCCGAAAGATAGTCATTTTTTTTTTGTTTTTTCATCAATAACTTTTGAATGAATGAACCGATTTTAATGTTTTTTTTTTTTTTTTCGGAAATAAATTTGCCATTTCTATTCACAATTTGTGAAGAATAAAATAAATTAGGATTTTAATTTGGAGAGTGTTTTCAATGAAATTCAAGTAATAATGTAATAGGAAAAAACAAATAAAGGTTCAAAGATTCATTTTATGGAATATATTATGTTTTTATGAGAAAAAAAAAAACTAAACGTATTAATTCGAGACATAAAATTTGGAGGAAGTTATAGCTGAGCATAAAATAAATTATATGAAAATGCTATAATGAAGAAAATTAAGCATTTGTGAAATTTATTTTTGGGTTACAAATGTGTTAATTTTGTTGAGGGTCCGTTTTTGCGGTCGATATTATTGTAACCTTTTTTTTTCTTTTTCGGTTTGGGTTTTTGTGATGCGTTCGAATTTAAACAGCGATTTTTGTGCAATGTGCGTTTCTCTCTCTTTTTATCCAGCCCCCTTTATATTTTTTATTCTATCATTTGTGTTAAATAAATGTGCGTAAGTTTTCCTCTTTACATTTTTATGGTTTTCAGCCCTAAATTTATTAATTTCTATTATTTTATAAATATTAATTTTATGTTCTTGTTTTCAGATTGCCGCCCATGTACAGAAAGGGAATTACTTTATTTGTTCTGCACTAGTGATTTCGGTAAGTTTTATTTAAAAACATTTTCACGTTTTTTTCTCTTTTGAGGCAACCATTTAGTTTTCTTCAAAGAACGTTAAATTTTAGAGTGTCTGAAAACTCGCTAAATGCTATGGCTTTTCCTTATCTTTGCAATATTAGTTTAAAACTTTTTTTTTTTCAATGTTTTGGCCATTTATTAGTAAATTGTCTATTTTCCTCATGAAACATTATAAGCACGCATCAAAATAAAACTACATTTGGAATCCTTAATTCAAAAACTCAGTTAAAAAACAAAAAAATAATAACTTTTAGTTGCAATTTTTATTCTGTGTAGGTTAAACAGAACTGTAAAATAATATGAAGACACTCTCTTAAAAAAAAAAAAAAAAATACGGCTGGCTCCCATCTACCCGTAGGCGTATGTAAATTCATTGATGCCTTAAAATAGTTCTCATAACAATTTGTCTATTCTTTGCACTCTGAAGGGTTTTGATTATAATTGCATTTTTTCCAAAGAGCTCATGAATCCTCAAGAAAAACAATTTCCATTTGTTTGAAACTGACGCAGAAATCTGGCCGATCCTGAAAAAACTGCCCAAGAATATAAAAAACTGATGAGAATCCAATTTCCACCCAGATGTTTTTTAGTTGAATAAATACGGACAAGCAGCCTTCTGTTTTTTTGATACGGGTCGATCTTCTCTGGTAATGGTACCCGCATTCCTTGGCGCCAAGGCCTCTCTTGCTTGGGAAGGATAATGAACCGGAGAAGTGCGGTGAAAGATGGGAGACAGCTGCACATGTGGTTTAAGTGATCAGGTGCTCTTACGTCAAAAGAAGGGTGCACGTTGGGGTGGGGGAGTTAGAGGGCTCACGTGTTTCAAATTTCTCAGTTCTATTATGCTGAGAAACGAAATAACGCGTACAAACCGAGCCTTGGTAAAGTGCATAAAATAGGGAGATTTCAGCACAAATTTCAAACTTCTGCAACTAATTATACACCTTTGCTGCCTTCATATTTCTTCAAATACGAATATTAATTGAGTTTGTATCTTTTCGTTTATTGTGACAACTCACTGGTTATCATGGTATAACTTTTGGCCTGTTTAATCACCCATGGTCTGGGATTGTTACTTATGCCACTCGGATAACCTTATCTCGAGTTAAATCTATGCACTACTCGATGGACTAAATGAGCGTCTTCCTTTTGAACAGGAGCACCACAAATGTAGAAGTCCAACATGGCTCAAACAATAAATGGAAGCAGTTTCCATCAACTATTTCGATTTTTTGATGCAGAACATCTAAAGCCCGCTAGTACCGCTGATGGTACTAGATCAATCCTTGATCCAGTACCATCAGCGGTACTGATTTGTAATGGGTACTTGGAAGACTTTTTAACCATATCAGATTTTACGTGCATCAGTCTCATTGACGAGTATAAAAAAGTCTTCGACCGGTCATCGAGCCCGCGACCCTTCGACCACGAACCTATCGGGCTACACTTGTCCTCATTAAGTGGTAAATGATCTTTCTTGAAATAACATGATATAGCATAAGTTTTAACTTCTAAAATACAGGCGAGCTATTTTTGTTTTGTAAAAAGCTAAACAGCCAAATATGATTATATATGTTTTACCATGACGTTTGTACTTGCAGCACCGTCTTAACTACGTCATACCGTGCCCCTCCTTTATAATACAGTACTCATTACTTTCCTAATATGACCACCCTTGAAACCGACAAAACACTAGTAACTTTAAAAAGGAGGTCAGTATATAGGACTAAGGACATTTTCTCCAATCGTTATACTTATTAAAGGTACAGAACGTTCCCCCCCCCCCCCCACTATAATTTAACTTTAGACAGGTCGATCACTTCGCAAAGGCGGTCACTTTTAGTTTCCGTTGAATATTTATTTCGAAATTTCGAATGTCCTCTCGAACTTTACTTAGTAGGCCGATGCGTAATGACAGCATTGTATATCTGCACAGATTATACATAATACGCAACATTATATATGTATTTTTTTTTCTTTTTTAGCTGTGCGAGGCTCAATCAGTGCTTTGTATCAAAACGAACTAATGCAGCGGACTGAACTCACAGTGCGGTCAAGTGCAATAATACGAGACTCTGAACCAAAAGTGTTCACACCCACTGGCACACTACACAACAATAATGCTGTGTACTCAGGTGCTATTCACAGGCCTTTGCATTGTGGAACCAAAGTGGGGAGCGGCGAATTTTTATTCCTCGGACGATGGCGTCTTGGGGATCCAGTTATATCTTGTGCTCCACGCTGGACAGAGTGGAAGAAAGTTAGGAGGAAAGCTGTTATGTCTGAAACATTAGATTGTGTTCTCGACTAGTTTTTGTGTTTCATGTCTATTTATAAATAAGTAAAAAAAAAAACTTACATAATCAGATACCCAAGAAAAATTGCATTTCTTATTTAGTCAAGTACCAGACGCAGAGGTTGTCAAGCATTACAAAAAGGATATTAAACAGCCTGAAAAAACATTGCTTTTCAAATCATTTTTCTTTCAAGACCATTTGCGTTTTTGAAAATGTGCATTCCTAGATTCCTTAATTCAGTGGAAAATGAAGTACTCGTACAGTACATTTTGTACTATGTGGATGTACCTTTTCACATGCCTTGCAGAATTGATCACATAAATCCTCATCCAAATTAGAGCGTGACTGAACACAAGCGACAGAAAACGGCTAATAAGTGTCGTAAGCATAAGCGTAGTTACCATGAAAGAAGATGATGCATCGATTATTATTTTTTTCAATTCTTCATTTCAGTTCAAAATTGTTTCTTCTAAGGACTCCGTCCCCAGAAGAAACAGTTTTAAACTGAAATGAAGAATTAAAAAAAAAAAAATGATAATCCTCCGATTTACCCGCATTTCTGTCAGCGCAAAATTTCTTGCCTGCTCCTGTCTTAGCTTTTCTAGTCCAGAAGGTAGATTCATGTTCTCACTTGAAGCGATTTAATAAGCATGCAGCATGCATCAAAAAATTTCATATACGGCTTTTGGAGCGAGAAATTTGAATGTTATCTATGGAACTGTCTTGCGGATTCAGGTCCTAGACAGTACCGAATCAATTTTTTCAAGAATTTTTTATTTATTTTTCGCTTTAAATCAATAATTAACCTTTTTTAAAATCGAATCGATTTACGACGTTCACGTGGTTGTATAAGTGATGATTAGAAAAACATGCGTCACCAGATAAGAATAAACGCGTCGACTGACGCTGAGGGAGCTTTGTTCAATAAAAACAGGGTTAGGAAACGATGCCTCATTTTTTCCCCATGAGTTAGCAAAACATCGCAGATAGTGCAATTTACTGAAGGTCGCTTTATGCAAATGAACCCGCATGAATAGCTTCTTCTCAATTCCCTTCATCGAAAAGTGTTAGATTTTATCTCGTTATTTGATAATTTTTGCTGCTGTAAGTCATTTTGGGTAGGAAAAAGAACATAGCAAAAAGGATTGGTCCTTATTGAGGCCTGTTTTTTTTATGCTCCCAAATTAAATGATAGTTATATTCTATTCGGGATAAAAGTTAGTATTTACTCGGAATTAAAAAATAAGATTGCAATGTTTTTTCTCACGTAACTAAATTCTGTACTCTTATGTAATCCAGCTAAAAAATCTTTGAAGGTTTTAATCTAGAGCGAAATATTTTTGATATTTTTACAACAAAATGGAAAAGGTACAGCCCATGACTTCTATAACTTCATTAAACAATATTTCTCACTCGACGAGAAAAGTCACAATTAGTGAAGATTCTCACAATTAGTGAATGTAGTCATTTGTACCAAGTTCATCCATGTGTATACAATGTAAAGTACAAAAACATAAGAAGAAAAAAAAGTTGCTCATTTTTTTTGAGCTGAATAAAAAAATGTTTTAAAATGTTGTGTAAAAATGTATATTTCATGCAGAGCAAAAATACGAGGATCGTTTTTATTGTCAAGAGAAAAAAAAACTATTAAATATTGTACAGTTTTTGTATCATAACTGCCAAAAATAAAATTGTTTTTATAAAAACAATGTGAATAATCACTGTTATAGGAAATATTTTTTTTTCTTGTACTTTGTATAATTATTAAAGAATTGATTGGTTACAATGATGTACAAGATATCTGAACCCGGGCAGCTCCGCAGAACGTAAATAAATACATGAAAATAATAATTCCATTTGTTAAGGAATCGTGTGCAGTCGCGTAGATACGCGAGATAGACGCCCCGGATATGAGGGGGGGGGGGGCTTTAGGGGAAGTGAGCTAATTTCATTGTTTTACAGGGAAAATTGGCCAAATTCTAGACAATCTTCACCATTTTAAGGGGGGGGGGGGTTCGGGAGCTAATTTCATTGTTTTACAGGAAAAAAAGGCCAAATTCTAGACAATCTTCACCATTTCAGGTTTTTTTTGGGGGGGGGGGAGAAGAGAGCTAATTTCATTGTTTTACAGGGAAAGTTGGACAAATTCTAGACAATCTTCACCATTTTAAGGGTGGTGGGGTTCGGGAGAAGGGAGCTAATTTCATTGTTTTACAAGAAAAAAAATGGCCAAATTCTAGACAATCTTCATCATTTCAAGATTTTTTTTTTTTGGGAGAAGTGAGCTAATTTCATTTTTTACAGGAAATATTAGTTCAACTCTAGACAATCTTCACCGTTTCAGGGGGGTCGTCTTCGGGAGAAGTGAGTTATTTTCTTTGTTTTACAAGAAAAATTGGTCAGATTCTAGACAGCCCTCCCCTTATCTACGCTAATGATCGTGTGTGGGGGGGGGGGGGAGGGCTTATTCTGAAGGATTTATTATGTAAAAGAAAATTTTAAAAATTTGCTGAACAAAAAAATCCTTTTTTCATGCGACAATTCAGAAAAAAAAAAATTACATATTGTTTTCTTTTGAAAATATAACGCAATTTTACGGTAAAAAATGCTGAAAAAGTATGTTTGTAATCTGTTTAGGAAACTGACAAGTATAATGGACAGCTCAGAATGGACAAAGCGACAGGCATAAGAGGAAACTCGCCAAGTTCACCCCTCTCTTTGTTCTACTCGCCACATTCATCCCTCAATTATTTTTCCAAATCAAATTTTAGCAGCTGTGGGTATCGACTTCTATAAGGTGTATAAATATTTCTGATCCGAAAGGGCATTCAGATGAATTGCATACAGCACTTTTATAAGCTAAGATGGATGTACAGCAACTGCTATTGGTTTTGTGAAATGCGCAACATAGTGCAATTTTAAGCATTTGAATGCTCGCTTGATAGAAAACTCCATGTCAAATTTTTCAGCTGTTGAGCTATCTGACAATTTTTGGTGCACTAATTTTAATGGTAATGAGTGCGTAATACACATCTTACATTTATGTAAAATTGTGCTTCTCGAACTTTTAATAATATTTATTATATGTTTAATGCTAGGAATAACGATAAAAAGAAAAGTTGAGCTAAAAATATCGGGCTTGATAAAGTTTCATTTGCATACAACATAGTCTCTCAATAAACAAGTGTTTGAGTAATGCTTACTTGTGTTTTACAAGTAAGCATTATTTGATAGAAAATATCTAGAAAGAAGAAAAACATTAATTAATTCAAAGATTTATTTTATCTGGTTCGGTTTGTAAAAAAAAAAACTAAAACAATCCTTATTTACAAAGTTTATATATTAATAACAAAGCATAACTTAAGTAGTTTTCCTATTTACAATATGTCCAGTACAATATGTTACATCTTAAATACCATTACATATCACAATAGTTCTTCCTCTAAGGCAATTTTATACAAAGACAACTTGACTATAGCATAATTATTGCTAATTTGGAAAAAAAAAAAAAAAAAACTGCTTGGAGAAAAAAAAAAGAGTTCAGTTTTAAATCTAAATTCAAACTGAATATAAATGTAATTAAGTATACTTTATAGCAAAGCCTGGAATATGGTTAATCTTAATAATAAAAATAAAATCCTATTTACAAAGCCCAAAGATAATACCTACAAACAGTGTTGACTCTAGCATTTTTTAAGCAGGTCGAGTCCCTTTTTAAAAGAATCTCCAAGCCTTTTTAAAAGCTCAAAAAAAAAAACTAGAATTGAATAATAAAATAAATATAAGTGTTTAGTTACACATATATTTCTAGTTCACCATTTCGTTATTAGCATTAAATTAGAGCCAAACTAGAGGGAAAAGAAAAAACCAAAGAGTGTGCCTTTCAGTTGGCCATAAATGCCTTTTGGAGAAGTGTGACCTTTTGGAAATATTTCCCATCTTGTAGCCCTTTCATTCTAAAGTCAACACTACACCTACAGATATCTCCATAGGTATTCTCTGTAGACTCCATAAGCGTAATTGAAACTCACTTTATAGATACCAACCAGATATTCTGTATTTTTCTCAAATTAAGTAGACATTCTTTACAGACATTACACCAAACATTACAAAACTACATAGGCTCACAAAATCTGCTCATGCACTTTTCCACATTGTAAGCATATTTAATTGTTTGTGCATGGCACTATATATAAATCAAGAAATCGATTTTATTAATGATTTTTGATTTCATATTGGAACACTTTTCATAGTTTCTAAATGCAATTATAAAGATTCTATCGATGCTACAACTTAATTTAAACACAAATCTTGGGTAATTCAGAAGAAATTCTCTATATAAATACAGGATAAATAAATTTATGCTTACGAAATCTCAGTTAACTTGGAAGAAATTCTCCATATAAATACAGGATAAATAACTTTATGCTTACAATATATACTTTTCCATACACATTCATCATTCTCTCTAAATTTAATCTAAAGAAATTTTCCACAGATTTTAAGACTTTTCAAGCCAATCCACAGTCAAGTATAGAAAACTGCCTTTGACATTACAATAACTTCAAAACCAGAAATAAAGCTTACAATGTAAAGGATTATTTGATACGCAAACTTGCACTGAAAGAATAGCTTCATTGCTAATTCGAAGAAAGATGGCTTAGATAAAGAACAGAAGACAGCAAATTGAGCATTAGCAATTACTATCAGGATACGCTGGTGCCTGCACTGCATTTCTGAAAAATATATATCTCTTTTTTTTGCCTAACACGTGTTTTAATTTATTTAGTGTTGTGCCGAAAACCTCAAAATCGACAACTCACACACAAAAAATGGTTTTACTCTACGAAACTGATCTACTGTAGTTCAGCAGAATATCAATGTACCTCATTTTACACCCACCCATACAAGAGTTGCTACAGTGCCAATGTGTCAAATGTGTGACATTTCTTAATATTCCATGGTCCATGCTTGAGTTGAGCAGGGCTCGGCGCACTTTGAAGTCTTCAAAATAGTGAAAAAAGTGACCAAAATAGTGACCATTAAAATGTAAACGTGTGTGTGTTTTTTCATTTAAACTAAATATAACTTGAAAAAGAGCAGTTTCAACATCTTTTGAAAACTAAACCTGAATAAATAGTGCTTTTACCCAACTTTAAAAAAAAAAAAAAAAAATCATAGCCTATTCAAAAATACGAATTTTTATACCTGTAACTATCTTCATAAATACCTTTTTCAAAACCCATAAATGGGTAAGAGTGAGAGAGACAAAAGTTATTTCTTTTTTTAATTTCTTTTTCAAATTATTACTTATTTAAAAATATAAATGAATAAATATTAATTCAAATCGGCACAAATTTCAAATTTTAATTTATGTTCAACATTGAATAAAATTTATTTTGCAAATGCTCGTTTTTAAATATTTTTTATACTTTTTTGGGGGGGGGGGGGGGTGCACTATTTTTTTTCCTACCTGAACTTTGTGCAATTCCTTTTAGGGGGGGGGATGGAAATAAAAAGAGGTAATGTAATTTTCTGAGCAATATATACAATCAGCAACAACAAAGAATTTTTCAGATCTAAAGATTTTTTTTTAAATTTAGATTTCCCCCTCCCCAGCATCATTATTTAATGATTTCTTGACAAGAATATAACTTTATTTTCTCAAAATTGCGTTTTGTCTTTTCGTTGAGAAATCCCCTCCAAAAATTTTCTTTTGAGATTGTGACAGTTAGTTCGCGAGTGGGGGGGGGGGGGGATGAAAGAAAAGAGAAACTAAGCTAATGTTCTGAGTGATATAATCTGCAACTGCTAAAAATGTTTAGTTTCTATTCTAATTTAAATATCGCTTAATTTTCTTAGGATTTGCTCTTCTCGAGTAAAAAAATAAATAAAATCAATTAAAATTATCATTCTAGATGGGGGGAGAGGTCACGGGCCCTCTAGGCCTCCCCTTCTGGTTGCACCACACTGCAATATCAAACCTTAACTTCGGCACATTCGGGGCCAGCGCCACGCCGAATTTCAAAATACGACCAAAAATGGCGGACTTACGGGACCAAAAATGGCGGACTTACAGAACCAAAAATGGCAGATACGCGGAAGCTTCAACCCTGGCACACGTATTTTTATGCAAAATTGCAATGTTTTCTTAACACATAACCAGACAAAGTAACTTTTTTCGGTTGCTCTGCCAGAGAAAGGGAAAAAAGTGAAAATAGTTACCAGCTCTTTAAAAAAAGTGAAAATAGTGACCAATTTTTGAAAAAGTGACTAAAAGTGACCAATGCAAAAAAAAGTGACTTTTAATGAAAAAAGTGACTCGCGCCGATTCCTGGTTGAGAGACTGTGATCAGTGGTGAAGTCTTGAAAAAAAAAGTTGGGGGGACGCTTATGTTAAAATGTAAAAAGTATGGGGGAATGCTTGTATTAAAATAAAAAGGCAGGGGGACACCTTTCCCCTTAGTCCCCCCCTCGACTACACCACTTTCTGTGATCCAAGGCAATGTGTTAAATTGTGGCTCAGAAAGCACTGGAGCGAGGACAATACCCCAACGAGACAAACAAACCAGAGGACTCTGAATGATATTAATCCATTTAATTAGTTTTTCATGTTTTTGTAGCAATATGGACGTCATAGGGGTGAGTGCATGTAGAAAAATTGGTTTATTTAAATGAAAAAACAATTTTGCACTCTATCAGTATTCAAAAATTTTTGTATATTTTGTAGTAATGGGGCCGCTCATAAATGATGCCACGCTTTTCCCCCACATATTTGACCCCCCTCCCCCCTTTGTCACACTTCAACAGACCCCCCTCCCCCCCTTTGTCACACGTCACGCTATGTTGCATAATGCATGATGTCACACTTCTTGTTACCCCCCTCCCCTTGTCACACTTTGTCACAATTTCACGAACCCACCTCCTCCCCTCGAAGAGTGACATCATTTATGAATGATCCCAATTCCATAACAGATACTGTGTTTCTAAGTATGGTTTTGTGGGATGTTATTATTACAGTAGAATCTCAATTAACCAAGCTTTCTGTTAACCAAGTTTTTTGTAAATGATCTCTGAAAAAGGTCACATTTTTTAGTTCACTGTGTATGCTATAGGCTCTTCTACCCTCAAAAAGTTGCTGATTTTTAATAAGTAATGTAAACGAATTAATGTACAAAAAATTTTTATATTGTTTTCTTTAGATGTGTCCTTTGTAAAAATGCAACTTTCAGCATTTAACTTAATATGGTTAAAAAATTTTCAATTTGCTTTTTAAAATTTACAACTAGTAGTTGATTTACTTTTTAAATTTGGTGAGCTGTAAAACATAACTTTATATCTGCTTATTTTTATCATTTAAAAAACGTTCTATTGTTTTTATTTTGAAAGATAGTTCACGAGGGCGGTGAGTTTTTCAACAGTTTCTATTAACCCAGATTTCCAATATCTGAGGTACTAACCGTCCCAATTAGCTCGGATAATCAAGGTTTTACTGTTTTCTTTTTTTTTTTTGCTTAGAGTGGAGATAAATTTTGTATTTCCACAGTGTGTTTTGTATATTTTATATGCATCCAACATGCAGGGCTGGAAATGAAAACCTTATTTTTTGAAGTAGACTTGTTACAGCAAAAATAGCACTCTTGCTTCATTTAAACCTTTTTTTTTTTTTAAACTTTAGCTCCAGTTTTGTATTAGTAGGAATCATATTTTTTATCAATGAATACATCAAAGACAGTCTTTTTCAAAATACAACCAGGTTGCCGTTCACCTGTGAAACTGGACCATATTCTTATCACGCTGCAATAATACAAAACCAAATGTTCCAGTATTGGAAATTGTAGCAGTACCAGTGTATCCTTGATTGTTGTTACAGTCAAGTGGAACAAGACATTGCAAAAATGCTACTACTTAATTATGACTTTTTTATACAATTTCCAAGGTACTTCATATTGCATTTTATTTAGAAAGATTTTTAAATAGCAAAAGGTACGTTGACAACTTTGGTAATATGTTTAACACATTGAGGACGGGCCAACCACCGGTGGCCCATGTGCGAATAGTTTATCTGGCAGAATGTACCACTGGTGGCTCATACATGAATGGTTCATCTTGTGGCATGTACCACTGGTGGCTTATATCAGCGTCTTATAACAGTTTTGATAGCCGAAAAAACTTCATGCAGTTAAAAATAACTTTTTACTGAAAAATTGAAAAGCTTATTTTTACACGTAGCAAGAATCTGCGCCTTCCTCAACGTGTTAAAATCAGTTGATTAGTTTTTTGTTTTAAACAAAGTGGTTTTAAACTTATGATAGAATTACTAAGACTTGTGAACAAAATTATAAGGTAGCATTATGCACAGTGTTTTACTACTGCAAAACAAAAGAATAAATCTAATTTTAAAATAGAGTGTTGAGTTTTACTTAACAATTTAGATTGAATATATCATATTGCACATGCAGGATTGGAAAATCAAAACCTTACTTTTAAGAGTGGCCTTGTAATGTTAAAAATAGCAATCTTGCATCAGTTATGGCCCTTCTTAAAAATTTTTGCTCCACGTTTGTATAAGTAAGAATCATATTTTTAGTAGTGACTCAGCAGTTTTTCTTTATTAAGAAAAACTATAATTTTGAAAATCAACTTCGAATTTTTGTAGAAAAACAAAATGCATTTTAATAATTTGTTGCAAAGGGGGGGGGGGGGTGAACAATTAATTAAAAGAAAACCAATAGTATCAAATGCAAAACTGTATGACACTACATAAAAAATGATAATGTCATACCTGCCAACCCTCATTTTGAAAAATGCAAAAGATAATGTAAAAATTCGCATAAGAAATTACGTAAATGCAGAAGATTTTAAGCGATACCAAATTATACCATGGATGATTAAAGTAACTAAAATTTAAGTTTTATTATCATTACTGAATATTTACAATTATTTTTGGTTGAAATTTTCAAAAACACACAAGTTTATAAAATAAGGGATTTGGTCTAATTATATTATAAAAACAACTTTTGCTATGATTATTAATAAGACAATTCAATGCCTTTAATTATCTATTATGAAACAAAATCTTGCAAATATAAAAAGTAAATGCTTGTAAACAAATGAATTTCTTTCTTATTTCTTGTAAAAAAATTGCCATGTTTAAATATATTGCCATGAGGGGGGAAATATAGCTTAACTGTAAACCATATGCTACTCCGACGATAGTTCGCGTTCTGAGCCTATTTAGTTCAGACTTGGTATTTCAGTGCATGTGCATTCTAATCTGGATGTGCCTAAAGAGTTGCATTTCATACTTTTTTTACTCTTAGCAAAAATGAGGAAGATCGGATCACTAGCGCAGAAAAGAGGAAAATCTGATCACTAGCGCAGAAAAGAGGAAAATGAAGACGAAATGAGGAAACCAAATGCAAAATGAGGAAGGGTTGGCAACTATGTAATGTATTTACTACAAATGATTTTATATAATGAGTGAATAGTGAAAACAGAAAGTTCATGAGGGTTAAAATAAGCAATATGAATGTAATTAATGTTACATAAATATATGCACATAGCAATGGTGTAGCCCGGGGAAAAAATAGGTGGAAGGGCACTTGCAGATACGAACATAGGTTAATGAAATAAAAAAGTTGGGGGACACTCGTGTTAAAATTTTAAAAAGTGGGGGAATGCCATCCCCTTAAGCCTCCTCTCCACTACACAACTGGCTCGTAGTAATTAACGACTGGGGTGATGGAGGCACAAACAGATATAAAGCAAGGACATAAGTTTCATAAATGTTTGGAAATAAATATAAACTGCATCACACAAAAATTTAACAACAAATCACAGAAATATTTAAAATGAATTTAACGGGAAAGATAGAGGATGTAATAAAACCTTAATAATAATTAATACAGTTTTTTATTTTTCAAAGTATTTATTAGTGATTCAATTCTTCCCACCCCTAGTTATAGTTAATTCTTTATATTCCAAGAAGTATTTTTCTTCATTGACTTATTCAGGATGAATTATTTTTGGAATCATAATACAGGGAGCGCTTCCTGCTCCAAAGAGGATATGAAAACCAAAGACCCTATTTTTCATGAGTCCAACAATATCCCACAGTACATTATATTGCTCAAACATTAAAAACAAAATTTAATTAATTAACAAACATATACGAATAATAAAATATATCATATTCAGTGTCTTAAGATTGAAAATTTGCAACAAAATTAATTTAAATATTAATTTTCAGGATTAAAAAAAAGCACATTAAAATTAATTGCTACAACCTCTTTCTTTCGGTGTTTTGATGTTTTTCAAGTATCACGAGGAAATGAATTGGATTTTCAGTCCCTGCATATGATTTCTTTGAAATATTAAAACATATAAAATATCACTGTCTTTCACTTGCTACAGACACCATGCAAACATATCCATTAATGTCGTAAAGTAGCTGTTGACACCTGTTACAATTCACTTGCCATACTTGCTACATATTATAAGGTTTTGCTTAATAAAAATTCTTCTTCAATAAAAATCAACCATATTTGTATCTAAATTATTAAACTGTGGAATTTTTTGAAACCATTTTCAAATTAGTACTAAATAAATATTCGCTGTGCAAGTATATTTCATGAGATTTCTACCCTCTTTGAAAATATTATGAAACATGAAATAAAAAAATCCAACTGCAAGACTTTGCAATTGCAATTAAAATTTTGATTATTTCAAGTGTCATTACTCTAATGATCAATATATTAGAATATTGTTAAGTTTCAAGCATTATCATCATAAAATAAGTTATTCATCAATGGTCAATAAACCAAACATGATGATGATGATGTCTAAGCTATATACAATGATAGCAATGACTCTGTCATTGGGTTGCTGCATTTCCTATTGAAAAGGCTAGAAAATTTTTGAACATTAAAAAAAAAACACTGATCTGTTCACTGAACATTTTCAGGCTATCCTTACTAACAATCAATGTCCATTCTTCTCTTGCTCTTATTTCCAACATATGCATGTGAAGATAATGTTGCAATATAATTTTATACTCTCGTGCATTTACATTCTGCAGAAGTACTTTTCACCATTTACAGAAGTTTCTAAAAACACTTACATTAAATTTATTGCAACTTTCAATTGTTAGACTTCAGAAACTTCAGAAGATCAAAAGGAGAAATAAATATCATACTAAGAGAGTTTAAAAAATCACTAAAAACTTCTATTCAACACTTAGTACACTCACACATTAGCCCATGTTTTGGTCATTACACCATGGATTGTTATTTGCGCCATTTGTACTAAGTAGTAAAATGCCCATTTAAAAATGGAAAATTTAAAGATCTTAATAAAAATTCCAAATAAGTACACATAGGAATATATTTTACAATTTACAAATAATGATAATTTTATTGCACTTTTATGTAAGTCAATGAATAGAAAAAAAAATAATGCAAATTTAACATTGGATTTTCATTTTAGTTTAACTATCCAATGCAAACCAATGTTTAAATTTCCTCTTTAGAAGATGCAACAACCCTTGCGTTTGTAGTCATCAAGATCTTATGTGCACATTTCATACAAAATACGTACGGTTTAAAAACATTTTAAAAATGCATCTGGAAGATGACTTGCAATCTACAATTAATGAGCAAATGCATCAAGAGAACACATTTTGAAAACACAGACACTCTGGACTGTTCAGCTGCACAAGCATAAATAGCTACATTAGCAACTTGGATGGGAACATTGGACTCTTTTTTTTTTTTTTGAAAATTTACTTCTCTACTAAGATGTAGCTATTTTTCATCTCTCTTTCTCAGCTTTCTATGCCTTTGGTGAGCGATGCTTCTAACGTGATTGTAAATTCTGAAAGAGACTCGAGGATTTGCACTAGGAAAGTGACCAGATTGGGATCTCTGAGGAAAGACTGCTCTTCATACATGCTGGATGTGACTGATGTTGAAGCAATGTGCAATAACATTCGATGAAGAAGATGATCTCTGGGTAAGGAAAATTTTTGGAAAAGTTATGATCGTCAAGAAAAAGTACATGGAAATAAATTACCATTATTATATATGACAAAATGTGTCTAGTTCCAGGGGTCGCGCCAGAGGAAATTCAGGTCCATTTTCGGACCCTTCACCAAATTCCAATCAATCAAAACATACCATTTACAAAATTCCAGTCAATCAAAAGAGACCCTTCACAAAATTCCAGTCAATCAAAACAAACCATTCACAAAATCCCATTCAATCAAAACGGGCCCTTCACAAAGTTCCGAGCTACAAAATCTTATTTTTTGCAGAACTATTTATTAAATAAGCAACAATAAATAAATAAATAAATAAGTTTACCACTGTATGCTTAAGTTTTGAATGTTCACAAAATTATTTGATTTTTCTCAAAAATCATTTTAAAATTCACAAAAACCGGACCTTGTTAATAAATGCGGGATTGACCACTTGGTTCTGCAGAATAAAACAAAAGTTTTATAAAAGGCTATATACTATATTTACATTTTTTTTTGTTGTATATAGTGTTGTTCTAAAGTTTTGATAGCAAAAAGATATTGTTGCTTAGGGTGGTCCAAAATTTCGAAGGTGAAAATTTTTTCGGTGCTACCCTTCCATTTGGTTCCAATACATTAGAAAATAAATCAGAAAAAATTTGAAAACATTTCAATAATATTAAGAGGTAGCTCAATGCAGATGAAGTCTCCATCATTGCGGAATAGAGAGTGTATTGACAAAGGGCTAAATTAATCGCAACTAAGCTTGCTATTTTTATTAACAGAAAGTAATTGCATTATAAAAAGGCTATTTTATATACACTACTGACTGTAGCCATAAATATATTCTGTAAATATAAACATAAAAATATTTCCTATAAGTGTACTGTAAAGCGGAGGCTAGTAGAGCATAGGGGTAAACTGGGCAATAGAAATTTGCTGAAATTTTCACATTGTACGCTAATTTATCAACTGGAGGAAAGAAGCCGCCACAAAGGAGGAATTCACAGCACGATCCCTAATGACGATTTGTCAATCAAGTGACGTATACGCAGGCGTTGTTTGTTTTGCTGTGAAGTTAGTTTAAATTCATATTTCTTCTGTATACGTCAATAAATCATCCATTCTTGACCATGTAAGTTTTAAATCTTCATAAATCTATTACATTTGCTATCTAGAAAGGATTTGTATATTGAAATGGTCTTTACATAACCTCACTTTGGTCTCAAGTACTAGTTAATGCTAGGTGGGCAATAGCTTTTTCTCCTGAAGTTGTTTGAACATACTCAACACAAGGTCCAAGAAAGATAGACAGTTGTCAGCACAAAGATGAAAAATGTTGCGCTGGCAGAATCTCCAGGAAAAAATGCATTTAAAGAGGGAAAATATAAACAACTATTAAAGTTAAAAAGCAAAAGAAAAGAAACGAGTTTCTAAAAAGTTATTTCTTCAGTCAAGTAAGGAAGGCTTTGAAGATGAGTATGACTGCCTCGATCGACTGCTTATAAAACAAGAATCAAAAAGTGGCTGATGTAAAAACAATAGAATTAAATTTGCTGATTAAATTACTGCATGGCTCCACTCAAGAGATGATTATCGAGTATTTCTTGAACTGCTTTTTATACGTTTCGGCAAAACCCCTGCTTGTGGAATCAGATCTGTAGCACTTGGAGTTATGCATCTTGCTCGATTGGTGTCAAAATCTTGTACTGACATAAAATATGAATGTTTTCTGCCAGTTCACCATCACTACAAAAGATGAAAGGGATTGCAAAAGATATGTATTTTCGCTTTCTGTGCATATTTAAAAAAGCTAGGATTACAGCTTCTTTACCTCAAAAAGTCGCATATAATGGTTATAATTCAATGAAATCTTTATTGCTGTAAAAAAGATTAATGACAAATTTAGCAAAATTGCATCAGACAAATTAGCCAGTCACTTTTGGTATTTATCAGAGGATCTTGCAACCTTGGCTCTTTTTGGCAATCGAGCAGTAGCTATGAAAGAAGTAAATGAAAAAAGTAATACTGAAAATCATCCCTAGATTATACTGCAGAATTTTATGGATATGAAATTCATGGACTTTGTAACAAAGTAGTCAGCTTCATTAACAGAATGAGTTGACTCGATAGATAAATCCGAATCTGGGAGCTTCAGGAGAATTTTCACAAAGCACTAAAAATTTTTGAAGGAATCGCAGTTATAATAATTATACTGAAATGGTATAACTTTTGCAGAAGAGCTTAATGGGAAAATAATACACACTGACGATCAATTGCAATTCTTGTTGCAAGTTGTCGAACGTCGTCGAGCTTATCCAGATTGCAAAAAAACAGAGTTTGGAAGGCACTGTCACAATCACATTTATAGTTGTTTTAATATGTTTATTGCATTATTATTAGTTTCTACTTACAAAATATTGGAGATTTCAATGAAATAAAATTGAATTCTTTTCCTAGCTTGAGTTTTGTTTCTTTCCTTGTTTAGGGTATAAATAAAAAAACGCAGAACTTTGAAGCTGTTGAGCTACCTCTAAATATTAAAATTATGAGCTGGAACTTTACAATAATTATTTTTTACATAAATGGAATCATTTAAGAGGGTAGCACCAGCAAAAATCAAAATTTTTTTAAAAAGGACCTTTTTTGGACCACCCTATTGTTGCTATGTACACATTTGACTTTTACTAACATTATTTCTAAACTAAATAGATGTGAAAAACAAATGTATTCAGAGAAATTTAAAAAGTTTACAGAGGAGAAATAAATTTTAGCTTTCACCACCTGAAACTTACCTCAAGATTAAGTACACATTAATATCAGGCATAAATTTATTTATTGTAATTTATGTAAAATTGAATTTTAAACATGGATGCAACACAAAAATAAATTGTGTTCTTTATGAGGATCAAGAGCAGGGTTCGCGCTAGGCCCCGAGATTGCGCGATTCCCGCAATATTTTTTGAAATCCCACTCAAAAAGAAATTAGCTTGCGCTTAAATTTAAAAAATCCCACTTAAAATTTTGGTCAAGGTCGGAAATCCCACCTTGTATTTTTCCCCAGTGTGAACCCTGAAGAGCTAATAAGAAGATGCATCCATTGTAATTTTATTTTCCAGTTGCTGCTTGTGCCTTCCAAGTCCTAGATCATACATTATTATTGTTATTAATATAAAAAAACAATTTATTTGTCTTATTATCATTAACCATTATTCTTCTCTTAGATTTTAAATCAATGACTTTCCCTACTTCTACTAGACTGTAAGTCAAAATACAGTGAATAATGAAAAATGTGTGCATGAAAATCAAGTAATGTTGTCCATGAAAAATTACTCAAAATTGAGAGATAATTAGAGTATCATGGGATAGAGCCAAACACTAAGTGCTGAATGCAAAACTGCACATGGTATGTTTGTGAACCCCCTTTTTTTGCTATATTTCTTTTGAACTGCTCAAAAATGAACAAAAATTGTTCAAATCAAAAATATTTCATGCTGAGAGCTTCTTCCAATATACTTTTTCACAGGTACTTAGATCTTATGCCCAGAGTTTACACAATTTGCTTCATTTTTGCCCATAAGTGCTAATGCTAAGATTTTTTAAACTGTTCAAAACTGAACGAAAGATTGTTCAAATCAAAATGTAAAACATGGAAATGAGGTGTCCTTGCCAAGATCTTTCGAATGCAAAAAAACTTTCAAATTGAAGAATTATCTCTAAAATTATTGGGGGGGGGGAGGGGGGGGGAACCAGACCAACAGACACACATTTTCCCCATCTCAAAACCCTACTTTCTAATTTTTATTTTTCAATTTTTTTTAAAAATTACTTCACTTATTTTCGACTTTTGCATATTTTTACAATACAATAAGCCTTCTTTCGTATTTTATAATTTATTCATTTTTTTAACTTTTATGGGAAAGGAGGCTCAAAAAAAAAAAAAAAAAAAAAATATAAATTTTTATTTACAATACGTTTAAGTATGCAGATTACTTCTGAGAAAAATGAGTGGTACCTTGCTTTTAATTTATGTGCAACATAGAAGGGTGGATGCAATGCTTACCTGGCAGCAAAACAAATGAAGAGTTGAAATTTTCCATCTTTTCCAACTGAGCAAGAGGCATTGTCAATCTTATCCACCAGGCTGCAGTATGAACGCATTACAATGATATGCTCTAAAGATTCTCTCGGTATTGGATTACTTAAATCATTGCCTTCTTGTAACATTGTTTCAAAATAAGCTTTCACTTTCACTGTAAAAAAAATCAAGATGAAATAAATAAATAAATAAGCATCAACAAAAACAAGACTGAATAAAATAATTTTTATAAAAAAACAGAACCGACTTAAAATTATAAGTTGAGCTAAAAAGTGAAAAATAAATTCATTCTTTAAACAACATCGATGTGACTTATAAACATAGTTTTAGAAGTCGGTGCAAAATGAGGATAGATAAAATCTTTTGTAATCATGAATCCAATTACAAATATATATATTTTCTCAGAATTAATAACAGTTCCAATATGAAGTAGCAAATAGTACAATGGTAATTAGACTCATAATTTTGCACCGACTTCTAAAACTATGCTTAAAAGTCACATCGATGTTGTTTAAAGAATGAATTTATTTTTCACTTTTTAGCACAACTTATAATTTTAAGTCGGTTCTGTTTTTGTGTAAAAATTATTTTATTTTATTATTTTCAGTGTAAATACATTTTTTATATAAATACTCAATTTTTTAAAAAATCCATATCAAAGGGCAAAAATTTGAATTAATGGCACTAAAAACTAATCATTTGTATGATAAATTAACTTTTGAAGTCGATTATAGCAAACAAACTGATTGGATTAATTTTTGAAATAGAGAAGCCTTTAGTCAAACTCTTGCTGTAATTTCTTTTAACTAACCCACGGTCATGCAGAGGTCAATATGTCACCTTCGAAAAGGTTTCTTCAACAATGGGTGAGACGCTTCCAAAATGGTTGAAGGTTTTTCAAGGAAAATTCTTTCCCCCCCAAGTAGGCGCGTGCGGTGGTCAAGTGGAAATAATTGTAATTGACGAAAAGGACAGCTGTTTAGAATCCCCTCCCCGCTAAACGTGTTTCTTTAGAAAACAAGTTTCTCTTTGTCCGAGCCACGCTTGCAAAGCAATGGTTGTGGAATCTTTTGCTTATAGAACGAACTTACATACCCAAAGCAATTTATCACTAATTTTTTATTTCTTTTATTTTGTTAAATATCTACAGGACATGATTTCTCGATTAAAAAATATATTGAAATACAAGTCAGAATTCATGCATTTATTAGGATTAAGTTTCCCTAATTATGTTGTGGAAATATAAACATATGAAACGACTTATCATTTTGGAACAAATGTCCTAGTTTGAAATTTTCAAATGAATTTGAAATACTTCTAAATCTTTGCATGCCCTATAAGTAATAATAATTGACTGAGAAAGATATAAACAGGACTTTTTTATATTATCTGTCTATCTAATTTAATCGATGTATGTATGTTTGTGGAGTTGTTGGTTTCTGAATTTGTGCGTATGTTCTTTATACAAATTCACTTCACTATGAAAGTTAGCAAAATTTGACACTGAGGTACATTGATTTCCAATAATTCAAATTCCGAAATTTAAAACAGTCAACTATAAATTTGCAAAAAATTCTTTCCCATGCATAGAATTTCTACATATCGATTCGAGCTTATGCCACATTCAGCTCGTAAAAGACGGTGCCAGATGAAGTTTGTACAAAGCCTGTATATGACAATTACATAACCTGGAAAACGTGTTTGTAGTGAAACAAAATTGAAGGGCACAATTGCATTTGTCACATTCTCTTTACTCTAACAAATGACATGTGTAATATTGATCAAGGGAGAAAGATGAAGTATACAGAAGTATTTGCGTAGCTAATAAAATGCAATCTTCTTTATTATTGCTGTTTTAATGAAACTGTACATATGTCAATAGGTTCAAGATGACAGGGTAACATTAAAATCATTAAAGGGTAAATTATTTTAAGCTAAAAGATTGAGTATTTTTCGACATGAATTAAAAAAGCGATTGGAAGTGTGCCCAATGTCTTGCTTAGTTTTCTTGTTTACTATGAATATAACGGGCATGGAAAAGAGTGATGCCCCCCCCCCCCCACCCCACCACCGAAGTTGTGGGTAGATACTTTGAGTTACCTTCGCAATACAATAAAATTAGCTGCGAGCAATCGTATTTCTCCAAAAGACACCCCCCCCCCCCCCCGAAACTAGTGTCTGGCTAAGCCACTGGGGAATACAAACGTAAGCGTTACTGTTTTAATACGATAAATTTATTACACAGAATAATATATTTACATAAAAAGAATTTGGGAACTATTTTCTTGTTTTTCACCAACACGAGCTCTGGCTTTGAAGCGTGAGGAGAAAGATTTTGATTAGGAATTTACTGCTCCTTTACTTGGAACAAAAAAGCTAAAAAAGCGTTTAAGTATAATTATATGTGAGATTGCTATAACGTAGAATTTGGCATTGCTTCTGAGTATTTTCAATTACTACACGATAAGGCATCTAAGGGGTCATTCATAAATGATGTCATGCTTAAAGGGGGGAGAGGGGTTCAAGAGAGTGAGAGTTTGTGACAAGGGGAGGGGTAACAAGAAGTTGACATTGAACATTTTTATTTCTATGAAAATCTTTAAAATCAGCAAATTAAACCTATTTTATGCTAATGTAATATAGCGTGACATGTGACAAATAGGTGAGGGGGTACGTTGAAGTGTGACACTTTGTGACAAAGGGGAGAGGAGGTCAAATGTATTGAAAAGAAGTGTGACATTATTTATGAACGGTCCCTAAGCTATATGACATGACTAACATACATAGTTTATATTCGTGGCACAAAAAAAATTAAAAGGTTTCATATTGCTGCTTTTGCTTTTTCTGTATTTATTACCTGTTTTGTTTTGACGCGTTTCGGTTAACAGACGTGCGACGCCAAGCACACACATTTACATATACAGTAAAACTCCTCCTAACGGACACCCCTCTTAGGAGATTTGTTTTTGATTTCCCAGCAGCAAATCATTCAACTTGGAAAAAAGCAATTCCTCTTTTGCGGATGCCTTACTATTACGGACAAATATTTTTGTCCTGTTGATGTTCGCTACAGGGGAATTTTACAATACATATATTATGTAAATGTATTATAATATTTATATGTGTTTGTGTTTGTATATACTACACACACACACACACACACATATATATATAATATATATATGTACAAGGAAGCAGAAGGGAAGAGAAAATGAAATAAGAGAAATCTGAAATCTTCACTTTTCTTCCTAATACGTAAATAAAGAGAATCAATGTCGTTTTTTAATATCAAGTCAAGAGTAACCAGGAACTTCATCAAAGTGGGGGGGGGGGGATGCATCCCTTCAGTTATCTAGAAAAAGGGTCGCCAATTTCGACTTAGAGATGTTAAAAAAAAAAAAAATCTTCACAGCTCTAAAATAATAACAATAATAATTAAAACTGCAAGTATGTTTTTAAAAAACTTAAACAGAAAATTCAATTGTAAAATATATTGCCTAAGAATATGAGCGGCTCTGTATTATAAAGATTTCCTAACTAAAGGCCACTTATTAAGCACGCATTTCAAACATGTAAGCAAAACACAAATGCATTCATTATGCAATAGAAACCCGAGCAAGTCTCAATGTAAAAAAAAAAAAAAATGCATAAATAAACAGGATAGCTACATAGGGAGCGCCGACAGTTTTCTTTTTTTTTTTTTTAATCAAAATAACATAATGAAAATTACGCCAAAGAGTAGAAAATAAATAGCGAGAGAAAAAGATGAAATATTTGGGCAATTAACACTCAGCAAAAGGTAAAGCTTTTACAATTTCATGATTTTGTTACATTATTTTTCAGATTATTATGGTACAAAAAAGTGTTAAAATAATAATCTTAAAAAAAAAAAAAAAAAAAAAAAAGATGTAAAACCATAAATTTTTAAAAGCTTTAACTTTTGCAGGGTGCTCCGCTTGCCATCCAAATGCTAATTTTCTTTCGATGATAGAAAAGGTTCGTTATAAAGCCGAAACACGTGTCTGGAATCTTTTGCAAATTTATTCTTACGTTGTTTTTCTGATTTATACGTATGCATATGTTACGGCAAAATGTCCGAAATTGGAGAATGTCGACATTCTGTATTTGGTGTATATCGACATTTTCCGATTTCGGACATTCACCGTAACAGTATATTTAGAGTATAGTCACGTTAAGTTATTTGCATATTGCATTGTAGTTTATGTATTACATTTTAGATATTACTTTCTTAAAACAGTAATGGAATTAGCATTTTTTATCATTATATACATATCATTTTGTATATAGCCAGATGAAATATACTAAATACATTTTACATGATATGCTAGTGCTTTTTTTCTTTTCTTTTGTATAGATAAATTTTGAATTTCTTGAAAACACATTAAATAAAGCAAAATTAAGAGTGCAACACAGTTTGAGGATGTTTTATGATTATATTTAAAAGGCACTTGAAAATATAATGCGACATAATTAAGCAATCAAATTATTTAAATGTTTCACAAGAAACAACATTTCAAAAAAGTATACATATATATATATACATAGGGGAAGGGAGGGGAAAGATATTTAAACAATTTTTTACAATAAATGACTTTAAAATGTTTGCCACGTATGATAGATTTTGAAACATGGGACTACACACAACCCAACATTGCACTCTTCGCACTCATACCGTGTTTCTCTTCGAGTGCGTTTACCGTTATCATTTGTCTTATTATAACATACCACACATTTTCTAACAGGAAATTTTTTAGTTGTCGAAGAATTACTGACATAGGATGGGAAATGCCTATCTGTTAATCTCATTATGTTTTCCGATGCTTTTCCAATGCTCCGATTTTGTACGCATTTTGATTCTCCGGATTGTTCTATTAGTCTTTCAATTAGACGAAGTCGAAAATTCAAGTGGCACAAAGTTCCATCATTCTTTTTGTAAATAACAAATGAATTCCACACCATCTGATTCAGTAAATGTCGAAATATTTTTTTGTAATATTTTCTTTGTTGATCTCGCGTTACGTTGTAATAAGATAGGCATTGGTCGGATTTATCAACCCCACCCATTGATGAATTATAATCATTTACCATCATTGGCTTTTTTTTTATATTTTCATTTGTACCAATGTTCATTGTCTCAGCATTGTGAATCGTACTTAACATGCAGACTGGTTTTTTGTCTTGCCATTTAATGGCACACATTTTCCCTTTTTGGAAGGCAATAAGTTCGCCCTTCTTTAACTTTTGCTTTTTCATTTCTGTAGGTAACCCTTTTCTGTTGGCTTTCATGGTACCGTATATGTCTGTTTTCTCTTTTATTAACATCTCTGCAAGCTCGGGGGAAGTATAAAAATTGTCTGTGACAATAGTATACCCCTTCCCCAGCAAGTCGTGCGCAAGTGTCATAACACTTTTGGTTGCTAAGCCAAAATCTCCGTACAAACCATTAAAGACTGTGTCTTTTCCAGTATATATGATGGAATTCCATATATACCCACTCTTCGACTCACAAAGCTCATAACTTTTGATTCCGAATCTCGCTCGTTTAGTGGGAATATATTGCTTCCATCCCAACAATCCGTTATAGGCTAACAACGACTCATCGATAGAGATCTCCTGTTCTGGTATGTATACTGCCTGAAAATTTTGTATCATCATGTTGTGAATATCGTATATTTTCTTTAGCTTAGGATGAGGGTGCGTGTCATTATTGGTTGCCTCATTATTTACAAAGTGGAGAAATTTCATTAACAAGCAATAACGAGCTGAGCTCATTACGCGACCGTAGAAGGGCGTAGCTATAGATGGTCGCTTTGACCAGAACCATCTTTCCACTGGCTTCTGTATTATTCCTTGGAGTAAAAGCAGCGAAAGGAATTTCTGCATCTCCTCTGCATTTGTTGGTTTCCAGTTCAACGATCGAGATGATGGTGTTAGATTGGCGGTCTCTAAGTATTGCTCGGCATATCTGTTGGTTTCCAAAACAACGTGATGCATTATTTTGTCATCAAAGAACAAGCGAAAATATTCCAATGGATCTTCTTTATCATAAAAGGCGGCCTTTATCCCGGAATTTCCAAAAAAAGGAAATTTTGGTGGTGCAAACTTCTTTTCAGCAACATTAACTTTACACCATTCTCTGGCATCCTCTAAGCAATCATCTTCATTTTCCGATTCAGTTTCTGTCGAACCGAAGTCTTCATCGGATGATTCAATTAGACTCTCTTGATATGAATCTAAATCCATTAAATTGCTGAATTGAGGCAAGTCGACAAACTAAATTTTGAAGAAATACAATACAATTTGCAGAGAGCTACTGTAGTTAACAGAAATCGAAAACCAAGTGCGTACAAATAAGAATCTATAGCCCTTATCTACTTTTAGAGGATAATGGAGAGGCTTAAACTCATCCAAGCACAATTAACTATTACTGACAGTTATCTGCTGCATTCTGCTGAGTTTTAGAAATTCTTGAAACGGTAAGCATCTAAATCAAATAAATAGGAAAGGAAATACGTGTCAATAACCTTTGAAATCGAGATTACTGAACCTGGTTAGAATAAAATACTTTTTCTCTACTTCGCGAGAACTGAAGGGGTGTCCGTAAGTGTCAGTATGAAACGTAGGTGGTATGCTCACTTTGTATGGTAGATAATCTTATTTTTGTTATTTGACAGCTTAAAGAGTCAATAGGACTGAAGTACAAAGAGATTCCGAACAAAGCAACGACTTCCTTTTATGTTCGTCTTAGAATTGTAAAGCAAGAATGAGACATTTTACACCCACATACATTATACACACACACACACACACACGTTTTTAGAACAGGAGGAAAACAGGAGGAGAGCAGCCCTCCTTTCCCTTAAAATATTTGAAAAAGTAGGCCTCAAAAGGTGGCTGCTGAGTAAAAAAGTCTCTAATTTCAAGTTATTTTTGAAAATGTACGCCCTTGTGCATACCTTAATCTGGAGCGAAAACCTAGCTTTGATGTTTTTAATTTTCAATATGCCTACACTCGAAAAAGTTGTGTATTGATGAGAGAAATTGACGTACCAAAAAATTCAGATAAGGGATCATTCATAAATAAGGTCACGCTTCAAGGGGGGGAGGGGGGTTCGTGACAGTGTGACAAAGGTAGGGGAGGGGGTAACAAGAAGTGTGACATCATGCATTATGCAACATAGCGTGACATGTGACAAAAGGGGGGAGGGTGGTCAAATATATGGGAAAAAAGCGTGACATCATTTATGAACGACCCCTAATTTAATTTTTCCGGTTCCTCATGGATCCCCAAAATTCTCATTTTGGGCAAATTTTAAACGTTACTATATTTTTTCTTTTCCTTTTTGTCGTACCCTTGGTAGCAATATATAATCTTCGATGCTAGGGCAGTTAGTAAGCTAATAATAACTAGAGCTTGCCCAACAGTCGAAATTCGACCCTAATTAATTTTAGCATAGAAAACATTTTTCTTCCATAATTATATAAGTTTCATCACCAACTTTGGCGATGATAACGTTGAGTTTATTTTGAACATCCTCACTCAAAGAAAACTTATTCCAAATCATTGTCGGCGCAGGGTCAATTGCGCTCATAAATGTAGCAGCTTGTACTTCTGCCCATTTCGTACTAAGCTGAGTGGCAGTTGAACAAAACTTCTATGTTTGCTTCCATACACTACTCTCATTTTTAATTTCATTGCTTCAAAGAAGCTTTTACTCAAACTCTTATTGTAATTATTTTTTTATTAATGCTTAATGGCATCAAGCTCTTTTTAACAAAAAGTTTTATATTTATTACTTAATTAATAATTTACTCAAGCAAGACATGTTGTCATCTGCCATCCATAACAATATAACATTACAGTTATAAATGAGCCTTGTTTGACAAACGAAAAGGGAAATAATTAACTAATAATAAACTGCTCCCAAAATTTGTTAAATGACATCTCTAAAACTCGTCAACAAAAAACTCAGCTACAAAACAAAAAAAAGTAAGAAAATAGGTTGAAAAGCAAAAGAGAAAATGGTTAATAACTATTCTGGGTTTGCCTATTTATATATAGATAATAAAAATAATAATAAATATAAAAAAAAAATATCATAGATTCCTGCCAGCACACAAGTATTGAACACTAGGGACTATTGAAAAAAAAACCCCCAAGAGTTTCGAAAATTTTATATTTTATGTCCCATAAGGAACCTTAATTTTAATTTCATTCCATTTTTTCTGCATATGGATTTCTTATCAAGACACAACCTTTCAACACTACTGTATATTGAAAGGAAAATGAAGTTTTTGTTCGCTCCGCAATAATATACATGTATATAAAAGCGAAGCTCTTATCAGGCATGGAAATAATCGTATGTTATAAAAAGTACAAAAACTTTTGAAAACGGCTCTCTATCTTGATAATGACATATATATATATATATACATAAATACCTAATAACGTACTTTTAATCGATCTTGGATATGTTAGAGGGGTTTTGGGAGGTTCTGTCCCAGGGTGTTCGAAATTGAGGTTCTAAAAATGTGATTTTAGGTGATCAAGATAAAGAAAGAGGGTTCGGGGTTTACACGTGAGTTTTTTGTACAGTATTTAAAAACAAATATTAGTATATTTTTAGTAACGCTAAAAGACAGGGGTATCGGGTGTTCCCTGCGAGCAAAATTGTGAAATTGAAGCCAAGTCCTAAACACGCAATTCTTGGCCAGCTTTATGACGTTAGTGGAAGAAATCGACCTCGTACCCCCCCCCCCCTTGGTTATGTCCCTATGCCTCCTTTTATTTCTTTTAAATATGAAGATTGTGGCAAATCCTTCGCCATTTTTTTAAAATGTTTCGCCCCATGTGTGAACCCATGAAGCTATCACGTTTATTTATCCACTTAGAAAAACTAAGGCTTGCTTGGGTTTTTAAAATGTTTTGTCTTAAAAAAATGTTTGGATTGTTAATTCAGTTAATCTAAAGGTAATCTTGATAATGCAGATTGGCCGGTATTGCTATAATATTTTTAAAACGACTGATCTTTTTGAATTTAAAAAAAAAAAAAAATCTTGCTTTATATTGCAATATTTTTTCAATTTTGATTATTTTTTGAAGACTTAGAATGTTTTCCTTCTCCCCCTACCCCCTTCTCTTTCTCTTTTACATCTCTAAATCGGAATTGGCTATCGCTTATTTTTCGGAAAACTGCTCCGTCTTGACATCGGCCAGGAATGCACAGCAAATTTGTCTGGGATTGTAATAAAAATACAATGTAAAACCTCTTCACTATAACTTAATCTTCTCATCTCGCCACAATAAGTTACTGATTTTAATTTCTGTGCATATATCTTGTTCATATACAATGTATATCCTTCATAGAAATGAGGTTTTTTTTAAAAGCAGGATCAATTTATTCTCACCCGAATAAAATTTAATTTTTCAAACTTCGTAATTTCATTAAATGCGATGACCTATAAATAATTTTAGTAAATTGCGTTCGTTGACCAGACAACCAAACAGAAACTTACAAGATACGACAGAGGACAGATATATATATTTTTTCAGTTTTAAGAATAAAATTTCACTTGCTATTGAGGCATTTTTAAATGTTGTAATCAAGAAGGATTTCTTGTACTTGCAAGCTGATTTCAATGCCCACTCAGGGGGTAGTGGCTGAATGCTGAAACTTGAAAGCACAAAGGGAATGAATGGTCATTGTGTGCGTATGTGAGAGAAGGGGCGGAAAAGCAACGCCTCCGGCGCACCAGGGAGCCTACTTGGAAAGAGGGGAAAGAATCTCGCAAATATACGCTACTGACCATTTCGACGCGGAAAAAGTGCATCGTAATATCACGGCTTCGACCATCTCAAGAAAGATTTCTCATGGCGTGATATCACGGCCTAGACCGCCGGTGAGTTAATATTTATAGCCCATGACAACAAACATGTTTTTAAAAATGACTTTTATATTTATTAATAGACTTCAAAACAAAGAAAAATCAAGCGAAGCCTTTCCAATTAAAATAGAAAATACTTATTTTTCACCCGTAACGTTTTTTCTAAAAAACAAATGTAGTCAAATTGATTTGCAATATTTGAGTTAGACGACCCTCTATCGATTAAAGAAAAAATCATCAAAATCGGTTCATTTAGTCAAAAGTTATGGTTGAAAAAACAAAAAAAATATAACGTTTCTGCCCATAACTTTTTTTCTAATTATCGAATATGGTCAAACAAAGGTACGGGACCTATGGGAAACCAACCTCGATTGATTAAAAAAAGAATCATGAAAATTGGTTCATCCGGTGAGAAGTTATGAGTGGACAAACAAACAAAAAAAACGACACACATACAGTACGAATGTATAACCTCCTTCCTTTGTGAAGTCGGTTAAAAATAAGCTAAATTGCTAATTTTTATATTACAAAAGTTTTTACTTTGATATATCCATTTAAAAAAATACTATTTTTACTAATAATTTTTAAAAAATTATTTCTCATGCAGATAAATAATTACTACCATAAAATACTGTTAAAAATATTTTTAGTTAGCACATTGAAATCAATTAAACACCTTTCTTAATGAATGAAACTCGGATACACACAACGTGAATGTTGGCAATGAACATGAAAGTTAGGATTTAAAAAAAAATTACACATTTTCTAAATTTAAATAAATAAATAAATAATTATAGAAAAAGTGCCATTAAAATTATTTTTAGTTACACACACTGAAATCAATCAAACACCTTTCTCAATGAATGAAACTCGGATCAGGGTTCGTACGCTTTTGGCAAAACCAAAAATAAGGACTTTCTAAGGACTTTTTAAGGACCCACAAAAAATTTTAAGGACCTCACAAATTTTTCGCAATATACAAACTGTTATGTTTATTTCAAACACAAACACTTTTATGGAGCTCTCTTTGTCTTATTGCTTTTCTAATGTCCAATACAGTCAGGGAGTCAAATAATTATTGGAGCTAGTAATAAGAAGCACACAGCACAAGTATTAATCATACATAAGCACGTGAGAAATTATCAAAAATGGTTAACGCTATAAAATACAAGTTAAATGAAAAACAATTTAAATTAAAAAAATTGTTAAAGAAAACACTGCACTTTGTCTTCAGAATTTGTGTTTTAGATTTTTTTTGTTTTTCATTTTACTTAACTTATGTTGCCAGCATCTCAATTTAGGCTTACTTATATTTTTATCTCTGACATAAATAATTTTTTTAAATTATTTAGAAGAGCTTACAAAAATTCTGAAAAAACTTTTTCAACTTGAGAAAAATATTTCATTTTGGAAACAACATACAAATAAAAAATGGAGCTTATTCACTTAAAACTTTGTGCATTACCCTCAAATAGTAACTACTAAAATTTAACTAAAATAAAGTTTCAAAAGATTGAACAATATTTTTAAATAGAAAATAAAACAAGCAGACTACAGGCTGCAAATACTACAACTAGTAGAAATAAAATTACACGTTGAATTAAAGCACAAATGAGCATTAAAATGCGTTTTAATGCTCATTTGTGCTTTAATTTAACGTGTAATTTTATTTCTATTACTTTGCACAAAGTTTAATCATTACTACTACAACAACTGTCCACTTTTTAAATAATTGATATATTTACAAGATGCAAAAAGATAGAAGTCTCAAAAGTTGCGTGCAATTTTCGGCAAAGCACGTGCTAGATGTTAGCAAGTTTCAGAAAAATAGGCTTTTACATTTTCGCGTTATAAGTTATGAAAATTCATGTAAATTAATACATGTCTTTTTAAAAAGTTTCTTCAAAAATTTTCTTGTTTTGTAGTACAATTTCTTTAGATAAAATTACTGGTACATCAGCTTGAAAAACCGGATCTTTTTACAAAAAATCAAATTTTCGAAGTTCACAAAAAAAAAAAAAGAAAAAAAAAACAGAAAAGCTAGGGGAAAACGGAGCATTTGGCAACTACGGTGTATAGGTTTAAGACGAGGTCCATTCCTTCCATTTACTGCAAATTAAGAAATTTCACGAGATACAAATTTTGATTAACACAGCAAATATCCATCCTCTCCCACACAACAAAACCCCACAGCAAACGATCGCGAAGCCAAATTGCTTGCTAAAAATTTACTAAATATTAAAACATTACTTTAAAACAAATTAATTTTTTAGATATTTTATTTGATTTAAAAAAAACAATGGGAGTACAAACTGTTTAGCGAAAGATCAGCTACAAAGCGATCGGGAGAGTTGGCAACTCGCCGCTTATTATAGTGTAAGATGTAAGAAAAATGATAATAAAAAATAAATCATTCTTTTGCTTTTAACAGTATAAAGAAGCGATAATCATACATGCGAGTGGTAAAACGCAAAAAAAGCTGAAAGTTTTTTTTTTTTTGCCTACATATCAGTTAAATGTATCTCTTTTACTGAGCTAGATGTCAACAATATGCATCGTTGAAGTATTAACCCCCCAGCCCCTTAAATTAAAAAAAGTTTCAAAAGCAATATTTATTCACTGATTACTTGTTAAGAGCTGCTCCCACTTGCTTTATTGATAATTGTTTAGAATGTAGATGATTTAGTAACAATTTTCATGCAAAAAAAATATTTATTTACTTTGTAACTAAACTTAATAAATAGTATCGAATCCCAAATTTGAAATCCCGAAATTCGGCTCTTTCTCGAAAATTCTCGATTTTTGTTTATTCATAAAAAATTTTCACCTTGAGTCCTTAAAAGTCCGTTTCTCAAATTTTATTCCTTTTTCTCTTCTCTTTTAAAAGCAAAATGAGGGAACTTGTGTGATTTATTTTTCTGTGGTCTTAAATATTTTGTACAAATGCTTGTGTTTTGATTCGACTTCTCTTACTAATATTTTAATTATTTTTTTTTTTTTAGATGTAGCTCCATTTTCTTTTTCAGACAATTGCAAGAAATAGCAAATTGGGAGCTGCCATGTGGGTGGGTACAAGTTCATTTTAACTGAATTGGGTGTTGTAGTTTGAAGCAGTTTATCAAAATCCATGAACCTTTTCTTTTTGTCAAAATATATAACACACCAATTTATTTATAACTTTTCAAAAAAATTTTAAAAACAAGAGTTAATTATTTATTTTTCCAGTTGAGAAAGCACTGAAATTTGTAGTAAAAATGCGATGATGTTTATGTAAATCCGCCATTTTTGGTTCTGTCAATCCGCCGTTTTGGATCTGTCCGAAAGCCGCGATAGTACCGGACCCGAGCAAACCAAATTTGAGGTTCGATTAAGTAGTTGAAATGTAAGAAGTTTGATTCTTGTGAAGAATACAAAACATATCAAAACAAATAGAGCGCATGGGTACCTTCTTAGTTTAACAAAAAAAAAAAATACCTGGAATAAAAAAAATAAGGACTATTTAAGGACTTTTTAAGGCCTTAAAAATGAAAATGAAGATTAAGGACTTTCTAAAGACCTTTAAACCGTACGAACCCTGTCGGATACACAAAGTGTGAATGTTGGCAATGAGCATGAAAGTCACCATAAAAAAAAGCACATATTTTCTAAATTCAAATAAATAATTATAAAAAAAATAGCCATTAGTAAATGTTTTGAAAAAACTAAGCTTTAAACAGACAGAGAAAAACTAGCTCCAAACAATACAAATATCTTAATTTCCCATTACAGATTATTAAAAAAAGTAAACTGTTGGAAGTCAGCATTAGAAGTTTTCCTGATATTTTCTCAAATAAAACAAATAATTACCAAAAAAGTCCCAGAGGTAAACATGTCGAAAAAAGCGTGTAGCTTTAAATCCATACAGAAAAACTTGCTCTAAACAATACACTAATCCTAATTCCCCACATAGTAGAATAGTAAGGCTGCCTCTCTAAAAAGAAATGGAAAATTATATTTTGCACACTGTATCACCTTAAAACTAAACTAAAATATACCATTAATACAAAACTATTATAAGGTAATGTAAGGATTTATTGACAATAACAACAACAACAAAAAATCTATTTACCTCTTTTTCAGATTTGTAGTAATATTTTACTATATTGTTTACAGCATCACCAAGCATTTGCTGTATTTCAGGAACTGTGAGTTCTAAAAGAAAATTCAAAACATCAATTTTTAAATGCAGTACTGTTTAATCTTACTAGAGCATATAACAATTAGTAGATCACATACTAGGTTCACTGGGCCTACGAGGTACACTAGGCGACCTGCACCTTGGAGGAGTTCGGCAAGTTTCCATCAATTCTGAGTAAACAAAGGAAAAATTTTACATTAACACAAAACAAAAAAACAAAAACAAAAAAAAGGGGCAAACAAAATAATTATTCGATAAAATAGTAATAAGATTACACCAAAAAACTATAACATGACAAAAAAAAAGGTTTGAATTTCATGAGTGACATTTATTAAAGACCCAAAGCTTCCTCCTGACAGTAAATCTATACTTCATTCATGTCAACCTTTGCATGGCTTATGAATTCAAAATAACCATTCTTTCCTGGTACACTTTATTTTCTAAAAAAGCTTGTTCATATGAGTTAGTCATAACCACAACTAGTAGATTGTATTAAAATTTCACTTTTTTAATTGATAAACTGACCACACAGTTTTACATTAGAACTGTTATTACACCTCCAAATTTTACATCAGCTATTTATCAAAATGACAATTAACTGATAAAAATTTCTCTAATTTGAAGATCTACTGAGTAACCATACATATTTAGGTTGAGGAGGGGATAAAACAACTGAAACTTAAAGTTCTCATAAATTGTGTTTTATTTTTACAATACTATACATTCTGAAAAGTATTTTAGCCTCCAATGAAGTTATAATATTTCTTTTGGTATTCTCAATTGTCCCACAACAAATCAATTCAATGTTTTTACCCTACTTTTACAATGATTAAAAAAGTAAAAATATGATGGCACTTTAATTTAATTTAAAAAAAAAGGAAGGGAAGCAAAAAAGTACTTTTAAACAAAGATGTCACAAATTATAATTTTGCAGTAAGGTTAAATACGCTTGTGTAAATCTAGTAATCTTGTTGGTTCGTTAAAATATTTGAAGACATGACAAATCCTGTGGCTATTTAAATTTTTTCTTTCTTTTAATTCTAATTTTCAAAAATTCTTAACCTGCTCTAAAATGCAGGAAATAAAACATTGCACTTTTTTTGCTATATTGAACTTTTTATGTACCCTCAAAGAACATATGTTTCTAAGAGTGAGAAAACTTTGATAAAAAAAACATGAAATTTACATTGATACTTGTAGTCATGCTCTCTTCAATGTATCACTTTTCCTTTTTTATGCTAAAATGATGTCTTGTATAAATTTCATCCTAAATGTTGAGTTACATATTTTACTTGAAAGTGACATCATAGTAATTTTTGAACATTTGTTTGGACATAAATAAAATTATCCAATTAGCAAAAATGCTAAAATGAAAAATACCAATTTTTTAATATTATGATTAATTTCCTAATTTGTTAAAGTGCAAAAAAAAAAAAAAAAAAAAGAAAAAAAGGACAATTTCTCTATAGTAAAATAACCTTCATTGAAACATTCGTAAAAGTTTCAAGAATTATATCAAGAAATAAAGTTTTAATTATTTTTAACTAGATTTGCTTGGACTATACAATATCAGTACTTTACTGAATAACATGTGAAATACACTGCCAAGCAAAGGTAACAAATTGATATATCCAGTAAAATTCTACAAAAAATATGATGGCACATACTAGCTAACAAATTTTTGTATAAGGTAATTTTCTTCAGAGGAAAATAACACAACTAATATGCGTAAATTTATTAAAAACAAAGTCATACATACCATCAGTATCATAATCTCTGGGAACCATTTCACCTACTAGAAGTCTTTCTGTACTTCCATCATCAACACCTTTACCCAACCATCTTCCACAAGGAAATCTACAGACATTAAAAATGTTCTCAAATTAGAGCATTTATTTTAAAATATTGCAAAAATAATTATAATTTTGATCTTTAAATAACACTGAATTATAAAAATAATAATAATAACAAAACTGAGTTGATTAAATATACATAAAAATCGATTTAATTATCCTTAACATTTCAAAGGCTGCAGTGGTATTCTAACTATATTATAGTAAACAATTAACTACAACATATTTTAAAAAGGAAGGCAGATAAATTTCACTTAAATTTATCTGAAGAGATTATTTGGAACATTTTCTGTCCTCCATTTAGAAAATAAAAGTTAAGAATTGTTAAAACTACATCTAATTATAACAAAACAGTAAAGAAGTGTACGGCTGTCTTGTAAAATTAAAACAGTTCTGATTGATTTTAATTCCCAAGCATCAGTACTCATTATCCTAAACCTGGACCCCCTCTACAGGAATCTTTTGCTACGCTACTGCATACAAGTATTAGAAATTTATTGAAAAAAGAAAGGTAAAATCACAAATGATGACTACAAATTAAGTTGTGAAATAAGTTTTCTTCTCAAGAGCTCAGTTTCACTGCTAACAGTTAAATTTTATCGGAAGAAAAAGTGACGTGCTTAAAAATACCACTCATACTGAAAAGTCTCAGCAACATGTAGCTAATTATGCTCACAGAAATTATAAGTTTCATAATGCTAAAGTTGTGTGATTTCCACTTTACCTTCTTAAAGTTTTTTTTAGAAAGAAATTCAATTTCAGATCATAAAATTGGAAAAATATCTCACGGAATTAATTCTTAATATTGAAAACTAAACAATAAATAGGTAAAATAAAAGTTAAAATTAAAAAATATAAATAAATAAAAATTAAAACCCCCTGTAAGTTTTTGTAATACTGACTCCTGAAACATTAGAAGTAGATTTAAAAAAATCAAAACAATCACAAAAAGGCAAAATAATTATAAATTTTTTTACCAACAGAATACAAAAATTAATTTGTTTAAACTACAAAAACTGAAAAGTAGTTTTGAAAACTTACTTGTATGTGTGCCCTGAGATTTCATTCCTTACTAGAACATGTTCTACCATCCATTTTGGTGAGATTCCAGTATTATCATGCCCTATCCTTAATGTTGTTAGAATTCCTAAATTTTTGTGCTAGAGGGAAAAAAAAAAAAGAGTCAATACAGAACACAAAATTTCAAATGACATGTTCTATGTTGAATCGGAATGTATCTTTAAATAAATGAATAACTTTGAACATAGGCATTTTGATCCATGATTCTAAATATTTTCAATTACAGTCAAACCCCGTTAACGCGAAATGAATGCCATTCCCCGTCAGATAATCTAAGAACTAGTGCTAAATTAATCGTTTAAGACGAAATTGATTTGAACAAAATTCCGCTTAAGGCGAAAAACAAAATTTTTCAGTTGACAAAAAAATAAAAGAAAAGAAAGGTGAAAAAACATTCTTTGACATGAAATTTTCTTGGAGCTAAGGAAGCTTGAAAATTCTTTTGCAGTTATTAACTTCTAGGAATTCTAAGAAAATAGCGAAACAGGTAAAATGCCTGCAGCCCACACGCTAATCCTTTTTCTGGACAGACACTGTACAAGCGTGTTAGTGCGGATCAGTGAAGGAAATGAATTGACAAGGGACACCTCTATTAATGGGCATAGATAAGCAATGGACAGTTCCATTAGGGGACAATGGGGTAGAGTTTCAAAAGTGTGTGGGTCAGGACAACTTCCCACCACCTGGTTTTCAAGAGGGGGAGTGTGAACAAGCATTCTATTCTTCGTTTCCGTTAATTTTACTCGTTTAACATGGTGCTAAACTTTCAATCTAGTTCTTGAAAATGAGTTATAAAGAGAACAACTTTGATTACATGCAGAGTAAACGCTGAAGGAAATTTTAGTTTTGAGTTAGTCCTGTGCGGGGTGCAGTTGATTTTTTCGCATTCGTAATAATGAATCGTAAACTGCAACCTTTGACGTTAGAAACAAAGCAAAAGATCTTAAATGAAGTTGAAGATAAATTATTGAAGAAGACAGAGATTGCGGCAAGATATGGAATTGCCAACAGCACTTTATCCATGATCATTAAAAATAAAAATAAGATTGAAGCAGCTTATGCTGTGAATCTGTTTGAGCCAGCATGGAAGAGAATGAGAACCGGGAAAAATGAAGACGTGGAAGTGGCCCTTTTACGCTGGATCAAAGAGGCCAGGAATTAAAACATCATTTTAACAGGGGTGATTTTGCAAGAAAAAGCCAAGTTCTTTGGAGAGGCTCTTGGTGTCAGCAATTCCGTTTTCTCAAATGGTTGGCTCTCTAGATTTAAAGAGCGTCATGGTATTGTTTGCAAAAAAATCTGCGGTGAAGAAGCAGCTCTTGATCCGAAAACAGTAAATTCGTTTTTCGCTGAAAAATGGCCAGCCCTAAAAGAAGAGTTTTCCCCACGAGACATTTTTAATGCAGATGAAATGGGACTTTTTTTCAAGGCACATCCTTCCCATACGTTGACCATGAAAGGGGAAAAGTGTGCTGGTGGAAAGTGCAGTAAAGAAAGAATAACTGTTATGGTAGCCAGCAACATGGACGGCAGTGAAAAAATTCCACTCCTTGTCATAGGGAAATCGGCTAAGCCCCGTTGCTTCAAGAAAGTACGAACTTTACCTGTAGACTATGCATTCAGCAAAAAAGCTTGGATGAACAGTGGCATTTTTACTAAGTGGCTGACAAATTTAGATTTGAAATTTCATCGTGAAAAGAGGAAAATTTGCCTCATTCTAGACAACTGTGCTGCACATGTAGAAGTTAAAGGACTCAAAGCTATAAAGTGTGTGTTTCTACCGCCCAACACTACAGCGAAAATCCAGCCTTGCGACCAAGGGATTATCAAATGTTTAAAAATGCACTATCGTAGAGAAGTGGTCCGCAAAGCTATTGTGTGTTTTGACAATAAAAGGGAATTTTCTATCGATCTATTAGATGCATGTCTTTTTCAAGAAGTGCATGGAGGAGAATAAAACGTTCGACAATACGAAATTGCTTTCGCCATGGAGGTTTTGTAGAAGGATCGGATGAAGCTGTCGAAAAAGAGCAAGATGAAGAAAAAACTTCTTCAGTTCTCGAAGAAGCTGCTAAAAGGGACATAGTCGCGGCAGTCTTGTTTGAAGAATATGTGCAAATTAATGACGAGGCCTGAACTTCAGATGTAATGACAAATGAAGACATAATTAGAGAATCCCAAAAGGAAAGTGCAAAGGAAACTGAAACAGACGAAGAAGAAGAAGATGCTGATCCGGAAGCTCAAAACCTTATCACAGTGAACGAAGCTACGGCAGCATTACAAACTATGCAACGATTTTTAATGCAGCAGGTAAATGCCTCACATGCCTTAAATAATTTAGAAGAGGTTGATAGCTTTGTAAAGGGATGCTATTTCAAAAAATTGAAGCAAAAATTCATAACAGATTTTTTTAAAAAGTAATCATTTCTCAGGTAAATAAAACTTACTCTTCCATTTTGATAATTGCTGTTTTTAATAAGTTTAGTAAATTTCATATAAATTTCCAAATCGAAGTATAAATATCAAATCGTATGTCTATTTGTACATATGTGCATTTTTGCATAAATATACTTTTGGTTCCTATATTTTGTGTATCATGAGAAAAAACACTTTTACTAAATTTTAAATCCTGCAGCCATCGGTTAACGCAAAATTCGGTTAAATCGAACATATTTCGCAGCCCCCTCGACTTCACGTTAACGAGGTTTGACTGTATTACCAAAGATGGTAGAAAGAAGAAGATGGGACACTTCGGTTTCGGTATTGCCGAGAAAACAACCGTGGCAGGTCTGAGTTGTACACCAAAAAAGCAAACATTTAGGGCAGGTCGCATGCATCTGCTGCCAAACTTCAACTGATCCTTCTTGGAAATTGGCGAAAGGTTTGCCATAGCTTTTCGCTCAGAATTCCTGGAAATTATAAGTTGTTCAGCCCCCCTTCTTCCACGGTGGAGACAAGTGTTTGTTGTTCTCAGGCAAACAGCAAAATGAAAACAGATGTTTGGTCTTTCTTTCTTAGCTGTGTAAAGAGCTATACACATTTGGGGTCGTTTGAGTACGAATACACATAATAGGCTTGTTTTCGCTACTCATCCTTTTCAGTTTAAAAAGGAAACATGAATAAAGATTCAAGTTAGGAGATAAAAATAAATTTAACTTAGCGAATAAAAATACTATCAGTATTATTGCCTATTCTTCAACTGTTTATTTTATTAGATACAATATGAAGTATATCTTATTCAAATTTTCATTTCGTGAAGAAGGTCAATACCGGGTTTGAAGTTTTCTGAGGCGAGACAAAACTATCCTCCCCCCCCCCCCCTCCATCCAATTATTACTCACATTTCATAGACTTTTATGTGCTGGGCTTTTTTTTTTTTTTTTTTGAGGATTTTCTACTTGGTGGCCACTGATAAACCCAGAACCCCACGACATGGCCCTTTCATCTCAACATTAGGGTGCACCCCCCCTTTTTTTTTTGAGGATTTTCTATTTGGTGACCACAGATAAACCCAGAAAACTTTCTTAATGTTCCCACGACATGGCCCTTTCAGCTCAACATTAGGGAGCCCCCCTCCCCCCTTAACTGCGTATGTGAAATTCTGACAGTTGAAGGGATGGATTCTCCCCCATTTAAAAAATTTTGAGGCCTTAGGAGATGCATTTGGGATTGCAAAAATATTAGGTAAAAAGGCAAACAAAAACTGCTTAAAATTTAAACGATTTTACTCATTAAAATACTCATAGAAATTCAAAACAAAATGAGCATTTTTTTTTAAATCCAGGGAGCAGGGCCCCCCCCCCCCTCCTCTTACTAACGCCCATATCGAAAAGACACACGTCTGCCTTCTCCCCCCCCCCCAAACGACACTTACAAGATCCCCTTCCCCCTCCGACCTCCCGCCTCTTCCCAAAAGGATGCTTTGAAACTTTGTAAAAGAAATTGAGCAGGGCATGACTTATATTTCACTATCACAAGCTCCTACCCGCCCCCCTTCCCAAAAGGATGCTTTGAAAATTTGGAAAAGAAAAACTATTGTATTGTTTAAGCATAGCATGAATTATATTTCGCTATTACAAGGTGAAAAACCCTTTACTTTTTTTAATTTAAATTTTGACATTTGCAAAATTTGGGCGCCCCCAGAGGAGCCGGCCGACTAATCAACAACGCAACATATTGAGTATACCTAAATTTTAGTTTACGACAGTTTAAACAAAGTTTAAACAAATAAATAATTGTATTGATCGGTTTTAATCGTTATCAAAATAGCCGGTCAATGATCAAATCAGAGCTCTGAACCAAGATTTTAATTCTCTTTCCAAAACTTAAATTTTCTTAATTAAATATTTTCCCTTTTTTTATTTTATTTTCTTTCTTCTTCTTTTCCGTTGCCTTTTTAATTTTTGCATCACAGTTGAATTTGCCGCCTCCCAGAAGTGCCTCCAGGGGGACGTTGCCCCCCCCCCCCCTATATCCGGCACTGAAAATGTTCATTGATAATGTTTTTAAGATAAAGTTAACATCAACATCCCCAAGCAACACGTTGATTTTCATTAGTGTGTCTATATTTTTTAATCTCACTGCCCCCACCGGTAAATAACTGCTCATTGTGCGATCGTCTTGCAACATATGTTTAAAATTTCACTGGATCAAAATCATAAATGCGTACCTAAGTGATTGACAGTAAAATGAAGGGAAATAACAAACAAAACTGATCGACCATTTTCATTACCGTTTCTGGTTTTCTTTACGAAACTCTACACTACATTTAGCTATAGCCAAAAGATTTTGCTGTACAAAAATTCTGCAGTCAAGTATCGACCTAGTTTTATAATAGTTCTATGGAAGGACATGATGCATTTTTTAATTATTTGTCACTTGTTAACAATTTAATGTTAAAAAAACAAAGCATTTTTCTTAATTTTACTTCTATTTAATTGAATTTTATACTATGCAACAAAATAATTAATAAATATTTGACGGGTGAGAGTAATTGCTTGAAAGAAAAATGTGAACATGCATAACTTTCAAACTTTTTTGAAATAGTTAAATTGTATTAAGAAATGTATGCATTTTTTAAAGATTAGAAAAGCATTTAATTATATTAGGAAATACCAAGCTCCAGAAAAGACTTTTGACAATAAAATTAAACATTTTAGGATTAATGCTAGCGTGTCAAAAAATTCAGTTCATGAAATAGGTAAATCTCACAATCTACAGCATGAGAATTTATTCAAACATTTCACATACGTACTGAATAAGAAATTAAATAAGTGATTTTTAAATTAGTTTTTCATTTAATTATGTATTTAGTTATTTATTTCTTTGCGATTAACTGCAAATATTTAACATGTTCCTCCTGCGCAGAAGCAATTTATATGATGACTGAATGTGTGTAAGAGAAAAAACATTATCGTCATAAGTGCATAGTTAATGACTTTTATTTTCTGAATTTTTCAAATTTAAAAATATTATTTAACAGTTTCCACCTTTATTTCAAGTATTTTAAACGATGTTACGAATTACGCATGCATAAAGAAATTTAAATAAAAATAAAACTAGAGGTATTATCTTTTGACGTTTGAAAGTTCGTCCTTATGATCACGATTCACGAAATTTTGATTAAAAATTTCAAATTAAAGTTTTGGTGAAAAAAATTGTTTACCTTTTACAAAGCATAAGAAACATCGAAAACTTACAAAGTCCAGTTCCCATTGCGGATGCAAAAAGATCACATTTTTTTTATATGTGGGCAAAAATTTATGAAAAACGGCAATTAAAATTAACTTTTTTGAGTACAATAATTTCAGAATTAACTTTTAATAAGGGAACGTTGAATCATTTTAATGATTACAGATAAGTTCGTTGGAACTCTGGAATAAATCAAAAACAAAGAAAAAATTTCCAGACTTCCCTGATATCCCTGATTTAAAGGGTTCTGTCGGGCCCTTTCATGCTGCTAGGAACGAGGGGGGGGGGGGACAAATAAGCCAAGTTAAGCGAATGTTGTACACAGGAAAGGGCTTTCAGAAATTTCCAGGTTCTCCACTGGTAACAACTAATAAAATTTGAACTATAAAAAACAGTAGGTGTAGGTCTTGAAAACCATTAAGACAAATGAATAGGAATTTTGAGAGATACTAAATCTATTCCTAATAAACTTAAGACTTAATGTTACTTAGTAGCATTATTTTTTATTAAAATAAACAAAATTGTTCAATCAAAATATTCAGTAAAAATAAAAACACTACGTAATATAACAGCAGCAGTATACAATATGATATAAATAATGATCTGATAAATGGGAATACAGCTGAAAATGTTTTCAAGCTTTGACAGCTTTTCTCCAAAAACAAATACTAAGGGAACAGGAATGTGAATTGAACAGACTGGAATTCAAAGCGTTTTTTAAATAGCTATTCAGGCAACATCCCGTTAGCCGGCATGATTATAATAAATGTTTGCTTCACTAGGCTAATTTTTCGGCTTGGCTTAAAGTTTAATTTTTGAAGATACTCCTCTATTACTTGATAAAATAACGATTCCCTTCGCTTCTGCCGCTAATGTCGGAGACAATTTTTGCGTGCACGTTCGAACTCTTACGGGGGAAAACCTTTCAATGAAAACTTGGAAATAATGAGTTACAGAGAACTTTCTGGTGGAAAAGCTGATATAAAAAACACTCATAGATGCGAATTGTAGTTTTATAATTGTTCAATTTGAAATTCGGCGTACTTTTTTCTTCTGTTTTGCCCACGCAGATCTCTATTTTTAATGAATGAAGAGCGCTGGAGATAAACCTGTGCATTTATTCTTAATGAAGCCTTTTTTTTCTTTATATGATGATTGTATTTAAGTTAAAAAAATTAATTTTAAAATTCGGAACTGCAACTTAAAACTACATCCATAAGAGAAAATTTTGAAAAAAAAAAAAAAAAATTTAATCGTTAGAGGAGGTTTCAATCATTTGACCAAAACAGAATTTTAAACATATTAATAAGCAAAGCCCAACAATTTTAAGAGCCGTAAAGGAATAAACACAGAAGAAATTTGTTATTAGAATTTTATATATAATAATTGCAATGCTTTGGACAAAAATAATGACTATCACAGATGTTTGATCACAACAATAAGCTTTAAGGCATATAAGAAAAAAGAAAAAAATAAATAAAATGAAATATTTTAATCAAGCTTCCTTTATAGTCAAGGCTAGTGTTAAGGTTTCCATGTTTTGATTTTCTATGCATCGTCAACTTAATAAATTTTGTTGAAATAGTCAAGGATTTCTTTCATGCATGGAATTTAAACCATAAATGTAATAAATCTAATGCAACACAAAAGATTTTTTAAAAGAAATTTTTTTGTTGAAACTTAGGTGCATATAAATTGAAATCAGTTTGTAAATGTCAATTAGTTATTTTAGTTATTAATAAGAGAAACTTCTATTTGTATTTGTAGGAATGTGAATAAAAGTAGCTCAGTGCAAAACATATGCAAACTATTTATTATTATTGCTTTTTTAAATGGAAATCTAATAGATTTCTGATAGAAATCTACTTGGCTAAAATACACAATTGAATAAGAAAAGCTGTACCTTTCAGATATTAAATTGAGAATTAATTCAAAAATTCAATTTCACATGTTACTAAAAATATAAGTTAAATAATAATGGTAGTAAAGTGATAAAGACTAACCTGAAACACTATTTCTAAAGTCTGACGGGGAAGTGGTATAAGTTTAGTTTCACCTAATGTTCCAGCAACTATTATCCAAGCATTAGCAGAGGTTGTAGACGCACTTAGTTTTCGACTAGGAAATATGACTACACGATATGGCATGGCTGTAAAAAATGTTAAAACATTCAAACACAGTTAAAAGATATATTAAAAGCATATAGATAAATACTCATCAAAATGAAATATACAATATAATAAACTGGAAAAAAAAAATAGTATTAAAACTTTCTCATACATAAGTAAAAAGTTATTGCAGTTTATTAAATGAATTTCCTTACTAAAATTTCATGCTACTTGGAAATAAAGGTAAAAATCTAATAATAAAAAGGACATAATGAAAAAATTGCATGCACACCCCACTCCATGAGGGTCCATACCACAAAATTATTTTTTTCTACTGAAAATTATATTTTCAAATACAATAAAAAAATATTTATCAAAGTAATTCAATTTGTTTCATTGTTTTCAGATGTTGAAAGTAATGAAATCATATCTTAAAAATATGTGAAAAATATCTAATTAATTTAAAGGACAGTCATTATAACATTTGTTGAAAAAAACCTGAAACATCCAAACCTGGAACATTTTCTAACATCCAAAAAAAAAAAATAAATAAAAAGATTTCTTCCAAAATGTCATTAATACAATAATTTGAAAAAATATTTGCTAGGTAAAATAAAAGACAGGTGAAAAATTAAAAGAGCAATAAAATAATGGAAAATATGTTTAATTCTAAATATCCTTTACAAAACTTTCACAAAGCCTGTAACATAAAAGTTTCCTTTCATTTTGCAATTCTGCATGGTCAGCAATTCAATTAAATTAGAAGAAAAAATACCTAAAAGGTAAAAGATTCTCAAAGCTTACTTGTTGATGTAAATGTATTAGTGAAGCAAAAATAATCAACAGCATTTAGCGTCAGTAAATGGTACAAAAATTGTTCTTTTTCTTCATCACAACGTAGAAATGCATATCTTTTATACAAGCTCCTGAAAACAGAAAGAAACAAATCAAGAACATTTAACTTTCCAATTATTTTAGCATCATTATTTTCTATTAAATTAATTTTCATAAAAATTGCCTATACAAATACAAATAAAAATTAATAAATTTTACCTTAATAATTCTTGGTTTGACAAAAGTTTCTGCAGATGCTTATGTAGCAACTTTTTTTCAAGTGCTAATCGTACCCAAGCTCTGGCATATCCAATATCTGTTTTAATTTCTGTCATAGCTTGAACATTTCTATAAATAAAGCATATAATATTTAAAATATAATATTAAGATAAATATAATATTTAAATATAATATTTAAAATACTTTAGAATTTTAAAAACACGTGCATGAGAAGTTGAAATATTCAATAAGAATGTTGAAGATAGGGTTAAAAAAAAGCTAACTTTCACAAAACTAATGGTCATTAAAAGTTCATTAATTATAACTGCAAAATTTTGAAGTGGATCAAAGATAGAGGTACGAAATGGGACTTTTATTTAAAATCAATTTTAACCCAATTGCAACAGGATTGCCATGCAGCGGTGGTTCTCAAAGTGGTCCATATGAACACCTGGATATTTTTTAAAGCTCAGTTCATGTCAACAAAAGAAGAAAAAAAAGGGATGCATAAAATGTAACTAAGGATCTACAAGACTGGTTCTTATTTATGCAGATTATCACCAAATTTTGGTCACAATGCACCAAACAGAATAACTTTGTCAATGTACATGATACTTCTTTATATAATGATCATATAAATAATGATTATTATATAAAGCATAGGTTATAGGTGTATATGTCAGTTTTAAGAGTTCTATTTTTTTTTCAGAACTTTTTCATGTCCATCTTGATTCCTTCCTATTTCATGTTTAATGTGTGTAGAAAAAGATGAATTATTTTTTTATACACATGCTTATTGTTTTTGAACTATTATTACTTGTTTCAGTAGAAAATATTCTGCATTTTATGAAACTTCAATTGGAAAATGATAGCTAACATAGGAAAAGGTACATTTTGATGCATTTTTTTTCAAAAAATTGCAATAGTATTAAAATGTGTGCTCTGCAATACATAAAAATACAAGGATTACATTATCTATTTTGTTTATTGCTTGTTTCACTCTTTTTATAATGCAAATATATGTTTTTATAAAATTTCACATAAACATATGCCAAACATTTATATGCAACACATCATATAATATACGAGAGTCATTAAAAAGCATTTGTTCATTAAACCTGTTTATTTAAGATAATGGAATAAACATTTTTACATCATACTTTGCTATCTTACATATCTTTCTAAGCAGTTTTTTTTCAGATAGCACTGTACCAGTTTTCCTATGTCTTCTCCATACTCACTTGCCGCCAAGTTTCAAACCAAACGATAAGTTTCTCTTTTGTCAACATTTCCATAGTGGTTTTTGCCAGAAAAATCCTTTCTCTTAAAAAATTCTGCCTGAAAGGTGATGAAAGAGAAAGTAACAACTCAGGGCCTATAAGGCAGATGCACTACACTACAACTTTCTAGTTAATTGCTGAAGCAAATCCTTTGTCAACTGAATTGACGGAAACTTGACGGCAAATGAGTATGCAAAGACATAAGAAAACTAATAGAGCGTTATGGTAAACACTTCAATCTGAATGACAATTGCATAGAAAGATAGGTAGGATATCAAAGTATGTTGTGAAAAAAGTTGTATTTCATTATCTTAAATACACCTGCCAAGAGCAGCGGTTCTCAAAGTGTGTTCCGCGGAACCCTGGCAAGTTATGACACATAAAATTATTTTCAGTAAGTCATGTTCAGATAATCCGAAGGGACGCTGATGAAAATTTATCCAGATTAAAAATTTATCTGAAAGTGGTAGTTAAGCACTTCATGAAAGTAAAAATATATTTGAAGGAAACAAAATAAGAAATGTAAACTGTTCAGAAGATCCTCTAAGTTACTTATGTAAAGTTAATGTAAAAAGCGTAAAATGACTCGTTGCTCCCCTTTACATCGGTCTGAAACTCTAATGAGGAGGGGCAAAGAGTATACGTCGTTTAGTCGTTTCATTATAAAAGGTTGAATAGTAGGAATCACTAATAGATTTTTGGAGTTCATCTCATTTGAAACAATCTTTTCATTATATGGGCCATTTCACAGTATTTTGTCCAAACGTGTAGAGTCCGCAACATGACTTTTTTGTTATAACTACGTAATTTAGTGATAATTAAACTGCAAATTATTTAGTTATAACAAAAAAAATGTCATGTTATAAACTCTACATTTTTAGAAAATACTGTGAAATGGCCCACATTGCAATCTTTCACGGAATGAGTTCTTGTTTCAAGTTTAAAAAAACAAACAAAAAAAAAAAACACTTATTTAAATAAGGAAGCTGTATTAATACTTCTGTTTGGAGAAACACATCAAAACAACAAAAAAACCCCTAGATTTTTGGGGCCTACGCGAACTAAAACACGAATTCAGATCTAATTTGGACGCTAGTCCAAGTGTGGTTATGCCATTTAAATATCTGAGATATAACCTACCTTTACAGCTATTATTGACAATACAGTTAACAATTTCGATTTTCAAGTTAATGAATTGTTTTAAAATTCTAACTGGTGTGATAAGTTACCTTTTTTTTTTTCTTATTTTCCATTGCAATAATATTTTTCATCGACAGCCTGATAACTTAAAAATTAGTTGCAACGGTAGTTAATTCAGAAGGATAACCAATGGTCCCCAGTTTTGAGGATTTTAGTTAACTTCTAAATCCAAGAGCAATTCTAGAAATTTATTTCAATCGGCAGAGGGCAAAGAGGAGCAAGAGACATATGAAGGGAGCTTTCCCACACATTAGGTCTTTACAATATAAAAACCTTCAATTCAAAATATGTAGTTTTAAATTCATTCCCACCCAGTGATGGGGGAACCCCTTTAAATGAGTCTTGTCCAGATCATTAAATTTGATTTTCAATAGGAACACTAATGGGGGTTGAGTAAGGTGGAATTAGTGAATGGCCCCAAGTGAATCATAGAGCACGGTCATTGATGAGCATTAACAAGTAAAAAGGAGAGCCTTTCCTCTTCTGCTGAAATATTCTTCATTGCATGATACATACCATTGGATATGTATGTTTATTGAATACTATTGTCTAATTCTAAATTTTTATTAGCTGCTTGAACATTTCAAGCTTTTATAGCCTTTTATTGAAAGTTTGCATTTACATTAAGGGATGAAAGAATGTTTTCCCAGACAAAGTAAATTCATTCAAATAAAAATAAAACCAAATAAGATTTTTTCCTGCTAAAATAAATAAATAAATAAACAGATGTTATCAATGACAAATTTAATTAAATTTTCTACCTATTTAAATTGATATTTTTGGGGAAAATGTGTTGCATTTTAAGAAAAAAATCTTGGGACACATGATATGCTGAAACATTTGTTAGCAGGAAAAGCAAAAAAAAAAGAAAGAGAAAATGATTATATAAAAACTCATGCGCATTTTTGCAAGAGGTAAAATGTTTACCTTTGTGCAGAAAAATAATTGAAACTAACATTAACGCCGCACAAAATTGCAAAAATATAGCACACGCATGTTGCAGGGTTACAGGGAAACTCTTTTGCAATGCAGAAAAGTTCCTTGTAGTGCTCTTCCATGTGTATGCAGTATGTTTGCAAACTTGTGTTTTATTAGCATGATTTTATGTATAATTGATTCCAGTATTAAATAATTGTAATAAATTTAGTATTTGTTAATTTTATCTTATAAATTCCAATTTGCAGAAAAAATCATAGTACATTAACTTAAGTAACTAACTTTATGTCATAAACAAGAGATATAGGGAGAGATTTTATGGTAGGCATATCAGGGGTCTTTGCTTTTCTCCTATCTTTGTTGTTTTCCTTTCTGTGAGTAGTAGGATCCCCTTCTAGTGTAAGGTTAGATATATCTAAAAATTAAAAAAAAATTCAAAACATACATAAATGTATGCAGACACAAACACAAGCATACTAAAAAATACTAGCTGAAAGACGCAATATTATTGGCTTTGAAATCAAATGCATTTCCTTGTACAATATATATATATAACAATTTAAAAAATATATATAAAAGCACAAAAACTGCAATTGCATTGTGGACATGCTCTTTGGGATTACAAAGAACTCCTTTATGAATGCCTAAAAGTATGATATTCGGATGCAAATCACCCAAATAATGTTAGTAACACCCAAAATCTTACAACTTTATGAATCGATAAAGGGACTTATTGTACAACTAAAACACGTGTCTACAATATTATTGGCAGTTTTGTGCTTCAATAACATCTTTTCCTAATTTCCTTTTATAGTTTCTGACCTAAGGTAAACGGTTTTGCTTCTTTTTCTTTTTTGTATTTGATTTAATGAAAGGTAACAGTCATCCTCTACAAGACATCCAAACAAATGCAGAAATGCTTTTTGTGCATGTGCTGTAATTTTTGGGCAAAAAAGCAATGTAATTTTTTAAATATTTTTCGCTCACACTCAAGTAAAGACAAAGTCAAGACTCTTTTTTTTGTGGGAAAACTTAGGGCTGAAAACTTGGAAGGTGACATTTTTTTTTTTTACATTTAGAGCAATATTATTATTAATTAGGAAACAGTGCTTAGTGAATAAAAATTATGTGTATTTATACTTCAATCCTATATACATACATTTGCAAACCAAAAGTTGTTGAAAAACTGGCAAAATAGACATACTGGCAATGATGAAATAGGACTTCCCAATAGCTTATTTAAATAAATCCTGCTTAATTGTAGTTTCTGAGATACATGTTCTTAAAACCTTTTCTTATTTCCCTTTTTTATTGTATCCTTTTCCAACTTTGGCACTCTAAAACCACTTTTAGCAATCAATAACATATCAATATTTACTTTTAACTGTAGTTAGTCTAATACTTAAAATTGTACAATGGATGTAATAATTTGAAATTTTGCGCAGTATTTGACAGAATATTTCAAATAGAACAATAAGAAATATATAGACTAGTTGCTTACACCAAAGTTGCATGCATGCTATGATGTCCCAGTTATGGGGAAATCTACCTTAGATTATTTATTTTGTAATAGTATAAATGAGAATTTATAATATTTTCAAAGTAATGTGTTGTAACATATCTCAAATTGTCTGCTGGCACACTGATGTGTGCATTCCACCTGTTGAGGAATTCTACAGTAAATGATGCACGCAAGAGATAAAAAGGAGAGTAGTCTAATAGCATCAGAAAATAAGATTAAAACAGAACTAAAACAAAATTATGAAATAAATTGGTAAATGAAAAAAAAAAGAAAATGAAAAGATAGAAATTATTCTGATGAGCCAAGTTTTCCAAACTTCTGATATTTATATGCATTTACTTCAACGAAATAATTTACAAAAAACAATTGGTATATACAGGAGGGGTTACATTTCAGGATGGTATTCACGCTGAAAATTCTTAGATCCACCCCTTTGGAAGAAGTTGTATACGAGACTCCCTCCTATGGAAGATTTATTAATGGGTGCATGAAGATTAAAAATGTTTTATTAAATTTTAGCATTTGAGTAATTTTAGTGCAATAAAAGTAAGAAATTGTTAATAACTTGGATAGAGTGTTGGAAAACATGTCTTGCTTACAACATCAAACGTAAAATTATAGGATAGGTACACACAAAGGTTAAAATAGTTGAATTTCTATTTTCTTCTCCCTCCTAAAAATTTGTGACTAATTTGACACACTGCTGGCAGGGAATTTCCTCCTTCTCTTAAAAATTTAAATTTTAGCTCCTGATATATATTTGAGAATAAAAAACTGTCAATGACACACTGAACCTTATAATCTAAGTAAGGAAAATATATTTTAAACTTCAATAACATTATAGGTTTGATTTTCATACTTTGAAAACAATGGACATAACCGCAATTTTGAAGGGCACTTCATTTTAAAAAACTGCTTAGAAGCCGCACTAGTATTGAAACAATAGACTGAGATCTTTAAGAAGCAAAAAATTAAATAAATGTTTTGCTACAAGCTCTGTGTCTGGCATAGAGCCAATTAATTAACTGCAAGTTCTTTTTTTTTCTTCTCTTTCACACATTATTTACATCACAGCATTAGCTATACATATTATTTGAAATGAATAATTCAAAAAAGTACATCATGTTGTGTTAATGAGATAATCACATAAAATGCAGGATTAATTTAGTACTTTTTGGGAAGTGATGAAGTAAAATATAAGATTTTGCCAGTCATCATTTTTTATAGAAAAAGTCAAAACCTGTGCAAAAAGGTTAAAAAGTTAATTTGCTAATCTCACAATGTAACAGACACACCAAAGAAAGTATGAAGTTGAATATTTCAATCAAACATTGAAAAAAACTAATAGGCTACTTATCGTTAATGATGCATAACAACGCAAATCTCAAAATCATCCATAATTACAAGAATACAGAATGATAATTTTGTACAAAAAACCAGAACAGTACAAAATAAATTCTGCCACAATGAATTCCTAATCAATGGTTCAAACTTATCAAGCATGAATTTTTTCAAACTCATTTCCCAGATTCAACAAAAAATCTTTAAATAATAAAAAATGATAACTTTTAAAAAAAGCAACAAAGAGTAAAAGCATGCATTTTGTTCACTTACCAATATTAGTAAGATGACTAACAAAAGTGCTTAATGCACCACTTTTGATAAGAAGTAAGCCTATGTTCCAGAAAGGTTCAGATCGAGCTTTACAATGAATACAAAATGAACAAAATAAGGTAACGCAAAAAACAATATTATAAATAAGCAAATCAAAGAAACAATAAGTAAATGCAAAAAAACAAATGTTAGAAAGAAGTAGGTAAGTAAAAAAAGGACAATAAATGAAAAATAAAACAAAAGATTAGGAAATGATAAAAGTATGCAAACTGGAAAAAACTAAAGTTTTTTTCACGCTAATGTAATTAAACTGAGATAACTTCAAATTTCAATTTTTATTCTGTCGGTTAATATCAATTTTCTTGTCCAAAACCACAAACCGACAAAGTTGTTAGTAATGTACAAAAGTTAATCGGTTAAATATTATTAAAATAAAAAACTTTGTCTGCACACAGTATTTTAAAAGTTATGAACTGAACACAATAAACAATTACTTTAGCATTTTCCAAATGTTAGGCAATATTTATGAAAAGGAAAAAAATTACGAAATAAAAACAGAATTCTGCTGTGAGACATTATAAGCAATAACATTTTTCACAACAAAATATTTCTTTAGAAACATAGTTTTCCTTTCTCTTCTTCTTCTTCTTTTTTTTTTTGGTATTATGGTTGGAATTGTATTATTTGAAATAAAACTTACATTGTAGTAACTCACTACAATAGACATTGTAAATCACTACAAACAAATGAAGTTCTATTTCAAATAAATAAAACATAGTCAAAGTCTGTTTAACTTTGCAATTTATCAAAGCTAAGTAGATTCTTTCAGAAAGCATTGCTTTGTTATGTTCAAGGGTAAAGAAACAAAATACTGCATTATTTAAACAATTTACTTTCAAAAACACTTTTTTTCTTTTTGGAAAATGCTAAGCATTTTAGTAAAAGAGAAATGAAAGTGCAATTTCACCTACAATCAATTCTTTTTCTCAGAACACACCATGCCAAAGCTATAAAAGACAAGAAATAGTGGGAAAAATAGTTCAGTTAGGAAGGTGAAAAAAGATTTAAGAGAATTACTAAGAATGAAAATTAGTATTGTTACTTATATATAAGTAAGAAAAAAAATATTTAAGCAGTGCTCTTGAGAAAAGAACAAAATAACATACATAAAAAATCACCCTATAATTTCCCAAATGATGTTCATGATTTAAAACGTTTAAATTTAGAATTAACACCCCTCCCTCCATTGGTAAACAATATATCTTAAAAATTGGACTCATAATAATTTTTTCCACTGTTAACTGATTTGACCTTGGTCAAGGGCAGATTTAAGGGGGGCGGGGCATGGGAGGGCATTGCGCCCCCAGTCATTTTGAGATTGCCGTTAACCTTACTATAAAAAAATGGTATATTTTACAATCACGGTAAGTTTAAAAATACTTGCCCCCTCCCCTTCCCCACAAGGTCTGAATTCGTCCATGACTTTGATTTCATTTTTGTCCATACTTTGATTAAAAGTGCACCCGAAAAAGAAATTATAAAGCAGATTTCTTTTTTATGTAGAAGTTTTGTTCTTTTAATTTTCAATTACTGCAAATCTCTACAGTCAATACAAAAAGTTTCAAAGTAACATAAAAATCAGTATGATTTTTCATTTAAAAAAACCTCAGATGAAACAAGAATTTTAGCATTGATAGTTAAGAAAATCATGTTTTGAAAAATCTATACACAACTTAATTTAACATGCAAATATTTTGTACAAAATGTAATAAATTAATTTCATATCTTATCAGCTTTTTCATTGATTGAAATAATTGCAACTAAAATTATAAAACAGACTTTATCTATTTACTGTTTACATTGAAGCGTTTCTCAATAAAAAATAAACAATAAATAGAAAAAAAGAGAGAAAATATTTTCATACTTTCAGAGGAAATTATTTTGGGAACTATCAGTTTGATTTATAAATCATTTGAAATAGAAATCAGAAATATTCTGTCAAATGTAAAAGTTTAAATAAAGTCATAAACTTTTAAAATAATGAATATTTTTTGTTAAACAGAAATTTTGCCATTGATTAATAATAATCTGTGTGATATACATTGTATTTTCAACAAATAATTACCTAAATTGCACTAAGGAGATTAAGCTACTACAAATGCCTGATATAGAATTATGCATAATTAAACATCCATTTCTACAGAGCTTAATTTAAAATGAAGTGTAGGTGTACTTTGAAATATAATTGGAGGGGGAAGGGAGGAGCAAAAAACTATCATTTTAAAAGAAATAATATTTGGTTCTCTTTCACTACTAACTGCAAGGTTTTAATAAAAAAATGTAACATTCTAGTGACCTTTTCAAAAAGGAGACAAATTTGCTCCAATGGGCCAAAGTACAACCAAAAATCATTGGGAGTAAAATTATTTGTCTCAATAAAAGGTGAGAACTGTCATATTTTACAATCAGTATAGATCTGCTTCAAAAATTCATCATCAGGAGCATGATTGAAAATAATTTATTCTTATCGAAAATTATTTGAAGAACATTAGAACGATAATTTAGGAAGAGGCATAGTCATTTTGTAAAGATAATAAGTTGACAAAAAATACTAAACAAGGCTGTTTGAAATAACATCATTTTGTCTTACAGCAATTCGTGTTACAATAAACTTCAATTTAAATATTCCGGGAAAGTGGATGAAACCAAGTGTCTAAATGCATTGTAATTTACAAAAGAAAATAAGTACAAGACAATTCAAATATTCTTCAGAAGATCTTGTAGTAATTTTTTTAGCAAAATCATAAAAATTTATGCAAATAAGCAGTTTTCAAGATGCAGCATTTCTCTTTAATTACTATAGGTAATTAAATAACTATCTATGATGATAGATACAGATATTGTAAGTATACCTGGTGTTAAAAAATTTGGATCAATTGGCTTCCCAGAAGATTTGCATTCTTCTACTTCAAGGTAACTAACAAGATGAGACCACAAAGCAGATTTACCCTGGAAAATGGTCATCACAATTATTTGTGATTTTCGAGCAATTTTCTACATTAAATACTTTTGTGCAATAAAACTACTTGCTCTTCAGATTCAAGGACATCAAATTTGTGAAAAGGGAGAAAGGTAGATAAATGTTGATTAAAAAAAATATTCTTTAAAATATGTATTTTATAGAATTTTTCCAGTTTAAATAAAGTATATTTCAGTTGTATTGAAATCATATTCAAGACAACATATATTATAGAAATATTTATTAATTATGGTCATCTTTTTCCTTTGCTTACAGGCATTTGGCAGTTTATTTTCTGTTGTATTCTAAAGCAAATAATACACATAAGAACTGTACTGTATTTTCTGAGAAAATAGTTGCACTTATTATTTTTTAACCAGGCATTTTCAAACTCAGTCACCCTTCAGTTGACATTTGCTCAAGTTTTTGGGACTCTGCTGTACTACACGAAAACCTTTGCAAGTGAAAAAAATGTAAAATTACTTTTCTACGACTAAATTTTGTTGACAAAAACTCTTTAATGAATTTTCAAATTAATTGAACAGTTATTTTAAATGCTACATGTGGAAAAAATGCAAAGAAGTAATCAATATAATGCTTTCAGAGATTGGATAAATCATGTTAATTACAGTACATCTAACTTGAAATATAATTAAATATATGTAATGAATATGTCAGTATACCTTGACAAATCCAATATTATCTGGCATTAATTTGCATGTAAGTGATTTAGTTGCAAGAAGCTACACTTCTCCCAAAAAAGTTTAATGGTGGTGGAGGGTTATTCTTATTATTTTTTATACAGCCCTATTTTCTTGCACTGAAAAAACTAGTGCTTATTGCAATCCTCAAACACGTATACACAATTTTTATTGCAAATTTAAACAAGACAACAAGATTATTGGAGACATCACTGTGTACAGATTGTATAAAGGTAATTTTTTAATTCGTATACATAATGGAAAACTTTTTAAAAGTAATCAAAATTGTGGAACACAAGCTGTTTTCACATCATAGTTATGTAAAATTAACACAGTTATTAAAAAAGAGTTTGTTTGCACAAACATATTTCATGAAAGCATGTATCAACAAAAGTTCAATGGACATATAAAATACCTGCTTCGATTGAAGGCCATGTGCCCATACACGTTCTAGAAGATCGCAAAGGCTTGCAATAAGGGTGTTTTCCTCAACACCAGTAATACTGATTTCATTGTGTCCCAATTCTACAGCTTCTTGACCCATTTTTTCAACAAGCATACGTTTTGTCTGTAAGAAATATTGTATGCTTTTTATCCATTCATGGGTATTAGAAAAAAAAAAAATTTGTGAAAGTACAATTCAAAATTTTAAAATATACAAAATTTTTGGAAGCTATTAAAAATAAAGGATAGAGTTCATTTTCAAAGGGAATAAATATAAAAGAAATTTGTGTGTGTGAGGGGGGAGGGGGAATGAGGCTTCAGAGTTTAATTTCAAAAAACTTTTCAGAGTTCATATGCAATTATATTTACTTTCATATTATACTTCTTAATAAAATGTTATTTATGGGATTGCAACTACTAATTAAGCTTGTATTTAACGTCAACTTCATATTTGAAGTTATTTTTTAAAAAAACCCAAATACTTATAAGTTTAATTTGCTTTTACAGCACCGACCACAAAAATAAATAAATAAATAAAATGACTTTGAAAATTATTAATGTAAGCCAGATTTTAAGTTTAGACTGTAGAAGTGCTGTGTTCTTCGTTAGGAATTTTATTTGAACCAGTGGTGAAGTCAAGGGGGATGGAGGACAGCATTCCCTACTTTTTTATTTTAACACAAGTGTCTTAAAATTTTAACAAAAGCATAATAACTTTTTAAAATTTCAATAAACTTTTGTTTGTGTGTGTATATATATGCTTATATGGGCATTCTCCCACTTTTTTTTCCAGGACTACATCACTGCCTTGAACAAAGAGCATTGGTTACTATAAAATGGTCCAACAATTTTCAATATGTTTTATTATTACGTAATTTCTGTTTCATTTGCATGTGAATATTCTAGTAGACTAAAAGGCACGCTATAGAACACAATTACCCTGCAAGAAAAACAGGCATACTGTAGTTTTCTAAAACAATTCTACTTTTAAGTTATAAGTAAATATAAGATTATTATTACTGAATCCAACAAAAGAAATAAAGAAAACATTTTATGTGTAAAAGATTACCCTCATTTTGCACTCTTTCAGCAAAGCAACAACAAATTTCCAATACGTCTGAGAGATTGATGCTGGAGAGACATCATAATGTTTTTGGCCACGGATGGTTTTCGTTCTTGCCTCTTGAATGTATTTCTAGAAAGCATTGATGCAACTATTAATCAATTACAAGTTTACAAATATCTCACACAAAATTTTTTTTTTAGCATAAATGATAAACAATTTGAATAGTTTTAACATCCTAAAACAGACATCTTATTGCCACATGAAAACAAATTGTGCAAATATCAAGCATCTGTTATTTGTATAAGATCAATAAATTTATCACTTTTAACACATTGTAAACCGGTATCTTGAAACAGAAATGCAATAAACCATCAGGATATTTTTTTTCTTCTGGAAAATGTGCATAAAATGGATGATTACATGAAATTAGCACAATTAAAAGCAAATCTTAAGCCAGTTGTTCCCAAACCCCCTTCAAATTCTACTATCTATCATTCTAAAAAAAAAATTGCAGAATCTGCAGACAATGAGTTAAAGATATAAGGGTTTTTAATAAATACTTTTTGAAGCACAATAATCAAGATAACATTTTAAATGCTCAAATAATGCTTTTAATACACAAAGTAATTTATAGAAATTACCTTTTTGAAACAGATTTTTCAGTCCTTTTTTTAAAATTAATGATTACATACTGTAATGAACCAACTTATAGAAGAATATAAAGAAATCATGGAAATGAATGATTAAATTTAAGCTCAAAATTAGCAGAAGAATAATATCATTAGAAAAACTGAGAAAAATTATAAGGTTTTTTTTTTTTTTTTTTTTTTTTAAATTTAAATTTCTCAGAGTTAAAAGTATTCATTAAAAAAAATATATATATAATATTAAGATGTCAGATTTCTTTTCGAAACAAATGTTTTTATTTAAAGGATTGATTGGTTATAAGATCTCTTGACCCAAAAGTCATATACTACATAGCGAAGTTGATTACTTGCAGTAAAAAACAAATTACACTTCAGTCTCATAATTGCACTGACAAAAGTAGGGTTGTTGCACTAGGTAAAAATAATTCATATACATTCAATCTACTAGAGCAAGAGTTTAAACTTCAAATTGTAAGTGGAGGGGTTCCCTCTGAGCTTTATATATGGGAGGGGGGATTGCCATTGTTTGGAAGGGAGAAGAAACTTTTTTTTTTGATAATTACATTGGTAACTTTATGTATAAGTGAAAAATAAATGTTGAATTTTCGCAGTTTCAACCAAAATTTTTCAAATCTTCTGCTGGTGGGAGAATCCTGCACGGCCAATTTCAATTTTCATGGAGGATATCCCAGATTTCTGAGCGGGAATCCCTTCATTCCACCCTGAATTTTAGCCCCGAGAGCCATTATCTTTAAAATTCATATCTTCTCTGACATTGGAATACAGTACAAAAAAGACTTATCACTCTTTAAAGGAAAACATATCTATAACAGTTATAAATCAAGGTACAATGAAAATGTTCACTGCAATATACCAATTTTCTGAAGTTTCTTAATAGACAGATAAAAAAAAAAAAAAACTTTCAAGTTTTATTAGTTCTACTATAACATAAATGAAACAACAGAATGAAACCAAACCACAAACGATTATTTTATAGAATTATTTACTTAAAACACATTTGAAGGAAGAAAAGTACCACATACCACAAGGAATAGCAAAACACAATAACAATGAAAACATGCAATAGCCAGTACTCACTTTCCACAGACCAGCATGTTTTTCAGCAAGTTGAAACTAGCAGACAAAACATAGACTGTTAAATCATGCTAAGTTATTACAAGTCTGTTAAACATGCCAGAGAAAAAGTAAGGAACATAAGAAACTGATTACAAATTAGTAAATATAGCAATTAAAAGCATGCAAGAAAAACATAACAGATTAGGAAATAAGTTTTCCTGAAGGAGGAAATGCACCCACATACCTGCCCCAAAGCAACTAAAAAATTAATGCACATTTACAAAGCTGTTTTGCTTAATATTATTAGATACGAGAACTACTGCAAGAGATGAATAAATATGTTTAAGGCATTGACATGCCTAAATATATATATATATATATATATATATATATTGCCTGCTTATAAATACATTTAAAACAGCATTCCAAAACAAATTGGGAAGTAAATACAACATTTAATGCTTAAAAGTAATGTACCCATCTGCAAAGCATTTAGAAATTCCTTGATATTTGCTTATTCCAAGGATTCATTACTACTACTATATATTACTTTTAAAGGACTTAAATAATTTTGCTAGCTCTTGTTAGTTTTAGAACAGCTTGATGATTTTTGTAACCAGATCAGAAGCATTTCACATATCAGAAAAGATTTGTTACTTGCAAAAATGTTTAAAATATACTTATAAATATTACTTTAATAATAAAGAAGGAATGCTCAAAAGCTTTCCAAATACCCCATCAATATATTTTAAATACCCCCTGAGCAAATCAAATATAAATGCAATATAAAAGGAATTTAAAACTAATTTTAATAAAAAGAGATCTAATATAAAAAGTATAAATCAATAAAATTAGAAATTTTCATAGTTATCAACTGAATAAAAAAATCCACTTTATGCAAAATGCATTATATCTTGTAAAGACTTAAGAATTTAAGTGGGTCACTTTAAGTTACAAAATGGCTTGGGTCACTTTAATTTATAAAAAGGGTCACTTGGAGACATGTAATTTATCAGTTGCATTTCAAACACATCATACTTTGCAAGCAATATGAAAAATAGTGCACCATACTTAAAATTTAGACATTATAATTTTGTTTAAAAATGTTGTCAATAATGTTACAATGTAATTTGTCTCCCTTAAACTACACTGTCTCAAGGCTGAAAAAAATTTGTTTCTCAAAAGCACTTGATGCTCATTCTTAAACGAAACAACTTGTACAAAAATACAAAAACTATTTATTAATTGAATATTTAAAGTTTTGAATAAAAAAAAAAGACAATACAATGAAATAAACGTAAAAGTTGCTATAGGTTTTGCAAACAGCCAATATAGTTTCAAACAAAATAAAACTAATTATATTTACTGAAGGGAAGATGATATTTTTGTTCATTAAATGTCATGCAAGGACTTTAACATTTGTTTAAACAAGCAAAGATAAAAATATAAACAAATGGGAAAAATCACACCTGAGATATGATCATTGAGCATGGGAAAAAAGTTTTAAAAACACTTGTAAAAGAAATTTTTTAAAAAATTCAAATTTCAATTAAACACTTAAGACACAAAAATCTTCTATATATATAATAATGTTACTATCTTAACAATACAAAATTGATTCAACAATTTTGGAAATAACATGTTTGATTTTAAAAGAAAAAGTTTGCTTCCTGTTTTAAGAACACAGAAATTAGAAAAAGAAAGTACACTGTGTTGTTATAATATCAACCACACATGTTAATACATTTCAACGTCATATTTAATATTACTGTCATTTAGAATAACAGTTAATCTCCACAGTAAATATTTCTTACCTGATGTGATACAAAAGTATGAACGACAAACTGAAGTTTAAAGGAAAGGATTTTTTAATCCATTTTCAAAACATTTTATGACAAATTTGTTGTGGTTGTTGAAAATGCCACTTTAAACTCCAAGCTCCTGTTGTATCCTTTTGCAAATGTTTTTAATAAATAAAAAAGATTCAGCTTAATATATAATAAATTATTTTATATCGAATTGTATGCTGTATTGTGTTTAACGATAATTCAGGAAGAGTTATAGCTTTAACTAACACTTGTACACCTCTACTACCTACTTATATAAAAGGTACATATTGAGACAGCAAAGACCTAAATTAAACAAAATTATGTTGCTTGAACAGTAAATTTTACCTATTTTCAGGGACATAACTAGGTTATTTTCTAACAGGGGCAAGACCAGGCTTTAGTGCCCCCAGCATTCACACAAAATAAATAAATCTACATATATAAAAATGCACACACTTATATATGCACACACTTAGTCAATTTAACACCCCTAAAACCTGGCGCCTAGTGCAGAGTCCCACTTGGTTATGTCCCTGCCTTTTTGTCAAGTAAATTTCAGAAATTAAAGCAGGGTTGGACATTGAATTTTTTGTTCACACCACTCTCTACGCCACACTGAAAAAACCTTTGATTCAAATGCTCATGCATGTCATTCATTGCATGCGTCAATGAAGCAAAGAATAAATTAAGTTCTTTATTTTTGGTAGCTATTCAGGAAAAATTAAATAATGTAGAGTAATTTTAAAGATTTCCCACTAAATACAGTAGGAATAAATAAGCTGTTTTACTATGCTGCAGAGCCTTACTTCTCTTTGGCCCGAATTTATTTGTAAGTGCTCAGCATGCTGATTACGACGATCTCTGCGCTTGCATTGAGTGTTTGTAGTTCTTCTTCTAGACCTGTAAAATTAATAAACAACATATTTAGAAAACTACTAGGACGTTGATGAAAATGAAAGATCATGAGAACCAAAATTAAACATGGCTATTGTATCACATGTGTGTTTGTGTTCATATTCCTAATTTCAGACAAGAATAGGAATTTAGAAAATAATGTGCCCAAAAATACACAAAATGTCAACAATTTAGAACTGATCTTACTAAAGCCAGCAACAGCACACAAATGTTTTGAAACAAAGAATTTAAGCGGACAAATTTGGAAAGAGAAACTCAGAAAGCGATCTGAAAATCAAGATATCACTTCATTGAAATACGAAGTGAAAAAATATTTTTAGTACAATAGTACAACAGCAGTACATTTGGCTTCATCCATGACCATATATATACATATAAATACAATGAGTATGTGGTTTTTGTTAAATAATCAATCTTTAAAACTCCATAGACTATTTTTAGAACTTTTAATTTGATGAAACCGGGTTACGTAACTATTAAAGAAAGTAATTAACACATTTAATTAGCTGTTTATTTTTACGAAAAATTAAAATAATGAAACAAAAAATAAACAAACAGAACTTTACACGACTTTTGCGAAGGGGAAAAATATAACAGCATCAAACTAAATCAGATGTAGCAACGGAACATAGTAAATCAAAGTCTAGGTTTCCAAAGGTGTAAGGCAATTTATTAATCCCCAAGGATTTATTTTTATTTTACATTTTAAAAGTTTCCTGATCACCCAGCTATTGGAATTACTAGACTCATTAAGGAATGAGTAATCAAACTACAAACAGTTTTGAGAAATCATTCAAATGAATTTTTTATCCACAGAAATTTCAGTTTTAGTATGAGGCATTAAAGTTTTGCATGTTACTGCATTTTTTCCTAGAAAAATTGAATTGTCATCACTTCGTAATCTAATAGCCATTCTGAATTTTCTAATGTGAACAGTTAAAATATTTAGATGCAACTATCAAGAAGTGGAATTTCACACTGAATCCTTAGCACTGAATTAGGCAAATGCTCAGAAGAAAAGATCAGTAGCAGTGCTATCAGACAATGATTTAAGGTGAAAGTGTGAAAGTTATAAGGGATTGAGTGCACTTGTTTCAGATCAGGGATCTTTCGTTTTCTAGAGTAAATTTCTCTTACTTTTCTGGGTCTCTTCTTTTTTGAAATTAATTTTTCCCCATTTAGATTAGAATTGTAAAAAAAAAAAAAAAACTTAAATAAAGTATTGCAAACATACATATCTCAAATTGTATGATTATGTTTTACACATTGTAAGGCATTTGTTTTTATTTATTTTCTTTTGCCTTTTAAATAACTACATTAAGAGTTAAGGGATTTACAAATATAATACTCAGCTTATGGAAATTTAATTCCTTACAGCTAATAACTAGCACAGAGTAATTTAACTGTAAAATCAATTCGCACTCTGTTCACTCAAAATATCTGGTCAAAGTGTTTTCTGAATTTTTAACTAACACATACAAAACAATCAAGAGCTAACTTTTAAATTTTACTCTTTTATGGATCAAATATTTAAATGTTTGGCAATCTGAGCAATATGGCACCTGAAAGGAAGCTCTAATCATTCCTCACTAAAACATTCTTTATACAACCCAAGCTGGATTGTTTCCTGAAAAAGTAGAATCAAAAATGTGTTCCTGCAAAGTAACGTTGAAATATTCGTAAAAATGGTTCCTAGGGGGGAGGGGGGGATTTTAAAGTGAGTGGTACTTTTAAGTACTGTCAGTAGATAAAGGGATAATTTACTGTTGATAGAACATACAAAGTACTTGTATTTAAAAACATAATTAAAAATTTGATAACTCAGGTTATAAGTCACTTTGATAGCTCAGACAAAAAAACCGTCCATATTATTTTCGGAATTTATTAGGAGAGTCATCATTAAAACAATACTGTCTGCATAATAAAAATATATTTAATATTGAATACATATTTAAAGATGTAAACATGCTTGAAATAGAAGTAAAACTTAGAATTCAAATCAACTTACGAAGTCGATGAACATTTCCCCAGAAGCCATGTGTATTAAAAGTAGTAAATCAGATACTAGATCAATGTACAACAATGTCCCACTTTATATTGTTTATGTTATACTATATACAGGCAAATTAGTTCTTAAATTGCTACATTGGTCAATGTTTTAAAATAAATTCAGTAATTTTTGAAATATTACATGAGAAGCATGGTTTAAATTCATTTAAAGCATTCAATAATTTATCATTATGAAGTTTCTAATCAATTTCATGTAAATTAAGTTTCAAAATGAAAATACTCTTACCTATTTGCTACAGGTTCGTCGCTCAGAAGATCACCATCTAACAAAGGGAACTGAATTGGGCCAATTTTTTTCCTTGCAGTTGAATCGGAAGATCCATCAATTGATTTTGGTGTGGGAGCTATGATATCAATATCAGTTGCTCGTTTTTCAATCTGGGATTCTGTTTGCACAATAAAGTAGTATTAGAAAAAAAATAAGCTGCAATTATACACACAGTTACAAAGTAGACAAAATAAATCACATTGTAACCAAAAATGCGTGTTTTACGAAACTAGATGCAAACAGATTTCTAAATGGAAAAAAAAATTGTTGACATTTGCGACTTTTACACTAAATTCATAAAAATTGGCAAGTAAACTATATATAAAAACCTAAATACTTTTTCCTTTAATTGACTCTCTCTATTGGCTTGTAAAGAATTTAAAAAAAAAAAAAACTTAGTTTGGTCAAATTTTGTTCACCAAGCCAACATAAATCTGTGGAGCCTACTGCCGTACCATGCTAATTCATATACTGGACATGTACCTGTTTCTGTATACAGAATTATTTTTCACAAACATTTAAAGCGCAAAAAAAAAAAAGGAAAAATTCTAAGGCAAAAGAATAAACGGCTGTTCATTCTCCCGCTCTTCTTCTCTCGCCCCCAAAAAAACCTTCCTGTAATCTATTTGAAGAACTGTAGAACATAATTTAATCTGCAAAAGGAAGATAAAGATAGTTATCATGGTACTGTATGAAAATCTGCTTTCATAAGCACTGCTGAGACTGAAAGCCTGAAGAGAGGATTAAAAAAAGAAGAAAAAAATCACAGAGAATAATTTAATATTTGCTCTTATATTTGTCCTTCAATTATTTCATGCAGTTTATTGACTAAATCAGTTATTTCTTTATTTATTTCACAACTTTTCATACAAAATGGGAGTTATGTTCAGTTTAAATCAATATTTTTTCCCCCTTTAAAACACAAATGATTGAAAATTAATTTAAGACAGGCACGTCATTTAGGGGTGTCAGACGGGTTCAACTGCCACCTCCCAGTTTTGGAATATATATATGCATTTTTGTTTTGTTTTTTTAAAGCAATATACATTGAGTTGATCCTGGAAAATTTTGAAACTGCAGGCCTGATTTAAGATCTTTTATATGAGAGTTTAAAATAAAGCTAATGTGAAACTGCTCTTCAGAGGGCACTTTAGTAATCAAATAATCTTAAAATACTTTTATACAAGATTCAACAAAAAGCAGAAAAACAAATCCTATTTATGTATAGTTTGCAAGAAGATTAACAACATTTAAGCAATTTGTCTAAGAAATTTACTGTAATATTTTTAGACAAATATTTTAAAAAGACACATCTTAATAAATGTTGATATATTTTGGAGAAAGAAAGCCAAGAACCTGTTTCTTGATATGTAGTACATCTTTCATACGTGGGACCTCTTTCATATGCTGGTACACGAACTGTTCCATCACTGCATTGCTCTCCTTGTGTTAATTTAATCCGCATATCAAACAACTAGAGCAAAATTAATGAATTATTTTAAGTTTGAAATTACTTTTATAATGAAATACACATCATTTGCAATGCATTAAAAAATTATACATCATCAATAAAATCTACGAGCTTCATGTTTCTAAATTATCTTATTTATTACATCATTAGAATCCTGTAAAACCTATTTCATTACAGGTTTTTTTATAAATTGATACATAAAAATGTTTCTAAAAATACTAATAAAGTTCTGGTTTAGTACTTAACATTTTTTTCAGCTTGTTTATGATTAAGTTATCAGGAAACATTTTTAACTGGAATCATTTAAAAGAAACCTACAGATTTTAAATTGTATACAGTTTATCACTATTTATATCCGTATTTAGACAAATGCTTGAAGACAATGAGTGACATTCTGAATAACAATAATAATAAAATTTAAAAAATACATTGAAATATTTACAATAGGTTACATAATTTCATTCTGTTAAAATCCTCTCATTCAGAGAAATTTCATCATTTCAGACTACAGTATTAAATATTACAGCAAGAATTAACATACTACACACTGCATTAAACTGTTTAAAATAAACACCAATAGTGGAAGGAGGTTGCCTATTAAGTTGAAGCACAGGGATGCAGAATACCTAAATACTGAACAAACCTCAACAATTAAATTGCAATAAGAAAAAAAAATATTTTGGTTTTATTTTCATAATCAATAGTACAATTCAAATGCTATATACAGAGACATGAAAGCAATACAAAAATATTCAAGGGAAAAAATATTAGCATTATTGACAGTAAAATTCAAGCGTGTGAGATGAAATCAAAAGTTTTCAGAATTAATTTATGAACAATAATGAAAATACCTTTAAATAAGGATCTGGCTCTTCCCACAGGGAAACTATTTTGTTGTCGATCAAAGTGGCAAACATTTGCGTTTCAATGAAACGAGATAAAAATGGTAAATATAGCTCTGGTTGATCAGACAAAAATGCTGTTTTATCAAAATTTTGCATTGTTTCTCTTGTACTGAGCCACTGTTCCATGTCATGCTGTAAAAGAAATTATCAATGACTAATACATATTGAGGCTAGTACATAGCACCTTTCTATCCTTACTTTTATCCCTTAAAAAATATATAACACCATAGTGTAAGTACCTTTAAAAATTAAATAAATACGTAAACTTTGTTACTTAATATAATGCAGTTTGGCTGTGATATGTTATGTAATTCAATTTTAACTCTGTCATCAACTAAAACACAAATTCACAGGCAGTGGGCAAGGGAAGCATATTGGGTCATATTCACTAATACCAAAATTTAGATAGCTAAGGGAAGCCATTCATAAAACAACCATTAATGAACAGCTTCTGAGTGAATCTCCCCTATCCCCTTCCAAAAAATTCCTGGATACACTATGACACAAATCTGGTTATTTATTTAGAGTTCTAGCATCAACCAAAGCAAGTTGCCTGGCAGAGTGCCAAACCGAATCCATTCATCTTCAAGGCAGGAACTGCTGGTATGAGAAATGTACCATTACTGTTCTCATTTTAGCATACTTGATTTCTTTTGAACTGATGCTATATGCCAGGTTATAAATTTAGTTGCTTTCAACAAACAGAGAAGCAAACATTCTGATTCATATGCTAATAAACATAAAAGCAGAACCTATTTCCCTAAAACTTGAATGGATTCGCCCTATCCTTCTCATGCATACAAGCGTCCAAATGTCAGTACTTCGTGGTCGAACTGTATTTGGAAATGACATATACATGAACTTTAAAATAAATTTTTAAATATGATCTTTTAAAAAAAAGGTATTTAATCTGTGATTTTGAGTTACTACAGTCTGATTAACTCTTCCAAACACAGCTTAAATTAACATTTTTTAGTATCAATGCCTTTTAAAAACAGTATGTAAACTAATAACTCTCACAATTGGGAAAGAAAAAATAACTTTAAAATATACATGGGGGTAAAGTACGATAAATTCAAAACTCATTTGAACCATAATTAAGATTACACACACATAAATATTTATAGCATACCTGGTTTGGTTGGATGACAAAGCTTTCATAAGATTTAAATATATGTATAAAGTGATTTAAAAATATCTCTCGTACAGCATTATTTAATTTTAGCACATCAACAAATTGACGCATTTCTTCATTGTTACGATTCTTGGGTGTCCCATCATTATCAATTTTCTTTGGCTTTTCTAGATCACTCAAGTTTGTTATGACACCTATAACAAAATATAATAACTACAATGCATTAATCCTAAAAATTTAAATGCATAAAGTAAGACTAAATTAGAAGCAGGTTTGATAAGATGTATAAGAAAGTTTTCAAAATACACTTTCAAACTTTCTAACAGTTTCTTCTGTAAAGTATTTATAACTGCCTTTGCAGTTGAACAATTCTGAATTAATATTTGCTCCCATTAATTTGATCAGACATATTTTGGGAAAGTACGATTTCTGTTTCTGGATTTAAATACGAGAATTTTATAGGAGTTTAATATTTTGCTATGCTGAAACTATTTAAAGCACTGAGCTTAGGACACTAAACTAAATGTTAAAAAATTAGATGTTAACCGATTGAGCAAGCTGACTTTTTAACGTGGTAGACCATTGATGGTATCAGATTTGCATTGGGGCTCAGTACTGCAATAGATAATTATATCATCAGGGCTCGGCGCACTTTGGAGTGACCACAGCTTTAAAAAAAGTGACCAAAATAGAGACCATTAAAATGTAAACTTGTGTGTGTGTTTTTTAATTTAAACTAAATATAACTTGAAAAAGAGCAGTTTCGACATGCTTTGAAAACTAAACCTGAATAAATAGAGCTTTTACCCAACTTAAAAAAAAAAAAAAAATCATAGCCTATTCAAAAATAAGAATCTTTATACCTGTAACTATGTTCATAAATACCTTTTTCAAAACCCATAAATGGGTAAGAGTGAGAGAGACAAAAGTTATGTTTTTAATTAATTTCTTCTCAAATTGTTACTTATTTAAAAATATAAATGAATAAATATTTATTCAAATCGGCAGAAATGTCAAAGTTTAGCTTATGTTCAACATAGAATAAAATTTAGTTCGCAAATGCTACTTTTTAAATATGTTTTATACTTGTTCAAGAATTAGAAAATTTCGCTTGAAATAAATCTAAATTTGATATTTTATCAAAATTATTCAAACTGAAATTACTGTGTTAATCTTCTGTATCATTGTAGGAAACAAACCGTTTGATTATTCAATACTGTTTTTGTAATTTCGGTAAGGTTCTTGGATGGTAGTAACAAAATCCAAGAAAAATTCCCTGATTGAGCTCCAAAAAATTCCCCAATTTTATAATTTTAGTTGTGATAGTTACACGATATCAATGTCATACATAATGACAGCATGAGTGGCACAATCAGAAAAATTCTTTACAGGGGGGGGGGGGGGTGCAGTATTTTTTTCCTACCTGAATTTTGTGTAATTTTTTTTGGGGGGGAGGGGGTGGAAATAAACAGAGGTCATAATGTAATTTTCTGAGCAATATATATAATCTGCAACTGCTAAGAATTTTTCAGATCTAAAGTTTTTTTTAAGAATTCAGATTCCCCCCTCCCTTGCATCATTGTTTAATGATTATTTGATAAGAATATAACTTTATAACTTTATTTTCTCAAGATGAGTATTGTCTTTTCGTTTAGAAATCCCGTCCAAAAATTTTCCTTTGTGATTGTGACAGTTAGTTTGAGTGGGGGAGGGGGGGGGGAATAAAAGAAAAGCTAAATTATGGTGATTTGCTGAGTGATATAATCTGCAACTGCTAAAAATTTTTTGGTCTGATTTATTTTTTCTTTTATAATTTAAATATCGTTTTATTTTCTTAGGATTTGCTCCTCTCGAGTAAAAAAATTTTTAAAATAATTAAAATCATCATTCTAGATGGGGGAGAGGTCACGGGCCCTCTAGGCCTCCCCTTCTAGTTGCACCACACTGCAATATCAAACCTTAACTTCGGCACACTCGGGGCCCGGCGCATCGCCGAATTTCAAAATACGACCAAAAATGGCGGACTTACAGGACCAAAAATGGCGGATACGCGGAAGCTTCAACCCTGGCACACGTATTTTTATGCAAAATTGCAATATTTTCTTAACTCATAGACAGACAAAGTAACTTTTTTTGGTTGCTCTGCCAGAGAAAGTGCAAAAAAGTGACCAATTTTTGAAAAAGTGACTAAAAGTGACCAATGCAAAAAAAAGTGACTTTTAGTAAAAAAAGTGACTCGCGCCGACCCCTGAAAATTTTAACAGATAATTATATCATAAAATTTTTTTCATAACTGGATTTCCTTTTTTTAAACAACTTTCAGGATCTAGGGAAAATGTGCCTATATTTTCCCTGTGCATTGTTTGGAGGATGTTTCATGGTTGTTCCATAAGGAAGAATACTGATATATTTCAAAGATAATAAAGATAAAGTTAGAATCTTTTTCTTTTATTTGCAAGCTTTAGAATATCAGAACATATTAGTTTTCAAAATATATATTTATTACAAAAATGTTACATTAAAGGACTATTTATTCTACTTTTATTTTTCAAAAGTGTACTTCATATTAATTAAAAAAAAAAATTACTGATAACTATGTTTTCTTTTTAAATACATTTCAAATAGACACTATTTATACCAAAAAGATGCAAATATGAGTAAAATAATACATGTTGTAGTTATTCTAACTAAATGTCATGACATAATTACAAAATACAACTTCAAGCATTTTAAAAATTGAATACAAATGCAGTAGAACTTGGATAATTCGAAGCTGAAGGGACCCCAGCCAAACTTCGAACTATCCAAAACTTCGAATTACACAAGTCTAATTTTTGTAGCATAATTTATGGCCCATGAATGCCAGTAATATTTATTCTGTCAAAAATAATGTCAATAATCTTTTCTGGAAAATGTCAAGGCATGTATATAAAATAATTGAACATTGTATTTGTCGACAAAATAAAATTTATTTTGTACATAACATAAAAAATAAAACTATAGCATATACATACGAAAACAGGAATATATACGTAGAGTATTACTTTTATAAAATATTCTTCGGTTAAATACTGAAAATTATATAAGAAATTACCTGATGTGGTTAAAAAAAAAAAAGATAAATTTGGGATTGCTTCTCCGAATTGAGTCTTGATTTTAACACAGACGAAATGTACTTTCTACGCATGATCTGATCATTCGAGCAGCCAATAATAATCAGTCATGTGACTGAACATTGTGAAGAGAGAGGGATTAGGCGTAATTCACTGTTAAAGAGTACCAGTAACCAATAAAGTGTTAAAAGAGTGCCTGAAAGACTTTCAGTTTCAGGGATCAATGATGGAGGTCAGTTGTCATGTTCCCAACAGCAGGTGAATGAAAAGAATCTTTTACAATAGAAAGCAAGACAAATCTCACTGATCTACCATTTGTTGCAAACAAAGAAGTAGGATAAAATTTTTGCAGACAAAAAAAATATTTCAACTTTTGTCGATTTTGGATGAGAAAACCTTTAAACTAAAGAAGTTGAACTTCGAATTATCAAAAAATTTTAACATTGATTTGAATACAAAGTTCAAGGGACCAAGCGAAATCTTCGAATTAAAGGAAAATTCGAATTAAAGACATTCGAATTATTAAAGTTCTACTGTATATGATTGAAAAATGTAGCAAAATACCAATACCTGTTCTTTTTGCTAAAGCAGTGACTTTTTGGAGGGCTTCACTTTGCTGTAAAATATGACTATGGGTGCTAGCAAGGCTACTGTAAGAACTTCTTGCACTACTATCTGTACTACTCACACCAGAATCACCACTATCAAACGTCCAGGATAACTTGCGCAAACGACTTCTAGAACTTCTTTCATTAGAATTTCTATCAAGAGCTTTTTCACTTGATGATACCCCAAAAGTCTTCATAGTGTCAACCAATTCTGATATTAAATCATTACGGCACGGAAACTTTGGAATGTCTTCTGGAACTTCAACAATTTGATTGTCAATGTCAACAAAGCACAGATTAGCCTAAAAAAGTGGGAGATGCATCATCAAACTGGTAAAAGAGCATTTCACTTTTTGAAAACTTAACACTTTTTAAATATGGGAGTTGATTGTTTTTTTTTTAAGTTTGAGAAGCGATTGGCGAAATTCCATAACATTAATTTATTTCATTCTTGGTTTTTGAATAAAAACGTCTTTTCTGAAATCTGTTCGGAAAAATACCTTAAGCTTCCTTATTTAAACTCTTCGATGTAATTTTTTAAAGAAACATCAGTGAATAACTTTAAGTTTGGAATTTTCAGTTTTCTATTTAATCCATTTAGAAATGTCCACAAAATCTCACTTTACAATAAAGTTTTACTTGGAGCATTGCAAGAAAGCAAGGCAAAATAGTACCTATAGACCTAATGACTGATAAGGATAGCTTTCCGATCATTGTCAGCCAGCCGTGAGACCTGCAAAATTTAGGTACACTGAACTGACACAGCAGGTGATTACAAACTGTATAAATATAATACAAAATAACTACAAAGTAAACCTTTTTACTACCTGTAAATATTCTATATGAGTCATATAAAGGCAATTTTTTTAAGTAGATTTTATTTTATCTCATTTTTTCTCATTCTCTGGATAACCCAGATTTTCAACAATCCGGATGGGATCTGGTCCCAATTAATCAGAATTAATAGGGGTTCACTGTATTGTTGAACCTCTTCTGATCATTTCTTACAGGAACATTCATTTCATTAGAATTATAGATAAAGAAAGACATTGAATGCAGGTTGCATACAGCAAATTGATCCCATTAGGCTGTTAAAACATGACCATACACACAGGAAAATGAAAGATGGAGGAATGGTGGATCAGGGGGTTATTATATTACCAAAGCAAAAATAATAGCAGAGAATTCTTACAAACAAAAAAACTACACTCTATATGGAGGATTAAGTTTTAGGGAATAGAAAATCATATTGCCTTTTGGATGCTTAAAATTATTAAATAAGAGATTTTAACTACAGTCACATTCTCAAACATACACATATATATTACTATAAAAATGAAAAACATGATTAAAAGTACAAAAGCACCTCTATACCTAAAAATAAAAAACTGCATTGAAACATACATGATGAACATTAAAGAATAATACATCAAAGGTTTTTACATTTACAGTGCAAAATAATTGTTTAAGACACTGCTATCAGAAAAGAAGAAAGCACATGCTCACTTCTCCAGGAATGGACAACTGAGAGCGTTCATCTATACCACAACATAATCCCATAATGTAAGGAACTGGTGCATCTAGAAAATGATGTAAAGATGCAGGCAGGATGGGCACATACACATGTTGCCATGTGAATGGAAAAAGCAGCGCTGTGATGCATTCAGCAACAATCATCAACTTATCATAGTCTGAAAAATAAACAATTCATCAGTACAACGCAAGGAAAAAATATACAATATTCTAAAATGTTAAAGGGTAAGCAGAATGAAATATACATTGCAATGAATCTCGGGGACCATGGCAGATTTTTATCATACTACTTACTTTTGTGTAAACTTTATACATACATACTTTCTTCATACTTATGCTGCGGGTACGTCCACGAATTTCATTTGTAAGGAGTACTTTTGCTCTTTGGTAAATTCTACAAACAATATGCCATGAATAAAAACTGGTGGTCTTAAGTCCACTCCAACAAATTCGAAAATTTGACCTTGAGATGTGTATACTGTCATGGCAAAGGAACAGCTTTAGCATAGGGACCAGTAGGCAATTTATTTTGGTTGGCAACAAAAGATGTCGCCAAAAGACTGATATGTCCAGAAGTTACCAAATATATGACAAACTACATGTATAACAATTAACAAACACATCAAACACAAAATAGCTAATTGCAATTGTAATCAAAAATTTCTTCTCCAACCAAAAAAGTCACTACCAGACTACACTAAGATTGTATCCAAGAAGTAAATATAGGTTCATGCATTTGTACTTCCTTATCAGATTTTTTGTTCATCATAGCCATTTTTGCCTTTATCATGTTATTACTCTAGCTCGTCATAATGAGTCTTACACCGTTTCATAGCCCTTCTGATATTCAAATTACATGCAGCATTATTAATGCTTCTTTTTTCAATGGGTTTCCTCGGCCTTTTAATTTGCACAAATGGTAAAAACAACACATTTCAAATAACAAAAGATAAATTTAAAAAAAAATAGGTGTTGCCATTCAATGTATTGCTGAAATAAAGTATCTGGAGTTGGCTGCTGTTTGTTCATTGTTACAACTACCTCCTTTGCATTATAAAAATATGTTTTTCGTTGCATAAAATTGCATTTTTTTGGAAAGACAAATTTGCTAGAGCCATTTTCTAGAACTCTATACACACATATATATATATATATACAAGAATTGGTCTTTTAAATATATAAGATTTAAAAGATGACAAACCAATGCAATGTGAATGTGCCAAAATTATGAATGTCCATTAAAAGGGAGGGAGCTCATTAAAAAATAAGTACAGCACACAGAAATGGCAAAGAAAAGGAAAACAAAGAAAACAGCTTATAGATAAAATGATAACCATCATGCTTACCGGCAGAAAAAAGTAATACTTGATTTTCTAATAGAACACTTGTATACAGTAATATGACATTATCTACACCTAATGTTGAAAACAATGTTTGATAAGAATATTCAAAAAATGGAAGTTCATATGGACCTGAAAATAAAAACACTAATGTATTTATGTAAATGAACATTATGCTTTAATTTCAAGAATTAAAAGTTTTAAATTTATACATTGAAGTAGATACCTCTAGCATGCAATTACAATAATTCACAATAGAAAGCAATACACAAGACTAGTTCCCACTATTTATTCCATGGCTTAGTAACTGAACATATACCTTCCTACAGTCATTCACTCTGATAAAAGATATGCTTTCCTGGGGTTTCTTCTGCAATTTCTCAGATAATAGAATTATTCAGAAATTCAACTAAAATATTTAACTGCACTAAGTGGTACTTGTAACTGAGCTAAGTAAATTTCCTTGGCCTTAAATGCTCAATACATAAAATTTCATGCATTTCATAGTTTTAAAATAATTACAAAATCTGCCCCTAATATTTGCATGAAAAACTTTTAATTGAAGAGGCTAATAAGGATAAATATAACAAAAATTTAATTCATAGTAAAATGGTGCCTTCTCAACCTATGCTTCCATTTCAAAATTAAATATTAAAAATATCAGAGATTATTAAACATAAACATTTTATTCATACCAGGCCTTTGGCACAAAACTTGTTGCCCAAAACAAGTTAATTTCAAGCTTCGACCTGGGGGCGGTAATGGCACCTCAAACAATATGTTATACACGTAAGACTCCAACCTGAAAATCATATAAATTATTATTTCATTTTTTTTTTAAATTCATGATTCTCTACTTTTAAGAAAATGAAGCACTAAAAATGAGCATGAAACAAGAAAAAATTGTTGCTCGAGAAGTTGGTTGCTTGAAGGATCCCAATACACTATTAATATTTTTCAATATTTATATTTCAAAGTTGATTTAATAATTAGACATGGCAAAAGAATAAAATACGCTAAGGAATGTTTTTAAGGGGGAGGGGAAATAACAGCAAAATTATTTAAATGAAATTATTTGACAGCCAATAAAAATATACAGTGATGCCTGTGTAAGTTGACTACTTGCAGTGCAGCGATTTAGTGGTCAACTTATAGAAGGTGAAGGATTTTTCTTTTTTCTTTTTTTGTCATTTCTTACACTATGCATTTATTCATTTGCAACTAATTAAAATATAGCTTCATGTATAAGTGTTGCTTTAAAATAGTAATTACTTTTTTCCACAATCATCTAAAATATCATTAGAGAAATTTAAACTGAATGACTTACAATGCAACCTATACAACTTTTAAATTAAAGTACTTACTTAAGATAAAGACAAATATCTGATTAATTATGTAAGTTACTTATTTGATGGTCAAGATTTCCTAAAAATTCATAATTTTTCAAAATGGCTGTATCAGATAGAAAAAAGAAGAAACTTATAGAAAAAGGAAGAAACTTGCTCACAGTAATTTTCCCATATTGTTAACATACTAAAAGGTTTAGGCAAATTTTATATTGATGCTTCATCCATCCATACAAATACTGGTCTAGCATTGTACAATAAAAATATCTTGGAGAAGTTGTTTTAGTTTTTTTTTTTATCTTTGCAAAAATAGATAAACAAATAAAAAAATGTAATAACTGGGCAGTCAACTTACAAAGTTTTTTTTTTAAATAATACTCCCACCCAAATTTCGCTTACATGAGTGGTCAATATAAACAGGTGGTCAAGTTGCAAAGGTTTCCCTATATTATATAATATAGGGCTAGTTCTGTTGTTGACAAAAATGGTCAACTTAGACAGGTGGTCAGCTTACAAAGGTGGTCAACTTTACAGGTTTTACTGTATATGAGGCAAGAAACATATATATATAAAGAAAAAAAAACCTTAGCATCAAATTGCATTGGAGAACATAATTTGTAACACAAAAAAATTTCCCTTAACATTTAACAATTATTTAAGGTTATTCAATTACCCATCTTAAATATTCTGAAACCTAATTAGAAATTATTAAGTACATCAAAACACAGAAAATGCACAACTTATATTCAGTATACAAAACATGAGCAAATAAATAAATTATTGTCTTAGTTTCCTCTCTTAATCATCAAAGTAGTGCACGAAAATACTTGTCGAATTTTAACATCTGTAGTAACAATTTGTCATCACAAAGAAAAATTCGACTGATTTAATGCAAATAAGCCATTATAACATGCATTACAGTTGAAAAAATATTCCATAAAATAATGGTATCATTGTATTATTTTAATGTTTTGTTATCACTGGTACACAATTAGTTGACAACATAAAACAATTTGCGATGAAATGGCAATCATAAAATCAAATATTTAGCACAGAATAAATTAAAATTTTAATACACATCCTTTCAAATTCAAGCAGTATTGATACACACACATAATACATACAAATGCAAAACTAACAACTACAACAACAGGCTATTGAAAAAGCTAGGCTGGTTCCAGCAAATTTATGAATACCCAATGATGATCAAGAGCTGGGAGAAATTAGTTTAGTTAACAAGACTAGCTAGTTCTGTTTAAAAAAATCTTATTAAAAGTTTTCAAGCTACAAGATTTTTCAGCAGAGTATTCACATTAAAAGTAATTCAACATTTTAAACACTACAAATCATCTTATAAAATGTTAGAATACCTCATTGGGGGAGGATCACGGGACATTGCTACGTTATGCAGACCTTCAAGAAACTTCCGACATGCCACCACTACTGGCAATTGTGTAATCAAGCAGATGGTTTTCATTACATATAGGGTGTCTCTAGTAAGGTCATATAATGCACCTGAATGAGCATGAGATTGTCGGCCACTGAGCTTAAAGGATCTGGGAAGTGATCTTGTACTTCCAACATCAGAAATATTACGGATCCCAGGAACTTTACTACTGCTAAGTTCCGTCAAGTGCATAGCCTAGAAATATACGAACTATTACTTACATTTGTGGAAAAACCAGCATAACTTTAAAATATATTAACATTCACAGAAAATAAAAATTGATTGATTTTTAACAACATTGATTTTTTTTTAACAAAAAAATTCATTTACAGTATGATGCATAGATATAAAAAGCTAGTTCTTGTACAAACAGTGCTTTCAACAATATAAACGAAAAGAACGTTCACTGACTTATTTTATTATGCTGAAATAAGAGCTCAATGATGCAAGACATTATCAAAGGTCAAATAACAAGAATTAAAAGTAAAAAAATAAATAAATAAACTAACAACATGTAGTACTTCATATCTTATTTTCTTGGAACAATGAGAACATCTTTCATTATGTGTAAATTAGTATTGTTTTTAAATTAAACTTTAGTCATTATTAAAATTCTTCATTTAATTGAGCTAATAAATGATTCTTACAATACATACTGCATAGCTTTTTGGAACTGCAAATGAGAAACAAACTACTACCATAAATATTCCAATTGGCTGATAACTTTCATGTAATGCACATCAATTAACAACATTAACTACACATTCATAAATTAGGACCAGCGTAAGAAAAAAGTTTAATTCAGATGCAAACTATCTCAAGCATGAAATTTTACTGTAAAGATCTTTTGGTAAATAAATAAGTAAAAATGTATATGAATCAGTGGCGTAACTATAGGGGGGGGAGGGAACCTATGTCTTGAAATTGCGACATTAATATAGGAGGGCTTGGTAAAACATTGAAATTAGCAACAAACAATGGCACTGTCCTGAAATCCCCCCCCCCCCAAATAAGGTCTAGTTACGCTACTGATATGAATGACAAACATACAAGGCTGTGTCCAAATGCCATTGGAAAGATAAATAAATAAAGCTACTAGAAAATTGCATTTTTTTATTCGAGTTTACTTTAGAGTAAATGTAAGCATTTCTTTTTCTTTTAACTTTTTCCTAGTTTTAATGTTTTTCTGATTTGTCATTTTTCTGCACATTTTGATGTAGGATTCAAAGTGCCTCCCACATTGAACAAGCTTGAATATTTTTCTGACCGAACTAGGGAAAATATTTTACAAAACTGGGGGAAAAAAATTTTTTCGTAAATTGATAGCAATAAACAAAGTTTTGTTTTAAAAAAATAGATAATTTTTTAAAAGCATTTTTATAAAAGTAGACTCAGCTTAGAGATTCAGATAACATTTAGACCTTAACTCTGATCACATAAAGCAATGTTCACTGTATACAGTATATTATAGATAGCAACACTCATTTTTTTTCTTTGAAAAATTGCCAAAAAAATTCAGATGCATCTTATATTTGATTTCAGAATCCTTTCAGTGTCAAAAATAAGAGGGAGAAGACGAAAAAAGTACGCAGATGATGATCTTAAATGTTAGTTCATTTTATAAACTACTAAAAAATTTTTTCTTTTTTAGAATGGCTTTGCAATCACAAGATAATTATTAAAAATGGCACTTTTCAGAAAAATAGCATTTTATGATCTGTAAAATACAAAATGTGCACTTTTCGTTATTTTTTGAAAATGCAACATGCTGGATAACTAAAATAGTTTAATAATTTTATTTTAAAATTTTTTATCAAGATTCATGAACACCGTCAATATCTAACTTAAATGAATTATTTGATGCACTTAGATTCCACTATTTCTTGGACAATAAGACCAAAGATGAAAAGTATTTTTACACCCTTCCTTTTTGAAATAGTGAGCTGGAACTACACAGATGTATAAGATTGCCAGATAAAATTTAATGTAAACCTAGCTAAATTCATTTCCATAGTTAAAATATATTTGATGTTTTTAATGACAACATTATTAAAACAATAAAAATTAAAATATACACAAAGAAAGATTCACATTAGAAAAATACATGAATTGGTAATAAAATGTTTTGAGACAGAATTTAAAAAAAGGAAAAAAAAAAAAAAAAAAGCTACATGGTATTTTTAGTTCACGCCATTTACTTTTGTACCAAACCAGATATAAATGCATGCTCTAGAACAGGGGTCTCCAAACTTTCCAGCCTTAGGGCCATATTGATTACTCCAGTAAATTCCAAGGGCCAAAACCATATTATCATTAATTGTTGCCGGTGGTAAAAAGTTGAATCAGTCCACTAGTGGTGTAAAATATGATTACTTTTTTGCCAGATGCCATTAGCTAGCTCTCCGCGGGCCGGACAAAATCTGTCCGCGGGCCGGATGTGGCCCTCGGGCCGTAGTTTGGAGACCCCTGCTCTAGAATAATTATTAATGCAACTGGAACTAAAATAAACTATGATATTAATTTACAAAATATCAACTAAATATTTAAAAAAAAGTTTTAAAAACAAACGCAGAAATATATTTCATTAAAATAGTAGTACTGCATCAGGCAAAGCTCATAGAGCTTTTAAATGAGAAAAACAGGTGACTTAACAATTACATGTTAATAGATCTTTAAAAAATGAATAAGTAAATAACTCACCTGTAAAGTGTGCATTGCATCACAAATTTTTCTATCACTAACTTCCTCATAAAATGTATAACATTGTCCATATGTACGAGATCCATCTTCTCTCGTGATGATGAATGAATGAAAGAAAGGACTGCGCTTGTGCTTTTGAGTACGAAAAGCAAGTCCTTTTGGCAAGCACAGCTGAAAAATGCATTGATTTTTTTTTTCTTAGACAGGTGGTTATCAATATAATACAACAGAATATAAAAATCTTAATTATGACGTACGGCCATCTTTGTCGCACAAAACAGCCTGAATGCGTCTGTGAATCAGTGGTATAGTCGAGGGGGAGAGCATGCATCAGCACGTGAACTCACTCAAAGAAATTCAAAAAGAATTGTGTACAAAAATCTAGGACGGGCCACACAGGCCTCTTTGGTCTTTCTAGGATAAGGGAATTTTCTGTATTTCTTATGTAAAAGTAAACCAGAGGGACTCAATATTGTGGTCGAGGGTTTAAGAGAGGATTGGAAGATGTGTGGCTTCATCCTCCTGTTCTTTAAATCTCCTCTGAACAAGTGTAGCAGTATGGATTTTATAATTATTATCCTATGGAGGTGAAATATCCAAGGATAATAACGAAAATGTGTGAAATATGGTGTTCTGTGCGCCCAGTATCAGTGTTAAATTCAGGGTGTACTATCCGACCACATTTAGGACATATTGGCATGTAAGAAAAAGGGTTAAAGATACTTATTTTTTTAATGCTAAACAAAGTTGTTTTGAATAAATTAGATTTTTAACTGTACATCACAAAAAATACAGTGGAGCACCGTTTATACATTTCTCGTTTTTTCCAGCGGTCCCTGCGAAATCCCGTACAAATTAATGTTAAATAATTTCGCTTATACGTTTTCCTGAAATTTCAAATTTCATTTACATGTTTTTCTATAGGTCATAAAGAGGAAATGCGCATTTTAACCTCAGATTCTACGATGGCGATTGTCCAGTTTTAGAAATTGCATGTGTTGACCCACAACCCACACGCTACAACCCAGAATAGAAAATTATTTTGTGCATACTTCATGAATGCAAACGTTAGTATACTTATATTGTTTCATTTTATTATGTTTGTATTTATTTAATATTCATTTTATTTTTTAACATGTATCTATTAAATGTTTATTATGTATCATTAAAGGTATTCAATATTTACGTTTCATAATATTTTAAGATACTGTTCTGTTCTTTGTTACAAAAATGCTCGTTTTTTTTTTTTTTGGTGATTTTCGTTTATACGTTTTTTTATTTATACATTTTTCCCGCTCAGTCCCTTGAAAAACGTATAAACGGTGCGTTACTGTATAACCATTATCCTCATATTTAGGTAGGTCTTTTTTATCACAACTTGAACAAATAAATACAAAAGCGATGACCATCAACAGGAACAGGGACCAGCTAGGCTGGTCCTAAATGACAGTTCCAACTAAATGAGAGGTCTGATGTGCCTAATGACAACCAAGTCGGTATCCAGGACCACGCCCCCCCCCCCCCCCCCCCCGAAATTTTTCGCAATGTAGCATATATTCCTCTCGGAAACTTTCCTCAACATAAGTGTTTCAAAGTCAGGGCACCGAACGAAAAAATTTCTGGTTACGGCCTTGATGACGACAATGTATGTTAGAATGTATTGTTACAATTTTCATAGAATGTACTGCATAAAACGAGTTTTCCCATGTGCATTTTGTCCGTTTTTCAGGATTTGTTTATGCAAATACACCAGAATGATAGTGATACTTCTGATAATGGGTGCCCCCCTCCAAAAAACAATCCAGTTAAACTACTGCTTATATCATAAACTTCAGTACGATATAGAATTAAAGAAAACAACTGATTTAATTACAAACTACAATAAGTCAAGAATTTTTTGAGAAATTATATAACAAAATCTTGATTTTTAGGCTACAACATCATTACAAAATTAAAATAATTAGAATTTTTTACTGTTTACTTAAATTAAGTTATTGCAATTTGATACATAAGAAAACTACTGAAAGCAATCTTAAATGCATTACATGATTCTAATTCAAACAATCATTTTTAAAGAAAGATCATCATACCATTCCGACTGCGCTTTTGTCGAAAGGATTCCATGGCACATTTTCAGGGTAGTGAGCTAAAACTTTAGATCTGTATGGTCTATCCAAAGGTGTACAATGTAGACTTTCACCTAATAATATAAGAATGAGTTCATAAGACTGCAAAAGGAAAACAGTACTATGCAGTTTGTTGTTTTAAAACTCTCAATTTAAGTACTTGTTAAAGCAAAGTTTCTACATAAATTCATTTGATACGTAACTGTACATTTTAAAACTCCTAAAGCATTACAAAAATGGCAATTTACACGCTATAATCTATAAATAAAGGGCATTTAAAAGCCCTAACACTTAGAATTGCAACACTGTTTATAAAAATCCATAATCAAATTTAAAATAGGTTACCAGCCAGCTGATCAGGTTCCAGACCAGAACTCAAATCTAAACCACATATCACAAAATAATCAGCTAATCTTTTTTCTGCAACTGCAGAAGGTGAGTTTGACATATTTAGCAAAATTTAGCAAGGACAGTCATGCTGCTATCGCAAACACAGTAAGCACATCCACAATCCACGAGCACATTAAAGCCGCCATCTTGTTTACAATTAAAGGTGCGTAGTGCGCATGTCAATCACCCCGGTGATTCCAGCTGTTTAACGATCTGCGTCAAAGCTGTTACTTCTGAGATAAAAGAATTTCAAGAATTTGACAATTACTTTGTTGACATAGTTTCAATGCCTGCAATTTTTTCTTCTAAAACAATTGAAAGATGCGTTTTCCCTTCCAGAAATTTTATGAAGTTTGAGAAATTGAATGAATAAATTTTTATGGTTAGGTGATCGAAGGAAGAAGGGTGCGGACAAAATTTATTGCTAAACTTGACCCACATTTGTTTTCGTTTCGCAGTTTCGCTTTGCTTCGTTGAATTTCTTTCAAAAGTAGGGTTCCTCTTTTAAGTAGGAACTCCCTTGCAAGCACAATGATTTGCTTTCTTATGTAAAAATTGTTCGAATTTCTTACATTTAAAGAAATACAATAGTTGCCCATAGGTTTAACAGATTCATGTATTTTTTTCCATCTTTTTCTCTCTTTTTTTTAAAAAATGGATGTGCTTATTAGCTCTGGAAACGTTTTGTTTAATCACATCTTCGCAAAAGGTTAGGCTAAAGTTAAATTTATGTACCGTAAAATTTTAAAAACAAGCTTTTCTGCTTTTAAACGTTCATATATTTTTATTTATGTTCTGGGGTGCCCACCACGCAGACTGCGCCAATGAGTTTTTTTCTTTTTTTTTTTTTTGGGGGGGGGGGGTTACCCTGTTACATTATTTAAAAATTAAAAACCTTACTGAATGGGGGGAGGAATTATTTGTTATCTTACCTATGTGCTGGAAAGTTTTCTCCAAAGAGAGAAAATCATAAATTTTCTTTTTATGTAATCTTTGGTAACACTTGAATCTTGAATGAAGGTAATCAATCCCCTACCCCTCCCTATATCCGCGTTTTAGGCCACCAGTGTTTGATAGGGGGTACTTCGTGCTCGGCTTGTTTGGCCAAATATGATTCCACAAGATGGACGATTGCTTCGGCAACAAACATCAAACGTATTTCAGTGCTGTAGAATTGCAGAATAAGGAGCTATAAATTTTAATTACACTACTCATAGGATTTAAATATTTTAGGAAATATATTAGTGTTGCATTTTTTAGAGGGGAGGCAACAATAGTTTTTGTTGTAATATCCGCATTTTAAATTGCTAAAAGATTAACTTTTGCGTTTAGATCAAAAAGAAAAAATGTGTTTTTAAATAAAAGTATGTTAAATATATATATTAAAAAAATTACATTTGATAAATGCATATCAAGCAAATATTTATTGAAAATCAGGTATTTAGAACGGAGCTTAAAGCAGAGAAATTTGTTGTGCTCCATTGCTCGGTCTTTTTCTTTCTTTCTTTCTTTGTTTTCTTTTTCGAATTACATTCATAAATTTAGAAACAAATACATTAGATTTTTTTTGTTTTTCCCTTATTATTTGCTTTTTTGAAACACAGTGCATATAACGCATTATGTATTTATTGATAAACAAATAATTTATAAAGAAACTTCTTTAATTCTTTATCACACATATATCTATTAATAAATTAACTTATAAAAAGAGTTAAATAATGTGATTCCTATTAAAACTGTTCAAAGCATGGAGCTGAGTTGGAGTGGAGCAGCAGCAAGTATTTAGAATTCGGAGCGGGACAACTAAAGAAAATACTCTTATAATAAAAGGCTGCTCCAAATAACACCCCTCATTTCAAAGTTTTCCAGGAGGGCATAGGCGTAACTAGAGTTGGTGAAAGGGGGGGTCACCCTAAAAATGTACAGACTAAACACCAATAAGAAGTGTAAAAGAGTTGAAAATTTACTAGTCATAAATACTTGTCTCTAAAGATATACTCCGTGTTTATTTCAGGCATCTCCCGGGGGGGGGGGGGGAACTACCCCCTTGGAGCAAGTCAACTCCTCCCTCCCCCCCCCGGCAAAAAAATTCATATCACAAGTTTTAAAAAAAGAAAGAAAAGAGAAATTACGCTTTTAAGACACTTTACTTTCAGAAACACTTTCAGGGAAAGGACATTGAACACTATCACGAGCGACACCAAAAGTAACTTAAAAGAAATAAGACTTTATTTTGAAAAAAAGTGCGAGGGGGAGGGTAACCAAACTCCTTTCTGTTTCCTCTAACATCACCAAAGTATCCCGAAATTGCATTGCTAGGAAGATTTCAAAAAGTTTCCTGGGGAGAGCCCTCGAACCGTTGCCTCCAGAGTTATCCTAAGCATTATAGATATAAGACCAGTTACAAAAATTTAAGTTGCAGAAGCCCCAAACACCCACTCCTCTAACTTCACCAAAGATCTAAACATACATCTACTATATATACATCAAAAAGCTATCATATATGTAAAAAAATTCATATTAACATCATTTCTAATCATATATATCTATATATATGTATATATAAAGGTATGATTTTGAAGCATACACTGCCCTTCCTAATTCTTAACATGCTCCCCCTGCTCCGGAGCCAAGACAGTATCCATAATTTTTTTTCGGGGGGCCCAGACTTCGACACACTTATGTAAAGCAAAGTTTCAGGGAGGAATATATGATACATTGCAAAAGATTTCTGGGGGGCTGCCCGTGGGTCCCCTTCCCCTCTGGATACGGCCTTGATTCACAAAAACATTAAACATTCCTTACTAGATCTTTTAGTTTATTTTTTAATTCAAACGCAATAGAAAATTCAATATTTAGCGCTAAGCAATCTTCTATGTCCAGGCATTCATAATATTAAAACCGGGAAATAGTCGAATTTTAGAGAAAAAAATCCAAATTCCCCTACAAAAATGCTCATCCCCACAATAATTTTCTAAAAAATTTGTTAAATTTGTATCAAAACATACCTCAGAAGTGGAAGCTTCTGAATCAAATTTTCTTTTCTTTTTGGATGACGAACGTGTCCATCGCTGGAGTGCAAACTTATTATGTATCGAAAATAATTAAAAATGTAGCTAAAATATAAATAATACTTGATTGTAAATTAAAATGCAGCATTAAACCGTAGCAGTGAGATTGGAAACGATGAACGGATGATTTCCAGAGTCGTAATGCAATCAGTGATGGACCATAATAAGAAAAAAAAAACATTTAAAATATAAGAGATGAGAAACATCTGTAAATGAGAATGCAGTGCAAATACAGTTCATCAGTTTTCCAATCGGCTCATCTACAAAAAATTTTTTACCAAAATGGGTCTTTGGACAGGAAGTCATAAATAAATACAAACTGCTCTTTAAGTTTCTTAATGAGTATCCCTGCCTGGCTTGAGGGTTTAACCCATTAGGACAATTGGACTTTAGGACTCCATCACAACAGAGAATATTTTCCAGGAAACTTATTACTTGTGCGATTGTATTCCCAGATTGCTGCCTTTGGGTAAAAAAGACATCAAGAAGGAAAGAAAACCCTCTGGAGTGATTGAAAGGATCTCTGTCTGTGTGTAATACAGTGATTGAAGCTACCTTTCGCGCGCGCGCGCTGTTACCCCCCCCCCCCCCACCCAAGGTGATAAGGGGGTTGATTATAACCTTATAACCAGATGAAAAGTCTTCTTTATTATGAGCTGCATACTTTGGCCATGATCGCAACCCTTCAGAGAAAAGGAAAAAAAATCATATGCATATGTGTTTAATTTTCTTAGGGGGAAAAAAAATGTGCTTTGCAAGGCCGTAGTCAATTTTTCTGTGCGCCTAAATAAGAACATACCCAATGGAGGGGTTTGAACCCCCAAAACCCCCCCCTGGTTACGCCTATGCAGGAGGGTAGGATGAGGGGGCGTCCAGAAATGATGTTATGCTTTTTTTCAATAGATTTGAACCCTTCCCCCCCTTTGTCACACTTCAACCGACCCCTCTACCCCCTTTGCCTCATGTCACGCTATGAGACCGTTCATAAATGATGTCACGCTTTTTTCCCACATATTGTCATAAAATGTCGCACTTCAACGGACCCCTCTACCCCCTTTGCCTCATGTCACGCTATGGGATCGTTCATAAATGATGTCACGCTTTTTTCCCACACTTTGTCACAAAATGCCACGCTTCAACGGACGACCACCTCCCCCCTTTGTCACATGTTACGCTATGTTGTATAAGCAAGATGTCACACTTCTTGTTACCATCCTCCCCTTGTCACACTTTGTCACAATTTCACGAACCCTCCCTCCCCCCTCGAAGCGTGACATCATTTATGAATGATCCCTATATTACATAGGTGTATGTACTTGCCGAGTTGTAATGCAGAAAAAAAAGCACTACGTTATAGATCACATTTCTAATCTTATTTTTGAATTTTTAATGGCCATTTGAGAGCATAACCATAATAATGATTATATGCTGTGTACTTAATTTGTATAAAATAAGATTAATGTTTACAATAAAAAGGATTCTTAGTATATAATAGTAAAAAATATTAATTATTCGAATTCTGAAAAAAATAATCGTGCAATTTTATATTAAAAGCGTAAATGCCTAAGAAGATTTCCTCTTAAACTCTCAATTAGAATTAAATTTAGACTTTTATCAGCATCTGTGCTTTCAATACAAAATGAAATCAGATACCTCAAAATCAAATTGTGAAAATCAAAAAAACTTTTAAAAGAAATTTAATTTGCTGATTTTAAATATTTTTATAGAAACTAAAATGTATGATGTCACACTTCTTGCTACCCCCTTCCCTGTCCATGTCACAAACTGTCGCACTCTTTTGACCCCGCCTCCCCCCTCGAAAGGTAACATCATTTATAAATGAGCCCGTATACATTCAATGCATATTATAGGTAAAAAACAAAAGAACCATATACATATATATAAATACATTATATTTCTCAAAGTCAGGGGGGAATTGACCCCCACCCCCTTGATCGCCCAAATGCCGGGTCTGCTTCAGATCTCTGTTGAAAATAACATTTATATGTATCTCAAGTACAGTAGTCTCTCGGTAATCCGGCACTTCACTGCTCCGGCCCTGCCAGTAATCCGGCGTTTCATAAGAAGCTAGTAAATGCGTGGTAGTAGAGTTGAAAACCTGTTTCTGCGCAGCTATTGTGAGTGATTAAAAAGTGATTGTTTGTTCGTGGGCAAACTTGTGGCCTAACATGGACCTTCTGGAGCAATATCAGAAAAAAATAAATGAAAACAGTGGTGTAAATCAGCTGGGAGACGTTTTCAATGAACGCATCATCAAACAATCAAAAAACAATAAAAAATTGACAACTATGTTATGCCTTCAACTTCAAAGGAATAATGTAAACAACACTATGTACATTAAAATAAATAATTTGTCCAGGTATTTATATGCGTATTTTTAGTACATTCCAGTAATCCGGCGTTTTCGGTAATCCGGCAGTACCCAGGTCCGATATCTGCCGGATTATCGAGAGACTACTGTATTTACTTTCATTTCTCTTCTCCTCTGCGTCACACTGTGCCAGTTTGGAGGCGAAAAAACATTCCTTAAATTATTGCGTTACCAATAATTGTTCCCAATTACTTTTTCAAATTATTTAAAAGAAATATTTTTTCTTAGAATAAATAGTTAATCGAATCCCCATTTTTGAAAGCGTACTAAATCAATGCGTATTTCGATTTGAAACCGACATGAGCTGCTGAAATCGGAAGCTTATCGAATCATACAAAATTGTGCTTATATATTATTAAAACATTTCAAAGGACGTTACATTTAATTTGAGAGACATTTGGAGGGCTCAGAATACAAGTGAACCAAGTCCATAAAAAGTTTCTTTGTGCCACAGAGGTTTAAATTTAAAGCTTTATAACAAAATTACCTCTTAATTTTTTTTAAATTTTATATTAAATTTTAAAAGTTCAAAGAGGAGACTTTTGGTTCATTGTTTCAATGAAATTTTACATAGTTGGTGCATGCTATTCATAGGCGTAACTAGAGTTGGTGAAAGGGGGGGGGGGGTCACCCTAAAAATGTACAGACTAAACACCAGTAAGAAGTGTATAAGAGTTGAAAATTTACTAGTCATAAATACTTGTCTCTAGATAAACTCCTTGTTTATTTCAGGCATCTCCCGGGGGGGGGGGGGGAACTACCCCCTCGGAGCAATTCAACTCCTCCCTCCCCCCCCCCGGCGAAAAAATTCAGATCACAAGTTTTAAAAAAAGAAGGAAAAGAGAAATTACGCTTTTAAGACACTTTACTTTCAGAAACACTTTCAGGGAAAGGACATTGAACACTATCACGAGCGACACAAAAAGTAACTTAAAAGATATAATACTTTATTTTGAAAAAAATTGCGGGGGGGGGGGAGAGTAACCAAACTCCTTTCTGTTTCCTCTAACATCACCAAAGTATCCCGAAATTGCATTGCTAGAAAGATTTCAAAAAGTTTCCTGGGGAGAGCCCTCGAACCCTTGCCTCCAGAGTTATCCTAAGCATTATAGATGTAAGACCAGTTACAAAAATTTAAGTTGCAGAAGCCCCAAACACCCACTCCTCTAACTTCACCAAAGATCTAAACATACATCTACTATATATACATCAAAAAGCTATCATATATGTAAAAAAATTCATATTAACATCATTTCTAATCATATATATCTATATATATGTATATATAAAGGGTATGATTTTGAAGCATACACTGCCCTTCCTAATTCTTAACATGCTCCCTTGCTCCGGAGCCAAGGCAGTATCCAGAATTTTCTTTCGGGGGGGGGGGGGCAGACTTCGACACACTTATGTTAAGCAAAGTTTCAGGGAGGAATATGTGATACATTGCAAAAGATTTCTGGGGGGGGGGGCTGCCCGTGGGACCCCCTTCCCCTCTGGATATGGCCTTGATTCACAAAAACATTAAACATTCCTTACTAGATCTATTAGTTTATTTTTTAATTCAAACGCAATAGAAAATTCACTATTTAGCGCTAAACAATCTTCTATGTCCAGGCATTCATAACATTAAAACCGGGAAATAGTCGAATTTTAGAGAAAAAATCCAAATTCCCCTACAAAAATGCTCAGCCACACAATAAATTTCTAAAAAAATTTGTTAAATTTGTAGCAAAGCATACCTCAGAAGTCAGAAGTGGAAGCTTCTGAATCAAATTTTCTTTTCTTTTTGGATGACGAACGTATCCATCGCTGGAGTGCAAACATTATTATATATCGAAAATAATTAAAAATTTAGCTAAAATATAAATAACACTTGATTGTAAATTAAAATGCAGCATTAAACCGTAGCAGTGAGATTGGAAACGTTGAACGGATGATTTCCAGAGTCGTAATGCAATCAGTGATGGACATATAAGAAAAAAATAATAAGTAAAAATAATAAATATAATTTCATAATAAGAAAAAAAAAAACATTTAAAATATAAGAGATGAGAGAACATCTGTAAATGAGAATGCAATGCAAATACAGTTCATCAGTTTTCCAATCGGCTCATCTACAAAAAAGATTTTACCAAAATGGGTGTTTGGACAAGAAGTCATAAATAAAAACTGCTCTTTAAGTTTCTTAATGAGCATCCCTTCCTGGCTTGAGGGTTTAACCCATTAGGACAATTGGACTTTAGGACTCCATCACAGTAGAGAATATTTTCCAGGAAACTTATTACTTGTGCGATTGTATTCCCAGATTGTGCTGCCTTTGGGTAAAAAAGACATCAAGAAGGAAAGAAAACCCTCTGGAGTGATTGAAAGGATCTCTGTCTGTGTCTGGTACGGTGGTTGAAGCCACCTTTCGCTGTTAACCCCCCCCCCCCCCCACGGTGATAAGGGGGTTGATTATAACCTTATAACCAGATGAAAAGTCTTCTTTATTATGAGCTGCATACTTTGGCCATGATCGCAACCCTTCAGAGAAAAGGAAAAAAAATCATATGCATATGTGTTTAATTTTCTTAGGGGAAAAAAAATAGTGCTTTGCAAGGCCGTAGCCAGAAATTTTTCTGTGTGCCTAAATAAGTACATACCCAATGGGGGGGGGGGGTGAACCCCCCCCCCCCCTGATTACGCCTATGCTTATGCGCTGCTCGAAAATGACAAAAAGTGGACTTGGTTCACTTTGTATTCTGAACCCCCCATTTATTACTTATTACTAAAGTTAAAATGGTTTAAAGGCATAATTTATAAGAATCGTTTAAAATATAAGGGAAAACTTTTCTAAAAAGATAACTGGGAGTTCAGTTTGTTAAATAAAATGCTTTCAATTTTCTTTTGGAATGATAAAAAAAAAACATATTTGGCGTCTTACAACCCTTCCGCCTAGCTTATAGCCCAATTATACAGCACTATACTAACCAGACGTTTGACCCTGAATTACACTTTGAACCTCAAACTCAAACTGAAACTTTTGAACGGCTGCATTTATTGGCGCCTATGAGAAAGTTGTTAAGACTGTTGGAAAATTCTGCCTTAGCATATTGTTTCTTGTTTTGTGCAGTGGATGTTGTATTTGGTTCCGTAAAAGAGTGAATATGTTATTGGTGATTTGGTATTGATTAATTTTTTTTTGGAGTAATTAGTGAGTTGTAGCGTATATGTTTTTATTCCATGTTTGATTTTTGTTTCGTAAATCTGTTTTTTTAGTAATGTGTTGTGAAACATTTATAAAAATTCCATCTCGTTTGAAATTAATCCATATAAAGTTTGCATTTCGAAAAAATATAACAATATCTGTTCACAGGGGGCGTAGAGTGCGCCATTGAGTTTTGGGACGGGGTTTCGTTTTAGGGGCATTTCTAGGGTGGGACTTACTCGATTGTTTGACCTATTTGGAGAGGTGGGTTCCGTATTTTTTAAAGAGGTTGGGGGCACTCCTGGGTTTACAGTAGTATTTTTTCATAAATTTTAAAGAGTTATTAAAATATTATTTACGGACTAAAATGCTATCAGGGGAGAATGAGGCTTGTGTGGACAACGTGAATAATTCTGTTAGTTTTCAAACTAAGCTTCTCAATATATTTTTGCAACACTGAAATACACTTCCATGTGAAATTTCATGAAATTTCATTCTATAGTTATTTCGGAATTAATAAAATGAATGTTTTTATGGTGTAAAAGTAAATTCATGATTTGCTTTTAAACTGCTAATTTTGACTATTTTGGTTAAAAATTGTAAAGGAAAGTGGATAGTATGTCACAAATGAATATAATTACTACATGTTTTGATTCTCACTTTTGCTTCGCATGGCTAAAATTTACCAGTGTTAAGCGATAAGTTATAATTGACACCATGGGGCTACTGCAGACAATTTTAAATTAGCCTTTTCTGTGGTAAAAATATTAGTTTTTAATATGAAGATCATGTGGTAACCCAGTGTAAGCAACCGTCTTTGACATGAAAACTGATGAATTGAAAAGAAGAAATAGAAATAAGTGAGAAAACAGAAATCAAGACGGGAGATTTTGTTGTTCAATTTTCTTCGTACATTGCGAGAAGTAAAGCCCGAGCACATTTCAGACAATGTTCACACACACACACAAAAGGCATAATGTGTAGTATAGCATGTTTTAAGTTGTTTTGTTACGAAGCTATTCATCTCTTGACACAAATAAGATTTTTTAATAAATTCCAATATTTTTGTGTGTACATTTTATATTACAGATTTTTTCATATTTCTTTTTCTTTTGAAATTTCGTAATACACGTAAGTGTTTGTCTTAGCTCTTATGAACAGTGTCCTATGATACCCAACTGCAGTCCTTCATTTAAAAAAAAACAAACAAAAAAACGGTGCATCACTATTTAAAATGTACTTTATTAAGATTAACAGTGCTAAGGAACATGCTGTTCAAGTTGAAAATTATTTTATTAAGATTTTACATACAGTTTTATGAGCTGTATTATATTGTCTGAATTGGTATTTTCGATTGTCCATAATAGCCCCACCACTCGGGACTAGTGAGGACAAAAACAACCTTTTTAAAAAAATACATAATTTAGAAACTGTACTGCCAAATAATTTCATGTATCAACCAAATTAAAGTTAAAAGTCCAAATGCTTTAAAAAAAATACTTGGTCCGTAAAAAAATTGTATTTAGTACATTTTGTAGTAAAATTTAGTGTTCGGCAGTAGTTAACTAGAAGTAGTTAACTACTAGTGGCAACTACTAGTTAACTAGTAGTTAACAACTAGTTGCAACTACTTTTGTTTTGAACTAGTTAACTACTAGTTAAACTACTTTCTTCCCAACTACTAGTTACAACTACTTTCAAAATTCCAACTTCTTTCGAAAAATTTTTTTTTCCTTTAATCTATTTTTTAAACATTAAATTATTTAAATTTTTAGCTTATGAATATTACTCACACAAATGTATTTTTATATTATGTTATATTATGAAAAAGTACTCATAAAAAATCATACTATTTATTGCAGTATTTACGCAAAGAAAAAGCTTTCTAATGTATAATCAATAAATAGCGCCCGCACCAGCACATGCACAATGAAGTTTCATTTAAAGACCAAAGCTTCATTATGGGGAAGCTATAACTCTACTCCAGTACCATGCATACGTTAAGGTAACCATAAAACACAAAAAGAAAAAAAAAATACTGATTTTTATGATTTTCTTTTTAGAAAAAATACTGATTTTTTATGATTTCTTTTTAGATAAAACTGATTTTTATGATTCATTTTTAGACAAAATATTGATTTTTATGATTTAAAAAAAAATGTTACATCAGCTTCTTCCAAATTATTAAAATATAGATATTTTTTTTGTTATAAATTTTAATATATTCTGGGTTCAAGTAATTCATTAGAATTTTAACTCACTATCTGGTAGCTTTAATGCATCTGATCCTCTAGGGAAAGATGGAATAGCTTCGTTAAGGTGTCAAAGAATGACATTTTATCAGAGAACATTGTTTTTAGACATGCTGACTGCAGCAAAAGCATCAACCGCACCTTTGGAAAGGATTATTTCTACATTTGGAATAGTGCACTCAAATTAAGAAACTTATTGGGGGTTGATAAGGCATCAAAACTGGTATTCTTGATGAAACATCTAAATAGTAAAATTGATTCAGCTCTAGTAATCATTTTATGTGCTATTTGCCATCTCATTCAAGAAATTTTCATATACTCAAAAAATTATAATAGTCCAGTCAACATATTTGTATATATCCAAGAAATTATAATACATTTAGTCCAGAAATATAAGCTTTCTCTTCTGTTTCTTGTTGTTCTTTGTTTATTAAGCATACATTTTTTATAAATTTAATAAATTAATAATTAATTGTGAACTAGTAATAAATAATTATTTCAACTGAAATATCTTAAAATTCTTTGAAGACATAAATAATGAATTGCATTTGTTACTGTATTTGTGTGCGCAAACATATTTTGCTTTAAAAAAATCCAAAAAATATCATTTCAATAAAAAAAAGTACAATTTTTTTAATGTTTAAAAAATTAAAAAAAAAAATCACCAACCCTGCCTTGAACACAATTTGAAAGAATATAATCTAAATTCCAAAGCATGCCCGTCACAGATATTTTGTTAATGAATGGGGGTTGGGCAGAGGGAGAATTTTAAATTGATATTAAGGGTAAACCCCTTCATTTTACAACAACTGTTGAAAAATTTTTACTTCTTAAAAACATAAATTATTAACTTTATTAAACAAATACATATTAAAATAAAAGTTTAAATTTAGAGAAAAAGGTTTTGTCTTTATTCATATTCTCTTGATATATTAATTGTCCAGTGGAATTATTTGGGAATATTCAATCTTTGAATGTTTTACAGGAATTTCTTTAAAATTGTTTTAATGATTAAAAATAATATTGAGTTGAATTATTAGGATTAAATATTTAAGAACAAGCTTAAAAATTTAAATTCAAATGAATTACACTTAAAAGTAGTTTACTACTTTTGGAGAACAGTTAACTACTAATTACAACTAGTCTCAGAAAAAAGTAGTTAACTACTAATTGTAACTACTTTTGTTTAGAGTAGTTAGTAGTTGGTAGTTAACTACTTTTTGACGAGTAGTTGCCGAACACTAGTAAAATTTATGAAAATTTTCCCATCTCCCATATAGTCGGTCCTTCCGGCGAACGAAGACCTATGCTTGGCCGAGTCCCAAGAAGTATAAACAGGTTTCATTTCAATAAAACACTTTTAAAAAAAATAAGATTGATCTGAGGCTCTCAGTCCTTTTACATTTTTTAATTTATATATTTAATTTTGTAAACATATTACTAATTAGCAGTGGAAGAACAATATGACAGATGAACATGTTAAAATCTGTTTCAAATTATTCTTTCTATTAATAGTTACTTAACAATTAAATAAAATAATTTTTTTAAAAAAATAGAACCGACTTCAAATTATAAATTGCGCTAAAAAGTGAAAAATAAATTAATTTTTTAAACAACATCGTAGGTGCAAAATTAGGATAGATAAAATCTTTTGTAATCATGAATAAATTACAAATTTATATATTTTCCCAGAATTAGCAACAGTTAAAATATGAAGTAGCAAATGGTGTAATGGTAATTAGACTCATAATTTTGCACCTACTTCTAAAATTGTTTAAAAGTCACAACGATGTTGTTTAAAAAATTAATTTATTTTTCACTTTTTAACGCAATTTATAATTTGAAGTCGGTTCTATTTTTTTATAAAAATTGTTTCATTTTATTCTTTTTAGTGTAAATACATTTTCTATATAAATACTCTATTTAAAAAAACAATCCATATCAAAGGGCAAACCTTCTTTGAATGAATGGCACTAAAAACTAATCATTTGTATGAAAAATTCCGTTTTGAAGTCGATTTTAGCAAACAAACTGATTGGACTTAATTTTTGCCTCAGAAAAGCCTTCAGTCAAACTCTTGCTGTAATTGCTTTTAATATTATAGCACAATGGCAACTTGGCAACAAACACCTTTTAAACATTGATTGACTTTTATATTTATTAATACTTTTCCCAACAAAGAAAAATCAAGCAAAGCCTTTCCAATTAAAATAAAAAATGCTTATTTTTTCACCCGCAACGTTTTTTCTAAAAAACAAATGTAGTCAGATTGATGTACGATATTTGAGTTAGCCGACCCTCTGTAGATTAAAGAAAAAATCGTCAAAATCGGTTCATTTAGTCAAAAGTTATGGATGAAAAAACAAATTACATTTCTGTCAATTACTTTTGTTCTATTTATCGAATGTGGGCAAACGAAGGTACGGTACCTGTGGGAAACCACCCTCGATCGATTGGAAAAAAAATCATAAAAATCGGTTCATCCGATGCGAAGTTATGAGTGGACAAAAAAAAAAAAAAAAACGACATACATACAGTATGAATGTATAACCTCCTTCCTTTGTGAAGTCGGTTAAAAGAAGCATAATTTGACCGATATTAAGTTATCCTAATTACCTAATAATAATAATACATTTATTTTATAAACATGTATACGTAAAACAGTTTCTAGAGAAACTCATGCCAAACAGAAAAAAAAAAATCTCATGTGTGATATTTTGTTTGTTTGAGAGAGAGAGAGATAGCTAGATTGTCAATTTTATATTTGTGTATACGGGAAAATAGGCTCGTATAGTTCTAGACGGAACGAACTTCTTGTTAGATTCTTACCCAGTGTAAATAAGAGAAAAAAAGCACATTTTAGGAGTGTTTATTGTTTTGTTTACTTTTCTGTTTGCTTCAAAAGGGAAGAAGGAAAAAACTTTTCTGATACTCATATAAATATTAACTAAATATGATCGAATCTGACTTATCTATTTTTTAGCAACTTAGAAATAGAATAGGATATTTTTATTATTAAATGGTTTGTGGTTTCAAGGGAACAAACACAAGGTGAATTCCGTGAAAAGGGGGAAATGCACTTAAATTTTAAAAACTAGCATTGGATCACTTGTAATACATCATTTTCTTCAGAAATTTCACTTATTTCAAATAAGTGAACTTTTTGAAAATAGAAACGTTTTTTGAATTTGACATAATTTAAGTCTTAAAAACTGTGCTTAAAGTTAACTCTTTTATGTCATGCATTTAGGGACCGTTCATAAGTGATGTCACGCTTTTTCCCCACATATTTGACCCCTTTGTCACAAAATGTCACACTTCAATGGACCCCTCCTCCCTTTGTCACATGTCACGCTATGTTGCATAAGCAGGATGTCACACTTCTTGTTACCCCCCCTCCCCTTTTCACAATTTCACGACCCCCCCCCCTCGAAGCGTGACATCATTTATGAATGATCCCTTAATTGAGGCAAGAGATGAAGGTATGGAGGGGGGGGGGGGGGAGATAATATTTTGTTGAAGTGTTGCATTTGAAAAACTTAATTCATGAAGGTTTGACTTATATTTATCTTTCAAAAGAGGATGAATGTTGGATTGACAATGAACAAATAACAAAAAACAAGGGAAAAGAATCAAATCTAAGATACTTATAGGGACTGCCCAGCACTTGACTGAGATGTAGGTTCAAGCAGGGACGTAACTAAGAGGGGAGGGGGGGGGGGCAGACGGGGCTTGTGCGAAGAAAGTATGATTTTCAAATGTAGTTGTAGCAATCGGTTTAAGAAGAAAAGGCTGGTGTATCATGTAACTTTCTTTCATATTTTGTAAAACGGAAAATATGTGTAAAAATCAGGGCTGCCAAATTTTAGCCAGGCGAAAAAAAAGGGGGGGGGGGCAACATTTTTTTGTTTGAACTGCTTCTCATTTCAATAAAAGCCGGCTTTTATTGATATATTTTTTTTAAAAATAACGCTATAAAAAATAAAAATAATGCAAATGAAAATAAAGCTATTTGTCCAAAAAATCGCATAAAATAAAGTTGCCCATCTAGCAGAAAAACTGGTCAACATCAGTGGTCAATATTAAATTCTACGAGAATGATTTTTGATCTAAAAAAATTTACGTTTTATATGTATATATATAAATTTTCTTATAAATAAAGCAAAATGGCTTCACAGGGGACTTCTTTTAATTTTTTACCATGAGCAATCCTGTTGGAAAACGCTAGTTTAGTTTGGGTTATGTAAGTATTTTATTAATGAAAAGGAAGTACTTGAAGTTGTAAAAATAGAAACAGAAACTTCAAAATCATCCTCCTCCCGCCTTAAACAAAAGACTTATACGTTTGTAGTATAATATTTATATATGCTAGACACAATTAATGAACATAGATCTCTAATGCAAGTTTCAGTATTTTGAATCATTTTAAGAAATTCTTAAAATAAAAATATCAATTTTAAGTGAGAAGTGTATTTGAATCTGTAATATAGGACAAGGTCTTGCATCTAGTCGTTTTGCTTACTAACACACACTTGACTACAGAAGAAATAGAATTTGATTGCTCTCTCACCTTGGATTTGATTTCCTTCTTTTGAAAAACGAGAATAAAGACCGGCTTTTTCCAAAAAAAAGACCGGTCTTTTTTAATAAAAGCCTCTCTGATCTTTTCTTTAAAAAAAGCCGGCTTTTTTGCAGCTCTGGTAAAAATGCCAATTCAGTAGGAAACAAAGATGACTTTCGTAACTGTGAGGGGAGGGGAGAGATTTTAAATTTTGGGACTTAAAATAGTTGTTTGAAGCTCAAGTCGAGTCACATACGGAAAAATTGAATTTTCGATCGTTTTTTAGCTTTGGCGCGTTTATTCTAAATACAAAAAAAAAAAAAAAAAAAAAAGAGAGAGAGAGAGAGAGAGAGAAAACCTTTTTTTTTTTTCTATTTTATCAAAATATAATTATTATAAAGGGCGAAAGGAATAACTAGTTAGCAAAGAATTATCATTTGAATAAATGTCGATGGAAATACATTTTCAAAAACAGCTGATTTTTTGCAAGAGTTCAAATTTCTGTTACATTTAATTGTCTACTTTAGCATTTGGAACTGAATTTTCAGTTAAATTAAACAGTTAAATTTCAATAAGACCTAAAATGTGGAACATCTTTCTAAAAAATCTACAGGGAATAAATTCAAAGCAATGTTTTAAAATAAGATAATGTTTTCTTGAAAAACGCAAGTTATGATGAGATTTTTTTTCTTTCTTTTTTTAAAAATTTGTCTAGATGTGTACATAGGGGGGGGGGGGGGGGGGCTACTGCCTACCGGAAAATGATCCAGTTACGTCCCTGGGTTCAAGTATAAATCTTATATACAAATACAGCTAGTGATGTTATCAGTTGATGAATAAGTCGAAGAAAAAGACTTTCTAATGATTTTCACTCATTATTTGAACGAAATTCAATCGTTTTAATGTTTCTAACTTGCATTTTGGCACCTTTTGTTTTTCCGTTATCATGACAAAATATTTATTTTTAATGAAAAATATAATTATTTTTAAAACAACTTTCGTAATATGCATTGAATGAGCCCTCCTTAAGGTGCCCAAATGTTTTCAAGAACTCTCTTCAAATAGTTTAACTGAACTTTAAAGTTGCTTGTGTAACAAGCTCACAAAATCCTGTTTTGTTGTGAAAAATGTCCTTCCGTTACCCACAGAATTCACCACAAACCATTATATACACATCATATACGCAAAAACTTTTACATTAAATATAATTTTATAATACTTTTTATTATAAGATACAGTTGTGCATAACTTCAAGGACAATATACTGTATTATAATAATTGTAAAAGGAATATTAGTATCATAAATTGCTATAGGCCGAATCGTCCGAATCCCAGGTAATTATTCCGCCAGGCCGAAGCTTCGTTCTACCTCCAATCAATATATTATTTTATTATTATTATTATTAAATTCATCATTTTAAATTTTTTTATTTCTAATCCCCCCCCCTCAAAAAAAAGAATAAATTATTAAATTCAACAATTTAATTATTTTTTTTAATTTGATTAAATAATTTATTATCGTATTTTTTTATTTAATAAAATTATTAAGTTCGACATTTTAAAACTTTTTACTTCTAATCCCCCCCCCCCCCAAATAAAAAAATGTGGATGAAGTGTGGAAAATGGTAATTTGACAGTTTTTTTCGGGTTAGAAAAAAAGCAGAGAACCGTGCCATTATCCCATTGGCACATGTTATGCTACATTACATAAAAATATGCTTGCAGTTCAGGAAAAGCACTGCCTTATAGACATGGGTGACTGATACGAAATTTTCTGAATTTCCCGAAATTCAGAACAAGAACCTGTTCCGAAAATAAACCAATTAATTAAAAAATATATATGTTTTCGTAATAATCTCTTAATTTATTAGTGTTGAGATTTCTTAGAGAATCTGCTTTTCTTTTCTACCTTGAGACAAGCAAAATATTTCGTATTTTGAAGGATTCTTTTTTATTTTTAGCTGATGTGTATACTGTATACGCACAACGTCAATACGGGGGAGGGGGGAGTAGACATTCTGCCCCTTGTGACACCCAAAATGAGATAAGGGACCGTTCATAAATGACGTCACGCTTTTTCCCCATATATTTGACCCCCCTACCCCCTTTGTCACAATATGTCACACTTCATTGGACCCCCTCCCCCTTTGTCACGCGTCACGCTATGTTGCATAATGCATGATGTCACACTTCTTGTTACCCCCTCCCCTCCCCTTGTCACAGTTCAAAGATATCGAACCCCCCTCCCCCCCTCGAAGCGTGACATCATTTATGAATGATCCCTAAAGAGTTTTTGAAAAATACATGTACTTGAATTGTATAGTTTTACTGATGCTATTTCAACGTGTAACTGAAAATAAATGTAGTTTACTGAAAGTTACGCCAAGCAAATAAAATGGAATTCCTTAAGATATGTGTTTTTTTCTTATTTTTTCACAACTCAAATTACAAAGCTAAAAACTTATACAGCACAACTTTTTTTGGGGTGGGGCGGGGGCATCACAGATTACCGCCCCAAGTGCCGCCCATGCTAGGAACGCCATTGGGATACATATTACTGTGTGTGTGCGGAGGGGGGGGGGATCACCTTTTTTATACTTTTTATTTTAAATTCGAGAAGCATACATTTTTAGCAAATTTTATACATAATTTTTTTTTCTTGTTCAGAATCACCCATGGTAAATATGTCGTTAAAAACAAATAAATAGCAAAAATAAATTACGTAATCACTAAAAAATAAAGATTGAAAAATATAAAAAGTGAAAGTGGTTTAAAGAACATGTATCTGTCGGTATGTCGGTCGGTCCGTCTGTCTCTCTCAAATAACTTTTGAGGGACTTGTTCGATTAGAAAGATATCGACGTGAACATCTTATTCCCATATTTTGTTTTTTGATTTGAAAATTGTTTCGTTCAATTTTTGGCAGTTCGTAATTTAGAATCTTAAAAATAACTCTTATGGGGAAGTATGAAGCATATTATTTGTGAACTCTGGACATCAGATCCAAGTTCCTTTGAACAAATGTTATTGAAAATAGCTCTAAACGAAAAATATTTTTGATTTGGACAATTTCGTTTTTAAATTTTGAGCAGCCTAAAAACTTTAACATTCTTACGGGGAAATATGAATCCTATTTGACTCCTGATATAACAGACTGATTTGCTTGGAACAAACTTTATTGGAAAAAACTTACGCCTTAGAGCAGCGGTTCCCAATCTTCTTGGACCATCGAACCCTTATCGGGTTACTTTTACTTTGAGGAACCCCCATTAGTGTTCATACAGAAAACCAAATTAACGATCTAGGCAAGGCTTATTTAAAGGATCCCCCATCAGAAGTAAATTTAAAACTACCTATTTTGAATTAAAGCTTTTAGTATTGTAAAATTCAAATTTGGAAAGATCCCTTCATGTTCATCTTGCTCCCCCCTTGCCCCTCCTCTCCCCGAAAAAAAATCCAATGAATGCCCCTTTATTTAGAAGTCGACTAAAAAGTTGAAAAATGGTGACTATTGGTTATCCTTCTGTCTTTGAAACTTATTTCTAAGTTATCAGGCTGTCAAAGAAAGACATTTTTTGCATTTGAAAAAAACAATAAATTGTAACATTTTCGTAAATTATTACACCTGTTACAATTTTTAGAATAGGTTCCATTAACTTGAAAAATGAAATAGCTCCACTCTATTGTTAATAATGACTAAAGACATTAATTTTTATCTCAGATAATTGAATACATAAACCTGGACTAGCATCCAATCTAGATCTGAATTTATGTTTAAGTATGCACCGGCCATAAAATCTTGATTTTTTTTGCATTGATATGTTGCTTCAAAGGGGAGAAGAATTAATATAGCTTGCTTACTTAAATACGGGTTTTCATTTTATTTTTTAAACTTTAAACAAAAACTCAATGCGTGAAATATTGCAATATAATGAAAAGATTGTTTCAAATAACATGAACTCTAAAATTCTATTAAAAATCTAATTAGTGTTTTATACTATTCACTATTCAGCATGGAGATTTTTTTTTTTTTTTTGTATTTATGATTGTTTTTTTTTTTTTTGTTGGAAAAAACGTTATGGCAAAAAAATAAGTCTTTTTCTCATTCAATTTGAAAGACTCTGCTTGATTTTTCTTTGTTGGGAAAATTATTAATGAATATGAAACGCATTGTTAAAAAAGAGTTTGCTGCCATTCAGCAGAAAAACTAAAAGCAATTATAATAAGAGCTTGATTGAAGACTTCTCTGAAAAAAAAAAATTGAATCCAATCAGTTGGTTTGCGCTCTAGTGACCTTTTAAAATCGACTTCAAAACGGAATTTATCATACAAATGATTAGCTTTCAGTACCATTCACTCAAAGAAAATTCGCCCTTTCATATGCATTTTTTTAAAAATAGAGTATTTATATATAAAATGTATTTACACTAAAAAGAATAAAATAAAGTATTTTTTAGAAAAAATAGAACCGACTTCAAATTATAAATTGCACTAAAAAGTGAAAAATAAATTAATTCTTTAAACAACATCATACGACTTTTAAACATAATTTTTGAAGTCGGTGAAAATTATGATTTCGATTCATGATTACTTTTGTAACCATGAATCAATTACAAATATAAATGGCCTAGAGTTTGAAATAGTTTTAATGTAAAGTAACGCATGGTGTAATGATAATTAGATTGTCGTAATTTTGCACCGACTTCAAAAAAGTCATATCGATGTTGTTTAAAGAATTAAATTATTTTTCACTTTTCAGAGCAATTTATAATTTGTAGTCGGTTAAGATTTTTTTAATATAAAATCTATTACTACAATGCATTTGCGGATATTTGAATATTTTCCTTCCCCAATAACCACTAGTTAATCATGGTGTTAATATTTGTATCCTTAAATATTTTAGACAAACGTACTTCTTTTTTTTTTTTTCCGTCGGATTTTTCTTCCTTATGTTTCAAACTGAAACCCTGTTCTGATCTCTGAGTAAATGAACTGAATGTTTAATGTAGTGCTAATTCACGTAGCCAGGGAATATAAAAGCTTTTTAAAAGCATTATTCAGGTGTATATATTTAAAAATTCATTTTTAAATAGAACCTTTTTACTTTTGAATATGTGCTATTTATTTATTTATTATTTTTTATAGAAATTTGTCTTGTGGTGCTTTGAAGATTTTCGAGCCAATGGATCCTAAAACAGAACAAGATCGAGCAAAAACTCTTTCCGAAGCTTTAAAGGATATGGATTCATTTACAAATCTTGACCTTTCCTGTAATCATATTGGAGATGTCGGTTTGAAAGAGCTCGCTGAAGCCTTACAAATGAATAAATCCGTTGCTACCCTTGACCTTGAATATAATAGCATTGAGAATGTAACTTTTCTGTCTGAAACTATAAAATTAAATAGCTCAATTACATCCCTTGATCTTTCCAACAACAAAATTGGAGATCGTGGAGTAAAAGAACTTTCTGAAGCTTTGAAAGTTAATCAATCCATCACTGTTCTTAACCTTACTCGAAACTTTATAGGGGTTGCTGGTGCAGAAGATTTAAGCGCTGCTTTAAAAGTTAACAAAACAATTACTGATCTGTATCTCTCTGAAAATCTAATAGCTGACAATGGGATAAAATTCCTTGCGGAATCTTTGGCAACAAGTACAAAACTTAGCGTTCTTAAACTTTCTGAAAACTTTATAGGAGATGACGGATTGAAAGAACTGGCCCTGGCATTAAATTTAAATGAATCTATAAGCTCCCTTTATATCGAAAGTAATGTTTTTGGAGAAAAGGGAGTTACAGAACTCGGTAAAGTCTTAAAAACAAACGAGACATTGTCGGTTATTTACCTTAATCATAACCAAATAGGAGATATAGGAATGAAAACTATTGCAGAAGCCTTAAAAGATAATGTTACCCTTTCCTGTCTAGGACTTAGGGATGGTAAAATAAATGACTTTGGCATGAGATACCTTGCCAAAGCATTAACAGTTAACGATTCTATTCGGTGTTTGGATATTTCGTACAATTCCATTAAAAGAGCTGGTGAGAAAGATCTTTCTGAAGCTTTAAAATGTCACCCTTCTATAACCGCGCTTTCTATAAATAATAATTATATAGGAGTTTCTGGTTTGGAATATTTTAGCGAAGTCGTAAAGTTAAATAAGTCTTTAAAACTACTTGACCTCTCGAAGAATAAAATTAATAATAAAGGAGCAGAAGTTTTGGCTGAAGCTTTAGCAAAAAATACATCGATTGAAAGTCTTAATCTTTCTGGCAACAACATAGGAGATAGTGGAGCAAAAGATCTTGCAGAAGCTTTAGAAGTAAATTCAACAATTGTTTCGCTTTGTCTGAAAGGAAATTTAATAAGTGATGCTGGATTTTTCACACTATATGAAGCCTTATCTATCAACACATCAATAGCTGTTCTTGATATCTCTCGTAACCAAGTGCCCGAAGCAGCTGAAAACCTTCTAACTGATATTTTACTATTAAAAAAAAAGGCACGAGCTCAAAATGAACATGAAACGCAGAACAACACCGGAAGTATCTCACACAGGGAAAGCGAAATTAACTTCGTCAATGTAGAAAAAATCACATGTTGTCACACAGACGTGAAAAATAAACCAAGAAGATGAGAAGTAAAGCAGTACAGACCTAACCTACCTTTCGTGCAACTGTTTGAGCTTCCAGATGGATCTCCTCAGCTGAGTGATAAACAACACAATACAATGAGACAGATCCTTAGTTCTATCCGAGCAGGTAACCATCAGCTTCAGGAAAAGCACAATAAAGGATTGCTGCTGCTTGGGAATACCGGAGCTGGGAAAAGTACCATAGCTCACTTACTTTGTGGCAGAAAGTTGGTAAGTTTTTTCGAAGAAGAAACCAATGACTTGATAATCAAAGCATTGCAACTACTTGAGGGAATTGTAATTAGTCATAAACTGGTTTCGGAGACAAAGATCCCAACAAAATGTTCTGCTGATGATTTGATTATTTGGGATTGTCCTGGTTTTAATGATTCCGATCCCGTGCAAGAAATCGCAAACAGTTTCTACATTAGGAGACTTTTTGAAGTTACAGACCAGCTGAAATTTGTTTTGGTAATAACTGAATCGGATTTGAAAAACAGAAGAGGAAATGACTTTCTCGAAACAGTTTCTCTCTTTGTGAAATATTTTAAGAATTTTGTAGAAATTGGAGATAGCGTCTTTTTAATAGTTACCCAGGTTTCGGAAGGAAAGAACGTACAACACATAAAAAAATCTATACAGAACATTTTAAGAGATAACCAAAGAACAACGACCGAACATGTTTATTTATTCAAGAAGCTAAAAGACTCTTCCATCTATTTATTGTATAGGCCTACTGGAGAAGGTGAGGTATCTGCACCCGACATACTCAGAGCAATTGAATGTTCCTGCAAGTACACTGCCGTAAACTGCAACATGGTGAATATTAATATATCAAAGACAGCAAAAGAGTGTTCTTTTCTTCTATTTAATGCTGCTTGCAACCATTTTAATAAATTATTGGAAGTTATTTTCAAGAGTATTGCTCACGCAACTCGTTGCCTAACGATAAATCCGTTAAGTGCATTTTCTGAAAATTACTTACTTTTTAAAAATTTTGTACCACCTTCGAACAAATATGACGCTTTAGAAACCCATAGTACTAGTGCTTATTTTCCCGAACTTGAATTGCTCTTAAAGTTGCAAGAAACACTTAGATGTGAAGAAATAACTAACATGCGGCAGACGTAATAATGATATTGCGGCAAGTTTTAGACACTTTCATTGAGTTCGTTGAAGCTGATAATATTCCTCCCAAACACGAAATAAAAACATACGATTATTGCTTGCAGCAGCAATATGAATTCTTGAAATTCTTCTCTGGTGTATGTGATGTAAAACTCCCAGATCATCGCGCTATAACAAATTTATTGAATATTTGTCGAAGAAATGTAGACGAAAATCTAGAAATGCAAACTGCTTCCTTAGTCATTGAGGAAAACAAACCTGACAAAAGGTATTACCTGCAGGTTTTAAAATACTTAGAAAATTGTAAGGATTCTTCAGATTGCATGAAACTCAACATGCAATCTGAACTCTACAACTGTTTGGACAACCTGGCTGTGGAATATGATGTAACTGAAGCAAAAGATTTTTATGTAGAGAGCTTACGAGCTAATATTTATCAACCAAAAATTTATCAAAAACTAGGTGAATTGTTTCACGGACACTTTATATACGAAATGACAATCGATTGTTTCAAAGTCATAAATAATACATTTATGATAAAATTGTGTTTCAAAGAATGGTTAAATAAGAAAGACTACAGCCCGGAAATAATGATGAAGCAAGCGGAATATTTTGAATTTATAGGCTTGTATGAAAAGGCTAAGAAATATTACTTCAACGCTTTTGGTTTGAGTCTAGAAGATTCTTTGAAGCAGATTGCACGGAAGAGAATAGCAGATATTGTCGCCAATAAAAACGCCACTCCTCCTGATTTTAATACTGCATCAGATGAATTGGAATTTTATAACTACAACATAGTTGATAAAACTTTTATTCAAAAATTGCTTTGCCAGTGGTAACCACTTCTTTAATACAAACTCATAATCAACCATATTTTGCAATATTTAAATGTACTTTCGATAATAGGACTTTGAAAATTAAAATCTCCCCCTCCCCCCCTTTGCACTATAATAGCTAACTTGAAACAAATACCATCATCAAGTTCAATTTTCATTAAGTGAAACTTCAACCTTTTTCCGTCTTATGTACTTTCTAAGAAAAATTGCGCCTAAATTGCTGCTGCGAAAAGCGTGGTCTAAATATCTACTGAAGAACATTCAACTTTTGGCTGCATCAACTAAAAAATGAAATACTAGTATCAATTAAAGGTGGTTATTTTTGCTAATGATGTCAATAAGTTAGTATTCATAGTGTGTCTTTGTACATTATTATGGAACTCCCCAAGAAGTAATAAACACTCAAGGTCAGGCTTAAACCTACCACAGGTATATATATATATATATATATATATATATATATATATATACCACAGGAAGTTAGAACTATTCTTTCAATAGAATACGTTATAGCTGTTTGGCTGCCCAGTTATAATCCCAAACATTTCATACACCTTTTATTTTACATGGCTTTAAATTGACAATCAATCCTATTTACTCCGTGTGCTATTATTTTCTTTCACATTCACATTCGGAATTTTTTGCTTCATTATATTTTTTGTTTAATGTTAATTTTCTGTTTCTTAAGCTATAAAAATGTTTGATGTTAATTTTCCTTTTCTGTTTAGGTTTAATATTAATTCAAAAATAAATTTTTAAATGTTGACATTCTCTGATGATTGTTTTTATTGAAACGTATATGGTTTGTTCTCTGACAGTCAATCTTCTTTACTGTAGCATAATTTTAACTTATAGTTGATTCTATTATTACTATAGTGATTATTTTGTATTTTTGTTTAATATTCATTTTGTGTTTTTTAAGTTCTAAAAATAATTCTGCCAATTTTCTTTTTAGCTATGGTGTAATATTAATACATTATTTTAAATGTTTACATTCTCTGAATATTGCTTTTACTTAATGTGATATGTGGTTGATTGACAGTCAACCTATATGGCCTAATTTTTTAAAAATTCATATTTGGATATTTTTATTTTGTTATATTTTTGTTAATTTTGTTTTTAAAGCTCTAAAAATCTTTGTGCCGGTTCTTTTTTTTTAAGTTTGTGTTTAATATATACAAAATTAAACTTTTAAATGTTTACATTTGCCTTCTTTGCTCCATGTGGCATATTTTTCTTTTCAGCACATGATTGAATTTTGTTCTTTACTATATTTTTGTTTAGTGTTCATTTTTTGCTTGCTTAGTTCAAAAACATTTTGTGTTTTTTTTTAAAGTTTGAAATTGATACTGTAGTAATATTTGTAAATGTTTAAATGCACGAATGGTTGCTATTTGCTTCTCCATTTAATACAGGGAGAATAAAAGAGTGTTATTCACTAAATCTGCATTGTTTCCAATTCTTAGTGAATTATCTGCAAGGTTTTAGACATCGCTCAATAACGTAAGAACAGCCTGTTCGAAAATAATCTATAAAGATATTATTTAGTAGTTAGTTAAAAAACTTGTTACGAATGTTTTTTTTTCCTTTGCCATGTACTTTTCCTTAGTTGAAATTATTTCTCTATTGTTTATTTTTAAAGGTTTTTAAAATTTTTTATTTAAGAGTTTGTGCTTAGAACAGTGCATTTTACTTTCGTATTAAACTTAACGTAAATTGTAAGTTTCATGTGTTTTTGTGGGTTACATGATTTTGGGTGACTATATAGTCTATATGCTGAGCTATAGCGCTTCTTAAACTGCAAATTGCCCCCCCAAAAAAAATCCGGTGGGAGGTTTTTTGTTATAGAAATGAGCAATCATAAAATGAAGTTTTGATACGTAACTGATTTAAACGCTTCATGTGCTAAAAATGTTATGTTGTCTATATATTTTTTAGACCAGTGTTTCCCAACCTTTTCTCCCTTGCGAACCCCTTCCAAGATCCGAAAGAAAATGGCGAACCCCCTTCTGTAAGGGATGACAAAACTATAAAATTTGATAGCACATTTTTTGCACAATACTTCATAACAAGAAATTATAACATGATTATTGTAAAACATCAAAGTTTAAATAGAACTGAAATACAGCGACAAATATTTTTCTTATTATTATTTCATTATTTGTTCTTTTTGAATAATTATCAGGGCAGTAAACATATGTATTCCTTAAAAGTTTAAAAAACTATTTTCCCGATAGGTTCCACTTTCCGGTTAAAATATCTAAAATTCGGTAAAGTTTTTGGACATTTAAAGAAAAAAAATTTCTAATTGCGATAATGCAGAAAGGTTGGAATAAAGTGTGATTAATGCGAGTCCAAATTTAAAATTAATGAATAAATACCTTCTGGTTCCATTTTAGGGTCTTTATAATGATAAATTTGCCAAAAATAATGCAAAATTTTACATTTTATGTAGTGCGAATTTTCATATTTCCTGCTCGTTCTCTGCTCCAGCGAGAAAAAAGTGGGAAATGGTAGAAGAAACATACGTTCTAAAACTTAAAATATGTCAATAAATAACTTTCGGTACCAATTTGCGATCCAAATTTTAAAAATTCAAGCAAAAGTAGATATAAGTGTATTTCAAATTTTATATCTATGCTTCCTATACCAGTCCACTCCTTTTCTGCATTATCTGGAAAACACAATTTATTTTTTAAAAAATCATTTTTGTATTCCTTTTTAATTACGTAGATATTTTAAATTTATTATTTCGTGTTTTCTTTTACATTAGCGATAAAAAAATTCCGTCATTGCAATATTATTTTCGAGAACCCAAACCCGGGTTTGGGGAAAAGCTGTTTACACACATAAAAAAATTTAAAAACAAACACATAAAAACAACAACAACATAAAAAAATTTAAAAAGTATCGAACAACAAATAAACACATAAAAAAATTTAAAAAGTATCGAAAATGAATTATTTTTAACTTTATAGTGTTACTGAACACCAGGAGCATAGCAATTTAAAAATCATGGGGAAAGGGGGGCCTCAAAAAATTTCATTTCCAAATGCTCAAAAGTATTTCCAAGAAAAACCAATTAACAATTAAAAAGAAATTAGCATTCACTTATTATTATTATTAATTACAAAAAATCACTAATAAATGAATATTATCTCATTTGGCAATAAAATAAAAATTTCCTGATTTCTAATGGGGGGTGGAGGATTAACAGTGGTGTACTCGAGGGGGCGGCGTGCCCCTACCTGTTTATTTGAATACAAGCGTCCCTCCACTTTTGATTTTAATTACTTATCTCCGCATGTATAAGCGTCCCCTCAACTTTTTTTTTCAGGACTACACCACTGGGGCTTAAGCCCCCTGGGCACTCCTTTCTTACGCTCCTGCTGAGCACCAAAAATAGGGCAACTAAATACCAAAATCGTCGATGCACTAATGTAGTCTTTTTATATGAACAAGAGCGTAACCAGAGGGGAAGGGTTAGAAGATTATCTTTCCCGAGAACCCTTGGTTTTATTCCTTATTGCCAATATTAGTATGGCAATATATTTGTATGCTAGGACTGTTAAATGAACCCCTACCCCAAGGAGAAAATTCTGTTGGAGCCAATTACACCACTGTGCTAAAAATGGAATTTATACCTTTTTTTTACCTAGATTTTATACCTAGAATTTAAATACTTTTACAATGCGGGAATGCACAAACCTTTCAAAAAAATTGCTATTCCCTCCATATATAAGGCATTGAGAGGAGTCTGTCTACCTTAAACTTGAAAATTTGAATTTCAGGCCTTGAGTTAAATGAATATAAAAACTTATAGAGAAAAATCAGAAAAAAATATTTAAATATTATGTTGGGCTTTATTTTGAACCCAATAGATGGCGACACTGAAATATTCGGAGGGGCAAAAACACGGTTAGGCTAGTGTTTCCGAAACTTGCAATAAATAGCTTGTATACCTCTTCTGTAATACATTCAGGCCCGTCATGTCAAAATTCAAAATTTTCCCAGGGGCGTTAAGGATATATTTTCAACGCATATTATGGGTAAAAAGCAACAAAATACATAAAAACATTCATTAATTCAATGTATTTCTAAAAGTCGGGAAGGGGGGGGGAGTAATTGACCCCCCTGATCATCCGTTCGATGAGGGGCTGAATATAATATATATAATTGATAAGGGGAATGTGATTTTCAGATCTTTCTTTTGTTTGGTTGGGAAATATAGCGCTTTGACCAACAAGGACGTACCTAGGTCATTTTTTGACAGGGGCAAAACCAGACTTTAGGCTTCCCCCGCACCCCATACAAACACAAAAAAAAAAAAAAAAAAAGCGGACGCATACTTCTATACGCACACAGTATGTAAATGTATTCTTAACTTTTAATAAGGTTAGTTGGAAAGAGGGGATCAATACACCGTTAACCCCGTACACACACGTTAAAAAAAAAAAAACCATTTTACCCCGCTATTTCATAACAAACAACCTAATAAATCACTCAGTAAAGTCAAATAATACATAAATAAATAAAAAATAAAATTAATGAATATTAAATTAAGAAATCGAGATGATGTGTAAATTAAATACCCAAATGATGGGTAAACTAAACAAATGAGATTTGTTTAATTTACACATCATTGGGGTATTGTAATTAATTTGAACGATACAAAATTTTCTCATAAATTTAACATAAAACAAAATAGTTAACAGCAATTTCTATACTTCAAAAACAATCAAATAAAACATGGTTAATTTAAACATCATTGAAAAGCATTTTATAAAACCTTAGTACACACGGGGGAGGGGACTCCCCCTCGTTTTTTTTTTTTTTTTGGCTGTTTTTGATTACAGCGTAAACAATTGCAGTATTTATGGGCACCGTCTGGAAAGGAAGTTTGCTTCCTCTGTCTGAAAATTTCGAGCGCATGAATTATAGTTTTAACGAAAAAAAAAAACTATCTTTTAAAAAATTCGCAAAACTTTGAAATATATTAGAAGCTCAAAGCAAACAATGCCTTTAAGTAACAATAGTTGGTTCTTTGTAATGGCGCGATGACTTTCCCCACTCCCCTCTTCGAATCATCAGTTGCTACGCTATGAGCAAATTCAAATATAAACTTTAAATTGTTTTAGTATAATAAATAAAATACCCGAACACAAAATTTAATAAAAATAAAATAATCAAATACTACGATAGTAGTAGAAAATATAACAATATATAAATATAGTTCCGGGTAACAAAACTATGAAATTTGCTAGTACATTTATGTTCATGTTGCCCAATAGTTTATAACAAGAAACGGGGGGAAAAAAACTGCAAAGCATCAAAGTTTAAATAAAACTAAAATTACTTTTAAATTATTTGTTCGCTTTGAATTATTAATAGGACAGAAAACATATGTAATCACAAAAAATATCTTTAAAAATTATTTTCCCGATAAAGCGAAAAAAATGTGGAATGGCATGGGAAATATACTTACAAAATTTTGAATTGATCAATGAATATCGTTCGGTTTCCCCTTAAGGTTAAAATATACAAAATTCGCTACAAAAATTAGAATAAAGTGACAAAAATTACATAAATGTGAGTAGAAAATTTAAAATTAATGAATAAATATCTTGCGGTACCACTTTGTGGTTTGGGTTAGGGATGTAACGAATAGTGATTTGGCCGAATACCGAATATTCGGCCATTTCTTCCAGGCCGAAGTCGAATATTCGGTCCTGTCTTCAAGGCCGAAGCCGAATATTCGTCTAGACCGAATACCGAATATTCGGCGGCCGAATATTAAAATTTCTAGAAAACCGTTCTAATAGAAAGTATTTGTCAAATTCAAAATTATTCACAAAGTCAAACACCAATTACACACAATCTATGATGTATGATTTAATTCTGTTTGTTAAGAATTTAGAACTATTTAAAATTAGTCTATTTTCACTATTGTTTTGAATGTAATAAAATTAAGAATTTCACCCACAAGCAAAATAGAAATGACAGGTTTTACGGTAGTAAGCATTAGTATTATTTTACTAATTATTTAATTGCAATGAAAGAAAAACTACTGTTTAGTGATCTTTTACCTTGCTCAAAACTGTTTTATGAAGACATTTTAAAAGTTATAAAAGTTAATATTTTTATTTTATGGGGTTTTTTACATACCTATTTTTAAAAGATCTATTAAAACTTAATGCACTTAATTGGAATATGTTTTTATTTTCAAAAACCCCAATAACTTATGCTATCTAAATATTTAGGATATAATCTGGGCTTTTTACATTTCTCTCTAACCCAATATTCACAATAAATCAGTGTACCCAAACGAAGTCTGACTTCGACTTTGTTAATAATAACAAAATGAATTTATCATATTCTCTATTATAATTAACTACTGGCAGCTTTTGGGAGCAAATGCTAAATATAAAATACAATATTACAACTTTAAAACGTGTTTTTGCTCAGTCAAGCCTAAAACAAGATTAAAAAGAAGTAGTTTATTCTAAATTATTTTTATTTCTTAAAACTATAGTGGACTAATGTATTCTTTTGCAATAATTATAATACAATTTTAAATGTTTAATAATTTCTTTATTTTTTTACTTTTTTACTGCAGCAGAACTATTCGGCCGAATAGTCCATCAATATTCGTGCAGGCCGAATTTGACCTTACCCAGTATTCGGCCAGGCCGAATACTGGGTGATGAAAAGACTATTCGGCCAGGCCGAATATTCGGCCAAAGGGCCGAATAGTGGCCGAATATTCATTACATCCCTAGTTTGTATATGAGAAATTAGGCAAAAATAATCCAGCATTTTACATTTTAGTAAATTTTTTTATTTACAACTCTTTTTGCGCTAGCGAGGAAAAAGGGGAAAATGGAAAGATGAAATATGCGTTCAAAATTTAAAATAAATTGACGAATTTATTTCAATATCACGAGTCCCTGTATTGAAGAAACGGAGTTCTATTCCTTACAGCGATTAATTTCAAAACTTGGTAACCCTGATTTAGATTTCCGATATGAATGAGGGATAGACGGAATTGCACTTATCGCCAATGTTTCGAAACAAGCTTTATGAAATATCTGACAGAAAAAAGATGATTCAATCAGAGGTGACACCATGCTTCTGTGCAAATTTGTGATTAGGTTCAATAAGAAAAATATGATGTGCAATATTTTAATTAAAGGTGATTTCATTTATTCAGTTAAAATTCAAACATTAGTTCCCTGTTATAAATGTTAGGGGGAAAGAGAAATGATTGAAAACAAACAACGATTCTTGAAATGAATGAACCTTAACATTAAAATTACAGCTCGCCCCATTTATTGACAGATTGTTTTCCTTTGATGAAACTTTCTTTCATAAGAAACAGGGATCTGGCAGCCGGTTTTTTGAGTTCCTGCGCTCTGACTTCTAAGTACTTGCTCCAGCTCCGCTCCGTGCCCCATACTCTTTTAATAAATTACCTCTATTTTTAGTAAATTAATTTTTTATATGGTAAAAAGAATATCAAAGCAAAAAAGAAGGCGGAGCAGTGGAGCACAACAAATTTCCGTTGAAGAATAATACGAGTAACTACTACATAAAAATTTATATCAAATCAAATCATCGTCTGCCGTAGTGAAAATACAAGAAACAAAAAAAAAAAAAAAAAAAAAGAGTTTTAAACTAATTATTTACAATAAAATAGTCTGCTGGAAATTTAGAAAAATCGTTTGCTGCTTACAGTGCAATTTAAAATTAAAAGAAATAGTACTTAAAATAAAACACAACTATTACTTAAAACTTGCAAATATGTATAAAATACAAGCAAAATAATATCAACGAACATGTTTAGATTATAGTGGGACGAATTTTTGCTAAATCTGTGAAACGAAAGTTAAAATATAAATATAATTATGTAACATTTGAGCATTTCGTTGATCTACTTCAGCTGACCCGAAACGTGACCCACTGTTCCAGACAAAACCATTAGGAATTCTATTAGTTACGGCCTGGAGTTCGGACAATCGATTTTTCCCATTTTGAGAGCTACTAATAATGAGATGGGGGAAACTGCCTGACCTGGAAGCGGATGTTTTTACCCTGACCGAATCGTTACTTAAAGTGCGTTGCTCCTTTCAAGGAAAAGAAAGCTATTCCCACGATGATGCAGTAACGGTGATTTTGTTGCTCATTTATTTTCAAGAAAATACAATAGAATCCCAAAAACTCCTCCCAGTTAATTTTCATTATAGAAAGCTTTATGACTTCATAAAGCATTTTTCTGAAATCTGCCTTATCGGGTAACTTACTGTGCACTGTGCATTAATAAATAAATAACCAAAACAAGAGATAAATAATATAGTAACTTGAACAGCGCCGGAGCAAGTATTTAGAAGTCGAATCGGAGCAACTCAAAAAAAAAAAAGACCAGGGGAGGATGAGGTAAAATGGGTCACTTTACCCAAAGTAATAGAACTTGAAATTGAAATTTTTAAACCAATATGTTTAATGTTATTTTTCAATGTGTTGGCAACATTTTTCATTCCAAAAAAAGTTAGGCTCTTAAACATGACAACATAATTTTTTTTTATAAATTTTGGATGATAGTGTGCTAAACACATGGTTTACCAACTTCTGAAAAGCTCTATATTTTATCAAATAGCAGCCCAAATTTAAAGGATTTCCTCACTAAGAAACTTTGGAGAACAATTCCAGCTTAGTCTGTAAGAAAAATATTAAATATTGTCATTTTTATAGCAGTTTTTTTTTTATGGGGTAAAATGGGTCATGGTTAGGTATAAGTAGTTCTATTCTATTCTTTTTTTTTTTAAATTTACTCTGTTGTACCTCACTGCAGAAAGTTCCTACATTCAAACAATGTATTTTGTTTGTTTTAATGAAATTATATTAAATTTTTTTTAATGTTTTCCCTAAAAAAGATCATGTTGATGTGGTAGAGAAAAGTGATGTTGTTGAAGTGTTATGTGAACCAATATGTAACATTCGAGAACAATATTATTTTAACATTTCAATGTAGTCATAATTCAAAATATTGCTAAATATGTTACACTTACACTTCTTTTTTCATTTTCAAAGTTATAAATAAGTGTTTTTAGCATTATGTTGCCTTATGACACATTTTACCCCACGGTGAGGTAAAATAGGTCACAACTTTATAAGCTCGGTTTAACTATTTCATAATTGGAAAATAAATATTAAAATTACATAAAATTGATGTAAAGGAATTCATCGTCAAGATGCAATTGAAAAGAAATGGGAAATGTTTCTGGATTTGTTGCTATGAAACTTTGAATATGAAAGAAGCTAAAAACTGACCCATTTTCCCCCATCTGACCCTACTCCAGATCCCTGAGATTGATGTATCTTAAAGCTCCCAACATTCCACATTTCATTTATTTTAAGGTAGGGAAGTTTTGCGGAGTGCTGTTTGAATTAATTTTACTTATGTAATTTTTATTTCCCTTTAAAGCGGTTGTTTAAGTTTCAATCTTCCTAAACTAATTGAGAAATGTTTCGAGTAAGAATGAAGTGTTCATTTTATAAATTATTCCTTACAACACTCCACACAAACAGGAAAAGTCGGACTTGCGTAATTTGTTTTGACAGAAACTACAGTTAGTATTACAAAAGAACTGGGTATTAACTAGATCACACTACCTTGGCGAACCCACAATGCCAGAAAGATTTCTCGCTGATGGCGGCATTTGAAGCGAAAAGGAATGACTTTCTTTTTCATTATTGTTCTCTTGATCCATAGTTGTGTTTGGTTTGAGGGGCTTTTACGCAAATAGGAAGTATGCTTGCGAGGCATTTTTACACTTATATGGCAACGCTCGCAGAGTATTAATTATTTGCTTTTTCATGCGTAACGTTGATTCAAAGCTGAAAACTAAAAAAAAAAAAAAAAAAAAAAAAAGAGAAAAAACTTTATGTTGTTTCTGACAATTTAAATGTTTTCGCAATCAAAGAATTCGAGTCAAGCTAGGTTTTTGTTTCTCGGATCGTTTAAAAGCAAATTTTCTTGTCTCCCCCTTGTTTTTTCCGTTTCTTTTGTGCAAATTAAATTGTTACAAATTATTCTTTATGTCAAGCTTTTAGGGATCATTCATAAAAGATGTCACTCTTCGAGGGGGAGGGGGGTTGTGAAGTTGTGACAAGGGGGTAACAAGAAGTGTGACATCATGCATTATGCAACATAGCGTGACATGTGAAGCACTGAAGTGCGGCATATTGTGACAAAGGGGGAGGGGGGTCAAATATATGGGCGAAAAGCGTGACATCATTTATGAACGGCCTCTAAGAAGAAAATCATTTAACTGAAAATTTTAGAAGGCCATCGTTTAAATGAAAATGTAAGCCATAAAAGAATTCTATGGTTGCCATGGTAGGTAGCAGTTGTTCGTTGTCAAGGGGTGCAGAGAATTTAGCGTAGACTTAATGAGGAATTATAACGAAGTTATATTTTAGGCGTGTGTGTTTGTTGTATGATTCGATGTTGATTTAGCCTATTTCAGATTTGATTATTTAGCTCAAAAATAAAAGAAAAGGAACTGTACTGGTGTAGTATTTTTCGTAAAATGTAAGCATTCAAGCATATTTAGTTCTCTCCCTGTCACCTACTTGGATGAAATGGAAGTCAACCCGACCCTTGCGCATTTCAAAATCAATTTTTGCTAGCAAACAGTAAAAGTTTAGGTTTGGCGATTTTGACGGACTCGCATTAAATGCAAAAAATACGGAAAGAAAATAATTAGATTATGTTATTCTTATGCAGTTTAATATAAAATAATTAAAAATATTTTTCAGCAATTTCGTTTGAATATTTTCGTTAAGCTCTGAAAGATCTACAATACACAGAAGCAGACTTTTTTTTTTATCAACGTTCTTTTGTTCATATTTTTAATACCATCCAGCTATGATAAAGTGAAATTTCATCTGAGATAAATGTCATTGTCAGAAACAACATTATATCGCTTATCTTGTTTTTAACCGATAAAACGAAATTTTGATATTTTTTTACTAAGAGGATGAGAACTGATAATACGATGCGATAATTTTAAGCCTTAAAGCGGACATTCTGTGAACTTCGAGAACATGACTTGACCTGCGAAATCTTATCTAATTAAATTTAATCTCTTAAACATTTAAAAGACGGAAGGCAAAACATTAAAAACGAGGAAAAATTATAATCGAGTAAAAGCAAGAAATCCGTTTTCCAAACACTCATTAAAAATATACATTTAATTATATTGTTACTTTTATCAATCTAAAAGTCCTTGTTGTTTAATTCCCCCCCCCCCCCCTCCCACACACATTATGCTTTAAGTACCGACCTCGCATTTCCTATTTAAGCAAAATTTTATGTTTACGTAGCACTTGTTAGCGACATTATCCAAGCTTTCTCAGCAATAATTTTCCAGATATTTAGCTATGTCCACAAATATCATATGAAAATATCTGTATTATGTTCAAAACTTCCACACAGTAAAATGTCGGTGAGTGCATTTCTCCTTTGATAGTTCTTTTATAGATACTCCTTTTGTTCACGACTTTCATATTACTCTTTGGGTTTGTTGACAATGATAGTGACCTAGCTACGGTTGATCCGTACAAGTGCAAAAGTTCATTTCCGCCTCAAAACCAGTTACATTGCACAACCTAGCAACTGGTCAAATTCCATGATCGGCGTTTGGCGCCTGAAAACTGAATCTTTGAATGTTTTTGCGTTCTTTAACATTGTGATACAATTTTAACCTTGATGTTCTTTGAAAATTAAACTATAATGCTTTTATGTTTTAAAATGTTTGTTCGTGGCTTTCATATGAACAGTTCGTTTTAGAGCAAAAAGAATAAATAAATAGACAAAAATAAAAATTGCAGCTTTACATAAAAATCTCCAATTATTTAAAAAACATAAATCTCCGAAAAAATGGCTTCTTAACACAGTTAACACAGTCGCAGCCAGAAGGGTAGGAAGGGGGGGGGGGGAATACTTTTTAAAACCTTTGATTTCAGGATGAAACTTTGACATCTTCATATAACAAAGATTTTTTACTCTCCCAAAAAACAATTAGTTCTTATATTAAAGTTTTTTGTTTTTGTCTAATGCATAAGAAAGTTATTTAATGTATACCAGACCAATATAATCAAAACTGACTTGAAAAATCATTATATATTTTGTGGAAAAGAAACATTATAAAGAAGAATCTTAGTTTAGATAAACTAATCTGGAAGGTTTTGTGTATCGTGAACAAAAAATAGAACCGTTCTTCATATTCATTCAAAAAACGAAATAACAAAATTCAAATGCATTCAAAATCCGAAATGGTTAGATCCGAATGTATTCAAAATTCAAGCATTTTTCAAGTTTAATAGTCATTAAAATCGATTTTAAAAGAAGAGGTTAATTAAGTGTTATGCTTAACATACGATTTTAATATGCCATTGTGAATGACAATAATTACATTTTTATCCCTGTTTATGCTTTATGCACCAACTTGACCAGAGAAAAAAGGTAATTAAAAATTAATAAGTAAAATAGTTTTGCAATATTTGTTATTATTATTATTATGCGATTTTTTGTGTATTTCAGAGGATGGAGCGGAGCTTGGATCAATGAAGCAACGTGTTTTCGCTTGGAATAGAAGCGAACCCGGAGCTTGGAAGTTTTTCGTACTCTACTGCTCCAATATTTTTTTTAATCAGAATTTTCTTAAAATGTTCAAAATAAGTTTTCCCGCCTTGAAATTGTTTTTGAGGGAACAACGAATAACAATGAAAGATGATTTTTGATCTCCAATTTCATTGAAAATAAGCAAAGGGACCGTTCATATTTGACGTCGCACTTTTTTTCAATATGTTTGACCTCCTCCCCTCTTTGTCACAAAATGTCACACTTCAACATACCCCCCTTTGTCACATGTCACGCTATATTAAATTTATGTAACATAAGCATCTGATGCATTTGCAGTGTTTCAGTTCAGAAACAAAGCTCTACGTTATAGATCACATCATTTCTAATCTTATTTTTGAAATTTTAATGACATTTGTGAGCATAAAAATAGTAATGTTATGTGTGCATGAATGAGATTAAGGTATACAACAAAAGAAAAAAAAAATTAATTGTTCGAATTCTGAAAAAATGACCTGCGCTATTTTATCTTGAAAGAGTAAATGCCTTTGAATGAAGACTTTCTTTTAAAGTTTTACATAGAGAGTAAATTTAAACCTTAATCTGCATCGGTGTTTTCGATACAAATACAAATCAATGAAACTTTAAAATCAAATATGAAAACAAAGAAGAACCTTAAAAATAAATTTAATTTGCCGGTTTTAAATGCTTTTATACAAACTAAAATGTGTGATGATGTCACGGTTCTAGCTACCCCCTCCCCTCCCCTTGTCACAAACTGCCACAACCCCGCCAACACCTCTCCCTCCTTCCCTCGAAGCGTCAGATCATGTACAGGTCTACCATAAAATAAAAGACAGTGTGCCAAGAAAAATCCATTCTTGCTCAAGGGATAAACTGCTGCTGTAGGGAATGTGCCGTATTCTGCTGTCGTTTTAGTTCGTTTAAGAATACTTGATTTCTTCCGAACGGATGCTATATGCTAGTTTAAAAATGTAGTTGCTTTCAACAAACAGAGAAGCAAGCATTCTGATTCGCGTGCTAATAAACGCACTTGCAACACGAACTTCCCCTAAAACTCGAATGGATTCATCCTTTTCTTCCATACGTAAAAGCGTTCAAATGTCAGAACTTCGTGTTCGAACTGTATGAATGACCCTAAAGACGAGGATGAGTACATAAAACATATTTCTTCTGATTAATAAAAATAACACCAGTAAAATGAATAAATTGGATGAATAAATAACATGATTCGTATCAAAACCACTCGGAGCACGCAGCGCGGTTAGAGCAAGTACTTAGACGCCAAAGCGGAGCAACTCAAAAAAGTTTTCCCTGGTATTTTTCGTGTGCAAAATATTTAAAGTAGTAAAGACTCGAATTCTTTTTTTAAGTTCTTCATTGAAAATGTTACAAAATAATCGGATAAGGATCATTTTAGCACACATTCTTTTCAAGAAGAAACGCCTTGAGAATTTCAAATAAAGTCTACGCCTTATGAAAAAATACGAAAGATTACCAAAAGTCTTTTATTCTTAACCCTCATACTTAATTAAGCGTTAAAGATTGTCGGATATAGGCATCATAGAAATTTTCGAAGGTTACTTCGTTGACTTTTAATATGTGAAAAAGTATATCAAACTGAATCATACAGTCGAAGGCTCAGTTTTAGTAAATGAGCATTTATAAAAAGCATTTTTATCCATGAATCTTTTTTAGTTCATGTTAAATTGTTAGAATATTTTGATGCAACTTATCGCAGAGTATTTGACTTGGAGAACTATTTTTCGGATATATTTTTATCAAAAAAAGACATTTATTTTTAAAAGCTTTTAAAAATTGCGTTATTTTTTTTCTCTTCAAAAGTTTGGTTTCTTTTTCACTCTTCGAATTCGGCATTTCTCGAGCATGTCAAAAAATGGCCACACGCATGTGTTGCCAAATGGTAGCTTGCATGGAAAAACAAATGGAACTCTTCCAGGCTTTTCAACGGACAAAAGTAATTCTGTGAACAGTAAAAAATTCAGAGACAATTACAAACAGCAAGACAAGGCATCTGAGCAACTCAGAGATTATTTGGAATCGCAAAAGGTAAATAACATTTTTCAAGCGTTTAGAACTAAATATTGTTCATGCTGAGTGCGTTCTTTTTTCTATGAGAGCTGTAAGAAAAAATAACAATAAAAACAACGTAAAAAGCACAAAAAAGCAATAAAAATTCCAGACTCTTGTTTCGGAGTTACATAGAACCCCTTTTTCAATAGAACAAGAAGTGAACTTATGGATGTGCAGACCTCGGACGAAAGCTTAAATTTTATTTCTATTTTGTGCCTTTTAAGTTGATTTTTTAATTTTTTTCCCGCACAAAAGGTAAACTGTTTACTTCATTATGAAAACTTTTTGCTGACTTTAAATTGATGTAGACTCACTGCAAAAATGACTAGATTTACTATATCAATGGAATAATATTTTTTTTGTACATTCTGACATAAAAATGGTTTTTCGATTCGTCTATTAACTAATATTTAAAACTATTTTTTCGGTTTGTCTTTATGGAAGCAAGTGTTCATCTTCGCTAATTTTCATTGAATATGAGACTTTTGAAATTATTAAAATGGCTTACATTTTACTCAAGATATACAAACTTTTTCGCTTACCTTGCATTTTACGAGATAGCAAAATATTTTAACCTAAAAGATGAAAATAAGTGCTAAAGCACAAAAAAAAAAAAATAAAATATAACACAGAATGGTATTTGCATGATTTATTTGAGTTGTATAAGTATATAGACTAAATTACAGCAAACCTTAAGGAGAGTTAGTACCTAAAAATGTCTAAAAAATCGGTTTTACTGTCTTAAAGAGTGAAATGCACCTTCAAAAATGCTTCCTGAAAGTTTTAGAACGTTTAAAATAATATTGGTTGATGCACGATCTTTTTAAATATCTTCCGACGTGAAGTAAATAGTGAATCAAAATTAGTAATTTTAATTGAATTTAAAAAAAAATTGGGGAAAAAAAAGCAGAACCGACTTCAAATCAGAGAAACTAAAAATTGCGCTAAAAGGGAAAAAAAATCATTCTTTAATCAACTATCAATACTACTTTGAAACATAATTTTTGAAGTAGGCGCAAAATTATGATAGATAAAATCTTTTGTAATCATGAATCAATTGCAAATATTTACGTCCCAAAGTTTCCAATATGAAGTAACACATGGTGTAATTGCATGTGATGTCATAATTTTACGACGACTTCAAAAATTCTGATTACAAGTAGAATGGATATTGTTTACAGAAGGAATTAATTTTTTACTTTTTAGAGCAATTTATAGTTTCTTTGCTTTGAAGTCGGTTTTATTTTTTTTCGTCTAATTTTTTGTTCATTCTTTTTCATATAAATACTCTCTCTTTTATTATTATTATTTTTTAAATATTAAAATAATGAAATAATTATTTTTTAAATATTAAATAATTCAGTGACTGGCACCAAATCTAATCATTTGTATGATAAATTCCGTGTTGAAGTTGATTTTTAAAAAAAGGCCACTAGATTTTAAAAACGGCCAAACAGGTTGAATAAATTCATTTTTTTAATGCAATTTTCAATTTGAAGTCGCTTCTGTTTTTTTAACCTAACATTTTTTTACTTTATTCTTTTTAGTGTAGATACATTTTTCACTGAAATAATCTATTTTAAAAAACATACAAAAAAGCACACCCATTTTGAATGACTGACACCAAAAATTAACTATTTGTATGATAAATTCCGTTTTGAAGTTTATTTTAAAAGTCTAATTAATTTAACTTATTAACTAAAAGAATTCAATTTTTGTTTCAAAGAAGCCTTCACTCAAACTCTTATTATAATTGCTTTTAATATTAACACAGAATGGTATTCGAAAAAGAGAAAAATACTTATTTTTCAACCGTAACGTTCTTTTTAAGGGAAAAATTGTAGTCAAATCGATGTACGATATTTAAGTTAGACAACCCTCCACCGATTTAAAAAAAATCATTGAAATCTGTTCATTTAGTCAAAAGTTATATGGATGAAAAAACAACAACAACAACAACAAAAAAAAACTATATTTTCGGCACATAACATTTAGTTCTAATTATAGAATATGGTAAAACCAAAGTATGGGGCCTATGGGAGACCAACCACCCTTGATCGGTTAAAAAAATAATCATCATCCAGTCAGAAGTTATCGATGAAAAAACAAATAAGTAAAAACATACGGTTTGAATTGATGACCTCCTCCTTTGGGAAGTCGGTTAAAAAACTATAGTTCATTGCTTTGTCGAACTGACTCGCTTATAAAAGCAATGTTTATATGTTGAAGTAGGAGTAAAATAACGTTTTGCATTTTTCACTGCAATTGAAACTGAGGCATTGCGAAAGTGACTTTAAATGACGCTTTCTTCCTCTTAATTTTTACGCCTTCCATGTTATTCAAAAGATAAAGGGCTTTTTCAATTTTGTATCTAATAATGCGTTTTTTTTAATTTTATTTCTACCGCAATAATAATAATAATAGTAATAATATAATAATAATAATAATAATAATATCAATAACAATAATAAAGTATTTGCAAATCTTCCTTTGTGCAACTCTTTTCTCTCTTTTCAGTTAGCTCAGTTTTTATTTATTAATCATTTTTCTCTCTCTCTCTCTTTTTTGCAAGAAATTAATGGCTTAGATAAAATTCTTATTTGTTACTTGCATTAAATCTTGATGATTAAGCAATCAAAATAACTGGAAGCTTTTCATTCGTTTATGGCAAAAAGAAACGAGCAGTGAAATAATGTATGGTGACTGCACTGCTATTTTTGAAAAAGATGCATTTTAAAATTTACTTTCTTTTTAACCTTAAATTTTCTAAATTTAATTTTACAAAAGAATTTTTTAGCGAAATTTAACTGGATACGGAAAAAGAGTATGAAACATAATATGAGATTTTTCACGAGATTTCTCTACACGAGAGATAGGGCAGACATTTTGAATAATATCACAATTGAAAATAAAAAATGATGCCAAAAAGTCGTTTAAATTTTAGAAAAAAGAAACATCCTTTTTGATGTCAGAGTATTTAAAAAAATCACCTGTTAAATTTCCTCACTAATTTACTGTTTTTCATATCAATCCAACATAACATGTAAAAAATGTATTTAAACCTATTTTATGCTTCCCCATCAAATTTTAAACAAAGGTACAATGGGGTAACCAGGTACAAATCAAATTCTTTACACAAGAGGATAATTGTAGGGTTACTTATGTTTATTTAAATTATATTTCGAAACAAAATAAGTAGAAATGTCACCAAAAAACAAGGTTTAATAGCTTGTTACGTAACATTGTTCAGAGCAAGTGTCACCGTTGGTAACACACAAGGACGTAACTTGGTCACTTTATAACAGACCAGACTGTAGTGCCCCCCCCCCCCCGTATACACACAAAAAAGTGCATACGCACACTTAGTCAATTTAGCGCCCGTTCTCCCCTCTCCCCTAGTTACATCCCTGGTACACACGTTGAAAATATTGCCACGACAATTCATTCTATTATAGCATTTACTATTTCAAGGATTGTTTTCCGCATTTTTTAGAATGAATATGCATATGCTCCGTTAGAACAAGACGATACCATTTGAAAAACAAAAGATACCGGAAACAGTGCATCAGAGATCTACTCATTATGTTTCAGTTTTGCAAAATTACACATACACATCTAGAACGCGACGAACTATTTAATTACTCCCTCTCCCCCTCCCTTTTAACTATTTACAGATCGTGTGCCAAGCATATATGATACTGAAGGTATAAAAAATCGATATTGTTTTAGTTGTTAGTTGTGTAGGTCCCCTGAGGTTCTTCTAGGAAAGTCTGATATGCTTTTCTAAAAGCTGTCTCACTTGTGTTAAGCTGTACCACTTATATTAAGTGATGCCACCATTGCATATCCTACGAAAAAAAATTGTTTGAAAATGAAGTTAGGTTTTGCTGCTTTTAAAGCTTTTTATAAGTATTTAAAACCGGAGAAAGAAATTACTACATATTTCATTTTCTTTTCCTCTTGAAAATCAGTTCTTTCACTCTCCAAGGCCGACGAGTATTATTAAGGTAAGCGAATCTTCGTTTCTCTTGTACCCTGAAGAGGAATTGATCGTGGAACAACTTCGTTCGACTCGCCACTGTCAAGGTCACCACTTCTTTTTTTTTCCTCCTTTAATTTTTAAATGTCATGGTGAATGTAAGCAACTACTGAACTAAACTTATGCGTAAATTTCGTAGTAATGTGCAGAATATGAATTCAGAGCATTAAATGTGCTTTTCCAAGTTGTGCTTTTTCTTGCGTAATTGTGTTCACATTCTTCTTTTTTCGTAAGAGTAAAATATTTTCTTATTTTGCAAAAGCTTAATAAAATCAACTTTTACAGTTTTGATCGTTAAATGTTTTAACAATGAGCTCGTAATCTTTTGCATTTTCCACTTACTCAAAAGCATCTGCCACTGGGCTACGTGGTGGAAAACCTGTGATGTTAATTTCCAGGTGCAAGTTTTGCAGGGCTAAATAATGTGTATTAAATGTTGACTAACAGGTGACATAAAGTAAAGAAATAAGCAGTTTTGCGTGTGGTGAAAATGTGAGCATTTTTGTCAAATTAAAGACAATGCCCAACCTTCAGCTGATAGTTATCTAATTAATGTTTGTGGATTAGCTGAGAACCATGATATAAAAATTTGATACATCAAACCAAGTGTTGCATCATCACAGAAAATTAACACAAGTTTAATAAAAAGCATATAGTAGGACAATATAAAAAAGGTAAAAAATAAACATCACTAAAATACACATCAATAAAATAATTGGGAGGGAGGGGGTCAACTGTCCCCTCTTGCTAAATCACGGGCTTTCCGCACCGTATCCTTGAAATAGTTATTTGTCATAATTCAGATTGATGATTTGGGATATAAGTGGATTATTCATATTTTAGCACAAGGAATTTGTGGTCATTATTCATGTATCATAGAACAATGTTTCCTTCTTCAACGTACAGGAGAGCAATGTGCAACAGCTTAAGTCCTCTTATATGGCATTGGATGCGAAGATTCGGGCCAACGGTCGTTGGTCGAATCCGGATTCCGACCCCAAACTGCAGTCGCTTCTCATCAGCAGGGACACCATTTTGCGCTCATTAATGGAGGCCTGCAGCAAAGAAGACATGTGTTTGTTTGATGTTGGAAATCATCCAGCAGATGACCAACAACAACAAGGACATTTGAAGGTAATATGGGACCGTTCATAAATGATGTCACACTATCTTCACTATATTTGACACCCTCCTCCTTTGTCACAAAGTATCACACTTGAACATACCCCTCCCCCCTTTGTCACATGTCGCGCTATATTACATTAGCATATGTACTCGCAGTGTTGCAGTTCAAAAACAAAGCACTATGTAAGCACATTTCTAATTTTATTTTTGAGCTTTTAATGACATTTGTGAGCATAATAATAATAATAATGATTACATGTGTACTTAGTTTGTATAAAATGAGATTAAGCTTACTACAAAGAAGATAATTAGTATTAACTCCCTTAATCAGTGCAGTTTATTCGTTACAAAATAAAATCTATGAAACTTTAAAATCAAATTATGGAAATCAAAAAAACTTTAAAAATAAATTTACTTTGCTGATGTTAAATGTATTTATAGAAATCAAAATGTACGATGTCACAGTTCTTGTTACCCCCTTCCCTCCCCTTGTCACAAACTGTCACACTTTCTTGAACCCACTCCCCCCCTCGAAGCGTGACATCAATTATGAATGACCCCTATACATGTTATACGCATAGGTGTCTTCTGGCTTAAAACCTACAAGTTGTCCTCAAAACTGATTAATTATTATTATTCGGATCATTCGCTTAAATGGAATAATACCGTTTTCTGCAATATACTTTAAATTTAGTCTTAAAATTGAAGTAGTATTCGCCTTATGTTTGTACATTTTTCAAAAATACGTTTTTCTAAGCAAATATAATTGAACTGTACAGGCAATTCTTACATTCGGAGTTTATAACTTAAAAGAGTTTATACAAAAAAATAATCTTCAATGTAAAAAAAAAAAAGCACAAATTGTCCAAAAAGCTATTTTAAGCAAATAGCTATTTCAAGGCTATAGTGAATTCCCTGCCCCTTCGTCAGTATAAAAGCGATCAACACGAAAAAGAAAAGATTATGCGCGTTCAATCAAAATCTGTTGCTGTGTATGAGATTTGCTTTAGCTTTTTGACGAATTGTGCTTTGCTTACGCTGGTAATTCCTCCTCATTTATATTTTAGCACATGATGATTTTTTAATAATAATTTTTCACATAAAAATCCTCTGCATTATTCTTGAATTACGAATGTAGCCTATTACTAAAGACTTTGGTGGTTTAAAAAATCCTAATTTATGACTTGTTTTATGATCTCTAGTTTACTGCTGTTTTAATTAAGTCAACTATTTTTAGGCTGGTTCCAAAACGTTAAGATCTGCTTCGGGGAGGCCTATCGGTAATAAATTAAGTTCCCTCACTGCAGGACCACGTGGTCCATTGCTTCTCCAAGACATCGTGTACATCGAAGAAATTTCACATTTCGACAGGTAAAATATTTTACAGATCATCATTCAATATGTATTTTAATAAAATGGTTTAACTTGAATCACATTAAAAGATGCTGCATTAAATCATAATGTAAATGGGATTAGTTGGACCCCCTCGGGTAAGCCACTGGTTTTAAGCCACATTGCCAATCCTAGTACATGGAGCTTAATATGCAAATATGGACTTCCATGAGCCACCTTCCCCCCTCCACAGAAAAAAATTCTGTCTGCGTTAGTGATGATCTATATATACGGAATTAATTTGTTCTTTTCAGCGAAGTCTATTCTAACATATTTGATTTAAATTTTCATCATTGAATCGGATTCTGTAATTTAGATAAAGTTAGTTGTACTTAATAATACAAAGGTATTTGTGCCAACGATTTAAATATGCAAATCCCCCAGGTTATGACTAAATAGTTTACTTTCATTTACAGCCGGCTCGTTTTGAAGCCGTAATTGCCTACCGTTTTATACTTAAGAACCATTTCAACCGTGTAAGTTTTTGGCGTACATTGTTAAACTATAACATTGAAAATAAATGCCAAATACATTTTACAAATAGAAACAACTTAACAAAATGTATTCACGCATAAATAATATAAAATTCCCAAGACTCCACTCTTACTCATAGAGACATGCAAATAGTTTCTAACACATCTATCAAACGAATACAAGTTAGCTAAAGCTGTTAGATAATTTTAATTTAAAAAGAAATCATCTTTTTTTTATGCATTTTTTTTAATGCCAGGGAAAGGATCCCTGACAGGGTTGTTCATGCCAAAGGAAATGGAGCATTTGGATACTTCGAAGTCACCGACGATGTTACTCAGTACACAAAAGCTAAGCTATTCTGTGAAGTTGGCAAGCGTACTCCTATTGCTGTACGATTCTCATTAGCGGGTAAGCATACTCCCTATATTTATTCTTTTTTAGTGTTCACAACTTTGACTGTCAATAGTCTATTTCAGCTGTTTTCCCTATTTATGCCCTTTGGGTCTGAATTTTTTCTTTGGGGCAAGGAATGATAAGATTATTTTTCCAGTGGTTACCAAAGTGGTCCATTCCGACAGACACGGAATCGAAAGAAAAAATGAGAGGTGCATGAGCTAACTAGGAGTCTACGAGGCTAGATCTCAGTTTAGACAGTTTGTCACCACATTTTAGCCTTAATGCACCTTGCCCAAATTTTGCTGATCGTACTGATTTATAATAATAAGCACAGGAATCATCAAATTATAGTTTCTTATACACTAATTAAACATAATTTCATAAATTGTGTAAGGAGATTTCTCTTTGTGCTTGAAACTAGTAAAAACTCGCGCTTTTGATATCAGCAGAAAAGTCGTAGCATACTAAGCAGATAGATTCGCTAGACTTCCCCAACAAAGTTGACGCCTTAAAGTGTAATTTCACACGATAGAAGAAGGTATTTCATTAAAAATAAAATTTTATTTCAAGTTAAATTTTGCAACTTTCATGTGTCATTTCCATACATTTTGCGTCCCGCCCGTGGACCAGTCGGTAGATGCTCGGTTCCCGCCGAACACCGAAAGTGAAGCAACATTGACTGAGGTCAGTGTTTGGGAGGGGGACAACGTCTCGCGGCTGGTTGGTCAGTGTAGGCTAAAGGGAGCTGGTGCACGTTAATTTGGTCGTGGCTCCAATGTCCTCCAAGTGAAACGATACTTCTGGGGGTGCCAATCACAGGTGACAGCCTCTCATCTGGGCGCTGGTTCAAAAAATTAAGAGACCTTTCAAAGAGGCGGAAACAGAACTCCTGCCTACAAGGGCGCCGTTAGATTCAGGGGCAGCGTACCCCATTCTTCCTCGCCACGTGCGAGGACACGACAACAACATACATTTTGCACTCTTTCGAACGTTTTGGAACGACTTTGGTGAAACGTTACTTTAAGAACTGTTGGCTTACGTTAGGTTGTAACAACGCGTTTTAATTCCGCTATCTCATATCGATGCGATTTCAGTGCTTTAACCGCTTTGCCAGGGCATGTCCCATTTGGTTAAACTTGTTTCGTAATTTTATAATTTATGTAATTATTCTAATTCTAATAAAACGAAAAACGCATTGATAATTTAATTAATAGTTGGAGTATATAGTCTGTATGTTCTTACTATTCGACTATGGTGAATGGTGATTTAGTTGAAGGAGAAAAAAGTCATGCTGGTGAAACAACATTCCGATTCCACTTGTATTCACCTTTGTTGCAGATCAAAATATGTAACTTATTCAACATAAAACGTATTATTTTCCAAAGCTTTTCGCAAGTTAATGAGCATATGTTTTTGAATATTGAATCAAATTGTTACAAAGGTTAATTTCTTATGGTTTCAACAGGTGCAGATGTTGGTTCGGCTGATACAATGCGAGACATCCGTGGCTTCGCAGTCAAATTCTACACTGAGGATGGAAACTGGGACTTAGTCGGACTACATCTTCCAGTTTTTTCCATTCGCGACCCAATCCTCTTCACAAGCCTTGCTCACAGTACTCAGAAAAGAAATCCAGTCACCAATCTAAGGGTAACACACATACCTAACAATATGTTTTGTAGAACCAGCATAAAATACTCGTTTAATACTATATAAATGGAGCTAATTCTATTTGAAATTGAATAAGTGAACGAATAATATTAATAATAATAAATTAAAAATAAATGATCAAAATGAAATATAAAAACAATTAAGTAAAAATAAACTTTTTTAACTCTGTGTAATATATATTATTAGAAATAAATACTCTTCAAATCGATATCTCTTTTATGGAGGGATAGACTTTGGCTAGGGGTTCCCAAAGTGGCACCCTGGGGTGCCACATCGAGAGATTAAGGGTGCTACGTGGTGCTCATGATATCTAACCTTTCTTTGTTAAACAAACATAAAATATTTTTTGGGGGAGAAATAGGACCGACTTCAAATAAAATATTGCTCTAAAAAGTAACAAATGAATTCATTCTATAAACAACATCAATATGAATTTTAAACACCATTTTAGAAGTCAGCGCGAATTCATGACAGTCTACTTACCAATACACCATGCGTTACTTCATATGGGAACTGTTGCAAACTTTGGGCCATTTATATTTAATTGATTCATGATTACAAAAGATTTTATCAAAAGATTGCTCCGACTTCTGAAACAATGTTTAAAATTCGTATCGATGTTGCTTAACGATGTTGCTTTTTTTTTAAAACTTTTTTAGCGCAATTTTTAATTTGAAGTCGGTATTATTTTTTCCCTAAAATTATTTTATTTTACTCTTTTTATTGTAAATACATTTTCCCTATAAATACTCTATTTGGAAAAAAGCAACATATGAAAGTGTACACCTTTTTTGATTGATTGGCACCATAAAATTACCATTTGTATGATTAATTCCGTTTTGAAATTGATTTTAAAATGTGATTAATTTTATTAACTGAAAGAATTTAATTTTTGTTTCAGAGACGCTTTCACTCAAACTCTTATTAAAACTGCTTTTAATATTACTGCTTAATGGCGATAAACTCTTTTTAACAATGAGTTTTATTTTTATTAATAATTTACTCAACAAAGAAATATCAAGCCAAACCTTTTCACCGATAACGGTCTTTCTAAAGAACAGTTTTAGTAAAATCGATGTACGATATATAAGTTAGACGACTCAGTATAAAAAAATCATTAAAATCGCTTCATTTAGTCAATCAAGAGTTATGGATGCAAATCCTAAAAAAGAAAAGACTTTCTAATTATCGAATATAGTTAAACTGAAGTAAGTCCTATGGGAGACCACTCTTGATCGATTTAAAAAAAAACCGGAATGAACAAAATCGGTTGATCCGGTGCGAAGTTATTGATGAACACACACACACACACACACAAAAATATTTATACGGTATGAATTGATGATATCCTCCTTTGGGAAACGGCTTAAAAATAGTGTTGCTACTGAATTACTTTCGTGAATTTTGCATATGAGTTTTGATTGTTATTTTTATGTTCTTACTCTCTCAGAAATAGAAAAGTTTCTTCAATCGTCAAGACAAATTTCGTTATTTACAACGATTACTTCCTCTCGCGATCAGATGAGTTTAAAAAAGTCACTACACAAATTTCGTCAATTTGACGTAAGGTTTACTCGGAGCATATTTCACGAAGCCATTTCGTCAAAAACGACAAAAGTTTCGTGAGATTTGAGCATGCGTTTCTGAGAGTGTACCACTTTCTTTCCGATTTTTTCCTCCGAATTGTACAAATATGCATATATATATATATCAAGGACAGATATTATACACTAGGGTAACATGTGGAAACTAATTTTTCGAAGTGTGCCAATTCTTGGAAAAGTTTGGGAATCCGTTACACCGTAAAATATAATTAATGTTTGAAATACGAAAGCTTATGCTTTCCTACACATTTTTATTAGATAAAATAAAATGCTTTTCCTTCTGTTTTGTACCTGTTATTCTTAGCGCTTTCATTTTGCCAAGCAGCGATTAAACAATCGATATACTAATCACTATAATAATAATTAACAAATCAGAGATTCACAGGGTTCATACTCCACCTGGAAATCATGGAAAACCTGGAAAAGTCATGGAAATTGATATCCTTTGCAAAAGTCAGGGAAAAACATAAATTTTTGACAAAACCTGGAAAAGTCGGGTTTTCCCCCCTACCAGAACCCCTTGGAAGGAACCTACGCTCGTCGCGATGTCAGATCCTTAATTAGCTCGCCTTCTTTTCCTATATAGGTTTTTTCTTTGTATAATAGTGTTTATTATATTATTGTCATGGAATAAAAGTGCCTACATCAGCATTTCTTTAAATATTTGTTTTCATGGGTTATTATAGATTTAAAAAGCTGATTTGCCCCCACTGGGAGCATCCTAATTTTTGTTTTATTTATTCTTTATATTTTATGTTTTACAATTTTAAATTAGCTTTCTAAAATTTAAATTAAAAAAAATATATAAAAAGTTGGAGGCAAATATAAAAGCTAATATCTTTTGGCAGTATTGTGCCATAAAATTTTGCTGTTGAAATTCTATATACTAGAAATTCTAGTATAAGTTTGTTATTTTAATGAGCATCTGTGGAATTTTTAAATATGAGGTTAATATAATTGTATGGTATGAAATGTTATGGCGGGCGTATTTAATGTACATGTAGTGCATTTGCTAATAAATATTTTTACTTGGAACATTAACCTGGAATTCTGCTTTGATCTACCTGGAAAAGTCATGGAAATTTTTTTGGCTATTTGACTATGAACCTTGGATTCACATTTGAAAGTTATTTTCATTAAAAAAGTTATTACAGCTATGAAAAGGGTAGTTTTCTTTTGCAGGATATGAATATGTTTTGGGACTTTTTCTCATTGCGACCTGAAAGTACGCATCATTTACTCTACTTATTTTCTGATCAAGGCATTCCAGAATCGCATAGGAACATGGATGGCTTTGGCGTCAATACCTTCAAGCTCGTCAACGAATGTGAAGACGTTTTTTATTGCAAGTTTTCTTATTTTGTAAGTACTATCACATTTTAGTCAACAATTTAAAATGTTTTAAAGCTGTACCTTGCTATTTATTTGTATTGATTCTGTTCGATACTTATTGACACGCAGACTGATCAAGGCAAAAAGTTCATCTTCTCGGACAGAGCTACTCAGTTAGCAGGGTCAGAGCCGGATTATTACGGCAGAGACTTATACAATGCAATTGAAAATGGGAAATACCCCTCGTGGACTTTGTATATTCAAGTGATGACGCTGGAAGAAGTTAAGGATTGTAGCTTCAACCCATTCGATGCTACTAAGGTAAGACCTAAAGAGATGCTCTTCGTTTTTTTATTTTTTTATTTTTTCAAATGGAATGAACGAGTACCAGTGCAGTATGAACTAGTACCAGTGTACCAGTCAACCCCAGGTGACGATCTCTCATATGGGAGCTGGTTCAAAAAATTAAGAGACCACATAAAAGGGGTGGAAGTCGGACTCCTGCCATTTGACTCAGGAGCGGCGCACCAATTTCTTCCTCGCTTCGCGCGTGTACACGACACCAACCAACCAACGTAGTCAGAAACGCTGCCATGTTGACTGTCTAAAAGTAACCTTAATGCTCAGTCTGTAATTCATCTGTGATATTTGGATAGTATATGTGCCTCTCCTAGGGAAATGTTCACGGGAGTGCGCCTTCGCAGAGTAGGCTGAAAAGGTATTTTTACCATGTATGCATCTATCTTGATAAAAAAGCTATCTTTTTTCATTTTTTCAATCCCTCAAAGGTATAAAAATAATTTTTACGATTTGGCAGCAAAATAAATATTTTCTTATAAAAGAAGCTCTAATCATTAAATTAGATATCAAGAATATATCTTCAGAACTTGTAAATGGCGCAGTTGCTGATTCTCTTCCTTTGCTGGAAATGAAATATGAAAAATCAACGTTTATGCATTGCCTAACTTCTTACTAGGAAGAGGCAACAAGCTAGGGTGGAAGATGTTTAGGGGTGAATAATTTTATGCAGTGTTTTACTACTTTTAAAAATAAAACATCGGTTTGTCATCATGCAAAACATTTATTTTGTATGATGACATTTTTTATCTTTTCATTAAATAATATTTATTTTCAGTCATTTCATATATATATATAATGTAAAATATTTAAATGATTCTCCGTTGAAAATTCAGCATTTCGGAGTACGCTTGATTTTTTTCACTTTGAAAGCACATTCCTTTTAGAAACCCTTGTTACGTTTTCGTGGCACCCCAAGCACGTTTTTTAACCTTTCCAGCACCTCTACTGTATAAAAGTATATTTCCACTTCATTTTGTAAACGTTCTTAAAAACGCTATTGCGATCGTAAAACAAAGACTGCATTAAAAATGAAAATTTTAAGTGTTGCATTATTCTAATTATTAAAAATGAAATAAAGTAATTTCATTTAAAAAAATGGAGTTTACACGACTTAGTTTTGTTTTGTAGTGGTATAATAGACCGTATTTTTTTTTGACAATCGGCGCCTATGGTTTATGTAACAATCCCCCCCCCCCTGCAGCTTTAGTACTAACTGGAAATTTTATGCAAAATTTAATTATTTCAATTGTTTTTCGTGCTGAAATAAGATGGTTTTACATACCTATTACTCACTTTGTTCTAAATTTTAACATATGTGAAATTAAAAAACTTCTGAGACTATGAAGGTACCCCCTGCCTGAATCGACACGGATTGCACGATACATGTATGATATTACCTGAGTAACAAGCTTTGAAATGATTTACTACGCAAATATGATTTCATTTATTAAATGTATGATTCATTTCCCACCCCTTCATATTTTCGTTTTTGTATGAAAGCAATTTAGATTAGAAAATATAAAACTGCTGAAATATATCTGTTCGAAAAGGGTACAAATTAAAATCTTAAATAACTTCTTTTATTCTATTAATATGTTAACCAAATTGCTAAACTAAACTTCCTTATAGTATAGCAACATGTATAACAAATAAAATGTACAGTGAAACCAGTGTACGTTGACCACTTGCCGTGCAGCATTTTAGTGTTCAACTTAGCCAGGTGGTCAACTTATAGAGGGTGGAGATTTTTTTTTGTCATTTTTTACACTATGCATTTATTCATTTGTAACTAATTGAAATATAGCTTCATCTATTAACGTTGCTTTAAAATAGTAATTAGCTTTTTTTTTCACAATCATCTACAGTATCATTAGAGAAACTTAACCTAAATGACTTACAATGCATCCGATACAACTTTAAAATTAAGGTATTTTGTTAAGATGAAGATAAATATCTTATGAATTATGTAAATTACTTATTTGATGATCAAGTTTTCCTGAAAATACATAATTTTTCAAAATGGCCGATAGAAGAAAAAAGAAGAAACTTATTTAAAGAATAAAAGAGTGCTCATAGTAATTTTCCCATAGGGTTAACTTACAAAAAAGTTTAGGCAAACTTTATATTGATGCTTCATCCAACTAGACAAATACTGGTCTAACATTATAGCATAAAAACTGTCCTGGAGAAGTTATTCAAGTTTTTTTATCTTTGCAAAAACAGACAAGCAAATAAATATAGTAATAATTAGGCGGTCAACTAGGCGGTACAAAGGTTTCTTTTACAATACTCCCACCCAAACTTGGGTTACAAAAGTGGTCAGTATAGACAGGTGGTCAAATTAGGTGGTCAAGTTACAAAGGTTTTCCTATGTTATGTAATATAGGGCAAATTCCGTTCCTTACAAAAGTGGTCAAGTTAGATAGGTGGTCAACTTTACAGGTTTTACTGTAATTATGTTGAGGCGTTGTTTGCTTCAAAAATGTTTTTAGAAGAATAAATGAGTATTTTTTTTCTGTCAATTTTTCTGGAAACATTGCTGAAGTATATGCATTTTCAGGAATCTTTAACGTTTTTATTTTTTTAGCTTTGGCCAGAAAATGAATATCCATTGATAAAAGTTGGAAAATTGGTTATCAACAAAAACCCGTCTAATAATTTTGCTGAAGTCGAACAGATAGCATTTTGTCCGGCCAATTTAGTTCCAGGCATTGAGCCAAGCCCAGATAAAATTCTACAGGTAACTAAAGAAAATTCATCTATTCCGAGGATCGAAGCTAGAAATTCTTCTGCAATCGATATTTTATGTTTGTGAAAATGGCCATGTAACCTCTTATACTTACCAAAGTTATTCTCTAACCAACTGTAGGGACGCATTTTCGCTTACTTGGACACACAACGGTACAGACTTGGCACCAACTTCTTCCAACTTCCAGTCAACTGTCCTTTCCGGTCCCGTCCGAAAAACTACGAACGTGATGGTAAAGCTACTGTCACTGATAATCAAGGTATGATTCTTTCCGAACAGCACACTATATTGGGGCGACCTCAAAAAACATCGACTGATATCGCGACGGTTTTCTATTATATTCTGTTGATGTAGCCGCTAGATATGTGCTATATTTTTTACTCTTTTTAGAGATTTTATACAGTACTGTTGCGACCTGTGATTCCTCTTGATAATTATTTTGATCATTCTGATACTAGCTGTGCAATGTCGAAGAATGAGAGATAAATATATTTGCGTGTGTGAACTTATATAGGTAGCGACTACTACATGTTCTGTTCTGCCCCAGCACCTTTTTTTCTCAGGCCTTTAATAAATCCCTGTATGATATCACTTATTACCTATAAGCTTTTTGTAACTCGCAGTACTTTTGTTCCAAGGGCTTGCTGAAGGGGAGGATTTGAATCGGGTCCATTAGAGAAATAACTAAATAAGTAAAGGTAATCTTTTACCTTTCTTACCTTTTAAAATTATACGTGTAACAGTTCAACCACAAAGTTCTGACACTTGAACACTTTTGCGCATGGCCGAAAAGGACGATTATGGACGACGTATGAGGAAAAACGAGTGAAATCCAGTGACCTGTTTCACTTGCGCAATAGAAAAAGAACGTGCATATTAAAGTTCCGATTTTTGTGGACGTATGTGCAAATGAATTCCCAAATTTTTCTACCAAGCCCATGTTCCTTTTTTTCTTTTCTTTTTAATTTTTTTTTCTTTAATTTTATTTATTTTGTAAGATGGTGCTCCGAATTACTATCCGAACAGTTTTGGGGGACCCGTGGAAGATCCAAAAGCTGAAGAAAGCACTTTCGATGTCCATGGGAAAGCTGCGCGGTACGATACCTGCGACGACGATAACTTTACTCAAGCAGGTGTATTTTACAGAAAGGTAAGTTGATTTCAAGGACAGCGAAGAAGTCTTTGCAGCAGACTCTTTGCATACGTCATTGGTTCTACATAATTTATTAATACCGCCTCGTTTCGCCATTACTTTGCCGATGAACTACCGTTTATTAAATCATTAAAAATTACTTTCACCCTGAGAACCACTCTGACATAAAATAGAACACAAAAGCTGTGAAAAGCCATAGAAGCAGCTAGTAGCAACAAAGGTGATAACAACGTATTTTGTAACTGCCGCTGGCTGTGTTGTACAAACATAACAGTCATCTACTTGTTTGTACCCTACACCCACAGTTGCATCAACAAGATTGAATTATTATGTGAAATGCTAGGGGTGAGGATATAAATACTTATAGCACACAATAGAAAGTGTTGCTATGTCATTGCCTAGACAGAAAGAACTTTAATGTATATTTATGGGTTACAATAAGTATAATATTCACAAAATGTTAATATGTAAATATGTTTCAATACCTTTATTCTACATAAAACTGATTTAATTCGTATGTTATCGGCAATGTATGAAACTACGGCATTCTACTGAATGACTAGTGTGAAAATCCGGCATTCTGTACAATACCTATACATTGTATAGATGCCGGACTTCATACATTGTCAATAACATATATAACACATTTATGCAATTTTGACTGTAGAAAAAGATAGTACTTCACAATTAAAAAAAAAGAAACTATTATTTTGATGTTCGTTTTTTCAATCCTAATAAAGTAACAATCAAAGACGTTTATATAAAGAGATTTTAAAAGTTTGATGGCGTTTTATACCTTACTTTAGATAGTTTGAATACAGTGTGGTGAAATATTTAGTTATTTTCTGGTAAGATGTCAGTGTCTTTAATTTAGAAATAGTTCGTAAATAACTATATTAGGAAATGTTACCTGAATAAATATGGCTCAAATTTCTTTTTTCACAAATAATGCGGTATTTAAGCCTGTATTCACAGAAATGTCTTCCACAAACAGTTTTTAAAATACGAATATTGTTTTACAGATTCTAAATGAAGGTGAAAAATCTCGCCTTGTGAATAACATCGTTGAAAGCCTTTCGAATGCGGAACAGTTCATTCAAGAGCGCCAGGTTCAACATTTTTGCCAAGCAGATCCAGAGCTTGGCGAAAGAGTTAGAATTGGATTAGAGAAACAAAAAGTAAGAAATTTCATGAAAACATAAAAGCTTTTATGATGATTCCTTTTCGAAAACCTTTCTACTTACATTTTGAAGCATGGGAAACATGTCTGAGTTAAACAATTTTGGAACTTCATTTATAAAATAAAGTGTTAGCAAAGAATTTAGACTTGTGACTCTGAATAAAGACATTTGTCCCCACTTTAGTAAACAAATGTAAACAATTGAATTCTAATTGATTTTTTGGTGCACGAATCAAGATTTCTAACTGATGAAATGTTTTGTTTACTTCAATAAACTGCAGTGAAGCGTGAAGTGAAGCCACGTGTAACCAGATACTAGTGTTCGGCAACTACTCGTGAAAAAGTAGTTAACTACCAACTACTAACTACTCTAAACAAAAGTAGTTGCAACTAGTAGTTAACTACTTTTTTCTGAGACTAGTTATAACTAGTAGTTAACTGTTCTCCAAAAGTAGTTAACTACCAGTTAACCACTTTTAAGTATAATTCATTTGAATTTCCATTTTTAGGCTTGTTCTTCAATATTTAATCCTAATAATTCAACACAATATTAATTCTAATCATTAAGAAAATTTTAAAGAAATTCTTGTAAAACATTCAAAGATGGAATATTTCCAAATAAGAATGAACAAAGGCAAAACCTTTCCCCCTAAATTTAAACTTTTATTTTAATATGTATTTGTTTAATAAAGTTAATAATTTATGTTTTTAAGAAGTAACAATACTTCAGCAATTGTAAAATGAATGGGTTTACCCTTAACATCAATTTAAAATTCTCCCTCTGCCCAACCCCCATTCATTAACAAAATATCTTTGTAACGAGCATGCTTTAGAATTTAGATAATATTCTTTCAAATTGTGTTGGTGATTTTTTTTATTTAAAAAAAAATAAAAATAGTATTTTTTAAAATTTAAGTCAGCTTCAGCGCACACAGTAACAAATTCAGTTAATTATTTATGTCTTCAAAGAATTTAAAGATATTTCAGTTGAAATAATTATTTATTACTAGCTCAAAATTAATTATTAGTTATATTTATAAAAATTGTATGCCTAATAAACAGAGAACAACAAGAAACAGAAGAGAAAGCTTATATTTCTGAACTAAATGTATTGTCATTTCTTGAATATATACAAATAAGTTGACTGTACTATCATAATTTTTTCAGTATATATAAATTTCTTGAATATATACAAATAAGTTGACTGGACTATTATAATTTTTTGAGTATATATAAATTTCTTGAGTATATAAACAGAGAGGGCAAATATCACATAAAATGTTTACTAGAGCTTAATCAATTTTACTATTTAGATGTTTCATCAAGAATACCAGTTTTGATGCCTTATGAACCCCCAATCTGTTTCTTAATTTTGAGTGCACTATTCCAAATGTAGAAAAAATTCCTTATAAAGGTGCTATTGATGCTTTTGCTGTAGTCAGCATGTCCAAAGACTTAATGTTCTCTGATAAAATATGATTCTTTGGCACCTTAAACGAAGCTATTTCATATTTCCATGGAGGACCAGATACATTAAGGCTACCATATAGTGAGTTAAAATTCTAATGAGTTACTTGAACCCAGAATATATTAAAATTTATAATAAAAATATCTATATTTTAGTAATTTGGAAGAAGCTGAAATAGTTTTTTCTTAATCATAAAAATCAATATTTTGTCTAAAAAAGGATCATAAAAATCAGTTTTTCTAAAAAAAATCATAAAAAGCAGTTTTTTTCTAAAAAGAAAATAATAAAAATCAGTATTTTCTTCTAAAAAACCCTTAAATATCAGTATTTTGTATGTGTGTGTGTGTATGCATGCGTATGGTATCCCAAACGCATGCATGGTGCTGGAGTAGAGGTAAAGTTTCCCCATAGTGAAGATTTGGTCTTTAAATGGTGGGGGGGAGGGGAGGGGCTTTTTTTGTGCTTGTGCTGGTGCGGGCGCTATTTATTGATTATATTAGAAAGCTTTTTCTAATTTGCGTGAATACTGCAATAAATAATATGATTTTTTATGAGTACTTTTTCATTATATAACATTATGTAAAAAATACATTTCCGTGAGTAATATTCATAGTTAAAATTTTAAATAATTTAATGTTTAAAAAATAGTTATTTTTTTGCAAAAAAATAGATTTGAAAATTTTTTTTTCGAAAGTAAGTTGGAATTTTGAAAATAGTTGTAACTAGTAGTTGGGAAAAAGTAGTTTAACTAGTAGTTAACTAGTTCAAAACAAAAGTAGTTACAACTAGTAGTTAACTAGTAGTTGCCACAAGTAGTTAACTAGTTCTAGTTAACTACTGCCGAACACAACCAGATACTAAAGATCAGATGAACTTACACACCACAACTTTCCCACAAAAAATCTTTTAAAAGTGATTGACAAGTGTATAAGCCCATCCCTTATTTTGAAAATGTAGCTAAAAAGTATTTGGTGAATAGTATTTACAAACAGTATAGGAACAATGGAATAATGTTTGTATGTTCTTTGCATATAACAAATCGCTCATGGGCTTCAATAGTGGCACAACTCAAAAAATCATGTTTTGAGATATGTGGGTTTAAAGTTTTCACTGCTAAGGAAAATGCTTATGACATGCTTTAGTTATTATTAAATCTTACGGCCTAATATTGAATTATGAGTTGTTGTATTGCTGCTGAAAGTAATGCGTATTTTTATATTTACATCTGTTCTTAGTCCAAAACGCGTGTTTTTTGAGTTGTGCCACTATTCCAGCCCATGAGCGAAATCTTTGTAATCTTTTGCTTTTTCAATGCGAAAATCTACACTGCTGTGAAATTTTTTCGGACAAACTTTTCCCTCTTAATTGTATTAGGATTGCTATTTGGGGTCTTACACCTGCCAATGTTTTTAATCTTAACCAATGTGAATGTTAGAGATTGAGAATAAAAATATCGTTTGACAAGCAAAAGTATATATTTTCCCATACGTTTATGACCAAGGCCCGGAAGTTGATAACCTAAAAAATTCTTAAAAATGCTCTAAAAATTTACCAAAAATGACGCAAAAAATGCCAGTAAAACTGAAAAAATGCTCTTAGCTTTTTAAAAATTGCACTTGAGATCTGAGGTCGAAATTCGATTGAAGCTGTTTAAATATTTGTTTTTTGAAAAATAATAGCAACGTCAGCACCAAATCACTTTATAAAAAATAGACGAATAAGAAAAAAAATACAACCAATAATTCGAATATCTTAAATGAGAGAATCTAAAATACTCTGAAAAATTAAGAATATTTTTTTTTTACATTATAGAAGACCACACCCGAAAGTAAGTTTTTATATCTAGAAAAACGTCCATTAATGCGGACATAGTTAGGGCAAATTTAAAATAAATAAACAGGAACACTTATGGATAAATACTTTTTTCAAATTCACACTGAATCTCTTCCTTTTAAAACATCAACTTTTTTCAGCGTCAAAAAATAATTGTTTTCCTCAAGTTGTCTTCATTCAATTTTATAGCAATAGATCCGTAATTCTACCGTTCACCAATCTTTATTTATTTATTTTTTGTTGTGAAATTTAATGCATAACTCATTAAATTTTAATCAAAAAATTTCGAAAAAAGAGCTAAAACACATAGAAATGTTCTGAAAAATGAGAAAATTACTCACCCTCCCTGGTGGGCACCCCTGATTTAGATAATCTTCACACTTCGCAAAATGCGACCGTATGATACTGATGCGCATTACAGTAATTCGACTAATGTGTCAAAAATCTCTATAGAAGAATGTTTTCTATCTTTTTTACTAGAGCCTCGACTTTTTACAACATTCAGATAATTTAAAACCAAGCACAGGTTCAATCTTAATATATATAAAAAAATTGCCACAAAGATGGATTTTTCCTAGAAGCAATGTTCACGACAATGCATGACATAATCCATACCTACTTTAGGTACCGTTCATGAATGATGTCATACTTTTTTTCAATATATTTGACCCCCTCCCTACTTGATTCACAAAATGTCACATTTCATCATATTCCCCTACACCCTACAAGGGGGGGGGGGCTTGTATGTAAGATCATATTAGTTAATATAGTTTCCCCTAGATCTTGTAAACCGGCCTCAAGTTTTATCTTTTCTCACATAATCGTAAGACATGGTGATTTTTTGAAAAACAATAACTTCTTTTTTTTTTGAAATATTTGGCGTTGTAGATATGGCGAAATATTCCGCATGTCAAACTTACAAAGAGTTTTCAAAATCCTGGAAATTCTTGACAGAATTTAAAAAAAAAATGTGGAAAGGGCTCCGACAAATTTAAAGATATAATTCGAGTTTGTATGATTATTTTAGCAGAAATTAAGAGAGAAAAATAAACCAAAAGCGGAGATTGATTGATTGATTGATGGAAGCAGTTGAAAAGTCATTACACCGTTTACTTTTTTAGTAAAATAGATTATTTATGACATAAATAATCACAATTAATAGAAATTTGAACTCGTATTTATTTATTCATGTTCGTTATACAATATTTTAACAAACTTTATGAATTTTATTGCATGCTTTTATTCCTTTAATTCTGTAGTGATACATTTCAATATTAGTAAATACTCACAACGCGTTTTATTTATTTATTTATTTATTTTTCAGGAACCCTAAGTTACTAAACGAAAGGAAAGTTATTGAGATCTGAACGTTGAAATGCTTCATATTAATGTAATTTTTTGGAAGGAAAAATAAAATGACATTTTGAAATTATTTATGCCATTATTTTTAAAATTGTTTAATTCTTTTTCGACGGTGCAACAAAACTGTTTATGTAGGATAAATGTAATATGGTTGATGTTTTATTTAGAAGAAATAAAGGATTCTTACTCACGCCTGACAAATTTTGTGATTTTTCATAATTTTTACGAAAAGGGGTCAGCTTTTGCGATTTGAAGCAAGTAATCCTTCTTTTACGATTTTCCCATTTTTCACAATCAATTTTAGATTTTATCGATCTTTATGGTAATTCTAGTGGTTTTAAACAAAGTGGACCAGTGTCAACTAAACTTCACCAACGTTTAATGACTAAAATAACTTAAATGATAATAATTTTTGTATGTAGACTTTAATGGTCATAAAATGAAAATTGAATTGCAGCCATGTATTTCAGGGTTACAAGGAACCCCTTTTCAACGAAAATATTTAGCGTTTTTTCTTTTTAAGCCCTGAAACGCATATAGTGTATGTGCGGGTATAGACTGAAAAAAAAAAGAGAGAAAGAGATTATTAATAAATAAATAATACGAGTAGATATCCGGTAAAGTTTTGTTTAATAATTTATTAAATATCATGAGACATGAAAAATAGTGTAAACAACTTTTCCATCCAGTCCTTTTGCATCGTTATAAATTAATGGCAAAATCAAGGCGGCCGTATCCAGCGGGGGAGGGGGGGGGGGTCCATCCCCCGAAATTTTTCTTAACTTAGCATCATCTCCTCCTTGAAACGGTTCTTATGTAGTGAGTCAAAGTCAACCCCCCCCCCCCACCTCCCTTTGAGAAAAAAAATCTGGATACGGCCTTGGGAAAAATTTTTGAATTTGTTATATTACCTGCATTTGTAATAATAAAAATATAACATGAACAACAGTGCGTGAACTTACTTAAAAAGAAGATTTTCATTCATTCCTTGAACAATGGCAACATTGCATTATACATCGTCCTCATCTTCATAAAAGTACGCCTTACTGTATAATATAATAACCTTGCTGGTCATATACAGTAAGTCGCTTTACTGTATATAACAAGCAAGGTTATTCTTCCGGCAGTATAAAATTCTGCCTGGCATAACCCAAAATTCAATTTAAAAATCACTAAACATACAAAGTGTTTTTGTGCTAACAAATTCAAGATCATTTCAATTGGTAGAGGATGATGGAAAGTATACTCTTTTTGTTAGTAATACATTAACGCCAAGGCCAACGGCAACAGACGATAGCAACAAACTGTAGATGAATAACAATTCAATTGGTAGAGGATGATGGAAAGTATACTCTTTCTGTTAGTGGTACATTAATGTCAAGTGCAACGGCAACAGACGATAGCAACAAATTGTAGATGAATAGACTGTTGTTGTGGATATCAAACTAGCAGCCATCAGTTCAAGTGACGCCATAGTGCAATCAACAGATAGAGGTTTCCCAGGTGAAAGTATCTTTTAATGACTTGACTCAATAAAGAATGCCAGTAAGTCGATAAGAAGGGGGTTTAAATTAGAAGCAGCCACTGACACAGTAGAAAGATACCCCAAAATTACGAAATTTGTGCTGTTCATGTTCTGGATTTGCATTTACCAAACACAGCAAAATAAAATAATAATAACACATTTGCGTACAATAGTGCGTTATGTATATTTATTTGCATGGTAGAAAAAAAAGAAAAACAAAATGAATTTTTTTGAAGAATAAATTTTTTTTTGAGTTCAAAAAGTTTTTCCTTGATGAAAATTTCAGATAAAAATGAAATTTCTCTAATAGGGAAGTAAAATTATTTTACAAGACAAATAAATTTATACATTACAATTCTTACATTTTTTCAGAAAATGTATTTTAGTAAAAAATAATTTTTGATCCACAAAGTTTGCAATGTACTTTTATCGGAGTATTTCAAAAACCCAAATTTTAATTCATATGAGATCTGATTATAATTTGAATAAGTAGCAAAGTCATCGGATATTTATATACATAATAGTATATATATATATATATACGTGTGTGTGTGTGTACGCTTCTATTGTATGCTTGCTGTCATTATTTAAAACTTCACCAACATGGTTGCATTTAGTAAACAATTATACAGTTTAACTAAATTATTTTATATTGAGATCACTATTTGTTTCCGCCATATGAGAAATGTAACAACACGAGTACAATTAATGCAAAGCGATATCAGACAAGTGATTTTTCCAGGGGGGAGGGCGGGTAAAGGGTATATATTCGATTCATATTACAGGCAAAAAACAGCAAAATGCATAAACACATAGTAAACGAAAGTAATCATGCATCTAGTTCAGTGTTTTGTAATTCCAAATAATGGAGATTTGTTTTGTTCTTTACATGAATTTTTCAATCGGGAAAAAATAAATAATAATAATTTGATCTCATGACTCGAGTGTTAAATTTTTTTTCACTGTGGTATACATACATCTGAAAGTCAATGTTTTAAAAATTCTTTATAAATTTTACTTGAAAAAAAGTTATCAAAATCAACAATATTTAACTGCAAAACAAAGACATTTGCAGCCATTCGGCTAAACTTTACTTAACGGTTTATTCATCAAAAAAGGAACGTTTACCATTCCTTAAAGTTCAAATACACATATAATGATTTTTAACTAATAGAATATCTATTCGATAACATATTAAAAAGTTAAAACACGCTTCGCGAACGTTTAGAGGATTTTGATGACATTCAAGCAAAGTCGTTCTGCTGTTTTACATGGTGGAAACAGAATCCAAGAAAAGAAGATCCCTGATAATTCTCTGATATTCCCTGATTGAGCTCGAAAAATTTCTCAGATTTTATAATTTCAATTGTGAGTTACACAGCATCATTGTCATACGTAATGGCAGTATCACAGTGGTGAAACCAGAAAAATTACTTACTGGAGGGTGATGGACTGTACTTTTCCATTTAAACTTCGTGTAAGTCTGTTTTTTTTTAGAATTTTAAATCCAAAGTTTTTTTTTAAGAATGAAGATCACCAAACCACTGCCATCATTATTTTATGCTTTTACAACTTTATTTTCTCATGATGGATATTGTCCTTTTATTGAGTAGAGAAAATATTTTTGAAAAAAATCCAAATCAACACTCGTGAAGAGAGTGGGGGGCATGGGCTCTCTGGGCCCACTTGTTGCTGGACTGCAGAAACATGCGCAGTACCGAACCTCAAATTCGACACGCTGGAGTGTTAGGCGGAATTTTGGAACACGACCAAAAATGGCGGTTTCTCGGAAGCATCAATGCAGACACGCGAATTTTTCACCTTCATTTCACATTCATTCAAAAAACGAAATAACAAAATTCGAATGCATTCAAAATCCGAAATGGTTAAATCTGAATGTGTTCAAATTCAAGCATTTTTCTAGGTAATAGAGTGTAAAATTGATTTTAAAAGAAAAAATTAATTGTTATGCTTAACATGCGATTTTAATCTGCCATTGTTATTTACAAGTAATGCATTTTTCTTCCTGTTGCTGCAATGAGAAAGAAAAGGTAATAAAAAATTAATAAGTGAAATAGTTTTACAATATTTATTATTATTATTATTATTCCATTTTTATGCATTTCAGAGGCGTGGAGAAATGGAGCGACGTGTTTTCGCTTGGAATAGAAGCGAACCCGGAACTCAGAAGTTTTTCATGCTCCTCTGCTCCGATATTTTTTTTATTAGACTTTCATTGAAATTTTCAAAATGATTTTTCCTGCTTTAAAATTATTTTTGAACGACATGGAATAAAAAATGATTTTTCATCTCCAATTTCATTGAAAGTAATCAAAGGGGCCATTCATAAATGACGTCGCACTTTTTTCTCTATATTTGAACTTCCCACTCTCCTCTTTGTCCTCACTTCAACATACCCTTTGTCGTATTTAATGCTATAATACGTAATATAGCGTACATACAACTACATATGCTTATGTAACAAAAGCATATGCACTTGTAGTGTTGTAATTTAAAAAACAAAGCACTACGTTAGAGATCACATCTCTAACTTTTTTTTTGAAATTTTAATGACATTTGAGAGCATAACAATAGTAATGATCATGTGTGTACTTAAATTGTACAAAATGGAGATTAAGGTATGTTCGAATTCTGGAAATTTGACCAGCACTATATTTTATCTTAAAAGAATAAATTCTTAAGACTTTCTTTTAAACTTAACTATAAGTAAATTTAAACCTTAATCTGCACTGATGTTTTCGATACAAAATGAAACCAATGAAACTTTAAAATCAAATATGAAAGTTAAAAAAAAAAAAAGAAAAACTTAAAAATAAATTTAATAATAATTTCAAATGTTTTTATAGAAACTAAAATATGTGATTATAGAAGCTGTTTTATAGAAACTAAAATGTGTGATTATAGAAACTGTGTTTTCATAGAAACTAAAATGTGTGATTATACAAACTGTGTTTTTATAGAAATTAAAATGTGTGATTATAGAAACTGTTTTTATAGAAACTAAAATGTGTGATTATAGAATCTGTTTTTATAGGAACTAAAATGTGTGATTATAGAAACAGTTTTTATAGAAACTTAATGTGTCACACTTCTTGCTACCCCTGTTCTCCTATGGTCACAAACTGTCACACTTTCCCGAACTCCCTTCCCTCCCTCGAAACGTGACATCAATTACAATTCTACCATTAAAAAAAAAACAAAAAACTACGAGCTATGTCTGAAAGAGTGACAAGAAGAATGAATTCATGCTCAAGGGACAAACTGTTGCTGTAAGGAATGCGCCGTATTCTCTTCTCGTTTTAATTCGTTTAGCATACTTGATTTCTTTCGAACTGATGCTAGATGCCAGTTTAAATTTAGTTGATTTCAATACACAGAGAAGCAAACATTCTGATTCCCGTGCATTTAAACGCACTTTCAAAACGAACTTACTTCAATAAACTGGAATGGATTCGTCCTTTTAGCCTACTTTCCCGTGAAAGTAAAAAAATAATAATAATAAAGCAAGAAAAAAGGCTGAATGTATCGTAAAAATATCGTTAAAAATGAAGAAAAGTCAAAAATAAGTGAAGTAATTAAATAAAGATTGAAAACTAAAAAAATTGAAAGTAGGGTTATGAGATGGAAAAAATGTGTGTATGTCGGTCTGTCGCTCCGTCATGCCTGTCTGTCGGTCTGTCTCCCCCCCCCCCCAATAGTTTTTGAACGAATTGTCCGATTCAAAAAAAAAATTTTTTTTGCGTTCGAAAGGTCTCGGCGAGGACATCTTATTTCCATATTTTACTCTTTGATTTGAACAATTTTTCGTTCAATTTTGAACAGTTCAAAAAATTTTAACTTAGGGCCTATGGGCATATAAAGCAAATTATGTAAACTCTAGGCACTAGATTCAAGTTGCTACGAGCAAGCTTATTGGAGGAAGCTCTCGGCATGAAATATTGATTTGAACAATTTTTGTTCATTTTCGAACAGTTCAAGGGAAAAAAAAAAAAAAATTTGCGCATTTTTCCATTATCCCGGCGCAGGCGATAAAGTCGCCAGTAATGATGCAACCAACGCCAAACGGAATATCGTCGCTGGTCAGGGTATATAGATATGTCTATATATTTTGGTCGCTGTTAACCTTTTGCGTGTGTTGTCGCCAAAAAGTCTGGAAACTATATAGGGAATGACCAATGTAGCACAGGAGTGCGTGAGAAATCAGACAAATAATTTTGTGAAGCCAAAGTGTCCCATTTTTTCCTTAGAAGTGAATGGTCGCTAATAAAAATGAAAGTTAAAAGGGTTGCTTTTTAGAGCCATTTATCATTTAGGAAGCATAAAAGTTTTTTTAGGATAGGGAGCTGTTTCCCTTTAGGGGCGCCCCGAGGCCTCCAGGGCTAAAGGGGGCCGCAAAATCTTCAGTTGTCCCCGGGCGCTGAAAACCCTAGCTACGCCTCTGTTGTTTACCATGCGTAGAAGCGTCTAAGTGTCAGTATTTCGTGGTGGAATTGCATGAATATGAATTTATCCAAGGACGAGGATGATTATATAAAACACATTTCTCCTGATTAATAAAAATAACATAAAATGAATAAATTACATAAATAAATGACATGATTTCTATCGAAATTTCACGGAGCGAGGTTTTAGCAACTGCTTAGACGCCAAAGCGGAGCAACTCAAAAAAGTTTCCCTTATTATTTTTCGTTTGGGAAATTCTAGAAGTATTAAAAACTTAAATTATGTTTTAAAGTTCAGCATTGAAAATGTTACAAAACAATCGGATAAGGATCATTTTAGTACACATTCTTTTCAAGAAGAAACGCCTTGAGAATTTCAATTAAAGTCTACGCCTTTTGAAAAATACGAAAGATTACCGAACCTCTTTTATTCTTAACCCTCATACTTAATTAAGCGTTAAGATTGTAGCTTATATGCATCATAGACATTTCTGAAGGTTACTCCGTTGACTAATAGGTGAAAAAGTAAATCCAACTGAATCATACTCTGGCCGGCTCAGTTTTAGTAAACGAGCATTTATAAAAAGCATTTGTTTCTATGAATCTTGTTTAGTTAGTGTGAAATTGTTAGAATATTTTGATGCAATTCATCGCAGAGAACTTAACTTGGAAATCTACTTTTCGGATATATTTCTATCAAAAAAAGTCATTTATTTTTTAACGCTTTTGAAAATTGCGTTATTTTAGGGGATTTTTTTTCTCTTCAAAAGTTCGGTTTCTTTTTCATTCTTCGAGTTCGGCATTTCTCGAGCATGTCGAAAAATGACGACACGCATGTGTTGCCAAACGGCATCTTACATGCAAAAACAAATGGAACTTTTCCTGGCTCTTCAACGGAGAAAAGTAATTCTGTGAACAGTAAAAAATTCAGAGACAATTACAAACAGCAAGACAAGGCATCTGAGCAACTGAGGGATTATTTGGAATCGCAAAAGGTAAATAATAGTTTTTAAGCGTTTAGAACTAAATATTGTTCATGCTTAGTTTGTTCCTTTTTCCTATAAAAGCTGTAAAAAAAAAAAAAAGAAAAAAGAAAAAAACATACCTAAAAAGCACAAAATAGCAATATAAGCTGCAGACTCTTGTTTCGGAGTTACATAGAACCCCTTTTTCTATAGAACAAGAAGTGAACTTATGGATGTGCAGACCTCGTACAAAAGTTTATATTTTATTCCTATTTTGTGCCTTTTAAGTTGATTTTTTTATTTATTTCCTGCACAAAAGGTAAACTGTTTACTTCATTTTGAAAACTTTTTGTTGACTTTAAATTGATTTAGACTCACTGCAAAAATGATTAGATTTACTATATCAGTGGACTAGTATATATATTTTTTAAATCCTGACATGAAAATGGTCGACTATTTTTCCGATTTGTCTTTATGGAAGCAAGGGTTCATCTTCGCCAATTTTCACTGAATATGACACTTTTGAAGTTATTAAAATGACTTACATTTTACTCATGATACAAACTTTTTCGCTTACCTCTCGCAAAATACTTTTAACCTAAAAAATGAAAATGAGCGCTAAAGCACACACACACACACACAAAAAAAAAAAAAAAAAAACCACAGAATGCTATTTGCATAATTTATTTGAGTTGTATAATTATGTAGACAAAATTATAGAAAACCTCAAGGGGTGTTGATACCTAAAAATGTCTAAAAAATCGGTTTGCTTTTTACTGTCTTAAAGAGTGAAGTTCATCTTCAAGAGTGCTTTCTGAAAGTTTTAGAAAGGTTGAAATAATATTCGTGGATGCATGATCTCTTTAAATATCTTCCTACGTGAACTAAATAGTGAATCAAAATTTTTAATTTAAATTGAAATAAAAAAGAAGAAAAATAATTTTTGGAAGAAAAAAAGAACCGACTTAGAATCAAAGAAACTATAAATTGCTCTGAAAAGGAAAAAATAAATTCATTCTTTAATCAACTTCAATACTACTTTTAAGCATAGTTTTAGAAGTCAGTGCAAAATTATGGTAGATAAACTCTTTTGTAGTCATGAATCAATTGCAAATATAAATGGCCCATAGTTGGCAACAATTCCTAGGTAAAGTAACACATGGCGTAATGGTAATTAGACTGTCATAACGCCGACTTCCAAAATTACGTTTTAAAGTAGTATCGATGTTGCTTAAAGAATCAATTAATTTTTTCCTTTTTAGCGCAATTTATAGTTTCTTTGCTTTGAAGTCGGTTCGATTTTTTTTCCTCCAAAATTTTTTTATTTTATTCCTTTCAGTGTAAATTCATTTTTAAAAGTGTGGCTTTCAGTGACTGCGCTAGACCTAATCATTTGTATGATGAAATCCATTTCGAAGTTGAATTAAAAATGCCACTAGAGCAAAAAGATTGAATGAATTTATTTTTTGCTATTTAGCGCAATTTTTAATTTGAAGCCGCTTCAATTTTTTTATCCAAAAATTATTTTACTTTGCTCTTTTTAGTGTAGATACATTTTTCATATAAATACTCTATTTAAAAAAAACATGTGGAAGGGCACACCCTCTTTGAATGACTGGCATTACACACTAACCAGTTGTATGATAAATTCTGTCTTGAAGTTGATTTTAAAAAGTGTAATTTTTTCTCATTAACTGAGAAAATTTAATTTTTGTTTTAAAGAAGAGTTCACTCAAATTCTTATGATAATTGTCTTTAATATTACTGCTTAATGGCAACAAACTCTTTTTAGCAATGAGTTTTACATTTATTACGTAATACTTTACTAAGCAAAGAAATACCAAGGCAAGCATTTCCCATTAAAAGAAAAATACTTATTTTTCACCCGTAACGTTCTTTCTAAGATTGCTAAAATTGTAGTCAAACCGGTGTACGATATTCAAGTTCGACTACCTTCCATCTATAAAAAAAAGAAAAAAAAATATTAAAATCGGTTCATTTAGTCAAACGTTATGGATGAAAAGAGAAAAAAAAAGTTCCACCCATAACTTTTTTCTAATTATCGAATATGTTCAAAACAGATTACGGGACCTATGGGAGATCATGTTCGATCGATTTTTAAAGAAATCATTAAAATCAGTTCCTCCAGTGAGAAGTTATTGATAAACAAAAAATAATTAATTAAATAAAAAATAAATAAATAAATTATTCATTTCTTTATCTTTTTGCAAGAAGTGTTTGACTAAAGTCTAATCTACTTTTTTAGAGGCTGTCTCACTTGTGTTAAGCCGTAGCCTACGAGGATGGCAACAGCGCTGGTATCACTACTTATATTAAGTGATGCATATCCAGTGAAAAATTTGTTTGAAAATAAATAAATCATCTTATGCTGCGTTTAAAGTCTTTTAAATATTTAAAAGCAAAGAAAGAAATCACTACATATTTCATCCTCTGTTCCTCTTGAGAATCAGTTCTTTAACACTCCGTTCTTTAACAATATTATAGTAAGTTAAGCGAATCTTCGTTTCTCTTGTACTCTGAAGAGGAATTGATCGTGGAACAACTTCGATCGACTCGTCACGGTCAAGGTCACGCTTTTTTTTTTCTTCTTCAATTTTTAAATGTCATGGTGAACGTAAACAACTACCGGACTAAACTTAGGCGTAAAACTCGTAATAATGCGCAGCATTCGAATTCGGAGCATTTAATATGCTGTGTTATTTTTCTGCATAATTAATTGTGTTCATATTGTTCAGTTCTCGTAAGAGTGAAATATTTTCTTATTTTGAAAATTTAGCTAAATCAACTTTTACAGTTTTGATCGTTAACAATGAGCTCGTAATCTTTTGCACTTTCCACTTGCTCAAGGGTGATTTTCAAATTTGTTGACACAATCTGAAAATTTTTGTTGCATAAAGCATAAAAACTTGCCTACATATGATTCCTTATAATTTACTGCATTCTGAGCAAGTAGTTTTTTTCGACTTAATTTATTTATATTTTAGATATTTCAAAAAGTGTCTTGACAAGAGATTGTTTTTCTCATGAGTGTTACCGTTATTAAATATGCTGTAAAATAATCCTTATCAATAATTTATCCGAAAAATCTTGTTTAGGTAATCTTAAATACTTCGTAAGAAGTAAAAATAGTATTAAAATTGACATATTTAAAATCTTTAAACTATTTTAATTGCACTTTATCTCAGGAGTGTTACTTTGTTTCTTAAATGAAGCATATCACATACAATAAAATGTATTCTATTAAAAATTAACTGTTTTCACCGCAGTTATAAGAAGTAACTGGATAGCTTTAATTAGCAAACAATTTTTTAATTATTAACTAGCAAAAATATTAATACAATTCTAATTTTTAGCTACAGTAACAATCATGAGATATGTTAACACTCATGAGACAAACAAGCAATCCTCTTGCAATATTTCACCAAAAATAATAATAGTAATAAAAATAATTATAAAAAGAGAGACCAAAATTGAAATTATTTTACCTTATTAATTGATATGTTACATTAAAAATGTAATAAAACATCACCACTCTCATGATTCTGATCCAGAAATAGATGTTTTTAGACAGACCTAATAAAAAATTAATTTTAGTTTTAAAGTAAGCAGTAAAAATATCGAAATAAATAGTTCTAATTCCGCAAACCGTATCTTTAATTTAAAAGTAAAGGGAAGGTAATAGTTTACAACACATCACTTTCTTATTTACATAAAGTAACAACTGGCATACCCGAACAAGTGTTATTTATTATTATTATTATATTTTTTTGGGGGGGGGGGAGGGGAGGGTTACAAGTACGGGAGTTTCTCTTTATTAACCCCTTAAGAATATAACATATCTTAAACAAAACATACAAAAATCATATCTTCGAACGTAAAAATTTTGTGTCAGGGTGTCTCTTTTAATATATATATATATATATATACATATAGAAATAAAATATAATCTTGAATAAAAAGCTAATATCAGCTTGATTTAAAGCGCGTAAAATATCTAATTATCTATTTCTGTAGATTTATTTATTATTTGGTTGTTTTCAATCATGATTGTAACCTCCTTCTCTTAACAAGTAACATTCATGAGTGGGTAACACTCATGAGATTTATTAAGAAATTCTTTATCAAAAGAAATTCTGACTGTGTTTCTGAAAATTTAATTGGATTGATTGATTCTCCTAGAAGAAATACACTATTACTGAATTGCTTATTTTTATGCTGTAAAAATATTGGGAAATAAACGGGTAACACTCCTGAGAAGTAATAAAAATACTCATCATGTTGAATTGTTTGTTCCACTATAAAACAGTCAATAAATAAAACTAACCTATTCTAGATGGTACGAGGTTAAAAGAAACGTACGAGGCTTCCCTTCCACATAAAATAATTACAACATTTAAATATTTTAAAAGTTTAATGATAGGAACTTTTTTGAGGTAACATTCATGAGCTGCATATCCGGAGAAAAACTTTATTTAAATTTTAAAATATTAGATAAACATTTCAGTAAAATCACTTGCATTTTTGATAAGTAAACACATATTAATTCATGTTTTAAATCATATTGAATAAAAAAAAAATACTTGGAATGATTAAAAAAAAAAAGACTCTGGTTCTGTGAACTTTTTGCTCCGGACACGCAATTTTCCTTTTCTTTCCAACTAAAATAATAGAAAAAGCCTACTATTTCACAACTTGGAAACAATGTAATGGATGCATTGAAATAACTATGAAATGATGCTTCCCTACTGATTTTTACAATGGCAGAATAATAGTTTTATAGACGTGAAATTCAGATTTTATACTGCGGACATCAAACCGTCAATCTTTTTGAAAATCACCCTCAAATGCATCTGCCACTGCGCTATGTGATAGGAGACCTGTGATGTTAATTTCCTGGTTTTGCGAGAGGTGAAAACGTGAGCATTTTTGTCCAATTAAAGCTAATGCCTAACCTTCAGCTGATGGTTATTTAACTAATGTTTGTGGATTAACTGGGAACTATGATATACAAATTTAATGCATCAAACCAAGTGTTGCATCATCACAGAAAATTAACACAAGTTTAAAATAAAAAAAAAAAAAAAAAAAAAAAAAAACATTGTTGAACGATATAAAAAAAGTAAAAATAAACATCACTAAAATACACATAAATAACTAACGGGAAAGGGGCAATCGTCCCTGCTAATGACGGGCCCACATGACGGGCCTGCTGCACCGTATCCTTGAAATAGTTATTTGCCATTATTCATATTGATGATTTGGGCTTAATTGATGAGTGGATTATTCATATTTTAGCACAAAAAATTTGTGGTCCTTTTTCATGTATGATAGAACAATGTTTGCTTCTTCAATGTACAGGAGAGCAATGTGCAACAGCTTAAGTCCTCTTATATGGCATTGGATGCGAAGATTCGGGCCAACGGTCGTTGGTCGAATCCGGAATCCGACCCCAAACTGCAATCGCTTCTCATCAGCAGGGACACCATTTTGCGCTCATTAATGGAGGCCTGCAGCAAAGAAGACATGTGTTTGTTTGATGTTGGAAATCATCCAGCAGATGACCGACAGCAACAAGGACAGACGAAGGTAATACACATAGACGTATAGGTGTTTTCTGGGTTAAAACCTACAAGTTGTTCGCAAAACTGATTAATTATTATTCGGATCATTCGCTTTTTTAATGGAATCATACCATTTTCTGTAATGTACTTTAAATTTAATCTTAAAATTGAAGTATTTGCCTTATGTTTGTACAATTTTCTAAAAATACATTTTTTTAAATCAAATATAATTGAACTACGCAGGCAATCGTTGCATTCTGAATTTATAAATTAAAACAGTTAACACAAAAAATAATCTTCAATGTAAAAAAAGCACAAATTGTCCGAAAAGTATAGCAAATAGCTATTTCAAGGCTATGGTGGATCCCCTGCCTCTTTGTCAGTATAAAATCGATCAACCCGAAAAAGAAAAGATTGTGAGCGCTAAGTGAAAATTTGCTTCTGTGTATGATATTTGCTCTGATTTTTTGACGAATTGTGCTTTGCTTACGCTGGTAATTCCTCCTCATTTATATTTTAGCACATGATGATTTTTTAATAATAATATTTCACATAAAAATCCTCTGCATTATTCTTGAATTACAAATGTAGCCTATTACTAAAAACTTTCGTGGTTTAAAAAATTCTAATTTATGGCTTGTTTTATGATCTCTAGTTTACTGCTGTTTTAATTAAGTCAACTATTTTTAGGGTGGTTCCAAAACGTTAAAGTCTGCTTCGGGGAAGCCTATCGGTAATAAGTTAAGTTCCCTCACTGCAGGACCACGTGGTCCATTGCTTCTCCAAGACATCGTGTACATCGAAGAAATTTCACATTTCGACAGGTAAAATATTTTACAGATCATCATTCAATATGTATTTTAATAAAATGGTTTAACTTGAATCACATTAAAAGATGCTGCATTAAATCATAATGTAAATGGGATTAGTTGGACCCCCTCGGGTAAGCCACTGGTTTTAAGCCACATTGCCCATCCTAGTACATGGAGCTTAATATGCAAATACGGACTTCCATGAGCCACCTCCCCCTCCTCAGGAAAAATCTGTCTGCGGTAGAGATGATCTATATTTACGTAATTGATTTGTTCTTATCAGCGAAGTCTATTTTAACATATTTGAGTTAAATTATCATCATTGGATCGGATTCTGTAATTTAGAGAAAGTTAGTTATACTTAAAGAAAGGTATTAGCGCTAATGATTTAATGGTGTATATTGATCAGTTTATGACTTAAATAGTTTGATTTCATTTACAGCTTTTGAAGCCGTAATTGTCTACTTTAGCACCATTTCAGAACAGAATAGGTTTTTGGCGTATATTGTTAAGGTATAACATTGGAAATGGATGCCAAATACATTTTACACAAATAGAAACAACTTAACAAAATGTATTCACGCATAAACAATATAAAATATCCAAGACACCCTGCTCTTACGTAAAGAGACATACATACAAATAGTTTCAAAAACATTTATCAAACGAATACAAGTTAGCTAAAGCTGTTAGGTAATTTCAATTTAAAAAAAATCATCTTTTTTTTTATGCATTTTTTTTAATGCCAGGGAAAGGATCCCTGACAGGGTTGTTCATGCCAAAGGAAATGGAGCATTTGGATACTTCGAAGTCACCGACGATGTTACTCAGTACACAAAAGCTAAGCTATTCTGTGAAGTTGGCAAGCGTACTCCTATTGCTGTACGATTCTCATTAGCGGGTAAGCATACTCCCTATATTTATTCTTTTTTAGTTTTCACAACTTTGACTGTCAATAGTCTATTTCAGCTGTTTTCCCTATTTATGCCCTTTGGGTCTGAATTTTTTCTTTGGGGCAAGGAATATTAAGATTATTTTTCCAGTGGTTACCAAAGTGGTCCATTCCGACAGACACGGAAACGAAAGAAAAAATGAGAGGTGCATGAGCTAACTAGAGGTCTACGAGGCTAGATCGCAGTTAGACAGTTTGTCACCACATTTTATCCATAATGCACCTTACACAAATTTTGCTGATCATACTGATTTATATAATAAGAATAGGATTAATCTAATTATAATTCCCTATACCCTAATTAAACATAATTTCATAAACTGTGTAAAGAAATTTCCTTTCTCTTTATGCTTGAAACTAGTAAAAACTCGCGCTTTTGATATCAGCAGAAAAGTCATAGCAGATAGATTCGCTGGACTTCTCCAAAAAATTTGACGCCTAAAAGTGAAATTTTACACGATAGAAGAAGGTAATTTATCCGAAATAAAATTTTATTTCAAGTTAAATTTTGCAACTTTCATGTGTCATTTCCATGTATTTCGCACTCTTTCGAACGACTTTGGTGTAACGTTAGAATTGTTTCTTACGTTAGATTGCAACGACGCGTTTTAATTCCGCTATCTCCTTGATGCAATTCCAGTGCCTTAACCGCTTTGCCAGGGCAAGCAGCATTTGATTAAATTTGTTTCGTAATTTTATAAATTATCTAAGTACTCTACTAAAACGAAAAACACATTGTATTTTTTTTAATGTATTGTTGGAGTATGTAGTCTATGTCTCGCTTACAGAAAGAAACAGTGACATTCATATCTGCAACATGGACATTTTTTAAGAGAGGAGTTTGAACTTTTTAGAATTTGTTTTAATTAATTACCTTATTTGTTTCAATGATTATTATAATCGATTTTGTTCAGAAAATAGTTATTGTTCTACTTTTCTCTCACATATTTGATGTTAATGATGTCAAAAAAATTAGAAATAATTATAAAAAGTAGTTATTACAGTATTGCACCAAAAAAATACAGTTGGCCTCTAGCCTTAATTTTTGAACATTTACTTATGGCAGTATTCCCGATATAAAGAGCGCAAAAATCTGAAAATTTTGATACAAAACCAAAAAAAAACAAAAAAACAAAAAAAACAAAAAAAACGATTTTTTGCAGATATATGACACTGTTCATCTCTATAAGCGATATGTTCTTACTATTTGGCCATGATGATTTATTTGAAGGAGTTGAATAAGCCGTGCTGGTGAAACAACATTCCGATTCCATTTGTATTCACCGTTGTTGCAGATCAAAATATGTAACTTATCCAACATAAAACGTCAACAATTACGTCAACATAACATAATACATAAAACGTCAACATAACAATTGCAAAGTTTTTCGCAAGTTAATGAGCGTATATTTCTGAATATTGAATCAAATTGTTACAAAGGTTAATTTCTTATGATTTCAACAGGTGCAGATGTTGGTACGGCTGATACAACGCGAGACATCCGTGGCTTCGCCATCAAGTTCTACACTGAGGATGGAAACTGGGACTTAGTTGGAATACACATTCCAGTTTTTCCCATTCGCGACCCAATTACCTTCCCAAGCTTTGTTCACACTCAGAAAAGAAATCCAGTCACCAATCTAAGGGTAACACTCATGCCTAGAAATATATTTTGTAGAACCAGCTTAAAATAATCTTTCAATACATAAATTGAGCGGATTCTGTTTGAAATTGAATGAGTGAGCAAATAATAATTCAGCCTTTCATCCCTGCAGTGGGGTCGATAAAATGAGGATCAAGCATGCTTGGGAACTAAACACTAGGGGTTCCGAGTCAGGCCGACCACTTGACCGAAACTTCTGCTCCTGCAGCCCCGGGCTCTCGGACTCGAAAACTGGGATTTGTACAGTAGGCCATGGCCCCAAAAGGGCTAGCGCGCCACTGAGTTAAGTTTTTTAGAGCAAATAATAATAATAATAAATTAAAAATAAATACATGTAAATAAATAAGTAAATAAATAAATTAAAAAACAACTAAGCAAGAAAACCTTTTTTATAGGTGTTCTATGTTATTAGAAATACTTTTAAACTGATATCTCCTTTACGGAGTCATAGACTTTGTCCAGAGTGCCTAAGTCTATCTCACAGTAGTAGGCACCCTGGGGTGGCACGTCGAGAGATTAAGAATGCCATGAGGGGGTCCTGATACCAAACCTTTTCTATTAAAATAGAGCCTAATTCAAATTAAAAATTTCGCTAAAAGGTAAAAAATAAATTCATTCTTTAAACAGTATCGCTACCAATTTTAAACGTAATTTTAGGAGTTGGCGTAAAATTATCAGTCTAAGTACTATTACATTTTGTGTTACTTCATATTAGAACTGTTGAAAACTCTGGGCCATTTATATTTGTAATTGATTCATGATTATGAAAGATTTTATTTATCATAATTTTGCACCTAAAAACAATGTTTAAAGTTCGTACCTATTTTGTTTCAGGAGTGAATTTATTTTTTACTTTTTAGCTCAATTTTTAAGTTGTAATCGGTTTTCTTTTCCCCACAAAAACTATTTTATTTCACTCTTTCTAATGTAAATACATTTTTCATAAAAATACTTTATTCAAAAAACACACCCACACACATGAAAGGACACCGACTTTGAATGATTGGCACTATAAGCTAATCATTCGTTAAATTCCGTTTTGAAGTTGATTTTAAGAAGTAATTTATTTTATTAGCTGAAAGAATTTAACTTTTGTTTCAAAGAAACCTTCACTTTCACTTGACTCTTATTATAGTTGCTTTTAATATTACTGCTCAATAGCAACGAACTTTTTTCAACAATGAGTGTAATATGCATTAATAATTTACTTAACAAAGAAATATCAAGCCAAGCCTTTCCCATTAAAGGGGAAACACTTAATTTTCACCCATAACGCTCCTTCTAAACGGCAGTTGTAGTCAAATTGATGTACGATATTGAAGTTAGACGACCCAGCGTCGATTTTTAAAAAAATCCATTAAAATCGGTTCATTTAATCAAAAGTTATGGATGAAAAAATAAAAAAAAATCACTTTCTAATTATTGTATATGGTCAAACTGACTGACATATGGGAGACCACTCTTGATCGATTAAAAAAAAAAAAAAAAAAAAAAAGAATGAACAATATCAGCTCATCCAGTGAGAAGTTATCGATGAACAAAAAAAAAAAAAAAAAAAGAATGAACAATATCAGCTCATCCAGTGAGAAGTTATCGATGAACAAAAAAAAAAAAAAAAAAAACATTTATACGGTATGAATTGATGATGTCCTCTTTTGGGAAATGGCTTAAAAATAGTGTGATGTTGCAACGAAATTACTTTCGTGAATTTCGCATATGAGCTATGATTGTTATTTTTACGTTCTTACACTCTCAGAAATAGAACTCTCACTTCCGAGGATTCTTCAATCGTCAAGACAAATTTCGTCAATTACAACGATTCTTTCCTCACGCAATCAGGTGACTTCAAAAAGTTAATATACAAATTTCGTCAACTTGCCGAAAGGTTTACTCGGAGCATTTTTCACGAAGCCATTTCGTCAAGTACGACGAAAGTTTCGTGAGATTTGAGCATACCTCTCAGAGAGTGTACCACTTTCCGATTTTCCCGTCAGAATCGTACAAATATGCATATCAAGGACAGATATTATATGATTGGGGTACCATGTGGAAACTAATTCTTTGAAGTGCGCCAATTCTTGGAAAAGTTTGGAAACCCTTTACACTAAAATATAAAGCTTGAAATACGAAAGCTTATAGTTTCCTGCACATTTTTATTAGGTAAAATATAATGCTTTTGATGATATTTCTTCAGTTTTTTGCCTGTTATGCTTAGTGCTTTCATTTTGCCATTCAATGATTAAACAATCAATATACTGATCATTACGATAGTTAACAAATCAGAGATTCACGTTTGAATGTTATTTTCATTAAAAAAGTTGTTACAACTTATAAAAAGGGTAGTTTTCTTTTCCAGGATTTGAATATGTTTTGGGACTTTTTCTCATTGCGACCTGAAAGTACGCATCTGATACTCTACTTATTTTCTGATCAAGGTATTCCAGAATCGTATAGGAACATCGATGGTTTTGGCGTCAATACCTTCAAGCTCGTCAACAAATCTGAAGACGTTTTTTATTGCAAGTTTTCTTATTTTGTAAGTACCGGCACATGTTAATCAACAACTGAAAAGTTTTAAAGCTGTACCTTGATATCTATTTGTATTGATTCTGTTCGATATTTACACGCAGACTGATCAAGGCAAAAAGTTCGTCTTCCCGGATAGAGCTACTCAGTTAGCAGGATCAGAACCGGATTATTACGGAAGAGATCTGTACAATGCAATTGAGAATGGGAAATACCCCTCGTGGACTTTGTATATTCAAGTGATGACGCTGGAAGAAGTTAAGGATTGCAGCTTCAACCCATTCGATGCTACTAAGGTAAGAAAGAACCAAAGAGATGCACTTCATTTTTTTTTTTTTTTTTTTGCAAATGGAAAGAATGAGTACAGTGCAGTGCTTTCTATCACATTCAAATGCAGAACAGACACCAGTTATACGCACGGACCAAAAATAAAAATAGACTTAGTCTTTTATTCTACGCACGGTACGTCCATGTATGCATCTATCTTGATAAAAGAGTTATCTTTTTTCATTTTTTCAATTCCTCAAAGATATAAATATAATTTTTATGATTTGGCATCAGAATGAATATTTTCTTATAAAAGGAGATCTAAACATTAAATTAGATACACAGAATATATCTTGAGAACTGGTGAATGGCGCAGTTGCTTATTCTCTTCCTTTGCTGGCATGAAAAATAAAAAGTCGTCTTTTTTATGCATCGCTTATTTTTAACTAGGAAGAGTAGTCAACTAGCTAGGATGGCAAATATTTAGGGGTGCACAATTTTATACAGTCATTTACTACCTTTAAAATTAAAATATCGGTTTGTCATCATAGAAGCCATTTATTTTGCATGATGACATTTTGCTTTTTATTAAATAATATTTATTTTCAGTCATCTAGTGTAAAAGAAAATAATAACTAAAAATTAAGTAATTTAATGATTCTACGTTAAAAACTCAGCACTTCTGAATACGTTTCATTTTTTTCACTTTGAAATAGCGTTCCTTTTAAAAACTCTTGTTGCGTTTTCGCGGCCAAGCACGTTTTTTAATCTTTCCACCATCTCAACTTTTTAAAAGTATACTTCAACTTCAGTTTGAAAACCTATTTAAAAACGCAATTGCGATCATAAAACACAAAGACTACATTAAAAATGCAAATTTTAACAGTATTGCATTATTCTAATAATTAGAAAAAATAAAATAATATCATTTGAAAGAATTGAGCTCTTTACACGAATTAGTTTTGTTTTGGAGTGGTATGATAGTCCATACTTTTTTGACAGTCGGCGTCAATGGTTTGTTTCAGTACTAAGAGGTTGGCTGACACACAGCCGTGTGTCTAGATTATTTTAACTTTTCCGTGCTTACATGAAAATAAGGGGGTTCTAACCCCTGCCAATTCGTTGTTTTTATCATTTGGTTCAAATTAATTTTGGTTATAAATGGATACTTTCAGGATTGCCAAATGGGGTAGTGAGGGTCGAAAATATCATTTTAAAGAAAATTAAAAAAAGTGCCTACTTTTTTTCTTTAAAAGTTTTATGTAAGTGTTATATACATTTATGATGTTACCTCAATAATGAGCTTTGAAATGAATTACTGTACAAATGTGATTTCATTCATTAACTATGTAATCCATTCCCCACCCCCTTCACATTTTCGTTTTTGTAAGCAGTTTATATTAGAAAATATAAAACTGCTGAAATATTATGAGTTCTAAAAAAGTAAAAATTAAAATCTTAAGTATCTTCTTTTATTCTATCAATATGTTAACCAAAATGCTAGACTAAACTTCATTATAGTATAGCGACTTATATTACAAAAAACTTGTAATTATGTTGAAGCGTTGTTTACTTCAGCAATGTTTTTAGAGGAATAAATTATTGTTCTTTCTGTAAATTTTTCTGAAAACATTGCTGCATTTTCAGGAATCTTTAACGTTTTTACTTTTCTAGATTTGGCCAGAAAATGATTACCCATTGATAAAAGTTGGAAAACTGGTTATCAACAAAAACCCCTCTAATTATTTTGCTGAAGTCGAACAGATAGCATTTTGTCCAGCCAATTTAGTTCCAGGCATTGAGCCAAGCCCGGATAAAATTCTGCAGGTAAATAAAAAAATTCATCTATTCCGAGAACGGAAGCTAGAAATTCTTCTGCAATCGATGTTTTCTGCTTGTGAAATTTGCCATGTATCCTCTTACTTACCAAAGTTTTCCTTTAACCAACTGTAGGGACGCATTTTCTCTTACTTGGACACACAACGATACAGACTTGGCACCAACTTCTTCCAACTTCCAGTCAACTGTCCTTTCCGGTCCCGTCCGAAAAACTACGAACGTGATGGTACAGCTACTGTCACTGATAATCAAGGTATGGTTCTTTCCAAGTAGCACACTATATTGAAGTGACCTCAACAATACACCGACTGATATTACGACGTTTTTAAATTATATTCTGTTGATGTAGCCGCAACATATATGCAATATTTTTTACCCTCTTTAGAGATTTTATGTAGTACGGTTACGAGTTTTTATTGGTCCTCTTTATAATTATTTCGACCATTCTGATACGTTTTCCCCTATCCTCCCTATAACGTTTTCCCGTATCCTCCCTCCCTTGATCATTTTAAGCTATAATTAAGAAATTTAGTGTTTCATTTTGAATAATCATTACTTACGCAGTGTGTGTAGATATAAGTTAATATTGGTTAAGATAAATGTCATACCTAATCATTCATATGATGTGGGTTTTCCGTGTAGAAAATTGACATGAGTGATGAATTAAAAAGTGATAATTTATTGGAGCTTTATTATCGTATAGAAAAAATCTTTCAAAAGAATATGTGCATGAAATTATGCAAAATAATTTTTAAGCTCTAGAAATAGGGACAATTAATTGCATACAGTGAAGTTTAAATTGGACTAGAAACATTAGTTTGAAGTACAGCAGTTGTATGAAGGGAAATCAATTGAAATATAGTGTCCTGTTTGATTTGTTCAACAGAAAACGAACGTGCACATCAAAGTACCGATTTTTTGTGGACGTATGTGCAAATGATTTCATCATTTTTCTGCCAAACTATGTTCCTTTCTTTCTTTTCTGTTTTAAATACTTTCTTTAATTTTATTTATTTTGTAAGATGGTGCTCCGAATTACTATCCGAACAGTTTTGGGGGACCCGTGGAAGATCCAAAAGCTGAAGAAAGCACTTTTGACGTCCATGGGAAAGCTGCGCGGTACGATACCTCCGACGACGATAACTTTACTCAAGCAGGTGTATTTTACAGAAAGGTAAGTTGATTGCAAGGACAGCGAAGAAGTCTTTGTCACAGACTCTCTGCGTACGTTATTGGTTCTACATAGTTTATTAAGCCCCCTCGTTTTGCCAGTACTTTGCCGATGGACTACCGTTTTTCCACCATTAAAAATTACTTTCACCCCGAGAGCCACTCTGACATTAAATAGAGCACAAAAGCTGTGTAAAGCCATTACATCAGGAATGATGGAATAATGTTTGTATGATAACATATTTTGTAGATGTAGCTATCACACTACCTAGACAGAAATAACTTTAATGTACATTTATGGGTTACAATAAGTATAATATTCACAAAATGTTAATATGTTATAAGTTTCAATATCTTTATTCTACGTAAAACTTATTTAATACGTATGTTATCGGCAATGTATGAAACTATGGCATTCTATTGAATGACTAGTGTGGATATCCGATATTCTATACAATGCCTATGCATAGTTAAGAGGCCGGATTTTATACATTGTCATTAACATATATAACACTTTTATGCTGTTTTTACTATAGAAAAGAGATAGTACTTCACAATTAAAAAAATAAAATAAAATGCCAATATTTTGGTGTTCGTCTTTTCGGTCCTAAGAAAGTTTCACTCAAAAATGTGAAAAAGTAATTTTATAAGTTTGATGGGTTGTATACTTTACTTTAGATTGTTTGAATACAATGCGTGAAATATTTAGTTATTTTCTGGTAAAATGACAATGTCTCTAATTTAGAAATAGTGTGTAAATAACTACATCTGTAAACGTTACCTGAATGCATACACCCAAATTTCTTTTTCCTCAAATAATGCGGGATTTAAACCTGCATTCACATAAATATCTTGCACGAACAGTTTTTAAAATACGAATATTGTTTTACAGATTCTAAATGAAGGTGAAAAATCTCGCCTTGTGAATAACATCGTTGAAAGCCTTTCGAATGCTGAACAGTTCATTCAAGAGCGCCAAATTCAAAATTTCAGCCAAGCAGATCCAGAGCTTGGCGAAAGAGTTAGAATTGGATTGGAGAGACAAAAAGTAAGAAATGCCATGAAAGCATAAAAGCTTTCATGATGATTCCTTTTCGCAAAGCTTCTTACTTAAATTTTGAAGCACAGAAAACAGGTCTGAGTTAAACAATGGTGAAACTTCATTCATAAAATAAAGCGTCAGCGAAGAGTTTGGCCTAGTGACTATGATTAAGGCTATTTGTTCCACTTTAACTAACAAATTTAACCAAGTAAGTTCTAGTTGATTGTTTGGTGCACAAATAAAGACTTCTTAAAGATGGTTAACTGATGAAATGTTTTGTTTACTTCAATAAACTACATTGAAGTAAAGCCACGTGTAACCAGACACTAAAGATCAGATAAGCCCAAGCAACCCAACTTTTCCACAAAAAATCTCTTAAAAAAGACCGAACATTATAGGAATAATGCTTAGAAATAATAATGTATATAGAAATAATATTTGTATTTTCTTCGCGTATACAATTCTTTCTAATCTTTCTCTCATTCAATGCGAAAAGCTCACTACAGAACAAATTAATTCGGACAAAATATTTTTTCCTCTAAATTGTGTTAAAATTGCTAATTGGGGTCTTACACCTGCTAAAATCAATATTTTTAGCTTTAACTAATGGGAATGTTAGAGAGTGAGAATAAAAATATCGTTTGACAAGCAAAAGTACATATTTTCCCATAAGTTTATGACCAAGGCTCGAAAGTTGATGATCTGAAAAACTCTTAAAAGTTCTCTAAAATTTTGCAAAATATAAATCAAAAAATACCATGAAAACTGAAAAAATGCACTTAACTTTTTAAAACAGGCACTTAAGATCAGAGACCGATTCGATTGAAGCAGTTTAAATATTTGTTTTTTTGAAAAGTAATCACAACGTCATCAACTGACTTTCTAAAAAAATAGATGTATAAGAAAAAAAAAATGCGACCAATAAATTGGAATACATTAAATGAGAATCTAAATTACTCCGAATAACTTAGAATATTTTTTTTACAATATAAAAGACCAGACTGAAAGTAAGTTTGTATATCTTGAAAAACGTCTTTCAATGCAGACATAGTTAGGACAAATTTAAAATAAATAAGCAGAAACAATCATAGAGAAATATTTTCTTCAAATTCACACTGAATCTTTTCCTTTTAACCCTTTATAGGGCCATTTTTTTGTAGCATCCGTATATGAAAATATTTTTAGGATTTTGGTTCGTTTCAAAGAAGAAATTCATATATGACATTAAAAAAGATAATTATGATTTTTTGTACCCTCCCCCCGGGGGGATGTTCTAATATGGGAATATTGATGCATGTGTGCTAAATAGGCTTTCCAGCGTCCTTGCAAGATTCTACCAATCAGAAAGGGTAAAATAGCTTACTATAAACATCTATAACTTGATGAATTAGGTAGGAAGCATACTTCCCACCGCCTTAGAAAGGGTTGAAACACCAGCAACTTTTTTTTCCAGCAACTTTTAAAGCACTAGCAACTTGTCAAATAATAATTGTTTTCCTCAAGTTGTCTCCATTCAGTTTTGTAGCAATAGATTTGTAATTATCCCGTTCACCAACCGTTATTTATTTATTTATTGTAATATTTAATAAGTAAATTATTAAACTTTAATCATAAAAAATTGAAAAAAAAAAGAGCTAAAACACATACAAATGTTCGGAAAAATGAGAAAAATACTCCGCCACCCTGGTGGGCACCCCTAATTTAGATAATCCTTTCATACTTTGCAAAAGGAGACCGTCACCGTAATATAAAAACTATGCTACTGATGCACATTACAGTAATTCGCCTAATGTGCCAAAAATCTCTACAACAGAATGGTTTCTATCCTTTTTTACTAGAGCCTCGACTTTTTACAACATTCAGATAATTTAAAATCAAACGCAGGTTCAGTCTGAATTTTAAAAAAAAGAAAATTGCCACAAAGATGGATTTTTCCTGGAAGCAATCAATGTTCGCGACAATGCATGACATAATTCATACATAGTTTAGGGACCGTTCATGAATAATGTCATACTTTTTTTCAATATATTTGACCACCCCTCGCCCGTTGATTCACAAAATGTCACACTTCATCATATCCCCTACCCCCTTTGTCACATGCCATGTTATATTTCATAAGCATATGTACTTGCAGTTCAAAAACAAAGTACTGCGTTATAGATCACGTTTCTAGTTTTATTTTTGAACTTTTACTGACATAATAATAATAATTACATGTGTACTTGAGGTTAAGAAGTACTACACAAAAGATAATTAGTATAGAGCAGTGAAATATATTAGTTGTTCGAATTCTGAGAAAAATGACCCACGCAAGTTTATCTTAAAAGAGTCAATGCCTGAGAAAGTTTCCTTTTAAACTTTTAACAAGAAATAAATTTGAACCTAAATCAGCATCGGTGATTGCGACACAAAATGATCAATGAAACTTTAAAATCAAATTATGAAAATAAAATAAAATAAAAAATTAATTTAACTTGCTGATTTTAACTGTTTTTATAGAAACCAAAATGTGAAATGTCACACTTCTTGTTACCCCCTCCCATCCCCTTGTCACAAACTATCACAATTTCGCGAACCCCTCTCCCCCTCTTCGAAGCGTGACATCATTTATGAATGACCCCTTACAGAAAAAGGGTGAGGTTATACCATGAGAACATTGTGGGAAATGTGGCGAGTTTGAAGTAAACTTTTTCAGCCACACCAACGAAAAATCGAAGTTTCGACATACCTTTTGGTTTTGCTTGATGGCTTACGTCCACATACGAATTCAACCAAGTATAAAAACGCATTCTTGGCATTCATGAGATGTAACGTATCCGATGAAGGTTGAAATTAATCAGCCGCTTAAACCGTAAATTTGAATCCATTTTGTTTTTATGCAATGTAAGAACACTTTATGCTGGTAAATAAGAGAAATAAAACTATTTGACAAAAATTTGATTACATGTTCCTTGATAATTTTTAAACAGTTACAAAATTTGTGATTTTTCTTTTCTTTTTTATTTATATATTTTTTAGTCGTGTTTCTGAAGGTAAAATTATAGGCATAGGCGGAGACGGAGGTATTAGCCAAGCAAAAGTAACGTCATTTGATGTTAAATTTGGCTCCAAATACAAATTTATACTTGAATTTATTTATTCATGTTCTTTATACAATATTTTAAAAAATTTTACGAATTTTATTGCATGCTTTTATTTCTTTAATTCTGTAGTGATACATTTCAATGATATTAGTAATACTCACAATACATTTTATTTACTTATTTATTTATTTTTCAGGAACCATAAGTATCAAAACGAAAGGAAAGTTATTGCGATCTGAAAGTTGAAATGCTTTATATTAATGTGATGTATTTGGAAGAAAAATTAAAATGACCTTTTGAAGTTATTTATGCCATTATTTTTTAAATTAGTTAATTATTTCCCGACGGTGCAATAAAAACTGTTTATGTAGGATAAATGTAATATGGTTGATGTTTTATTTGAAGAAATAAAGGTTTCTTACCCACGCCTGACAAATTGTGTGATTTTTCATAATTTTTAGGAAAAAGGGTCAGCTTTTACGATGTTAAGCAAGTAATCCTTTTTTTTAAAATGATTTTCCCCTTTTTTACAATCAATTTTAGATTTTATCGATTTTTAGGGTAATTCTAGAGATTTAAAACAAAAGTGGATCTGTGTCAACAGCTTCACCAACGTTTACTGACTAAAATAACTTAAATGATAATGATTTTCGTATGCAGACTTTAATATTGCATGATTGGGTAATTTAAATACATAGATTGTTAGCAAGGACATGTTTTTATTTATATATATCGAATATACGGTGATTTTTTTCCTGGTCACAGAATAACATTCACCATCACCATTCTCCGTTTTTTTTTCTGAATTCTTCTGAATTTTTGAAGAAAATTTTCTGAATTCTTACTTCAATAAGTTGGCAGTTATGCTTTCCCAACCTATGGGTCGCGAGGCATTTTCTTTGGGGTCACGACATTAATTCTAATTTTAAAATACACAATATTTTTAAGTTTTAAAACTATTACAAGAATAAAATTTTTAGCATCATTTTTAGTTTCCTTTATAATGTTGTTAATTGCGACTGCCGCAATACTTCTGCAGAAACATAAAAATCATTTCCATGACGATCAAAATTAAGTTAAAGTTGCCAATAGCAACTTATGTAGTATGTCATGTCAAGAGATCATTAAGAGGGAGCGGAACGTTTTTATTCTTCACAGAATTTCATAAAGTGCTGTCTGTCTGTGTGACCCCACAGTAAATTGGTTTATTTTACATTGCTATGCCCATTGTAAAATAAACAAATTTACGGCAGGATTAGAGAGATCCTGCTGTCCCCCCCCCCCCCCAGAGATTGACTGGAATTCTAATGCTTCGTTTTTGTGTCAGCATATTTGTGTACAAGCGGGTAGAATTATTACACACACACACATGTATATATATATATATATATATATATATATATATGTATATATATATATACATGGAGTCTCCGGTTGTTTAATTGATGAAAATGGGATCCGAGGTGAAGAAGTTTGGGAACCACTGCTCTAACCTATCTTATCTTTAATATATCTGTACCTCAGGAGCAGAAGGTAGTAAGTACAAAATTATCAATTTTAAGATATTCAATTCATTTTGACAATTCAAAACAATGTTCTAAAATAAATAAAGAATTGAAGTTTCTATCAGTACAAATTTTATTAAAATTGATGCCTCTTTCACCATTTACGAGACTATTGAAAGTGAGATTCGAGAATTTTAACCTTTATTCAGCTCTCCTGAAACATTACCTATTTGGACTTACCACCTTCTGCTTCTGAGGTACAGATATATTTCTTAACAGGGGGTGGGGGGGAGAGGAGAGAAATATACCAGGACATGAATGACAGAAACTGCACAATTATGATTGATCACGATGCGAGTATCTAAATATAAATCATAAACAGGGTCGATGAAGAAATAACATTAGTTATGAGTGGTAAAGAAGAGCGTATGCTCAAGTCTTAGTTTCGGGCTAAAAGCTTGGTTCTTTCCAATATAAACTACTTTGCAATATTTACGTAGATTAAGTTCATGCATGCTTAAAACAAAAAATTAAAACACAAAAGTTGGGTAAAATGCTGGCTTTTTTAAAAGAGAGGAAAAACCGATTGCTTTAAATCTATGCCTATATTCATTTCCTAGAATTATTTACTAAAAGTAACTTTTTGAAACATTTGGAAAGAACTTTCTCGATATATGACATTTCGCACTTAGTCAAGTTTACTATTTGTTCACATCTTCATCTAACAAAGATTTTTTTTATCTCGCAAAAAAAAAAAAAAAAAAAAAAAAAAAATCTCTTATTAAAGGCTTTTTGCTTTTCTCTAATGCATAAGAAAGGGTATTTAATGTATGCCAAACCAATATAATCCGAACTGACCTGAAAAACCATTATATATTTTGTGGGAAAGAAACATTGTAAAGAAAAATCTTAATTTAGATAAACTAATCTGGAAGGTTTTGTGAACAGAACCTTCATTTCACATTCATTCAAAAAACGAAATAACAAAATTCGAATGCATTCCAAATCCGAAATGGTTAAATCTGAATGTATACAAAATTCAAGCATTTCTCAAGGCAATAGACAGTAAAATTGATTTTAAAAGGAAAAATTAATTGTTATGCTTAAGATACGATTTTAATCTGCCATTGTTAATTACAAGTAAAGCATTTTTCCTCCTGTTGCTGCAATGAGAAAGAAAAGGTAATTGAAAGTTAATAAGTGAAATAGTTTTACAATATTTATTATTATTATTATTATGCCATTTTTTTATATATTTCAAAGGCGTGGAGGAATGGAGCAACGTGTTTTCGCTTGGAATAGATGCGAACCCGGAGCCCGGAAGTTTTCCATACTCCTCTGCTCCGATATTTTTTTATTAGAATTTCATTAGAACTTTCAAAATGACTTTTCCTGTTTTAAAATTATTTTTGAACGACATGGAATAAAAAATGATTTTTCATCTCCAATTTCATTCAAAATAATTAAAGGGGTCATTCATAAATGATGTCGCACTTTTTTCTCTATATTCGAACTTCCCACTCCCCCCTTTGTCGCAAAATGCCACACTTCAACATACCCTTTGTCGTATTTAACGCTATAACACGTAATATAGCGTACATACAACTACATATGCTCATGTAAAAAAAGCATATGCACTTGTAGTGTTGCAATTCAGAAACAAAACACTACGTTATAGATCACATTTCTAATTTTATTTTCGAAATTTGAATGATATCTGTGAGCATAACAATAGTAATGATTATGTGTGCACTTAATTTGTACAAAATGGAGATTCAAGTAATTTCGAACTCTGGAAAATTCACCATCACTATTGCTGTGAATTAAATTGAATAGATATATATATGAGGCATTTCATACAGACAAACACCTTTTTAACCGACTTCACAAAGGAAGGAGGTTATACATTCATAGTGTATGTATGTATGTTGTTTTTTTTTTTTTTTTTTGTTTGTTTGTTTGTCCACTCAGAACTTCGCACCGGATGAAGCGATTTTCATGATTTTTTTTCAATCGATCGAGGGTGGTTTACCATAGGTCCCATACCTTCGTTTGACCATATTCGATAAATAGAACAAAAGTAATTGGCAGAAAAGTGGTATTTTTTTTGTTTTTTCGTCCATAACTTTTGACTAAATGAACCGATTTTGATGATTTTTTATTTAATCGATAGAGGGTCGTCTAACTCATATATTGCAAATCAATTTGACCATATTTGTTTTTTAGAAAAAACGTTACGGGTGAAAAATAAGTATTTTTTATTTTAATTTGAAAGGCTTGGCTTGATTTTTCTTTGTTGGGAAACCTATTAATAAATATAAAAGTCATTCTTGAAAACATGTTTGTTTCCATGGGCAATAAATAATATTAAAAGAAATTACAGCAAGAGTTTGACTGAAGTCGAAAATTTATCCAATCAGTTTGTTTGCTAAAATTGACTTCAAAGGGGAATTTATCATACAAATGATTAGTTTTAGTGCCATTAATTCAAAGAAGTTTTGCCCTTTGATACGGATATTTTTTAAATAGAGTATTTATATAAAAAATGTATTTACACTAAAAAGAATAAAAAAAAATAATTTTTATAAAAAAACAGAACCGACTTCAAATTAAAAATTGCGCTAAAAAGTAAAAAATAAATTAATTCCTTAGACAACATCGATGAGACTTTTAAACATAGTTTTAGAAGTCGGTGCAAAATGATGAGTTTAATTACCATTATACCATTTGCTACTTGATATTGGAACTGTTGCTAATTCTGCGAAAATATATATATTTGTAATTGGGATTCATGATTACAAAAGATTTTATCTATCCTGATTCTGCACCAAATTCTAAAACTATGTTTAAAAGTCAGATCGATGTTGTCTAAAGAATGAATTTATTTTTTACTTTTTAGCGCAATTTTTAATTTGAAGTCGGTTCTGTTTTTTTATAAAAATTATTTTATATTTGTTACAATAAGACGAACGAACACAACACACACAAACCCAAAACATTGATAGCTCGCCCAAGACATATGTTGCCATATCTCAAACACAAAAGATAGCATTGATATTTCCACTTCCAACTGCAGCGCCACTTAACGTTAAATAACACATATAATTGACATCTGATGGATACAACAACAATTTTATCTTAACCCTTTATAGGGCCCTTTTTTGTAATATTGGTATGTTAAAATATTTTTCAGATTTTGTTTTGTTTCAAAAAAAGAAATACATATAGGACAGCAAATAAGATTAGCATGATTCCCCCCTCCCGGCCCCCTTTGAGGGGGGGGGGAAAGTTATAATATTTGAATATTGATGCATGTGGTGGTAAGTATATTTCCCAGAGTCTTTGCAAGATTCTGCCAATCGGAAGTGGTAAAATAGCTTACTATAAACATCTATAATTTGATGAATTTGGTGTGAAGCATACTTCCCACCGCCTTAGAAAAGGGTTAAAAGAGTAAATGCCTAAGACTTTCTTTTAAACTTTTAGTTATATAAGTAAATTTAAACCTTAATCTACATCGGTGTTTTTGATACAAAATGAAACCAATGAAACTTTAAAATGAAATATGAAAGTTTAAAAAAAAAGTTTTTAAAATAAATTTAGTTGCTGATTTCAAATGTTTTTATAGAAACTAAAATGTGTGATTATAGAAACTGTGTTTTTATAGAAACTAAAATGTGCGATTATAGAAACTGTGCTTTTATAGAAACTAAAATGTGTGATAATAGAAAATATTTTTATAGGAACTAAAATGTGTGATTATAAAAACTGTTTTTATAGAAACTAAATGTGTCACACTTCTTGCTACCCCTGTCCTCCTATTGTCACAAACTGTCACACTTTCTCGAACCCCCCTCCCTCCCTCGAAGCGTGACATCAATTACAATTCTACTTTTAAAAAAAAAAAAAAAAACTACGAGCTATGTCTGAAAGAGTGCCAAGAAGAATCCATTCATGCTCAAGGGACAAACTGCTGCTGTAAGGAATGCGCCGTATTCTCTTCTCGTTTTAGTTCGTTTAGCATACTTGATTTCTTTCGAACTGATGCTAGATGCCAGTTTATAAATTTTGTTGATTTCAATGCACAGAGAAGCAAACATTCTGATTCCCGTGCAAATAAATGCACTTTCAAAACGAACTTACTTCCCTAAACTGGACTGGATTAGTCCTTTTTTACCATGCGCAGAAGCATCTAAGTGTGAGTACTTCGTGGTGGAATTGCAGGAATATGAATTTACCCCAGGACGAGGATGATTATATAAAACACATTTCTCCTGATCAATAAAAATAACATAAAATGAATAAATTACATAAATAAATGACATGATTTCTATCAAAATTGCACGGAGCGGGGTTTTAGCAACTGCTTAGACGCCAAAGCGGAGCAACTCAAAAAAGTTTCCCTTGGTATTATTCGTTTGGGAAATATTAGAAGTATTAAAAACTTATATTCTTTTTTCAAGTTCAGCATTGAAAATGTTACAAAACAATCGGATAAGGATCATTTTAGTACACATTCTTTTCAAGAAGAAACGCCTTGAGAATTTCAATTAAAGGCTACGCCTTATGAAAAATATGAAAGATTACCGAACCTCTTTTAATCTTAACCCTCATACTTAATTAAGCGTTAAGTTTGTAGGTTATATGCATCATAGATATTTTTGAAGGTCACTACGTTGACTTTTAATAGGTGAAAAAGTATATCAAACTGAACTATACACTCGAAGGCTCAGTTAAAGTAAACGGGCATTTATAAAAAGCATTTGTTTCCATGAATCTTGTTTAGTTAGTGTGAAATTGTTAGAATATTTTGATGCAATTCAACGCAGAGTACTTAACTTGGAGATCTACTTTTCGGATATATTTCTATCAAAAAAAAAGTCATTTATTTTTTAACGCTTTTAAAAATTGCGTTATTTTAGGGGGTTTTTTTTCTTCAAAAGTTTGATTTCTTTTTCACTCTTCGGGTTCGGCATTTCTCGAGCATGTCGAAAAATGGCGACCCGCATGTGTTGCCAAACGGCATCTTGCATGCAAAAACAAATGGAACTCTTCCAGACTCTTCAACGGAGAAAAGTAATTCTGTCAACAGTAAAAAAATCAGAGACAATTACAAACAGCAAGACAAGGCATCTGAGCAACTGAGAGATTATTTGGAATCGCAAAAGGTAAGTAATATTTTTTAAGCTTTTAGAACTAAATATTGTTTATGCTGAGTGTGTTCCTTTTTACTAGGAAATATGTAAGGAAAAAAAAAAAACCTAAAAGCACAAAATAGCAATTAAAATAGCAGAATATCGTTTTGGAGTTACATTTAACTCCTTTTCTCAATAGAACAAGTGAACTTATGGATGTGCAGACATTGTTTGCATTTTATTTGCATTTTGTCCCTTTTAAGTTGATTTTGTTCATTTATTTTCTGCTCGAAAGGTAAACTGTTTACTTCATTATGAAAACTTTCTGTTGATTTTACTTACTAAATTGACTATATTTATTATATCAGTGGAATAATAACACTGGTCTACAGCGCTTCGCTAACAATAACCAAATTATTATCTTTATAGTATATATAATACCACTGTATGTTTTTAAATAGCATAAAGACTTTGGGCCCACTAAAGTAATTTTAGACCTGTTTACACCAATAGATAGAGGGATTCACGATAGAGGTTTCGGTATATAATTTGTGCAAATTGGTTGAAATATAACGGTGCCTAAACCTCATATTTCAAACCATTTTCATTGTTCATTTCTTTTTCGATTATTGCCATTTTGAATTGCTCTTAATGAAATCTGTGAAAAGAAATATTTATCTATATATTCTCATTTTCGATTGTTGCCATTTTGAATTAATTTGCTGAGAAAGAAATGTTTATTATTATTTTTAATCAACCCACTTTTACGCCATTTTGTAAACGATTTGTTAAATGAATATAATTTCCGTAATAGTTGATAGAATCAAAATGAAATGTAATGAGTGCCATTGTAATACGCAATTCATACTTAAAATTTACTTGAAGCGTATTTTGATATTGTTAGAATGTAGGGAAAATTGTACATGTCACAGCGTTAGTGACAAGCAAAGAAATAGGATACCATATGGTTTATTTCCTTTTTTTAAAGTATGTTTCAAAGATGTAAGATTTAGTCCATTATAACTATATTTCTACGTGATATTAATATTTATTATAGCAAAAATCAAACAGTTTGTTCAATGAACGGGGAGGAAGGAGGTACGACTGATAACTTTAGTTTTATTACAGCTTTTTCCAATGTTGCCAGATTTTCCGTAAGGATTTTTAGCCAGTTGCGTGAAAGAATTTAGCCAAAATTAGCCATTTTCTTTAAACTCTGTTGTAGTTGTTGTAGTAATTGCTCTGGGCTGTTTCTAAGCTCTGCATCGGATATTCATTTTGTCGGATACCGAATATCCGGTGTATCTTTTCTTGCGGATTTGTACCGGATGGCTTTGATGTTTGAAATCTGTAAATTTTATACATATTTTTCAACATTACGCAGCTTGCAAACATAAAGTTTTTCAATTTGCATATATTTTCAAAACATGCTAATTATTTAAATTTCAAAGATCAAATACTCACCAGATCTTTCGTTTAGGGATTGAATAGGGTGCCGGATATTTAGAAAACGTTCGGATACCGGATATCCGGTGTCTTCTGAAAGAGAGAATTTGTCCCACTCGTCCACCCCCACTATTCTCTGTTACAACATCATTCAAATGATCAACAGACCGAATGCTACAACTGCCAACTGATCATAGTAAATGTATATAAATCTCAAAGGCAAGGAAATCTTGGTTGAAATAAAGGAAAAAACTAATAAACTTTGATATGGAAAACTAAATTTAAAATCAGCCATTATTAGCCAGACTTGTTTGTGGATAATGATTGAAAATACTTTTAGTCAGAAGCATCTTGAATTAGCCATAATGGCTAATTTTAGCCACATCTGGCCCCTGGCTTTTTCCTGGCCAACGACGGGCACGTCAGTTATAATTTTAATTATTATATACTTCTCTATCTCTACTAATAATAAAGCAGCAAGTATGTGTGTCTGTCTGTCTGTCTGTGTCCGGCGTAGGGCCCAGACCGTCCGGCGGATTTTCATGAAATTTGGCACGAAATTAGTTTGGAACATGGGGGTGTGCACCTCGGAGAGTTTTTTCTGAAATTCGAATTTGTTCTTTTTTTATTCCAATTTATAGCCGAAAGTTTCATAAAATAGTCGTTTTCTATGGGAAGGAAATATCGCATCCTTTCGAGCTTAATACCGTTGAAAAGCGCGTAAAAAACTGTCCCAGAAAGAGTTTTGTTCTTCGTGCTAAAATTCGAAGCCACTAAATTAACCTGAAAAGAAATTATAAGCGTTTTTCTCTGTAGTTCGAAATTATTTTTTCACGGTAATTAACTTTAATTTTAGTTGAATGGTTACCATGGCGACTGGTTTATAATCCTTTTCTTTTTTAACGAATTAATATTTATTTCTTGACGTTTTTATCATTTTGCGGAGCAGCCGATTTTTAATTAATTAATCAATTAATTTATTTTTTGAATTTTGATTATTCTTTTTTTAAAACGAATTAAAATACTGCACAAGGGTTTTTTTAAAGAAATGTTATCCTTTATAGCGATTTTTGTTACTCCAACTTATTATTACTATTTATAAATTTATTTATTCAATTTTTTTCTCCAGTGAATTAGCAAACATGTTATTTGTCTATTTGGGCTCAGATGAAAGGTTTTTACGCTTTCAAAGCTTTTCTTGCTGCTGTTAGTTTCTGCAAGCAACAAAATTTCGTCTTTCTATTTTGCTGTCAATGAATAATAGATAAAAACTAATTATAGTAAAAATGTATTAATTAAAACTATGGCAATGGATTATAATCGTCCTTTTTGTGTGGGTACTTGAACTAAACAAACAGAATGCGTTTTCTTTTAAATGTTTCCTTTTTCGTTTCTTTCTTTCGTTTTTCTATTTTTTATTGTTTGTATTGTAAAAACCAATGCTTAAATGTGTAGGATCGCTGGTTGATTGTCATGGGCGGCTAATTTTTATTGATGTGGAATTCATTTTAATAAAATAACATAATTTACACTTTAAAAAGTTATAGCTATATACACAATGGCGAATCGACTGGTCATTTTTTAACACGTGCATAGCCGTGCGGGTACCGCTAGTCTATATATATAATACGAGTGCATATTTCTAAATGGCATTAAGATGTTCGGGCTTGCTTAACGAAAGCTCGGAAATGTGATTTACTAACTTTATGCGATGAGTTACATGTTAATATTCCACCAAAATACTAAAGTGGCTGTGCTTATGAAATTGATTAAAGAGTATTAATGAAATAATAGCCGCCAAGATCCTTGACAAAATGAAAATTTCATCCAAGCATACAAGTCATATACTGAAAGGGAAGCAAATTTTAATGTTATTAAATTATTACTGAAATTCATTAATGGGCATTTATATGTCCCCCTATTCAAATATATGTTATGGTGATAAAATTTACATTTTGTTTTCGAAATTTCTGAATCTTACTCAACCGGGGCAACGCCGGGTACGTCATCTAGTTTTTATTATTAATTCCTTCTTTTATTCAAATACCTGCAAGTAAAAAGGTTTCACCACATCACACTTTTGTGTAACAAAAATTGGAGCTTTCTACTTATTTTACATGATTTTTGTGTCACATGTGACAACCCTGTCTTCCGCTACCCTACAATCCCGCCATATCTAGTTATTTCTGGCATCCCATTAGGTAAACATTCTCTGACGAATAAAGTTGTGTGTCTTTGCGTTATAGTTCATGTTGAAAAGGGCAAGTTTTGAGCGTAGACGTTGAAAAACTATCACAAATAAGTTTTATTACATTTGTGGGCGGTTTATTTTAAAATATCAAAGTAGAAGTGAATAAAACTTGTTTCTTGTACTTTGGGTGCCAAGTTGGTGACCAAGACAAAGTTGGCACCCAGAACATATCTTTATCCTGGAACTAGTAATGTTGAATACACCTCTCTTATTGAACCGGAAAAAATTCTGCTCCCTCCACTTCACATTAAGTTAGAACTGATAAAAGAACTTTGTGAAGGGCATGGACAAAAAAGGAGAAGGATTTAAATTTTTAAAAGAAATTTTTCCACGATTGAGTGAAGCAAAGCTTAAAGAAGGTGTTTTTATTGGCCTCAAATTAGTCGGGAGCTTTGTGACCTAGCTTTCGAAAGAAAGCTTAATCAAAAAGAGTTAACAGCTTGGAAATCGTATGTGAAGGTGTAAAAAGGATTTTTAGGGAACAAGAAAGGTAAAAATTGTAAAATCCTAATTGAAGAGTTTCTTTAGTCCTTCCAAGCCATGTTGTGTCGGATGTCAATCAAAATTATTTTTTTACATTCGCATTTGGATTTTTTCCCTAAAAATTTTTGTGAACTTAGCGACAAACAAGGGTAAAAATTTCACAAGGACATTAAGATTATGGAAACCTGATATCAATGTCATTGGGAACCAGCACTGATGGGTGGCTACTGCTGGTTTTTAAAGAGAGAAGATTTAACACCGCATAAGAGGAAAAAAAGGATACAATTTCATCGCATTTATAAAAGTTTGATAGTTTTATGTTTTATTAAGTCTAAAATATATATTTTTTTTCAATTAAAATAGAACTCCATGATGAATTAATGAGCTTAATCATGATGAAGATTGTGATTTAAATGCATTTGTGAGTTCCTTCTAGTACAGTAAGATAGTCATAACAAAAAAACTACGTGTTACAGCTTTATTACAATTATATTCGAATTGTACGTTTCGAAATTAGTTCAAAATAGCTAATTTCATTTGTGTTAGGGGAAAAAAGTTTTTTTTTTTTGTATTATCCCGACATGAAAATGTCGATTATTTTTAAAATTTGTCTTTGTGAAAGCAAGTTTCCATCTTCTTTCATTTTCACTGACTATGAGTGTCATTAAATTATTAAAATAACATACTTCCTCAAACAACATCAATACGACTTTTAAACATAATTTTTAAATAATCACACATAGCCTAGTGATAATTACATAAAATTATCTAATTAGAATTATGACATGTGTTTTTTTACCTTGGAACCCATGTGTGTACTTACCTAGGAATTGTTGCAAATTTTGGACCATTTATATTTGAAATTGTTTCAGGGTTACAAAGGATTTTATCTATCATAATTTTGCGCAGACTTCAAAAATTATGTTTAAAAGTAGTATCGATGTTGTTTAAATACTAAAGTCATTTATCTTCTTTTACCGAATTTTATAGTTTCTATGCGATTATGTTGGTTCTGTTTTTTTTTCTCTCCAAATTGATTTTTTTTCTTTTACTTTTCTTCTTTTCAGTATAAATTCATTTTTCATATAAACACTATTATTATTATTTTTTAAATATAAAGTTAAAAAAAAGAAAAACATCGTAGAACAATATGAAAAGGATAAAAAATAAACATCACTAAAATACACATCAGTAAATAATCGGGGGAGGGAGGAAATTTTCCGCTCTTGCTAAAAGACGGTCCTGCTGCACCATATCCTTGAAATAGTTATTTTCCATAATTCATATGGATGGATGTGGGCTTTATATAAGAGGATTATTCATATTTTAGCACAAAGATTTTGTGGTCATTTTTCATGTATCATAGAACAATGTTTCCTTCTTCAACGTATAGGAGAGCAATGTGCAACAGCTTAAGTCCTCTTATATGGCACTGGATGCAAAGATTCGGGCCAACGGTCGTTGGTCGAATCCGAAATCCGACCCCAAACTGCAGTCACTTCTCATCAGCAGGGACACCATTTTGCGCTCATTAATGGAGGCCTGCAGCAAAGAGGACATGTGTCTGTTTGATGTTGGAACTCATCCAGCAGATGACCAACAACAGCAAGGACAGACGAAGGTAATACACATAGACGTATAGGTGTTTTCTGGGTTAAAACCTACAAGTTGTTCTCAAAACTGATTAATTATTATTCGGATCATTCGCTTTTTTAATGGAATCATACCATTTTCTGTAATGTACTTTAAATTTAATCTTAAAATTGAAGTATTTGCCTTATGTTTGTACAGTTTTATAAAAACACATTTTTAAAAACAAATATATTTGAACTATGCAGGCAATCGTTGCATTCCGAGTTAATAAATTAAAAAAGTTTATAGAAGAAAATATTCTTCAATGTAAAAAAAGGCACAAATTGTCCAAAAAGTATAACAAATAGCTATTTCAAAACTATAGTGGATCCTTTGCCCCTTTGTCAGTATAAAACGATCAACAGGAAAATCATTGGCTTTTTTTAATGGAATAATGCCATTTTCTGCAATGTACTTTAAATTAAGTCTTAAAATTGAAGTATTTGCCTTATGTTTGTACAGTTTTCTAAAAACACATTTAAAACAAATATAATTGAACTATGCAGGCAATCGTTGCATTCCGAGTTTATAAATTAAAAAAGTTTATAGAAAAAAATATTCTTCAATCTAAAAAAAAAGGCACAAATTGTCCAAAAAGTATAGCAAATAGCTATTTAAAAACTATAGTGGATCCCTTGCCTCTTTGTCAGTATAAAACGATCAACAAGAAAATCATTCGCTATTTTAATGGAAGAATGCCATTTTCTATAATGTACTTTAAAATTAGTCTTAAAATTGAAGTATTTACCTTATATTTGTTTTAAAAACACATTTTTCAAAACAAATATAATTGAGTTGTACAGGCAATCGTTTCATTCCGAACTTGTAAATTAAAAGATATTATGCAAGAAAACAATCTTCAATGTAAAAAAAGCACAAATTGTCCAAAAAGTATAGAAAATAGCTATTTCAAGTCTATAGTGGAATCCTTGCCCCTTCGTCAGTATGAAAGCGATCAACACAAAAAAGAATCGATTGTGAGCGTTCAGTAAAAATTCGCGTTTTCTGACGAATTGTGTTTTGCTTACGATGGTAATTTTTTCTCATTTATATTTTAGCACATGATGACTTTTTAATAATAATTTTTCACATAAAAATCCTATGCGTTATTCTTGAATCACAAATGCAGCCTGGTGCTGGAAACTTTCTTTGGTGGTTTTAAAAAATCATAATTTATTACTTGTTTTATGATCTCTAGTTTACTGCTGTTTTAATGAAGTCAATTATTTTTAGGCTGGTTCGAAAACGTTAAGGTCTGCTTTTGGAAGGCCGATCGGTAATAAATTAAGTTCCCTTACTGCTGGACCACGTGGCCCAATGCTTCTCCAAGACATCGTGTACATCGAAGAAATTTCACATTTTGACAGGTAAAATATTTTACAGATCATCATTCAATATGCATTCTAATAAAATGGTTTAACTTGAACCAGATTAAAAAATGCTGCGTTAAATCATAATGTAAATGGGTTCAGTTGGACCCCCTCGTAAGCCACTGGTTTTAAGCCACATTGCCAATCCTGGTAGATGGAGCTTAATACGCAAATAAGGACTTCCATGAGCCACCTCCACAGAAAAAAATTCTGTCTGCGTTAGTGATGATCTGTATATACGGAATTAATTTGTTTTAAACCGGAGTATTCTAATTCATATGATTTTAATTATCATCATTGGATCGAATTCTGTAATTTAGATAAATTTAGTTGTACTTAATGATACAAAGGTATTTGGCAACGATTTAAATGTGCAAATTCCCCAGTTTATAACTAAATAGTTTACTTTCATTTACAGCCGCTTTGAAGCCGTTAATTGCCTACCGTTTATACTTAAGCATCATTTCAGAACAGTAGGGTAGGTTTCAATGTTAGGCTATAGGTCAACGCACAAGTTTCAATGTTAAGCTGTAACACTGAACTTTAATACAATAATGGATGCCAAGTTGTATATTCAATACAAATTTATATTTCATATATATAGAAACAACTTAACAAAATATATTAACGCTTAAATAATATAAAATAGCGAAGACTCCGCTCTTACTCAAAGAGACATGCATACAAATAGTTTCAAAAACATTTATCAAACGAATACAAGTTAGCTTTAGCTGTTAGATAATTTTAATTGAGAAAACACATCTTTATTTATGGATTAATTTTTATCTCAGGGAAAGAATCCCAGATAGGGTTGTTCATGCCAAAGGAAATGGAGCATTTGGATATTTCGAAGTCACCGACGATGTTACTCAGTACACAAAAGCTAAGCTATTCTGTGAAGTTGGCAAGCGTACTCCTATTGCTGTACGATTCTCATTAGCGGGTAAGCATACTCCACACTTCTTTTCTTTTTTAGTTTTCAGATTTGACTGTCAATAGTCCACTTCAGCTTTTTTTCTTTCTGCCCTTTGGGTTTGAATTTTTTGTTAGGGGCAAGATATATTAAGATTATTTTTCCAGTGGTTACCAAAGTGGTACATTCCGATCGACAAGGAAACGAAAGAGTCTATTTTAACTTTTGCCTTTAAGCCAGTGGTTATCAAAGGGGTCCGTACGGACTGCTAGCGATCTATTCCGACCAACAGGGAAATGAAAGAATAAATGAGAGGTGCATGAGCTAACTAGGGGTCTACGAGGCTAGACCTCGGTTTAGACAGTTTATCATCACATTTTAACCCTAATGAACCTTACACAACTTTATATAATAAGCATAGTAATAATCTAATTATAATTACCTGTACATTAATTAAATATAATTTCATGAATCGTGTAAGGAGATTTCTATGCTCTTTATGCTTGAAACTAGTAAAAACTCGCACCTTTGATGTCAGTAGAAAAGTTGTAACCAAGGAGAACTCCTGCAAGTTTGACGCATAAAAGTGAAATTTTACGTGATAGAAGAAATTCATTCAAAATAAAATTTTGCTTTCAACTTACATTTTTCAACTTTCATGTGTCATCAACTTTTATGTCTCTAAATCTGGTTTTGCACGATATCTGCCATTTTTGCAACCTCATTTGTACCAGGGGTGCTTTTAGAAACTTTAATTATGGTTTCCATTGCCGATATCAATTCATCTTCTGACAGACTTCGTCCACAGTATCGTGAGTGAAGAAGATTTGCTGCTAAATGTATTGGGTGGAAATAAAAAATTGTATCTGTTAGTTAAAAAACCTTCAACAGATTTTTTTTTTCTTTAGTAAGCGGTGAAAAGAGATTTGCTCTTTTATTTTTTCATCCATTTTTTTAAATGTAACTGCCTTCTGAAACTAGGAGCATCTCCTTCTAACTGTTGTATAGCTGCAGAAATTGGTACAAGTAAGTTATATGCAGTTTGAACTTGAAACCTAAAGATATCATTATCCAGTACTTGCTTTCTTACATTTGAAGGTATTATATGTAAGAGTTCGTCATCTATCACTGTGCACTGTAAGTAGTTATTTGTTCGCAACAAACTGTCAAAACATTTTATCACTGAACCCCATCTTGTATCACCTGGCAAAATGAGTGCAACTTCTCTTCCATGTTTCTCTTTTTGAATTGCGTTTAGAGTTTGATTTGCCATGTGGTGATTTTTAAATAATTTAACAATAATCTTGCCTTTTGTTAATACGGTTTGAATAGAGTTCAAGTTTATTACATCCTTTGCGAGAAGATTCAAACCATGTGCAAGACAACCAAATATGATTAAATGAGGATATTTTTTTGCAGTATCTGCCAAGCTGATTTCATATTGCTTGCGTTATCAGTTTTAATAACTGAATACTTTTAAAGGACCTACTCTTTCAATCTCTGCTGCTAAAACTTCTGCTATGTATTCACCTGTATGACGAGAAGTTTTTATGTGTACTGCTTTTAAAAATATGGGTCAGGTGTCGCGAACAAAATGTGCTTTCTGGGCATTTCTTACATCGGCCGAAGTGTCTTTTCATCCTTGTTGCATTATTAGCACATGTTTTGTCACAATATTTAAACTTACCAATAATTTTACTACCTTTCTGAACTTAACAAAGTGCTTCCACACACTTGTTTTTTCTGGTTTGGCATTATTGCTGATGGAGATAAAGCATAGAAAAGATCTTCTGAAATCAAAACTTATTGCTATTATTAAGAAAGAAAGATTATGAACGAAGCTACAAATAGCGCCATATGTTGTATTTTGATATCGCCGCACGGATTTGCCTTGCACACACCACGAGCAAAGGTTATTATTATTATTATTACTATTAATGAATGTTATTTTATTATTTAAATTTAGGAATTGTGAAATGTTTTTATATGATAGGAAAATGAAGGAATATTCAAAACTTAAATAAAAAAAGGTCAAACTAAATTTTTTAATTTCCAGCATCAAGTTTTAATTAAAATCAGTATATTTTGTTGAAATAAAGCTGAAATGTGCTGTTAACAGAAAACATGAATAGTTTTATTAAGTCATACAAAAAATGCAGTGTAAAATATACTTTTTGACATGGAGAATTTTCCGGTAAATTTTTCGCCCCACATCTCTAATTGTACGCCTTTCGGTTTTATACCGCATTTGATTAAACTTGTTTCGTAATTTTCTAATATATGTAAGCATTCCAATAAAACAAAAAACGCATTGGGAATTTCATTTATGGTAGGAGTATGGTAGTCTGTATGTTCTAACTATTCGGCTATGGTGATTTAATTGAAGGGGAATGAGTCGTACTAGTGAAACAACATTCAGATGCCATTTGTATTCACCGTTATTGCAGTCTTTCAGTTAGTCCGCAATAAACGATTTCACCTTTGCGAAAAGAAGTCTAATTTAATAGGAATATTAAGGATACAATAACTAGCTCTGTTATGAGTATCTACGACGCATGGATTCCTATACCCCTACCCACCATTGAATTTGTATATAAAATTACGAAGTAATATGTGCACATGGAAATTTTAAGTAAAGCGAATCGTATCCTTAGGACAAAATTCTGAATTCTAGAAGCAATACACAAGGGAAAAAAAGGAACAAAGGAACATAAGAATTTTTTACTTATTTTGATGATTCTTGGCGACGACGAGAAGAATTTAAGTACTCAAACCTTTATTGCACATTTTAAGATTTGTGTAAGGACGTTTTCATATTTGGCGACAACGAAATCGCCTTAAAGCTTAAAGAAATGTAATATTTTCCTTGGCGACATTTCCTTTGAAATATTCCCAAAAGTGTTGCTACTCTAGGTATTTATCTGTAAAAGCAATTTAAAGAAATCAAATAAAAGAAGAGCATAGCAGTCAAGCCTCATGTCAGTTGCCAAGATACGCCATTGGTTATTAAACTATTAATTATTTAATCGTGTACACCACTGATGCGATCTCGCTTCTGATTGGCTGCTGTTATCAACCGTTACGATTTCATTGGTTCCTGCGACACCATCACTAGATTTTTATAGGTATAGATATTGAATCAAATTGTTACAAAGTTTAATTTCTTATGATTTCAACAGGTGCAGATGTTGGTGCGGCTGATACAACGCGAGACACCCGTGGCTTCGCCGTCAAATTCTACACTGAGGATGGAAACTGGGACTTAGTCGGACAAAATTTTCCAGTGTTTCTCGTTCGCGAACCAATTGCCATCCCAAGCCTTGCTCACGCTCAGAAAAGAAATCCAGTCACCAATCTAAGGGTAAACTAACACGCAGACCCTAACAATATATTTCGTAGAACCAGCATAAAATAATCTTGGAATATATATTATATAAATGGAGCTGGCTCTGTTTGAAATTGAATGATGGACTAAATGATAATACTAATGCTGCTAATAATAACAGTAAAAAATTAAAAATTAATAAAATAAATTAATTAAAAAACAATTAAGCAAAAACCTTTATTTTATCGCGCTGTGTGCTATATCTTATTAGAAACACTCATTCAAATGATATATCCTTTTATACAGCGATTGACTTTGGGAACCTCGATGTGGCACCCCAGGGTGCCACATCGAGAGATTAAGGGTGACACGAGGCGCTCATGGTATCAAACCTTTCTTTGTTAAACTAACATGAAATAATTTTTGGGAAAAATAAAACAGACTTAAAATTAAAAATTGCTCTAAAAAGTAAAAAAATAAATTCATTCCTTAAAAACTTCTTAAAAAAATCATTAAAATCGGTTAATTTATTCAAAAGTTATGGTGTTATAGATGAAAAAAAAAAAGACTTCTAAATATCGAATATAGTCAAACTAAAGTACAGAACTTATGGGAGACCACCCTTGATCGGTTAAAAAAAAAATCAACAAAATCGGTTCAACCAATGAGAAATCATCGACGAATAAAAGAATTAAAAAAAAAAACATATATACGGTATGAATTGAAACCCTCCTCCTTTGGGAAGTCGGTTAAATATAGTCTGATGTTACAACTGAATTCCTTTCGTGAATTTCGCATATGAGTTATGATTGTTAATTTTAAGTTCGTACCACCTTCTTTCCGATTTTTTCCTCCAAAGTGTTCAAATATGCAAATACAGATATTATATGATCGAAGTGTGCCAATACTCGCAAAAGTTTGGGCACCCGTTCTTTGGAAAATATAATGTTTGAAATACAGAAGATTATACTACTTTCTTACACATATTTATTAGATAAAAAAATATTGCTTTTAATCATCTTTCTTCCGTTTTTTACCCGTCTAGTACTTTCAGCTTACCCATCAACGATTAAGCAATTAACATACTAATCACCACAATAATTAACAAATCTGCGATTCATTTGAAAATTATTTTCATTAAAAGAGTTATTGCAACTATAAAAAGGGTAGTTTTCTTTTCCAGGATTTGAATATGTTTTGGGACTTTATCTCATTGAGACCTGAAACTACGCATCGATTACTCTACGTATTTTCTGATCAAGGCATTCCAGAATCGTATAGGAACATCGATGGCTTTGGCGTCAATACCTTCAAGCTCGTCAACGAATCGAAAGACGTTTTTTATTGCAAGTTTTCTTATTTTGTAAGTACTGGTACATTTTAGTCAACAATTTGAAATGTTTTAAAGCTGTACCTTGCTATCTATTTGTATTGATTCTGTCCGATATTTATTTACACGCAGACTGATCAAGGCAAAAAGTTCATCTCCCCGGACAGAGCTACTCAGTTAGCAGGGTCAGATCCGGATTATCATGGCAGAGATCTGTACAATGCGATTGAGAATGGGAAATACCCCTCGTGGACTTTGTATATTCAAGTGATGACGCTGGAAGAAGTTAAGGATTGTAACTTCAACCCATTCGATTCTACTAAGGTGAGACCTAAAGACATGCGCTTCTTTTTTTTCGCAACTGGAAAGAACGAGTACTGTCTTTTTCTAAGCCGAAACCTTCCTTCGTTTTACGCATGCGTCAGACTGCTTCAATTTTGTTGAAATGGGGGTAATAAAAGAAATAAAGATGCGGATATTTTAATTTTTTGCGAAGAATAACAAACTAGCTGCGTTCTTTTTTTTTTTTTTTTTGTGCTAAATATACAAATGGCATCTCTTTTTTCATTTTTTTCAATTCCTTAAAGATATAAAAATAATTTTTATGATTTTGCAGCAGAAAAAATATTTTCATATAAAAGAAGCTCTAACCATTAAATTAGATAAACAGAATATATGTTTAGAACTGGTAAATGACGCAGGTGCTGATTCTCTTCCTTTGCTGGGCATGAAATATGAAAACTCGACGTTTATGCATTGCTTAATTTCTAACCAGGAAGAGCAAGCAACAAGTTAGGGTGGCAAATGTTTACGGGTACACAATTTTATACTCTTTTTACTACCTTTAAAAGTAAAATATCGATTTGTCATTATGCAAAACATTTATTTTGCATGAAGACCTTTTGTTGCTGACTAAATAATATTTATTTTCAGTTATCTCGTACAAAAAAAAAAAAAAAAAAAACTAAATAAAATAAAATAAAATAAATAAATAAATAAAATACCATAAAGTGATTCTACGTTAAAAATTCAGCATTTCTGAATAGCCTTAATTTTTTTCACTTTGAAAGCCACTTCATTTTGCAAACCTATTTAAAAACACTATTGCGATCATAAAACACAATATTATTTTAGAAAAAATAAAATAATATTGTTAAAATAAATGAGTTCTTTACACGAATAAGTATTGTTTTGAAGTGGTATAATAGCCCGTATTTTTTTTTTGACAGTCGGTGTCGATCGTTTATTTAACAATCTCCCACCCCCCCTGTAGCTTCAGTGCTAATGGTAAATGTTATGAAAATTTTTAATTGTTTTAATTCGTGTTTAAATAGGAGAATTTTTGACAACTGGAAATTCGTTGTTTTTATCATTTGGTTCATATTAATTTCGGTTATAAATAGCTACTATTCAGTGTGCCAAAGGGGAGTGGGTGTCGAAAAAATTCTTTTAAAGAAAATTTAAAAAAAAAAAAGTCTTCTTTTTTAAAAAAAAAAAAACTTTTATTTGAGATCGTGTTATATACATTTATGATGTTACGTCAATAATGAGCTTTGAAATGAGTTACTATGCAAATATGATTTCATTCATTAACTATGTAAACCACTCCCCACCCCTTTCATATTTTCGTTTTTGTATCAAAGCAGTTTAGATTAGAAAATATAAAACTACTGAAATATTATGAGTTCTAAAAAAGTAAAAATTAAAATCTTAAGTAACTTCTTTTCTTCTATCAATATGTTAACCAAAATGCTAGACTAACCTTCATTGTAGTATCGCAACTTACGTTACAAATAAAATGTAATTATATTGAAGCGTTGTTTACTTCAATAATGTTTTTAGAGGAATAAATTATTGTTTTTTCTGTAAATTTTTCTGGAAACATTGCTGTATTTTTAGGAATCTAACGTTTTTACCTTTCTAGCTTTGGCCAGAAAATGATTATCCATTGATAAAAGTTGGAAAACTGGTTATCAACAAAAACCCCTCTAATTATTTTGCTGAAGTCGAACAGATAGCATTTTGTCCGGCCAATTTAGTTCCAGGCATTGAGCCAAGCCCGGATAAAATTCTACAGGTAAATAAAAAACTTTCATCTATTCCGAGGATCAAAGCTAGAAATTCTTCTCTTGTGAAAATGGTCATGTAAACTATTAAGTTTTTCTCTAACCAACTGTAGGGACGGTTTTTTGCTTACTTGGACACACAACGGTACAGACTTGGCACCAACTTCTTCCAACTTCCAGTCAACTGCCCTTTCCGTTCCCGTCCGAAAAACTACGAACGTGATGGTACAGCTACTGTCACTGATAATCAAGGTATGATTCTTTCCGAACAGCACACTATATTGAGGCGACCTCAAAAAACATCGTTGGATATCGCGACGGTTTTCTATTATATTCTGTTGATGTAGACCATAGGTTCTCAACCTTTGACCGCATAAACTCTGCACAGCTAGATTCCTCGTTGGGAGTATATAAAAACTGCCCAAAGAAGCGTTCCTGTACGATCCACGTGAAAAAACACTGTATTGGACAAATCAACAACAGTATTTGCATATCTGTCCAGACGATAATGTTTAAAGCGAACGTTTTAAATATTCGAACAATTAATTTTATTTTCTTAATGCATCGTCTTTTTCGAAAATTGGCGTACAGTCTCAAAATCTGTTTTATTGATTCATTATTCATAAAGCAAAACTTTTGTGCTTTGATTTTTTTTATAAGTCAAATACTTTTTCAGAAAAACAATAAATCAGAAAAAACGAAAAATTCAAAAAACCTACAAAAGAATTTTTTTAAGTACTTCAGTTATCATAAAAGTAGAACGTAAATTTGTTATGTATAATTTCAGGAACACGCGGGAAAAATATCCACATTATAGATACAAATTTAAAATTGCATTTTAATTGAGATGAAATGCGCAAAAAACAAAGCGAGAGAAAACAGCATTTTAAGTTTTCGGCTTGCAATATCTTTATCAAAATTTTAAGTAAGGAACTTTTTTTTTTTTTTTCAGTTAGTCACAATGAAATTGCTTCTTCTCGCTTTTTTTATTTTAACAAATAGAAATGTGGCGTATATTCATCACAGTTTCGGGTTCGCAATGAAAATGTGGCAACCACATCGTAATAAAATCAACGATAAATCAATAAATAATGCTTCAATTTTTCTGAAACTTTCAGGGAACATTTTTAAAGATTTATTTTACTACATAAGCCAATAAAATTTTTTTGCGATATTTTTGGGTACTGACTCCCCTTAAAGTAGCGATTTTTGTAGACGTATGTTCACCATTTTTCTGCTAAACCATGTTCCTTTCTTGCTTTTCTTTTTTAAATTTTTTTTTTTAAATTTTATTTATTTTATAAGATGGTGCTCCGAATTACTATCCGAACAGTTTTGGGGGACCCGTGGAAGATCCAAAAGCTGAAGAAAGCACTTTCGATGTCCATGGGAAAGCTGCGCGATACGATACCTCCGACGACGATAACTATACTCAAGCAGGTGTATTTTACAGAAAGGTAAGTTGATTCCAAGGACAACGAGGGAGTCTTTGTCACAGACTCTCTGCGTACGTCATTGGTTCAACATAATTTATTAAGGCCCCCTCGTTTTGCCTGTACTTTGCCGATGGACTACCGTTTTTCCACCATTAAAAATTACTTTCACCCTGAGAACCACTCTGACATGAAATAGAGCACAAAAGCTGTGTAAAGCCATTACAGCAGGAATAATGGAATAATGTTTGTATGGGGGGGGGGGGGATGACAACGGTATTTTGTAGTAACTTTTTTGAGTCAAATGATCGCGCGAGGAAAGAATCGTTGTAAATGACGAAATTTGTCATGACGATTGAAGAATCGTAAAAAGGGAGAATTCGATTTCTGAGAGTGCACTCTGATAGAAAATAGAACACAAAAGGTGTGTAAGGCCATAGCAGGAGCTTGTAGCAACAAGCATGACAACAACGTATTTTGTAGCTGTCGCAGGCTGTGCTGTACAAGCATAACAGTCATCTACTTGTTTGTAGGTGTTTCTCTGGTTTGCTGATTTTCAAAGCGTAAATACAGACAGTCGCGGTTGATCCAGTGAAGCTCAATTCTAAATTACCTTGCACCAAAAATTGCTTCAACAAAATTGAATCATCATGTGAAATGATAGGGGACAGGACATAACTACTTATAGCGCACAATGGAGCGCCTTGCTATAGCATAGCCTAGGCAAAAAGAGCTTTAATGTGCATTGACGAGTTACAATAAGTATAATATTTACAAAATGTTAATATGTAAATAAGTTGCAATGCCTTGATTCTACATAAAACTGATTTAATATGTATGTTATCTCGCCAGTCTACAAAACTACGGCATTATATTGTATCAAAATTCGGAATTCTCGATACAGTGCATAGGCCTTGTATAGATGCCAGATTTCATATACATTCTCAATAACATATATAATACTTTTATGCAGTTTTGACTATAGAAAAGAGATAATACTTCAGAACTTAGAAAATAAAAATAAAATGCTAGTATTTTGGTCTTCGTCTTTTCGATTCTAACAAAGTTTCAATCAGAAACGTTTATAAAAAGAGATTTTAAAAGCTTGATGCGTTGTATATTTTACTTTATATTGTTTGAATACATTGAGTGAAATATTTAGTTATTTTCTGGTAAAATGACAATGTCTCTAATTTATAAATAGTGTGTAAATAACTGTACCTGTAAACGTTGCCTGAATGCATACACCCAAATTTCTTTTTCCTCAAATAATGCGGGCACAGAAATGTCTTGCACTAACAGTTTTTAAAATACGAATATTGTTTTACAGATTCTAAATGAAGGTGAAAAATCTCGTCTTGTGAATAACATCGTTGAAAGCCTTTCGAATGCTGAACAGTTCATTCAAGAGCGCCAAATTCAAAATTTCAGCCAAGCAGATCCAGAGCTTGGCGAAAGAGTTAGAATTGGATTGGAGAGACAAAAAGTAAGAAATGCCATGAAAACATGAAAGCTTTCATGATGATTCCTTTTCGAAAACCCTTTTATTTTAATTTTGGAGCACAGAAAACATGTCTGAGTTAAACAACTTTGGAACTTCATTTATAAAATAAAGTGTTAGCGAAGAATTTGGCCTCGTAACTATGATTAAGACTATTTGTTCCACTTCATTCAACAAATTTAACCAATTAATCTCTAGTTGATTGTTGGTACACAAATAAAGACTTCCTAATCATAGTTCATTGATAAAATGTTTAGTTTACTCAATAAACTACATTGAAGAAAAGCCACGTGTTGACAGATACTAAAAATCAGATAAGCCCACACACCACAACTTTCTCACAAAAAATCTTTTAAAAGTGATTAACAAGTGTATAAGGCCATCCCTTATTTTGAAAATGTAGCTAAAAAGTAATTGGTGAATAACATTTACGAACAGTATAGGAATAATAGAATAATGTTTGAATTATCTTTGCACATACCATTATTTGTAATCTTTTGCGTTTTCAATGCGAAAATCTGCACTACTGTGCAATTAATTGTGTTAAGATTGCTATTTAGGGTCTTACACCTGCCAATATTTTTAGTTTTAACCACTGTGAATGTTAGAGATTGAAAATAAAAATATCGTTTGACAAGCAAAAGTATATATTTTCTCATAAGTTATGGGAAAAGTTCCGGAAGTTGATAACCTAAAAGATTCCTTCAAATGCTCTAAAATTTACCTAAAATGACCCAAAAAATGCCTGAAAAATGCACTTAGCTTTTTAAAAATTGCACATGAGATCTGAGGTCGAAATTCGATTGAAGCTGTTTAAATATTTGTTTTTTGAAAAATAATAGCTACGTCAGCACCAAATGACTTTATAAAAAAATAGATGAATAAGAAAAAAAAAATATAACCAATAATTCGAACATCTTAAATGAGAGAATCGAAATAACTCTGAATAATTAAGTCTAGAATAAATGTTGATATTTTTTTCAAATATGTATATCATAATAAATTAAAATTTTGCAATCTTTTTGAGCTGTTTTACATTACGGTAAGTCGTGAAAAGATATTATGCGAAAATTAATTTTTGTCAGAATAGCGTTGTAGATATGGCGTAATATTTTGTACGTCAAAGTTACGAAAAGTGTTAAATCTTCAAAATCCTGGAAATTCTTGACAGAATTAAAAACAAAAAAATTGTAGAAAGGGCTCCGACAAATTTAAGGATATAGTTCGAGTTTGCATGGTTATTTTTGCAGAAATTAAGAGAAAGAAAACCAAAGGCGGAGATAGATTGATTGAGGGAAGCAGTTGACACGTCATTACACCGTTCACTTTTTTAGTAAAATAGATTACTTATGACATCAATAATTACACTTAGTAGTAGAAATTTGAACTTGTATTGAATTATTCATGATCTTTATACGGTATTTTAAAAAAAGCGTTATGAATTTTATCATTTGCTTTTATTCTTTTAATTCAGTAGTTATACATTTCAAAGATACTAGTAATACTCACAATGTATTTTATTTATTTATTTTTTAGGAACCATAAGTTGCAAAACGAAAGGAAAGTTATTGAGATCTGAACGTTGAAATGCTTCATATTAATGTAATGCATTTGAAATGAAAAATAAAATGACTTTTTGAATTTATTTACTTATTTTGCGACAGTACAATGAAAACTGTTTATGTAAGATTAGTGTGATAAGTAGAAGTTTTATTTAGAAGAAATAAAGGATTCTTACCCACGCTTCACAAATTTTGTGATTTTTCATTATTTTTACGAAAAGGGATCAGTTGTTACGAATTTAAGCTCGTAATCCTTTTTTTAACGATTTTTCCCTTTTTTACAATCAATTTTAGATTTTATCGATCTTTAGTGAAATCCTAGAAGTTTTAAACAAAAATGGATCTGTGTTTACTAAACTTCACCAATGTTTAATGACTAAAATAACTTTAATAATAGTGATTTTCGTATGTAATGGTCATGATTGGGTAATTATATTTTAATAATAGATTGTAAGCAAGAACATGTTTTTATTTACATGTATCTAATAGATGGTGATTTTTTTTCCTGGTCATAGAATAAGATTCACCATCTCCATTCTCCGTCTATTCCCCCTGAATTCTGAGTTTTCGAAAAAAATCTAAGGAATTCTTACTTTAATAAGATGGCAGTTATGCTCTAACCCACGGTTTCCTAACCTATGGATACGCGACCCCGAATGGGGTCGTGAGGTGTTCTCTTTGGGATCACGACATTAGCTCTAATTTTAAAATACACAATATTTCTAAGTTTTAAAACTATTACACAGATAAAATTTCTGCGTCATTTTTATTTTATTTTTTTTAGATATTGTTAATTGCGACACCCGTAAAACTTCCACTGAACTATAAATGTCATTTCCGCGACGATCAAAATGTTCAGTGTAACCCCACAGTAAATTTGTTTATTTTACATAGCGATGCACATTGTAAAATAAACCAATTTACGGTGGGGTTAGACCGTGACCTTCGGGAGGACTCCTCTCAAAGGTCACGGTTAGACCCCCAGAGACGGCTTGGAATCCTAATGATTCGTTTTTATGTCAACGTATTTGTATAAAAGCGGGTAGAAATATTGCACACACATATATGGCTGTTTAATTGTTGAAAATGGGATCTCTCTCTCGCTCTCTCTGAAGTGGAAAAGGTTGGAAACCACTGCTTTAACCTATCTTATCTTTAATGTATATTTTTCCAGGAAGGGGGGGGGGGGGGAATAGACCATAATATGAATGGCAGAAACTGCATAATTATGATTGATCATGAGGCGGGTATCTAATTATAACCCTTAAACAGGGTCGGTGAAGAAATAACGTTAGTTATGTATGAAGGATAAAGAAGAGCGTATGGTCAAGTTAAGGTTTGGGCTAAAGGCTTAGCTCTTTCCAATATAAACTACGTTCCAATATTTACGTAGACTCATGCATGCTTAAAAAAAAAAAATAAAAGCCGAAAAGTTGGTAAAATGTCAACTTTTTTAAGAGGATACAAAAGAAAAAAGATTCTTGTAATTCTATGCTTATATTCATTTCCTAGAATTATTTACTAAAAGTAACTTTTGGAACATTTGGAAAGAAATAATTTTTCGATATATGATATTTCGCGTTTAGTCACATAGTAAAAATTCATAAAAAAAAGTTTTGTGTGTGTTTCATAATTTTACCTTTTACGAAAAGAAAGGTAAAATGATGAATATATATGAGTCGTCTATATTCAAAACCAGATACGTCCACTTTTTTACACTTTCTAATAGTTTAAAGTAATCTTCATGTGGTGTTAATTTTTAAAGTTTCTAAAGCAGGTACATCATGCTAAAAAGTGTGTTTGAAATGTGCCGGGTTGTTACAAAACCAGATCCCCCCCCCCCCCCCCCCCATCGACCATGCTTGTCACCTCTTCTTTTTTCCCCTCCAAATATCTTCCAAGGAAAAATTATTTTTGTGTTAAAATTTCAGCAGATTAAAAGTCTATCCCAATGCTCTTAGCTACGAGGTGTGATTGGAAAGTTTTAAGAATAGGATTGTAATTTCACAATGGCGGTACTTACATGCTACTGTGATGCATCTGCTTCAAAATAGTCGCCGTCTGACTAAACACACAGACTTCAACGGTATTTCCAGTTTTGGAAACATTCGTGTAATTTTTTTTTTCTCGAGTTTGTTTAGGACGCTCGCCGGATTCAGCTAGATGTCTTCAATCGAGCCAAATCGCTTCCCTTTCATTGAAAATTTTAGATTAGGAAACACGTAGAAGTCCCTAGGACCAAATTTAGCATTCCTGTGCTTCCACAACCGCCCTATTCCCCTGATATAGCCCCTGCGGACTCCTACCTGTTTCCTAAACTGAAATTATCACTGTCGAGTCAAATCGCTTCCCTTTCCGTGAAATTTTCAGTTTAGGAAATAGGTAGGAGTTCGCAGGGGCTATATCAGGGGAATAGGGAGGTTGTAGAAGCACAGGAATGTTAAATTTGGTCAAAAATTCTTCTACCTGTGTCCTAAACTGAAATTTTCGCTGAAAGGGAAGCGATTCGACTCGATTGAAGACATCCAGGCAAATCCGGCGAGCGTTCTTAACACACTCGAGGAAAAAAAAATTCCAGGAATGTTTCCAAAAGTGGAAACACCGTTGAAGCCGGTGTGTTCAGTTAGAAGGGGATTATTTTGAAGGAGATGCATCAAAGTAGCATGTAAGTACCGCCATTGTGAAATTACAAGTCCATTCTTAAAACTTTCCAACCACACCTCGTATATATTCGAATTTCTTAAATATTAGTTTTTTGCCCGCCGTGAACAATTTCATTTTTTGGATGTAGCTGGTTTTGAAACTAGACTTCTCATATATACCTATATATTACGAAATTAGGTATTTTGATTTAAAAAGCACTTGCCTTATATGAAACATTTATCTATTAAATACATATTATACAACATTGAAAAATTCATTCTTTGGTTGTACAGGACTTATCGCCACTGTATTTGCGTACTTAATTTACAATTTATATTCTCTGCAACTAAAAATAATGAAATTATAGGAGTTCAGTGTGAAATTATAGGTTTTCTTATTTATAAATGCTGAGAAATCTTATAATTATATATACAGTTGAACTCTGTTATTGGGTGTTGGATTTAACGAAGGAAGTAAAAATAAATTGTTGGTTTAATGAAAAAAGCCCTTTATAGAACTCCGTTATTATAATATAACTCGGATATAGGGAGCATTTTTTTCAGAATGACGTCTTCAGATTTTTTTTCTCCTTTGAAATAAGCTTTGTGAAATTCGTTTGAAATTTTGACGACACAAAATATTTTTTTTTTTTTTTGGGGGGGGGGGGGGGTAAAATCAAACCGACTTCAAACTAAAAATTGCGCTAAAAAGTAAAAAATAATTTCATTCGTTAAACAACATCGATTTAGACTATGACAGTCTAATTGCAATGACACCATGCATTACTTCATATTGCAAATGTCGCTCTCTATATCCGAGAAAACTCTGAGCTATTTATGTTTGTAATTGATTCATAATTACAAAAGATTTTATTTATCATAATTTTGCACCGATTTCTATATCTATGCTTAAAAGTCGTATCGATGTTGTTTAACGAAACAAATTATTTTTTACTTTTTAACGCAAATTTTAATTTGAAGTCGCTCAATTTTTTACCCCGAAAATTACTTTATTTCTCTTTTTTTAATCTAAATACATTTTTCAGATAAATACTGTATTTTAAAAAATATATAAAAGAAAAAACATTTGAAAGGTCACACTTACTTTAAATGACTGACACTAAAGACTACTCATTTGCCCGATAAATTCGCTTGAAGTTGATTTTAAAAAGTTTAATTCAACTCATTAACTAGAAGAACTCAATTTCTGTTTCAGAGAAATCTTGTTAGTTATGGATGAAAAACCAAGAAAAAAGACTAAATTTTCGCACTTAATTCGTTTTCTAATTATCGAATATGGTCCAACCAAAGTACAGGACCTAAAGGAGACCACACTCGATCGATCAAAAAAATAATTATCGAAATCGGTTTATCCAGTAAGAATTTATCGATGGGCAAGAAAAAAAAACGACATGCATACAGTATGAACTCATAACGTTCTCCTTCGGGAAGTCGGTTAAAAAATTGAAATTTTACGAGAATTGAATAGCTTACTAAAAATTTTGAAATTTACAGAAAGGATGGCTTATCTGCATCTACACTCTCAACGCCAAAAATTGCCGAAAAACAATAAAGTTTTTTTAACCCCTAAATAACATAGACCAGTTTTTTTACTTCATGTACAATAAATTATCAAAAATGAAAAGGAATACTTATTTAAACTGTCTTCCATTTAAGTCATTTTTATGCAATAAACTTTGAATTTATAATCAAGCTAGTTATATATAGCACTCTGATTTAACGAGCAAATTATATCAGTCCCATTTCCCTCGTTATAACCGAGCTCGAATGTATCTGTAAAATATGAAGAGTGTTCGGAAAAAAGGGCAAAATGTCAATTTTCGTTCGAGTTGACTTTTGTATGGCAACCCTGATATGAGTGTTTGTAGAGTAGAATTTGTTGCTCTACTTAAACAGGTAAGAAAGAAGAAGGGTCATGGCGAAAAATTACCAAAAGTTTACTGTACAATAAAGAAATGCGAAACATCGAACTTTCAAACGTGATTTTCTCGAACACTGGAAAGATTCGGCATTTCGCCTTTTTCCCCTGTGCTCTTCATATGTAATTAAGCTACCTGGAAATGGCAACATAATGTTTTTTTTAGATAATAGAAATTAGTATTAAAAGCATTTGGATCAGTGGTGTATCCTAAAAAAAAGTTGGGGGGACGTGATATGCATACGAAGATAAGCAATTGAAATCAAAAGTGGAGGGACGCTTATGTTAAAATGTAAAAAAATTGGGGGCACGCTTGTATTGAAATAAAAAGGTAGGGAGGCGCCTGCCCCCTGCGTCCCCCTCGACTACACCACTGATTTGGTTGTTCTAAAACGTTCGTCTCTTATGCAATACGAAAAGAAAATGAATCAACTTAGAAATATGAAAAGTAAAGGCCTAAGTTGATAATTTCGAAACCGGTCGGATTATTCGATTTCTGACGTTTTAGAACATTCTTGAAGGCAAATTGAAGGACACTATGGGAACGTAGACATAATAAGACTTAAAATAATAATTTAACTTTGTGGTTTTCCACGTAGTAATTGTTTCAACTTCGTTAATTTGGTGTTATAATGGAAACTAAAAAGTGTAGGAGCCTATTATTTAATCAGAAATAGATCGTTATAGCATAATAAATTAAATAAAAAATGAAAATTTTAAGAAAAAAAAACTTTCAAAGTCATTTACAGCACATAAGCGAAGTAATATTTACAGCACATGGAATATTGGAATTTTGAAAAGAACAAGCGACATAGAAGTATAAAAAAACATTGTTTAAGACAGATGAAACTTAAAATGTAAAGGCCCATTCACAGAGTATTAATAAAACAAAACTAAACCTCATACAGTGTAAAAAAGAGTTATCAACAGCACAGTAGTTTTACCAGGGTTGAGTTATCTGAATTTAAAGAATGTTAATCCTGTTAGACTGAAAAATCAGTCTATATAATAAGCGTGCAAGGTGATGTTCTCAGCATCCTATTGAGACTCGCGTAAATTATGTTTAATTACCTTCGATTTAAGTATTAATTTTGCCAGAATTCTTAGAAAGTTTGATGCGAAATGGATGAGCAAGTACCGGGTATTGCAGAACACTTCTGATCCTCACGCTTATTTGAGCGACAAGGTTAGGGATTTAACGCATCAAAGAAGCGTTTGAAGGCTTTTTCAATCCCTCTTAAAGATTGGAATTAAGTGATCTACTGACATAATACATCAAGTACATTATGTAACTTGCTTTAAGATCGTTTATGTGTTATTCACAGCTTATGCATCTCGACATAACTTTCATTAAAAGAGAGCCGTGTTGTGTTGAAGAACTTCAAGTGTGAAAGTTGTATTTCGCATAGATAATTTTTCTTCCATTTCTTTCGGAAGAAGTCACGTCACTACGTTTTGAAGATGTCAAAAACTAATGAGAAGAGTAGCAATGCAAATGGAGGAATTTACAGTAGTGCTTCAGAACATAAATCCGGAAGAAATTCTGAATCAAATGATTCTAATTCTAATGGAAATCAACAATCCAAGGAGAATTACGGACAGCTAGATAAAGCATCTCACCAATTAAAGGATTACTTGGAATCGCAAAAGGTAAGCAATGTTTTTATGGCTTTTTAGAAGTCGAGTACTTAGCAAGCATGACAAAAAAAAGGCGTAAATTGAAAATAAATAAATAAATACTAGAACTATACAATAAAAGCTGAATGTGCGTACACTGTTAAAAAAACTGAATTTTAGATTGTTTTTGACTGATTTTAACGGAAGATTTCCGTAGTGCTTCAAAACATGGTTTTTCCTTCGAAAAAACGGAAATATCACGTACCTCACGATCCTGAAACTATGGGGTCGGAACTTTTCCGTTTTACGGTTGCTGTATTTTTACAACCTGATTTGGAAGTGGCGATAATCAACACCAAAATTCGAACTTCAGATTGTTGTTTCAATAAGAAATTTGTATTTATTTCTCTTGAAAATTTTCTGATTTCATATGGGGCTTTTTGTGCTGTATATCAGGATTATTTGGAAGCGCGTCCTGCATAGCAAACTTCTTTAAAAAAAATAAGAGAGATTCGGGAAAAAATTATAAAAAATGGAATGTTTCATGCAACTCTGCTGCCGGTACCTTTTCCGTTATTTTCAGGAGACCTTTTTTTACAGTATATGTGTGTTTGTAAGTATGTTATTAATACGAATGTATATATTACTCCGAATCTTTACAAAATTTGGCAACGGAGGTACTTTTGTATTTAGGAATTGCCATAGGTCTTTTCGAATTTTAAAACATTTCCAACTGAACAGATAGTTTTAAAACCAGAAAATTGCTAATATCTATAAGAATGAATTTCTGCAGATGTATTTTTGATTTTTGCAAAATACCATGCGTAAAATTGCAATTAATTATTTTACACACGGTAATTTAATGATTAGATTTCTTTTGTTTCTTGTAAAGTGCTTTAATTCTTAGAATTTTTGCCTGGTATAAAAGGTTAATTTCAAAGGGAAAAAGACCAATACCTGAAAACTATACATCTATCTATATATTATTCAATACAACTATTTTTAATGGAGGTACGAATTTTCGCAAACCTGCGTTCTTTGTACATTTCTTATGAAACGGATCTATTTATCATATATTCCCGGATGTAATTAATGTGTTTCATTAAAAATTAACTAAAAGCTAATGAGGTTGATAAGTGAGACCTTTAAGATGCACACAGTTCATTAATATTACAAAAAAGTAAACAGCAGTATTGTTTTATGAAAGTTTGAAAAATGTATATTTTTAAAATACGTGGAATTTCATGCACTTGCTTGAAGTACAGTCATTCGGGCTAACTTTGAAGCATGGGGGGGAGGGGGTGACTTCGAACCACGTTATATATTTTAGTGTATTTGACATTAAAAAAAGAAACTTAAAGGTCCAGTGTTGCATTCAGCTACATAGGTTATAAAATCAGTTTTCTACTTTTAGTTTATAATTAAGTCAAATATACTAAAAAATATGACGTGGTTCAAAGCTAATCCCCATGGTTCAAAGCTACCTTGAATGACTGAATATTCTACGCAAATGAATGACTGCATATTCTAAGCAAATGAATGACTGTATATTTTACGCAAATGAATGTGACTGTATATTCTACGCAAATGAATGACTGTATTTTACGCAAATGAATGTGACTATATTTTACGCAAATGAATGACTGTATATTCTACGCAAATGAAGTTACTTGCTCTCTGCTACATGCTACATGAAATATTTAAAACAAATTAGATCAATATTTTTTGTGGCGATACTATTATTTTGCTTACTTCAAACTATAGGAAGCCAATGTACAACAGCTTAAGTCCTCTTACATGGCACTGGATGCAAAGATTCGGGCAAACGGTCGATGGTCGAATCCAGATTCAGACCCGAAAATACAATCTCTAGTCATCAGCAGAGACACCATTTTACGCTCATTGATGGAAGCCTGCAACAAAGAGAATGTGTGTCTGTTCGATCTTGCAACTCAACAGACTGATGACCAAAAAGGTCAAAACAAGGTATCATATGAATAATCAAACTCTTTCAAAGAAATTCTGAATGTAAATCTATGCTTAACCGATTTGTAAATACATACCAGAAATGGAATGCTTCTTTAGAATCATTGTAATTTTTGCACGTATTGAGACACGTATTTTCCAAAGAGTTGTGCATTTTAGTACCATTTTTCCTCATTTTGAATGCTCCAAAATTTTTGAGATGTTTAGTTTTTTTAAATATGAAAAAAAAAAAACTTATGAGTTTAATTTTTGAAAAAATCCCTTTTGTTTATCACTATTTCAAACAAATTTTCATCTCAAATTTGAGCGCACAAAATGTTGGGCATCAATGGTAAGTGCAGTCCTTTGCAGTAGATGACTTTGTCCAAGAATACTAAAGTTAAATCGAACAGTTACTTACAAAATAATTATTTTAGACCTGATCTGTATGTGATTCTAACACAATCCACTATTGCTTTTAGGAAATAGCAAAAATAAATGTCCTCTTTTTTCTTCTTTTTTTAAATTAAACACGTGGCAAGCTGAGGACATCTCAACGTATAGTGAAGAATATAAACAGAAAAAGCAATCAATTGAGAAAAAATGTTTAAACGTACTTTCTTTCAGTAGCTTCAAACTAGTAATTTAAAATGCACCAAAATTTTAAAATTGAATCACTGCTGAATGTACTTTTACTTTGGACGGAAAATTTTATTTCGCATTAAATAAAAATACTTTGTTAAAAATATTATTGATAACAAATTCTAAAAGAACAAATAAAACTAAGTTTTTCGTTGTTTATGCAGGAGCAGTGAACATTTTGTTTATTTTAATCAAGAAAAGGTGTCTTTAAGAAAAGAAACCCGTGTATGAAATAATTCTGCAATTTTGTGTTTTAATAACATTGATTTTATAATACTTACTAGCTGAGTACCCGCAGAACATCTGAGGGCTATAACCATTTAAAAAAAAACACTTTAAAATTCGAAAGGCTTAACAAAAATCGCTAGATATAAACAAACAAAGGTGTTTCCACTCCAAAGAATTAGAAATTAACCATTTTAAAACTAAAAATCGCTTGGAAATTCGAAAGATCTAAGACCGCTAGATATAAACAAACTAAGGTGTTGCCATTCCAAAGAATCGGAAATTAAAAATTGATTAATGAATGAAAATACATTTTAAGAGGTAGAAATAAATTTGTTAAAATCCGTAAGTTACGACAATAAATATAAATATTCTGTTACTTTTCTATGCTCATCATTAAACAAATTTTTAAATATCGTTTTACCATAGTTTATTTTCTGCATGATGTCAGTATCGTATCGTACCGTAAAATTTAATCGCAACTGGTCCATGTTAAGTGAAATATTTATATGAGTTTTTTGCCATTTTTAGTGTACCAAAGAAAAAAAATCAAATTTTCAATGCTATTTAATAATATTTTTACATAAAGTATTATTATGATTTATTTTAAGTAGTTCAATGAACATTCATCTTTTCAGAGTGAATCCAAGACATTGAAGATATTGAAATCAGCCAACGGGACTCCTATTGGTGATAAGTTAAGCTCTCTCACTGCGGGTCCACGAGGGCCGATGCTTCTCCAAGATATAGTTTACATTGAAGAAATTTCACATTTTGACAGGTAAAAATTAACACAAAGTAAATTCAGCAGTTCAAATAATAATACTTTCAGAAATGGAACATTTTACTTTGCTCTAATTTTAAATACATTTTTACTCGGTAATCTTAGTATTTTTTTCCAGTAAACTTTAATGCACAAGTTGATCAACTTTTAATACTAAATAAACGGACTCTAAAATGAAACAATCGAGCGAGAAGTACTATTAATAACAATATAGTTACTTGAAGTATCTCGCTATAAAAGAATGTTACCCTACAGAAATAAGTTACTAGGAATTTAAAAATCATGTGATTTGAATTTCATTTTGACAGAAGTAAAAATGTTCTCAAAGCTATGTCTGACGATTATAATTTTATACAAGATGATGATTATGATGTTATACATGATGATGATTATAATGTTATACAGATAGATGTACATATGCGTATGCACATGCGCGTAAAGTTCTTTAAATTCCAGCTTCAAAAGGTATAAGTTGTCAGAAAAAGATAAAAATTCTACGCCGTGCTAAGTTTAGGAAGTGTTAAGGTTAAGATATTGGAGGAACAGTATAGTTCAACAAAGACTTCTTCCCGATGAACATTCAACTAGTTGTAACGCAAATAACATACAATTAGTTTGCTGATGATTTGTTTAACCTTCACACTTTTATAATTCTACCAGTTATTTCAAGTATTATCTCGTATGAAATAACCTTAGATTGTACCAATAAGTTGTTATGAGTTTGAAGGACACTTGACTGGAATTTCATTTTGACAAAAGTGAAAATTTGCTCAAAATCACGTCTGTGAATAACTTAAGACAACTTTAAGGCCTGAGCTTATCATTATTGTTTTTCGCGTGTGTGTCACTTTAATGGACAAAATTCAATTTTATTTCACGCGTTTAAAACGAAGCATGATCTGGGTAAGATATATTTAAAATGGTGTATAACTCTTCATTAAAACATGTGTGCTCAAATTCAAACCTAGAAACTTGGTTTGAAACTTAAATGTACCCTACGAAAAACTTCCCAATCAGCGGCAAATATCAACAGACATCCCCCCACCCTTTTTCAAGTTTTTTAACTGCAGAAACTTAGCACACGAATTTTTATCTTTTCCTGACAACTTATAATTTTTGAATCTGGTGAAAGAGCGAATCCATTTGAATAATACGTGTTTTATGTCTGTTTAAAAACTTTTTTTTTCTTGAATCACCAGGGAGAGAATTCCAGAGAGAGTTGTCCACGCCAAAGGAAATGGTGCTTTCGGGTATTTTGAAGTTACTGATGATGTAACGCAGTACACTAAAGCCAAGGTGATGTGTGAAATCGGCAAACGTACACCAATTGCAGTACGATTCTCGCACGCAGGTAAGTGAGAACCAAACGCATTTTTTTTTTTTTTAAAATTTTTTTTGAAGATTAAGTATTTTTAACCCCTTAACTGTCGCATAAATTTCACGAAATCAAGAAGAAAGCGCCCATTTGTTTTCCAGAAAAACATTTTAAAAATATTTATTCTCTAATTATACTATAAATAGTTTGATACTATCATCTAGCATGTAAGTGAGAGTAAGTAAATGAGTTTTTGGGCTTAAAGGGGAGGATTTTTTTAAAAATGTTTTGGTACACTACTTTGGAACATTACAGCCCGTGATTTTGACGGGAGCGGGAGGTAAGGGGGTTAATCTTATAAATAAGGATTGGGGTCCAAACGCCCCCATTTAACGTAACGAGGGCTTGTGTCTTTTTTCACACTGCTGTCATCTGTTTTAGCTTGTTCAAAATAGCTGAGGGTTTTCTGGTATCTGAGCGAACAATCCTAGAAGTTAATTTTTCTTTCTATTATGTTCTAAATTTTCATTCATTTATTTATTCACATATTATTGTTGTAGTTATTATTATTATTTTCTGGACAGGGGGAGACGTGGGAGGAGCGGACACTACGCGGGACATCCGAGGCCTCGCAGTCAAATTCTACACCGAAGAAGGGAACTGGGACTTCACTGGCCTCCATGTTCCAGTGTTTCCTGTCCGCGATCCAATAGAGTTCCCGAGTTTTGTTCACACCCAGAAACGGAACCCGGTGACCAATCTGAGGGTAAGGGAAAGAGCGCTTGAATTCCGGCGAACAAAACTGAAACTATGGAAAGGAATAATACAAAAGGGCTTAGAATCATTCAAAACGGGCAAGCATCTGACGAAATCATTAAACTTTTATTTATTAAATGTCTCCATTCGTTTTAGTGTAGTATCGTTCTATTTCTTTACCTCCCAGCAAGCTTCCTAATGAAAATCAGTTTGTGCTGCCATCCATCGATTGAGAGCAGGGCCCGATTAAGACAGTCGGGGGCCAAGGCACAACATTATTTTGGCGCCCCCTATGGTACGAAAAGTAAAAATACTGGGTATAATGTATAAAATTAAATAAGCTTAGAGATTATTCTATTAATACTGGGTTCATACCCAATTGGCAAGGTGGAAAAAAAGCACCTACTGACACGACATTCTACTATTCTGCATTCTATATTGTTCTTATTCCATATGATTTTTGTGTTATTCATTAAATAAGCAAACATTTTGAACACACATGTATTTTCAAATTTTACTGTTTATAATATTAAATAAATAAAAAACGTTGGGAGGCCTCAGCAAGTAAAGGATACTATTTAGCATGATAGTCAATGAAGATATTGATCTGATTGGTGCATAGTTTATCTTGTTTAAGCAAATACTTTTAGCCCATCATTTAAATGAGTTAAGATCTTTCCATTTTGCCAAAAATTATCTTTTAACAGATATGTTCAGAAATATTTCTTAAAATTTGGGGGCCCAAGGCCGCGGCCTAGTTGGCCTGTGCGGTAATCAGGCACTGATTGAGAGAGCTGCATAATACATGGAACTAAACTTTTATGTCCTACTACCTTTAAAAGCTTTTAACCTGGGGTTAACAATAAAACTAATAAATTATAATGAAGCTACATAAATACAAAAATGGAAACAGCTCGTCTTCTACCTAAAGTTAAAGCGCGGATTTTGTGCGGCACGTAATCAATCAATTCTTCGTGTTGTTACGCTAGTTGGCCATGACTAAACCAATTATCTGAAGTAGCTTTTACTTGATTTACTAATAAATGATGTCTCGCAGTGGACCAGTCGGTAGGAACTTGGTTCCCGCAAAACACCGAAAGTGAGGCAACATTGACTGAGGTCAGTGTTTGGGAGGGTGACAACCTCTCGCGGCTGGTTGCTGCGGTCCGTGTACGCTAAAGGCAGCTGGTGCACGTTAAATAGGTCGTGCCTCCAATGTCCTCCAAGTGAAACGATACCTCTGGAGGTGCCAATCCCAGGTGACGCCTCTCATCTGGGAGCTGGTTAAAAAAATTAAGAGACCTTTCAAAGGGGCGGAAATCGGACTCCCGCCTACAAGGGCCTCGTTAGACTCAGGAGCAGCGTACCCATTCTTCCTCTGCGCTCGCGAAGACACGATAACAACAACTATTAAATGATGTAGTTGTTTTCTAGGTTTGTAAAATCACTACAAATGAGCGAAACAATTTCTATTTCAGGATGTGAATATGTTTTGGGACTTCTTCTCCTTGAGGCCTGAAAGCATTCATCTGTTACTTTACTTATTTTCTGATCAGGGCATCCCTGAAACTTATAGAAACATAGACGGGTTCAGCATCAATACATTCAAACTTGTGAACGAATCTGGAGAAGCTGTCTACTGCAGATTTGCATTTCTAGTAAGATAAGTTCAAAGTTAAAATATTTAAGATTGTCGAAAGAAAAATACTTACAATTTTTACTTTACTTTTTTGTACAGACTGATCAAGGCAACAAGTATTTTTCCCCTGATAGAGCTTCCCAAGTGGCTGCATCGGATCCCGATTATTATGGAAGAGATCTATACAACGCCATTGAAAATGGCAATTACCCATCCTGGAGCTTTTGCTTTCAAGTGATGACTCCGGAAGAAGCTGAAAGCTGCAGTTTTAATCCATTCGATGTTACGAAGGTTAGTATGTACCTGATAGACTCAAGGGTATACGGGGGCCTAACTTAAAACGCAAGACATGATTCCTGAATTTATATAAAAAATATTATAAATAATTTTTTTTCCAAATATTTTTATTTCTTTCTAATGGGGCCGCGTATGGTCGCTAACCTTTGCAAGACCCAGTGCACTCCCCGAAAATCGGGATCCAATTTTTCAAGTAGCGCGACTATCGGCGGATGCTAGTACCACTTTAATAATTTTGATGCTCAGTTTCCCCCTAGATGGAGGCATCTGAGCTCTAATTGATGCAAAACTGCTCTAGGAATTTAATTTAGCCGAGATTATCCAAGCCAAACGGATTCTCAGGGGATCTTTAACATGCCGCATAATCATACGACATGGGCGCTGACGATTTTCTGCATCTTGAAAAACCACCGACTTGGATTAGGTTTGATCCTTCGAACTTGGGCGTGCGAGGCCAGTGCCTTACCACTGCGCCAGCCTGCTGTCATATAACGCATATATTTTAAACATAATGTTAAATGACATATATATATATATATATGGTAAGTCAACTTTTCAACCAATGGATGTATGCACAAATTTAGCTTTCTAACGCTGCATGGTAATTTTAAGCATCGGCTGCAAAAACTAACAAACTGCAGTTGGAGTGGGGATGGAGGCTACCGAAAAAAATGTTTGTCCCGAACTCGCACCTGGCATTTATCGGACTCAGATCAAAGTACTGCTCCTCTAAGAACGTATTTAAGAAGGACCCAGATCCCTCCCGAAATTAATTCAAAGCTACCTATTTTGAATAAAGATTTTAATATTTTGAAGCTTAAATTTGGAAAGCTCTCTTACAGTTTGGCTTGGGTCCCCCGCGAAGGGAATTCTTACATGCGCCCCTATACTGCTTGCACTTGATTGTTACAGTAAATTATCCTTTTTAACCCTGAATGAATCTACGCTGTTTTTTTTAAATTGAATTAATCTATGTTGTTTTTTAATTGAATTAATCTAAGCGTTGTTTTTCACCTCCCTCCCTTATTCGGAAATATCTTTCTAACAGATTATTACATGCTTTCCGTTCTTATCGACAAAACTTAAAGGAGCTATATTTTACTTAACTGGGAATTTTGCAAGAAAACGTTTAGTCGTTTCAGAGATCCTGAAATAGATTCATGAAGACACGAAAGAGGATATTGAAGTTCTAGATATCCTGTTGATGAAAACTGAAAAGTCTCCTCGTAGACTGAAATGTGGGAAGTGGTAACATTTAAAGGGGGATGGTAACAGATTGACCAAAAACATCAACTGTACCAATTTAAACAATGGACATGCTATAAAAATCCTCCAGAAAATGCAACACACGTTTTTCTGAACAACAGCTGTAACACCTGCTACGAATAACAATTAATTTTAATTGGTATTAGAGTGAGATTCTTCATCATTATTCTGAGTAGTTTTATGTCGCGTTCCTTAAATTCGAAATATTGTTGTCTGTTTCAATAAAAGACTTATATATAAGAAAACATGTTTTTTTTGTGTACAAATGAAAAAGTGAAATTATTAAACTATACAGGTTTATTAATTTGTTTACTTGTGTATTATTTATATTCTGAAGTATCTGTAAATAAGTAAGTAAAACTGTTCTATGAATGGATTTTTTTTTAAAGTTTCTTCTTTTTTTGTAAAAATATTCTTTATAAAAATGTTTTTATAAATGCTATACTTGTTTATGACTAGTAAAACTAAAAGAAGGGCAGTGAGAAAGGTTATGTAAATAAAAACTACATTTTATTAACAAAAAGAAAGTGTTCTTATGACCTAGTTTTTTGTTTTATTAAAGTACAAAGTCATTTGAGTATTGCAACATATTTTTGTTTTCTTTTCATGTAAGGTCTGGCCAGAGACAGAGTTTCCATTCATAAAAGTAGGCAAAATAGTCCTCAATAAAAATCCGAGTAATTATTTTGCTGAAGTGGAACAAATAGCCTTTTGTCCAGCCAATTTAGTTCCAGGGGTAGAGCCAAGTCCAGACAAAGTACTTCAGGTATGTATAATTCCAGGAATTCTTCGTTAGTTTAAAATGGTTTTCTAGCATGAATCACGTGTACTGCGTATTTTAAGCATTAAATATAGAACTTCTTGCAGGGAGCAATCATAATTTTCTCGGGGGGGGGGGGGGGCGATATGTACGTTTTGTTACAAAATTTTGCTTATAGATGTTGTTTTTGTATTATAATGTGTCTATTTTGTTTTCATTGGTTATATTTGACATTATTTCATCTCAAAATTCGCTTAGTTTTCGAATTCTATACTTGAAAGTCATCGAGTCTAGAAGTCTAAGTTTGCACCACATTTTGCAATTTGTCACCAGGTCTGGCGACTTTTCAAACCTTATAGAATATAGATAACTAGATTTTACTGGAGTTTTCCCGTTTTCTTGTGATCCGAGGGTATAAAAATAATTTTTGAGTAAAAAATAGAACCGATTTCAAATTAAAAATTACGCTAAAAATTAAAAATTAACTTCATTCTTTGAGCAACAATGATACTTTTAAACATTTTAGAAGTCAACGAAGTTAAACGTTTTAGAAGTTGACGCAACATTATGACAGTCTAATTATTAGTACTAAATACAAATACAAATACAAAAGTGACGACCAACAACAGGCACAGGCACAGGGCCCAGCTAGGCTGGTCCTGGGTAATTTAACCGTCTCCAATGAACATCAACAGCTTTCTCAAAAGTTTTTACCCCACTGCAAGTAACAGTCGCTTCCGGTAAATTATTCCAACTGCCTGTAACCCTATTGAAGTAATAATTTTTCCTAATTAAAACTGTTGCAAATTCTGGGCCATTTACTTTTGCAACTGATTCATGATTACAAAAGATTTTATCGATCATAATTTTGCACCGACTTCTGAAATAATGTTTAAAATTCGTATCGACGTTGTTTCTGTAAATTTATTTTTTACTTTTTCACCTTTTGCAACTTTAAATTGAAGTCGGTTCTATTTTTTCTCCAAAAATTATTTTCCTTCACTCTTTTTAATGTAAATACATTTTTCATATAAATAATCTATTTAAAAAGACATATGAAAGGGCACACTAGAGAAGGTATCTTATATCTAAATTGGGGGTCATTTTTGGGCGTTACACTAGAAAAACTAGTATGTGAGATTTTAGTGATTATTAAAGAATTATTTATACCCTCGCAAATAGGTGTCATATGATGCTATGATGACATTTCTTCTCCTTAGTTTGAATCACGTGGTTTATGAATGATGGTTGCTAGTTGCTTTTAGTCTTATGTTGTGGGATAATTTTCAGGGTCGTATCTTTTCGTATTTGGACGCCGAAAGGTACAGACTTGGCACCAACTTCTACCAAATACCAGTTAATTGTCCCTTCCGTTCCCGTCCAAGGAATTACGAGCGAAATGGAACTGCTACAGTCACCAACAACCAAGGTACAGTTAACCTGAAGAGAGTTTTTACCTAATGCAATGTTTTAGTCTATAACATTTTACGGAAGTTAAGTTCCTCCGTCTTTTAAACTGATTTTTTTAAAATTTAGACTCCCAAAAAGGCCATTAGCCAGTGTAATGTTAATGCCATATTTGGCCTTATAAAATTTCGCACAATGAACAATTAAAAAAATATTCTAGTTTTCTGTTTAATCCAAAACTACTTACTATGTGTTGTGTTTTTATCAAAGCTCTATTTTCTCGAAAAATAAGAAGGTGGGGAAAATAGTAACAATAGATATAAGGTAAACGCAAGAGAAGTGGGCCCTGCTGCAAAAGTGGGTCACTTTACTTTTTAAGTGGAAAAACCAGAAATTCGAAGATTCCAACCAGACGAGTAATTTGGCTATGATTTTTAGACATGGGAATAAATCTGAGAAATTTGGGGAATAAACCCGGTACTTTGGGGAACATAGGAAATTTCGAGAGTAAACAAACGCCATATCTTTTGTCGTTGGTATTAGGCCTCATGTGAGTTTCTTTTAGATGTTATAAGTAATTTCTTAAATTCTTGCGTGTTGTGTGTTCCTAAAAAACTGTTTAACAAAATGTTGAAAGTATGCTTTTTGAAGCAAATTTTATGTGTTAAAGCAATGTAGTTCGAATTTGTGCTTGATGCCCGAATACTGTACTGTAGAAGTAATTAAGTTAGCGTTCTTTACTTATGCCTAGATATTTTTATGAATGGTACAATTTTAGCTTAGTACTATGGTAAAAAGCAAAAATAAAATATAAATACTGATTTAACTATTTTATCATAAATCAATACAAATTAAGTGAACTGCACTGAAAATTCAGTTAGCTGCAAGCAAGGGCAACAATGTTTTCTCATTTTGTACCACATAAAATTTTAAGACTAATTAATAAGTAATTTGAATTTAAATCATCAAAAAGCATTAAAATTGAAATCGCTAAGAAAAGGGGTTAAAATCAAAAATAATTTTTTTACTTCTTAAAACTAATTGAAAATCCCCGGGAATTTTCAAAATTTCCTTCCCAAAAAAACCCGGTATATTTCCGGGAAAAAAACCCGGGTATTTTTTAAATCTTTTGCGCGTGAATCATACTGATACGAATGGGGGGGGGGGGACAAAGGGATTAAGAGGGGAGTGGACAGTGACCCAGGAACCAGTCCCCACCGTTTCGCCGACTTGAAATCCCTAGAAATACCTAAATATCTGGAAAGGGAAAATAAGGGGGAAGAAAATTTTGTGTCGGCGAAACGGGGGAGACACTCTGGTAAGAGAAAACTGCATTTACAGCTTATTTTCATGGCCTTTTCAGGAGATGTACTAAAATGTAATAAAAAAGTGGAAAGAATTTCGTCCGATCTTCAAATGAATTATTCAAATTCGTGGTTGTTTTAATGTATGTTTACATCCATTGGCAATTGTCCCTGATTACATTGAACGCATATCTTCCAATACATTTTTTCCCCTTAGATGGAGCTCCTAACTATTATCCGAATAGCTTTGGTGGTCCTATAGAAGATCCAAAAGCAAAAGAAAGCACTTTCAATGTCCACGGCGAAGCAGCCCGTTACGACACTTCTGACGATGATAACTTCACACAGCCAGGAACCTTTTACAGAAAAGTGAGTGCAGATTATTTTTATGCGTAATGCCAAAACGCATTGCCCAATTAATTCTATATAATAAAAATCTCTAGCAATTTACTTCTGACTTATAGCATAATAGGATGATGAAATGTAACGATATTTCTTTATACAGTTCGACCACGGAATTTTGACGTTTGGACGCTTCTGCGCATGACAGAAAAGAACGAATCCATTCGAGTTTTAGGGAAGCAGGTGCGTTTATTTAGGACGCAAACCAGAATGCTTGCTTCTCTGTTTGTTGAAAGCAAGAAAATTTATTAACTGGTACATAGCATCAGTTCGGAAGAAATCAAGTATACTAAGCGAGCTAGAACGAGAACAAAAACGGCACATTCCTTATTCCAGCGGTTCCTTCCTTGAACATGAATGGATTCTTCCTGGCACTCTGCCAGGCAGATCGCTTTGATTGATGGTAGAACTGTACCATTACAGCTCTTCTACAGTGATTTTAAAAATCGAGAATATTTCAACACATAATAGAACTTCTTTCAGCCGGCCTAATTGGTCCCAAACCTAAGCCGGATAAGAGAAATTTCAGTTAATCGCAGGCGATCAAAACATTTATTAATCATATAATTTGCACACACGCACATATATAGATAGATAGATACATAGATAGATAGAAAAGGAGAATAAACCTGTTATACATAGTTTTAAATAAAGAAAGTAACACGTAGAAATTATTTGAGAGGAATGTATATTTATTTACATAAATTTAATATGAATCAACAAAACATTTATCAATTTACAATAAAACATTTAATATGAATCAATGAGCGTGTGGTCTTAAAAACAGAACTACAAATATCGCAGGAAACGAATCCGTTATTTTCCATCTATCGGTGAAAAATCTATATGCTTTCCAGCTGTTGAATGTAATGAATATCGAATTGAAATTTTATGTTTTCCCTTTTGGAATAAATTTTCCAGGAGATACTTAATTTTAGAAAAGAATTGTGCCCCACCGCAGAATAATACCGTATTCGTGCCTGCTACTGTGAGTAATGTGCCCTACGGGAACGTACACTGCAGTATCTACAAATTTTTTGTTTTTCTGTTCTTTGCATTTTTGCCATCAAAAGAAAAGTAAATGCAACAATGCAAAAAAAAAAAAAAAAAAACACACACACACAAATAAATTGTGGTCACTGCCGTTTACGAGTTCAGTGTTGGGCTTTCTTCCTTCAAAATTATGTATATTTAATGGTTTTATTCAATTTTCAAACAATATATGCATAACTCCTACAATTATTAACTTCAACTTTCAATTTAAAAAAAAACACCGCTTTTCAAACATTGACTGCTTTTAATTTTAATTATATGCTTTTGAAAATTAAACTGTAATTGGAAATGTATTAAATGTTTCATATTTTTGGAAGTTTTCGGCGTGATGACGAAACAGACACAAAGATAACATTTCTGTACCATAATTTCTTTTCAGGTTCTAAATGAAGGAGAAAAAAATCGCTTGGTAAACAATATTGTCAGTAGTCTGTCGAATGCTGAAAAATTCCTCCAACAACGACAGGTCAAAAACTTTAGTCGAGTTGATCCAGAGCTTGGAGAAAGAATTAGAATTGGCCTTGAGCAACAAAAAGTAAGAGACTTCGTCAAAAATTAAAACGGTTTTGGAAAACTTTTGTATATCATTTTAACTGAAAAATGTTATTAGTTTATTCGGACATTAAAAAAATTAATTGACAGTTAAAGTAAGTAGCTTTTGAATACATTGTTTTTAGTTATAAGTAATGAAATCATTAAGCAAGTTTTATTATAATAATAACTGTTATTATTATTATTATGAATTTTATTTATCTTAATAATTATTTTATCCATGGAAAATAAATTTTAAAATTGTAATTATTAATTTTTCTGTTCTTGAGTGGAGTTATCTTTCTGAACTGTTTATGTGAAAAATATGAATTTACATAAACTTTCTGCTGTGTAAAATTTCATGGAAAGTCTTTAAGGAAAGTTAAAATCAAAATAGTTTCGTCAACTTTTGAATTCATGTAATGTATTTTGACAATATGAAAAGACAATACTTATATCACACTCATACTCACTGCTGTGTTTGATTCATTTGCATTTTTGCGTTTGTGTTTGAATGTTTCCCAATTCTTAAAAGTTTTTTTCCTTCTTATTTTTAGGAATCATAGGTATGAAATTGGAATGATATAATAAAACTGGAAAACTCATGTCAAGACGAAGGTTATCACCATTTGTCGGTCGGAATTTTATATTAAAACACTTTTCTTTGCTTCATCTTTTTTTGCCTTTGGAATATAAAACAACAAGCATTCTTAATTGATCTTTCAGGTTGATATTTAATGCGCTTTGATCACTTTAAAAAAATAGCCAATTTCATTAACAGTCCTGCCTTCAAATTTTAACTTCAACCTTTTATGTCCCGACGGGACCGTACCGACAAACTTGCTTAATAGGACGTGAATTTGCATTAAGGTCCTATTGGGATTTTCAAATCCCTCTATTTGTACCTTTCATTTACCAAAACAAAATGGCAACACGAGCTGGTTTTGCATGATCAAGTTTTACGAAGCCCATTTAGCTGTTAACACATCGTTTGAAGAAGCCTTTTTAAATCAAGTGATGTTGCTCGTTTTCTCTGATTAAGTATTGAGAGAAATCTTTCAAATATTTTATGCATGTTTAATTTATGTCACCAGTGCTATGGTTAAATTTTGAGAGTAAAACCTTCATTTTTTCTGAAATAGAGAAATTTTTTCTTTTGGAATTGCTAAGTCTCGACGAGAATAAAAATATTAAACTAGGAAGTTTGATTTGATAGAATAAAACACATAACCTCCTAGAAATGTTTTTAGAAATTTTATGCATTTTACACCTGACTTCACTTTCCATATACAGTGAAACCTCAAACCTGTGTAAGTTGAAAACTTGCGGTGCTGTACTTTAGTGGTCAACTTATAGAGGGTGGAGGGCTAATTCCGTTCTTGACAAAAGTGGTCAACTTAGACAGGTGGTCAACTTACAAGTTTTACTGCACTATAAACTTAAGGTTTTTAGAATTAGATCATTGTCCTATTTTAATACTCGTCCCTGAAATATTGCACATAAATAACTCACTAATAAAACGCATATTATTTGTAATTTTCGAAATTCTTGCTTCCGAAAACTGAAACCCGGATACTTGATATTTCATTAATTAAAAGCAGGCGCAAATATTTCAGAAAACAATGATTTCTACATTTGAGCTAATTGACCTATAAAATGATGTTGATGTGAAATATAGATCGACACATTTGTAACAGTTGTGTTGAATGTTACAATGAGTTCAAGTGTTTCCTATTTAATTAGAACAAGTTGCATTTGTTGATGAACTGTTTTAATTAAAACATAAATTAAAGAAATAAATAAAAAGAGCCAAAGAAGGTAAAAAAGCAAGAAACTTTTCATAAGAGATCATTTATAAATGATGTCACGCTTCGAGGGGGAAGGGGGTTCGTGAAATTGTGACAAGGGAAGGAGAACAAGAAGTGTGACATCTCTGCTTATGCAACATGGCGTGACATGGGACAAAGGGGTGGAGGGGACTCAAATATGCGGGAAAAAAGAGTGACATCATTTATGAACGGTCCCTAATGGTTTAACAAAAAAAAAAAAACGAAAGTATGACAGGATAAACAAGTTTCTTTTATAAATCCTGTCGCAAAATACAGTCGAAACTAACTTGAAATTATCGATTAGACGGTAACACAAAGCTAAAAGAATCGATATTTTACTCATGCATCACTTCTTCTTTCATCACTTTCTTCTTGAAAGTTCATCAGCTGAAATAAGTAAACCTGTCAATTAACCTGTCCCAATAATAAGCCCTTATAAGTAACCTGTTCCAATAGTAAGCTGAAAAAAAAAAGGCTTAACCTGTCAATTGCTAAGCCATGTATTTCAATATTGGTAACTTTAAATACCCAAGTTCAAATCAGGTTCCGGCGTTTTGCATTTATAGTTGAATTGTCCAACATTTAACTAATAAAGTCGGTTTCTTAGTTTACAGCTTAATTTTAATGTGATTTTTTTTAAATATCGCTGATTAAGCGTACAATCAGCGTGCTCTGTGATAATACACAATAATTTAAATAATTACAGTAATCATGACGATATCGTGCAAGAAAATTGCACAGTGATAATGAACAACTATAATGATAACCAGTGGTGCAACCAGGATTTTGCTTTGTATAGATTTCCCGGATATCGGATCTCGTAAGAGTTATTAGTGCCGGATATCCGGCTGTGGTGTTTGAACCCTGAAAATTCTATACCCATAAAAGTCAACTTTGACATGCCGAATAACCGAATTTTTCGTACAGTGACCGAATCGGGTTCCGAGAGGAGAAAAGAAAAAAAAGAATTCAGTACCTTGGGGACCGTTCATAAATGATGTCACGCTTTTCCCCCACATATTTGACTCTCCTCCCCCTTTGTCACAAAATGTCACACTTCAACGGACCCCCTCCCCCCTTTGTCACATGTCACGCTATGTTGCATAAGCAGGGACAACTCACTTCTTGTCACCCCTCCCCTTCCCTTGTCACACTTTGTCACGATTTCACGATCCCCCCCCCTCGAAGAGTGACATCATTTATGAATGATCCCTTGATGGCAGACACAAAAAAATAATTAAAAGAAAAAGAAATAAATAAAAGGAAAAAAATAGAACAACATTAAAAGAAAAAATATACAAAATTTTAGACACTGTTGTAATGTTAAAGGAACTCAAAAAGTATTTTGGGAGCAAGAAACAAAAGAAAATCCACGAAATACTTTTCATCTTCTTGAGTTAAGATGTTATTAAAATTCATAACAATAACTCTTTACTTCAACTTTCATTTAAGAATTTCACAAGTAAGAGGTTTGTTGATAGTTGAGTTCCACTTCGCTGCTTCGGAAAGTTCGTAATTTCTCAACGTTAGAAGTCATAGGCAATCAATCAACCGTGCTTCTAGTTGAAAGCGAAATCGTGACCGAAATGTTTCAGTTCTTTAAAACCATTAATTCCACACTTTCCACTTTTTCAAGCATCAGTAGGTACAAAAGATAACAATGACACTTGCTAAAAAAAACTACTTTTCCGAATTATGCTTTTTAATACTGGTGATAACGTTTTATTTAACAATTTCGCGCAACCGCTTTCGAAACTATCGTTTGTGAGGTTTGGAAGAAGCATTAAGTTACACATTACAATCAACGGGACATCCAGGTTACATTTGAGAAAGTCATAGCAATTTTTTACACTTGCGATTGCGGTTATATTACTTTTCTAAAGAAGAGAGACGTGACCAGGTGGGGGCAAGGAGGGACAGCTGTCCCCGGGCGCAGCGTCAAGGGTCGCCAAGCCAAACTAACGTTAATTTATTCTATTTTTAAATGTGAAAAGAAAATTGTTTGAACTGAAGAGGTGTGAATATGTTCGACAAAAAGGTGGGAGCACCGAAAATCATATCGGGAATGACCAATGTAGCACAGGAGTGCGTAGGAAATGGCCTGAGGCAGAGAAACAACTTTTCAGTTGCAGTAGTGATCTTTTTTTAGGGAACGGACCCGTGATGACTCTCTAGTGTTGGGGCATTTTCTTTGAGCACAGAGAGAAAAAAAATCGCACGCCCAGAGAACCCGGGAAAGGTCACGTGAGAAAGAAGAAAAAAACGAATAATTTTGCGAAGTCAAAGTGTCCCATTTTGCCGTTAAAAGGGCTGTTTTTATAAAAGTTTTATAAAAGTTTTTAAAATTCTCTTCCAGGGGCACCCCTAGGCCCCCAGGGGAGCGGGGGGGGGGGGGGCGCAAATCTTCAGTTGTCCCCGGGCGCTGAAAACCCTGGCTACGCCTCTGCTAAAGAAGGTAACGACTAACGATTATGGTGTTTAATGGTTCGAACTGCAGCTAAGGGATCATTCATAAATGATGTCACGCTTCGAGGGGGGATGGGGGCTTTGTGAAATTGTGACAAAGTGTGACAAGGGGAGGGGAGGGGGTAACAAGAAGTGTGACAGGTTTATACAGCATAGCATGACATGTGAAAAGGGAAGTCCGTTGAAGTGTGACATTTTGTGACAAAGGGGGGTGGGGGTCAAATATATCGGAAAAAAGCGTGAAATCATTTATGAACGGTCCCTAACAGCATATCGCACCCCGGCAACAAAAGTGACACAACTCACAAATTTGAGTTTGTGAGTTTCTATCTTTCAAAAAAATTCGCAAATCAATGTAACATCGTTCTGGAAACACTAACGTATGAAACGAAGCTAAAATTATTAGGACCAATATTTATTAATCGGTTTTTTATGCAATACAAATTCATGAGATTTTTATTTGTCGGATTTGTTATACGACAGATTGTTTTAATGATTTTGAGTTGTGTCACTTTTGTTGTCGGGGTGCGATATGTATGTACCTGTATTTTCTGTTTTTTTTTTAATGCAATGTACATTGAGTTTATACTCTTCCCCCCCCCCTCGAAAAAATTTGAAATGTCTGGCCTGCCTCTTAAACCTCGCAAATGATGGGAATAGTCTCATTATAAAAAAAGCACGAAATAATTTACTTCAGCTTTATTTTGGTAGTGATATTTCTTAATTTTGATAAAACTAATCATTTGCTCATTAAAAAAAAAAAAGAGTTTCGCGTATGACAATCGAAGTAAAACTTGTCACTTAAATTTTATATCTGCTTTGTCACACTGTTATATGGTTATCATAAGAGCTGAATAACTGCTTTATCTTTTTTTGATAGGGTATATATGAATTCATTGATATGCGGTTATCGCCTTTCCGAAGGTCAAACAAGGGCACTGCTTCTGTTGTCAGCTTCTAATTCTAAATTTAATTTGAAAAGAAGAGATTTTCTTTTACAACACACATTTCATGAACAAAAAGTTAAAAAAACTTATAAGCTAATAATAAACGCTTCCGTTGGCTGTAACCGAACGACCGACCATCTTGTACACTTATTTAGGCTAAAAAGAAAGAGCACGAAGTGCTTCTATAGATTGTTCTAGAACTTACAGCTTAAAGTAGATTCCGAACCACTAGAAAGAGAGGAAGTGCTATAAAATCGGTACCGAAATTGTTATTTTGGCATCCCGCAGTGAATCAGTCGGTAGAAGCCTGGTTCCCGCAGAACACCGTAAGTGAAGCAACATCGACCAAGGTTAGTATTTGGGAGGGTGACAACCTCTCGCGGCTGGTTACTGTGGACTATGTATGCTAAAGGGAGCTGGTGCACGTTAAATCCGTTGTGGCTCCAATGCCCTCCAAGTGAAACGATACCTCTGGGAGTGCCAACCCTAGGTGACGGTCTCGCATCTGGGAGCTGGTTCAAAAATTAAGAGATATCTCAAAAGGGAGGAAGTCGGACTCTTTCCTATAAGGGCCCCGTTAAACTCTAGAGCAGCGCACCCTCCCTTCCTTGCTTCGGGCGAGGCCTCGACAACAAACAACATTATTATTTTGGCTGGTGGCGCATATTATATGCAAATGCCAACTATTTCACACGGGCCACTAAATAAAAGTTAATTTAAATTAACGGGCATTCTTTTATAATTTCGCTGAATTTATCAGTTAAATGCACCTTTTCAGCCTCTTTTCAAGAAGAAAAAAAAAGTAGTTTTTTAGGATTCGTGTCTTTAAGTTTGTATGCACCTTTTGTCTACTTTTTATACTGCTTTTATTGAGCCACTCACAAAAGTTCAGCTGGTCGTAAGTTGCGCACAAAAATGCATAATTTAGCAGGATTTCAAAGCTTTTGCGGCAAATTTTTCTGTGATATCATTTCTAATGGCAATCGTCTTTTAGTCATAATTTTCCCCCATTCGTGGCCCAGCAGAAACGTACATGAATACTTACGTTGGATTCATTGCTTTGAAAAAGTGACGAAGTGTTGCTATGACACGATGTCTATCTATAACCTACAGTTTGGCTCTGACGACAAAAGATCCCCAAAACAGAAAGATTAAACAACTCCATTTCTTAAAATATGGGTGAGGAAAACAGGTTTGCCGCTCCAACTACGTTTACGATAGCTATTGAGTCTCTTCCAATGAAAAATTCATGCTCTTTCTCCCCAAGAAGAAATGAGCTCTCTTAAGGTCAGGCGTCTTCTAGTCAGAGCCACACTATGTAATGAGTTGCTTGATGAGATTACTTGGTTGCCTCGTATTTAAAAACCAAATGGCTTATTGTCTCGCGGCAGTCCCCTTTAAGCGTCCTCCTGAGAAAATAAAAAAATAAAAGAATGAATTAAAAAGGAAAAAATAAAGAAGAAACATTCCTTCTTATGTGTAAACTATTCACATCGAAGACACATGAAATATGGGATCATTCATAAATGATGTCACGCTCTTCGAGGGGGGGGGGGAGATTAAATTGTGACAAGGGGAGGGGAGGGGGTAACAAGAAGTGTGACATGCTTATGCAACATAGCGTGGCATGTGACAAAGGGAGGAGGGGTGTATGTTGACGTGGGGGACATTTTGGGGACAAAGGGGGGAGGGGTGTATGTTGGAATTGGACATTTTGTGACAAAGGGGAAGGGAGTCAAATATATGGGAAAAAAGTGTGACATCATTTATGGACGGTCCCTATGTCAATTTCTCAGTATTAATATGCACTAAAAGAAACAAATTATAAGTTGTTTTTAAAGGATCAACTTCATATTAAATGACCAGCACTTTAAAATTTTAAACGACAGCCCCAATGGAGCTTCAACGAGTTTTTTCAGAACGGAGGGGGGGGGGGGGATGTGTCTCGATATCATTTCCTGGATACGCCATGAACAGCCCTCCATTCTTCAGTAACAGATTTGAAATTAGCATAAAACTTTGACCCTGAACTTTAATTTTCGTGCATTTCGGTTCAGCCGTGGCTTTACAATTTAAGACTAAGAAAAAATTATCCGCCTAAAAATGTTTAAAGGTTTTTTTGATACATAATTTTATTTACAAGAGTAGCTAATCTACTATTTACGACACTGATTGTCTTATTACGAGTATATAGAACTGTGAATCGACCCAGCAGTAAAAAAGTTATGATGATGAAAATATTTATTTAATTTTTGTTATGAATTGCAAAATTCGTACTTGTAAAAAAAATGTTCTGAAACAATATTATACTTCAATGAAAAATTAATCTGGAGAATCTTTTATATGTATGTTCAAAATTTCCGATAAAAGTATTCAATAGTTCTTAGTTGCCGATATCGCTGCTGAATGTATAAAATTCTACTTCTTTGGTAAAGATTGAAGAAAAAAAGTTTTAAACATAAACTTGATCCATGAGCTTAAATTTGCTTCTCGCATTGAAAAAGGAATTTCAATTTCAAGTTAAAAAATAATAATAAAATGTGAATTTGCTTTTATATTTATTTAATGTGTTTTCAGTTTTGTTTATTGTTGTACACTACATTGCAAACATACAGAGTGACCATTAATTTTTTAATATTAACAGAAAAACTCAATTTATTGTCGAAAGGAAGAAGCAAGAACTAGTCTTGGCGATATTCGCTGTAAATTTGGCAAGGAACTAAATGTTGGCGCTCGCAAGTCATTCGAAGGTGGCAACCCCTAATAATAATTGAGGTTTCGTTTGGTAGCTTTTCCCGCATACACGGTTTTTCGGTGAGTCTGCACGGAGGAGTTCATCGTTTCGCGTGTTTGTGTCGACTGGATTTGATTTTCCTTATTTACAGGAATTTTATTTCAGTTAGTGCGTTTCAATTTTCCTAAAAATGCCGAGGGACAAAGCAGCCGAACAACTAAGTGATTTTAAGGAATTACAAAAGGTAAAATGCTTTTCAGTTTCGCTGAAGTACGCTGTTTACATTTGAATCGAAGGATATTTTTTGTATATCGTACATAGATAGTTAATGGAAGCTGTATTATGGATGATGTATTTTATTGATTGCATGTATTTTAATGTTATTAACTAGGCATATTTTATTTACGTACTTCATTTTCAAAGACTAGACTTCAACCTCGTTATTTTTATCTTTCTTTTCATGCTACGATAAGGAGCTCAAGTCAAAAAGTAGAAAATATGGACAGGTAGGAATTATTAGTTTCATAAATGCCAATATCATACGTGAGAGGCAATTTTAGCACTTATAAAATTTATATCTTTTCTAAACATAGCTACTGCAAACTCTTGTTTAAAAGGGGGTGGATGCATAATCGATATAATGTGATAACAATTTTCATGTTGATAATTCCTTCATGAAAAACTTACAAATGATGAAACATTTTTAAAATGGCATGTCTTACCTTTATTTCATTTTATATTTGTAAAACAGGGGCTTGCCATTTGAGCGGTCGGGGGGGGGGGGGGGGGGAATTGACCCTCCCCCCTGACTTGTAGAAATGCATTGAATTTATGCATATGTTTTTGGTATTTTGTTGTGGTTTAACCTATAATATGTATTGAAAATAAGCCTCTTGCACATCTCTCCCCCTAGAAAATTTTGAAATTACTTTCCTGGTAAAAAAGCTTTAAAGTAGGAAATGTCCTTTCATTTTTTTGTTTGCAATATGCTGTTGAAACAATATTTTCCACTAAAGTTGTTTCAGTCGAAATCAATATGTAAAGATTAGGAATAAATTAATAGAGAATAAACATAAATCGAATGAATATTTTTACCTTAATATAGTCAATTTAAAAAGAACTTTGAGATTCAAATTGTAAGACTATTAAATTCAGTACAAAATAAACTGTTGATAGTTGCTCCTAGAGAAATCACATTGACACACTAGTTCCTCTTAATCTCATTGCTAATTATTCTTTAAACTTACTAAAACCTTTTTAAGAAGTGCAAGGTGAAGTAAAAGTATAACAGTTAATAATTGCATGCTGTCAAAGATCACATAACTTCAATTGAAAATTTTTTTTAATGTGACTAAAGGAGTACCTAAAAATACTGAAACTTTGACTTTTGATCAATATAAGTACAAGAATGAAGTTCATTACTATCTATATTATTTATATTTATTTATTTTCATTCTGTAATTAAATGTTATGGTAACCTCATTTGATCATAAAAATTAAATAAATTAAATTTGTAAAAATTGCTTCAAAGTAAAAAGTTACTTCTTTCTTCTTAATAATAAAGGGGAAAAATTTGTTGTTTGAATTGCACTGAACATATTTTACTTTTTAAAGTTTAAAAGCAAGGGGAAAATGTTATTTCGCTTGTGTGTCATGCATTTAAAGGGTTTTTTATATCTGTAATAACTTCTTAAAATGATGAAGCAAAATTTCATCCAGTGACTTGGACTTGATAATTGTTATGCATCAGTTTCCTTCAAAAATTCAGCTGTGTAAAAAGCTACATATTTTATTTATTGATCTGTATCAATGCTAAAAATGTTTATCTTTTACTGGAGTCTTCATTTCGAGAGTATGTAGTTTGTTATTTTTATCAAAAGAGAGAATAAATATTTCTTCATCATATCCAGTTTTGTATGGGGAAAATTTTATGCTTGATTCATAATGTTGAAATATACATATAAAGAATGCAATTGTATCTTTTATCTTTAGTGATCAAAATTTTTAAATATACTTAAAATTTAATCTGAGCACTGCTATCATAAGCAATTCTAATTAGAGTTATTTGTATACAAATCCATGTTGGAAAAATTAAACCTTCCATAATATTATTTACGTAAAAGCAATTTTTCTTAAACTCATTATTTGCATGTAGTGAACTTCAAACTGACCTTGTATTCCCTCTATGTTTTTGGTTATGCATAAATTTATCTATCTACATTTTCTCATTAAAAAAAATCATCTAATAAAAAGATCTTTAATGGCATAGTGAAAGGAGAAGATGAGCATACAGCATAAAGCACTAAAATGTGTATATATATATATCCAATACATATAATGTGTATGAATTGTGTTGTATGGATTTGTGATATAGATGACTCCTAAAAAAAAAAAAAAAAAAAAATTGTTAAATCTCTGAGAACCTTGATCACATTTTGGATAGAACCTCTAAGACCGAACTCAGATTTCTTTTAGTATTCAATGAAGCATACATATGTAGCTGTTTGGGTAGTGGGATCTTATTAGATGTAAATAGATTTTATTGCTTAAAAATAAAGATATAATGTGTCCTCGTTTAAAAGTTTATACATAGGGTGAAGTTTGTAAAAATTAACATAGCAAAAGGGCAGTTCAAAATTCATTTTAAAAATAAATCTATTCATTCTGTTTATGCCACTGTAAGATTAAAAATTTATTAGTTTGTAATAATTTTTATTCATCAGCATATCAATAATTTAGTGATTTGGTTGATAATTTATATATTTAGTCTGTTTTTAATGAACTTTTTGTTGAAGTGCTGTTTAGCCCATGGCAGCAGTTGATGATGGTTTAGAATTAGATATTATTCAGTTTTAGAGTTCTTTGATTATTTAACAGTTGGCGACTTTGTCGCTTAATATTGGCCACTTGCTAATTGGTGGGCTAAACAGAATTTTCATCAAAGTTTTAATTCAGATGCAAAATTTTGACTTTATAGCTCTCTACTCTATTCGTCTAGTGATTTCTTTCTTCTTCTATGAATGATATTCAACTGTGTTTTTCTTTCTCAAAAAGATTGTCTTTAAAAGTCAAATTTGTCTTTTTTAGGGTAAAAATGAAGTTTTGACTACTGCTTCTGGTTGCCCAATAGGAGATAAGTTAAATACCTTAACAATCGGTGAAAGAGGTCCTGTGCTGCTTCAGGATGTGGTGTATTTGGAAGAAATGGCACATTTTGATAGGTATATTTATTGGTTCTTATGATCTCTCTGTTTTTGGGAATTATCATGAAAACGTAATTTTAAACGCACATACAAATGAAGTTAAATTGAAGTATAACAGTTCACTAGAATTATTCTTTTAAAAGGTGACAGGTAAGTATGGTGAATGTTTAAAAAATGTTCCATGATGTTAAAATATATATATTTATGTATGTGTATTATATATATATACACACTTTCTATAAATTTTGTAATGTTAAGTACCCCTCATCAAAAAAAAAAAAAAAAATGCACCACACACACATATAGTATATATAATTTAATAATAATCAAAATATATTTACCTTTTTTATTGCAAATAAATAATAATAATTGAGAATTAAAATTAATTCATAATAAAATATAAGTAATATATAGATAATAATATTTATTTTAATAAAAGTTATAGCATGATATCATTTATAATAATTATCATGAAGGATGAACTACTGTACATTGAGAAAACTATCATTATAATTTGTCAGGACCTTCTTGATTAATAAAGGATGCACGCATTCAATTTAAAACCAGAATGATGTCGGATAAATTCATCTGAAACTCGAGACTCTGCCTGAAGGTAATACCAACTCTGCTTCCGGCTGCACATGATTAACTTTCTGCCATAGATTGGTTAATGATGATTTATTTTTGGGGTGGCTCCAAAGAGCACTAGCTCTGCGACCACAGGTCTATTGTACTAACATCCCTAATTATGTCTGAAACAGCCAATGGCTGAAACAAATTTCAGCAGTAATTTTTAGCAAGGAAACTGTGTAGTTCCCAGGGTTTTATATAATGATGTCCTAGATATTAAAAATCACTGTAGAAAAGTAGTCACATTCACATAAAATGTGGGTTGAGTTTCCCTCTGTGTCTTGACATCCTCTGTTCCTCTGTATAATGGATCATCTAGGATGCCTATGATGCTTAAATGTCTCTTGAGACAGCAATGACCTGTTAGTAGACCAATAGTTGCTCTTATCTCATGTCTGATAAGTTTCAGCAATTCTTTAGATCTTAAGCAAGGATAATTTTGGTTAAGTTCCTTCGCTTGTTTTTGGTTTTCTGCCGTAGATATTGTATTAATGGAAAAATAATGGGGGGGGGGGGGGGATACCTTAGCCATTCAGTACTTTTGTTCAAATTGAGAAAATACGTTTTCAGGCCGACTCGTAAGTTCTCTAAATGATGTATTATACATTTTTATATACTAACATCAATCTTCTGCATTTAATAAAAAGTTTTATGCATTTTAGCAAAATGTAACAAGGTTGTAGAAATTGCATTGTTTTTGAAGGAGATCACATAATTTATTAAGTTAAAAATCTATGTTATACTATAAGGTAAAGTGCCCTAAAGCTGACACCCCGAAATAATAATAATAAAAAAACATTTAAAGTATTACCAATTTAAAGAGATTTAAGAAGTGATACCATTCAAAAAGAAAGAAAATCTTATTTTAAATTATTTTAGGGAATTGGTAATACTTTAAATGTTTTTTTTTTTTTTTATTTGAGGGTGTCAACTTAAGGAACCGTTTTCTTAAAGTGTCAGCTTTAGGGCACTTTACCTTAGTATACTTTTTGTTTTTTACTCAATTCCCAAAGGCTTTTGATTCTACATTTTTTTTTTCAATGCATTAAAAAAAAAAAATTCCCTTTTTCTCTGAGTCATGAAATTTATGTTAAATATTTCTTTTTGTGTTATTGTTTTAGAGAATAAGATTTAAATTTATGTATATTAATAAATACTCAGTTTTGACTATTTAATAGATTATCTGTGTGCAAGAAAAAACAAAAACTAAAAAATAAGATGCAAAAATCATTGCTGTATCAATCACATTTTTTATATATTCTTTTAATTTTAGGGAAAGGATCCCTGAAAGAGTTGTTCATGCTAAAGGTGCGGGTGCATTTGGATATTTTGAAGTAACTCATGATATCACAAAATATACTAAAGCTAAGGTGTTCAGTGAAAAAGGCAAAAGAACTCCTCTCGCTGTCAGATTTTCAACAGTTGGTTAGTTCATATTCTGTTTTACATATTGTGTAAAATGTTTAGCATTCTTTCAGTGTTTAACATCAAGAAATGCTTATTTATTGCAAATCATTATCTATAATTCTTTTCCCAGAGAGTGCTTTTTCATTTCTTATTCCCTAAAAGGCCTCCAACCTATTTTACATTATGGTTTCATAATTTTTGAGATTGAATGTGAAATAATATGGGGTCTTCTTCTAAGTACAATTCTCTCTTGACCTAGATTAATTTTGAGCAGTCATTAGTAGGCTTTTCCCAGCTCATTTAATTAGGCAAATGTTGGAAAGTATTGGCTATTTTTATAGTTAATTTTCAGAATAGAATAAATTTAAAGACGAAATTGAAAGTAAGGTAAACAGTAGAGTACTAATTGTAGAATTTTTGTAAAAGTAAGCAAATAAGATAATCTAGAACTTAAATTTAAAATAGCTCTTGACGTAAAATTACGTCAAAAATAAAAAAAACTAAATGATTTTCTTTTTTCTGTTTGATTAGTTATTTTTGTAATCAACTGTTTTTTGTTTAATTTCTGATGGCAGAAAAGTAATTTGTCATAGAATGCTAATTTTACAGTCATACAAGGTTACTTTTTAATGCTCTACAAATTGCTCATTCTTTTTTAAAAAAATCTGTGATGTCTTGTTAAAATTAACTGACAAAGTTGTTTCTTACTATTTTAATTAGCACATCTATATATCAAATGAACATTTCTATGCGTCATTGAACTTAAAAAATGTAATGTATACTGCTTCATGCAGTTTGAGATTCAGTCAGTATTTTATAATTTTTCTTGCTAAGTTACTGTCATCTTTTCCTGCAAGCTTATTTTGATCTCGGTTTTGTTTAAAATGTTTAATAAAAATAACTGACAATTTTAGAAGCCTTCTATTGTCAACTTTTAATTATGTTCCTAAATTAATGGCCTTCAAAGTATTAATGTTGGGTGAGTAAATGCCCAAAAACTAGGTATTTTGCAAAAAGAGAAAGAATTTGAATGTGGGGTCTGATACATTTTAATTGTAATAATGAGAGAAAAAGAGCAAATCAAAAACTAGAAATGACTGAAGAAAATACTGCACAACTTAAAGTAAATACTTTTTTTTACTAGTGTATAAATTTTTTACTTGAAAATAGTTAATTTCTGGAATTCTCTCTCTCCAAACTCTGAGCCTGATGGAAATATCTGAATCTGATCCAAATTAATGTTTAAACAGCAAACTACATATTATAAAGAATTGCAAGGGTGATTGCACTCAGGAACTTTTGCACAATGCTTGCATTAGCTGATTTCAGGGCTTTTATTTTAATTATAAATCTTTCAAAACAATAATAAACAAAAAATTAAAAAATAATAAATAAAATAAGAATATTTGTCGTACAATGGTACTGTAGAAATTATTTTTTATTCTAGTTGGTTTATAACATCAGCAAAACTTTGCGAAAGATAATTATAGACATTTTAAGTGTATATAAGAACAATTATGAGGTAATTCAGTTATGAGATTACACTAATGTAAGACCAAATATAACTTTACTCAAGAGCAGGTTTTTTTTTTTTTTAAACAAATAATTTGGGAATTTTTAAAACTATTGCAAACACTCCTGTGATAAATTTCAGGATGTATCACAATCCCCCAACTAGCTATTTTTCATTTTTGCTTCCATTATCAGTGCGCCTTATAATTTTAAAACCACACTCAATGCTTTTTTTTAATTGAAATTGATTTCTTTAAAAAAATTAGTGAATGTATAATTAATTCAACAATTATTTAAATCAAGTATGTTTTATGAAAAATACATTATGTTGTATTGTCTTTGTGTTAAATTGTTTTTTTAGTTTTATAAAATTATAAATTCTCAATATATATATTATTCTCAAATGTTGGGGTTCATAAAAATATAAATGCCCAGGTGAAGACACTGGCACCCCCCCCCCTTTTTTTTTTGGCATTTACATGGGCATATATCCTGAATACTTAGGTACCCTTAAAAATATATAACCGGGTATTTTACATCACTACTTAAATTACCTAATTTAATTAGATTGAAAGTTTCTTACATAAATCTCATCGGTTATGTTTTCAAGTTGCCTTTCTTTATTCTATATTTCAAACAACTCTCTAGTAATTATTATGTTTTCAGCATCCAAAGTAATTTTAAACTAATTCTTTCTCAATTTAAACAATATTTTGCTATATATATTAAAATAAAAAGAATTAACTAAATATAAATGCTCTAAATTTTCTACTTTACTGTAAACATTTTTGCATATTCCAAGTTGAGATGTGAATAATGGTTGATTTGATCAGAAATTTTCAAAAGTTTTTGAGAACCTGTTCTGAAAAAAAAAAAAAAGGTTCTTTGAAGTTGTTTTTACTTTGTATTCATTTTTTAGATTACTTTGAAAATTTCTGCTTTTCTTTTTATCTGGAGGCAAGCAAAATATTTAGAACCTTTAAAAAACTTATAATATTCCTGAAAAATTTGAGTTCTGATATTAATAATGCAGAACTTTTATTCAATCACTTATTTTTTTTAGTATTTGTATATATATGCATATATAGTGTGCAATCAGAGGTTGTGCCAGAAGAAATTCAGGTATATTTTTGGATCCTTCACAAAATTCCAAACTCTTTACAGAATTATTTATTGAACAGGCTACCAAAAAAAAAAGGGATTTTTTTTTATCACTGTATGTTTAAATTTTGAACAAAATATATTCAAGGTAGGGATTTCTAATTTGCATCTTAAAAGCAAAAAATGGTTTTGTATTTAGGTGGTGAATCTGGATCAGCTGACACTGTTAGGGATCCCCGTGGATTTGCTGTTAAATTCTACACTGAAGAAGGAAACTGGGATTTGGTTGGTAATAATACTCCAATTTTTTTCATTCGTGATCCACTTCTGTTTCCCAGCTTCATTCACACTCAGAAACGAAATCCAGTCACACACTTAAAGGTATTATTATGCTATCTAATTGTTTCCCATTATTGAGTGTAGTAGTCAAAATAAAATTTTGTTCTACCTTTTATGTGAAAATGTATGTGAGAGTTGTTTTTGTTGTTTCACTTTTTGGCTTCTATGATGAAGTAAAAACCAATGAAAAAAAAAAGAACTATATTGTTGATTTTCTGTATTTCAAATTATCTATGTATGTGTGTATAAAAGATCTACCTACAGGATGTAACTAACCGTTGTTTAAGGCAATTAATTGTCATTAGTATTAATTGGTATTATAATATCATAGAAGAAATGCAGTGTAACCATTAGATATTATTCTAAAAGAATTAAGTTATTTGTAATGTTTTTCAGAGTTCAGAAATTTTAGATTAAATTGATGACTAGGGAAAAACTAGCAATAAAGACTTAGTATTCCAAAAAAGACTATCTAGATTTTTATTTAACAGTCTAAAGTTATAAAGTAATGGACAAAAGTTAACAAAAAAAAAATAACATCTTAAATTTTTAAACCTTCTGAACTGTAGATGCTTATGAAAAAATAGCACAGACTCTTTAATCTTAAGACAGTTAAAACACAAACTGATAAAATATAGAATTGATAAAATATTTTAGGCGACAAATTTTGTCATCTGCACATGAGATTTAGTTGGATTTGTTGATGACTGATTTTTTATATCATTAATTAATGACTAATATATTTATTTTGGCACAAAGAATCAAGTTAAGTATTAAGAATCATAAAAATAAATTTATGGGAAATTAAACACAATTAAAAGCAGCAAGTCATTTATTTGAAATAAATGTAAAGTGTTTCATTTGTGTTTTAAAAATTATTTATTCTCTAGATTCTACTACCTAGAAAGCAAACATGGGTGTTGATATTTTGAATAAGTAAAAATTTTTAATCAACACTACAGGGTTGCCAGTAACAGCCAATAGCCCTAACATTTAAAAAATTTCTTTCAGGATATTGACATGTTTTGGGACTTCATTACCCTTCGCCCTGAAACAACACATCAAGTGTCTTTCCTATTCTCCGATCGTGGTATACCTGATGGTTATAGACACATGAATGGTTATGGTTCACATACCTTCAAATTAGTTAATGCCGAAGGTGAAGCTGTGTATTGCAAATTCCATTATAAGGTTAATATTTTTATGTTTTTCTTTATTTTATGTGTATTAAAATTTTTAAATGCTAAAATGCATTTCTGTTTAGCTAGGAAATATTTCTTGAGAAAAAAAATAAAGCACAGTAAAATTTTCACTTGTTATGTGCCAAATAGAATGGGGATTTGAGTAAAATTAAATATCATAGCTGATTTTTCATGAATATAATTTTGTATATATTATTTTCTCACCAATTTTTATCCTACTATCATTTTCTCCCTTTTTTATTTTATTTCTTAAGGTTTAACTTGATATTTTTTAATGCAGCAGATGTGAACACCCAGCATATAGCACAATATAAATGAAAAAAAATGCCAAAATTCATGCGTAATGAAAAAAATAAATATTTTTAATTTCTTGGTCTGGCAGAATACATATGGATCATTCTCAGTGGCTCATAGCTAGCATGGGTGACACCTAGGGCGGGTATTTATGGTGGCACCTCTAGAAAACCTTAGATGAGCACATTTTTTTTATTACAATGTAGGAAAAATATATCTTATCGTAGGAAAGATTATCTTAATAATGCATAAATTTGAACTTTTAAGAAATTTGAGGAAGCCCTTAAAAACTTTTGCTTTGTCATTGTCCTAGTGTATAAAAGGCAAAATAGTGACAATAATGCAAGACAGCAATGCTTTGTTTCTTTAAAATATAATTAAATTATAAATGAATTTTTAAGGTTGGAAATCTAATAATTATTACAATAAGTACTTGTTTTTGCATTTATTTGTATTGAACAAACTGATAGTAGTTTGTAGTTCTGTGATCATAGTACTCCACAAACAAAATTTTAACAACATTTTATATGTATTACAAAGAGAGTGATTCTGACAATCAATTAAAATATGTTGTAATATCTGATCAAGAACGGCTGGAATAGTAAATTACTAAAAAAGCGGAATTTGTTTACTTTGGATATGTGTGAAACATTTTTTTCTCCGCACAAAAGGTGCATCTACATGGCTGTTTTTTTTTTTTTTTTTTTTCTTGTTGTAGAGACTCCAAGCCATTACCCCTCCCCCCCCCCCCCCCCCCCGATATTTGAGACATTAAAAAAAAATTCTGACATTGAAATGTTTCTTGTTTTATGAGAATAACCCATATATTTTTGTCATATAATAGTACCTCTTCTATAGCTTGTTTCCTAATTGTTTAAAACAGAAAGTAAGATAGTGTAGTTGTTTCTAATGTTTTATGTAATAAATTATAGCAATTTTTTTCTTTTTTTACAGACTGATCAAAAAATTAAATGCCTTCCAGTAGAAAAAGCAAATGAATTGTCTGGTTCTGATCCTGATTACTCAATTCGTGACTTGTACAATGCCATTGAAGCTGGAAATTATCCGTCCTGGACCATGTACATTCAAGTTATGACATTCAAACAAGCTGAAACATGGAAGTTCAACCCATTTGATTTAACAAAGGTGACAATTGTTTGCCAGATTTGTATATCAATAAGATCGGAAGTTATTCATGTGGTTGCTTTTAAAGGCAAATTTTATGAAAGCTATTTGTTTGAATGTAGAAATTGTGTTGAGCATGACTCTATCATTGGTATCTGTTATTCTTGATGGCAGGGACTGGTGGCTGTTACCATAAACATGCAGATAGCTTTAGAATTTGAGAGGACTATTGTATTAGGGTTCTAAGGGATTAGATCAGTTTTAAAATGTAGGGATTTCAGGTGCTCCCCTATGGAATTTTTTTGGAGAATTAATTTTTAAAAGTATTTTTAAGTTATTAAAGGCATGAAATTAGTAACTTTAAAATGATTCAAGTTTTTCGATTTTCACATTAGCTTATAGAATTTTATACTTTTATTAATTTAAAAACATGATGTAAGTAAACACTATAGTTAAAAGAATTACATTGAATAACCTGATGTGGAAAGGGGGGAGGGGGAGTAAGTAAGTTGAATCTTTGTACAACTATCACTGATTACAAGCAAAATATCATACTGTGTTTCTTTGCACTTTCTCTCTCCTTTTTCTTTCTGTAAGCTAATGGGGGTAAAACAGCCTCTAGTGACTCATGTGCAAACACCTAGGGTGACAGGTTTGCAATGCCAAAAGAATTTGAATCTTAAGTAATAAAGGAACTACAGTAAAAAATGAATTTCCGAAAATTTAGCTTTGGTCAAAAATAAATTTTAAATTATTCTCTTTAAAGATAGAATAGAAGCATTACAATTCTAATTTGTCAATGTTAGTGTATTTTACCTTTACCATTTTTGGTTTCTTAATGAGAATTGTAAATAAAAATTTGTGAAGAAATATGTGCATCTCAAGATCTAAATTTTATTTGATGAGATGAATCAAAAATTCAGAATGAAACTAATGTATTCATACCTAGCTTAAATTGTGCCAAAAGATTTTAAATTTAATAACTCTGAGCAAACAATTTGATTTTAATGTTGGAAATCTTGTAAAATGGGTAACTGAGATGAATTAAAATGTTTATTTAGTTGTTCAATTTTCTAATACAAAGTTTGAATTTTGAGCACAGACATGCATGCATTTTTTGTTAAATATATTTTTGATTGTATTTAGTTTTAAGTTAAGAACATAGGGGGAAAAGAGTGTTGATAATTGATGGGTTTTTGTGCTTTAAAAAAAATGTTTGTTTTTCTTTTCAAAGGTTTGGCCGCATGGAGAATTTCCCCTAATACCTGTGGGAAAAATTGTACTTAATAGGAACCCAAAGAATTATTTTGCTGAAGTTGAACAACTTGCATTTTCGCCTGCACATTTAGTTTGTGGAATTGAGCCAAGTCCGGATAAAATGCTTCAGGTAATATTTTCTTATGAAAATTAATATTAAAATTGCATTAAAACTGATCTCAAATGTAGATAAAAAGTATGTAATATCAGTAAAGAGAAATCAGTTTTGTAACCAGTTAAATAAGGAATTTGTTTAAAACTTTTCACTATTTGTTTCTGAATTTTTTTAATCCGCTGATACATGTTCAGTTTTGTTGTGTTCGAAGCATGGCTTTAAGTAGTTAAATTGAAAGTTTCATCTAGTTTAATTTAAAATTTCAAAACAGTTTTTGGGCAGTATAATAAAAATTCATTATAATAATTACAGAGCTTGTAGTGCTTGTAGCTTGTAGTGCTTTTGTCATTTTTTTTTTTTTGGTTCTTCGTCACTTCCTTGTTTATTTTCTCACTTTTTTTCCATAATTTTGTCAACAACAATGCTCAAACAACAATTTTGCAATTACTTCAAAAATTGTTATTTTATCGATGCTGTTTAAAGAAGTAATTAATTTTTTACTTTTTAGCTCAATTTATAACTTGAAGTGAGTTCTATTGTTTTCCAAAAATTATTTTCTCTACTCAAGAGGTTGTTTATATGTGTGACATAAGTCAGTCAATTTCAAGTACTTTATTTATTTTATTTTTTCTCTGTTAAGAAAGAGCTCCAAACAATTTTATTTTTCATATCATTGACTATTATGATGTAAATTTAAAATTTCATTTAAAGTTTAAAAAAAAATATTTTGTTGAATAATAAAGAAATTTCTTGCGGCATAAAGTATTGTAATATCAAATTTCAACATCACATACTTAAAACTAAGAATAACTGAGGCATTGTAAAAAAAATATGTTTACACAAAATTTTGAACCTGAATAGGTTAAATAACCTTTTCAAGTTCAAACTTTTGTTTTAGATCTTTTTGCTGTAATTCACTTCTAGAATGTGTTGCTATGTTTTTACATTAATATGTTACAAAACTTCTTGAATTTAAATTGTTTTTATCAAAAAAAAAAAAAAAAAAATATCAATAAATAAATTAATTAAAAATCAATAAACACACACACATTAAATAGTTGAAATTTACTGAAACCTGCCTGACAGTTTGAGAAAATTAATTTTATATCTATTTTATATTAAGTAATCCCAGCTAGCAAAATAAATTGTAGCAAGATTGCATAAAGATTTTCACGCCAATACAGAAGTATTGCATAAAGATTGCCAAAATCTTTACATGTTACTCCCCTTCGATTGTCAGCGGATTGCCACAATATTTATGTCAATGTGTATGCAAGAGAAAATCAATGTCCTGGCAAGATAGGTTGAAATGAAAACATTGCATAAATCTTGTCCTGACAAAGTACATTGACACGTCAACCAGCCTGTAATATCCTTGCAATGTAGTTTATGCTTGAAATATTGCATACACCTTGGCATGACAAAATTTACTGACAAGGCAACCCTTTATAAATATTTAGGCAATGTATGTTTTTTTTGCAATATTGCTTCCAACTTGTTAAGACAATGTACATTGTCGCAACAATCCCTTATAAATATTTAGGCAATGTGTGTTTTTTGCAGTACTACATCCAACTTGTTATATTTGTCATGACGATGTACATTGTCGAAACAATCCCTTATAAATATTTAGGCAATGTATGTGTTTTTTGCAGTATTGCATCCAACTTGTTATATTCTTGTCATGACAATGTACATTGTCAAAGCAATTCCTGAAAAATATTTAGGCAAGGTATATTTAAGAGCTCCTTTTAAAATATAAATTAAATTATTATCTGAATTTGAATTTTGAATGAAATGTAACTGGATATACATAATGATATAAGAATGAAAAAAAAATTAAATTCAAAAGGTTTATTCACACATTAATTATACTCATATTAATTATACTTATAATCATAGAAAGATTCTTAAATTGGTTAACTGAATTATATCGCATTTTTTATTTCTTCGTGAAACAATACAACAATAATGTTCCATAAAACAATAGGTTGGTCCCTATATAGTATTCTAAGTGGGGGGGGGGGGTATATAATTCAATAAATTACGTATAGAATGTGCATATAACAAAGGAAAATGCAATTAATGCGTGAATTAACCTTTTAAATTTAAATTTGTTTTCATTCTCACGACTTTATGAACATATTCAAATTCAGATGATGCTTTGATTTATATTTCAAAAGGAACTCTAAAAGTAACATACCTTGCTTGAGTATTTGTAAAAAGCACCGGAAATTTTTCAAAATGGAACCACGCAGTTTTTTTCATTATTATATTCTGAAATAATCATGGCACTTTATAATTGCGGAAATACATTGTGATGCTTTCCTTACGTTTAACCTTAACGCAAAACACGAGGCACTACGATCTCTCTTCTCTGTCGATACACTGCGCGCTGCGGCTAAAAGGAAGTGCACCGTATTCCAATGCATGCGCAGTTACGACGAACGTCCCCTCAATCATCTCTGATTGGTTCTCATATGTCTTGTCGGTGACAATATTGTCTCAATATTATATCAACTGCTTTTTTAACATTGATTGTGACAACATTCAGGAAAGATGAATGAGGCAAGATTGCATCAATATTTACATTTTAAACAAAATAAAATTTTGTCTGTGTTTTGTCACGTAAATATTGCCATGAAAATATATATGCAATCTTTTGACAATATTGCAATTATCAATATTGACGCCGTCAATGCATTTGCAAGGCTGACAAGGCGATAACAAGATTGTAGCAATAAATTTTGCTAGCTGGGAATGGTTTTCTTTTTACATGAACATGAAATATTTCCTTTTCAGAAAACTGTTTTAAGTGTTAAAAATGAAGTTTAAAATAATTTGTAGCCTAAGTCATTTGAGATTTAAATTAGTTGATGATATAAAATCAATGTTGGGCACATGCAGGAAAGCTGGCTTGTTTAGTTTTAGAAGAACTTATTGTTTACTTTACATTATACTATTCGCTTTTTCAGGAAAGAAGTGTCACTTTTTCCAATAAATTAGTCATTTTGTCACTAATTTAGAGCATAAAACCTGCTACAAGCCCTGTAATTGGGCAAAGATATTTTTGTTGGTTAAAATATTTATTTCATATCCCGAGTAGCTCACTTATACTTGACCAAATTCTGCCTGTGAGCAAAATATGAGCATTATCTTCTTATTTGCAAAGATTATGCATGAAGTTTATAAAATTTGTATTAGTGTGCAATATCATTTTCATTTTCAAAATTTGTCTTACTTTAGGGACGTCTTTTTGCATACACTGACACTCACAGACACAGGCTTGGTACAAATTTTTTGCAAATACCTGTCAATTGTCCTTTCCGTGCTCGCCCAAGGAATTATCAGAGGGATGGTCCACAATGTGTTGATGAAAACCAAAGTAAGTTTTAAACGCTTTCTCAAACCTAGTGAAATAATCTTTTTTTTTTCTGTGTATATATTCTATGTTTATAATAATTTCATTTCTAATTTTGTTTTGAAATTGAGTATTTTTTCATAAAATGCATACTTCTAATACTATAATGCATTTATTATACTCATTGAATTTCAGACCTAGGTTAGTATGAATAACATTGATTTTTTTTAAAAACTAAAATTTCTTTTGTCTGATGTTTTAGTTTTGCTGGCAAAAAAAAAAAAAAAAATGGATACAGTGAATTGCCAATTTTGCCTTAGGTTGGTAAAACCCTATTTTTCCCGAGACTACTTTTACCAGATTTTTTGTCTATGGCAAAAACTGGTAGAAAGCAATTTCTTTTTTATCAAAAAGTCTTTTAAATGCCACTTTGAATATTGAAAAAGATGGAACTGTAAAACTGCTTTGTAATTATTGAGAAGATATTTTTTATTTTTAACTCGCAAGATGACTCTAGTTTTTTTTTTGTCTCATAATTTCCTTGGCAAAGTGTAAACTAATATTTATGTTGTCAAACTTATTAAGTATCTCATCTAATGTGAGATAATGGAATAAATTTTACTCTGCTTAGAAAAATGTAAAAAATGTTTCATTCAGACAACGTTGTTGCTGTACATAATTACTGCAAATTTGTATATTTTTATACATTACCAAAAATTAATTCATACTGAAGTATTTTGGCATTTTTCTGTGAGTTAGCATTTTCTTAAGGGTAATTGGTTTTGTAATGTTTAAAAATTAGAAATCTTTAACATAATATATATATATTCAGCAGTTCAAAGCAGAATAAATACCTAATTGCATTTGTTCTTTTATTTTGTTCTAGACTTTTTTTCTCTTTTGAGTTATATATAATGAAAGTTTGATTATCTATATATATTGATAAAAAATGTATTGAATAGTTTATAAATATTGTAGATTGCAAATGTAAGGAGAGGAAAATATGAGAAATAAAGACTTCTAAAAACAGGCTTTGATTTCATGTTGAAAGTAGGAGAAAAAAAAAAAACTTTTTCTAAAAACTGTTTTATTGATAAGACTAAATCTCATTAATATCTACTAAATAAAAAGTAAGAAAATCGGTTGAACAAGAAGTTCCGTCTAGAACTGTACGAGCCTACTTTCCCGTATACACCAAATTCAAATTTATAATCTAGCTATCTCTTTCTCCTTTAGCTTTAGTTCATAATTTTTTCAAATATACTGTTTTCAACGGATAATACATATTCATTCACTCAGTCATTCATTCTTTCATTTATTCAGCCATTCATTTATTCGTTTACTCATTCATGTGTTTATTAATTCATTTACTCATTCATGTATTTATTCACCCATTTATTTATTTTTTCATTTATTCACTCATTTATACATTCTTTTCCTCATTCATTTATTTATTGATTCATTTTTTCACTCTATCATTTATTCATTGAGAAATATCCTTAAAAATCCCGATGAAAACATTTCATAGGAAAATAGGCTCATTAGTTCTGGATGAACATTCTATTTGTTCATATCAGGGCTGGTACTTTTCCGGCTGTAGGCTGAAACTCCGGATATTTTAAGGCTTTTAAGTCCGGAATTCAGGATTTTCAAAAAATATTTCCAATTTTTTTAGAGCTAGCCTGAAATTTAATGCCATAGCCACTCACACTAAAATACGTAACTTTGCCGCCTGTCGTCCAATTGGATAGTTATGGCTACACGTTTTTTAATTCTACCAGCACAATCCAGTTTCAACCCATGTGCCGTCACATCTGTAAAGAATGCGATTCTTCCGTTCGGTACGCGATTACGGTTGCGTAGAATTAAACTGCGCATCGGTTGAAACCGGCAATCTCTGAGTTGTAAAATCGTTTGTAGTGAGTCTACTTTCGGAAAACCTGATTTTAAAATTATCTTTGAAGTTTCATTTTTAAATACGGAAACATCCTTGCATAAAGTAAAATACAAAGAGCTGATAATTGTGATAATTAATAAATACTTGTGATAATTTTGATTGTGTGAAAAATCTATTACAAATTTATCCAACATTTACAACTTTAGTTATAATTTGTTTTTACAGTTGTGTCAATTATACTGGTTTAATATGCATTTACATGTGGAGAAAGTAGTGTTCATAGGTTTTGTTTTTAAATATAGTTATTACTCATGAGAATTTTGCACATTTGTGTATGAAAAAAGGGGTAAACACACATCGTTTTTGAAAATTTTATGAAATATGTTAAGTTAATTTGCAAAATGTGATGAAGAATTTTTCATAGGTTTAATCTGTATTTTGTTTGGAACTGTAAGGTGGAAGTTATGCAGTTAACAGTGCATTCAGAATGTTCTTCAAAGATTAATAGATCTGTGAATACATAAAAATTCATTCAATCCTTACAAAAGATGTACCTGCATTTTTATGTGACAAGAAATGATTCAGAATATAACTTTTCTTTACAAATAGTAATAATACTGTATATATACATATATAGCTTAAAACTTTGTTTCAACCTTAAAGATTCTGCAAATTAGTTTCAGGATTTTTTGGAGAGGGCCAGTACCACCCCTGTCATATTCTACATTATAAGAGCTTTCCGATAAAGTTTGTTCCAAGCAAATCGGTCCGCTTAGGCGCTAGGTTAATTTTTTTTGAACTGTTCAAAAATGAACAAAATCTTCAAATTAATATTTCACGCCAAGACCTTCCTCCAGTAAGCTTGTTCATTGGAACGTGGATCTTGCACCCAGAGTTTACATCCTTTGCTTCATTTTCGCCCATAGGTGCTAATGTTAAATTTTTTGAACTGTTCAAAATTGAACGAAAAATTGTTCGAAACAAAAAGTAAATTATGGAAATAAGATGTCCTCGCCGAGATCTTTCGAATGCAAAACGAATTTTTCGAATCGGACTATTCGTTCAAAATTTATTAGGGGGGGGGGGGACAGACCGACCATACACACATTTTCCCCATCTCAAAACCCTACTTTCAAATTTTTTATTTTTCAATCTTTATTTAATTACTTCACTTTTTTTTACTTTTCTTTATTTTTAACGATATTTTCATGATACATTAAGCCTTCTTTCATGCTTTATTCTTATTATTTTTACTTTTACGGGAAAGTAGGCTAAAAACGGAGCAGAAAATGGTACTTAACTGATTTCTCTTTGCCTATTTATATATAGCTACTTTGTTATGCAATCCTTCATGATAATTTATGATCAAAATATTTCGTGTCCATTTTTTAAAAACATTAATACAGATGTGTTATGCTGTTAAGAATACTATTGGATAATAGACACCTTTTTTATCTGTTTCAGATGGTGCTCCAAATTATTATCCTAACAGTTTTAGTGGCCCATTAGATGATCCCAAAGCAAAAGAACATGCATTCCAAGCTACTGGAGATGTTGCAAGGTTTAATAGTGCTGATGATGATAATTTCACACAACCTGGAATATTTTATCGAAAGGTAAGCGATATTTGTGTTTACTTGTTCATTTTCTTTTAATATGTCTGTCTACCTTTATATTTGAGGAAATTATCTTAATCAAATATTTTTTTGCTGTAAAGCTCTTTAGCAAGATACTTAAATTCCGTGCTTCATAATTTTGATTTTAGCATTTTTCATGTAACTTCCTTTGATGTTTTCATGTAACAAAAAAGGACAATTTCCAGGATTCTGTTTGGATCTGGAAAGTTGTTTCTAAATGCTTAAAATTATTGAAAATAATTAATTTAATAATTTATTACTTACAAATGGAAAATAAATGAATGTACAGTAAAACCTGTAAAGTTGAATACCTGTCTAAGTGGGCCACTTTTGTCAGGAACGGAATTAGCCCTATATTATGTAATGTAGGGAAATCTTTGTAACTTGACCACCTGTCTATATTAGGGATGTAACGAATAGTGATTTGGCCGAATACCAAATATTCGGCCATTTCTTCCAGGCCGAAGCCGAATATTAAAATTTCTAGAAAATCGTTGTAATAGAAAGTATTTGTCAAATTAAAAATTATTCAAAAGTCAAACACCAATTACACACAAATAATGATGTATGATTTAATTCTGTTTGTTAAGAATTTAGAACTATTTAAAATGAATCTATTTACACTATTGTTTTGAATGTAATAAAACTAAGAATTTCACCCACAAGCAAAATAGAAATGACAGGTTTTATGGTAGTAAGTATTAGCATTATTTTACTAATTATTTAATTGCAATGAAAGAAATACTACTGTTTAGTGATCTTTTACCTTGCTCAAAACTGTTTTATGAAGACATTTTAAAAGTTATAAAAGTTAATATTTTTATTTTATGGGGTTTTTTACATACCTATTTTTAAAAGATCTATTAAAACTTAATGTACTTAACTGGAATATGTTTTTATTTTCAAAAACCCTAATAAGTTATGCTATCTAAATATTAATGATATATTCTGGGCTTTTCACATTTCTCTCTAACCCAATATTCACAATTAGTCTACCCAAACCAAGTCTGGCTTCCACTTTGTTAATAATAACTAAATGAATTTATCATGTTCTCCATTATAATTAACTATTGGCAGCTTTTAGGGGCAAATGCTGAATATAGAATACAATATTACAACTTTAAAATGTGTTTTTGCTCAGTCAAGCCTAAAACAAGATTATAAAAAAGTAGTTTATTCCAAATTATTTTTATTTATTAAAACTATAGTGGACTGATGTATTTTTTTGGAATAATTATAATAAAATTTTAAAAGTTTAAAATCTACTAATTTCTTAATTTTTTTACTTTTTTGCTGCAGCAGAACTATTCGGCCGAATAATCCATCAATATTCGGCCAGGCCGAATTTGACCTTACCCAGTATTCCCGGGCCGGGTGATGAAATGACTATTCGGCCAAAGGGCCAAATATTCCTTACATCCCTAGTCTATATTGCCCACTTATGTACACCAAATTTGGGGGGAGTACTATAAAAAACCCTTTGTAGTTGACCGCCTAATTATTGCTTTTTTATTTCTCTTTTTGCGAAAATAAAAACAAAAATAACTTCTCCAGAATATCTTTAATGCTATAATGTTAGATCAGAATTTGTCTTTGGGTGAAACAACAATATAGCTTTTTCCCAAACCTCTCTGTAAGTTAACAATATGGGAAAACTACTATGAGCACTCTTTTGTTCTTTAAATAAGTTTCTTATATCTGATATAGCCATTTTGAAAAATTATGCTTTTTTAGGAAATTTTTACCATCAAATAAGTAACTTATATAATTAATAAGATATTTATCTTTATTTTAATTACGTACTTTAATTTTAAAGTTGTATAGGACACATTGTAAGTCATTCAGGTTAAAATTTCTCTAATGATATTTTAGGTAATTGTGAAAAAAAATCTAATTACTACATATTTTAAAGTAATCTTAATACATGAAGCTACATTTTAATTAGTTACAAATGAATAAATGCATAGGGTAAGAAAAAAAAATCGCCACCCTCTATAAATTGACCACTAAAGTGCATCACAAGTGGTCAACTTACACAAGTTTCAATGTATGTGATAATTTTCGGACCAAACTCGTAAATACAATGAAATTCTTAAAGGATAAACCTGACATTACTTTTAAATTTAGTTTAAGGCAAATAAAATCTTTTTTTTGTGATGATGTTATGTTTTTATAAAAGTCTATGATTTCACATAGGCATTATCCATGTTTTTTCTGCATTCCTTGGTTAAATATAATTTTCTGCTTTCAGACTTTGAATGATGCTGAAAGAGCCCGCTTGGTGAGCAATATTGTAAACCATTTGGTTGACGCTAAAGATTTCATTCAAGAAAGAGCTGTCAAAAATTTCACTCAAGCTGATCCAGATTATGGACGGCACATTAAAGAAGGATTGGAGAAATTGAAGGTAATGTTCTAGAGCTGCATGCCTAGATTGTATTATTGACATTTCTGTTATGCATATGAAATTATCCTGTTCTTGAATAAGCCCTTATTTTGGCAAACAAAGTAGTATTGAGCATTAACATTAAAAAACATTCATACGAAAGAAGGGATGATTTTCTCACATTCGTGTGTCCTATATTCAGGGGTCAATCCAGCATTTTCAACAGTGTACGTTTATTGTGAATTTTAGAAATTTTTGTGAAAAGTAAAATAACTTTGAAATTTAAACATACAATGGTAAACGTTTTATTATTTTTTTCTGCTTACTTAATAAATACTTCTGCAAAAAGTAAGATTTGGTAGCTCAGAATATTTAAGAACAAATTCATTCATTCTTCTTTAGGGACCCCTGCATGTACTGTGATAGCAATATAATCAGAATAAGGTCTTTTCTTATCTCAAAAACACAGTAATTTCACAGAATTTGCCTCTTTTTGTCCGTCTTTTAACCCTTTAACTACGGGTAACGTCGATAAGCGATTTGATGGTAAATTGCTGAAAATGTAGGTTTCAGAATAAAAAGTTGAACAAATGGAAATGCATTCGTTCTTTACGTTATAAGTAATTTATTCAATTGAAAATGGCAAAATTAGAGGTGCAGAAGGAGGTATTGACCACCCCCTTTTGATACAGTGTGCCGCCGATTTGCAAGCAAAAAAAGCTACATATCATAGGAATTTTGATATTGAAAAAATTATTTCCAATCAACACAAAAATTCGCCATAGGTTGAAAATGGGGCGTCTACGACTGATGTTGATCGGAACTCGCCAGTTGTGCCTTCTTCATATAAAAAACTCGTGACATATACATAAGAAATAGATGTATCACCATTTAAGCAATTTTTTGATACTTTTTTTTTGTCGTTCAGACAAACAGATTTGTGAATATATTCCGGTAGTTAAAGGGTTAACTAAGAAATTTGTTTGAGCATTTCTGCACAGACTGAGGTGAGCTTTCGTAAAATATAGCTTTTTGATCCTATCTTCAATAATTTAAACGGATCGGCAATATGATGAGCAAATCTTATTCATCGTTGACCATTGGACAGGAATTCTAGAGCATAATAGTTTGCACTAATAATGATCCAAAAAATAGAATGAAATGTTTTACCTGTCGCTGTACTTTTGTCATTCAAAATTTTTTTTTCAACTGTTCCTACCACAGTCTAGTTTTGTTTCTAGAATTGTGTGTTAAATTAAATTTTAAGAGTTAAGCTCCTAGTTCAAAGGAATATCCTACCAACAGAAATATTATTTTACTTACAAGTTGTTTAACTGGCTGCATGTTAATCCTTGACCTTTGCAGACCAAGTGTATTCCCTCGGGGACTGGCATCCACTTTTAAGTAGCACCACTATTGGCAGATGCCACTAGCACTCCAGAATTTTGACACCCTGCACCTGAGCTCTGCTAATGCAAAATTGCACTAGGAATTTTATTTAGCTGAGAGTATCCGATTCCAACCCAAATATATACTCAAGGGATCTTCAACATGCCCATAATTATTCAACATGGAATGCTGTCAATATCCTGCATCTCAAAAATCTACCGACTTGGGTCGGTGATTATTTTTACTGTCAGGGAGATTTTGCAGATTTAAATTCTCAGCAAATGTTACTTTCACAGGGTTGCCACTGAAGTTAGGGAACAAAATTCCCCGACTTTTCCAGGTGATTACAGAAAAAATTCTAGGTTGATCGAGGTCAATCTACATATTTTCTTCTGAATATCTACTGACTGCAGTTACAATGTCAACATCATACTTTTATCTAATCAACCTTATCACATTCAATAAAAGTTGTAATTTTGATATACTCATTTGTAGTATTACGCTCTTTGTTTTTTGGCAAAGCAGAGATTGCACCAGAGGAAATTCAGGTCTGCTTGCACACCCTTCACAAAATTCTAAGCTATCAAATTGTTTCACAGAATTATTTACTAAATAACTTTTTCCACAGAATATCTTATACTTTTCACAAAATTATTTACTAAATAAGCGGCAAATAATAATTTTAAAAAATTCATCACTTCAAGTTTAAATTTTAAATTTCCACAAATTATTTGATTTTTTGCAAAACTCTTCAAAATTCACAAAAGGACCTCATTAAAAATGCTGAATCGACCCCTGCAAAGGAAAAAAAGAATAACACTGCAAAAGTTTGCTGATTCACTTGTCCTTAGTAATTAATTGAGCCGTGCTAACTGAAAAATAAAAGGAATTCCCGGACTTTTCCAGAAATTGCAGAGATTTTTGAGTTTCCCCGACAATTCCATATTTTCCAGGTGTGTTGCGACCCTGCTTTCATTGTTGCTCTGTGATTGAGAGAAGACGACTAATTAAAAAAATTATTTGCGTGATATTTCATATTCATTGGCTATCTGACAACCCTTTAAAATGTGGCACTGTTGTCTTCATACATATCCTGACTAAATCTTTATATAAATAACCCAAAGTTCAAAAAAAAAAAATTAAGTTTATCCTTTTGTTTATAGATATATGTATTATATATAGTATGCTTATATTGCATTATTTGCACTTTTTATAGAAGGAGAGAGCAAAGATCTAAAGATGCAGTTGATAATAGGAAACCAACTCCATCTAAATACTATTGGAACAAATCAGAAATGGACTCTGGATTTTGATTTTTTTTAAAACATTATCATAGTTTCCAATACTGTTTTGCACACAAATTTCAGCTTTTTATGTAATATTTTTTGTAATGTAATAAATGATTTATTTAAATATTTCCAAGTGGATGTATCTTTGTTTAAAAGTAAACAAATTTAATTAAGCTTTCTTAGAATGACAATTCATTTTCAGTTGGTACTGGCAATTATGAAAAATATATAAAGATTCTTTCTTTGCTGCATATTTTCTCTAAATGGGCTTTGACAATAATAATAAAAAAAAATGTCAACAAAGTTAACTTTTTATGTTCTAAGTAAAAAACCTTAAATACAATATTATAAAGATATTGACAATACATGTATAAAAATTTTTTTTATATTACATTAATAAATACAATTTTTTCAAAAGTTCATTTTTTGAATGCTATCATTTCAAGTCTTCTCACTTTGCAAAACACAAGTTTCATCTTATTTGTATTGTTATTAATCTTTTCAATCGATTCACTATAGCTTCTAAGAATCCCACACGACTGATACTGAGATGCTAAAAAGAAAATAGGAAAAGCAAATTTCAAAATTGCATGCAATTAATTACAATACCTTAGAAATGTCAATTTATTAAACATTAAAATTAGGTAAACATTTTAATACCATACATTTGATTACATGTTTTATTCAGCAAAAAGTCAATGAAATTCTACTTTGAAGCATACACCAATCAATTGAATGTAGGAAAAAAAACCATAAACATTCATCGTCATTTTATACACACAGTGGCATTTTCCTTTCCTTTCTTTAAATACAAAATACTTGTTAAAAAGCTGTCTTCCTTGCTTAGATGATTTAGTAACTTTATGCTTGCACCATAAGTTTTTCGTTTGTATCAAAACTTAATAAATAGTTGAAATGAAATAGTTCGATTTTTGTCAAGAATGCAAAGATTAAAAAATAATAGAACATTTTCCATTAACAAAAAACTCAAATAATCAGGTTTCTGCAAGTCTGAAAAACTAAATCAGGGTTCGTACGCTTTTAGCAAAACCAAAAATAAGGACTTTTTAAGGACCTCGCAAATTTTTAGCAATATACAAACTATGTTTATTTCAAAAGGAAGCATTATTGAAAGAGGAAATTGATTTAACATCGCATTTTTGTTAAGAACACAACACACACTTTTATGGAGCTCTCTTTGTCTTGTTGCTCTTCTAAAGTCCAATACAGTCGGGGAGTTAAATAATTATTCGAGCTAGTAATAAGAAGCACACAGCACAAGTATTAATCATATATAAGCAAGTGAAAAATTATCAAAAATGGTTAATGCTATAAAATACAAGTTAAATGGGAAACAATTTAAATAAAAATTGTTAATGAAAACACTGCACTTGTCTTGAGAATTTGTGTTTAATTTAGATTTTTTTTTTTTTTTTTCATTTTACTTAACTTATGTTGCCAGCATCTCAATTTAGGCTTACTTAAATTTTTATCTGAGATAAATATATTTTTAAAATTATTTAGAAGAGCTTACAAAAATTCTGAAAAAACATTTTCAACTTGAGAAAAATATTTCATTTTGGAAACAACATACAAATAAAAAATGGAGCTTATTCACTTAAAACTTTGTACAATACCCTCAAATAGTAACTACCAAAATTTAACTAAAATAAAGTTTCAAAGAGTTGAACAATATTTTTAAATAAAAAATAAAACAAGGCAGCAAATACTAAAGCAACTGTCAACTTTTTAAATAATTGACATATTTACATTATGCAAAAAAATAGAAGTCTCAAAAGATGCGTGCAATTTTCGGTGAAGCACGTGCTAGATGTTAGCGAGTTTCCGAAAAATAGACTTTTACCTTTTCGCGTTATGCAAAACCAAAAATAAGGACTTTTTAAGGACCTACAAAAAAATTTAAGGACCACACAAATTTTTCGCAATATACAAACTGTTATGTTTATTTCAAAAGGAAGCATTATTGAAAGAGGAAATTGATTTAACATCGCATTTTTATTAGGAACACAACACACACTTTTATGGAGCTCTCTATGTCTTGTTGCCCTTCTAATGTCCAATACAGCCAGGGAGTTAAATAATTATTGGAGTTAGTAATAAGAAGCACACAGCACAAGTATTAATCATATATAAGCAAGTGAAAAATTCTCAAAAATGGTTAATGCTATAAAATACAAGTTAAATGAAAAACAATTTAAATTAAAAAAAATGTTGAAGAAAACGTTGCACTTTGTCTTGAGAATTTGTTTAATTAGGTTTTTTTTTTTATTTTACTTAACTTATGTTGCCAGCATCTCAATTTAGGCTTACTTAATTTTTTATCTCTGACATAAATAATTTTTTAAAATTATTTAGAAGAGCTTAGAAAAACTTTTTCAACTTGAGAAAAATATTTCATTTTGGAAACAACATACAAATAAAAAATGGGAGCTTATTCGCTTAAAACTTTGTACATTACCCTCAAATAGTAACTACCAAAATTTAACTAAAATAAAGTTTCAAAAAATTGAACAATATTTTTAAATGAAAAATAAAACAAGCAGACTACAGGCTGCAAATACTAAAACAACTGTCAACTTTTTAAATAATTGATATATTTACAGGATGCAAAAAGATAGAAGTCTCAAAAGCTGCGTGCAATTTTCGGCGAAGCACGTGCTAGATGTTAGCAAGTTTCCGAAAAATAGGCTTTTACATTTTCGCGTTATAAGCTATGAAAATTCATGTAAATTAATACATGTCTTTTTAAAAAGTTTCTTCAAAAATTTTCTTGTTTTGTAGTACAATGCCTTTAGTTAAAAATACTTGTACATCAGCTTAAAAAATCGAATTTTCGAAGTTCACAAAAAAAAAAAAAAAAAAAGAAACAGAAAAACTAGGGGAAAACGGAGCATTTGGCAACTACGGTGTAAAGGTTTAAGAAGAGGTCGATTCCTTCAATTTACTGCAAATTAAGAAATTTAACGAGATACAAATTTCGATTAACACAGCAAATATCCATCATCTTCCACACAACAAAACCCCACAGCGAACGATCACGAAGCCAAATTGCTTGATAAAAATTTACTAAATATTAAAACATTACTTTAAAACAAATTAATTTTTTAGATATATATATTTTATTTGATTTTTTTTTAAAAAATGGGAGAACAAAATTTATTTAGCGAAAGATCAGCTAAAAAGCGATCGGGAGAGTTGGCAACTCGCCGCTTATTATAGTATAAGGTGGTGTAATAAAAATGAGAATAAAAATAAATTTTACCTTCAACAGTATAAAGAAGCGATAATATCATTCATGCGGTTGGCCAAACGAAAAAAAAAAAGCTGAAAGTTTTTTTTTTTGCCTACATATTAGTTAAATGTATCTCTTTTATTGAGCTAGATGTCAACAATATGCATCTTTGAAGTATTACCCCCCCCCCCCTGCCCCTTAAATTAAAAAAAAAGTTTCAAAAGCAATATTTATTTACTGATTACTTGTTAAGAGCTGCTCCCACTTGCTTTATTGATAATTGTTTAGAATGTAGATGATTTAGTAACATGCAAAAAAACATATTTATTTACTTTGAAACTAAATTTAATAAATAGTATCGAATCCCAAATTTGAAATCCCGAAATTCGGCTCTTTTTCGAAACTTCCCGATTTTTGTTTATTCATAAAAAAATTTCCCCTCGAGTCCCTAAAAGTCCGTTTTTCAAATTTTATTCCTTTTTCTTTTCTTTTTTAAAAGCAAAATGAGGGAACTTGTGTGATTTATTTTTCTGGGGTCTTAAATGGTACCCAGTTACTGGGCACCATTGCATTTTGTACAAATGCAATGATGTTGCATTGTTTGATTCGATTTCTTTTACTAATATTTCTTTTTTTTTTTAGATGTAGCTCGATTTTCTTTTTCATACAATTGCAGGAAATAGCAAATTGGGAGCTGCCATGTGGGTGGGTACAAGTTAATTTTATCAAAATCCATGAACCTTTTCTTTTTGTCAAAATTTATAACATCAATTTACTTATAACTTTTCAAAAAAAAAAAAAATGTTACCTATTTATTTACCAGTTGAGAAAGCACTGAAATTTGTAGTAAAAATGCGATGATTTTTATGTAAGTCGGCCATTTTTGGTCCTGTCAATCCGCCGTTTTGGGTCTGTCCGAAAGCCGCGATAGTACCGGACTCGAGCAAACCAAATTTGAGGTTCGATTAAGTAGTTGAAATGCAAGAAGTTTGATTCTTGTGAAGAATACAAAACATAGCAAAACAAATAGAGCGCATGGGTACCTTCTCAGTTTAACAAAAAAAAAAAAGAAAAAGAAGCACCTGGAATATAAAATAAGGACTTTTTTTTAAGGCCTTAAAAATGAAAATGAACATTAAGGACTTCCTAAGGACCGTACGAACCCTGTAAATAGGCAGAATCCCACTTATTAGTGGAAAAACAACCTATATGAATGCAGTTAATAAGTAGGTTGTGTTACTAAACATCTAATCCATTGCATATATACTTTTTCAAGTCTAAAATCATAAAAGCAGAATGACTAAAAGCAATTTTTGTAATTTCCATCTAAGATGCTTTAAAAAAAAGTGTCCTAATATTCACACTATCAATAATATTTGTACATTCGTTGTTCTTAGGTCAACTCTGAAAATGTGTTTGATGGACTGTAGCAACATTTATTTTGTGTGAGTGCAGTAGGTTTGAAAGGAACCAGTGGCACAATCTGAATTTGGAGCAGAACAAATCGACTTTTGTATCAGTCTAGGAGCCGAAAATATCAACTTTGTACCATTTTTGGAGGAGTTTTCTTAATTTTTATTTTCATACATCAAGGGTAAGAGCAGTTTCAAGTCTTCTAAATGATAGAAAATGTAAATGTCAGACATCCTTCAAAAACTTGATTAGATTATTTCAAAAACTGGATTATTTTTATATTTCTTAAGAAATTTTTCAAAACCTATTCAAAAAGTAAGACTAATTTTACCTATTTCAAGAAAAACTTACAAAATAAAATGTTCAACAGAAATAGTGATAAGAGGAATGATTTTTCTCTATAATACTACAAAATATTAGAAATCGTCTCACTGTTTCTTCTACAAGTGTGGCATACCATCACTCATTCTGCTCAATTTTCTCATCCATATTTGATGTTCTTAAGAGAGAGTAGAGTTAATATTCATTAATAAACTGCTTCAAAGGTAAAAAATTAGTTGACTAAAGGAAAAAATGTAACAAATGATGTCGATTTTAAGGTTAAAAAAAATAAATTTCTTCGATTTTTTTCCCAAAAATCGCGATTTGGTGCAAATTTGCCGAAAAAACGCATTTTGTAGCAGAAAAATCGTTTTGGCGCAGTTTTGCGCAATTGGAGCAGCCGTGGGAGCCCTGAATAAAACATTTAAAATCAGCACATTAAACTGTTTTAAAATTATTATTATTGTTGTTTTTATCATTATTATTTTTATTTTTCTAGTTGCATTGACATCTTCATTTTGTATCCAAAACATTCATGCTGATTAAAGTTTAATTTAACTTCTAGTTAAAAGTTTAAAAGGAAATTGTGCTCATCTGCCAAGTTTTAAGATAAAATAGCACGGTTCACAGAATTCAAACAGTTAATATTTTTTACTGTAACATACTAATCATGTTTTTTGTTGTAAATTTCAATCTCATTTTATGCAAATTAAGTGCACATATAATCATTATGATTGTTAGTCTCACAAATGTAACATCAAAAATAAAATTTTAAATGTGATTTATAACATAGTGCTTTGTTTCTGAGCTGAAAGTACATATGCTTATGTAATATAGCATGACATGTGACAGGGGGTATGGTGGGATAGGTTGAGGTGTGACATCATTTATGAATGGTCCCTTATCCATATGCAGGAAAAATAATAGTATAGCTTCAAATGATAAATTACCTAAAATCCGATTTTTAAATTTTAAAATATATATTTCTGGCAAAATTATCTTATATAAATAAATTTATGACGGTTAAATGCTTTTGTTGCAGCACATGAAAGGGGTACTTTTACTGTGAATTGTAATTTTCTTCAATTACAATTCGCAGTATTGGGGGTGGGGGAGGAAAGATGAATACTGAAAGAATTTCTTACTTGTTCAATAGATTTCAACTTTCTGAAAAATGGTTCATTTATCGTATTTTGTACATCAATTTTGAAGGCATCAACGTCAAATTGAGAACCTACAGATCGAAAGAAATCTGGACATTTCGTTTTTGATGAGGTCAATGGTGATCTTTCACTGGACGGATCTAAAAACATAATATATATGTTGTAATATTATTATTTGAGTGACTAAATAAAAATTACAGGTATTACTGAGGATTAATTTGGCAGTAGCAGTAGTGTACCGTAGAATCCCGAAAGTAACTCCTCTCTTTTTAGAAACCAAACTGGCAAATTTCAGATGGGGGGTTATAATCAGGATTTTCGAAAAAAATTAACAAAAAAGAAAAAAAGATGTTTTTAGTATTAATTAAGAGCATCTACAGAAGATAAATAATAATTGTAACCCATTTAAAATTATTTTAAAAACTAATGTAAAACAAAATTCAAAAAATAAATAAACAAAAATCTGTCTTATAATTTTCTTATAGTAAATTGCATGGGGATGCCATCTTTTACCGAAGAAAGAATTTAGCACTTAAGTTGGCAGAAATCCCTATAATTTAAATTTAAAACAGTATGAAGACACAAATCTGGCATGTTCGGGACCATCGGTATTTCGCAATGTGCCGAATTTCAAAGCAAGGCCAAAATATGGATCATTTAAATGGCGGATTTAAATGATCAAAAATGGCGGCTTAGTGAAAAAATCAATGCCAAGTACATTAGATTTATTTTTAAGCATATAGACCTTGAATATTTACGAAGAAATAAATAAATAAAATAAAACACAAAGTACAAAATGAAATTGGACATATTTAAGCTTTATCATAAGAAAATAATACAAAATTAGTTTTAAAATTTTCAGCCACTTGGGGGGGAGGGTATATTAAGAAATATGGAATGATTTCACTTTCAGCGAGAAAGAGGGGGGAGGGTTACATTCGATGGAGGGGTTACTTTGGGGATTTTGCGGTACTAAAAAATATTATTATTATTAATCTTATTATTTAAATTATCTAGTAAACATAAGGATATTCAGAGTACATGTTTACAAATTAATTGCATGCAAATTTTTCAGTGTGTTTACTTACAGGACATGATAAATATAATTGACTGAACATTACAAATTTTAAAATCAAATAGATAACTAAATTCACTGAACATTTTTTTTCTTTAAGGGGGCACAGTACCTCAAAATTGTTCAAAACGTCGAAAACTTCTTAATAACGTATTTTGATAGATAAAACTATTTTAAAGCCTCATGCAAAATTTCAAAGCTATGTGAGCAATACTTCAAAAGATATTTCGGTTTTTTGTAAGCGACTTTAGCTGTTTATCATTCTGCCTTTAAAATCTTTAAATGCATTTTTCTCTGCTTTGAATTTTTGACCAAATTATGTGTAGTAAAATCCCAAAGGATTATTTTCAGCTAAAGATACAGTTTTGACTCTGAAGTTAGTAGTTCGTTTTTATTTAATTCTTGAACTTGAATTTTTGGTCCTTTTTTTCTGAGTTTTGAACAAAAAAAAAAAATAAATTAAAATTCAACTAAGTTTCAGATAGTTAATTCCATGCTAACTTTTATTCTAGAATGTTTGAGAAGTATTATTCAAAAAAAAAAAATTGTTTATACAATACAGAAAGTTATAAAAAATTTTAAAAATTGAAATTTTTTTTTGAATTTTTAATTAATGGCTGATTACATTGAGGTTATACTTTAACATTTCATTTCTGATCATAGTTGGAGTTAAATGCCATGCATTTATTTTTTACCTGATTTTTAAACAAAAAAAAAATTTGGAAAGAGGTAGTGCACCCTTAGCTTAGTGCAACCACATAGTAGCCTCCACTTCCTTATATGGCAGTGTTGGGGGAATAGGGCCTAGGCAAAGAGGGGACCCTTTATATAAAAAAAAGAGATTAATAATCTGTCCTTATACAGTCGAACCTCCATTTAAACAAACCTTTATTTTGTGAATTTTTTCCCAGAACAGAAGAATATTTAAGGTTTCCCATGCAACCCCCCTTCAAATGCGAAGTGCAATCTCTATTTAATGAACTTTCTCCAGTAAGCTAATATTTTTTTTCACCATATTCTTCAAATATTTCTTCCTTTGCACACCTTTTTTAAAGCTTATTGAAACAAAACTGGTTTTCCCCAAAAGTATACCCGGAAACTGAATACAATTGCCAATTTTTTCATATCACTAATCCGGTAAGGGGTGTTTGTCCTGTCAATCTTAGCCCCTAAAAAGAGGAATTTGCTTTCTTGTCTCTTTTAACCTTCATAGTCCTTGAGCTTCATGTATTTTGTTTTGTTGTATTGGTTACAGTTCCACGAAAATACACCTGCAGAAATTTGAAAAGCATTGCAAAGACACAAAAGGTATTTTATGAAGGAATACACTTTCTAACAAATGACTCGGAATAAAATGACAAATTTTTTCAAAATCTAAAATGAACAGCTCAGGGGTATGGCTATATAAATTTAATAATTAAACTGTGTTTTAAAATAAATATAAAAATTTATTTTTAAAATTATTGAATAAGCTTATTTCTAGATTATAAGGATTATTTTTTTAAGTTGAAGAATTAAATTAAACTCGATATTTTAATTTCAATAAAGTAAGTTAATCATTATGTAGTGCTTTTATCAGTGAAAATGAGCCCTTATGTAGCATTAAGTATTATAAAATGTAAATCTCCATTTAACGAACTTTTTCACTGGAATTTACCCCCAAGATAAATGCAGGGACCATGACAATTACAATGTAAACAAGAAACTTCCCAAATTTATTCCATGATATAAAAAATTCTACTGTTGAGAAAACCACAAAAAGTTTCATACACTTAAGCACATACAATTAATATTAATTGCAGGTACAAAAAAATAGCTGAATTTCAGATTACCTTGTAATCGACGCATTTGATGGTGGGTATTGTCTAGGACTTTAAAAGGAGTACCTTGTTTCTTGCAAGACATTAAAAAGTATTCTAAATGCTTTAATAAGATGAATGCAGAGCTTTCAATCATATCTACTTCTGGTTAAGGGAACATGTTATTTTTATTTCAAAACTGAAATTCAGACATTACAAATGAAACATTTTTTCACAGAAAATTAGTCTATTTTTCATGGTAATATTTCCACGATCACACATTTCCAAACCATAAACAGCAGGTTTTAAAAATGATAAATAAAACAAAAATATGGAAATAATTAGATAGACTGATAACTAAGACTCACATAAATTGTGTTTCCGTTTTAAAGTAACATTAATGTAAGCAAATTCAAATTTATATAAAAAAATTTATAAAGTCAAGGATACATGACAGAACAGAAATTTCTTTTGTTTTATATTTCATTAGCTTCTGTAGGGAATTTTTTGCAAATTCTCTTTGAAGTTGAACTGTAGGCTGATCTTGCTTCAAGGCAGGGGATATGTACTAAAAACATGGAAAGTTCATAAGTTATAGGTTCACAACTTAATCAACTTATAAACAATTCAACAATGAAAGAATTTAATTTTCCTTTAGAAAGAGTAAAAAGGAATTACTAGCGGATTGGGCATGGTGCAAAACTTTAAAATTTGCAATATGAACATAACAAAAATAACACATAACAAATTTAAAAAAATACTCTTTATCTAAACAAGGCAATCACCATAAATTGAGCATTTGGTTTTGTTTATAAATATATATTTTTTAAAGATGGTATTTATGTTTTTTTAGTTGCCTGTATTTTTTGGGGCATAAATCTGCAAATTATTTGTGATATCAAAAGTCAGTAGATAAATTTGGTGATGCCAAATTTATGCATAACAAATACTGTTGCAACACATTGTTATGAATTATGCAGCATGTCTGTATGATGCTGTGGAAAACCCACTTTTTAATAATTAGCATACATGCTGTAGTATTTATATGATGTACCAATTTAATTCAGTACATTCGATTATAGATGTTTAATATTTAAATGGATAATTTCTTTCTTTTCTTAAGTTTTATTTGTTTAAAATAAGTAATTTTGTAATTTTACTCTTTATCTATTTAAGAAGTAATAAAAATGTGATATACAAAACACTGATACTTGCTAGATCTTCAGGGTAGAGATAAACGTAGGTTCCTCTCACAATACAGTTATATCAACAATAATAATAATCACAGTAAGAATAATAACAATAATACTAATAATGAAGTTTAGCATACTTCTGACAACTCATCACTGGTCAAAGTATCAAGTGATTGTAACCTGCGATCAAGAACTTTTTTCTCATCAATGGCATGCTGTAATTCAGATGCAGAGCGATACAAAATTGTAATAAGTAGTCCCAGATCAGGAGAGCGACCAATGCTTAGAGGCAAAGTTTTTTGGAAGGCTGGAAAGGAAAATTCAAAACTGTAATGTTAGAACATTATAAAAAAAATAAATAAGACAGATGATTAAGACTCCACATAGAATATATAGCTCTAGAAAATGCAGATACTTACTAGATGGAGTGGAATGGTAGGAATCAGGAGTGGATGCTTGTGAAATATGAGGGCTAAAAAGAATAGCAGCCGTGGGTGACTCAGGTCCTAAAAAAATCCATACATACAGAAATACTTAGAAAATAAAACTAACTGGTAAATGAGTAAATGCAAAAAGAGCATGACAAGCACAAAATAAAGTTTTATTATTTCAACAAAAAGACTTTCAAAAGAGAACTTTTATAAGAAAATTAAATATATATTGTTTTGAAATCATGAAAATACATCAAAAACACTTCTCACCTGCTTTCGTAATAACACTACAACAGGAACCAAGTATATGTGATGCTATTTCTAGCCTATGTGTTTTCATTCGAGCAGATATCTCAGCATCCACGTTCCCACTAAAATTTTGAGTTTGAGAATCTGATTCAAAGGCCATTAGACGAGGCAAGAGCATCAACATATGTTGTCGAAGCAACAAAAGGTGTCCTCTTTGCTCACTTAAGAAAGTGTCACTAGCTATTGCATTTGGATCTAAAATCAAAATAAATATTTTATTTCAGAAAGTTTTTTTTAAACAACTTTTTAGCACAAGGTAAAATTTCATTTTTAAGAATAACAATAATAAGATATGTTCATTTGAATTCCCACCAAAATGAAATTTTTCGCATAGCTAAAACAACTAAAATTAAATTTTTTTGCATTACCATCAATAAGTTGTTAATGGTTTACATTATGAGACTTTTGCAAGGTGATAAAACATAAATCAAAAATTATTTCTTGGTATGCCCGGTCATTTTCGTGGTACACCCAGTTACAAATTTGTATGGAAATCATTGAACTTTTACTTGCAAAGTATTTGACCAATAGTTAATAGATACACAAAAATTTCCTTTTCTATTTAATTGAGTGCAAATGAAAATAAGAGTTTGAAGATAGCCACAAAACTGAAAATTATAAAAATCAAATGGAAGTAAATTCACAAGTAACATCACTCAACTACCTTTGTTTTATTTATTATTATTATTTGATCTACAATGATTGTATATTAAACAGTCACTGTATAATTTGTATGCATGCAGTTAAGTAAGTTCACTGTATAATTTGTATGCATGCAGTTAAGTAAAACTGTCAACTTCAAAGTTCTAAGAAGTTTTTAATAGAAAAACTTTTTCACAATTACAAAATTATCATGATATATGCTCACATCAAAATATGTATTTATACTAAAATACAGTTGAATTTAATATATAGCATTTAGGAACAGTTCGACCCGTTTCAATTGCTCATTTATCAAAAAACTGCATTTCGAACCATTTTTCTTTAATTTCTCTTATGTCTCATGAATTCCAAGATAGATAACTTTGGTTACTTTAAAATTATGCCTAAATAAAACTTTTTATTGGCAACTAAAACAAACAAACAAAAAAAAAAGCTATGTGCTCATGACAAATAATTCTTATTTTGTAAGCATCATAATATTCAACACATATACACATCTGAATCAAAACAGAAGACTATGTCAATGCATCACAATTTATCTTTAAAGCAAAATTGCCCTTTTAATTTTGGTGAAAAATATTGGTGTAGTTACTGTTTAGTCCAAGACTATTCAAGTACACCATGCAATTTGATTCAAATGAGGGTACAACACCAACCAACTGTTCAGTCCCTTCAAAGCAGCTCTTTTATAGAAGAATAATCTAATTTTTATTTACTCAGCTTTACAAGAATTCTACGAGTGGTTGATTTTTTTTCTTAAATAGTAATTTTTATGATTAAAAAATATTATTCAGAAAACTACAATCAGAGCTTATCATTTTGGCAAATTGGCTTAGAAATATTAAGAAAACCTACCAGGAAGTTTCCAAATTCTTTATCATCTGCAAACCTTTCTATAATTTCCAACCGAAAATTTTCACTTTTAAAGTGGGGTGTTTAGGGGGGTAAGATGGGGTTATTTCCACTTAAAAAAAAAAATTCTTGACCAATAACCAACTTTTCCTCAATTTTACCATAATTACCAAATTAATCGATTATTTCAAGTTTTTCAAAGTTGCTTGTCAACTTGACAAACCTTTTTCTGCGTTGAAAAAAAAAAAAAAGAGTTTCTTGCAAATTGTAACCCCAAAACGTCTAACAGTCTTGCAAATGTTGCATTTTAATAACATTAATTTCATCATTTGGTATGCTAAATAAAAGGGAAAATATAATTCTTAAAAAGTTACCATCAAAGCTTGCTCGTGATAAAACTGCAGATATAACATTCAATTCTTCCAATGCTTCAATAGTATACAGACTGGATGGATCTCTTATGATGTGAGAAAGTAATTCACAATTACAAACAACAAATTCTAGAAGCTAAAAAGGAACATACTGTACTGTTTTGGAAAATAAATATTACATAATCATATTTATACAATAAATTTAACACAATTCTTTTTAAAATTAGTTAAAAATAATTTGCACATACATGTTACTCATTAGAAGGCTTTGCGTAGGAAATGTTTTGTGAGTTTTAAACTTGTTCTGTGAAAAGGAAATTAATTGTATGAAATTTAGTTTTTCTATGAAAAAGTTGATAGAAGAATTCACATCAAATTAGAAATATAGAGGAAAAACCAATTCAATTATGAAGGAAAGTACGATAAAACTGATATAATATAATATAGGACTCAGGCCATTTAAAAGGATTATTTTTATACAAATGGAATGCTAACAATTTTATGTCTGGTCTGTTTTATTTGTAATTGCAATTTTGATTCACTTTTGTAATTCAGATTTTGGTGGAGGGTCCCTTTTTAGATTACAAATTTTGTGAAAGGCCTACTAGTAGATGTAATTATGAATGTATGATGCAACGATTCTGAGAAATTCAGACAAGAGTTATCATTAAAATTTTTTGAGCCAGTTCAAGGACACAAACTCTGAACTACAGAAAAAGTCTACCAAACTGAATGTCCTATTTCTAAAATACTTGTTATAACATGCATGGAGCAAAAGCACTTTGTAATTCAACTTTCTGAAAATATTTTTATTTGGAATGAACAATATACTGCCTTAGTATGAATAAAATTCTTGTATCAAATTTACTTGAGATAGAGAACAATATTCAAGATAGACGAAAATAAATGCAACAAAAATAATGAAAAAAAAAACTCGGAAAATAAACCAAAACTATTTACTTGCAAAGTTGCTTCTCTGTGACCAGTTCCAAGAGTCATAGTAATAGACAAGATTAACCTCATAATCCCCATAAACATTTGTCGATAACATTTCAAAAGATCTGGCAATATCCAACTGCTGCTTTCTTGTCTAAGCTCATTAGGTCTGAAATTACATATTTAAAATGCTTTTACCTTAAAATAGGAAACAAATCTCATGTACAACCAAATTATTTTTTATTGCATATTCAAGACAATTTAAAATACAGTATTTATTTCAAGATATTGCAGCACATCAAAATGCTTAAATGATTGCTAACAAGTTTAACAGCAACTCCTGAACACAGTGAAATGTGTTTAAGACGCTCTTGTCTAAGCTTTTCCCATTCTATAAGTTCTTGTTTCTGATTTCAAATTTGTTCCTATTTTTATGATATAAAATTTATCCCCTTTTAAGAACTTGAGTTTTCTAGTTTTTCCAACTTGCTCAAAATTTCATAATATTTCATTACTTCATGCATATATTAGATTAAAATATTCATTTATTAGGTTAAAATATTCCATTCTTGAAGCATCTCTTTGTAATCTATGCCTTGGGTGCTCTTAATTAAAAAAAAGGGTGGCAAGATGGAGATACTAACAAGGGAAGAACTTTTTTTTTCCCTTTTCAGTGTGATCAGTTTCTAATGAATTGATGTTTTCTGAATAATGCTACATAAATTTCCACCCATTTTATAAGTGGACTCATATCATATAAACTATAAGATAAATGATGATCTACAATAATAATGAACATTTTTTTATCAAATGAGAAAAACTTTATTTCATTTTCTTTTTTTCTTTATCTGGATTCAAAATTCAAAGAAGCAAGTAAAACATTAAGCAGACTAAATAACTAAAATATTTGACAATATTTTCTAACAACTTACATGTCTGGCCTTAAATCCAATGATCGGCATTCAGCAAGCTTATGTATCGCACCATTTCTGAGAAGAGCTAGTGCTCCACTTGTGTAACAACTGATCCTTGTTAGCAGAGCCTAAAAATAGCAATAAAAAAGTGTATAAATATTTGAATTCAAGCATTGTTTTGATGATTGAAAATAAAAATAAGTAAAAAAATGACAAAAATACCATTTTCGATTCAAAAACATAAAAAATCCTGTATGAGTTTGAATTCCTGTTGTAAAGATTTTGTAATTCTTCATCATCTTTGGATAAACTATCAAGAATGTGGCGCAAATATCCTTTTGATACTAAAAAGGCTAACCATTGCTGCTGCAAGTCCAAGGAAATAGCAACATCAAGAACAGCCAGAGATAGCATCTAAAAAAAAAAAAAAGAAGATTAATTTTAAATGCTAGCTATAAAAGTTTCTGATCAAAAATACCACCACAGATAATATATATATATTAGCTCTTATGCAGAATTAAAAAAATATTAATTCTTTTTCATTCAAAAATTGATGAAATAAGATGACCCAAATACTACATTATTCTTGAAAGAGCCTATCATCAAACAGTTACCATCTGAAAAGCATTTGTAAAAAAATTTATGTTAAAATGTGTCATAAAATGACCACACATACATATGTTACACTTCGTTTTGCTAGTAAAAGTCAATATAAAAGTTTAGAAATAGGTAATAACAATTTTTGAGACTTTTCACAGAAATAAAGAATTTAAATAAATTTCAAACATGCTCAAAGTACATAAATTTAGAACTACACTGCAATTGATCGTATAAGTAAAATGAAGTACAAATATTTAGCCGTATTTTTATCTTAAATTTTACTCTTAGTTCGTAAAACTTGGTAGGGCTTTTCCCAGGCTACTTTAAAAAAATTTCATAGAAAAAGAAGAGAAAACCTTCTAAAATCAAATTTTCACAGAAACAAAATTTTCCAAAATTCAAGAAAATATGGAAAAACTACATGTCTGGTTTTAATAAACTGAAATTGAGAATATAAAATTGCCTTTTATTAATAAGTTGACCAGAAGGACAAGAACAGTCTCAAAAAAAAAAAAAAAAAACTATGAAGTCAATTTGTTGGAAAAGAAAGATTTCATCTAAAAATTTTTAGCAACCTTCATGTATAGAGCAAAAACTTAAATCCTTACCAGTAGAAGGACATAGAGATTTGAGACCATTCAATGATACATGAAGGGTGTTTAATTCGAATCACAAGAAGACATACAAAAAGGATTAATGCTGATAAAAATGAAAAAGACTTGTAATGTAGTGGAATGAATCAACAATTTCAAATGACATGTTCAATGAACAAAAAACAGGTGGATCAGTACTATCTTAGACCAGTATCTTGGTGGCATCAAGCATGCTATCGAAGAGTTTACAGTAATTGTCAACCAATAAAAACAGAAACAGCTACTTTATTTCAAATGCAGCAGATAGTAGTGTCTGGTTGGTTTGTAAACAGTTGGTTAGCTCCCTATATATTTATCTAGCAAAAAAAAAAAAATTAAAAAATTCTGCTACATTCTGACATTTTTTCTTTGCAACTAAACAGACTCTTATACTTTTCGTAACCCTGTTCCCAAGCCATTGCAGGATAACTTTTGCTTTAAACGTGCAAAGGAGCATGCATTTATTATGAGTACGCCGGAAACTGATTTTATCATGAAAACTCAAACAAGAACACATCATGCTTACGAAGTTTCAAATAAAATGACAAAAAATTGCAAGCTTATGCATGATTTATGCATTAAAATTGTGTGTGAAATTTGCCAAACATTATAACATTCTAAAAGCTTGTCGCATACAGCTAGAGTTTTCTGCAACTGTGTGCACAAGTAAATGAAGATAAATATGCCTCACTCAAAATCATTGTTTATAGCAATTAATCTTTGAGCAAATACAGCACATCGTTTGCACCAGAAACATTCTGTTCCCAGAGAGAAATTAGTGTTTGATATTTAATCTTTTAGTCTTGGAACCAGAGAGTTCTCCAAAATTTATAGTGTAAATTTCTAAGAAATTTTCAGTTCCAAGGGCTTAGAATTGAGTTTTAATTATTTGTTTTACCAGCAATCTGAGAGAAATACTTATGATACATATGGTATCCAATCTAGGGTTCAAAAGATTTAAAAGATACTTAAATGTAGACATAACAAAAATATAACATACTTTTGTAACTTCATGACTAGTGCAAGCATCTCTGCATATAATTTCCATGATAGTTTCGCCGAAACTTAAAATAGTTTCCATGTACTCTGAACGAAGTTGCCTTGTTTCTGATTCTTCATCTAGAAGCGCAGAAACCACATGAGTAGATCCAGCTATTACAGAGAAAAAGACAAATCAACAGAAATAAACCTTTTTATTTCAATTTATACTCTTCTAAAGACAAGGAACCGCATACCGATTCATTTCTAGTCCAAATAAATATCCCAGTGGAGGCAACAATTTATTTTTCCCCCCAGGGTTATAAACAAAAATAATAAAGTAAAGAATATTGTGTCTGATAAACTAAACTATTGAATTGCAACAATGGTAAAGAAAGAAAATATTATGAAACATTTTCCGTCATTTAATTAATGTTGCATTAGTTGATTAGTATTCAATGGAGAGAAGATCATTTTTAATAAACTTGCTGTAAAGTACCCCTTTTGGAGTACTAATAATTAAATATTTTACTTCAAAATGAAAGTTATAAATAAAATTGAACAAAAAACCAAAAATAGAGAAATTACGGAAAAGTTAGAGTTAAACTAAAAATAACAGAATTCTCAGTAACCTGCATGTTCAAAAACTATCATTTATGCTTTAATGGAGCCATTTCATGAATGGGCCAGGGGCAACAAGGGTTTTGCTATGTCAAACAGATAAAGTTAGTTTTGGGCGTAAGTATAGTACTAACAATAAAGAAAATGAAAATAATTTGTAAGAGACATACTATTCATATCAATTGGCTTCTGCACAATGCATAAAAGATTCAGAAAAGCACTGTAAAAATTAGCTCGAACTCTTTGCAAACCAGTACCTGAAAAATAAAATCTGATTAGAACATGTGCATTTAAGTATTCATCTTTGATAATAAAAGGTTAGAAAACTTTCAAGACATTTAATTTCTTTTATAATTTATTTCAATTTTGCAATTAACAGTATTTATGCATTTCCAAAAACAAGTTACATCAAATAAAATATTTCCCAGAAAATGAAGTAAACTGTAGAACAATGTGGGATAAAAAATATAAACTAAAATAAAGAGCTGAAGAGCAATATAAATTTTAAAAGATGTTTTTAATATTGATATCTTTGCATATGATTTGCTTTTGCCGCTATAAACTATTACATTATAAATTTAACATAAAAAATTGCACTTAATGAACTACCCCTTTCACCTGCCAATGGAATTCATAAAATTGAACAAAAAAAAAAAATCCTTTATTTAAAGAAACTGTTTGCTATGAATTTTAATGGACGGGGTATTATTCTCACTAAGGTAAATGAGAATAATTATATGCATTATAATGTTAGAAGTATGCATTTTATGAAAAAATACTCAATTTCATAAACTAAAAAATGACGCAAAATATAAATTTACTGTTAACAAGTAGGAAACTAACTTGAGTACATTTTGTTTTTATCAATGTACTTTTCCGGTTTCTACCAAACAATTTAAGTGGGAATCAGAGGGATTATTGTACTTTTATAACTGATGCTATGTAGGTCATTGGTAATTTTTAGATTTGAATAGTAAAAACACAGAAAAATGAAATGATTGAAACTGATGAAAATGACTATTTGTTCCTTTTCCCAAAAAAAACGGAAGAAAAAATTAAGTTGCTTTAGTAAGACATAACAGAAGTTTTTTGACTTCATAATTTTCAATTTATTTTAACATTTTTTCTTCTGACTTAGTAACTTACACTTTAATAGAAGAGCTGTTCGGGGGAAGTTTGCATAATAATTAAAACTAAACGTATCACTCGCGATTCTAGTAGAGTAGTTAAACTATTTGGAGGTAAAAAAAATAGCTATATCAGATAATTTTTAATTATTATTTCTTATCTTTTCAAAAAAACTCAACAACTATTGGATCGGGTCTCCTTCCCATTCCTTCAACATTTTTTCTTTATAACAGCTGCACTGCAAATGCTAAGTGCAGCAGCCTTTATTTTCTTATTTTTTTTTCAAGGGGACGAACACAGATGTTATAATACAGACTAACAAATATTGTGGGTTTGTATCTTTAACAAAATTATCAACCCCGTGACAATTTTGTCAATTTTTCAATTGACAATTTTGTCAATTGGGGTTGATAATTTAACAAAATTGTCAATCCCTCCCCTTGGATTTCTTTCATAATCCCCCCTCCATTTTAAAAGAAAAGCGGGAACGATTATATGTTTATTTTTCATTATAAAAGTTATTTTAACTAAGATTAGCTCTTTTTATAAAATAAAAATAAAATATTAAAATGTTTCGCTCGCAATAACGCTCCCCCCTCCCTGTTCATAACTAAGAAATACTGAATATTGTAGAGTAACATTATTTTTGTGCTTTTTTTAACTGCTGTTCTGCCTGTTATTGTATGGAACCAGAAATCTAGCTAAGGAAAAGAAAGAGAAAGTTTAAGACAGAATGTTTTCTAGATAGTTGTCAGTGCGAAAAAAACCGGCCTTCCATCGGCTTTTAGATGTTTTTCAAGGCCGATGGGCCGATGTTTTGATTAAGTTAACATCGGCCACCGATGCCGATGGCAACTTTGTTGAACAATCGGCACAGGTGCATCGTCGGGGCCGATGCATCGGTCGAGCCGTAGTGCTTATAATTATATTATGTGAAAATATTCTTAATTAAAATATTAACTATTCAAATATTTTTAGCAAATGAAAAAATTAATCCGACTCGGATACATTTGGTTCACCAATTGCACATTTTTTACAAAACATCACGGCATGTTCTAAGCAAAAACTTTTGCTGCATTTTAGACACTTAAATTGCATTAACCTAGTCTTTTTTTTTTTTTTTTGAATGACATTCCTTAACCAGAATGACGAATGACATTCCATGAAATCTTCTTCATTCTTATCACTTTCCTCGAAAAGTTCTGCATCTAAACCTTCATTTTCATGGAAAAATAAAATTTTATGAACTGTTTCAAGATTTTTCTGATCATTTAAATTTAGAAAGCATTTTTTGCTCATTTTCCAAAACAAAATAAAGCAAAAATTAATAAAATCGATATAGGGAACGGCAAACGTCATCGGTCGCGCTGTATCCCACAGATACAAGACGCAAAAGAACCCCCAAAACTGGGAAAATATTCCTCCAACACCTACTCCCACAACATTCCAGGAGACCACGTGACCGGAAGGGCAGATATTGCTCTGGTAAAGGTCGTGCCATTCCTCCTTCGATTTAAAAAAAGGGAATTTCAAAGCTTTGTATCTGTGAGATACAGCGCGACTGACAGAGTGTTAAGAATGATAAGTATTTTTATCCTTGTTTTCCCTAGTTTTTGCAGGAAAAAATACCAACCTTGATTCAAATATTATTAAAGCTTTACTATAATTTAATAAGTAAACAAAAGAGATGTTTTGAAAATATAAATTCCTAATAGATGGCTTCTACGTTTAAATACATAAAGAAAACTGACCAGTTTTCAGTAAGCATTCTACAACAGCTCTTAAGACAACTAGAAGAGAAGAATGTTGAGTCAATGGAACCAGTGATGATTCAGGATGTCCATTTCTTTCTATATTCTTATTTGATGACGCCAACTGTGACGTAGGCTTTAACAAAGATGCAAGCATGTTATGACGCAGAGTTGACATTAAAGTCAAAATCACACCTGATGCTGGAGGCATCAAGAATGGTAGGACATCTGGCAGCATGACCTAAAATGTTCAAAAGAAAGATATCAAAGACTTCACAAGGGAAAATACCACAGAAATCAATTATTTACACACTTGATAAAAATCCATATTTTTTTCTGTCAACTATTCCATCAGTGGCGTAGCTAGATCCAGATTTGAGGAGGGGGGGGGGGGGCGGTTTGTCTTCGTGAGAAGTGAGCTAATTTCATAGTTTTACAAAAAAAAAAAAAAAAAAGGGTCTAATTCTAGACAATCTTTACCATTTCGGGGGAGAGGGGTTATCCCCAAAACTAAATACAATGTATTCCATACACAAAAATGTATTAATTCTTCAATGGTTGAATTGGTATATATTGCGTGAATTTCTCCAAACAAAAGCAAACTTTTATGAATGCGATAATAATATAACTTATACAAGAGGACATTCAAATTAGATTTCCTTGAATGATACCCTATTAAAAGCGGCAACTGTTCAGCTTCATCGAAAATAATTTCTTTGCTAGTTTGGAAAGCTTAAAAGCAGCCAAAATAAAGGGGGGAAACATACATATTTTTCACGTATGCATATTTCTTCAAATCTGATTTTAGGTGTCACCCTCAAAATGATGTCACCTGGGACAGACCGCCCTCTATAGTGATGCTACTGTGTGTATATACATATATATCATGGTATAGAATCATTAAAAATTATATAAGTTTAAGAAGGCATAATACGTCCCTAAATTTCTAAAAATGTTCAACAATCAGATAAAAAATAATGCATGTGTTTAATTCCAACTATGATTAGAAATGAAATTTGAAAATAGAACCTTATTGAAAACAATCATTAATTTAAAATTTAAAAAAAAATTAAGTTTACAAATTTTTTTTCAGAATTTCTTATAACTTCTTCAATTATATCTTTTTTTCAAAATAGTTTTATTGAGTAATACTTACCAAACATTCCAGAATAAAAATTAGTATGGAACTAAATATCTGAAACTTAGTTGAATTTTAAGATTTCTTTTTCATTAAAAATCCAGAAAAAAGGACGAAAATTTCAAAAATTATTCAAAAACAAACTACAAACTTCAGATTCAAACCCATGCTAATTTTTGTTAAACATACTCTGCGGAATGCACATGCGAAGTCTAAAAGCTGCAACCTTAACTGTAAAAGAAAGCCTTAGGGATTTTACTACACATAATTGGTCAAAAATGCAAAGCAGAGAAAAGTTCTTAAAGATTTAAAATGCTGAATGAAAACAGCTAAAATCATTTACAAAAACCAGAATATCTTCTCTAATTTAAGTATTGTTCACATTAGTTTGAAACTTGCATGAGGCTTTAAAATCAGATTTAACTATCAAATGACATTTAAACAAATCAATATTTTGAGCAATTTTGAGGTACTGTGTCCCCTTAAAAGAATTATAGTAACATAATTTTGGTCGACACACTAGTCTTTAAGTACTACTTTAATGAATGTGTTAATTTTAAAGTGGAGCGTTTGAACAAATTTCTTGATTTAAAAATGATTTTACTTCAATGAATTTCCTTGCACAAAATCGTAGAAATTAAAACAGCACAAAATTATAGAAATTAAAATTTTAAAAGAAACCTTTTTCAATTTCGACAAAAATAAAATAGTGGCAATGAAACCTTTGATTTAATGATACTGGATTTACTGATTTCCTGAAAATAGCAAATAGCTTTTAAAAGTCCCGGATTCGATTGGATAAATGTTATATTTTCCCAATTTAATGGTAACATTTAACATCCCATAGACAATCTCGAAGTGGGGGTTGCACTGTATTTTATAAAATGTATATATATACATCACAGATTCTTCGTTGTTAAAATATGAATAAAATTAGCGATTGGCAAAAGTTGAGCACAAAAGTTAAAAATTTACAGCAAATACCTATTTTCCTCTTCATCAGAGTAAAAATATTCAACACATAAATAAATAAATAAATAAATAAATAAAAATTTTAAAAAATCAGTAGCTGTAATGAGAAAAAAATTACTTTATTGAGCAATTCTTGTGAAACTTCAAGAACCATCTGATCACGCTTATCAATTCCCAATATTTCAAGAGGACATGAAATTAAAAGCACTTCAGTGACTTGTCTCCAAGCATCAAATAAAAGTCTTCTAGCATAAATTGCCTCACGAGCCTCATTACAACTTACAGCATATTCCAAAACTTTTGATATTTCCTGAAAAATTAAACAAATAAAATCATTAAAGCAATGCAAATAATGCAATAATGTTTTTATTAGCAGAAGAAATATTTAAAAAATAAGTGTATATAAATTTTATTTCTCAATAGTTTTAACATGATGAAGCTTATTTGTATCTTTTGCTATGATAGCCATTTCTTCTTCCGTAGAGTCTATTTACTCTCATTGCATACTGCATACTATATCATGGTGTCTACCAAGTTTCCCAATTGTCCCCCCTAAAAAGTCAATTTGGTGACTTTTTAGTGACTTTTCGGGGACTTTGTAAACTTATTTAGTGACCTAGTATATTTTCATAAAACCTGTTTTCAAAAACTTTATTTTTAATATCGATTAAATAAAATGACAAATTAATGCTGAATTTCTTAATATAAATTATTTAATTTTAAGTTTTCCAATTTTTATTACTGGAGCTCAATGTATAACAAAAAAAAAAAAAAAAAGTGTGGTAAGTCCTACATTCTTTGGAACTTATATTAATACATAAAGTCTGAATTAAATCTAAAAACTCATTGCATTTTTAAAGAAATGAACATGTTTTTGAGCATCAACTTTTAATACTTGTGCACCCCAAAGATGTTTTATTAATATGTGTATTAATTTGAGCTACTTGACTAATGAATTTCTAAGATCAAAAAGAGGCATAATTATAAACATTAGGATTAGTATTTTGTCGAATTTAATAATCACTTTATAGTACATGAAAAACAATTGCTAAATTTTTTACATGTTTTTAAAATATATATTAAAAGAAAATAGAAGAAATGTTCTTTAATTATTTTGTAACAATATATAATGAGCACTTGAAAAGGTAAAAACCTAAAGTTAAAGACAGTCTAACATTGAAAAACATTTTTAATTGCATGCAAAAAAAATAAGGAAATTTTTTTTCTAGCAAAAATATTTTTAAAACTATATTCCTAATAAGGCTGCAATATTTAATAATCATAATCAACTGATGTGATCACTAAAACCTTAAGGCTAAAATGAAATTTTAAAAACTCCTAATTTTGATTAAATTTCGAGGAAGCGCCTCAAAATGACGTCCGTGCAAGTCCTTTACTACAGAAGTTGAAACTTGAGAAAAATTTAAAATAATGGTAAACTCGAAGTTATTGATGTTCCAAAGGAAGAATCTGATAGCAAACGAGGATTAGGAAGTTTTAGACAAGCCGATGCAACTGGATTTTGAAATGCGTAAAAAATCGGTATTGACGCTTGAAAGCGCAAAAAGCGGACTACTCGTGCAAATTTTACTCGTGATTTGTAACATTTGGCAGGCATGTAAGTAGGCTACGTAAAAAAAATAAAATCATAGAAAAGAAAAAATAAAAAAGAAAAACTTCCAAAATTACGAATTTTTGCGAAAACGAAATTTTAAATTTCCATTTGCACCGAAAAAAAAGGAAAAATCACACGTCTGATACTACGAAAGTGTGAAATGATTTAAAATCAATGGTACATCTACCATCTGCCGAATTAATCAACCCCACTTTCAGTAGTTCTAAAAATAGCTGCGACGTGAATTGTGGCGATCATGGCCGAGAAAAAACATTCAGTCCCGTCGAATTGTTTTCGTGACCCGTTATCAAGTTTCGTTACTTTTTGGGGACTTCTGTGACCCCTTTTCCGATTTGGTGACTTTTCGGGGACTTCCGTGACCGGTAGACACCCTGTATATTGTCAATAGTGACAATATAGTACACTGCGTAACAACACTCCATCCATTATAACATCCCCATCCAGGTTTCACCACTTGGGATGCTATATCAAATGGTCACTATCAAATAAATAAATAATCATGTTCAACTAACTTCCTTTTCCTTAAGTTTGTTAAAATATTGCTTTGAAATGGTATAGTAAAGACACAATACGAAATATATAAAGTCTTTTTATATTTAAAAAAGAAAAAAGCTTTGAATTTAAAAACATAATTAATGAGATACAATATTAAATTTAAGTATAGTAAAATTACTCAATAAATAATAACTCAACTGTTAACACTGTTCATTTATAATAAATTTATAAATGAAATAAAATTTCAAGTAAAGTGAACTGAAGAAAAAAAGTTTACATGAATACCAGATAAAAATTTAGAAACATTTTTCTCACTACCTGTTATGAGCTACATGAAATAACCAAAATTTAAAACCTTAAATAGTCTTTCTTTGAAATATAACAAAAAATAAAATCTTCATTTACATTAAAACAGTTGAATTTAAAAAAAAAGTTTCGGAATTTACAGTATGCAAATTATCAGCAGGGAATGGGTGTAATTAACAAATATAAACAAACATGAATCATAAAAACAAACCTGCATCATAACTGGTCTTTGCACCCAAACTGAAGAATTATGCAAGCCACCCGTTTCTTCTGATAACCGATTATGCAATCTTTCAACATCAATTAAGCGAGGACCATCAATTTCTTGCACTTCACATTCTTTCAAAACACGCTCTACTTCATCAGTCTCGAAATAATCCCATTGAGGAACTCGTGGTGAGGTGTACTGAAAATTAATGCTATCAAGAATTTGCATTAATTTCCTGCGAAGCGTACCTAATAAATAATTAAAATAGTATTTTACAACTTACATTAAATTTCTGCTTATTAGGAATCTGAAGGGGTGATTTTAAGTTGAAATAATACACATTTTGCACAAGGAACTATAATTAGAGAACACTATGTATTTAAAAAGATTTTTATGACATATCAATATATTTAAATTATTAATTTTAAAGCATTTTTTTTTTGATGCCATATGGTATTTATTTTAAAATTAAAACTCAAAAAGGAAATTAATAAATAAAAGCATGGGAAAAAACATCACAGAAGAAGTGCAAAAATCACTTTTGATAAATAAATAAAATAAACATAATGTAAAATAGAACAATGTAAAAATAGAAATGATTTTTAAACCATTAATCCTTTTTTATGAATTGCACAGCATCAGACCTAAACACAGGATTACATATACTGAATATTTTGCAGTCCTATCTACATATGAACTGCATTCTAAACAAAAACAAAAAAAATCCTAAATGCATTTAGTTCAACATTTTATTTTAAAAAATATGCTATACTATGATTTTTACTTTACTGTTTAACTATGTTGCAGGTATGTCAAGGACTTTCATTTGGGAGGAATACTTTTAATATAGTTGGTTGCTTTTCACACTGAAAAATGCTACATACAATATGCCATATATAAAAACTGATGGTCTTAAGCCTTGAAATTTTTATACTGTTATGATGGAACCGCTTTAGTATAGCTGGTTGGCAATGAAAGATTTTGATAAAGCAATGTTCGCCATAGTGATTTTAGACTATCATGCTATTACATACACTTGTTACATCGAGTCTTACATTGTTACATAGGCCTTCTGATACATCCAATGCAACAGCATTAACGCACCCCCCCCCCCCTACCCCAAGGTTTCCTAGACATTTTGAAAACAATAGCAAATTTAAATTAAAGCACTTGGCGGCCGCCAACTGCTTACTCCGCCCCTGGGCATGTTATCTCTTTTCCGATTCCGACAGCTGCTCGATGACAATACTCGATCCAACAATGTCAATAGGTGGTAATGCTGATAACGATGATGATATTATTAATAGGAAACCTGTTATTGACGATTGGTAGCTGATAAATATACAGAAAATATTTGTTGAGCAAATATTTAAATTTCAGAAGATGGATTGACACATGAAATTTGCTTGAAGAATTTTAGATTCCAAATTAAAGAGCCAGCAACTAAAAATGTTGCTATCATCTATGAAACAAAAGTTGAAATAATCCTTCGACCATCGGTTATTACAAGAGATGATCGTGTTACTAGGTACGGTTCCACAACTGGTTTCGAAAGACTTTCTGGGTCTTAAGCACTAGGGATGTAGCGAATAGCACTTTGGCCGAGTACCGAGTAGTTGTGAATAAAAAAGAATATTGATGTGCATATGAAAAATTTTGTACATATTGAAATGAAAACATGCATTTTAACTACATATATATAAACTAAGAGATAAACTAATGAAAGAAAATAAATGTATCAATTCCGGCTGATAATTTCTTTACTTTAAAGTCATTTTTTTTCCTCCAGTTTTAAAAATGGAGCTTTTATACAGCTAGATTTTGATTTTCATTTAGAATTTAAATATATATACATATATATATTATATTCAGTTACCCAAACAGAAATTATATTTAATGCAAAAAAGTTACCAGAAATTAATACATGGAAAAAGTTTAGATGAAAAACCCCAAAAAGACAATCTTTTTTCATCAGGCATCCAAAAAGATTGCCAGGGTGTAACATACAAGCAGGGCTCGGAACACTTTGGAGTCTTCAAAATAATGAAAAAAGTTACCACAGCTTTAAAAAAAAGTGAACCAAAATAGTGACCATTAAAATATAAATTTGTGTGTTTTTTTTTTTATTTAAACTAAATATAACTTGAAAAAGAGCAGTTTCGACATCTTTTGAAAACTAAACTTGAATAAATAGAGCTTTTACCCAACTTAAAAAAAAAAAAAAAAATTCATAGCCTATTCAAAAATAAGAATTTTGATACCTGTAACTATGTTCATAAATACCTTTTTCAAAACCCATAAATGGCTAAGAGTGAGAGAGACAAAAGTTTTTTTTTTAAAATTAATTTCTTTCTCAAATTGTTACTTATAAAAATATAAATGAATAAATATTTATTCAAATCGGCAGAAATTTCAAATTTTAATTTATGTTCAACATTGAATAAAATTTATTTTGCAAATGATACCTTTTAAATATTTTTAATACTTGTTTAAGGATTAGAAAATTTCACTTAAAATAAATCTAAATTTGATATTTCATCAAAATTATTGAGACTGGAAATACTGTGTTAATCTTCTGTATAATTGTAGGAAACAAACCGTTTGATTATTCGATACTGTTTTTGTAATTTAATGGTAGTAACAAAATCCAAGAAAAATACCCTGATTGAGCTCCAAAAACTTCCCCCCTGATTTTATAATTTTAGTTGTGATAGTTACACGGTATCACTGTCATTCATAATGACAGTATGAGTGGCACAATCAGAAAAATTCTTTATGGGGGGGGGGGTGCACTATTTTTTTTCCTATCTGAACTTTGTGCCATTCCTTTTTATTGCCCCCCCCCCCCCAAATGTAATTTTCTGAGCAATATATATAATCTGCAACTGCTAAGAATTTTTCAGATCTAAAGTTTTTTTAAGAATTTAGATTCCCCCCTCCCCTGAATCATAATTTAATGATTTCTTGACATGAATATACAGTATGGGGCCCCAATTTTGGAATCCCGAAATCCGGTAAACCCAAAATATGGAACTTTTTCGAAAAAAATCGGCAGCTGAAAAAAAAAAAAAAAAAACGGGAAATGTTTTGCACCGTTTTTCTTTTGGAAACAGGCGTTTTAAAGAGAAGGAAAATAAAATGTAATAAACATGCTTAAGATCGGAAATGTGCCTTTTTTTTTTCAAAAAAAGTATTTCGCGATTTTTCGAAAAGGGTTCATTTTTGCGATGAGCTTTCCTTTATTGTTGCTTTAATTCTGAGTTAATATCATTAAATTTTGCTTATTTCTATTGTTGTTTTCTTATATTTATTTTTTCGCTCGATACAGAACATTCGCGAAATTGAAAATTCGCGTTTCTCGCATTTTTCTGATGGTCTGATCTTTTTACTACAATAATACAATAATTTAGTGGCTAGAGAATATAAAACCATATCAAAATGTAACAGAAATCTTTTCTTTAATTGTTTAATTAAATAGGTTAAAATAACATTGAGAAAAGTCTAGATTTTTCGATGCTTTGCCTCGTATGTAAGCCTACTCAAACTTCGTTTTTTGTGCTAAATTTCGAGAGTTATAGGCGAGTATATACCTTAATAAAAATACTATAAATGGACAAAATGCTAATAAAAAGTTCCAGAGCAAATTACATGGGCTCTGATGCTACTTACAAAATTTTTTGAATGAGGACCCAAAATCCGGAAAATTCCGAAATCCGAAAAGATCCCGGCCACGAGCGTTCCGGATTTGAGGTCCCATACTGCAACTTTATTTTCTCGAGATACGTATTGTCCTTTTGTTGAGAAATCCTCACCAAAAATGATCTTTTGTGATTGTGAGTTAGTTCGGGAGTGGGGGGGGGGGGGGGGGGATGAAAGAAAAGAGAAATTAAGGTAATTTTCTGAGTGATATAATCTGCAACTGCTAAAAATTTTTAGTCTGATTTTTCTTTCCTTTTCTATTCTACTTAAATATCGCTTTATTTTATTTTCTTAGGATTTGCTCTTCTCGAGTAAAAAAAAAAATTAAAAACAATTAAAATCATCATTCTAGATGGGGGAGAGGTCACAGGCCCTCTAGGCCTCCCCTTCTGGTTGCATCACACTGCAATATCAAACCTTAACTTCGGCACACTCGGGGCCGGCGCCACGACGAATTTCAAAAAACGACCAAAAATGGCGGACTTACAGGACCAAAAATGGCGGATACGCGAAAGCTTCAATCCTGGCACACGTATTTTTATGCAAAATTGCAATGCTTTCTTAACTCATAGACAGACAAAGTAATTTTTTTGGTTGCTCTGCCAGAGAAAGGGCAAAAATGTGAAAATATTGACCAATTTTTAAAAAAAAAAGTGAAAATAGTGACCAATTTTCGAAAAAGTGACTAAAAGTGACCAATGCAAAAAAAAGTGACTTTTAGTGAAAAAAGTGACTCGCGCCGACCCCTGTACAAGTTTCTGACATGTTTCAGCGATTTGTTAAATCAAACATGGCTGACGCTACTCGTACAGCTTAAAAAAGTACCTAACAAAATATAGAAAATGGACAAAATAGTTGAATTAGCATATTATTGTTTAATTAATCAGTTTATTTATCTACTATTAGTAATCTTGTAAAAATTACGAAATTTGTACAACTACTCGGTAATGGTCGAGTACTCGGCTAGAATTTTGCCAAGTACTCAGAACATCCCTATTAAGCACCATGTAAATAAAACAATAAAAAGAAAAATTTTATTTTTGGCAGCATTTTTTCGCGATGGCTCAAGTATCTCTTCATCATAACATAGCTCATGAATTCCTCTCATGGGGATACTTGAGCCACAATATAAAGCAAAAAGTAAAAATAGATTAAACAAAGAAAAATGCTTCAACTGATAAATATTTTCAGCTAATATTGAAGAAAAAATATCTATTTTTTAACAACAATACTTTATTTTGCTATAAAAACATATAAAATTTAAAAAAAAAAAAAAAGTGAAATTGAAAAAGTGGCTCAATTACCCCTATCTTCCCCTAAGAGTCAAACATAAAAATAATAATAAAAGTTCAAAAAATTACTTACCTGATGTAGGTTTCATGAAGGAATGGAATGAATGCCTTGATATTCCCAAAGATGGTTCCAGACTAACATCAACATTACCTAAACAATATAATAAAAATGATATCTGTAAAACAATGCATTCAAACTGATCATGCATTTTAGATTTTAATGAAGTGTTTTAATTGTTATATTCATAAGTTTCATTTCTTTCTTGCTTTTTTTACTTTAAATATGAGTGAAATTTTTGGTTTGAAAAAACAAATGGAAAACTACCAATGCATTTCCATACCACTTTCAACTGGGTGTTTATCATCAAGCAAGCAACTTAATAACCGTTGCACATGTGACCTTTGATGGTGAGCAGATGTAATTCTCAGTTCAACAGCCAATGTCCTAAGCAGCCATGATTGTTGAGAAAGGATTTTTATGTCAAAGTTACCTAAAGAACAAATTTCAACAAGTAAATGCATCATTAAAACACTGTTATAAAAAGAAATATGCAATAGATTTCATTTCTTGATAAAATCAAAATTAAAAAGGTAAATGAAGTTATTTTTTGATACTCTTCTGTTACAGAAACTAATCGTTTAGAGAATTTTTCAATAGTTATTAAAATGTACTTTCATTTTTCAACTTTTGAAAATCTGCTAAATTGGTGAGAAAATTATTGTAGTACTTCTGGCAGAACTTAAATTTTCCTAGTTTTATAGTCTGTCTGCCACAAGAAAAGCTTGAGCCGAAATGTCTGCTTGCATGTCACTATGGCAATGAGCTGTGTCTCATCTTCCCTAGGAAAGTTCAAAAGACGGGAACATTGTCCTTTGAACTTTCCTTCAAAAAATGAGACACAACATTGCAGAGACAGACTATGGATAAGGAATAAAATGCCATTTGTAAGCAAAAGATTTTTTTCTTCAATACTTAATCACTTGAGAAAATTGAGAAGTAATTGCTTTTTCCAAGAAAAATATTGCTTTTGTTAGTTTTAACAAATTTCTTAAAAAGATCTCATAAGCAGGGAAGGGGATTATGAAATATAAGCGGTAATAAAACATATACTGTAATTTTCGGAAGTAATGCTGCACTCAAGAGAAACGGTCCCGAAAAAATTAAAAATGCAGATATGCAGCATTGGCATAAACGCCGTGGTTGAGAACACTGCGTTACTGTAAGCCATGGTGTATTTGAAAGGCTTGCTCATGCATCATATCTTGCACCACCTGAACAGTCAATCTAACTTCAAATCGAAAATTTTTATTCATAATTTTAACGTGCAGCAATCTTGCATTAGTTGTACCTCTTAGCATTATAAGTTACATGTTATAGGGCATAATTTTTTTTTACTGCTATCTCTGTCACTTGCATGTAGCCACTTAATTTGTTATAATCATCATCACTATTATTATACATGGTTTTTTGGCTTCGCTAACTAATTAAGATATATATGCAAACGATATATGATATATTTTAAAACATCAGTCAATCGAAAATAAAATTATGTTTTACTTACCTTCTTGCTTAAAAGGCAGAAACTGTAAATGTCGAAATAAAAAATCATGAGTAGATCTTAAATATCGCAACGTGGGTCCTGAAGTATCTTTATTTGTACAAAGTACATAAATCAATTGATATGCAAGTTCAGCCGATCGACGACAAGTATATATATTAGATGGACATGAGCTGGAATAGCCGCCAGAATCCAAAAAGGACAAAATAGCATGAAGACAAGTTCTTCGAGATCCCATGACACCTAGAAATAAATTTCGAAAATTTTATTAAATTTTTATTCTTATTTTAAATGATAACAAAAAACAATGTACTTTAAGCTAGAGATAAGTAATGCTTCCAACTATGCTGATCTGAAATAATGTATTTCAGCTATAAACTTATAGCAAAAAAGGAAAAGGCATCCCAAAGACCAGGTTTTATCTTTACTGCATATTACTGTACTATGGCTTTTCTCAGTCCTTTCATACTTACGTTGATGTTTCTGACATTAAAATTGAGTTCTTTTATTCTCTTAACCATATTTAGCTGTCAAAATAAGAATATTGAATAGGTCAAAACTTTCCTATTGCAATAAAAGCTAAGAAAAGTGCAAGGGACGCTGAATTTAAGTTCTGTTAATGTCCTGTACAGTTAATTGCGGTCAAATTGAGCTTATTTCAAAAAGAAAAGAAAAAAGTTAGAAGGTAACAATAATTTAAGAAACAAAACTTTAATTATTAATTCAGATTAAAGCAACAATTAATAAACTTGTAGTCATGAAAACGAACCGTGATCCAAAATGACTATACTGAAGTATGAAAATAACAAGTTTCTGATCTGAAGGATGCTTATATTTTAATTTTAATCTATTTAAAACATTTACTTGAAACGAACGCTTTGAAACTTTCTAATTTTTTGTGTGACTAATACATAGGTTTCTTTTTTTTAGTGATGTATGGGATCAATTTCTCCATGCGGATTCCTCCAAGGCCACAGGCCTTGGAGCCGCAAGTCATCTGTTACTGATAACAATACAATCTTTGCAGGTTACAATGGAAAGAAGGGGAGAATGGGTAAAGAAAAATAACAACAGCTAAAAAGTGCAATGGAAAAACCGACTGAAATTGTAGGTGAGGAAGAAAAAAGAAATAGGAAAAATTGGAACATCGTAAAAGTAGGGGAAAAAGGAAAAACAGGAGGGGATCTTCAGAGAAGAGGGAAAAGAAAAAAAAAAAAAGAGGTCTGTGGTGCTTGTCTAAGAGATCTTACCTGGTTCTTGGATTTCAGTTTGTGCTATAGGTTTTCTTAAATTAAATCCTAACAAATAATGGGATAAATTGGGTCCTGGATGTCTCAAGCACTTCAAAATAAGCAATAAAACCTGTTGCCGAGTCTTATTTCTAGCTTCTACGTCTTGATCTTCTGGAAAAAAATAATAAACAGATATATAAATATTACTCAGAATTTTATGTATCAAAACTTTTTTTTCAGCTAGAATAATGATGAGATAGACAAAAGAAGAACAAAAACAAAAAAAATGTTAGCATGTATTTATGGTATCACATTGTAGTTACTGTGAGGGTTTCAGCTATGTAATTTTAAAAAACAAAATCTTTATCAATATAGCTAGTGACATAGGGAAAACGATAACTGTTTAACATTGATGTTTTTGTTTGTGGAATATACTATTAGCAAGTGTCCAGAAAAGAAAGAGCTTAAATTTCAAAAACAGTTTTGAGAATTGGGCAAGTTTAAAATAAGTCTTGAAATCTAGACTTAAGTGCATTGAAGAAGAAGAAAAAAGGAAAGCAATTATTTACATTAAAGTTACATTAGGTATTGTTGTATCTGTTGATATAACTTACGTTACTTAAACTATGTAATTAAGATCAACTTTTTTTTTGCAGGGGTTTTAAAGTATTCTGCTTTAGCCCCCCCCCCCCCTTTATCTGTGGTTAAAAATCAGATTTTTAAATGGAAAGGAGACCCCATTCCAAACTTTATGTGTGGAGGGAATCGTAAATTTATGAGAAGGAGCAAACAGTCACAATAAGATTTGTGCATTTCAGCCTGTTTTGTATTCCTTTCTAAAATTTGATGCATTGCTTCCTCCCCCCTCCTCCCATTACTTCATCCAAATTTTAACAATTACTTACTTTTATGCCACTAAAGGTACATAATATGCCACTAAAGGTACATAAGTATTCTAACATTTAAATTTGTTGGCACATGAATAGATCAGTATTAGCACCATAGGGCAAGTGACACGAAGAACTCAATCTGTGTAGGTTTTGGAGACTTTTTTTTGCTAGCCGGAATTTCCTGACTGAACTATTTTCAAAGTTTTTTAAGAAGTTTTGGCCAGTAATCCTGCTCACTATTTTATCCCACATGTTTGTGTATGCATGTAAGATATTTTTAAACTTTATGATGACAAAAACTAAAAATTTCTTGAAGATTAAATCAACTTCGTTTCTTACTTGAAAAATTCTTTGAAGATTAAATCAACTTTGTTCCCTACTTGAAAAATGATCTTTCGTTTATTATAACTATTTAATTATACAACTTTTATTCAACATCCTCAACTGCCCATCAATTACTATTGATTCTTGATTCTGGGGAAAATAAAACACTTACCAGTATTTTCCTCACTTGTTACATCAACTTCAAGAGTTTCAACAAAACCTTTTAAAATTACTTCACTTTCCTTCTAAAAATTAAAAGTTGAATAGAATTAAAATGTTATATATGACATCTGCAAAACAAAGTTATGCAGGTTCAAAAAATATCAAACATTTAAATAGGAACAGAGTATTGTTATTTATAATGAAAATAAAGTACTTAACATAAATTATAAAGAATTATAGATTCAAGTTCCCCAACACAAATTATAGAAATAAATAAATCTGACTTTAATATCTTCAAAATTTGTTGAGGGAGGGAAAGTATCTTCACAATAGGGGTCTTTAACCCGAGGCCCGCCGAAGGTATTTTAGTGGCCCGCCAAACATTTTGGAAATGAAAATGAAACTTTCAAAACAAAAAATAAAATAAAATAATAATAATAATAATAAAGGGGAAAAGAAAAAGACCGAAAATGTTAAAAAAATTCACTTTCAAAGGGAATAGGACGCTGTATGAGAGCATGAACTTGTTCTACTTGTAGATTTTTTTTAGTCTTTCATGAGGATAAAATTTTCATGCAAATTATCAGCTCTCCATACTCATTGGATTCACTACATTCAGTCTGAACTAAAATTAGAAGTAGAATATTTTCAGTGTGACTCTGCAAAATATAAGTGTTTTAATTGACTTTTATTAGAGCTACGTGTCCAAAACGAGTATCCAGAACTAGGAATACGTAAACATGTGCTATTCATGCCTTCTATATTTAGTAGTACCTACGTGTGGTCAGAGCCGGATCTAGAGCGAGGGGGGGGGGGGGGGGGCTGGGGTCCTGAACGGTGCTTCTGTTTTCAGCCAAAACCAATTCTCTTAATTTTAAAGACAAATTGTAAGAAACCCATATTTGTTTGCGAAGAAAATACAAGCACAAGTTAAAGTCCCCCGCACTTAATTTTAGTTGTCTAAATAACGAAATTTAGGAAGTTTATTTTTTTATATATAGTGCAAAATGAGCAAGAGATGAATATTCAAGTAAAAATTTTAGACTTGTTACGATAGGAAGGGATGCAGTTTTTATAGCATCATACAGAAAATTACCAAGTAGTTGTTTTACTTATGAAAACAGCTAATTAAAAAACAAGACTGATAATCATCATCGTTTTTCATTTTGCAAAGAGGAAAACAAATACATCGATTCAAAAAAAAAAAAAAGTAGCTTGAAAATAAGACAATATTATGCTATACAAAAAGTCACAGAAGAGTAGACACATAATGTAACTATTCTTGAATTAAAATGGCAGTTATTGCAAGGCAATGTATTATCCATTAAAAGTTCAGAAACAACACAACAATAAATAAAACTTTATCTATCAAAATAAGTCGAGTAAAGTCCCGATTATCCGAGTCATGCTTGACCAACTTCTGCTTAAACCAAACTCTTCTTTCTGTTCTAACAAAAAAGTCCGAGCTATGAGAGAAAAATTTACAACTTTTCCATTTGTCTTTCGCTTTTGCCTTAGTCCTGTGCCTAACTGAAGTTAACTGAACAGCATGCCTGATGACATAAAACAAAATGGCCTGACATTGCAGGAAAAATATCTTCTGCATTCTGCCGAGTCCAAAAAAGTTATACCATTAGAAATTGGTACAGTTTGAGTTTACTTCATGAGTTTACACCACTCACAGAAACTCGTACCAATTACGGCAGCAAATTGGAATTTGCCAGTTATTTCATGATATAAAACAATTAACTATAAATTGAAAGTTACATAACTACTGTAGGAGTTAAGGGGTCTGCGAAATTCTTTTTACTATTTTTCATATCCTTTGCAAAACTTAAACAAACAAAATCTCAGAATTGGAGCTATGTACTTAGTGATTTTTACTTGAACACCAAAAAAAAAAAATTGTCAATACTCTAAATACAAACATTAATAAATTGTGAGGAAATTTATAGTGCATCTCCTTTAATAGTGACAATTTTGGTAAATCCCAAGTATCCAAGTTTTTCGTCTCTCCGAGATGAGCTCGGTCCACATTGACTTGGGTAAATGGAACTCTACTGTAGCTTTACATTTCGTTAAAAATAACATTTAAAATCCTTCACTTACAGAATCACCATCAAACACGCCAACTAAATGCTGAGCAATCTGAATCGATGTACACAAGGCGTAAAGTATATTCACAGAATATAAACTGTGCTTAGGTATAAATATGTTGTAAGTGACATATCTAAAAAAAAGGTACAAAAATTAATAAGATCTAGAGCTTAAACTTTCATTAAAAAAAATACTGCATACATAAAATTTAGTAATTTAACAATGCAATAAAAATTCAATATTTAGTGAATGTTGAGATTAAATAAAAAGCAGTCAATTATCCTAATTTTAAGATGATGCTGCAAAAAAATCCAATTTTAAGCGTAAATAAAATTTTTGCCAGAAAGCATATACTATTTTTAAGTTGCGCTTTTAGATTTTTAAACTTATTAAAATAGGAAGAGATGCACTGAAAGCATTATGCCTTCCTATGGGGGAAAAACACCGACAAGTGGATCCTTATACCCCTATAGGCACAAGTAAGATTAGCACAAAATAATTCAACATGATATTTTGTATAAGAATGAGCCATTTTGTCTGTATAGTAAAGTTTTTCTATTTAAAATCAGAAATTATGTGGTGACCCCATTAAAAGTACCCCGTGACCTCATTTGGGGTTGGGAGGCTCTGATCCAGAAAGTCTGAAGGGGTCAGTTCGGCCCTTCTTGCATATTTCAAGTGTACATCTTTCATTTGCTCGATGCATCTTCGCAAATCCCTATACAAAAAGTGCATGATAGTGCACTATGGTGTTTCTTTACATGTCAAAATGTAACATTTATTTTTTTCTTGCACAGCTAACACTATTAATTGTCCGAATGGCTAGCTATAGATCTGTTGAGTATTTTGAAGTCAACTCAGCGGGTAAAAAGAAAGATCAAGGTCAAACTAGACTGAATGACACTTTGTTACCTTTCAGACATTAGAAGAAATGAGGAATTTGTCCCCTTTCATTGTAAAATTCTTTAGGGGTCACACCACCCTTTCATCATTCTATGCAAAAAGTTCAATATTTAGGCTCCAATGAGAACAATACAAAAAATGACTAATAAACACTTAAATAGGACAATATTAAAAAAAGTCAGAAAACTGCAATGTGTCCAGTTAATTAATATTAGAATGACTGAATGACAAATATAATGAGGGGCCCCACAGGACCCCCTTTTTCTAAAGTTAACAGAATTTAAGAAATAAATAAATGAATAATTTTAATTTTTAAAAGGAAAATAACTTCTTTTACTTACTTTGCAATAACTAATAGGTGATCAGCCTGTCCACTTCTCGGGTTTATATTTAACAATAAATTATCAAGTGCTGTAACAAGCAGGTCACAACCACTATCTCGAATCTGCTGCAGAAATGCCTCTTGCTTTAAAAGAGTCACATAAACTAATTTCAAAGCAAGAAAAGTACATTCTTCAAGGTTTGCTTGACCTATTTAAAAAGATAATAAATTGCTTAGTAATGTAAATAAATAAATAAATAAAGAATGCAAAAGTGATATTTTAATAAAATACATGCAAGAAAACATATACAAAAGTTATGATCATTGACAAGCTCTGGGTCCAAGTAGGTTGCTTTTTTCAATTTAAAATTTATTAGTACAGAATTATCATTGAATATTCAAATAACGTAATTATTTTTAAAAAAGATATGCTAGGCAAAAATTTTCAAATCAGAGAAATGGTTCAAAAGGGTGGAAATGCAATTTGTAAGTTAAAAAAGAAGTTCCATCTAGAACTATACCCATGACTACTTTCCCGTATACACCAAATTTAAATTTATAATCTAGCTATCTCTTTCACTCACTTTCTCATTTAGCTTTAGTTCTTAATTACTAGAAATATACTTTTTTCAATGGACAATACCTTTTCATTCACTCACTCATTCATTCTTTCATTTATTCAGTCATTCATTTATTCATTCATTACTTTACTCATTCATGTATTCATTCACTCATTTATCTATTTTATCATATATTCACTCATTTATTCATTCATTCTCTCACTCACTCATTCATTCTTTCATTTATTCAGTCATTCATTTATTCATTCATTACTTTACTTATTCATGTATTTATTCCCTCATTTATTTATTTTTTTATTCATTCATTCTTTCACACACTCATTCACTCTTTCCTTTAGTCATTCATCCTTTCACGCATTCATTTATTCATTGAGAAATATCCTTAAAAATCCCGATAAAAAAATTTCATAGGAAAATAGGCTCGTTCAGTTTTTGTTGAATTTTGGGTCTGTACATGTTCTAAATCGTAACATCTTTCCGATAAAGTTTGTTGCAAGCAAATTTGTTGGTTAGATCAGGATTTATTTTTGATTGAAATTTCCCCATAGGCGCTAATATTAATATTTTTTTTGAACTGTTCAAAAATGAGCAAAATTTGTTCAAATCAATATTTCATGCCGAGAGCTTCTTCTAATAAGCTTGCTCATAGGAAGTTTGATCTTGTGCCCAGAGTTTACTTAATGTGCTACATTTTTGCCCATAGGCGCTAATGTTAAGATTTTTTTAACTGTTCAAAATGGAATGAAAAATTGTTCAAATCAAAAAGTAAAATATGGAAAAATGAGATGTCCTCGTGGAAATCTTTCAAATGCAAAAAGAATTTTTTGAATTGGATAATTCGTTCAAAAGTTATTAGGGGGGGGGGGGCAGACAGACCGACAGACACATTTTCTCAAAACCCTACTTTCAAATTTTTTATTTTTCACTCTTTATTTAATTACTTTACTTTTTCACTTTTCTTTATTTTTTACGATATTTTTACGACATATTACGCCCTCTTTCATACTTTTTTTTTTTAACTTTTATGGGAAGTAAGCTAAAAATAATGTGCTTGCAATACGAAATAATGCATATTTTTTGTATCATCTTTTATGGAACCAATTGAAAAAAGTTTCATTGTGATTAATAAAAGCAGGCATTTTCCAACTATTTAATTCCCAATTTATAGTTCTAGTAAAAATGGTAAACTCAGTGGACACATTGCCAAATAATACACACATCCAAGAAGTAAAGTTGAGTCAATGAAGATGTGTTTCCAATGAACAGACAATGGATTTATTAATATTGTTCATTTGTAATGTTTTTCTTTAATTTTAATACATTGATTACTTAATAACAGGAAAATAAATTATCTGAATGTTCATGCTGATTATTTTCACACCAGGGCCCTATCAAGAGGGTATTGCAATAAACAAATTTAAAATAGAAGCAAAAGTCACTTTTTTTTTTTTTTGATAAATCATTATACACTCAAATTTCTACATAAATTTTATAGCACTACTAAACCTATCTAGAATAACCTATCCAGAAAAAATTACCAGGAACTGATGAATATTGATCCAATGTTCGAGCTCCTTCATCCAGAATGAAAAGAATAGTCCTCAACAGACCGCTGTCTTGAAGCATTTGAGATAAAATAGAAGTTCCCAAATTAGAATCCGTGTTTGCATGGCCACCAGCTCTGGAGGTCTGAAATCTGGAATTTTTGAGCACTTTTTCCAAAATCTTACAACATAATGCCATTATCTTCCACTAAAATAAAAATAAATATAACTTCAGCTAAATATTTTTTAAATGGATGATGATGATCAACAACAATAACTAGTTACAACGGAAACCATTTCAGCAGGATAGCATAAAACCAGGAACATTTTATTTTCGTGCTGATAAGATTTTCATGCAAAATTTAAATACTTGTGACAAAGCTGGAAAAAAAAATTACACACTTAATTCTAATATTGATCAATTGCATATAATTCAAAAACATATGCACATACAGGAGCTAAAATTCTGGGAAGGGTGGGGGAGGTCCTCTCCTAACTTCCTCAGATGATCTCCTTGAAGAGACCTGGCAGGAGACACTTGCAACACTTGTATTATTAAGTCTTAAGAGTGACATTCTTTTTAGTCTGTAAGAGTCATTCTTTTTAGGTAAAAAAAGGTTACAATCTCATGCGCAAACTTCTCCCGTCTTGTATCATTAAAATTAAATATATATATATATATATATATTTCTCCAATTCTCAGATTGAGTCCTATATTTAGCATTATTAGGCATTCAGTTTCTTTCTGTAACAAGATTGTGCAGCAGAATTAATGCAACGAATGAAAGGCAAGAACTAAACTTGCCTGATCCTCTTTGCCTTAGAGGGGCAGTTTCACAATTTCTTTAAAATTCACAAAAAACGTACTATGTTCTAGATCAACCCCTGACTAGTTAAGACTTTAAAAAGAAGGCGAAGTGAAACTGAAATCAAAACATTTCATTGAATTATTAAATAATTTATAGAATTAGTACTTTATTAAACTATAAAAATGTTTCTTTAGTGCGTAGTTACAACAGGATAGGTACTAAGAAGAAAAGTATTATGTTATAATTCTTATTGTGCAAAATGAACATAGATATAAGAATATGAAGGTAAAGAGAAAGATATAAAATTTTGATTTCATTTGTTACTTTAAAGGAAAATCCGAAATTAAACATACTAAGTGCTTTATTAAATTATGGATACTAAGGTTAGTTAAAATTGCTAGTAAAAAATGAATGCATGCATATTACCTTTACAAATTAACACTAAATTCAAAATTTTTACATTAAAAATTTATGGATTAGATATCTAGCATAATATTACGGATATAATATAAAAAGCAGATAATTTGAAATTAGCTTATTCAGTGATTTACCATTTGATCATATCAATTGCTTATTATAAACAGCAACTTAAATGCAGAACATGCTTTCTATATTACAAAAAATGCTTCATATTTGCAATAGAAAATGAAAAATATCTGCTTTTCTGGTACAACCAGTGGAAAAAAAACCTTTAATTAATGGTAGTATTTAAAAAACAAAACAAAAAAAACAAACAAAAAAAAACAGTATGCTGAAAGTGCTGTATGAAACCGAGAATATTTAAAGATATAGTATGATATTGATATTATATAAATTTATTGTGTGCTCAATTTTAAAGCTTAATATATATAAGCTAAAGCTTTGGTATTCGGTCAAACTACGCTTCATGGCATCCCTAGTAATAACAGATTACGGCATATTTTGCACTCAATTCAAATCATAGGAACATATTCCTTCAGAAATAATTAATGCAAGAAATAAATCCAGGCATGAGATTGAAGAAAGATGAAAAAAGAGGAAAAATGCGTGATCAAAAGTTCAGTTATATTAAGAGACGAAATGCTCAAAATATTTTTTTTTTTTCAATCCAATAGATTTTCATGCATTTAATCTATTTATATTACATTATAAAAATATTTTATAATTTACTCATCTAAGGTTTCTTAATTAAACTATATAATATATGCGCATTATTATCAAAAATGGAAAGATGAATTGCCACAATGCTAATGTACATAGCTGAATTTTTAAAAAAAATTAAGTTCTGATGAAAATAACAGGAGTATAAAAATAACTTCATATTCTTTTTCTTTTTTTGAATCAAAAAAAAGCTCAAAAATTTACTGACAAGAATTTTTCAGGTAGGATCTAACGGCATACATTTCTTTTGTGGTTAACTGGGTTTACTTGTTTTAATTTTCTGTTGTTTTTTAATGGTGGTTGAGTTTAGTAATTGCATCTGAAATTTTATGTGGGTGGCAATAACCATTGTACTACTTTTAGTGCTTGAGGAAATGTTTCTAGCTTCTACTAGTGGATGTTGCTGCACCTGAATTTTTCCTTCATTTTTCTTTTGAGCAGATTGGTTCATTTGTTTTTTGTTTTGTTCTGTCTGTGTGTTTGCTCATTTACATTTTCATAGCATTAGCAGTTTTTTTTGCTGCCACTTTAGATAATGCTTTAATTTTTACAGTATTTTTTTCCTCAATCTTTTTCCCCCTAATGAGACTGTTGTACTGATCTTCTTTGTTATATCTTTTACAAGATGTTCTCATATTCTTACAAAAATAGGAATTTACCTTTTCTTTAAGAAAATCTATCCAAAAAAATATAACTAATGATTTATTTATTTTTTTAATTCAGTTCGTACTTGATAGCTAGGATGCATTGAAAGTTGAAACATTTAGCCTACTGGTCTGAGGGGTAATGATATTGTTTACATGGAACTGGATTCCACTTGAGGGCCATGAAAGCACGTAAGAAAGGCTAGTGCCAATTTGGACAGTAAATGATATTTCAAAAAGTTCCTCACATTCATCCACCAAACATCAATAGTGTCACTTTTAATTGGTTCAGCAAGAGAGTCAATACCTATGATATTTATGCACTTCTAAATCATACTGCTGTTTTTCCTCTACATTTATGATATTTGTGGCAAATGCTGACAGTTCTTTCACAAGCAATAATGAAGAAGAGTGCTTATACCAAGGTTCATTCAAACTCAAAATATTTTTCTAAAATAAAATGTGGGTTCAAACTTTGTGCTCATGGATTGTTGATACAATTTTCTTGTTATTCATATCTTTACATTTTAGAGCTCTTATTTTTACATGTATTCTATTACTGTATGATTTTATAAGTAGTGGGGAACTGAAAATTAATAAGAGTGGAAGTTTTAAATAATTGTCAATTCTTTCAATCAAATAAGTTTGCAGACATTCTCAAATCTCAAAAAATAGCGCTAAATCTTTTAAAAATTGAAAGTAAAAATTCAGGGCTTGCAAGAAAACTTCTGTATTTCTGCTCAACAAGCTATTTTTTTTTCCTTTTCTTCTGTCTGTCAATTAGGAAATAAAAATCAGATGCAAAAAGATTGAAACTCAAGTAACATATTTTCTGAAGTATAATCCGCGGGTAGTATATTTTGGGGGAAAAAAGTCTACAGTAATCAGGGTGAGTAGCCACATTTTAGTTCAAAAAGTAAGCACTTATACAGGGTTCGTACTCTTTTGGGATAACAAAAAATAAGGGCTTTATAAGGACTTTTTAAGGACCTACAAAAAATTTTAAGGACCTCAAATTTCTTTCAAACCTTAAAAACTGTTATGTTTTTATCTTTTCAGAACTAATTAATTAACTAATAATAGCAAAATGGCATAGGCAAGTTATCATGTTAAATGAAGAATGGTCAAAGAAAATGCTACACGTTTTCATGAGAATTTGTGCTTTATTTATTTTCCTTTTACTCAACTTATGTTGCTATTATCTCAATTTAGGCTTACTTAATAGTTCATAAAAGTAGACACTAAAGCAAAAACGATTCAGATTTGAATAAAGTTAAACTTTGTTAATTGAATTTCTTTAAATCATTAACTTATCAGCGTTTTACTTTTGTTTGTGCAACCGATAACACAAACTACTCCCTTAACTCTCTACCAAACTTTTATACCCTGCTGGAATTTGTGCTTACAAGATTCAAATGTAAAATTTGTATCTCTGTCATGAGATTTTTCTTCTCTTAGGAATGTTTTTTATTATTTAGAAAAGCTTTAAAAAACTTGTTTTTATAATCATAAAAATAATCTGTATTTTGGTTCCAGTAAAAGTATTGAAGTAAAAAAACGTTTATATAAAAACGTCAACTCCATTTAAAGATAGCAAAAGTCCAAACAAAAAAGGAAAAGAAAAAGAGAGAGAGAGAGAGACAGAAAAGGGGGGGGGGGATGAAAACAATAAAAGGAAAATAAACATACTTAAAGATATGATTAAAATTTAAATGTTAGTTTAACTTAATTTCAGTCTTTAAAAAAGTTCTAAATTTTTTAGAAAAATTGCTTTTTTCCTTTGAAAAAAAAATTGAAAGCAAAATCATACATCTTACAAAATCTAAAGTCCACACATCATATGATTAAAATATACAAACTGGTAGACATGAATTTCTGTTTTAAAATAATATTTTATTACTTTTTTTTCTCTTCTGGTACTTCTTTTTCAGTTTTCCCCAAGCAATACATATATGAGGCACTTACTAGAAGCAAAGGGGTTAAGTGCCAAAATTGAAAATTTTAGAGATAATGCAGATAAGGGGGTTAAGTGCCAAAATTGGAAATTTTAGAGATAATGCAGATAAGGGGAGCACTTTTCTATATTGTGGCAGGAGGTGTTAGGGGTAGCCGTAACAAATGCCCCCCCCCCCCCCCAGCACAATCCCTTCAGATAAAAAATACTCATACATGAGCTTGAAAAATCTGATTTTCAAAGTTTAAAAATAAAAGAGGAAAAAACTAAAGAGAAATGGAGAACTTGGCAACTATGGTGTAAAGGTTTCAAGAAGCTGTTGATTCCTTCAATTTAATTGCAAGAAATTTTGGGAGATACAAATTTTGATTAACACAGCAAATATACATTTTCCACAATTGCTTTAAAAAAATTAATTGATGATTTTTTTTTTCGAAACGGAAATTTATTTAATCAAAGAAAAAAAGAGAGAGAAAACTGTTTAGCAAAAGATCGGCAGAAAAGTGATCGGGAGAGTTGGCAACTCAGCACTTAATATACTGCAAGAGAAATGATTATTTAGTAGCTTAAAGTTTGCTTTCTATGTATTTTTTAAAGTTTATATTTTCAAAATACAATTTGCACGAAAAAAATTTCTTTATTTACTTTGTAGCTAATCTTAATAAATAGCATCGAACCGCAAATTCAAAATCCCACAATTCGGCCCTTTGCAGAATGCCAGATTTTTTTCACTTTTTGTAAAATCAGAAAAAATATTAATTAAAGAAACTGTTAAATTAATAAATGGCAGTAAATATTGATTCAAAAAGAAGCAATCTTGTACATATACTCCTGATTTACATGAGCTAAACACTTGAAGCCAAGATAGAACTAGAAAACCTACTATGTTAAAAAAGGAAAATAGGTTTCTTAGGTGCACCTTTCACTTTTTTTTTTTTTCTTTTTAAGTCCTTAAAAGTCCGCTTTTCAAATTTTTTAAATGACAGGCTTGTATGTACCAGTTGAAACAGCACTGCAAATTGAAGTAAAAATGCGTTGATGTTTACGTAAACCCGAAAGTCGGCATAGCGCCATGCCGAGGAAACCGAATTTGGGTTTCGGTACCGTAGTTGAAATTAAAGAAGTTTGATTCTTGTGAGGTATGAGGTATGCAAAGATTGCAAAACAAATAGAGCGTATGGCTTACCTTCTTATTCTAACAAAAGAAGAAATAAATAAGCACTTCGAATTTTTAAAAAAGGACTTTTTAAGCACTTTTTAAGGCCTTAAAAATGAAAATGAACATTAAGGACTTTCTAAGGACTTCTAAGGACCGTACGAACCCTGTTATAAGCACATTTTCAGAAAAAAATAAGCACATGTTTAAGTACACATATACATTATTACTTGCATAATTAAGAGGAAAAACACAACTTGACAAAATTATATACTTCTAACAGAAATAGCTAACAAAAATGAGAAGAGAGGCTTTAACTACATAAGGAAAACAAATAAGTTTCATTTAACAGATGCATTGCTTATAGAGCCTGTTTAATTGTCGTATTAATTAAAAAACATTGATCAAAAATATACAATAAAGTAATAAATTGAAGTGAATATATATATATTCTTTATTGGGGGGGCAGCTTTTTTATTTCACCTGAACTTTGTGCAATTCTTTTTTCGGGGGGGGGGGGGGGAGAAAAAATGTAATTTTCTGAGTAACATAATATGGCACTGCTGAGAATTTTTTAAATCTTAAGTTTTTTTTTTTTATAATTTAGATCCCCCTGACATCAATATTTAGTGATTTATTGATAAAAATATAACTTTATTTTCTCAAGATGCATATTGTCTTTTATTGATAAAAATTATTAAAAAAAAAATTTCAAATCACTCAGCGGGGGGAGAGGGGACACGGCCTACTATGTTGTCACTATGCCCCTGTTGCGCCACTGCAATATCATGTACAGTACTATACTTGCCAACCTTTACTGGACTTGTAAACACCTTTAGTGGACTTGGCAAGTATGCAGTACCGAACCTCAAATTTGGCAAGCTCAGCACCAACGCTATGCAGAATTTTGGAACACGACCAAACATGGCGGATTTACAGAACCAAAAATGTCTCGGAAGCATCGGCGCTGACACGCGTTTTTTAACGCCAAATTTGCAATATTTTCTTCACTCATAGACAAATGTTTTTTTCATTTTGACTATGAATGGCGATCTGGGCCAGGCAAAATGAGAAGTGCAAATCCTCTATTACAGAGGCTAAATCGTAAAAAATAATAAAAAGAATGGGGAAAAACCGGAGGATTTTTCAATGACCCCCCCCCCCCCCCATATACAAAATGAACAATTAAACTGACTTCCAAAAAAAAAAAAAAAATTTTTTTAATGTTCATTACAGCAGTAGTTGATAAAATTTTATCATCAAATGTTTATCCAAACATTTTCCAGCAAAACTATTTTTTATGAGCAATAGGATGTTCTCTAGGTTTTCATTTGACAGCATTGGATGAAACTTGGTTTCACTTTACAGAAAATGCATTACTGTGCAAAAAATGAATGCACAAAATCCCAAGAATTACATTTAGTTAATTATAAAAAGCTAGTTCTCTCAAATACTTACTAGCTAATATTTACACCACAATAATTCAAACAAAATATCACGACCACGTCTGGTGTGCACTTAACAAATTATCCCAAAATATATATTTTTTAATTTAGCCATTTTTTAGTTATGTATTGAATAAAAATAGGAAGAAATATTCTTTATCTATTTTGTAACAATACATAATGACTCCCAAAAAGGAGAAAACCCAAACCCTAAGTTTAAGAAAAAAAAAATTTAATTCTATGCAAAAAACTATTTTAAAAACAAGATTATTAATAAGGATGCAATATTAATGGTTATAACTAACTAATAGAATCACTAAAATTTTTAAAAAAGGCTAAAATTTTTCACTGAAATTTCGAGTGGGTGTGGCAAAATGAGAAGTGCAAATCCTCTATTACAGAGGCTAAATCGTAAAAAATAATAAAAATAATGGTAAACCAGAAGTTATTGATGTCCAAGAGATGGAATGAGCTAGTACACAAGAACTAGGGACTTTTACCGAAGCGGATGTAATCGGATTTTTAAAAAAATCGGGACTGACCCTTGAAAGCATATGAGACAAATGCTGAAGTTTTACTGCTAATTTGTAAAAGTTTCGTAAAGCAAGTATCTACGCATGCTACTTCAAGATTTTCTCATTTAAAAAAGAAAAAAAAATCCAAAATTCCGAATATTCGCGGAACCGAAATTTTGACTTTTCAAAAATACCAAAAATACGGAATTTCGGCAAAATACGGGAAAATTATATGAAAACTACATGCAAAAAACGGGAGTCTCCCGTTAAAAACAGTGGACTTGGCAAGTATGCAGTACCGAACCTCAAATTTGGCAAGCTCAGCACCAACGCTATGCAGAATTTTGGAACACGACCAAACATGGCGGATTTACAGAACCAAAAATGTCTCGGAATCATCGGCGCTGACACGCGTTTTTTAACGCCAAATTTGCAATATTTTCTTCACTCATAGACAAATGTTTTTTTCATTTTGACTATGAATGGCGATCTGGGCCAGCTGGTTTAGCAATCGGAACGCCATTTTATGCATCCGATGAGTAAACTAACGTTCGATTTCTGCTAGGGGGGAAACTAAACATTCGTAATTTTTTTTTAAATAAAAATTTTAAGGAAAAGTAAGCACTTATAAGGGCCCTTATATTCTATTTTCAAATATAAGCACTTATAACCACTTGTAAGCACCGCACGCACCCTGGTATTGTGCCGATGCAATAAAAAATCATATTCCATAAAAACTGCTTTGTATATTTTCTTAGTAGGCTTTGTATTGTGCGCTAATGAGAAAATAATAAGAAATATATTAAACTGAAAGCAGATGCAAAAGGATTACCGCAAAATTTCAGCAAAACGGTAACATTGCGCAAACACATTGGCATTGAGGAAACATAAAAAAAAAGCGATAAACTTGCGATTCTTAATATATAAGAGCTGAATGTGAGTGGTTTTAAACGTTTAAAATTAAAAAAGAAAGTAAGAAAAATTTAGCACTGAAAGTTAAAGAATTATCATATTATCAACGTTGCAATATGGTGCCATTTATTATTTCTTTTTCTCATCATGAAAGTGTTTGATTCTAGAACAAATATTACTGTAGTACAAAAAAATTACTTAAAAAAACAATATAAATAGTAATAATTAATTCTGAAGATAAAAGTTCAAAAACTTAAAACTTTTTAATTTGATTAACAAAATGTTTACTCGTTTGCATTAAAAGGAAACTCAACATCTTCCGCCATTTTGAAGAATGCTACTTTTGCATTTAGATGTGCGATTTGGGATAAAACATTACTTCCTTTATATAAAAAAAAGTAAGTATCAGCGATGCTTCTGATCTTTGTTTGTGAAAAATCTAGGTTTAAAAGTTTACTACAAAAAACATCTTATAATACGCAGCCCGAAGTCATGAAGTTAGGAATGTTCAAATGCTGTTGGAAAGAATTGTACTGGCTGTTGTGCTGGCTCCAACATCGCGATTTCAGTGCGTCAGTCATCAGCGTGAACGAACCTAGTTTTGCAGCGTTTGTGTGCAAAAAAAAAAAAAAAAAAGGAAAACAGAAACGAATAAAGAAAAAAATCGGAGGCGGAAAATTGAAGATAAAAAACAAAAAACCGCGGAATCTCCAAAAACTAAAAAAAAAAAAGCGGAAAATCGCGGATCCGCGGAAGAATCTCATGCTTGTAAATCAAACATATCAAAATATTTTCCCAGTGTTATCAATAAATTTACAGTATGTAAAAAAAAATCAGTACATTTCCAGTATTTCAGGCATTTCTGGTATCAGTAAACACCCTCATACAGTAGAAGATTGAGAAAAGATTTTAAAATGCTGCATCAATTCAAATGGAATTTACTACTACTAGATTGGATACTTAATGAACAAAATTAAGAGACTTCTGAAGGAAAATTAAAGAATATAAAAATAAGGAACTTTCAGATATTAATCAATTTTAAAACTTTAAGAAGCATTTTAAAACGAACTAAGACTTTTAGGAACCACACAAATTTTTCAAAGAAAAATGTAAATACTGTAGATTAAAATGGCGGTCAGTTCATAAATTATCAGAAAATAAGGTTAGATTTAAAAAAGAGAGTGAAAAAACCACAATAAACTGATAAGCAACAAAATATTTTTCTTCAATTAGAAAAATACCTTTTCTCCTTCTGTTTTATATGCTCGAGAATTGCAGCGCAACAAGACGGAATCACAAACAAATTGCAGATATGGCTCAATTCCAGGTTGGCGTGTCCCAGTTCCTAAACCAGTAGGGAATGGATGATTTAGGAGGGCATCTAACAACGATAACATAGCTCGAGTAACAGGATACTCCTCCATACGTGTTTCAACTTCCTCTAGTTCCATCTGTATAAATAAGAGATACATCTAATAAAAGTCATTTCATTCATAAAAAACTCTTTACATGTCAGGGTGACTGTCATTAAGTAGCATATCTACTTTGCACTACCACGTTCCTAATTTTTACTTGTTTTTATATCAAACTTTGACACATCAAACCCAATATAAAAGCTTCAAATTCAACTTATCAATTTTTAAGATAAATCATCTTTAAATAAATGTTAATGATGCTAAGGCTAAGAAGTTGAACAATGCACCCTAAAAAGTACTTTAGTATTTGAAAATCAAAGCAAAAAAGAAATGAAAAGTGATGGAAATGCTTATCCAACAAGAATATTACTGCCATTTTTGAGAGGATCTTTCTCAAAACTTGATTACTGTGCAGATTTTCATGGGTTTCATCGTCCCCCAGGTGGAAGACAAAGCACATACAGTGGAACTCTGCCATTCCTCCTCTCTACTCGTATAACTCGTCATTCGTACGTTTGCCCCGCGATTCGGACAGCACCAGGGGCAAGGGTTTGCCAGATTGGCTTTTTACAAGAAACAAATCGAGAAATTATGCTCTTTTGAACACCAGGAAATAATTTGGCATTTTGTATTCTTTAAAATTTTAATACTTTTTGAGGTTTTACTGACATTTTTAACTTTCTAAGGGGGCAGCAAGAGGAAGTGGTTGAAGAACCTTCTTCTTCAGAGGAGGAGGTAGTAAGGGAAAACATTTCCTTTGCAGAAATTAAAGAGCTGTGTTACCCCCACGAGAAAACACAGAGAATGGTGGGAAAATGGCATCCCAACATTGCTGTGGTCAACAGCATTAATTTGTTCAACAACAATGTTATTGACATTTTAGAAAAATTCTGAACATTCATCAAAGGTAGACAACATTCGACAGGTTTTTAGAGAAAGAAACCCAAGATTCTTTTTTGCGCAAAAAGACAGAAAAAAGAAAGAACAGCAGAAAGGAAGAAAACACCTGAAGGGATGTTACCTGATGTTTTTATAGAAGCAAACTCTTCCAACCATTTCTCTCCCTCCTCTCAACATTCCACTTATACCATCAGCTCACCTCAGTACAAGCAAAGTGTAGTTAAATTTTTATTTATCTATATAATTTCATGTACAGTACTGTACATTTGTTTTTCATAAATTTAAATAAGCAACCATCTGTGGGTACAGATGTGGGTCGGGTAAATACCCAGTGGGTAGGGTATTTATAAATGAGTATTTACCCAGGTATTTACCCGTGCCCTTCATAAATACTCAAAATTAGGGTATTTATGGTTTTCAGTTATTTTTAGAGCATATAACCAGAATTTGTTTGAATATAGTATTGATAATATAAAAATCTTTAATTTATAGTAATAAAACTTAACATATTAAAATATAATAGCCCCATATCTAACATTTCAAAAAATTATAAATATCCAGATAAAGGAAACATTTTTTTTCCATTAAAAAAAAGTTAATCAGAACAATCAGTCATTTAGACCAATAAGCAAGAAGTTATAGTTTTGGTTTCCTGTTACCTAGTACTTGGCAATTGCCAAGTACTAGGTAAGTAGTGTTGCCTAGTACTTGGCAACATTCCAATTTAGACAGAATAGCTGACTATGGAACTTGTTGGCTACAAAATCGGTTTAGCTTGTTGTTTAGATGAGATGAGCAAGAGCATGTCTTTTCTGCGAATTCGTTTCAAAAAGTTTGTTCTTTTCAGAAAATAATTTTAGTTAGTGTTTTTTTTTAAACATGATGAAAAGAAAGGGTGCAGCTTGGGATTTTTTCAAGCAGAAAAAAAAAGGAGTTGAATGCAAGTATTGTGGCAATGTCTATATGCATTCAAATGTCAATAAAATGGCAAGCCACATAAAAAAGTGTTTCAAATGTCCTCCTGATATGAAAAAAATTCTTGACAGTTGTGATGTTTCAAAGGCTCAAAGAGCAAAATCTACTTCACAGAAATGTAGAGAAAAAGAAACACATTTATCAACGGAAGGAGAAATGAGCATGATGAACCATCATATATATATTTTTTCATAATTGTACTTCCATATATTAATAAATAGTTAACTTCCTTTTTCTGTCAACATCAATTTAACAAATTTCTCTTTAGCTATCTTTAAATCACAAAATGTAAGACTAAAAAATAATACTGGGTATTATGAACTTAAATCAGAAGTTATCAAGGCTTAAACAACTCTTAAACCCAGTAAACTAAAAATAAGGACTTCAAAAATAATTTTATAAGTTCAATTGAATGATTTTTTCTTATTATTAAATAACAAATTAACCACTGTTAATATAAACAAAACTTTTTAATGCATTGAATACACATAATTAAGTAAATTTAATGAAAAAAACTTAGCCCTTGAATTCTCAAAAAAAAATTATAAATACCCGGGTATTTATGAATATTGGGTATTTACCTGGGTAAATACCCTGAGTATTTACCCCCAGTTTATAAATACCTGGGTATTTTACATCACTATCTGTGGGCCTGAAACGGATTAATCTAATTTATAGAGTATCTTATGTGAAAAAACAATTCGTCATTCGAACTGCCTCCTGGAACGAATAGCAAGGTTCCACTGCACTGACATTTAATAAAGGCCATCTACTAGAATCAACAGAGTTCCCACTTTTTTTTTTTCAAAACTTTTTAAGGACTTTTAAAAACCAATTTTATAAGAATTAAGACCATGAATGTGAAAAAGTCTTAAGGCACTCTTAAGGCCAAATTACTGCATTTGATTGCATACATCAAATGCTGGAAGTGTGATGAAGTAAGTGCAATTATATCCAAGAAGTTAGGATAATCTTGAAGTGTAAAGTGGGAAGAAGATCGGCATAGTTGAAAATTGGTGCAGCTATGGCACACATTTAGAGAAAATGGCATTTTGTGGAATAATATAGTGCTGGAAATACATTTTAGCAAAAATTGGAGAGACAGTTGCACCTCTGAGGTTCTTAGTAAAAATGAGAGGGAGATACAGTTGTTAGAATAGGCAGGTGGCTAGAAATTAACTTTGAACTAAAATTAAGTACTTTTAAGAGCCCCTAATTTTCAAATTAAAAATTAAGGAGTTTTTAAGGAATTTAAAGGATTATGGGAACCTTGATCAAAGTGACTGAATCTTTTTCTGCAAACAATTAATGAACTGATTAAAAGTTAAAAATAGAATCCCACCCTATTGCAGAAACATATATTAGAGGCCCTCTAATGGGCACATTAGACTGCGATCAACTTATGACAATGATCTGGGAAAATATGAAATATACGTCTGTGATTTGATAAAATGCAAAACTTGAAATTTAAAATATCAAAATACAATTAACATTCTGTTTGATTGCAAATATTTAATATAATTTCTAGAGATTGAAAAAAAGAATCTTTAAATTATTATGCAGCAATAATGAAAGAAAAACAAATCTTACTAATATTCCAGAAGGATGATAGACAGACACCGATTTCACAGTAGGAACCACCTATCAAATAGTCATTCATATTAAATTACATAAAACATTCAATGGTATACATATCTCATCATGAATATTTATAAAGCAAAAAGTATCGGGGTCATTCTCCTGAAAAGGGGTAGTTTCAACTTTTTTTTTTTTAATTTTTAAACATGAAATAAAAAATGTCATTACTATGTTTTTTAATAGATATATACTTACTATATTAAGTCATACTATTGGTGCAGAATATTAAGTCATACTATTGGTGTGGCAATGGCAGTGAGTCCACGGACATGACACTGAATGCATGAAATGAATTTAATGGTAATGAAATTGAGATATGACTTTTGTTAAGAACTTGTAAATTAAGAATCGTAAATAATGTGAGATTTAAATATAAAATTGTCAGCAAGTTTACAGAAATCAACTAATTGAATGTAGAAGATGACTGTTATCGGTGATTTTTAAATGTAAATAATTTTAAATAATTGCTAAAATGTAGATAAAATATAATAATATTATGATTTAAGTACATTAACATAGGTTAATAATGTAAGTTAACATAGGTGCTCTGAAGAAAATATATATATCTCTACCATTTATAAATTTAAAAGATCACACTATTATTGTCTCGCCCGAGAGCATTGAATGTCCATGCATGTGACGAATTCCTTAAAAAGCATTATGTGAATAATAACATTTTGATTTTGAGAAGTTCTTTAAAATGTTTTGTATATATAATTCAATTTTACCATAACTACAATAAAAATTTAAATTTAGTAATTACTTACAGAATTATGATGCATTTCTATGAGCTTGCACCACTTCAAATTTTGATGTTCTATGGCAAATCGAACTCCATTAGAATACTCAACCGGAAAACAAAATTTTTCCAAGGTCAATATAATATGGCTATCTGAAAATTTTTCAATCATAGAATTGTTGCTTGTACTGCTATCTATGAGGAATTACAAGAAATGAAAACTTTGTCCACGAATTGACTAAAATTCTTGGGACATTCTAGGTTTAGCTGTACAATTCCTTTTGTTAGAATGTTCATCATATAGGTTTGAGGTATAAAAGTAAGAATATTTATTTATTTCACACAGTATCTTTTTATTTTCAATATCATTGTTTTGATTTTGAATCTCGTCTTTGTAAAACTTCACTTTTGGAAGTCTATGGAGGTTATTTGTCACATTCCGTGGACATGTTTTTCAATAAAACATATAATTAAATTGCTTCTTTTATACTGTTGCTTATTTCTCTTAGAAACATAATGAAATTTCCAATGGCATATACAGAATGTTTACAATTATTTATCTCTAAAAAAATTGCTTGGACACCAGATTGAACCCTTTTTGGAGAATCACCCATCAAAGATTAAATTTAAATTGAATATAACAATAAATGCATTCAACTAATTATTTAAATTAATTACTACAGTCTGACCAATAAGCTGAGACCTCAGCTTGACAGGTTAACAAGAAGATTCCATTCCTGTTCAGCAGAGAAACTGGCATAATTAATGGGATGCATTCTGTTCTCACTTTATTTTGTATCGAACAGTGCAACTTATTTCTTCAGAGAGGATTTTAAAGTCCTAGTGCTACACATGGTGTGTATTGTTATGTGCATTTATATACTTATTTACATTTAGCTATTTTACTTTAATTTCTCTTTTCTTTTTGAAGCAAATGACAGTTGAACAAAATTGAAAGTTATTTTTTACCTATTATCTACTACTAAGTAAGAGGTGAAAAAAAATTTTTAAAGCGAGGTTCCATTTATAAATGATTTGAATTTGTTTTTGTTGTGCTTTTGTGAAGATAGAATAATGTACCAGAGATTGTGGAATACATTCATGAAAACGTGTATGGAGGTAAACTTATTTGGTCTTTGTTTGTAAATATTTTTTATTTTAAGTGCATGCCATTAAATCATCCAGCTCAATTTGCATTGGCAGCTGGTAGAAACATGGGTTGCTTATAGCCGAAAAGCAAACATTCTTATTTCTATGCCATTAATACACGCAACTGCAAAACAGACTACTTTAGAATTCGAATGGATTCATCCTTTTCTGTCCTGAGCACGTCCAAGTGTCTCAACTTCATGGTCAGATTGTACATTTGAAATACCTGAGCCATTTCTAAACCTTGCCAAATATTTAAAGCAATTTCTGGTGAAGTAGCAAATGCAGCCAAACAATTGATAATTGCAGCCTTCAAAGAAGCCGGAATACTACATGTGATAAGTCCCAAAAGAACAATGGTTGGTACATATTGTGGATTTTCAGACAACGTGATTCGAGCAGTTTCATTCTAAAACATAACAAAAAATAAAATATTACTTTACTTATACATTAATTTAATCAATTAAAGAAACTGAAAAAAAATATTATATTTGAATAATTAAGCAGAAAATGAAGAGAAAATCAAAATTCAAGTTGATTAATCATTCTGATGACTACAGTGGGAATCTGCACTTAACAAAAACAGATCAGTACTAAAACTTTTTTTAATTAGCAATGTTTGTAATCAATCGAAATTTATGATGACCATCATATTGTACACAAGGCAGGGGTCAATCTAGCATTTTGTCAAAAAGCTAAAAAGCAGCCCACATTCACCCATGCATTGAGGGAGGAGATTCAACGCTGCATCAGCTAAATTTGGTCACATTTATACAAAAAGGTCATGCAAGATTTCGAAAAACGAGTGACACCCATGCTAGGCTGGTTCAACGTAATTTTTGAGTTTGAGAAAAAAAAATGGAAAAATATTTAAAGCATCTTAAAGTGAAGAGAGTTATTATTAAATTAGTAAAGGAATTAAATAATATTAATTAATATAACATTTACACTTAAAACTGACTCTCATTATTCTAGACTAGCGGTAGAATAACAAGGACCAGCTTCAGAGTAAGGTGTGCTAAGGCACGTTTGATAAAGGCACTTAAAAAAAAAAAAAGCAATTTTTGACATGTGCTGCCCTTTTATTTTGCACCTGTGCAGGATAACCCTATCTTATGAACTTTATGTTTCAATAAAAAAATACAATTGAAAAAAAATAGTTGTTTTCTATTTAATTCAAATCTTGCAAACATTTTGGGATAACTTTTAATGGCAGATTTTGTGCATAAAAAAACAGAACACTTACTAATTGGACAACTTTAGCAATTAGTTGTAAGACAGCAATAAGACCTTGAACTTCTTGAGGATTTATTCCTTTAGTGTGCATTCTTTGCGGATAAGCATAACGCATATCAAGAACTGAGGGAACTTCTTCATGTAAGCTGCTATAGTAACGATGAAGAGTAGCAAAAAAATGATCCCAAGAGACAATGCTACTTTGGCTACCTAAATTAAACATAAATAAAACATTAATGCACTTATTAGTTAAGACTGCAAATATGCTAAGCAATGATTTGATTCAAGCCCCAGTTATGTATAAAGTTACAGTAGAACTACTTTCAAAAGGAAACCTAAAGGTTGCATCACCGAGATAAATGGAGACATTTGAACATCTTTAACAGGGCAGCTCACGAGCTGACCCGCATGGATACAGTGCTTGAGCTATCAAGGCAAATAACTGCCTACTTCACATTGTGGAAGCATTAACTCGTACAGTGTATTGTTAGAAATTTAATTTAAATTATGAAAATCTGTCATAAGATTTTTCATCATTTAACAATATAGTTGCATCCTGTTGCGCATATGCAGATGTGCCGACTCTTCCGCATTCTTCTCTGCCTATAGACTGCTTTAACCTATATTAGAATTAGTTGTTATGTATAACCATTATGAAGAAAAGTGTAAAATTCTAATTTTTTATTGCCGCCCGAATTCTTGATGAGAGCCTCCTGCATTTCAATTCTGACAGATTGGCATGTTTGTCTTTTCACTATAACTTTGCAATGCATACCTTGATTGCCCAAGTTCTGCTTTCACATAGCCAGTTAAGTTTTGTTCCTGGCTTGCCTTTTCCACTAGTTACATTTCTGATTTGTGCTAAAACAAAGAGCTTCCTGGAATTTTAAGTAGAATTTGATAAATTTTAATTAAAAATAGCTTACCATTTTTCCCATTCATTTTCAGCATGGAGAAACAGCTATGTGCACAAGCTGTGGAATTTGATAAACTAGTCAGCATTTGATGATAAGGCACAAATAATGGAGGCGGTAACAAATCTCCAGCTATTCGAATAAACTTGAAAAGTGCTATCTGTAAACAACAAAAGTTTTAAATATCTACTCAATAGACATTGGATCTTGTATGCATACATTTCATTCATGATTGAAATATTTTGAATATAACATTTTTCATTAGTTGCACTCTCCATTTATTCCAGGTGCATACAATTATTACTCATTAATTTTTAAAAAGGTGCTTAAATGCTCTTTGTTACAGAATAATTATTTTTCCAGAATATTATTTAAAATTACTGAGGAATCTCCCTATGACAAAAACAGGGCTCGGCGCACTTTGGAGTCTTCAAAATAGTGAAAAAAGTGACCACAGCTTTAAAAAAAGTGACCAAAATAGTGACCATTAAAATATAAATTTGTGTGTTTGTTTTTTTATTTAAACTAAATATAACTTGAAAAAGAGCAGTTTCGACATCTTTTGAAAACTAAACTTGAATAAATAGAGCTTTTACCCAACTAAAAAAAAAATTCATAGCCTATTCAAAAATAAGAATTTTTATACCTGTAACTATGTTCACAAATACCTTTTTCAAAACCCATAAATGGCTAAGGGTGTGAGAGACAAAAGTTATTTTTTTTTTAATTAATTTCTTTCTCAAATTGTTACTTATTTAAGAATATAAATGAATAAATATTTATTCAAATCGGCAGAAATTTCAAATTTTAATTTATGTTCAACATTGAATAAAATTTATTTTGCAAATGATACCTTTAAATATTTTTTTTTTACTTGTTGAAGGATTAGAAAATTTCACTTAAAATAAATCTAAATTTGACATTTCATCAAAATTATTCAGACTGAAAATACTGTGTTAATCTTCAGTATCATTGTAGGAAACAAATCGTTTGATTATTCGATACTGTTTTTGTAATTTCGTGGTAGTAACAAAATCCAAGAAAAATTCCCTGATTGAGCTCCAAAAACTTCCCTGATTTTATAATTTTAGTTGTGATAGTTACACGGTATCACTGTTATACATAATTACAGTATGAGTGGCACAATCAGAAAAATTCTTTACGGGGGGGGGGGGGGGTGGACTATTTTTTTTTCCTATCTGGACTTAGTGCAATTCCTTTTTATTAGGGGGGGGAGGGATGGAAATAAAAAGAGGTCATAATGTAATTTTCTGAGCGATATATATAATCTGCAACTGCTAAGAATTTTTCAGATCTAAAGTTTTTTAAAGAATTTAGCTTCCCCCCTCCCCTGAATCATCATTTAATGATTTCTTGACATGAATATACAGTATGGGGCCCCAATTTTGGAATCCCGAAATCCGGTAAACCCAAAATATGGAACTTTTTCGAAAAAAATCGGCAGCTGAAAAAAAAAGACAGCTTTTGTTAAAAAAAAAAAAAAAAAAAACGGGAAATGTTTTGCACCGTTTTACTTTTGGAAATGGGCGTTTTAAAGAGAAGGAAAATAAACTGTAATGAACATGTTTAAGATCGGATATGTGCCGTTTTCAAAAAAATATATTTCGCGATTTCCTGAAAAGGGTTTGCTTTTGCAATTAGAGTTTATTAATTGTTGTTTTGAAAAACAATCGGGAAATGTTTTACACCTTTTTTTTTTTCGGAAATAGGAGTTTTAAAGAGAAGGAAAATAAAATGTAATAAACATGCTTAAGATCGGAAATGTGCCTTTTATTTTTCAAAAAAAATATTTCGCGATTTTTCGAAAAGGGTTAATTTTTGCGATGATCTTTCCTTTATTGTTGCTTTAATTCTGAGTTAATATCATTAAATTTTGCTTATTTCTATTGTTGTTTTCTTATATTTATTTTTTGAAATGAACTCTAATTTTCGCTCGATACAGAACATTCGCGAAATTGAAAATTCGTGTTCCTCGCATTTTTCCGATGGTCTGATCTTTTTACTACAATAATTTAGTGGCTAGAGAATATAAAACCATATCAAAATTTAACAGAAATCTTTTTTTTTAATTGTTTAATTAAATAGGTTAAAATGACATTGAGAAAAGTCTAGATTTTTCGATGCTTTGCCTCGTATGTAAGACTATTCAAACTTCGTTTTTTGTACTAAATTTTGCGAGTTATAGGTATATACCTTAATAAAAATACTATAAATGGGCAAAATGCTAATAAAAAGTTCCAGAGCAAATTACATGGGCTCTGATGCTACTTACAAAATTTTTTGAATGAGGACCCAAAATCTGGAAAGATCGCGGCCCCGAGCGTTCTGGATTTGAGGTCCCATACTGCAACTTTATTTTATCGAGATGCGTATTGTCTTTTTGTTGAGAATTAATCACCAAAAATGTTCTTTTGTGATTGTGAGTTAGTTCGGGAGTGGGGGGGGGGGGGGGGGAATGAAAAAAAAGAGAAATTAAGGTAATTTTCTGAGTGATATAATCTGCCACTGCTAAAAATTTTTAGTCTGATTTTTTTTTCTTTTATAACTTAAATATAGCTTTATTTTATTTTCTTAGGATTTGCTCTTCCCGAGTAAAAAAAAAAACATTAAAAACAATTAAAATCATCATTCTAGATGGGGGGAGAGGTCACGGGCAGTCTAGGCCTCCCCTTCTGGTTGCATCACACTGCAATATCAAACCTTAACTTCGGCACACTCGGGGCCGGCGCCACGACGAATTTCAAAAACGACCAAAAATGGCGGACTTACAGGACCAAAAACGGCGGATACGCGGAAGCTTCAATCCTGGCGCACGTATTTTTATGCATAGACAGACAAAGTAACTTTTTTGGTTGCTCTGCCAGAGAAAGGGCAAAAAAGTGAAAATAGTGACCAATATTTGAAAAAGTGACCAATGAAAAAAAAAGTGACTTTTAGTGAAAAAAGTGACTCGTGCCGACCCCTGCAAAAATTGCTTGGTTTCAGTTTTGAAATTCACCACAGAGAAATTTTTGTTACATGGAGGTTAAAAGATTTTCCCACATTTGAGTAAATGGTTTCCCAGTTTAGGAATAAATATACTAGTATTTACAATTTACATTAATAAAAAAATTCCATTAGTCGGATATTTTCTTTCCACGAAAATTTCTTTTAATGCTCAAGAATTTCAGTCTGATGTGGTTGTGGCTGTACATACTTTTCCAAACCATTCTCTTGACCTTTACACTTAACCATCTAAAATCTCATCTGTACGATAGGAAGCAGTTAACAGTTGTGTGCACTTTTCAAAAAGTCAAAGAGAGTTATCCGATTTGTTAGTCTTCTACCCCTATCAATCCTTTTCCATGCTCCTCTCAAGTCAATCAAAATGTTCATCATTAGAATCAATGTCAATTACCAAATTACTGAAACTTCCTTTTTCAAAGCAATTATGGATTGATGCCATGTAATATTAAAATAATAAAGCTACCATGGAAATATACTGGAATTTTGGATCACAAGGTCAATAGACACCCTTGAATTAGCAACTTTCTTCAGACATGCAAAATATCGCAAAGATAACACCTGAAAGAGCTTTTTACAGGGAGACAACCACTGTTATACAGAGAAATATTTTAAATGTTATTTGACATCATGTTTAAAACTTTTGGCACAGGCCAAAATTTGCTGTAGCGAGACTCTACTGTATTTCTATGGGAATAGGAAAAGTCTATTTGAAAATATATCCATTTTAATTGCACTCTAATTATAAAAAGTGATCTTAGAAACAAAAGTATCAAATCTTATATTTAACAAATGTGAAAAAAATAGATTAAGCTCTTTTTTAACTATCAAAAAATATGTAGAAAAATACATAATACAAAGAAATTTAAAAAAGAAAGAAAAGAAAAAAAAACAATGATAAAATACAGTATGGGACCCCAATTTCGGAATCCCAAAATCCGGAACTTTTTCGAAAAAAATCGGCAGCTGAAAAAAAGCAGCTTTGGTTTTTTTGAAAAAAAGTCAGGAAATGTTTTGCACAGTTTTTTTTTTTTTTGGAAATGGGTGCTTTAAAGAGAAGAAAAATAAAAAGTAATGAACACGTTAAAGATCGGAAATGTGCCGTTTTCAATAAAATTATTTCGTGATTTTCTGAAATGCGTTCGTTTTTGTGATTAGTTTTTCTTAATTGTTGCTTTACTTCTGAGTTAATATCCTTATCTTTTGCTCTTTTTAAATTTTCTTGTAGTTTTCTTATATTTATTTTTAAAAATGAGCTCTAATTTTCGCGCGATGCAGAACATTCGCGAAATTGAAAATCCGCGTTTCTCGCATTTTCCCGATAGTCTGATTTTACTACAATTTAGTGGCTAGAGGATATAAAATCAGAATCAAAATTTGACAGAATTCTTTCCTTTTATTGTTTCATTAAAGAGGTTAAAATAACATCGGGCATAATCTAGATGTTTCGATACTTTGCCTCGAATGTAAGCCTACTCCAACTTCGTTTTTTGTGCTAAATTTCGCGACTTAAAGGCGAGTATGCACGATAATAAAAATGCTATAAATGAGCAAAATGCTAATAAAATGTTCCAGAGCAAATTGCATGGGCTCCGATGTTACTTACAAAATTTTTTGAATGAGGACCCGAAATCCGGAAAATGCCAAAATGCGGAAAGATCGCGGTCCCGAGCGTTCCGGATTTGAGGTCCCATACTGTATACCAATTGGTTACTATAGTTTATCATTGCATAGAATTTTTCTTTCAATTTCAGCAATTTAATATCAAAATCTAATTTGATTAACTTTTTATGAACTGTTGCATTTTTGCATTCTATATGGCTATTTCATTCACCATAAGATGGAAACTATTATTTATTCTGCATAATAGTACCAAAAACATTGTCTTATGCAAAATGTATAAACATAGCTGCAGCATTCATAACAAATAAAAGCACCTGTCGCTGTGTTGGCCTTTGATACGAAGTCTGGTCGATAAAACTTTCAGTGGGACACCAGAATTCAGATGCTAATTCAAGATTAAGTTGATCATTTGAATACAGATCAGCAATCTAAAGAAATAAAATAACAATGAATAAATAAAAGACATGCTCAAAACTTTATTAGTTTAATTATCGAATACAATATTTATTATCAATAAACTTTTTTATTAAGGAACCTCATGATTAATACTAAATTTCTTTCAAATATTGTACATGACTTAAATAATAAACAAATAACATTCAATTGGAGGTATTTTTGATTTCATGGACTTAAAAAATAAGGAGATAATTTCAAAGCCAGTAAATAAAATTATGAATTCAATCATTCATTAAATTAGGACATGTGTTACTAAACTTTGCATGAACAGAAAAGATATAACACTGTGATATTGCATCACATTTTTTTCTATTTAAAATATTTTTTTCATTATTAATTAATTTATTTTTATTTTTCTAAATTTTTTATCATTTCTATTTTTTTATGTAATGCTTCCTTTCAATTAAATTATTCCAAATTATTTTATTTTTTCACAAAATCGGTATTTTCGGCACTAAATTCTTTTAACATCAAAATTTTGCTTATCTTAATTACCGATTCGTAAATTCTTTTACCATGCTAAACTTTTTTTTAATATAAATCTTTTTCATTCCCTTTTCCAAATTACCATTTTTTTTACCAAATAGCCATCTTGTTTTCAACGAAATTGTCGTCCATCTTCGAACATCCTGTCTTGAAGATCTTATCAGGTTGTTTTTGATGCGTCATAGTGATACTTATCTGTTGGTTTTGGTTCAGAATTCGCGAGTCACGTTTGATTGGTTCCCGCCGAAATTCCTCCTGCGCTCTCATTGGTGCACGTGACATGCGGCGTTGACATCGGAGAAATTGCGTGAGGAGAAAGTAAAAAAAAAACGATGGGGAATCGCTGCGAGATCCGTGCCGTAGAGTCATCGGCCCTGCGCGCTCCTGTACGCGAGCGATATTGTTGGAGACATGGATGGATGCTGGCGCGTAGCTGTCGCCAAGCCACAACGTTTTACATTTATTTAAATTTTATCCAATCACCTGAACCTCGACTCCTTCATCGATGCCCCAACCTTTTTCCGCATAGCGACTCCCGGTCCTGGGTGACGTCGCATCACTATGATATCCGAGCCGAGAGGCTTGTGGTTGTTGAATCGGAGCTGAAACATCAGTCTCATTCGCATGGCTACAAAGTATCCCTGAGGATCCTAACCAGCGATGATTGCGATTGAGTTTTCACCTTCGTTCGGCTTCCAAGCCTTTATTTTCTACAAAAGTTTCATGATCTGAACATCCGCGTTTTATTCACCACCTTTCAATCATGGCAACTGTACGTCAAGTCAAGATATACAAAATTATCCCTATGCTCATTTTTTTATAAAGAGGAATGCATTCAGTTTTTGAACAATAGTAATATATTTTTTATCTTTTTGGTGATCACCTAATAGTTTTTTTTTATAATATGTGACCCTCCAAAATAAATTCCTTGCTATTTTTTCTGTAAAATTGTTGTTACGTATTTTTTTTACAACGATCTACACACCAGCAACTAATGGGTAAGTCGAATCTTTCCTCTTTCCATTCTCAAATTAAAAGCATCTCAAGGTAGTCGTTGATCTGGGGAATTATTGTGGCACTTCGCGATTAAAAACAATTATGTGCACCCACTATTTCGGCCTAATCTAAATTTCTGGGAAATTAAATTCTAAAAACATAAAATAAATGAAATCTCAATTCCAACTGGGGGTGGGGGTGTAATAACATAAATTTGTGCCGCGAATAAAATTCAACTCAATTAATTTTCAACGTTGCATCGGAACAACACAAACACTGCAGAACAGTATGCTTTATTTAGTAATTACCTTTCAAAATTAATAAATTCTATATTTACCAAATTCATTAAATGTTCAAAATGTAAGGATAAATTTGATGGTGGCTCCAATCCTTCCTGAGCATGTGAAGCAATAATTCTAGCAGCTTCATCCCCACGATTTCGAAGTTCTTTTATCTGAAAAAGATTTGAATCATGCAATTGACCTTAAATTAATATTGAAGGGTATAACAGGAAAGGAGGGCGGAAAAAAGACATACCTTTAGTGGCATTAATACAATGAAGTCTGTAACTATATTATGGATTCTTTTTACAAAAAACTCCTGAAATGTATTAAAGACATTTTTCATTAAAATACTAAAAAACATCAATTTAAAAAAGTCCAAGATTTAATTATTCTAAAAAGTTGAAATACATATAAACTACACATATTATAACACAGACAACATATCATTAAAAGAAATTTCATGGCGCACTAACCAAAGAAAAAATTTAAGATTAAAAAAAAAGGTTTAGAAGGATTTAACTGGGCTTCTTGCCCTTGCTATAAATTGGGAGATCATACCTAATTTTCACGGGGAAAGTCCGTGTTCAGGTACCTGTACGAATACAGGAGGGGATCAGGACGAAAGTCCCTGCGAAAGCTGAAAAAAAATTAAAAGGATCATTTCCAATTGGTCAGGGCTTTTATACCCCCCGCCCGGCTTAAGAAAATGGATAGCTTTCTACGACGTCCATAGTAAATCAGGCGTGAAGGTGACAGAGGTCAAGTTCACCCCCTTTTTGTTACTGGTGCGAAAAAGAGAAAACATGACTCTGAGAAAAAAAGAAAGTAGCAAAAAAAAAAAAAAATAGAAAGTGTACGCCATGAACAATGAACATGTGCCATGAATTCTTAGCTCAACCAAATAAAATATATCAAAATTCATACAATTAAAATTCATTATACACTAATCAAAATGCCAATACCTAACACAACACTAAATCGCACATAAAGCTAAATTCTATTTTTTGCCCTAACTGTCCAGGTCCGCATCAGGTGTCGCAAGTTACGGTATACCGATAACAAAAATTTGAATACAGATTCAGTTTCAGCAGCATTCATTTATGAAAGGAGAGTTTTTGCTCGACGATAAAAAAAAAAAATTATGGGTCATATTGGGTTAAACCAATATGACATTTGCATGGTTGTTGTTATACTTCATCAATTAATAGTCCTAAAAATGCATTCAAGAATTTTTGTTTTATTGACAAAAAAAACAATTATATGCTATTTATTACCTTTTAAAAAACATTTTAGTTAATTAAAATATCAATTTTGGAGCAGTTCGAGCAGAAATTGTGAAAGTAAGCCCTTTGTATCAGATGAATGAGAAATTGAAAATTGGCACAGATTTTCCATCCCCTCTTGTATATCATTTTGTGGGTCAGACAATTTCAATAAAACTTTCACCAATGTTACATTTTTAAGCTTTTTTTTCCCATCTGGCTGCAATACAATAAATAAAATATCTTTAAGATGTTGATTTTGTTCCACAAAAACTATTTTGAAATTTAAATAGTAAATAATCAAAAAAAAAAAAAAAGAGAGAAAAGGGTAGGGAGCCAGAAGTGGTCTTATCATTTTGTCAAATTTTCAGTAATGACAAGGGAAATTTTGCTGCAGCCAACAAAATGCTAACTTTAACGAGGATCAACCCATTCTTCTCAACTCTTGCCAACATGTACTTGGAAGCAGTTACTGCAGATAAAAAAAGTAGTCCCCCCCCCCCCCCCAATAGATCTTTGATCAATTGAATCATTAAATACTTATCAATTGAAATCAAAAGTTTGTTTTCAAAGATAAAAAAATAAAAGTACTTCTAAAGACTCTACACCTAAAATAAGCACTGAAATAAGAATAAAGATTTAGAATAGAAATAGAAGGTAAAAATAAGTACTTATAATTAGGGATATGACGAGTAATCGGCCACTATTTGGTATCCGACCTATTCGACCCTTTGGTCGAATATTAGGCCTGGCCGAATACTGATGAACTATTTGGCCGAATAGTTCCGTTATGGTATAAATGTAAAAAATAAAGAAATTAGTAGATTTTAAACATATAAAATTGTATTATAGTTATTGAAGCAGAATGCATTACTATATAGGTTTAATAAGTAAAAATAATTTTGAAAAAACTACTTTTTTAAAACATTGTTTTTAGCTTGGACTGAACAATAACATATTTCAAAGTTATAATATTGTAGTTTATACTTAGCATTTGCTTCCAAAAGCTGCCAATAGATGGTGAATATGATACTTCTATTTTGTTATTATTATAAAAAGGGGAAGTCAGATTTTGTTTGGTTTGGTTAGACTGAATTATTATGAATATTGGGTAAGAGAGGAATGTGAAAAGCCTAGACATGAATTAAGATAGCATAAGTTATTGGGGTTTTCAAAAATAAAAATATATTCCAGTTGAATGCATTAAATTTTGATAGATCATCTAAAAATAGGTATGTAAAAAAATCCATAAAATAAAAATATATTAACTTTTAAAACTTTCAAATATCTTCATAAAAATATTTTGAGCAAGGTAAAAGTTCACTAAACAATAGAATTTCTTTAATTTGAATTACATCATTAGTAAAATAATGCTAATGCTTACATTAAAAGCTGCCATTTCTATTCCACTTGTGGGTGAAATTCTCAGTTTTGTTGCATTAAAAACAATACAGAAAATACATTAATTTTAGATAGTTTTGGATTCTTAACAAACAAGAATGAAATACATCATTCATGCCTCATAGGACAATAATGTGTGGAAATGGTGTTTGACATAGTGAATACTTTTCAATTTGATAAGTACTTACTATTACAATAACTTTCAGGAAATTTTAGTATTCAGTCTAAAACATTGGCTGAATATTCAGCTTTGGCCAAGAAGAAATGGCCGAATATTCGGCTTTGGCCTGGAAGAAATGGCTGAATATTCAGTATTAAGCCAAATCACTATTTGTTACATCCCTACTTATAAGCACTTTCTAAGACCAATGGGACCACATGTGTTAAAAAAATACCCAGTATTTAAGCTTCGATGTAAAGTCTTTCAGTACAACACAACAGGGACGTGGTAGCCCAGTGGTTAGCACGTTGGACTTCCACCTGGAAGGTCGCGCGTTTGATACCCACTGAAGACCACCATGTATACTTGGGGATATGTGCATGTAAAATCCGTAGACCCCACTACCTCTCCCCGTGCGTAAGCAATTCTAAGGCCTCGGCTAACAGGTAGGGGTCTGGTGGAGAAAAGTACAACACAACACTGATATGTACATACATTTCTATGATGCTTGTTGAGAATCATAGTTAAATTAAGAGAAGGGGAAAATCTATTTTAAAAATGAAAAGGAATATTACCTGATTATGGAAAGTAGAACTTTTTACAATCAAATTTCGAAAAGCTTGGAAACAATTCTTTTCAATGGCAGTGTCAATTGTTTTTTCGTCATCCTCTAGGCACTCGCTAATTTTTCCAACTATAAAAAATATTAATAATTATTGTGTGTTTAAACACGAACAACCACGCACTAACACAGCAAGTTTAAATTTAAAAATACTTGAATATTAAAATGTATCGATTTTGTTTATCAGTTATTAGTAAATGGGTCTTTAATGCATAAAGGATTTTGTGTCGTAATCGGCTTCGTTTTTTCGAAATAGGGGGAGGGGCTGAATCCCTCAAAATGCCATTATGATTTTCACTGGGCATCTCAGAGTACATGTTCATGATCTTTTTGATATAAGAAATGAAGGTTTTAAATCTGACCCTCATGTTAAAAATTCAGAATTTCAAAAATGCTTTTTTTTTTGGCAAAAAATTTTCCAAATTTTCAAATTTCTAGTTTTTTTAATCACATTTAATATACACTGAGATGTTTATAATATTTTTTCTTGAAATTCTCAAAGTCTTGCCCACTTTAAGTAAAAAAATTCTGAAGAATTATAGCATTAGTTGCCAAAAGATAATTTTTTCCACAAACAACAACTTTGTGTGTCTCAAAAATGACAAAAGTTGCCAAATTGCAAAATTTCAAAAGGCCAAAAAATCAAAACGCCTTGATTAGGGGTTGTTTATCATAAAGGGAATAAGTACACCAAGCTTCATCAAAATCCAAGACAATGGGTGTTTGTGATTGATTTGACATGGAATGACTCCCCTTTTTTCATTATAGCTTTGATGAACCTGCATAACCAGTAAAAATAAAGAATTAAACTATTGTAAGATCAGTTTAAAATCAATAGTGCATTAATCTGAAGTTATTTCCACATTTAAGAAACAGGTATTTTCTGTTAGCATATGAAGGAAAAAAGTTAGGCATTATTCAACACAAATATTTTCTTGAATATGTTTACCAAACTTCACGTGTATGAAATTGCTAGAGCAGGATCATTAAGCTATTTTTAAAAAAACGTACCTTTAAATTGTTCATAGGATTGTTGCTGAAACATTATACTGCATAAAAACTGCATTCGGGTTAGAATGAGTATACGATGAAAAAACTGGTACAAAGCATCTTATGCTAGTCTGAACCGAGTTTTCGCTGCATGCATCGTGAATGTTTACAAATGCTCTGATAACCGCAAAGCAGTCATACGTGTGTGGGATGGTCATTGAATTTTAATTTTTCAATTTTATTCCTTACTTATTTAAAATTTTATTTATTGTATCATTAGAGATATTTTATGTATAGATTACAAAAGCTCAAATAATTGACACAAAAATAAACCTGAATTCAGCAGTAAACTTTTTGAGAAATCATACTGCTAACAAGCAAAACATTTGAATAAAGATTTTATTGAAAATAAAAGTGAATTTCATTTATTTGCTATTTAATAAAGCTTAATAAATATCAGTAGTGAAAAAATTACGATTCTAACAGAGGAAGCAAAAAGATTGAAGCTTTTTAAAATGAAGGCATTAAAATATAAAGACGCAAAATAAAAGAACTTCTCTAAGTAGAATAACCTTATGATTAAATTTTAAAAGGATTTTAATGATCAATAGTAATAATTAACAGCATTATCATTGGAAGTTTGAAGTAAGTTAAAAAACAATGGGGGGGGGGGGGGAATCGCCGATTTTCAGCAAGAAATTTCGAAAATGCAGAATTTCTGGCATTATGATGAGAAAAAAAACGGAATTCATCTTCATAGTACCCGAACACTATCACCCCTGTCCAACGCCCAGAAGTGATTCTACATATTCCACTAAAATGCATTCTTATGGATGAGAATGCTAATTGTTATCCTTAACAATTTCAAGAATGTCTAAAGTACCAGAGGTAATTGAGCAATGGTCATACATTGGAATTCCGGTATTTTTTTCCACTAAGGTCTGAATTTTTTCCATTATTTTTAACTTACACTAAATTTTTAATGGTCATGTTACAAAAGATATAAAAGGATGAATCAGCATGACACAAAAAGGTACTTAGTTCATTACAAAAGAGAACATCCTATAACATTTAGTTAAATGTGGATTCTCTCAGCTTATTGATGAAACAAGCAAATTAATCATCACAATAATTAATAAATCACAATAGGTTTTGTTCAGATTCAAAATACTCCTGGTTAAGTGTAGCAAACTTGACCAAGGAATTTTTTGCAAATCGTCGGCTTACAAGTGAAACACACTAAGTCAGATTTTTCATTTTTTCAGTTATATGCATAACCAGACGAGAAAGAAATATTCTTTTGACTGGTGAAACCCATTAAGTCATAATCCTAATGTGTAGAGAAATACTTCGTTTGTTAAAAAGACAATAAGTAATTTCAGTACGATTTCTTACACATGAAACACACTAAGGGACTTAATATATTTCACTTGTAACCTATTATTTTTGTTTTTAATAGTAAAACACACTAAGTCTGACTTAATGTGTTTATCTTGTACAACCAAGTTCGACATGTACGAACAAGTTCTGACATGTCGGTGAACTATGGCTATAATCTCTTCACTTTTTATATATTTTATATTATTTTTATAGGTGCATTTGCTCGTGTTCGTCATGTCAAATATACGAAGTAGAGGTGAAAAAATTTTATGGATGCTAAACTTGTCTAATGGTAAGTTTTTTTGTAATTATTAAAATACTAATTAATTATAATTATTGTTATTATTATTATTATTATTAATAATATTATAGGCTTAGTGAACTATTAACGTTAGCTATTAAATTTGAGTTTGACTTAATTATTTATGAATTTGAATAAATTTTATTACCATTTATGTAATAAAATATTGTATTTTTAATTTATTGTACTTCTTGTGCAAAACTTGTTCATTATCTGGTTATTGTTTTTCAGTGTCACAGACAAAGTCAGTCTGTGATGTCAGTGCAAGTCAAGAAAATTCTGAAATTGCAACCATTGCTGGTCCATCTGGGATTATTTCTTCAGTCTGGGATGTCAGTGCAAAACAAGAAAATTCTGAAGTTGCAACCGTTGCTGGTCCATCTGGGATTATTTCTTCAGTCTGTGATGTCAATGCAAGTCAAGAAAATTCTGAAGTTGCAACTGTTGCTGGTCCATCTGGGATTAGTTCTACAGCCTGTGATTTCAGTTCAGATGACTCAGTTGCAGATAAAGACTACAAGCCACCACTTGACGAGGATGAATCAAATTCGTCTGAATTTGAAAATATAACTAAGACCACACAAAAGAACAGGAGTGGCAGATTGAAAGGAAAATCATGCAGCCGGTGGAGACAAGTAAAAACGTCAACTTGGAAGAGAAATGTCCAAAAATTTAGAAGAGAATCTGGCTTACCATATCAAAGTACAAAAGGAATAGATCAGCCAGCAAAAATTCCAAAGTTCAATAATTGCTCCAGTTGTATATATTTGTGCACATCCAGATTTACTGAAGAAGAAAGAAATGCATTGTGCAAAAATTACTGGCAATTGACATTTGCAAGAAAAAAAGATTTTATACTTTCCAATGTCAAGAGTGTTAAAGCAGGGTTGCCAACTCTTTTTCAGTGACCTGAGGAGCAATAACTTAAAATATGAGGAGTTTTTGAAGTTCTTCAGGAGCAACGCGTAAAATAAATATAAATTTTACTAAGACATTTAATTGCTAAAATGCGCAATAGGTAGAAGCAGAAATAACAAACATTTTATTAAGTGCAGTTTTCAAAATTAGGTAAAATACATAGTTGCAGTTGACACAAAATTTAAATACTAGATTATCATAAATTAAGTTTTTTTAATGAACAAATTTTCATTAAAAATTACTGAATGCTGTTTCAAAATACAACCTGAGAGAGATAAAAAAAAAGTTAAGATCTGAGAGCTAATTGTGTTGCTTTTTTCACTTTTGAAAGTTCTTCTGCAGAAAACTTGGTTTCATAGCACACATTACGGGTAGGCTTACATTTCTCAATAATTATAGCCTCCAGCATTTCTATTTTTAAATTATTTCGATTATCAGTGACATTGTTTCTTATTAAGCTAAAAACCCTTTCACAAGCAGCATTGCTATGAGGTATCAATAAAATATTGTGGATGAACTTAGGCAAAAGTTTATATTTAGTCGAACCATTTTCATCTAAAATGTCTCCTATCTTAAACCATGCTTCATCAATTCTTTTAGAATTGATGATATCATCTGTGAGAGCATTAATTTGATAAAGTAAAAATTCACCTTCAATAGAGTCTCTCTCCTGAAATTGATAGCCAAAAAAATAAAAAAAGAAGTGTAAAGAAGAAAGTTTGGCTGAAGCCCTCTTTCTAACATCCACAATCTCAGCATGTTGAAATATTCTTTCATTGTATGGAAACTTTTTTGTTACATAAGAGCATGCCTTTTTAAAATAGTTGCGAACATTCACATAGAATTTTTTTCTTTTGCTCTTCTCCTACACTATTAAGTAGCTGGCGAGTTTCAGCGCCGATTACAAGATTTTCATCACTCTTTTGAAATTTTTTATTTGAAAAATCTATTTCGTAAAAAACTTCAATGGATAAAAATGCCGTGGGATTAATAAAGCGTGCCAAAAGTTCCTTAAAAAAATTTTCAATGCTACTGTAAAAAACATGCACCCTTGGAGCTTCGTTCTGAAATAAGCAATTAATCTTGTTAAACACTGGTATAATAGAATGCAGAAATAACAAGTACAGTTTCGTCATTGGATCCTCAAACTGCTCTTTTAATCTAAAAAAAGTGGATGAACTTCCCTCCTCTTCTTCGCAAAAAAACTTTTTTAAAGCTTCCCATTGCTCTAAAAAACGAGTGATTACAACTCCCATTGATAGCCAACGTGTAGACCCATATTTTGTTATTTTGTGGTTTTCCACTTCTGTGAGTTCCTGGCACATTTTAAGAAGTTGCAATCTTTTAGTGCTTTTTTTCAAATAATAATAGACATTACTAAAAAATCTTCAACATCAAATCCCTTTATTTCACGTGCAGCATGCTGTGCAGCTAAATGTATCAAATGACACGCACAGCCATGAACAAAAACTTTATCATTTTCTTTAATCACAAATGAACTCACCCCTTTGTAATGTCCCAGCATAACAGATGCATTGTCTGCACAAAATGCAACACAGTTTTCCCAGGAGAGGCCAAGTTTTTTAAGTTCGCTGTCCAAGAGTTCAAAGATATTTTTGCCTGTTGAATCTATTTCTAATTGAGGCAAGGACAAAACAGATGTAACAATCTTCTTCAAATTTTCATCTCTAAAAGTCTTCTACAAGGGGATATATTTTCTGCGATGTAGTGGTATTGCTACCGTCGGTAGCCAAGGAAAATTTATTAACTTTAAGATTATCAATTATCTCTTCTTGAGATGTTTTTGCGAAACTCTTTACAATGCTTGTAGTTTTAGTACGAGCGCAGGAATAATTTTTTGCTATTTGAGAGTCTGGACACATTTCTTTGATCAATTTAGTAAAATGATCCGATATAGGTAAAGAACAATTGTGTTCCACAAGAAATTTCGTAAATAAAGCCTCTGCCATCGATGATGAATCACATCCAGCCTGCTTATTAAACATAGTTGTCAAGTTCTGACTGTCCGCTTTCAATTTAGCATTAGTCAAATGCCGGGATCCTTCGACGTGAAGACGGCAATCACTTTTTCCGCCATGAGCAATTTTAAAATCAGTATTGCAAACACTACAATATGCATGTGTATCCGATAACTTGGATCGTTTTAAGACCGGCCATGCATTTTCATATTCCGATTTAAATGTTTGATTATGAGATCGCTTGCAATCCATTTTCGGAAAGCAAAAATTAAAAAATCGTAAAACTAATATCAAATACCATACAATATGAATTTGCAAAACAGCACGTGCGAAGCAAAGCCGGTAAACACACTCACACTCACTACAGCGCAAACACAACTACAAAACAAAAATGACTAGTCGCAGGAAACAACCTTACGTCTGTATAAATATCATTGGCTGCTTTTCTTCAGAATCTGACGTCATTCTACTGCTACTGTCTTCCTATTTGCTGAAAAGATTCGCGTCGTGAAGGTACGCGAGGGTGATTTTACTCCTTTCTGAAGGGAAATTCACATAGGGGAAAAGTCGTTATCCAGGCAATCGTAGGGAATTTTTTGCTGGCGCAGTTAAACGAAAGTAGTTGAAGAATATTGTTTCGAATAAAATATACGAATAAATAAATAACTTTGAAAACTTTTACTCTTTAGACAATATTGATTTCTTGTGGCATTTTTGCTTTACAACGGATGCAGATAGATTTCCGGGGCAATTAATATAACGTGCGGAGTTGCGGATTTTTCACACTCGCGCGGAGCTGCTCCGCGAATTCCGGAGCACTTGGCAACCCTGTTAAAGTTAAATCCCATCGCCCTAGAAATGAATTCTACAAGGCCCGCTCAAATTCGAAAAGTTATTTCTTTAAAAAACAAGGTGAAAAAGTTCGGGTTTGTCAAAATTTTTTTTGTAAAACTCTGAACATTTCAAATATTCCGATTTAAATGCATTTAAAAGCAGGGATGAATTTGGCAATTACATTGGTGAAGATTTAAGAGGAAAGTGTGCCCCATCAAATAAAACTCTTGAGGAAACGCTCCACAGAGTAAAAGACCACATCAAAAGCTTTCCTGTTACGGAGAGTCATTACACGAGGAAAAGTTCGAAACGGCAATACCTAGATTGTAAACTTAGCATTGCAAAAATGCATGAACTGTTTTTAGAAAAATGCAGACAAAACAACGAGGAATCAGTTTCATTGATAACATACCGAAGAATTTTCTGTACAGAATTTAATTTATCATTTTTTCATCCTAAAAAAGACCAATGTTCGTTATGCACAACCAACGACAAGGCAACAAGAGTCGAAAAACAAGGAATGGAAGAAGAGTACAGCAATCACACTATAAGAAAGAATGCTGCCTTGGCAGCCAAAAGCGCAGATAAGGAAAGATCGAAGACAGACAAAACATTTTATTCAATTACCTGTGATCTTCAGAGTGTCTTGCAAATACCTTCCTCTGATGTTAGCCTCAAATATTACCTACAGAAGTTAAACTTGTACAATTTCACTATTTATGAAGCAGCCCCACCAAATAACGCTTTCTGCTACTTTTGGTCGGAGATAGACGGAAAGAGAGGAAGCTGCGAAATGGGCACTTGTTTGGGAATTCACCTCAAATCGCTCCCACCACATGTAGATAAAGTATCAATTTTTTCTGACACATGTGGAGGTCAGAATAAGAACATACAAGTAGCAGCTTATCTTTTACACCTAGTTGAATTACACCCTTCTCTTAAAATAATAGAGCAAAAATTTTTAGAGAGTGGTCACTCGTTTATGGAGGTAGACTATGCACAGTGCCATAGAACGAGCTAAGAAAAACTTAGATATCTATAGTCTAGTGTCCACGAATGGGAAAATGTTTTCAAAACAGCAAGAAAAAAAAACCTTACCGCACTAAGAAACTAGGATATAGAGATTTTTTGAACCTTAAAAGACTGTTTCGAGGATCTATCGACAACAAGAAAAAGGACATTCGGGGAAATAAAGTTAATAGGCTGGAAATAAAATGCCTAAAATTTGCACAAAAAAAAACGTGGGAGCCTTTAGCTATAGTTATGAGTATAGTGGAGAGTATACGGATATTATCATTATCAAACCACATGGAAAAAACAGAGATTGTTGCAAATTAAGAAAGTTGAATAATGATGAGGAAATAGAAAAACTTTACAACAGACCAATACCAATAACGCAATCAAAAAAACAAGATTTGCTAAAGTTATGCAGGAAAAATGTCATTCCGTCAGCTCTTCACGCCTGGTATGAGAGTTTACCATCAACCAAAGCAGCGAAGGACTTCGCAGATGATTATCAGGGTTGGTTCGATTTTGCCCAACCCGGAAAAACCCGGGCGGGTTTTTTCAAAAAAAAAAAAAACAGTTGAAAAAACCCAAGCAAGTTTTTTCAAAATTGTTGCTTAAAATTATATTTTACCTAAGTAAACTGATAAAAATACTGATTTAGACCAAATATAATACATACTTTCATAATACATACATTATATGTCATGGGTATAAAATTTTGAGGGTTAGCTCAAAAGCAAAAAACCAACTTGATAAAACCCACAGGTGGGTTTTTTCAAAATTCTAGTTCTTGAACTCCACTTATGTAAACAAATAAAATACTGATTTTGACCAAACATAACACATACTTTCAGAATACATACATTATATGTAATGTCTAAAAATTTTTGAGAATTGGATAAAAAATAAAAACCCACTTGAAAAAACCCACTGGTGGATTTTTTCAAAATTTCTTGTTTGAAATTGAACTTTACTTATGTAAACCAATAAAAATACCTATTTTGACCAAACATAATAACATACTTTCATATATACTTTATATGTCACAGGTGTAAAATTTTGAGGGTTGACTCAATAATAAGAACCCACTTAAAAAACCCTACAGGTGGGTTTTTTCAAACTTCATGCTCAAAATTGAACTCCACTTATGTAAACAGAAATAAAACCGACTTAAACCAAATAACTCAAAAATGGATAAAAACTCAAAAATGCTGGATGGGTTTGAAATTGTTCTACATAATCAAAATAAAATTTCTTTCCCACAAAATATTCTCTATTGAAAAAAGTATAGAAACAAATGCCCAAAAGAAAGAAAATATCAGAATTTCACTCAAAATGATAGATATGGTTTAAGAGAAACAAATTTTAAGAAAACAATCTATGGCATCTACCAAAATGCTGGTCAAGGACGCACAAAAATATTTTTGCCTATCGATTTTTTATATATTTGACTTGATTTTTTTCCCGCAATGAAAATTGCGGGAAGACGGGGGACGTGTAATTTTTTTTTTTTTTTTTGCGTTTCCACCTTCGATGTTTGAGTGTTTGATGTGCTATATAGCGCGTCTGCAGCATTGATGCATGTATGAGATTGCAGTCATTTTGAAAGTAATTAGCTTAAACTCCTTTAAACATAAAATAATTGCAATTAACTAGACTTAAAAATAACTTGTTTCTTAAACCCTTTGATGGGATTTTATTGAACACTAAAAATACAATAAACAACGGGCACAGTAATTGAGTTTTAAAAAGTTAATTTATAGTTGTAAAGGACAGAACGGAATAATTAATATTTAAAAGGCAATTATTTTATTTTTTCAAAAATTTTTTTTATTAAAACATAAAATGTTCTTAAAAGAAATACATAATATTTATTCTTTTTCACTTTAATAATACCATTATGTGTAGGAAACTTCTCACAAATAAAAATAAAGAAAACCTCAAATTTTTGAAAAAACCCAATAAAGCCCGAAAAAACCCAATGAAACCCGAAAAAGCCCAATAAAACCCGAAAAAACCCACTGGGTTGGGTTTTTCCAACCCTGATGATTATATTTCCGAAGATGAATATTAAACAATAAAAGATAAAAAAGGAACAATTTCATAAATTTTTATATTCATTTAAATAATTAGGTTTTGTTTTATAATATTGTAAACTTGTGTTTGTTTTATTGTATAATAAATATATAATGTTAAAAATGTTTTGTTAATTATATTTGCCTCGTGCCAAAAGTAAATGTTATGAAAAACAATAAGTACCTTAGTTATGTATCATAAGAGGTTCAAGAGAAATACATTAAGTCAAGATAAATCAGGAAATTTTTTTAAGCTCATTAACGCAAGGTTCAAAAAAAAACAAAATTTATCATTTTCATCATCCCCAAATAAAAGTTAGACGTTTTTAGGAAATAAAAATGCGATATAGAATAATTAAAAATTATTGACAAAAAATTTTGCAAGTATTGAAATTTTTATTTTTTTCTTCTTCGTTTTTGAAAAATTAGGTTTTTTGACTTAGTGGGTTTCACTTGTAAGACGACGAAATTTAACCAAACTGAAAAATTCTTTTAAATAATTTTGAAAAATATAAAAACACACTAAAAAATTGAATTCTAAAATAATTACCTATGGTGCTGCCGGGAAACTGAGATAACGTTCGTAAAGTGACTCCCCATGCAAACTGAAATACTGCTTTTAATCCAGGCATTTGCCACTTATCCTGGTTGCCCATAAGTTGCTTGTGAATAGATAAGCCTAACTCAGGCTCACTGACAAGATTAAACTTCTGAACTATTGCTGAAAAATAACATGGTCAAGTGAATCAGTAATATTAATATTAATAAAAAACTTTAACTATTTACCATACAAAGATCAATATGAAATAAAACCTTATGTACAAACTAAGTAGATTTAAAATATTTATAAATTTTTATTGGAAAAGCAAGCAAAAATTTTGTAAGACAAGTCTGGGTCTTAGTCATTAGTGTAAAGTGTAAGAAAAAGTGCAGGACTTCCTTACCTTAGCTCCTTTACATATCTGCTCCTCCCTATTCAATATAATTATTTCCGTTTAAAAAGTTTGACTGTCATTAATATGCAAAGCTAATATTGTAAAATTAGGCAACTTTATACCACCATTAGAAATGTTTAAAAAATAAACAATTTCTATTTAAATTTTATAATCAATCGTATAACATTTTTGCATTTACATGTATCAAGTTCCTTATAATACTAGCTTTACCTGCATGGCATTGCCTGTGCTGAATTTGAAAAATACCTGTGTCACTATTGCAGGTAAGAATATAAAAAAGGTCGCCTGTGGCGAAGTCCTTGCTAAGAGTATAAAAAATGTTGCCTGCGCCACTATCCTTGCTAAGAATATAAAAAACGTCACCTGCGGCACTGCTTGTAGTGTATGAAAAACATTGTCTGCCTATTTATCAAATAAAATATTAGAGATTGCCAACCCTAGAAAAAGTTACATAAACATGTAAAAGGTTCAGTTAAGAAGGCACTTTTGAAGTCGCAGAAATTCTACTAAATTTAAATCAATCATGAAGTTGCGTAAAAATTTGGGAATAACTTCGTTGTAGGGACAGATTTTATGCCACAGGGTAATTAAAGGTAACACATTGCATCGCAGCATCATTTGTTGAGTTATTTTTTATTTGGAAGGTGTTATGGGACATAGTAATGACAAAAATCTTTTTAACAAGACTGTGTTTCTTGCAACTTTGGGTGCACCCAAAAAAACCCGGGTGGGTCTTTTGGGGCTGAGCTTACTTCTGTGAACTTCAGTTTTAATTAGTATTTATCACTTAATTACTTAAAATAAATATACTTACGATCCATTTCATCGCACATCTGCAAAGTACTAACATCCATTACATACAATAATGCCATAGCAGAAGTAAGGGTGGGATCATCCATGCTACCATCACTGTTAACTCCAGCCTGGGTAGTTAAAAATGATATTAATCGCTGAACTTCTTCTTGAGTCAGAGTGCCTTGACAAGTCCAGCCAAAAATTATTTCAGCAAGTGCTCTTTTTATTTCAGAAATCAAATCAGAAACCTTTAGAACAATTGAACAAAGATATAATTGAAATTTCAGGTAACAGTTTCTAAAAAAAGTTGGGGAGGGGAAAGAGTTGAGAGTTGGTAAAAAAACATTTGCTAGGGGAAAAATATATTATGCCAAAACAAAACAGCTTTAGGAAAAAAATTGTAAAAATTTCAAAAAGCAGTAACAATACAATAGGATTCTCACCCTTTTGCACCCCTTCCAATTTAACAAAATCTTTAAAAGAAATCTCTAAGGACAAAAAGCTTCTTCTGTTTGAGCTCAAACAAGGATCTTGTTACCCCATTTACATAGTTCATTTTTATATTTCTGGTGCTATTATTGTATTTTGTTGATTAACTTTTAATCTTGACAACATAAAACTTACAATTATTGTTTATTTGTGCAAATAATGCTAATAAAAATAAATAAATAAGAAATATAAATAATTAAAATCACAATTATATTTAAATTAAATTTATTCTGAGCCTAACTCCTTCATCGATCTGCAAAGTTTAGGAAAAGTAATAAGATTATAGAACTGAACTAAATTTATATGTACAGTTTTAAAATAAATACTTTAAATACATATATATCGCTCATGGGGTACACTATATATGTAAGGGTGGCACAACTCAAAAACACGTGTTTTGGACTAGGAACAGATGTAAATATGAAAATACACATTCTTTTTAGCAGCAATACGAGCACAACTCATAATTCAATATTAGGCTGTAAGATGGCAGCAAACTAAAGCATTTCTTATGCATTTTCCTTAGCAATGAAAAATTTAAACCTTCTTATCTCAAAACATGATTTTTTGAGTTGTACCGCTATTGCAGCCCATGAGCGATATATTAAGTGTAATGCCTTCCTATTTCATTATGCTTCTTTTAGTGTTTCTTACTATTTCCATTTCTCTGTTTAAAGTGTTGAGAATATTTTTATCATTTTAAACAGATAGGCTAATACCAATTATGATTTTTTCTAATGCATTAAGTAGTTAAAAAATTAGTTTAGTTTTTTTTAATGTTATGCTTATTTTTTTCTAACCGACAAAAATGATTTTTTACTACAGCTTTCAATATATTTAGCTTTTTTAAAGTGCATATTATTGTGAGTGTATAGCCGCTTATTCTAGTGTTCTATTTTAAACAGTTTGCGAGTCACGAAAGCGTTTTAATAAATGATGCCTTTGTGGTACTCTACTCTCCCCACAAGTGGGCAAAGGCGATGACATGTGTTTTCAGAATCCCTATAGTGCCTGTAATAATAATCAGCAATAAAATTACATTAGGCTTTCCATGCAAGCTCAATCCTCTTCAGATCCTACACTACCTGTTCAAAAACAAAACCAAAATTAAATTATTTAATTTAAAGTTTCATGGTAGTAATGGAATGGAATTCAGCTTACTATCAGAAGTATAGTGGAAGTTCATATTATTCCTTAAAAAGTTACATAAGAATTTTGCCGATTTTTATACAAATGTTTGAAGAAGAAAACAAATTATTTTAGATAAACAGAGATCAAAGTTTTTCAATATGGCACTGGAACAGAATGTATAGGATCTACTTCATTACTTTAACTAATGGCCATTGCTCAGGGTTCATACTCAAATAGCCAAAAAAATTTCCATGACTTTTCCAGGTAGATTCAAAGTAGAATTCCAGGTTAACATTCCAAGTAAAAATACTTATCAGCAAATGCACTACTTGCACATTAAATATGCCCGCCATAATATTTTATACATACAATTATATTAACCTCATATTAAAAAATTCCACAGATGATCATTATGACAAATTTATACTATAGAATTTCAAAAGCAAAATTTTATGACACAGTACTGCCAAAAGATATTAGCTTTTATGTTTGCATCCATCTTTTTTTATTCTTTTTTAAATTTAAATTTTAGAAAGCTAATTTAAAACTACAAAACATAAAATATAGAGAATAAATAAAATAAAATAAACACTAGGATGATCCCAGTGGGGACAAATCAGCTTTTTAACTCTATAATAACGTATGAAAACAAATATTTAAAGAAATGCTTAGGTAGGCCCTGTTATGCCATGACAATATAATAAACCCCATTATATAAAGAAAAACCTATATAAGAAAAGAAAGGCGAGTTAATTGAGGATCTGACAACTCAACGAGCATAGATTCCCTCTAAGGGGTCCCTGGTAGGGGAAAGAATCCCCGGAGATTAAACAGCCAATAGGATTTTGTTAAAGAAATGTGGAATTTTATTTGAAAACAAAATTTTAGAGTCTACGACAGCATTTAAATGATGGAATATTAGCTGCTGTAAAAGAATGCATGGGTGATAAACAGCCATAAAAAATTCAAATGTTCACAGTATTAACTTTAACAATAATTATGTTGTTTAACAACATATACTTATTTGATAATAATAATAATATTCGATTGTATTTTATAATATTTATTTATTTTTGAAAGTTTCAGCTTAAATATGCATTTTGTTATTTCAATGCAAAACTTATTTCCATTTAAGGAGTATTATATCTAGTTGCATGATTAAATTATGTTTATAAGTTTGAAAAACAATCTGATTTAAATTTAAAAGATCCCATTATTTTCATTTTTAAAAACAAATCAATTTTTTTTCACACTCTGATTTGAACTAATTTACCTGTTTATGATATCTCGGCCCTCCTAGAGCACGATTTCGATGCAGCAAGTCTAATTCTTCAGTGATATTCATTTTCTCAATGAGATCTAAAGTAAAACGATAAAATCAATTTTATGCACTAAAATCTATCTAAGGCAGCCGACAGTAACTCGAAATGGGGGGAGCTGCCTTGGAAGAATGGCAATAAAATATTATTAATTTAATATTTCAAATGTTACAAATGTTAATAGCGAAATTTTACATAAAAAGAATTGAACTGAAAATACAAATGCAAAGACATGTTTAAATCAATAGCTGTAAGCAGATTTTCATTCAGATATCATGTTTCCTCTCATAATTTTCAAAACTTTTCTTAGTTGAATTTTCCAGCTACAGATTTTAAAGTTTAATCAAAGTTAAGTACGCAAAAACCAGGGTGGTCAAAAAAAAAAATCAACTTTCGAATTTTTACTCCTATTAGAAGGCTGCATAGAGAATAGGCAGCCTTCTAATAGGAGTAAAAATACTACTATAGATAACGTGTAATAAAAGAAAAAAAAAATCATATTAAGAACGCACAAATAAGCATTAAAATGCAGACATATGTTTCGGGATTGCTCGGAGCCTCGAATGCTTTATGCATGATGGGAATCACAATTTTTTGGGAGGGATAAAAACAGTAATGTTTGATTGTTCCGAACATTTGTACATTTCCAAACATTTGTACATTCCTTCCACCGTTTTGTGTTAGAAAACTTTTTATTTGATGTCTCATTTCCTCCCCCCCCCCTCTTCCCTTATCCAAATTCGTAAGAATTTCTTACATCACTGCGCAAAAGATGTCATACTCAACCTGTATGGGCTTTGATGAATCTTTTGTAGGCAAAAGACTTCAATCCGTACAATTTTCCACAAATCCTGCCCTGTAACTAATATAAATAATGAAACAAAACTTTCCAACTTGCCAAACAAAAAATAGGACTCACCTATTATTTTCATAATAAGACCTTCTTCTTTCAGTTGATCAGTAAATTTCATAACTATAGACTTCAATTCTGGTCCAAGGTTAACAGTCCAAGTTTTTCCTTCTCTTGCTTGAACCAAAAGTTGCAGAGCATTGACTAAATTACGACGGCCATCATAATACAGTAACATTGCAACTAAGCCTCGAGTTAGGCCAGGAAATAGAGGTTGTTTCTGCTGACCTAAGTGAGAAAAAGGGAAGCCTTATGACAAACTAATAAATATTATATATACACAGTCGGGAGTACACTGCATATGTATAATTATGCATGGCAAAATACTTTTAGATCTATCAGTTCTACATAATAAACGGCAAACTCTTTGTACAATATGAAATTAATACCTGCAATAAGCAATTCCAAAGCTGTTACTTCATTTAAATCAAACATGTCACTAATGATAAGCGCTTCATCTATGAGGGACTGTGAGAGAATTTGAAGTCCGGCTTGTCCCGTTACAGCAATACCAGATGATGATGCTTTCTTTACTGCCTCCCGATGTATGTGGCTTCGAGGCTAAAATGTTTTTAAAAATATTTCATTCAAATGCATTGATATCACAAGAAAAGAAATGTGATGTACATCAACAAATACTATGCATGATTGCAATACCAAAAAACAACTAGACATAAGTGCAGAAATAAAACTTTTGAGCACTTATTTTTTTCCCCCTAATTTTCAGCAAAACTAGAAATTTCATGTGTTTTATCAAAATTACAGCAGGAAAAATTAAAAAAAAAAAAAAAAAAGTGCCTTGCATATTAACAAAATACAAAACATACAAAAAAAAAAACATATTTTACAGAAATCTCAAATGCTTCTAACACTTGCAAAACTTGCAACACTATGAAAGAATTGTACAAATGTAACAAAACAGAGGAAATGCAAAGCAGATTAGTAATAATACGAATAATAAGAACTTAGAAAGCAATCATACACAACGAAATTACTATGAAAGGACACCTTCCTTAACAACTGATTCTTCAAGACACCATTCTCTCCCCCCCCCCTTCCCTTATAGGGGATAAAATTCAAATTTTAAAGTGGAGGGAAGACTCCCTGGCTAAGCTGTGATATTTTCATCTTGGCGATATTCAAACTTTCGAGGCAATTTGTAATGATTTTTGTTTGGCGGTTTTCTTTCATAAAAGTATTATACAATTGTTTTTATTAAACAAATAGTTTTTCCCCCCTTCAAAATTTCTAATTTCCTCACTTTTTCCCTCTTTCTATTTGCAACTTTACCGAACACTCAAGAACAAACAAGTGTAAACCATGTTTCACTTCATTGCAAACATTTCATGACATCACTCTAACCAGTATTTCCATTGCAAGCTGAAAATATGTTCTTAATTGCGCCAAAAGTATTACTTCAAGAAAAAAAGTTGGAGAGAAAAAAGTTACAGGAACATAAATAGTTTTGAAAAGTATTCCATTCAAAAAGTATTCCATTCAAAAAGTATGCCCATTCGGCTTCATTTCAGTCAATTAATGAAAATTTTACTTATTCGCAAGCCTTCCTTATTTTATCATAAGCAAATGTAAGTTAAAACTGGGATTTTTCTCTTTGCTGGAACCAAATGCTTGGAAGATCTTCAAACTCATTTTCTTTATATTTTAATCTGCAGTCAAAAAAGCCATATAACTTTCATTTAAAAAATTGTAGACTATTATTTAAAAAATGTAGATATCTAATGCAGACCTTCCCCCAGAATTGAAAAAGGGCAGGGTGCTACTGTAAAAAAAAGGGGGCACTTTTCCAGATTTAGGGTATCTTACCGAAATAAAGGGCACATGTAATTTGAAGTAGGGACCGTTCATAAATGACGTCACACTTTTTTCCATGTTGGACCGCCTTCTCCCATTGTCACATGTTACCCTATGTTGCACATGCAGAATGTCACACTTCCTGTTACCCCTCCCCTCGTCACACTTTGTCACAATTTCACAAACCCCCCTTCCCCCTAGTGACATCATTTATGAATCCTCCCGTAGTAATACTTTATTATTGCCATCATTTAATATTTTAGTCAAACATCAACATCATCACAGTGAAACTGAACATTGAAAAATATATATAAACTAATTTCACAATATTAATTTTTAAGATCGTTTTTAATATTTGAAGTAAAGCATGAAAAAATTCTGCTTGTATATTCAAGGCAACATCAACCAATAATGATTTTAAAATCAATAAAATATCTAGAAAGGATTTTCTGAGTTCTGAGTTATACATTTTTACTAATTTATGAGAGTGTTTCTGTTCATTCCAGTACTTCTGATGATCTGATCACCTCTGAGGAATAATAAGAAAATAAGAATATATCTTTTCTTAATACAATAAAGCTTCAGTAATAATAATTAGAGCCAGGATTTTGATGATTAAACGATCACTGAAAACGCGCTTTAAAATTTTTAACATGTTCTAAAAACAGCAAAATTTCAAAAAAATGCCATTATAATTAATCAAGAATACCAATCGATAGCAATGGTTTAGCTTAAAATGACAATAGTATTTTTTTTTTTTAATTTAAAAGAAGCAAAATTAATACACTACATTTTCATTAAGGATTGAAATAAATGTTTATTAAAATAAGGAGAGAAAAAGGAAATGTCTAATATATGGATTTCTCACACGTTGCCATCTTTTTTTCCACAAGTTTTATTACATTTTAAAACTTTTCTTTCTTGAAATAACTAGAAAGACCATTAGATTGGAATTATTAAATGCTTTTTCATATTTTGAATAGTAAATAGTGTCTTGTTTGAAAGAGCATTCTTATATTTTGGTTAGTTTTCTCAACATCTACAGATGTAATAAATGCATATTTGACCCAAATGGGTCCCTTATAAAGATGAAAAAAAAATTTTTTATTAGTCTTTGGGAACCTACTGTTCTAAATTTTATGAGATAGAGAGTTTTTAGGAGTTGCAATATAATCAAGCACAGAATCATTGGAAGAGTTTCAGGCTACACACAAAAAGTTACCCAAAGCCAAAAAAGAGACATAAAATAATGTGAAAAAAAGAATCCCCAAAATCTCAAAAAGTGCCCGAAAAGTTTTGCAACTGTCGGCCCTAAAAGAGATCATTATTAATTTTGTAAAATGTTTAAACTAAAAAAAAATTATTTATTTATTTTATGATTTGTGATAATACTACTTCTTTTCAATAATTGTTTATTTAGCAAACAGTTTTCAATAAGTGTTTATTGTTTTTTTAAAGAAGTTAAATCCAGGTAAATTAACAATTTTCTAAAAATTTTTATTTATCCACAATTTAATATTTTCTAAAAAGTAAATAGCTGTCAATACTAAAATCAAATTTGAAGTAAATAAATAAATGAAACAATAATAGTGATTTAATAATGGTGAATAATTAATGAAAAACCAATTTTCGACAAACACGTGTTCAATATTGGCACAGTTAAAAAAAAAAGGCAGAAACTATTAAAATAAAATGCAAAATAAGCAGATTTAGGGTAACGTGTGAAAAATATCTTCTAATTTAGAAAGTAATTTAAATTTGTACCCGATGCAAAAGGATTAAAATCTCTAACGTAGAATCCAAATTTCGGCGAAGCACGTGCACGATTTTGACTGTTTCCATCTTTATACTTTTTTTTCTTTTTTAATTGTTAAAATGAAACGACAAATAAGCAGATTTAAGGTAGTGCATGCAAAAAATATTTTACAACTTTCAAGATAATTGAAATAATTCCAGGATAGAAAAAGATGGAAATTTCAAACAAGGTAAGCAATTTCCGGTAAAAATCGGATTGAAAACTAGTTTCCGTGTGGCCCAAAAATTAACTCCTATTTCTTTCTTCTTTATTTAATTTTTAGTGGACAAGAGAATTTGGGAAAAGGTCATGTGTCAAGATAAAAGTTCGGGAAAGGGTTTTAGCATTAGCAAATGGTGGCCCCATTGGCGACTTCAATGAAAACAATGGTCACCAAAATGGGAAAAATGGTCGCCTTTGGCGACTTGCGATCGCGAGTTTTGAGTTCTTCAAGAAGGGCGCAATTTCACTAACAAAAAGGCAAGATGGGCGCGTTTCCCGAATCCAAGTGCGGGCAGGGCGCGGCGCCCTCCCGCCCAAGCCTGGGGGAAGCACTGTCTAATGTGCCAAAAATAGATAAATGACATATTTCAAGCAATAAACCTATCAAGATATTTTTTGATCAATGTAAAAGTATAACAAAGTAAAAGTAGAATCTTGTCATTATATTGTTTACTTACAAAGTGCTATTTTAAGTGCCCCTTTGAAGTTCAAAGAAGAACAAAAGAAAAAAGATGAAAAAGGTTCTCGGCATATGAGGAGAAAAAAAGTTAGAACTAAAATTTTAAAAAATAAAGGGGAGGGGTGCCAATATTATTTAGAAAATATTACATAAAAAAAAGCATACCTGATTAGCATCATCTCTACAAGGTTTCTTCCCAAAACACGACAAAAAGCTTTAAGAATTGCTTTTGCTGTTAGCAAAAGCAATAGATGTACTGTGAGCTTAATCGGGTAACGGATAAAGGAATACCTCGCTTATCAGAATAAAACCTACCGGAACCGAATATTTCCCCATAGACACAATGTTAAAGATCCTCGTTTAATTGAATAATTTTCCCGGATAATCCAATAATTCTGATCTGCTTTTGAAATATTTTTGATAAAAAAATTTATTAAATTTCAAAACTAAATAAGTAAATAAGAACAATTTTTGAACTTTTCAAGTTGATCTTTCAGCAACACCTTCCCATGCCCACTAAATTTGAGAGTCACTTGTTCTCTTTTATTATCCCCCTCTCCCACCCGGAAGTAAACAGAGGTCATTTTCTAAAAAGGGTTTCTGGAATCTTCTATTCAGCAATACAAAAAAATAAGGAGAAAGCTGGAGAGGGTATAGCAATGGTGAAGACAACGAGGTTCCTTTTTCTAGAAGAAAGGGTGAAACTGATTTTCCACCAATAGTCCCTGTGGGGGCGGGGACTGATTAGCAGGTGTAATGCAGTTGGAAACAAGATTTCTGTTTAGTCTGATTCTGTAACTTTTCGTTTGAATTATTTTGTTTTTATTTATCTTTTTTAAAAAAACTTTTAAACACTAACATTAATAACTTCTTTTAATTAGCTATACTGATTTATTATATTACGTTTTGAGGCAATATTATCAGTTCTGTAAGGTAAGGAAAATTCCCTCGCATAATCGAATAAAATATGCTGGAACCAACGGTATTCCTTTAAGCGGGGCCGACAGTATCGCCATTTATGCGATTTTTGGATACTTTTTTGGTGTTTTTTTTGGTGTTCAGACAAACAGATTTGTGAATATATTCCGGCAGTTAAAGGTTTAAATCAGAATTTTTAAATTTTTTTTAAACAGACCTTAAGGACTTTGTATATTTATTATGTTACACTTATCAAAATAATATGACACGTTGAACATAATGCAAAAACACATTTTAAGCTATTTTCACTGTAGTCAATATTTTTTAATAATAATAAAAATAAACAATTTTTAATACGAATGAATGATTCAAATGAAATTTAACCCTACCAGGAATAATAGTACATACACTCAGGTACATTAGTAAAAAATTAACAAGTTTAATCTGAATTGTTTTGCTATTGAAAGCTGAAAAAAAATCAAACAATTGTGTGCACTTATTTTTACATTGAGGGCATTTTATTCATTTTTCTATTTTATAAATGAAATAACTTGAAATATATTTTTTAATTTACCCACTAGGTAAAATCATATGTTCACTCTGTCCATTACTAAAAACTGAAACTTTAATTAGATATCTTTACTGAAAATGTCTTGACCATGAACCTTGAGCTATTATGGAATATGGATGAAGCATTTTTAAGGATACATGTTCTAAATTCTAAACGACTTTGTTTTAAACACTATCATCCTGAATTATGTATTGTGTGGTACTCATTAAATAGAACTAAAATAATATTGATAAATTTAAAACACATTAAATGGATCATGATTATTATGAATTGCAATAGGAATTGTGAAATGATGAATTATGCTTTGATGTTAAGACATCTGAAGAGTAAGAATAATATTGTAAAATTTAAAAATAATAATAATAATTAGTTCTAAAGTTATAAGATATATAACACACAGAGAGACAGAGGGATCTAGGAAGTCTTGCTTGAAATAGAGGTTGTAAATGCAGTGCATTTTATATTTAAAACAACATTTTCCAACACTGAACAAATTTTAGAAATTTTTTTTTAATGACTTAAATCAATGATTTTTTTTATAAAAACCAGTTGATTAAAATCATCGAACCCTGGCACACACAAAGAGGGATCTATGAAGTTTTGCTTGAAATACAAGTTTTAAATACCAAAATTTTCCAACACTAAAACCAATGACTTTTTTTTCTAAATCAAATGATTTAAATCAACAAACCCTGCCGGTTTCTGGGAAATGAAAATGTAGTTTATCCCTAAATTTCACCTTGGTCCCCCCCCCCCCCAAAGCAAAATCCTGAGTGTGCCACTACATGGAGGTGTTTCTCTCCCCCCCCCTCCTCCTTTTGACGAAAAAGTCGAGGAATTTGCACATTAACCCTGAGCTGACCAATGAGCAACTTCCCAAACTTTTCCAGAATTACAAAATTAATACCTTTTGTAATGTTCCCAGTTGCTAGCAACCTTTGCTGAACTATTCAGTAATTTACCTATGAAAATTTTGTGGAAAACAATGTGTGATGTGAGATCCCATGCCACACTTTTCAGCATATTCTTGCATTGGGCCAATGACATATTATTTAGAATCTCAAATTATGATGAAAATAAATAAATTAAAAAATAAATAAAACTTACTGGATTCTTTAATAGACATATTAAATCTGGTTTATGACGCTTCAAAGCAACTTCCAAATCTTGGATAGCATTAGGATCTTTCAAGGCAATTGCACTATACACAACATTGAACAAAGTTTTATATGGAGCCCATAATGTGTTGTCACCTATAAGATTTAAACCATTAGTTTTATTATATAACACTTTAAAAAATCTAAAGCACAAAATAAAAATTAATTGGCGATGAATATATTTGAAATGTCAGATTAATTTGAACAGCCTCAATAATGTTGTTTACTTCACCCAACTGTTTCACAGTTCAAAACTACTATTCTTTCGCTTTAAATACAAAAAAAAATTTAAGTGAAAAAAATCTAACTAAGAACTTAGTACATACATATTGCTTAAAGAAAACTATACCTTTATCAGCCACAACTAATTTATTTTAATTAATTTGCAGCTAAATATTTAGAACTAGAGTTTTATTAGAGATTATTTTATTTATATCAGACTGTGAACATTTTGAAACGGAAAAGCTATTTGAGCTCAAATGAATCTAATTGCTCAGCTAATGGTCATTTAACACACATTTTGTTAATTAAGTACTTTAAATGTATATAACTAGAGATGTGGGAAGGAAAATTTTTGGCTATCTTTTTCCGGAAAATTTTCCACTTCGAAAAGTCGATTTTGCAGTTCATTTTTAATGTTATACAATAAAACTCCGCACATTTCTTTTCATTCATCAATTTTAGCATCATTCAAACAAAATTTTAATGTTATAATTTAAATTTTATTGGACACTTATAAAATTAAGTTTGGTTTCAATTTTGTTATGTTTTGTACATTTTTTTCCATTTGGAAATAATAACAAAAAGTTTCCAATGAAAAAAAATACCAGATCAGTAACAGTGGAATAACCCTCCTCTTGTTGGGTGAGAAACAAATAAGATAGTGATAAAGGGTCTTCAGCTTTGTCACTGTTAAAAGATGGTACCACTAGTAACTTCAATTATAGAGGGATTTTCCTTCATATAAACATTTATTGCTCATTTGTGCTTTAAATTAACGTGTAATTTTATTATTATTGTTTACTTGCACAAAGTTAAATTATTTTTAACAGAATGTGGCTTTAAAAGAATAAAAACTCTCTCATATCCAGTTTCTTTTTTTTTCAAATTTTATTAATCAACATGTTTTGAAAGTATATGTAAAATGCAACTTACTATATGCATTTGAAAGCTTTGGGATGCTCAAAAATATGCACAGAATTTATAAATTTCAAACATGACGGACGGATATGCGGTATGCATTCGTCATACGTGGCATATCAAATATCCGCTATCTGTAATGTGACCAGATTTTCAAAACTAAAAATCAGGGTGTGCATGCCTATATTTTTCACACTGAGGTTATGCATAATACTGAAACCGAAGAATAAGATTTGAAATGCAAAACTAATTTGACACGACCCCCCACCCTAAATGACAGGCCTGAGTTCTATAAATGGTTATTTAGGATGAGTGATTACAGTTAAATGGTTTATTAAGGGGGAAAAAAATCTTTTCATGATATGATTGAGCTTTTTGACAACGAATACCTACAAAAATTACCAAATGAAAAAATCTAGTACAGGGATGCACAAACTTTTTTGGGTGAAGAGCCAAAAAATTAGAAAGTACCAGGTTGGGGGCCAAAGTAACTTAATGTTTTATTCATAAAACTACAGGGTGTATTTCAGTTTTTATTTGGAGGTAATATGTACAAATTACATGTATTAATAATTACTGTACTCGGGAACAGATTATTAAATAAAAGTTTTAAAAAATTAATGTAAATGAATTCAAACAAAATGAGGTATAAGATTTCTAAACAATTAATTGCACAACATTTATATATATCAACGAAGTGATTGGTCAAATAGCAAAAAAGAGGAATACTAAAATTTTTTACAAAAATATGTGCAAGTTATGAAAATGAAACAAATGGAAAATAAAGAGGCAATTTAAACTTTGAAAAACACAGCATTATTCTCTGAATTATAACTTTTTTTATAATTTAGATAATTTTTCTTTGACATTTTATAATGTAAAATTTAAAATATATATTAAGAGTTAAAATGAGAAATTAATTAAAAGTGGGAATATAAATACAGAAGGAATAAACACACATATATTAAATAGCAAAATCCAAATGCTGTGAGTCTGTACATCACGTTAAACTCTTGCGATTCAGGATTACTACTAGTCAATTTGGCTGGTAGAATTGTTTTTTTAACTAACCATTTTAAAAATCTTATTAGTTAAATTGGCATGGCATAGTAATACAGTACAGAAGCTCTTCTCTGGGAACCAGAAAACCGGGAATTTTTTTCTTGAATTTCCCTCCGTTTTTGAAAAGTTCGTATTTTTACTTAATGAGCAAAAAACGCGAAGTTTTTTAAATGCCTTTTAAAATACATTTTTCCGCTACAAGTAACATATTCAGTGGTTATAAGTCGAGCAATTTAGTCTAAAAACGATGTTTTTTTAAGGGAGGGGAGCGTCAACTTACTTGCAGATGAAAATTAGAAAAAAAAAATCTCCAACGATACTTGAGAAAAATCAGACCTTTTCTCTATTTTATTTCAATAATTAAACATGAAAGAAATAAGTAATTAGATTATTATACATTTATTTAATTGTCTCATCAGTATTCGAAGACGAATTGCAACAAAGGTCGGACTATACGAAAGTGCAGAAAGTTTCTAATACGGCAGATTCGCGAATTTTCACACGATCGTGTGAAAATTAAACCTCGTTTATTTTTGTTTTATATATTTTTTAATATATAAAACAAAAAACATTAATATATAACAGCTGAAATAAGGTAATAAAAATTTAAAATTGATATTAAGGTAACAAAAATTTGAACTTTGAAAATGAATTCTTTATTAAAATAGAGTTCGCAAAAGCGAAGTCGTTTTACACAAGTATGAAATTTGCGCGTTTCTGCCATGTAATGCTTCTTACATTTCGTTTTCCTCCTTTTTAAAATCATTTATTACTGTAAAAATGATTGATGATCATATTTTACGATTAAATAATAATTTGATTTAATTAATAATTTGATAAACAAGATGTCCGATTCGGAAAGCATCCAAATGGTGCTACCTACACCCGAACGATGACAAAGAGCAAGATAGCGATGAAGACGAAAGTAATGACATTTTGCCTGCTATGTCTAACGATCGTTGCTTTGAATTAACTAAAATCATAGTTTCATAGTAGGAATGGGACAAAATTCTTTTATAGACGAAATAACGCACATAATGGCTGTTCGAAAAACCCAACAATCGAATTTTCGACCATTTCCCGATAAGCTATTGTTCTGAAACTTTACATATAGCTCAGAACCAGATGACAATGCAATATTCTACCACTTTTATCATGATTTGATTAGTTTCTGAAGTATTTCCAATAAAATAAAAGTAAATATGGCGATTAGTTCCGAAAATTGCGACCAAAATTCAGTAGCGGCGTTGCGATCATACATTTTTACTACGATTTTTCGTAAGCTTTTTTTTACAATTATTTTTTCTTTCGTTTTTTTAAAATTATATTATAATTATTATTTTTTATCAACTATATTAGCGGGCCAATTCAAGAGGCTCGGCGGGCCAATTTTTACCCGCGGGCCATAGTTTGTGCATCCCTGATCTAGTATATATATATTTTTCTTTTTTGATGGAAAAGAGGGACTTTGGTGGGGCAAAACCAAAAAGCGGTACATTTGGCCAACGGGATAGCAAGACAAAAAGAAGTCTGGCACATTAGCTCGCTGCAAAATCAATAAATGATATTTAAGTAAGGTCACAATAATGTCCCGAAATTTCACTTGCAAAATTTTGTATATGGTAGCATAGTTGTAGAGCATGAGACTTTCTCAACCTGTATTCTCAGCTGAATGCCTATCCAGGGCAGGGAATTTATTGATTGGTATAGCACTACTTCTGAGCGTTATACAAATACAACTAAACTAAATTGAGCGGCAATGAGAGCTTCTAGGTCAAGCTAGACCAGTCCCGGCCAATTCACCAATGAAACAACACACACACAAAAAAAAAAACACTGAAAAATTCAAGAGCCTTCTTAAAACTATTCACCCCATACAGATGACAGTTGTGTCTGATAAAGGAGAAATTATTATAAATGTCTACAATTCTATTGAAGTAGTCTATTTCTTTTAATTTCAGGATCAGAAACATCCAAATTAAAACATTTAGTGATGAAAAATGTTATTATTTGTTGTTTGCCGCTAATCTAAGAAATAATTCCGTGAAAAATACGGTTTGGTAGCTCGGGATTTCGTGAAGGGTCCATTTTAATTGATTGGAATCTTGTGAAGGGTACGCTATGATTCGTTGGACTATAGTGAAGGGTCCGTTTTGATTGAGTACAATTTTGTGCAAGTCCGTTATGATTCACTGGAATTGTGAAAAGAATTCATCCGTAGTTTATTTATTTGCAGTCTCTAGTACACAAGAATTTAACTAAACAAAATCTTCACAGTTGAGCTCAGATGCTCGAAAGGTTTTCTGGAAAAGCTTCCGTAAAACCCACATCTCTATGTATAACGTTCAATGAACTTTAACTAAAAATTGAATGAATTTAATAATGCATCAGTTATATATATACAAGTCAAACTCACTTGAATTCAGTACGACAGTTTCAGTAGACATGATGAATCGATAACATATACTTAAATTTATTTGAATTTCGATCTACTTCATCACTACCATGTGTTTATTCCGGCAATTTTCATTTTGGGAGCCTTTTAGAATGACATTAGACTACACTAGGATATCTAACATAAACATATCCGATTGGCTAATTTCTATCACGTGGTCTGTGTATCACGTGGTATGTTTTTGGAGTAGGGTTACTGAGTTTGAATTGTTGTCGCATCAAATAAATGTTGAAACGACGATTAGCACAAAGAATTACTGAATCCTGAGAGCCAGAATTCATAGTGTTGCAAAGTGCAAAGAAAAATGCTGTGTTTTGAAAGGTTTGACATCATTAAGCATTGTCGAACCCAGCCATCTATTAAAAAAAATAAATAATGGCTAAATCATTGATGCTATGTACATGGTATTTTTCAGTTCCGCGGAAATCAAGGCCTCAGGGCGGTGCGGGCCCGCCTCCCCTTCCCGGAGTTATATGCAAAATGAACATATGATGTATGAAATTCCAGCGCAAAACGTTCCACCGGAGGCTGATGAGAAACCTTGCCAAGTTGCCAATACACTTTGGCGAAATAGGTTATCAATGCAATAGTCATTCTGTGGCAACCACTCAGAAATTCCTAGTGAACTCACCCTGAGTGAACTTTAACCACTTCAACGCCTGTCGTACGGCTGTGAGTAGCATTTCGAAAGTGAAAGCGGGAAGAAAAGAGTCGCATGGCCTCCATGGAGCTCGCTCCATGATGGCTTCCCTGGAAAAAAAAAAAGAAAACAAAAAGGAATTAAAAAAGGGGGTTGTATTCTGTCTTTCGATAAAAGACAAATTTTGCTTTAACAATTAAAATTACCTTGTTTTAAGTATCAGTTGCTTGTTTTCCTTTGATAATACTAACGCCTGCAATAATCAGTAAACAGCAGAAAAGTGCCAGTAGATTTTTGTTTTATTTAATTCAAAGCCTGAAATTGCGTTTTGAGGATTTCAATTTCAAAAAATTTGAGGGAGAGTTTTCAGTTTTTCATCTAATCTATGGAGGTACTAATTGCAATGGCATTCTTATGCACATACAAGCAAGGTCGTAGCCAGAAATTTCTTTCGGGGGGGGGGGGGGCTTAATTTGAAACACAAGTGTTGAGGAAAGTATCAGGGAGGAATGTATGCTACATTGCGACATTTTTCTGGATTTCGGGGGGGCGGGTCCGTCGCCCCCCCCCCCCCCTCTGGATACGGCTTTGCATAGAAGTGAGAAAAAAAACTCGGTGCATTTGGAAGCGCTGCCAAAGTGGCGGGTTCAAAATTTCGTAGCGTAGAGTGCGCCATTGAATTTTTAGAAAAGTTGTTTTCAGAGGGTTTTGGTAAGTTTTTCGGGGGTCATCGCTTTTGGGAGCTCCACAGCATTTTAGGTGGGTCGTGCACCATCGCTCTGAAGGAGCGTGGGGCATCCCTAGGTGTAAGTTAAAAGGAAGCACATTAGGGAGGAGGGGTCAATTGACCAGCCAGGGAAGGGGCAACTGGGGCCGTGGTAGCCTAGTGGTTAGCACGTCGGACTTTCACCTGGAAGGTCGCGCGTTCGATACCCACTGAAGACCGCCATGTATACTTGGGGATAATGTGCATGTAAAACCCGTAGACCCCACTACCTCTCCCCGTGCGTAAGCAATCCTAAATCCTCGGCTAACAGGTAGGGGTCTGGTGGAGAAAAGGGAAGTTGCAACTGCCTCTCCCTTGATCTTTGATCAGGCAATAGTTCAGTTCCTTATACCTTGCATTCGTTGTGAATGCAAGATTTCCACTGTATGCTATCTTGTATTACAGAAAGAAGCTAAATGTTATTTTACCGAAACTGAACGTGGGGAGTAGACCGGGCAGTAAAGACCCCATCGCGAAGCACCCCACAAGGCGATGCGAGTGACCCATCCACACTCTCCACGCGCTTTCTCGCACTTCCCCGTCGATGGTGGGGAGCGTCACAGTTACAAAATAAGCAAACGATCCTTTGGATGGCCATTCAGTTGACAAAGGTGTCACAAAACTATCATTCAGCGTAGGAAAGTTTAGTTTTATTCGAGATGAAAGAATATAAAGATTCTTAAAGAGTGGTCCATGTGTGTGGCATTTTCTTCATATCTCCCTCCGTTTCATCCCAAAAGCGTAGCACGACATACCGATCCACAACGTACCAATCGACGTAGAAAAAATTTGCAGAAAAAATATTTATTTCTAATGGGCTGCTGTCGGCTTCTGCCAATTGCAGACCAAGTGCGTTCCAGAGATATTGGTACCATCTCTTTCAGCGGCACCACAATGAATGTGGTACCATCAATGAGTGTGGTGATAATTTTTGACGTTCGGTTTCTCCACCGGAAAGGCCAAGCACCCGGACTCTGTTGATGCGGAATTGCACTAGGAATTTAATTTAGCCGAGAGCATCCAAGCCAAATGTCTACTTAAGGGATCTTTTACATGCCGCATAATCATACGACATGGACGCAGACGATTTTCTTGCAGACAAAATATAGCTACAATAAAACCTGTGAAGTTGACCTCCTTTCTCAGTTCACCACTTTTGTCAGGAGCGGAAGAAGCCCCTCACCCTTTATAAGTTGACCACCCCTGTTAAGTTGACCACTGAAGTGCTGCACCGCAAGTGGTCAACTTACACAGGTATCACTGTATATTTCTTTACCTATATCGATCTTCCGGAAAACGTAGGTCCTGAGTATACAACTTTATTTTTAGCCGACGTCAATCTGCATAAAAGCTTGACGCTTCTTTTACGTTAAAAAAACATAAGTCCTAAATATAAAACTAGATTTTTCACCGACATCGATCTATGTAAAGCGTTACACTTTTTGAATTAAAAAAAATATACGTCCTGAATATAGAACTAAATTTTTGACCGATGTCAATCTGCATAAGAACTTAACGCTTCTTTTAATTAAAAAAAATATAGGAAATGGATATAAAACTAGATTTTTTACCTACGTCGATCTGCCGGAAAACGTAACACTTTTCAAATAAAGCTTTAAGAATATATAGAATTGGATTTTCACTTAAAAAATATTTCAAAAATACATAAAACAAAATAATAATAAGATAAGATAAAAGTGATTCAAACAATAGGTGTACAAAGGGTTTTGAATTTTATGGTAGAATACCAAACTGCCCAGCATTAAATTTCACTTTACTATTTTTTCCCAGAAAATAAACCGAAAAGGAATGGGGAATCATTCTTAACTTCTAAAATGCCGATACCCATTATCCCTCAAGCATTAACATATTGATATTAATTTTTATCCTAAATATCAATGCAAAAAAATAAATAAATAAATAAATAATTTTATTACACGACTCTTATATTAAAAACTTCTTTTTGGAAGACAGATAAATTAACAAACATCAAGAATATTATATTAAAATAAATAAATAAAACCAGTATTTTTTCAAAGTGGAAATTGTATTTAAGTTTTTCTATGCTAATATATTGTACTATTGTACTAAATATATTGTACTTCTCAATATAGTGTTTTTACAGCAGTTTTGAAACGTATATGACAGAAAAATATATTTTTTAGTAGGACGAATAGATATCTTTTTATCTTACCAAAATGCAATATCACACCTTAACAAAACCAAGAGAAAAACAATCTCTAACAATATTTATTAAAAGCTATCAAATTAAACACAAATCAGATATTTTCACATAATACAATAAGATAAGACACACAGGGATGTCACAAATTTATGCTTAAAACTTGATAAATATGAATTTAAGATATATTACGATATTTTGTACATAGCATGTAGTGGTGCAATTCTGGGTAAAGAGGGGGGGGGGGGATTACTTATAGATAAGAACATAACTAATTGAAATCAAAAAGTTGGTGGACAAGCATTAGAAGCCAAACGAAATACAAACTTCTGGGAATGCTGATCAAAATAGCGAAGTAATAAAAGCTTTTTCACCTCTATTGTATCTTTTATTTGCATATTGTCTTTTCAGGCCATTAATTCGAGAATCGGAGAGGCTATTTTCTGATGATCATTGTTTGGTGCTGACGTTGCTAAAAGGTTTTTACCATGTTATGACATCAATTCCTTGAAGCAATATGGGGGATTTCTGCTTTCTACGTTTTCGAGGAGCGACGAGAATCCTCATTCCTCAGGACAAATTTTTGGAGTCTTAACAAACGTGGCCATTTGTTTAGTTGACGCGAATTTTTACTGACTGTTTGTTGTTGTTCAGAGGTTTCCGTTTAAAGTTATTTCTCTGGTCATCGACCGTGAGTAAAGAACACTGGCCGTTGTTGAGGGCTGCTGTTGTTGTTCTTCAGGAACAACAACAGCGACAAGCCTGCGTCAAGTTTCCTTACTGCAAAACAACTGAAATATTGGACATTTGGAAGTTTTTTACTGGAAAGAGCTTTCAAATATTTCCTACTTTTTGAACCGTTAACGGACATGGGAATTCTGCCACCCTGCTAAAATTTTATATTTGAGGAAGTTGGGTTTATCGTTACCTTCGATTTAGTAATACATTTATACTGTCTTGAAATTCAACGTGCGATATATTTACAGGATGGACCGGAAAATATCCTCTTACGATTTTCGCTGCTGGGTAGTCTGGAAAAAGTACTGTTGGTGGTATAAAATGCACATAAAAAATTGGAAGTTGGTAGGACAATTTCTTCATTTTCCGCAAATGCGTTAATATTTCGCCAAATCCTATTTTAACAAAATTTATAAATTTTTTTTTTCTAGTTTTCGATGATGGATAGTGAGGAAAAAATACCATTTGTGTCACGAAATGCTTATACAGAAATTGAAGTGTGCAAGATAATTCCTTTATTTGTCCCTAATCCACAGAAATTGCTATAAAAAATAGTGTTTCATTATGGCAAAATTTATTTGCAACGTAAAAAAAAGGAAAAAAAAAAAACAACCATGCATCTTCTAAAATTGTTTCTTTTTACAAATTTTGTTTAAAAAAGTGTAGATTCCCGAAAATTCAAAGCGTGTGCGGAAAGCAACAAAATGTCCTGCAAACTTCCACTTATTTGTGTGCCCTTTCTGCCACCAATGGCTACCCCATTTTGGAAAATAGAAAAAGTTTTTTTCAGCCTACCCTAATTCTTGAAATCTATATCAGCATTCTGATATCTGTATGTGGTATTAATCAATTAATTGGTATATATTTCATGTTTCTACGTTTTAATAATAGCGTTTTTCTTTTTTACGAAAGTTTTCCTGAAAATTAGTATTTTGCATGCATGTCCCTGAAAAGATATTTAATGAAATATCTCTTGACAAGACTTAGTAGAAATTTTTAGCCGATTAATTCACTACTGTTATAGCGCTATGAAAAACATAATTGTTTTGTTTTCCAAAAATATTTTAACTAATATTTGTTTATTTCTAACTCCATAGATATTTCACTAGGGAACGCTCTAATATTTTATTAATTACCAGGAAAGGGTAATAATTGTTCAATCAAAAAAAAAAAAAAAAAAAGCTAAATCCTTCTGTGGTCTATTATTTTAGCAAGCATTTTGTGAATGAAAAAGCTTTTTCTTTTTTACCAATCATATATTCTTCCCATGATATTTTTAGTCCCGCAGTGGATCAGTCGGTAGAAGCTCCGTTCCCGCAGATCTCTGAAAGTGAAGCAACATCGACCAAGGTCAGTGTTTGGGAGGGTGACAACCTCTCGCGGTTGGTTCCTGTGAGACCGTGTACGCTAAAGGGAGCTGTTGCACGTTAAATAGGTCGTGGCTCCAATGTCCTCCAAGTGAAACGATACCTCTGGGGGTGCCAATCCCCAGTGACGGTCTCACATCTGGGAGCTGGTTCAAAAATAAAGACACCTTTCAAAGGGGCGGAAATTGGTTTTTGCCTATAAGGGCCCTGTTAGACTTAGGAGCAGCGTACCCATTCTTCCTCGCTACGCGCGAGGACACGACAACAACAACATGATATTTGTAAGCTGAAAATTCCTAAAAATGCTTTTTTAGGCATTTTTAAGTGTTATACATGATGGTTTGCTGTCATGAATTTTTGGCAACTAAGGTACTGGGCAGAATAAAATAGATTTCCCTCTTTCGTTAACAGTTATATTTAACTACTTATAGATGACGACCAACTGGTTCGCCTTTTTTATGCTACTAATGATTTGCCAGATTTTCGCAAGTGCATTAATTAAAAATTTTAAAGTAAATGAGGCTTCATTTCATTTCATTCAAAATATGTTAAAAATGTCTGAATTTCAGAATTTTCTTAGCCGTTTAGAACGTTTCAGATGTTTAAAATTTTTTACATTTTTGACTTTTGCCCATTTTTTCCTTCATATAAATGTAAAAACGTACGAAACAAGAATGGCTTTTCCAATATTGTCCAATGATTTCAACAATCTTAAGTTCTCTTTCGCACATTTAACTTTAAAAAGAAACTTTCATGAGAGAATACTGCTGCCCTTACATTGCGATTCGATTATGAATAATTATGTTGTAGAAGAATAGTGTTAACACACACACACACTAATGCATGCGTTTAGAAACATTCTGTATCATTTATTTTATTTAAGGAGTTTCAGTTTATAACTGAATAATGTTTTTTTATTTATTTTATTTCATTTTTTGTGTAAAATATATTTTACCCCCTTTGTTTTCTTCAAAATATGCAATATGATGTTGGGTTGGTTATACATCTGTTGAGTAACGTTGTCTCCCCCCCTCCCCTCTTTAACGGGAATCTGGCTACACCTTTGATTAAATTTATACATATTTTTATGCATTTTGCTGTTTTTTACCTATAATATGCATATCCATTGCCTCCCCCCCCCCTGGAAAATTTTGAAATCACGGGCCTGAAGCACATGTCCCATGCGCATACATGATTTTTCTGAGGTCTCCTTTAAAAAATTATTCCAATGAGGAAGAATTACGACATTTTAGTTCATTATTCATATAACCTTCAATAAAGTTTGACTTTCAACCCCCCATTCAGATTAATAGCAATTTTTCATTTCCTTTCTAATGGAGCTGAGTATTCTCCTATCCGCAATGCAGACCTGCAGACCTTAATGCATTCCCGAGGGATTTGAGATAAAAATTGTGTTTTTTTTTGGGGGGGGGAGGGGGGTGAAGAATCTCTCATCATCCATGTTCTTGATAAGGATGGCAAAAGATGGTTAGTTCTGGTTTTTGGTTAATTTGAATATCAACACTGTCGCCTGTCGGTACTATTATTTTAGACAATCGTTTCTCAAACTGGGATCATAAATTTAATACTTACTAATAAAATAGTGTAGCAAGAGGGTGGCAACGCGCTAAAAAGGTGGAAAAACGATGATTTAGACATTTAGGAAAGTATTCTTCTTATTATTTGTTACTGCATTGGTAATACATTCAACTGAATATTTTTAACATTGGACAGTTAAAAAAAGAACAAAGAAAAAAAAACTCTATGCACAGTAATTTGACCACAAAAATTGGGCTTCTGATTCGGCAAGAGCTTTGTTGAATTTTTCATTCATGCGCTTATTTTGCTCAGGGGTGAAATGTTCTTTCCAATCTCCAATTCTTCCGCTCCTAATGAAACCAGGAGAATCTTTAGCTTGTTCAGATGACCAGCACGAGGGTGTCTTCTTCATCACTTCAAAGCTACAATTGCGAAGCACGCTTTCTAATACCAATGGGTTCCGTGTAGCTTTTGAAAAAGGCTCGCCCAGAAACTCGGCTATTTTCCTGATGCTATTCTCGAGATCTGAATTTATATCCTCGTAGAGTAAAAACAGAATGTTAGGGTCTCCTTTATGAGCCATCCAAGATAAAAGATGATCAAAATAATCTCCAAAGTGTACTTCTCCTTGAATAAAGGCTTCGAAAAAGTCATCGAAAATCCCCTCTTCGAATCCGCAACGTTTTCCAAATCCTTTACAATGGTAGAAATATGAAACACAACAGTCTTTAGGATTTCTCATTATGTAAATATATTTGGCATTGTTGTCCTTAGGGACTAAACCAAAAGGCAAGTGCGTTTTGATGACTCTTGGTTCCGGAAGATTCTTCACGATGTCCGCTCCCACTTCTTCCAGATGTGGTATGAAGTCGTTGATATTTTGATCTGGTTGCAATGCTGAACCTTGATTCAGTAAGAGGTATAAGATATTCTGCATCCATGTTGTGCCACATTTTGGGTACGTGCAGATAAACACATCGGAAGATTGTGGGCTGTATGCTAAGGCTGACGCAAAATTTTCCGGTGGGAAACTAGGTGGCATGATGAAACCATTTTCGTGAACGTAATATTTTGGTTTTCGTCTGATACTCATGGTGGCCATTCCTAAAAAAAGAAGAAATGTGGCAAAAATTATTTTTTGATTGTGCGAAAAAGTCAGCTTTAATTTATGCCACGAAGATTTTCGTATTTGTGTTGCTTAGAACACTAGAATCAGCGAAGCGGTCATTTTGACTATTTCGAAACTTTCATTTTGTGCCATTTTGTTTCTAATTATAGTACAACGTTCAGTTGCTTTGAGTTCCTTAGTATACAGTCAATAGGAAGAGTCAATACAACTGAAAGTTGTACTATAATTAGCAACGGACTTGGTACAAAATTGAAAGCTTCAATATTGTCAAAAACCGGTTAGGCCAGTGTTTCCCAACGTGGGGCCCACGACCCACAGGGGGGCAATTTAATTGTTAAGGGGGGCAATTCGAAAATGGAATCGACACGAACCAAATTGGAACCCGATATAAAATCTCTGTGCAGCAAGCATCAAGCGCAAGGATCTCATTAAATTAAAATAATAAATTAATATTAAAAATATCATTTTAAAAATTATTTGAAATTTGAATTTTAGTTTTTCATTATATGTTTTGAAAATTTACTTACAGCGTTTCGTTAGCAATTTCCAAGTGATTTCTTCCTAAAATCTATCATTAAAGTTTCTTAAGTACACAAATCAATTTTTTAATAAAATTAAAAATTATGCATGTTACATAGGGGAGGGGCATAAGAATTTTTTCCAGGCTAAGGTGGGGCATGGCACAAAAAAGGTTGAGAACCACTGGGTTAGGCGGTTTTAGTGTTAGTTAATTCGAAACTCCTTAAATATTAAACATTATAACCCATTTCTCAGAAATCCTGTTTGTAGTGATCCACTTCAGTCTCAGTGGACTGAATGTTTCCAGAAATAATTGTTTTTTTGTATTCTTTACAAATGTAAAATTAATGCACAGACGCCATATAAAACATTCGTCATTTTAAAATTTGCATTTAGCTTGAACCAACATGACAATTATTATTCTACAAATAAAGTATATTATAACAACAGTTAAATTCAACTAAAAATGTTATATTTTTCTTAAAATTCACTCAAAAGATTAGATAATTTAGAAATTCGCAATACGGCATTTGTTTAAAAAATGACATAGTAATGGAACTTGTTATGAAGTTTAAATAGCAGGAACTAAGCATCAAACGGCTCAAAGATCCAAATATGGCAAGATTTGGATCCTTGATAAAATCAACCAGAAATAAAACCATACAAAACTATTTTAATTACAAAATGTGTATACCTACAAATCAACATTGAAAGGGGAGGGGTGGGGAAAGTGTCCCCTTAATGGAAAATAAAACGTTGTGAAGGGACGCTAGGAAAAAAAAAAAAAATACGGCAACGTGATCCAATTGAAAATGTAAAGTAAAATATAATTATTTGATACAAATAAAATATAATAACTTGATAAACTCGAAACATTTTTCGTACAAAGATGATGTGTATAAAGTTTACTGCATAATTCCTTAATCAATTCCCCCCCATCCACTCCAAAAATGAGACAAAAAACAAATGTTTCTTTTGAACGAAGAAAAGTTTTTTTAAAAGTGTATTTAGCAAATTTGAAAATATTACCAAAAGCTTTCGAAATATCATCATAATAAAAAAATAAATAAAAATTAAAATATAAATAACTGAATAAAATAAAGAAATAAAAAAGGTAAATAAATAAATAAATAAATAAAATCTCCATTTATGAAACATGTCTTAATTTGCACTGTTGTGATCGAAATTACACGAAAACAGCAAGTTCATGTTACATAGGCCAACATGTAACATGAACTAAACATAAACATAAGTAAAGCAACCCGTACAGAGAATATCCGCGGGATGAGAATGGTTATTATACTACTTATCTAAGTTATTGTTCTATGCATTACTTATTGTTGCATGCAATTACTTTTTTCTGTTAAAGAGAGCTTATATTTTGCAAATCATTAGCCAGTTTAACATCACTGCTGAAGCCAAACATATCAAATTCTGTAACTACTTCAAAATATCTCAATACTATTACATTAACACTGAATGATGAAAATAGGTATAAAAATTCGAAACTTTCTTACCGTATACTCTAAAACAATAGAAGTTAACAGTAGTAAGAAACTTTGAAAAGTGGGATTCAGATAACAGATAACAATTTAAATTTATCTGAATTATCTCATCGAATTTCAAGGCTGGAAAGATTAAGAAAATGAAAGTGTATGGAAAATTGTTCAGTCGAGTTATTTGAGAGGTTCAGCTCTCCATTCGCGTTAATTAATCGTGGCCAATTATTGTTAACAATTCGAATGTAAATGGAGGGCCCGCGAGGGAAAAGGATCATAGTCACAAATCTCTACGTTTTTAAACTTTCAACTTTTGGAGTTTGATCATTTTTGCTCGACAGAAGCATCGTCAATGGGTGGGTAGTCTACGCATTTCTTGCCCAAATAATATCGCTAATTCATTCTGTCTATGAAAACTCAATGACACAAATCTCCAAACTCTTACGATTACATTTTTAAAGTTTCATTCTGCACTTGGATCATGTTTGCCCCTCAGAAGCGCTATCAATGGTGGGATCGTCTTCAGATTTCTTGCCAAAATGATATCGCACATGCATTCTGCGTATAGTTAAGCTAAGGGACCGTCCATAAATGATGTCACGCTTTTTTCCCATATATTTGATCCCCTCCCTCCCTTTGTCACAAAATGTCACACTTCAACAAACCCTATCTTCGCTTTGTCACATGCCAACGCTATGTGCATAAACATGATGTCACACTGAATGTTACCCCTCCTCTACCCTCGTCACAATTTGTCACAATTTCACGGATCCCCCCCTCCCCAGCCTCGAAGCGTGACATCATTTATGAATGATCCCTAACTGCATGCACTAAAAACTAAATTTGGCAAAAATTGGCCTTTGATCGTCCCCCCCCCCCTCCTGCCCTTCGCAAGTTACAAAGTCGGAAATAGGCCACAACTGCAAATAACGACAAAAAGCCGAAGAAATTAGATAAAGAAATAGAGTTGAAAATAAGAAAAAATAAATTATTTTTTTGAAGCATTTCTAAGATTTTAAACTTAGACTAATAAGACTTAAACCTTATACGTTTTTTTGTATTTTACAATCTACTAGTACAAATTTGTGCTAATTTATTTGATTTATGCATAGATACAGGGACGGCGCTAGGTAATTTTGCTCTCTAGGCAAAGTTGATCGGTGCGCCCCTTCCTTAGAAACTTATATTTTTTTAATTAAAAGAAACAGTAATAAACAAATAATTAGTATTTTAGATATTAATTAAACATTCTTCAAAATTAACACATTTATCCCAAAATTTTGGGCTCTTAGTGTAGAAGGCTCAGGGCTGGTTTTGTATCCCGAGATCCATTGAAAATTAGAGAATTTTGAACAATGACCCTTTCACACCCCGGGGGTTGGAGGGGGGCAGAATTTAAAGAAATTATAGAGAAAGAAGGCATATGCCTTTGGAGTTTGAATGTTTGAAAGTTTTTCAAGGGAACGGAGTGATCAATTATGCCGAATCAGATCTTTACATTTTTTAAAATTGTATAATTAACAACCGAGTTGCTTTAAAAAGGTGGTTGGATTTTTGCGCTCCTTCAAGGTTTGTGCCCTAGGCAGTTGCCTAATTTGCCTTAATGGTAGCTCCGGTCCTGCATAGATATACGTATTTTATTTATTTATTTTCTCATAAAAATTACTCAATTTGATATTATGCAACGAACAAACCAAACTAATATGCTTTTATAACGCAGATATTCTCTTGCGTTTGCAATTTAGGTAAACTATTCTTCTAATCATTCTTTATTCAGAAAAAAAAAGTACTTAATATAGGAGTACTTGATACTTCTCTTGCTCTTATCAAGTATTTCTCATCATTAAAAAAAAAATGTTCATTATATTTTCATGAAAGTTAAATTTAGAAATTTGACCTTTTCTGGAGTCCTCATTTTAAGATCTGAGTTTGAGCGTCTCTCCTTGACTTTCAGAAATCACCGTGTCGTCCCGTTACTTATTTATTTTGGCACAAGCTTCCCCCCCCCCCCCTCCACATTTTTTTAAAAATTTTAGCACAATCGTCCTTCCACTTTTTTATTTCAACAACTTATGTTTGTACATGAAAGCGTTCCCCACACCTTTATTTCCAGGACTACACCACAGGGTTCGAGACCGAAAGAAAAGATGCCAACAGACAGGGCCGGTGCGAGGCAGAGGCAGCGAGGCGCTTGCCTCACGGTGCAACGCAACTGAACCGTTTATTTCCAAAACATAACATCTCCGTTTTCAAAAAAGAACAACTCTCAGTATTAATTTATTAATTTTTACGGCTTAATTAATCAAAAATAGTTTTAATTTATCAATATTGCATTTATATTACCTATTAAATTAAAATAGTAAAATATCAAACCCCTAACGTTTTCCAACTGTTCATAAGCCTTTTTTCTTCGTCTCCTGAAAAAAAATTTTGTTTTTAAGAGTTGTTAGCTTTTCGAAATAAACGATTCTATTAAGGGCGGCAGCTATTGACAGCTAATTAATTACATAATAATTTGCTTCCAATTAATGAGAAGAATAAAAGCCTGTCCTATAGGGTATTTAATATTATTTAAATACAGAAATAAGCATTAATGACAATATTTTAAATCGCAATTCTCTATAAAATACATATAATAGGGGCGTAGAATATTTTGCTTCATAGCGCCGCTTTTACGCCAGCGGACATATTTTAATTATATAGTTATGTATGTATGTATATATTTGGATAATTTTACCCTGTAGTACTGATTACCCTTTGCTTTTCCCTTGCAGGAAATCTTCGAAATGGTGGACCAGAGCTTCATTACGGTCCGGTCCATGATTTCAAAGTCTTTCAAAGGCTTACACTCTGGCTAATTGAAATGTATTATTTAAGATCAGTTTGCTCGTAGCGTTAATAAAAGAGGAAAACTTACCAATTTTCGAGGTTCTAAATTTTGTCCTTTTTCCCCTTCAAAGCGAAAAAATAAAATCTACAGTGAATCCTCATTTTGGTGACTTGGTAGTCACATTCAGTAAAGTAATAAAATACGCATTAATCCCATAGATGGCGCCACGAAAAGAAAAGTTTGGGTAGACAGAGATAAAGAAATGTGTTTCTCGAACATCTCATATCTCATTCCGGGAATATTGCTCTTCAGTTATAATATATACAATACAAAAAAAATTTTGTAAATAAAATAACAGTCAAAAGCATTTACAAATTTTGGAGCCATTTATTACTGGAAAAAATTTCCTAAAATGTCGTGTATGCAATTCGTATTTTAGATTTTCTTATTTTCAGATCACATGCAGGGGAAAATTTAACTGCACTTTACGGGGTACTGAGGTGAGTTGATGGTATAAGTGGAATGTTGAGAGGAGGAAGAGAAATCTTGATGTTTCTGTTTGGAAGAGAATTCATTTTCCATAAAAACATAACCCCTTCAGGTGTTTTCTTCCTTTCTGCTGTTCTTTCTTTCTATTTCTGTCTTTTCGCACTAGAGACTAGAATCTTGGGTTTCTTTCTCTAAAATCCTGTCCAATGTTGTCTGCCTTTGACGACTTTTCAGTACTTTTCTAAAATGGTCAATAACAGTGTCGTTGAACAAGTTGATACTCTGTTGACCACAGGCAGTGTTAGGGTGCAGTGGTGTAGTCCTGAAAAAAAAGTTGGGGGGACGCGTATGCATACAAAGGTAAGCAATTGAAATAAAAGAGTGGGAAGAAGCTTATTTTAAAAGATGTAAAAAAATTGGGGGGACGCTTGTATTAAAATAAAAAGGTGGGATAACGCCGTCTTCCTGCGTCCCCCCTCGACTACACCACTGTTACGGTGCCGTTTTCTACCACTCTCTGTGTTTTCTCCCAGTGATAACACAGCTCTTTAATTTCTGCAAAAGGAAATGCCTTCTTTACTACTTTCCTCCTATGAAGAAGAGAGTTCTTCAACCACTTCCTCTTACTGCTAACCTCAGAAAGTAAAAATTGTCAGTAAAATCTGAAAAAGTATTAAAATTTTAAAAAATCCAAAATGCCAAACAAATCATTTCCAGACGAGTTCAAAAAGAGCATGATTTCTCGATTTTTTTTCCTTAAAAAGAGCCAAACTGGTAACCCTGGCCCCTAGCGGCATCCGAATCGCGGGGCAAGCGTACGAATGGCGAGTTGAATTTTACTTGAATAAGTTGGGCGAATAACGAGTTGTACGAATAGAGAGGCGGACGAATGGACGAAATGGTTCCACTGTATTTGAAAGTAGTATTTTGAGATCTGGGAAATGTGCGTCTCTCGGTCCGTCTGTACCCCATCCCCCCCCCCCCCCTTAATAACTTTCGAGAGAATTGTCCGATTCGAAAGAATTTTTTTTTTGCATTCGAAAGATTTCGGCGAAGACATCTCAGCTAATTGGAAGAAGCTTTTAACGGGAAAAATATTTTGATTTAAACGGGAAACAAAGTTTGTGCAATTTTGCACGGTTCCAAAAAAATTAACATTAGCCATTTCAATCCTGAATAAATCCTGATTCAAGAGCAGAGGCAGGTTTAGAAGTAAGGGGGGGCACTGGCAGTAAAATAAATGTAGGGCCCCTTCATCTTGTTGTCCTGAATAGGAAGATGACTAAAATTAATTTAAAAAAGAAATAAAACTAAAAATTTTCATACTTAGAAAAACCGTTTTGAAAATTTCCCGGAATGTTCTCTTAGTTAAACTATGCTTTAAAACTTGCATGGAATATAATCTGTCGATGTAAATAATGTAATTGAATTAATTTTCAACTGATTTATGTCGGTTGTTTATTTATTTTCTAGCATGTATTTCATGGGTGATTCTCAGCAAAACAAAATTTTCGAAACTTTACACAAAATGTTCGGAAAAAGTATGCACCATTAATTTAAAATAAAGATTACATACGTACTTGAGTGAACATGCCCACCTCTCCCCCCAAACCCCACTACGTTCATAGGTGTATATATTTATATATAAGCTCAAAAGAAAAAAAAAAGATGCTTTAGGTAATAATTAAATGAAAGGTCTAATATTAATACCAAAAGCCTCTTTTCTTCCCCCGGAAACGCAATTGTATTGTCTTGAAAGATTTTGAAAGTAGTACAGTAAAACCCCGTAATACCGCGCCTCAGTATACCGCGGAATCAGATATAACACGGTTACTATCATGTCCCCCGACGTTTAAACCACCCTTTATCATTACAACCCACCCTTTATATTCCAGATTCTTTGAAATTTTTCAAAAGTAAACATATTCTCTAGTTCGTGAGAGTGTATAAAGGCTTAAAACATTGTTTCTTTGAAAAGTGCGTTCCTCCCCTTCCACACAAATCTACTTTTTTCTTAGAATCTCTCCCTCTTCATAAACTTATGTTGATAAGTGACAACAAGAATTTTAAGCCCCCATTTTCTCAGAGCACAATTGTTTTTGTTGCCGTTGATATGGTTTTAGCTTAGGAGTCTCAAAGAGCAGAAAAATTTATTCTGAATAACCAATCACTCGATAGACAGACCGCTCAGTTAAAAAGTGTGCTTCTTGCACAGCAGTTATAGCAAATAAAATGGCAGCAAACAAGAAAAGAAACAATTATACAACAGAAGAAAAGTTAAGAGTGATTGATAAAGTTAAAAGTGTTGCAACAGGAGCGAGTATATTTCGTGAATATGGTTCCGCGGTAGAGCTTCATTATATCGCGGTTATGTTATAACGCGGGTGCCAAACATGTCCCCCGACACCCGTGTTTTAACGAGGTTTTACTGCACAAAATATTTTGCTTGTCTGAAGGCAGAAGTACTGATATTTGTCAAAGAAATCTTAACATTAATAAATTGAAAAATTTTTGGAAAACCGATTTTTTTTTTTTTTTTTTTTTTAAATTTTTGGAACAGGCCTTGGAAATTTTCGGAAATATCGGAGAATTTCGGATCAGAATCACCCTTGATGTATTTCAGTACACTATTTTAGTTAACTTTTTTTCCTGTGATCTTTGACATTATATTTCTTTTGCATCTCCCAAAATTTAAAACATTATAATATTTAAAATGTCTTGTCTCAATTAGAAAACTTCTTGCTCTTTCGGAGAATTATATTTGAATTAGTGCAACATGGGTTCAATTGCGTACGATCAAAGAATTATTTCGTCAACCTCATTGCATTGTTGAAAAATCTAGGTTTCATTTCAATAAGTCGACGTTTACGACAACATCAATCCACATCATAGCTTAGTAAATTACAGAACATTTGTCACACTGCTAAAATTCATTGCGCGATGATCGTTTGAAAATGATTCCTTATTATCCCGAATACGGGCAAGCCTTGCGTCCATCATTTTAAGGAAGACAAAGGAATAAAACCTGTGTCGAAACTGGTATCAGATGTCTAATAGAAATAACTTTCGTCAACTTTCCCGCGCATTGCGTAAGGTTGGAGATCAAACGACTTTCTCCGCGGTGAATGAATGCACACCAATAAAATAAATAAACAAATAAATAATCGTCAGTCAAGCGCTGTATGGACAACGAATTTGAAAGAGCCAATGGGCTTTCCTGCTTCGGTCGTGACGTAAGGCGATTGGATAGAATTGTGTCAATGCCAAATACAAGACGAAATTTTGATTTTTCTTTCTTTATTACACATCGAGATTTCTTTCAGAGGGGAAAAAAGACTTCTTCACGCTTTTCAAAAGTGGCACAAGGATAAAGATGAATAAAATTCAGAGAGCGAAATTGATTTACGTGAAAATTTTGGCATTCGCTGCAAATATACGTGACCGTCAGTAAGATAAAAGCTCAATTTCATGATAAAGACTTCGAAAAATTATGTTTGGAGTGTCCTAGATTCCCCCCCTTTTCCAAAGCACCGACGAAAAAATTGTGTGTCGAAATTTTATCATCTCATGGATTTTTGATGAAAAATAAGAAACTCTGAAACGACATCAATTGCTTAAGAACTTATCAAAACAAAGCAGATTCATATTTAAAATTTATTTATTCGAGCTGCGAAGAAAGGGGTCGCTAGTATCGCGTTGTGTTGTCAACCGTTGTAATTGTAGACTATACTAAAGTAAATATTTTCATATAGGTAATAACATCATTTTGCGGTGCAAGGAAAATTTCCCCATAGAAATTGAAAATTTATTTTTTTTGCAAAATATATTTAAGGAAATAAGAATTTTCTTTTTTAAATTTTTCACTGTAGTTGGACTTATTTTAGCATTAATTATGCATATTTTGGCTAAATTGGCTCAATTTTTGAGTATAATTTACAACAACTTTTCATACAGTTTCATATCGTTGTTACAAATAATTTTTGGCATTACTTTTTATGAAGCAATTGTTGAAAAACTTTTTGTACTGGTTTAATTGCAGAGAAAAGAAAAAAATATTGAAAGAATATGCTGGAAGTTAATTGTTTTTTCTCTTTTGAAAACTTATACGATAAAACAGAAATTGTTTACCAGAAAGTGTTTACATTATTGTTACGTACGTATGTGCAAATTTTTATGCAGTTTGGCGAAATTTCAGAAGCAAGACTCAGTTTTTGTGTTTTTCATATTTTTCAAATTTTAAAATAATTTTGAAAATTTTTTTAGTCAAAAATATTTTTTGTTGGTTTAATATTTAAAATTTAGCCAAAATATTTATAACCAATGCTAAAATAGTATTTTAGAGCATCACATGAAGAATGGGAAATATTGAGGGCTACCTATATATGAATTGAAAGTAGTGATTACTTTGCATCGCTGTGTCATAAAGGGATTCAACGTAAGCCCTAAATTGCATCGATAGTTGCCAACTCAGAATTACAAAAACCCATTCTCCAGTAAGTAAAAATTGAGCTATGTCTCAAAGCTTGGCCAAATGACTTATTTCTTTTTTTCTCAGGGATCTGGAGCGGAGCTTGAACAAAGAAATTTATTGTTTTTCATTGCTCCGATTTTTTTTAAAATTACACTTAAAAAGTTGAAAATAAATGAATTTCTCTTTTTTTCTTTTCTTTCTTTATTTTTTTCTTTTCTTTGGAGGGGGCTCATAATTTGTTTCACAACTGTATTATATTTTTAATGACAAACCAATAGACTGTAAAAGCAATTTTTAAATTTTCAATCAAGTACATGCCTATTAAACCCTTAACGGTCGGGTAATGTTCAAGAAAACGGTCATAAAATGCCTATTTTTTTTATCCCTGAAGATTATATAAAAATATCTGTATGAACAATATGTATATTCATTTTTAATTTGTTTTTATTTTGAAATTTTAGACACTCCAGCCCGGAAATATCAAGGGAGCGAGAAATAGAAGGCGAAACCTCAGCCCGCCAATTTCACGGAATCGGGAGGGAAGGGGTTAATAAATGAACGAAATAAAAGCTAAAATAACATGTTAAAATGAATTAAACCCCGCGACAAATGGCGCAAATAAAAATTATAAAATTAAATTCGGTAGACCGGTTTCCGGGGCAATCAACCCCTTCGTCAGCACTGCTTGTGGTAATAGAACCATTATTAATTTTTGTCATTCAGATAGGTAGCCGCTCTCAGAGGGTTCACTGCATAAGTTAATGTTTTATAGATATTTTCTACTGCTAAGACACCCCGTTCCTAAATGTCTTATATTTTTGTGCAATTGATTTTGTTAGGCAGACGCTAGTCTTCTCCTGCGAAATATGGAGCCCCTAGAAGTATTCGTAATACTTTAATTGGACTAATAATTTAAACGGTTTCCATGAAATTCTGACTACGAAAGACTTCTTCCATGAAAGACGGCGCCCACAGTGCATCAGGATAGGATTTATACATCCTTAGATTTTGTAAGTTTTAAGTTTTGATTTAAAGTACAATTTTTAATCATAAATTTGCTAATATGGATCGAGAAAGGTCGTGTGCTCTCCAGCATTTTAAAACCTATAAAATATGGAAGACAGTTGCGTCAACTTTTGAAAAATGTTGGGTAGACTCATTTGTTTCACAACTGTATTAATAGTTTTATCTAAAAATTATTTTTTAAAAATTGCTAGCAAGAAATCATTGAGGGAAACTTTGAATTTGCGTGTCAAAAACTGAACTTTTAAAACAGGGACCTAAATTAGGCATGTTCGCAGAACTCGTACATATCATTTTTCGTAATTTTTTTGACAGCCCCCTTGAGCTATCATTCTATAAGGAGGTATGAGTGAGGTTTCAATCGTCATGACTTACAAAAAGGCTTACTTAAAAATTTAGGTAACTTTTACTTTTACTAAAACTTTTGTAAAAATGTATGTGTTGAAGCTGTGGAATTGCGCATTTTGTAATTAAAAACAAAAGGAGTCGGCAAAACATACTATGCATCAAAAATAATTTTATCTCCTAGAATACAGGTATTTAAAAAGAAATTTTTATTTATATAAAAGTAAATAAATAAATAAAATAAAATAAAAATAAATTTATGTACAAAAATTAAATAAATAAATAGATAATAATGCTAATGATAATGACTAACGCAAACTTTCGTTACATTGGAATTTTCTCAAGGGGCGTAACAGACCGATTTTTTTCGTAATATGTTTTCCAGTTTCGCACAACTCAAAGAACAATACTCTTGATAACAATAAGATTTATATTTGCGCCAAGTGTTACACATTTAGAGCAACTATTTCTCCCCTTTCCCATTCTATTCTTTTCGTTTTTATTTAAAATCGAGGTTGAACATCTCCCGTTCACTCTCACTTTAGACCAGCACCTCGCCGGGAGAATGTTTAATCCTGGCTTATCACTGCGTCCGTGACTCCTGCCAGAGTGTGTTGTCCCGGTTATCGTTCGTTGTTCTGTTGTAGGCCTAATTCAGGTGAAGGTCTGATGAGATTTCAGATTAAATGTAGGAAAAAGTGAGATAGAGTCGGAAAATGTTGCGAAGCCAAAATACAAGCAATTTTTAACCCACTAAAAGCCTTTGACCTAGTAAGTAGAGCGAGCAGTGTTGGAGTCGTCTGCTTGTTGTGATATGGGACTGGAAGCTTCTTTAATGCACTCTCTCTCGGATTACAGGGTTGCCGTTTCGATTTGCTAGCAATAAACGAAAAATAATGACGTTTTAGCAGGAAAAAAACCCCTAAAGGCACGCTTTTGTTTAAATTTAATGTTCCCAGCAATGACATCTCCATATAACATCTCATTTACAATCTGATGATTCTTTACCTTTTCCGAAAGTTGCTTTTTCCAAATCAACGCTCTCTTAGGAAAAGAACGAAAGCGGCTATTTCTTCCTTTCTTATCGTTTTTTGCAGTCGACGGGTAAATTTATTTATTTTTTGGAGGGAGAGGGGAGGGGTTGGGAATTCTTTAAAAATGAAATACTTTTTTTCACGTTCCAAATAATGACTTTGCAATAAAATTGTAGTACAGCACAATATATTCTAAAAAAATGAATAAAATTGATCCTGCGCTTTTTCTCCTTTTTAATTTTGCAATCAATTTACAAACAATATTTGCATGCATTTTTAAAAAATAGTTTTTCCTAAAAATTATGTTTTAAAGATTTCCCGTGAGAAGTCTTTGAAGGAAACTTTGAATTTGCGTGTCAAAAATTGAACTTTTAAAACAGGGACCTAAATTAGGCATGTTCACAGAACTCGTACGTATCATTTTTCGTAGGTATTTTGACAGCCCCCTAGAGCTATCATTCTATACGGAGGGATGAGTGTGGTCTCAATTGTCATAACTTACAAAAAAACAAGTCAAAAGTTTGAAATACCCCTCAAGAGAAAAAATTCTCTGGGAGAAAAAAAAATGGAGGAAATTTTAGGCGATTTCTTTCTCACACAAATTTGGTATAACAACTGTTAAAATATTGAGCGACTTGATGAAATGGGGAAATATGGAGCTGTCAATAGATCTTATTTTTCTGAGAATGAATTTGGTGACTAATTGCAGAGAGTAATCAGAAAATTTGACATATTAAGGACATCAGTAAATTTGTTAACTTACTTTTCATAACTTAAAAATAAACGGCACAATTTGGTGTAAAAACGGCACCAGTAAAGAGAAGATCTTGCTGGCGCTGACCACGAAAATTAACTAACGCATTAGTTTTATACCGTCATGAGAAATGACATATCTTGGGAAACAATAGACAAGAATTTTCCACAAAGCAATTCATACATTCCATCATGTGTTGTGTGTGCAATTGTAAAAATACACATTTTATAGGATGTCATCAGCATTGTAGTTGGGCTTGTTGTTTTTAGATGAGAGCAAGGCCGTATCCAGAAATTTTTTCGGGGTGCTGAGGGAGGGCCTGGCTTGGAACTTAAGGAAGTTTTCGAGTAGGAATTTATGCTACATTAAGAAAAATGCCGGGATTTTGTGGGGAGGGGCGGGCCCGTGTCTCCCCCTCTGGATACGGCCTTAGATGAGAGTTACTTGATTTCTTTGAGAGCTACTTGATTGTAAAAATTAGGTTGCGGTGTTTTTGTAACCATCACACATCATGCTCCGAGTCCGGTTGAAAGTGAAAACGGAAAGTAGGCGCGTAAAAAGAAAGATACAAAGAAAAAAACTTTTTGTTTTACGACACGTGTCGTCGCAATCCAGCCAACTTGATGATATATAGCCAATTATAGCAGCTGTGGTGACGCTAGTACGTCGCCACGGTAGAGTAACTATTGTCGTTCGAGTTGGCAAGGAGAGAGAGTGAAAAAAGGTTTCGGTTTTGCGGTAGCTCTTCTCCGCAATCGAGAATGCCTTGAGAGAGTTCATTAACTTCGAGGTTATGAGATGAAATACTGCTTAATTCCTAACCTCGCTTGTTCACCGACATCTTGAGACGCCTAAAACCCTTTTTTGGGTGTAATAGGACACTTTGAGGATTGCTTCAACATTCGATTGTTTTTTCTCGTAATTTTTTTGCTCCTTGGCATAAATTAAGGGATGCTATTCGTTAACTTTAGATAGTGAGGCTTGAAAATTCACACGGATGACTTATAACTAATAAATATACAGACCTATGGTAACTTCTCTGGGTCACAAACTTGAAGGAGAGCCCTGCTCTTGGACCTTACACAAGAAGTTGACGTTAACCCTTTATCTACCGCACTATGATCTGCAGTAATTTTTTTACAGAAATAGTTTGTCTAGGTATTTACACTGAAAATTAAGGGATTTACATAAATAAACTGCTCAGTCTATAAGTATTTATTTCTTTACAGCTAATAAGTTCCACACACTGTTAGAAATTTCATCATGAAATTACGGTTAAATGACCAGCAGCAGTCTGTCCATCTAATTCACCGTTAAATTTACGGTTTGGAACATTTTTCTATCTTTACGAGACCTAACCATTTCCAATTAACTTGGTTAAAAAGCCGTAAATACAAAAGTTTACGGTTATTTAAAAATGGTTTCAAAACAAAATTTTCACCGTTTTTGAACCATTTCGAGGCGTAGAATCTTTGAGGCGTAGAAACCATAAACGAAACTTGCAGGACTCGAACCCCCAGTGCGTGGTGTACTAGTCTTCCTCTCTATCCACTTGGCCACCGTCATCACGTAAAGCAGACGTTTATTTATCAATAAATCTTCTTTTCCAACACGCAAACAGCCTTAAAATTGAGATTTCAGTTTTTGATTGGATCCAAATTTATTTTTGGTCTAAATTTACTGTATATTGACGAAAATCATTTTATTTGCTGCAAAAATTAAAATACAAATAAGCTTCAGCAGCTCAAATCATGGGTTCGCTCATTCGCAAACAGTTTGGGAATCCAATGTCTCCAATTTTGGATTTACGTGTGTATGTGTTTGTATTTAATATCCACTGCTTAAGCCACTTTTTTTTCCTTCTTTTTTTATATACACATGCAGATTTTAACTAATAAATCCGTATTCCTATTTTAAAACAACGTACGACCGGTAAGGTTTCGCAACCAAGATGGATGCCCGATTCTTATTGAGCACTTGTAAATTACGGTTATTTAAACGTTCTTTAGTAGAAACAGAGAATAAACGATTTTTTTCGCAATCAGCGGTTTGAGTACCATCTTTTTAATGGTTATTCAATTGTTGTAATTAAATATGGTAAAATAACAATAAAATAAATGGTTATTTTACTATTTTCCTACGGAAAATTTTAACAGTGCAGAGTATTTACCCAGGGAAATTAATTACGTACACTTTTTAATCAAAATATTTCGTCAACTAGTTTTCTAAGTTCTTAACTAACGCATTAAAAAAAATCAGTGACTTGATTCTTGAATTTTACTGCTTTTCTGGAGCGAAACTCTAAGGGAGCATTCTGAACGAAATGGAAGTTCAAAGTACAGCATCGGTTTCAAGACTATCTATGTTCCTTTCCTCGCTAAAATATTCTTTATAGAACCCATGCTTACATGTATCCTGAAAAAGGGGAATATAAAGACTGTCCCGGCAAAGTACCATCAGAATATTGGTAAAAATGGTTCCTGGGATGGAATGTATAGAGAATGGTACTTATAAGTACCGTCAGTAGATAAAGTGTTAAAAGATGCACAAGAAATACAATAAAATTAACTTTTATAGGAAGTGTTTTTAGGAACAATAAACTAAGTAATAGCTTGATAAGAGAAGTATGTCTCGTCAAACTCGATATAACTAGTATTTTCGGTCTTTTCATACAGCGTATCGAATTACGAACAGTAGAAAAAAAATTAATTCCAGAAACATCACATGAATTTAGATCTAATGTTCTGACAATATAATTACTTGTATATTAAAAGAACGATTTATACAAAGCAATCTTTTTTTTTTTTTTTTTTTTGTTCAAAAAGTGACAAATTTGAATGTGATGCTACAATGAAAACTAAACCTAGAGAGAAAAACTTTCTTGCTCAATAATAAATAGAAAGAGTTTACGAATATCAAATCGATATTGAAAAAAAAAAAAAATCGCATACATTTTCAACTAGAAAAAAAGAAATTTTGTTTCTCTTTAACTTGATGTAAACTACTTCAATAAATATAGTTTTTGTATAAAATGAAATAATTTACCTTAATAATGGAATGTTTTAATATCTTCACGTTCACCTTTTTTGGTAGGAACTCACTTCGCATTTTGGAGCGGCCCCGTGTAATATTTAGCAGCAGTCCTTTATAAAAAATCATATCTCCAATTCATCAGACACCAGGGAGTTACAAAAATGGTTAAGGTTTCATTTTTTTCTAGATAAACCATAATGCTTAAAAGCCAATTAAACATTCCAGTATTAAAAGATTCAAAAAGTATTTTTAAAATGTGGATAAAACAAGCCAAAAGAAAACAATGGCAGCAGAATGATGTAAAAACATCCCATCATTTCACATGAGGTACCACTAAGAACATGGACAAAGTAATTTAAAATAAACCTTTAAAAAGGTTGATCTGAATAAAACATCCTGTCTTATTTCACCATGTTTATCCTGCAAAAAATTTTTTTTTTTTCATATTTGAAACAGACCAAGTGAGAAAAAAAAATTCTGTTAAATGGCTGTACAAGCGTACATATTTTTTTGAAAACCTCAAGCCAGAATTGATTACGAGAATTTAACCAGACACGTTACAAGGAAAATTAGTAGAAGTGTGTTATTCAACTCTACACATATAATAAAGCTAGAGGAAATCAATATTAGTTTTGTTCTAAATTCGATTTTCAATATTCTATAAGTTTTCCCAAAAGTTTTAAAATGTTTTATTGCCTGCATTTTGAAGATGCAAATGTATGGGGGCACCAAAATTTTTTAGTTTCTGAGAACCTTATAAGCTCTGATTGGAGCTTAAAATGAAAGTTATAGCACACCTCATGTTCCAAAGCAGATTTTTAGAGGGAGTTGTTTTTAGGGTTGGAGGGGAAGAGCTTGGCTAACTTTTTGGACGATTTAGGGTGGGGGGTCTGTAGCTTTTTAGGAGGATGTGCCTGATCCAAAGGATATCCTTTTAAAAATAAGAAACATATTTTGAAAATAGTGTTGAAATAAGAACCTGAGGCTTAGTTGAACGAAAGCGTAATATGGCAAGTTTTGGTTTAATGGAAAAATGCTAGAAGAAAAAATTATGTAACTGTCAGCTCAACAGCAAGAGTAGCTACAGAATAACTTATTAATTAGCTTAATGTGATTTAATAAACGCTAAAATTAAAAAAAAAAAATTTTTTTTTTATTATAATTTGTCTTGTTTGACGAATGTTAAGACAGAAATGAGAGAGAGAGAGAGAGAAGATTTTGATCCATAAGATGTTGCCAAGTCGAAAACATTTTTACGGGGACTCGGCACCTAAAAATCCACCATCTCAAATTGAACATAATTCAACGTGTATTGACCGGTAATGTATGTTTATGAAACTAACTTGATGTGTTATAGAAGAAAAACATAAAAAAGTTCAAAAAATTCAGAATTTAAAATAAATTACAAAATCGAAATTTTATTTTAAACGCTACTCTTTTTTTTTTTTTTAAATGGGAAATTTTTAGTTGGATGTTTTTTACAAGAAAGAACAAACTATACTCCTCTCTTTGCAGTATGGAATTTTTGATGTCTTTATTAGTTCTTGAAAAAAAAAATAAATAAACTGAAAAATCTAAGAAAAATCTCGGTATTGCAAGATTTTTTAAAGTTAAATTGCATTAAAATAATTTTTAATTAATTTATCAAAAATTCTATATTAGTTTACATTTAGCTTAACATTTGAAACAAGCAATAAAAATTTCAGATAAATAGATACATATTCGAAAAAGCCTTAGCATTTTAACTATCACATAGTATGCAAAGAAGCGAAGCTGAGAAAAAGCCATTTCAAGTTTTTCAGTTAGGTAAAAAAAGTGTTAAAATGCTCACATAAAATCAAAAATAAGATATCTTAGAGTATACGTAGGACTCTGAAACTTTGCACAAACGTTCTCTAATATATATAAAGTATAACTTGGAGCAAAAATCCCGAAATCGAGATTTTGACCGATTTTTAGTGCCGTGTCCCCTTACTGAAAAAGCTTCTGATACCGAATGGAGAAATTAAAGTTATTGTTTTGAAACGAGTTGTGATGAAAGAGAACAGACTTGGGCGAAAGAGGAGGAAAATTTCCCATCAAAATTGATATTTCGCTTTTTTCTCTATTTTTTTTTTTAATTTAAGGCCTTGCCTGAAATCGAAAGTTCGTTCACGCAGCTTGTGAAACTTGCAATGGACCGGTTCATTACAAAAGTTTCCACTAGCGACCTTAACTCAATTGCTCACCCCTTCTTCGAGAAACCTTCATTGGTTCGATGAACTGTGGAAAATAGCCTTGTCGTGGATCTTATGATTCTGTTACTCTGCTTCACTAAGGGAACACAGTAACCCTTTTTTTGCGAAAGATTTCGTGGAGGGGGTTGCCACATTAGATAAGCAAAATCTCTTATCTTTCAATTCTCAATTCGAGATTAAATAATTTCAATGCTCCGCATCAAACCTCTCACTTGAAATAAAATTCTGATATTTTTCCATTGTTAAATATGTATTTATTTATGATTTCCGTTTTCAGTGCTTTCTTTCGTGAGCTTTCCCACATCATACACCTTTGGGATCATTCATTAATGATGGCAGGTTTCGAAGGAGGGGAGGAGGTTTCGTGAAATTGTGACACTGTGACAACGGCAGAGGCGTAGCTAGGTGGGGGCAAGAAGGGACAGCTGTAACCGGGCGCAGCGTCAAGGGGAGAAAAATTAATGTTAATTTACTTTTTTTTAAATGCTGAAAGAAAATTATTTGAACTGAAGAGGTGTGAATATGATCTAAAAAAAAGTGGGAATACCGCAAACCATATAGGGAATGACCAATGTAACACAGGAGTGCGTGGGAAATCAGACAAATAATTTTGCGAAGTCTAAGTGTCCCATTTTTCCCTTAGAAGTGAATGGTCAGTAATAAAAATGAAAGTTAAAAGGGTTGCTTTTTAGAGCTGTTTATCATTTAGGAAGCATAAAAGTTTTTTAGGCCAGGGAGCTGTTTCCCTTTAGGGGCGCCCCTAGGCCCCCAGGGGCAAAGGGGGGCGCAAAATCTTCAGTTGTCTTCGGGCGCTGAAAACCCTAGCTACGCCTCTGGACAACGGAAGGGGAGAAGGTAACAAGAAGTGTTACATCATGCTTATGCGACATAGCGTGTGACATGTGGCAAATAGGGATAGGGGGGTCCGTTGAAGTGTGACATTTTGTGACAAAGGGGGAGGGGGATCAAATATAAGGGAAAAAGCGTGACATCATTTATGAACGGTCGCTTTTCGCGAAATCTTGCAGATTACGACTTTGATAGCGAATTACCTGCGAATTACTAAAACATTTGTGGCCGCAAATGGCACTCAAAATTGAATTTAGTACCAGGATTTTTTTTTTACGAAACGGTTTTCAACCTACAGACTGAGGCAGGTACATCCAAATCATTGCTAATGCTGAGACAAATATGTAGCTCCCTTAGTAGACAATCTACTAAAAGTACAAATGTACCATGACTCCAGTTAGAGCAAATGCATTTTCATGCATCAAAATGGCTTCAACTTAAGACATGTGCATCGTAAGAATATTTGCGTGAAGTATGAATTTATTTAAAGAAATTGACCAGCCAAGAGTGGAATGTCACTAATGAATATCCTTTCAAGGAATCATGTCATGAAGTTAAGTTACATTTCAGAAAAATCAAAACAAAATAACACAAAGTAAACTCAGACACAAAGTATAAATTACACAAAGTAAACTCAGACACAAAGTAAAAATTACAGAAAGTAAACTCAGACACAAAGCAAAAATAGCACAAAGTAAACTCAGACGCAAAGTAAAAATTACTTTTCTCTTGTTTTCCCCACTGTGAACAAGAGTTAAAATACACAATAAAATTACCATTAAAGGCTTATTAATTCATTTTTGATTAATATGTCTAACTGAACAATATGAAGTTGCACTAAAAATAACAATTATAAATAATACTACTAAGTATTCTTTCTTCATTTGGCACATGTAACTAATTATTATTAATTATCATGTGGAAATCACTGTTTATAACTGAACTTAAGAGATAATGTGTAACTGATAATAGCCATTTAATTGGAATTCGAAATAAATGATGTCGCAAAATATCATTGAATATTTATAACAAGTAAGTTTTAATTCACACCACTTCATAGTTGTTATAAATAGGTCATTGAAAGTTTAAAAAACTTACTGTGTTATTATTCAATCTTTTCCACGGATCAGTAGTGCCTATAAAGCAGAATCTAATAAACATTTATTTAGTAAAACAGAGCTGTAATTTGTTGAATGAATAATATTTCTATTTATAATAATACAGCGATGAAGAATTTACTCTAAAACAGTGTTTCCCAACCTTTTCTCCCTTGCGAACCCCTTCTAAGATTCGAAAGGAAATGGCGAACCCCTTTCTGTAGTCATTAGTAACGGGTGACAAATGTATAAAATTTATAAGTACATTTGTTTTCCGTGTTATGCAATAGTTCATAACAAGAAATGAAAACATAATTATTGTAAAACATTCAAGTTTAAATAAAAACTAAAATACAGCTACACACGTTTTTTTATTATTATTATTACATTTTTCTTATTTGTTCTTTTAAAATATTATTACAGCAGTAAACATATGTGTGTCCAAAACATTATAAAGAATATTTTCTTGATAGGTTCCACTTTCCGGTTGAAAAATACAAAATTCGTAAAAGTTTTCCAAACATATAGAAAAATTAAAATTTGCATAATTTCTAATTTTTAAGTGCGATAATGCAGAAAAATTGGAATAAAGTGTGACAAATGAGAACCCAAATTTCAAATAAATGAATAAATATCTTTTGGCTCCACTTTAGGGTCTGTTTAATGAAAAGTTAGCCTCAAATAATGCAAAATTTTACATCTTATGCAGTAAATTTTCATATTTCCTACTCGTTCTTTGCATTTGCAAGGAAAAAGTTGAAAACGGTAGGAGAAAAGTATCTTCTAAAATTGGAAGTATTATAAATCAATAAACATCATTCGGTACCAATTTGTGATCCAAATTGGTACCAAAATAATAAATTTGATTGTGATCCAAATATGATATCAGGCGCAAGTAGAAATAAGTGCATTTCAAATTTTGTATGTATGCTTCCTATGACAGCTCACTACTTTTCTGCATTATCTGGAAAACAATTTATTAAAAAATAATAATAATAACTCTTCTTCTTCTTCCTCAGACTTGTGTAGATTTATTAATTTATTCTTTCTTTTACGTTAGCGATAAAAACTTCCGCCATTGCAATAATTTTTTTCGCGAACGCGCTTTCTGCACCGCGCGAACCACCGGTTGGGAAACGCTGCTCTAAAATAACGAAAATAAGTTATCAATAACAAAGAAATAAAAAACTCTAGAAAATTTCAACGAGATAACAAAAGAATGATTTTTAAATAAATAAAAAGAAATACGTAAAATAAAAATCTCTACAAAATTTCAATGTAGATAGCAAATGAATAAGATTAAATAAATAAATAAAAAGAAAAGGAAAGAAAGAAAAAAAGAATAACAAAGAACAGAAAGCACATTAACCAAAAATAGAGTATTTCTTTTAAACGAATTGATTTTATTCGTTTAAAAGAAAATAAGAAAGTCAAAAAGGAAATCAGTTAATTTGTTGCAAAAATAGCCTCAAAAACTATCTTTAATGAACTTCAATTGCTCAAATTCTTTGATAAAGAGATAGAAATAGGGTAAACAAAATGAGTGAATGATAAGCTGTAGACTGATTGCACAACTTATCACTTAGGCGTGTGGAATACTTATTCTTGAGATTTAGCGTAAGTGACTTGAAAATAACCGTTAGGTTTATAAAACAATAAAGGAACCTTGTGCACCAGTAAACTAAAAAAATAATTGCACGTAATTAAAGCACTAATGAACATTAAAATGCATTTTAATGCTAATTTTTGCTTTAATTACGTGCAATTATTTTTTAGTCTTCGCTAGGTTTATGTCATATAATTTTACAATAAAGTGTTAAATACCAACAGTTGGATTCAAAAAACATTTTGAATTTCGCTGATTGATATAACTGAATATCATAAAATTATATTGAACTGAAAGATATAATTTTATGACAATGTGCAAATGAAAAACAGTTTAGGCCATTAACAAATGCTGCTTGTTCATAAATCATGCTGAAGTTGAAAATTAGTTTAAAATTTCGTCTTTAGGAAAAGATAAAATTTTTAAAGTCTGAGAGGTGGGGGCATCGGTGAGAAACTAGTTGAACTACACTTAATACTTAATTTCAAACGCAGAACACTTAAATTAAACTCTGGGAGTAGAAAATTGAGTCAAATCCAAAAGGAAAAAAAAAAAACCGCTCATTAAACAAAAACAACATAAAAATATGCGTAATTACGTTTTTGTAAAGAAGCAACTGCTTTTTTTCCTGTTTATATATATTTATATTATATGTACATAAATATACATCATTCAACATAGGCTATGAACATTATTCTTTATTGGATAGAGGAGAATATCTGTTAGAGCTTTATACGAAGTAGGACAAGCATTTCATACTGTATTAATAAATATTTTTCCCTAGATTAATTTACATTTTGTAAAGATGTAGAAACTTTATTTGTCGATAGTAAAATTAAGCCAATAATATGAAGAAGTAAGCATTTAAAAAGCAATTTTAAAATATTGATCCCTAAGAAAGAAAAAAAGAAAACAAAGAAGAAAAGGAAAAAGGCTCCCCTAAAGCAGAGTTCTCCAAGTCCAGGTCACTGCGAACCCGACCCAAAGCGTACCAATTTTGAGGGCCCCTCTCCCTACTAAAAAAAAGTAAAAAAAATGCATGATACATAAAACTTTTTTCCTAATATTTAATGTTACTACGCATTGTTCTATATATTTATTCATTTTTCCATGCATTTTTTAGAACAACTGCCTGGTTTTTATTACTTAATATTATCATTTTGGGCCGTGGAAATAAAAAAATAATTAAAAAAATCAATATTTAGAAACAAATTTTATTAATTTTTTCTGTTAAAAGTTTACTAGTAATAACGAACTTATTGAAGTTTGTAAGCAAAACAATGTTTGCTTTGTTTAAGCGAGATCATTCTTCATATGAGTTCTATAATCATGACGTATTAGGATTTTAACAAACAATACGGAAACGTAAAACTGTGTTTAAGTACAAGTAAAATAAAGTCCTTATGAACTTATTTATTAATACTTTTGAATGACATTCAGCAGGCGTCCTTTCACAAATCGCTATATCAGTGATGTATTCGTATATTCAACCTTCACAGATGAATCAACGGGATGAACGAAGTTGTTTCTTAGGTTTGATTATATCCGGGGTTTTGCGGAGAATGGTTGAGATAAATTGGGGAATATATAACTAATTGAAATTATATATCGATGCTATTTATCTACTACAGCTGCACGTTGTGATTGACTCGACTGCAATTATTTTACTTATTTTGCCTTTTTTAGCATGCTAGCACCATGGTGGCTAGCACTATTGGTGGCTTGCGGACCCCTACGGGTACGCGAACCACACTTTGAGAAATTCTGCCCTAAAGCAACAGTCACATTAGTTTTTTTTTAACACTTTTTCCCGTAAAAGAAAGAATACATACACAAAGGGGGAAAAAGAACGATTTTAGAACAATGAAAAGCAGCCGAAGATGCGAGATAAGCAGATAGGCCCAAATCTGATGGATGTATACGAGTTCAAAGTAAGTTTATTTAGTTCTGAACGAACTTCTTGTCTGAGTTGGAATTGTATGTATATCGTTAATTTACCTTTAAATCAAAAGACAGTTTTCTTTTATTCTGTAAATTCAGTCGCCAAAGCAGGCGAAAACTACATACTTCTAGTAGCCAGTGCAACGCTCAGGGCGGCAAAGAAAGTGACAAGAAGAGGCGAAATGAAGTAATCAACCAGTTGTTGCTAACTGAGAAATGAGACCAAGGTCTCTAGGTCAGAAAACCTTTAGCATTGAAAGAGAAATCAAATTGCAAATTGTTTTATCAAATATGAAACAGATGAAGAAATAAACGCCTACCGAGCCGAAAGTTAAAAAACAAATTATTTTAGAGATAAAATCTTTTTCTCGATATGTAACCTCAAGAACACGAATGGAGAAGCTATCTATCGTGGTTGTTCAAAATGTCGAACGAAAGGGAAAATAAAACTCTTAACCTTCGAGTTTTTATACTGCAGTAGAAAATGTTTAATACTAATCTAAAATAACTGAAACTTGTTTTTGTATTAAACAACGCGTGCGAAAAAGAACTCACAAATATTTTCAGTTTTATAAAACTTTATAATTTGAAAATTCGATTCCATTCTAAAACTTTCACTTGTAGATTTACATTGAAAATCTATATGTGCTTCAATATTCAGCTTATTCGTTGCACTATTCACTGAGATCATAGTAGTGTTCTGCAACTACTCGTCAAAAAGTAGTTAACTACCAACTAGTCTAAACAAAACTAGTTGCAACTTGTAGTTAACTACTTTTTTCTGAGACTAGTTACAACTAGTAGTTAACTGCTATCCAAAATTAGTTAACTACTTTTAAGTATAATTCATTTGAATTTCCATTTTGAAGCGTGTTCTTAAATATTTAATCCTAATAATTCAACTCAATATTATTTTTAATCATTAAAACAATTTTAAAGAAATTCTCGTAAAACATTCAAAGATTGAATATTTCCAAATAACACTGAACAATTAATATATAAATAGAATATGAATAAAGACAAAATCTTTTTCTCTAAATTTAAACTTTTATTTTAATTATTTATTTATTTTGTATTATTTAATAAAGTTAATATTTATGTTTTTAAGAAATAGCAATTTTTCAAATTTTTTGTCTCCCAGTCTACATCTTCTTGTGGGTCTTTAAATGAAATTCATCGTGCAGGCGTCATTTATTGACTTATTAGAAAGCTTTTCCTAAATTGCGTAAATACTGCAACAAATATTATGATTTTTTATGAGTACTTTTACATTACATAACATAATATAAAAAAATACATTTGTGTGAGTAATATTCATAAGCTAAAAATTTAAATAATTTAATATTTAAAAACCAGTTTTTTTCAAAAAAAAAAAAAAAGATAAAAAATAAAAATGTTCTGTATAGTTGGAATTTTGAATGTAGTTGTAACTAGTAGTTCGGAAAAAAGTAGTTTAACTAATAGTTAACTAGTTCAAGACAAAAGTAGTTACAATTAGTAGTTAACTACTAGTTAACTAGTAGTTGCCACTAGTAGTTAACTACTTCTAATTAAATACTGCCGAACACTAGATAATAGCACTCATCTTCGAATTCGAAAGCTAACTTATTTTGAAATTTTTTGACGCATAATTGCAGTGTGTCAATCTACCGAGAGTCTATTTCCACAAATCAACAAACAAACAAAAAGAAAATAAATAAGTAAATAAAAATAAAGAAAAAGAAAAATAAATAAATAAAATAAAGATAAGAATCATTTTATACCTATTATTTATACCTATTTTTTTATACTTATTATTTTTTATAGGTATAAAAATAATACCTATAAAAAATAATAGTAATAATAATTTTGTTCCTGACAATTTCGTCGACATACTCCCCTCCGTTGCATAAAATTTGCACATTGTTGCATTTGCAGCAGAACAAGGCTTTAACATTTTGTGCCCTGGCGTGAAGAAATTTTTTTATCCATTTAACTGAATTAAAAATGATAAAATAATGGAGACGAAAAACTTATGCTCTGAATATTTCTTCGGGATCTCGATACATGTATTTTTTAACTTTAATTTATTTTCCCAAGCCCAAACTCCAAGAACTATGCGCAATAAATCGATACATTGATTTGTAGCTCTGGCTAGCGGAAGTAAAATCATATTTAACTAGTATGTTTGGGTCATCATGAAATATTTCCTTATATATATATATATAAATCAGCGTAAAAAGCACAAAATAACGATAAAAACTGCAGACACGCGATGAAAAGTCATTTGACAAAAGTTTTTGCTGAAAGACTTTGAATTCATAAGCTCAGATATATTTGTTTGAGCTCCCACGAAAATATGTTCACCATCATGTACGCATAAACAAATATATTTTCCAAAAAATGGTCAAACATACTGCAATAGGTAACTATGTCAAAATATAGCGCGTAAAATGAACTGAATGACAAAACACCAACTTTTATAAATTCCAAATGTAAAAATTACTATAAATGTAAGTAAAAAATGAAGTTACGAAAAAAAATCATTTATATATATTTTTTTTTCTGACGCGATTAATTTCCCACGCAAAGGCTTACTAGTATAAAATTATTAATGGTTGGTTGTTTGCGCTTCTATTTTTCAATAAATAAAAATTAAAAACACACAGGGGAATAAAAGTGTTCAAGTCTTAAACACTTGCCGTTACATACTTCAATTAACAGTCACCGAGAGTCAATATGACGACTGACATTGCATATAATTGGCAAGTGTTTTTAGGTCCGGCCGATGGTCTGACAAATTAATAAACATTTTCCGAATAAAAAAAATAGGTTTGCCTTCAAATTCAAAAGTAATTTGATTTTTTTTTTCAAAACTATATAAACTGTCCAAAATGATGTCGCGATTGACCAGAAATGGGCTCGCAATCGACCGGTTGCCAACCACTGGTTTAAGACATATAGTATGTTGTAGAAGAAAAATAAATAACACGTAAAAAAGGTTTTAAGTTACACGGTTTTTTTTATCCAGGCGCTCCTTCCGCTGCGTCGCAGTTTCTTTTCTCGCCATGATTTGAGTATTTTGAAATTCGAAACCTAGTTGCATTATCCAAACATTAAAAACAAAGCTAACGTTGCCATTCGACAAATAAGAATTCTGATAATTTCCTCAGAGCCTAAATTGTTATTTTATTTCGTAATTAACGTTATAATGAATTATAAAATAGATGGAATATTGTATTGTCATCGAAGATAAGCTTGTGCGAAAAGTTTGAAGATAATTTATGCAGTAATAGTGATCGAAAACGGCGTAACAAACTTCCGTGTCGAATCAAGTTAAATAAAACCGTGTAAAAAGGAAAAGAAAAAAAACAATTCACAATCGCAATGTTATCTACCATATCCTTTCGGTATGGAGGAAAGTAAAAACTGTTTGAAGGAATTTCCGGAAATTCCGTGTTCCTACCACTGAGCTTCCTACCAAGGAGTTTTTATCTTTCTCCACCAACGAGTTTTTACTTTGGACTGTATGTTTGCTTCGCTACGGTATCATCCGAGCTACTAGGAAACATCTTTTACAATATATAAGCAAAATTCATTTTTAAGCATATAATATTGTTTCACACATCGATAATAAAAATTACAGCAATATGTTTCAAGGTTATTCGGCTCCTTTTCGCAACATATAAAATAAAATTATTAAAATAAATATAATTTTTCCTTATACAACTCTATTTCCGCGCGTTTTAAAGGAGTTCTTTTTGTAAGCCTGGTGCACGTGTCTTCAGTTTAATCTGCAAATGGTAGTCTGACGTTGTTTTCCATGAAAGCTACATTATATTCTAATTTCTTTAAAATCTTCAACCTAACCTCCGTTTCGATCCCCTCCTTTCTGGGAAGATATAGATCTCTTAAAAATATTGTTGTTGACGCTACAAGCTTTCCTAACATTTCAATTGTTTCGAAGAAACCGATCTGTTTTTGTGAATAATTTTAGAAGGAATGTGCGTTATTCATTTTAATTATATCGTTTGTATAACGATTTGGTGCACCCGGAAATGATTAAAAGCTTGGTAAATTGTAAAAATATTTTTTTTTTAAATAAAGAATTTATTTATTTATTTATTTATTTATTTATTTTTGACTGATAACGGAACTTGAATATCGCTTTGTATTTTATTTTGATAAAGGAAGTTTACTTAATTCAGCTAACTTTAGCGATTTTCTAAAACCTGTTTTAGAGAATCGCTAAGATTCCAAATTGATTTTTCAGAAAATGTTAAGCTCCTAAATTTAACATTTTTAAAGTCGAGTAACTTAAGAAACAAAAGATTTAATCTTTCAAATGTTTTCCGTTTGACAACCAGATGAAAAGTAATGCATTTCTTAGTTCCAATTATGATTAGAAATGAAATTTGAAAGTAGAACCCTTATAGTGATAAAAAAATAGTCTTTTCTTGGTAATACTTCTCAAACATTCTAGATTCAAAGTTAAAATGGAATTAACTATCTGAAACTTAGTTGCGTTTTATTTTATTTTATTTATTTTTCGTTAGTAATTCAGAAAAAAAGACAAAAACTTAAAAATTCAACAATTAAATAGAAACAAAGTACTAGTTTCAGAGCTGATGTTTGTTAATCCTCTGACTGGTTATTCCGCGATTTCCACGTGCAATGTAAAAAAATGTAGAGATAATTGCTCATCCCGCGATTTCCACGGGCATAAGATTTTTAAGTGTATTTAAAATATTATCCCGCTGTTTCCTTATTAAAACGTCAGTAATGCAATTTGTTAAGTATTTGGACATAAATTAAGGTTTTATTCCAGAGATGGCTTTAGTTGCATAAAGTAGACCAATTTTTTAGCGAATCGAATTCGCTAAGAAAGAAAAAAAAAAAAGCAGTCAGAGTCTTAAACACACTAGGAGGAATGCACCAAAAAAGTTTTAAATCTATATCTTTAACAGAAAAAAAAAGGCGTAGGGATTTTACCACACGTAATTAAACAGAAATACAAAGCACAGAAAAAATCGTTTAAAGATTTTAAATGCAGAATAAAAACAACTTAAATCATTTACAAAAACCGGAATATCTTTTAAAGTAGTGTTTACATAAGTTTGAAACTTTGCATGATACTTTCAAACAAATTCAACTGTCGAAATACATAATAATAATAATAAACCGATATTTTGAACAATTTTGAGGCATTCAGTCCCCTTACTTTAGTTCTATTTAAGGCACATTAGAACGGTCACACTAAGAAAGTGGCTGAGTACTGGGTAAACCAACTATATGACAAGTGGCCAGTAGTCGGCCTATCCTGGATGACTACTGTAAACCAAATCTATCCCCTTTGTCCAGCCTCCCCTTTAAACATATTCTAGTAAGTTAGCTTACACAATCTATTAGTAGAAGAAAATCCCTTAAATTTACAGTAGAACGGACAAAAAAAATGTACTTACCATTTTAGAATAACGCTTCTTCTTAGCCAAAATATAAGCGAATTGGTAGTCAAGGCGAGCACATTACTTGAAATAAAATGACTAATTACTAATTCTAGAAAAAGTACCCATAACTCACTATTGGATGATGATTAGGGTGATTTTCAAATTTGTTGACGGTTTGGTTTTGACACAATCTGAAAATTTTTGTTGCATCAAACATAAAAACTTGCCTACGTATGAATTCCCTATAATTTACTGCATCCTGAGCAAGTAGTTTTTTCGAGTTAATTTATTTATATTTTAGATATTTCAAAAAGTGTCTTGACAAGTGACTGTTTTTCTCATGAGTGTTACCGTTATTAAACGTTCTGTAAAATAATCCTTATCAATAATTTGTCTAAAAAATCTTGTTTAGGTAATCTTAAATACTTTGTAAGAAGTAAAAATAGTATTAAAATTGACATATTTAAAAATTTTAAACTATTTTAATTGCACTTTATCTCAGGAGTGCTGCTTTGTTTCTTAAATGAAACATATAACATTCAATAAACATGTATTTTATTAAAAATTAACTGTTTTCACTGCAGGTATAAGAAGTAACTGGATAGCCTTAATTAGAAAACCATTTTTTAATTATTAACTAACAAATATATTAATACAATTCTAATTTTTAGCTACAGTAACACATGAGATATGGTAACACTCATGAGACAAGCAAGCAATCCTCTTGTTATATTGCACCAAAAATAATAATAGTAATAAAAATAACAATAATTATAAAAAGAGAGACCAAAATTGAAATTATTTTACCCCATTAATTGATATGTTACATTAAAAATGTAATAAAACATCACTACTCTCATGATTCTGATCCAGAAATAGATGTTTTTAGACAGAACTAACAAAAAATTAATTTCAGTTTTAAAGTAAGCAGTAAAACTATCGAAATACATAGTTCTAATTCTGCAAAACCATATCTTTAATTTAAATAAAGGAAAATAATAGTTTGCAACACATCACTTTCTTATTTGCATCAAGTAACTGGCATACCCGAACAAGTGTTTGTTTTTTACTCTTTTTTTTTGGGGGGGGGGGGGTTACAAGTACGGGAGTTTTTCTTTATTTACCCCTTAAGACTAAAACATATCTTAAACAAAACACACAAAAATCATACCTGACAACGTAAAAATTTTGTGTCAGGGTGTCTCTTTTAATATATATATATAGAGAGAGAAATAAAATATAATCTTCAATAAAAAACTAATATCAGCTTGAGTTAAAGCTCATAAAATATCTATATCTGTAGATTTATTTGTTATTTGGTTGTTTTCAATCATGATTGTAACCTCCTTCTCTTAACAAGTAACATTCATGAGTGGGTAACACTCATGAGGGGTAACTCATGAGGTTTATTAAGAAATTCTTCACTAAAAGAAATTCTGACTGTGTTTCTGAAAATTTAATTGGACCGATTGATTCCTCTACAAGAAATACACTATTGCTGAATTGCTTATTTTTATGCTGTAAAAAATATTGGGAAATAAATGGGTAACACTCCTGAGAATTAATAAAAATACTCATCATGTTGCATTGTTTGTTCCACTATAAAACAGTAAAGGAATAAAACAAACCTCTTTTAGATGCTACGAGGTTAAAGGAAACATACGAGGCTTCCCTACCACAGAAAATAATTACAATATTTAAATATTTTGAATGTTGAATGATAGGAACTTTCTCGAAGTAACACTCATGAGCTGCATGTCCGGACAAAAACTTTCTTTACATTTTAAAATATTGCATACACATTTCAGTAAAATCACTTGCATTTTTGTTAAGTAAACACATATTACTTCATGTTTTAAATCATATTAAATAAAAAAATTACTTGGAATGATAAAAAAAAGACTCTGGTTCTGTGAATTTTTTGCTCCAGACACGCAATTTTCTATTTCTTTCCAACTAAAGTAATAGAAAAAGCCTACTATTTCACAACTTGGAAAAAATATAATCAATGCATTGAATTAACTATGACATGATGCTTCCCTACTGGTTTTTATAATGGCAGAATAATAGTTTTATCGACATGAAATTCAGATTTTATACAGTGGACATCAAACCGTCAATCTTTGTGAAAATCACCCATTAGCGATAGGTAAGTGAACGCGGGAAAGTGGAATTTTGCATTTTAAGCTAGATATGTACTACTTCTAAGGAGTTTTATTTCGTAGTGGCCGAACACTGGAGCCCATGGTGTAAAGCCATGTCACTGTACGTAAAAAATTTTGAATGTAACAGAGAATGAAAGAAAAAAAAATCTTTCTTTGGTCTTCAGTCAGTTGTGGGAAAATGGAAAACTTGATTTTTTTTTTTGCCTCAATTCTACCTCTATTTCAGAATACACAAAACATAGTAACATAGTTTTCGCAAAACTTTTACCTTTACTTCTTTATTACAGCACAGCTAGATGACGTTTCCCTTTTTAATGCTGCTTGGATATCATGTTTTCAACCGTACGTAGTTTCCACCATTATCTGCAGATAAATAAACAATCGTAGTTCAGTAGAAGTAAATAAAACGTAAATTAAAAATAGGAATAGCAAAAGAAATTGAAGGAAATTGCATGGGATTGCATTTTCCCGACGCTATCTTTCAAGAAGGGAAATTGTTTGGGTAAGCAACACTACGAGGCTTGCTTTTTGTACCCAATTTCGAAATGAAAATTCAAATATTCGCCAACGTTGGCTGATATAAATTTCCTATTTAAGCAACATTTGCAAAAAAATCAATCACTTTAGTTTGACCCTTGAGAGCAAACAAGTGCTTTTGCTGTTCACAAACAAACTTCTTTTAAAAACGAAAAAAGAAAAAAAAAAGTATGCAATTTGTACGGGTTTTGAATACTGAGATTTCTTCTAAGCAGCAAGAACTTGGGAAAAAAGAGATAGCGATTGAAAGAACTGACTTTCATTTGAAAAATTATTGAACACTTGAAAGGTTTGAATGATGTTTTTAATCAGGATCTTCCGAATGAACAGTACAGTAAATATTTAAATGAGTTGAGAATTTAAAAAAAAATTTAAATTTTATACTTATTGTTTTTTTAGAGTCCCAATTATCAATACATATCGCTCACCGGTGACAATGGTGACACACACCGGGGAAAAATAGTATTAGATAAAAACAAAGTTTAAAGTTATACTTTTTTTTTAAATTTTTAAATTTTTTCAATTAAGTACAATATACTGAAGAAGTGTATCATAGGTTTTGATTAGTGTAGGTTTTAGTAGTTTAAGCTATTGGGTATAATTATGGTTTATAAATTATTCTTCTTTTGTTGAGAAATGTTAAAGGTTACCAAATAGCTAGGGTTGCAAGTCTGTCGCGGAAAAAAGAGCGCGAAATTCGCGGCAAATTTCGCGAAATGTTCGAAAGAACAAATATAACAAAATACAGCATATCTGTAATGAAAGTTATTCTTCATCCTAAACAAAGGGCTATTGCTAAAAATGGAAGGATTATAACCTTCGTTAAAAACATTTAAATATTTGTGTTGACTAGTGTCAAAAACTTTTCATGCTTTAAAAAATTTTGATGCTGGTTGACGAAATCTAAATTTATTGTTATTGCTTTCAAAAAAATAATTTCGAATTTTTTCTTTGCACAAGTTTGAAGCCTTTTTGAACTTTGGGTGCTCACAGATTTTATCTTTGGTTTCAGAAATTTTTTAAAGATCGGACAGGTTAAAAAAAATAAATAAAATAAGAAAAATTCGCAGACTTTAGGGAAAAAGCTTTAAAAATAGCGAAAATCATCGCGGAAATTCGCGCCGCGACAAACTTGCAACCCTACAAATTACTTATACCAAGTAGGTAACAGTTACCGCGTACCAGTAATGAAAAGTTGCCACGTTCCAGTAATAAAAACTAATTTCGTCCCCGTATTGTGGCTAGAAAGAGCATTAAGTTAAAATTTTGAATCAATGATAATATGTTTCTTTAAAGAAAATTTTGGCCTGTGTGCTACTATTGTCGCCGGTAAGCGATATGAAGTTAAAATAAGAAAAGCTAAAATTGTGACGTATTTTTAAAAAGAAAAGAAATGTTTAATAAATCTTTCAATAAACCGGAGTAGCGTTAAATTTGCTGTTGACTTTCCTTCAAATGCCGCCATTAATAAAGCACTTTCAAGGGTGTCTAAAATTTCATAAATGGTATGATCAAACAGAACTTAGCAAATATGATTGCAAGTATTCGTCACTTAAACTGAGCAAAGGTCTTAGTTTATGGCTGAGATTCATAACTCAAGGCACTTCAAGTTTTGAAATTCGCAAAATTATCGCTGAAAGCCACCAAAAGTCGTAACTGTATATACATTTAGGCGTAATAAGACATTTTATTGCGAGGAAGCCAGACAGTTTTAAATGCTTCCGGGTTCGAAAATAACTCTTTGAATACACAACAAATTTACGAGGCACAATTTCATTGTTCCTGAACTACACATTTGATTTGCCATGAAGGTCTTTAGTCATATGTTCAGGTGTTCATTGTTAACAGCACACAGGCTATGAAGTTATTAAAGAGCAAAGTATGTCAACAATGGTCATAATGCGTTTGGGATTTCCTCATTTCTAATTATAAGAAAGTACAATGATTTTCAAACATTTTTGTAACATTTTCTTTGAATTATGCGGAAAACATTGCACTCTGATACATCCCTACTGTTTTAAGAGGGGAAGAAGGGGCATTGAGGCTAGCCAGGCGAAGATTAACTTTCAGCTGATTGAAAATGATCCAGCTAATTGCTGATACTCTTCAGTGAACGTATAATTCAGTTTCCTTAAAAAATATTTCTTAAAACTATGTGTGCGGCTACATTTCGTGGTGGAATTGTGCCGGGCTCGGGGGTTTTGCGCGCAAATTTAGTTATTCAGTTAACTCTCAATAAATCGAAAATAATTTAATTTTTTAACCTAAACTTTTCGTATTTTATATTGAAATATATAATATTATGATTGTTGTAAACAAAAAATAAAATTTTTAGTGGATAAATTTATAATAGTATCGTAAATATGAAAAACCAAATAGAAATACATAGTTTAATTTTCTCGAATTTTAGTATTTACAATCATTCTTACATTATAAAAAAATAAAAATAGCAATCATCGCTATTATTATCGCTATGGGCCGTCTGCTGTGATTTTGCATATCACTGCAAAGGTGTTTTGACATGCTCTGTTCCATTTCATTTTGTACAAAGAATAGCAAAAAATGTGTTTACCAGCCTACTACTACTTTCTCTAAAAGCGATATAAAGATATAGAGAAAGCAATGCATGCCGTTACACTAACCTGTACTTTTCTCCATCGGACACCCTTGCACCTTTTAGCCGAAGCCTTAGGTAGAGAGCCGATGACTAACCTGTACTATTACGTGTCCCGCGCTCAAGTATCAATCGTCAGAAAACGTACTAGTACGTGTCTCACACACAATGTGTTAAAAAAAATACTCAGGGGTCTAGCTTAATGCTACAAATACAAGAGAAAAAAAAAGACAGCCAGCAATAGACCGTGAGAATAATTAGGCTGGTCCAAGCTAATTAACCTACAATGAAGATCAAGTGACCTCTTCACTCGATTGACAACTGTTTCCGGCATACTGTTCCAAATATACCTACAATCTGACTTCTATAAATCATTAAGAAATTAAACCATGAAGGGGCACACTGATGGGAGGGGGAAGGGGGCATGTGCCCTCACAAAAGGCATCAGAAATCCGGTATCCGACCTATTATTTTAAATGTCCGAAACCCGATCTGGCTATTCCAGAAAAGATTTTGTTTGCATGAAATTAAGTTAAACATTTCGTTTTTTGTTTTCGACAGTAAATGAACGTATATATTGTTCTTTGTAAAATTTGAAAAAAGGGTTAATAAATGGATTCTAAAACATAAAAAATATTTTAAAGACTTATTAATTAATTCATTCATTAATTAATTATTTTATTTTTTTAATTGATAATGTATTTTCGGGAAAGTTCATAAATGATGTCACGCTTTTCCCCCATATATTTGACCCCCCTCCCCGCTTTTGTCACAAAATATCACACTTCAACCATACACCCCTTCCTCCCACTTCTTTTGTCACGCTATGTTGCGTAAGCATGATGTCACACTTCTTTTTACAACCTCTCCTAGTCACAATTTCACGAACCCCTCTCCCCCCTCGAAGCATGACATCATTTTTGATGAATGATCCCTTCTGAGAATTACCAGCACACATTAAAGTGTTTTTTTTTTTTTTACATTATTTAAAAGATGTAATAGAGGTGACGAAACGAAAGCATAAACATTTATACCAAATTTATATTTTCTACAATAAAAAATTTAGCAATTGCAACAAGTTGAAAAGTTCATTATTTAAATAATATTCAATCAAACCCAAAAAAAAAACACCCCACCGAATTATGCAAAAATAAAATGCACATAATAATAATAATAATTAAAGAATGAGTCTTAAAATGATGCAAAAACAACACAAGTATAATGCAAAACTCAAACAGACATTTTGTAAGGAGCGTCAGTGAAGAAAAAAAAAAGCACCCGGAGTCGTTGTAGACATGTTTTTAAGCGACTCCGACTCCGCAGCCTGATACACATTATATTGTTCGGCAACTACTCGTCAAAAAGTAGTTAACTACCAACTACTAACTAGTCTAAACAAAACAAGTTGCAACTAGTAGTTAACTACTTTTTCTGAGGGTAGTTGTAACTAGTAGTTAACTGCTCTCCAAAAGTAGTTAACTACTTTTAAGTATAATTCATTTGGATTTCCATTTTAAAGCTTGTTCTTAAATATTTAATCCTAATACTTCAACTCAATATTATTTTTAATCATTAAAACAATTTTAAAGAAGTTCCTGTAAAGCATTCAAAGATTGAATTTTTCCAAATAACACTGAATAATTAATAATATGAATAAAGACGAAATCTTTCACCCTAAATTTAAACTTTTATTTTAATATATGTATTTGTTTAATAAAGTTCATAACTTGTGTTAAAGTTTTATGGTTAACATGGCAATTGATTATGAAAGTTAAACAAAGAAACATTTTATTTAAACAGATTATTCATAGGTGCGCGGACAAATTGATTTGTGAAATATTACTTTTTGTTTATTTCTTTTTCTTTGAGGCATGAAGAAATAAATTTGTTACGTTTCTTTTTTTTTTTCTTTGTTTATTTAGTTTGTTGTAAAATAAAGGGGTTTACCCTTAATATCAATTTAAAATTCTCCCTCTGCCCAACCCCTATGCATTAACAAAATATCTTTGTAACGGGCATGCTTTAGATTATATTCTTTCAAATTGTGTTGAAGGCTTGTGTTCTATGGTCTCCCAGACGCATGCATGGTATTGGAGTAGAGGTAAAGCTTCCCCATAATGAAGATTTGGTCTTTAAATGAAACTTCATCGTGCATGTGCTGGTGTGGGCGCTATTTATTGACTATTTTAGAAAGTTTTTCCTAATTTGCGTAAATACTGCAATAAATATTATGATTTTTTTAATGAGTACTTTTACAATACATTTGTGTGAATAATATTCATAAGCTAAAAATTTTCCAAAAACATTAAAAAAAAAATTTTCTCGAAAGTAGTTGGAATTTTGAAAGTAGTTGTAACTAGTAGTTGGGAAAAAAGTAGTTTAACTAATAGTTAACTAGTTCAAAACAAAAGTAGTTAGAACTACTAGTTAAGTACTTCTAGTTAACTACTGCCGAATACTAACACTAATTCCATCATCACACACTAATTCTCTAACTACTCTAAAGTTTTTTATTTATGAAGTTTTAATATTGCTTTCCAGTTTTATCGATTTTATTTCTGCATTTGCCAGTACATTTATGGAAATGGGAACTGAGAGAAAACTTCTGTTTTATACATTTTCCTACTTATTTTAATGCGATCTGGTAAACAAATTAACACCTTGTTGCTAATGCACTCGTATTTTCTTAGCCTTTTCATTAGCCGATTCGGCTATAAATTTCAACCAACTCGCTGGAGCTAGAAGTTCTGCAAGAATTTTGTACCGATTTTTATTGTGTTTAATTTGATATAGTATACGTTATTTCGACCCTGTATATTTATTTTGTTAGAAATATGTACAAGTGCAAAGCATAAAACTTGATGAGATTATTCAGGAAAAGTTCCATCACTCTCAAGTACTTTCTCTGCCCAATGCAAAATTTCAAGTAACAACATGTAATTCCCGACCTACAAGGAATAAAGTTTTAGGATAGTAAAGAAATGTTTTTTAATTTCCATTAGCGCCAAGGAAATGGGTTTTACTGCAATGACTAGCACCGCCTTTTGAGACTGAGAAATACTCATCCATATTCTTAATCAAATTTTAATATAAAATTAAGACCGGAATAATATAGCTACAATAAGCAAAAACTATCTAAATGTGTTTGCAATTAAGTGCCGAAATCATATGTTGTTTCATAAATCGCATTACTTATTAGTTCTTCACATGTTCTTCAAAATGTAACTTAGAAAGTAACAAAATACTCGCAGACATTTCATTGTGCATCGTTGTCGAAACTAAGCTTTATAAAATATGAAAGATAACCAAAGATAACCATAAGGCTTAACTGGCAAGGAAATACAAGAGTACAATGTTAACCCCCCCCCCCCCCTTCCCGGAAAACAGTTAATTACTCGTACTTAAAATTCTCTTTGTTTAAAAGAGAAGAAAGTTACGTGTAGGCCTGGGCGATGCTGAAAATTGTAAATCGATTTGTCATCTTTCAAATATCGCTATGTAGTGATAAATCGAATTAACATTGATTTCATTTTTTAGGATATGTTGAGCAATAGTTGAGATCTTAATAGTTGTATGCATGAAATTAAAGCATTAAAACCGACACACGTTTCAAAAATTAGCAAGTAAATTGATAAAGAACTGCAGTATGTAAATGCCTCTTTAACCTTTAATGAGGTTAAAAAAATATTTTTAAAAAAGGGACATTTTGCCTTTCTATTTTGAAACAAACTCAAATAAATCAGTCAATGAAATCAAATAATAATGCATAAATAATGAAAAGTTTCCTAGGGAGAGCCCTCGAACCCTTGCCTCCAGAGTTATCCTAAGCATTATAGATGTAAGACCAGTTACAAAAATTTAAGTTGCAGAAGCCCCAAACACCCACTCCTCTAACTTCGCAAAAGATCTAAACATACATCTACTATATATACCTCAAAAAGCTATCATATATGTAAAAAAATTCATATTAACATCATTTCTAATCATATATATCTATATATATGTATACTGAAAAGAGTATGATTTTGAAGCATACACTGCCGTTCCTGATTCTTAACATGCTCCGTCTGCTCCGGAGCCAAGACAGTATCCATAATTTTTTTTCGGGGGGCCCAGACTTCGACACACTTATGTAAAGCAAAGTTTCAGGGAGGAATATATGATACATTGCAAAAGATTTCTGGGGGGGGGGGGGGCTGCCCGTGGGTCCCCCTTCCCCTCTGGATACGGCCTTGATTCACAAAAACATTAAACATTCCTTACTAGATCTATTACTTTATTTTTTAATTCAAAAGCAACAGAAAATTCAATATTTAGCGCTAAGCAATCTTCTATGTCCAGGCATTCATAATATTAAAACCGGGAAATAGTCGAATTTTAGAGAAAAAAATCCAAATTCCCCTACAAAAATGCTCATCCCCACAATAAATTTCTAAAAAATTTGTTAAATTTGTATCAAAACATACCTCAGAAGTGGAAGCGTCTGAATCAAATTTTCTTTTCTTTTTGGATGACGAACGTGTCCATCGCTGGAGTGCAAACATTGTTATGTATCGAAAATAATTAAAAATTTAGCTAAAATATAAATAATGCTTGATTGTAAATCAAAATTCAGCATTAAACCGTAGCAGTGAGATTGGAAACGATGAACGGATGATTTCCAGAGTCGTAATGCAATCAGTGATGGACCATAATAAGAAAAAAAAAACCATTTAAAATATAAGAGATGAGAGAACATCTGTAAATGAGAAGGCAATGCAAATACAGTTCATCAGTTTTCCAATCGGCTCATCTACAAAAAAGATTTTACCAAAATGGGTCTTTGGACAGGAAGTCATAAATAAATACAAACTGCTCTTTAAGTTTTTAAATGAGCATCCCTTCCTGGCTTGAGAGGGGGACCCATTAGGACAATTGGACTTTAGGACTCCATCACAACAGAGAATATTTTCCAGGAAACTTATTACTTGTGCGATTGTATTCCCAGATTGCTGTCTTTGGGTAAAAAAGACATCAAGAAGGAAAGAAAACCCTCTGGAGTGATTGAAAGGATCTCTGTCTGTGTGTGGTACGTTGATTGAAGCTACCTTTCGCGCGCGCGCGCGCTGTTAACCCCTCCGCCGCCCCCCCCCCCAAGGTGATAAGGGGATTGATTATAACCTTATAACCAGATGAAAAGTCTTCTTTATTATGAGCTGCATACTTTGGCCATGATCGCAACCCTTCAGAGAAAAAGGAAAAAAAATCATATGCATATGTGTTTAATTTTCTTAGGGGAAAAAAAATTGTGCTTTGCAAGGCCGTAGCCAGAAATTTTTCTGTGCGCCTAAATGTGCCTAAATAAGTACATACCCAATGAGGGGGGGGGGGGTTCAACCCCCCCCCCCCTGGTTACGCCTATGTCGCCAAAGCCGCCAAGGTTGAAATAAGCATTAGCCGTTTTGACTATTTTCTCTCACATATAGCTTTACAATCTCACATATAGCTCTCACATTAGTTTCTTTGGTTTAGCAGCTTTAGTTTGCAGCAGTGATCCTCTTTCTGATTTCAAGATTAATGTCATTTTGAAAATTAATTTCGGAGCCCAAATAGGTGAAATTTTTCACAGATTCAAAGTTAAATGGGCCTTAGCATATTTAACTAAGCATAAAAAAAGTGAACATGATTGGAAGATAATTGAGAAAAATTGAATATCGATTGAAATTAAAGTATCCTTTCACTATTTAGAAAATTCGACTTCCAATTGAAATGAAAAAGAATGATCAAACAGTTTTTTCAAAAAATTTCGATTAAATAAATTATATGATAATATAATGAATATAATTTATTTAAAATTAATATAATTATTAACAATAGATAATTAAATAATACACAATATGTTTTTTCCCCGATTATTATTCAAAATTAAATATCGTGCTTTGTCTGTCAAAAAAATCTACGAAAGTTGGGAAAAGTATTTAAATACAGATAGTACTTTAAATAAGGAGAAAACTATGTTGTGTAAAACAGAGCACCAAGAACCGATTTCATCATGGGAACCTTAAATCAGTGTAATGAGTTATAGGAACCTTAAGTCAATGCAATGAGTCATGGGAACCCTAAATCAATTAGAACGCTCCCAAATCGGTGGTTCGAGTGTTTTACAGAGGTTCGTATCAGTGTATGAACAAGGCTGTTAAACGTTCTTGAAAAAAGCTGTTCTATTTTCGGTGGTTTTGGCAATTAAGTTCACATCGCACGAAGGTAAATTATCGGCACACTCCGATGTAGATGACACCGGGGAAGAAGTTCAGCAACACAGATTTCCAAGTATTGACATCTCAACTCTATCACACTTTTCATATCACACACTGCGTTCGAAAGGTGCATAATTTGCGAACAATGTCAGCGGTATGATTGAAAGTCATATTAGATAGAGAATGTCCATCAGTGACATAATTTATGTCATCAAAATTGGGATGTGAAGAAATGAAGTCCTGGACCAGAGTATTTATTTTAATAATGTCAGATGCAAAATTTTCTGTTTCCAGTTTGGTGACCGACCTTTTGCTGCACACTGTACGGAAGTCCGGCTCAAGGGGTCATTCATACATGATGTCACGCTTCGAGGGGGGGAGGGGGGTTCGAGAAACTATGAGAGTTTGTGACAAAGAAAGGGGAGGGTGTAACAAAAAGTGTGACAATGCACACTTTGGTTCTATAAAAACATTTAAAATAAGCAAAATTAAATTTATTTTATTTTTACAATTTGATTTTAAAGTTTCATTGACCATTTTGTATCGTAAACACCAATACTGATTAAGGTTTAAATTTACTTCTTGTTAAAAGTTTAAAAAGAAAGTTTTTAAGGCATTTACACTTTGGAGATGAAATTGTGTGGATCATTTTTTCAGAATCCGAACAATTAGTATATTTTACTACTCTATAGTAATTAACTTTTGCGTTGTAAACCTTAACTTCATTTTGTACAAATTAATTACACATGTAATCATTATTATTATTATGCTCATTGAAAGAATAAATGATGTCTCTTTTGACGTTTGCTTATCCTTTAATTTGGCATCAATTCTTGTAAAGACATTGAATATTTTTAAGAGCATGTCGCCATTATTTTTTCCAATTAGAACAGCACATTTCGGGATAAAGAAGCTGGCCGTCTCCGCTCTGTGAGAGCTTCTTTATTCTCCAATTTGTGGTTTAATTGCTCCTGATTTTTCTTCAACTTCTTCAGTATCGTATAACTTCTTTTCTTAGAGATCGTGCAACTAGAGATGAAAGAAAGTAAGCGAGTGTAAATACCCCAGAGCGGTAAGTTGATATTTTTATTGTGATGCAAGAATCATACCATTAAGTGTTGCTCCTTCAAAATTTACAGCGTACACTGTAAAAAATGTTTGTTCGAAAATACACGAGAATCTTCTGGAAATCATTTAGCTGGAGTCTGATGTAAAATTACAACCTAGCAAAAAGGAAACTACAACGTCCTCAAAAAAGGAAATTACAGAGAACAAAAAAACAAACAGCATTCCGTAAATTGATAGCAACGCATAATGAGCCGTAGTAATTGCGCCATCTGTGAGTACTCAGAATTACTATTTCTGGTACACATAGTCGAAGGTGAGCACAATTGAGCCAGCCCACACTGTTGTGATTTCTGTGCCTTAGGCCGCTCGGCCAAAAATTTTTCTAGAGGTTGGGGGGGGGGGGGACAGGCAGCAGGTGGCTAGTTTGCTTATTAGAGCTGGAAGTAAATAGTACGCCAACAAAATATCTTGGATTTCTTGACAACTTTTAAACTGGTAGTCACAGATCTCAAGAGTTAATTATGCTTTATGCATTTGCTTACAACTTTTTAACTGCTTGCCACAGATCTCGTGTTCTGTTTTACGTAACTTAACAGTTCTCTCTGTAGTTGCACAGAGTGCTATTATTGGGAAACAGTTAGCAAGAAACTGGATTCTTTAATTTAAAACAAGCTCTCGTAAATATACAGAACACTGTTTCCTTTCTGCATTTTTACAGAAATGTTTTACAGTGTGGACTTTGGTTTAGAAGATTTGGCAGTAGTTGAACCACGTCTAGTGCCCCAGTTTCGACTATTTTGCAGTACTATCGGCGCAGAAAAATATTTTGAAAGTATAAAAAATGCAATCCGTTACTTTTATTGGTACTTTCGCATCAACCGACAGTCAGCGATAATCACCAAATATATCGTCAGCGATTAATCACTAGTATGAACTGAGTTGAAGTAGCTAGAAATCTAGGATCTATTCTGAGGGGAGGGGAAGATTGACCAATGGCAAGCATCAATGGCGAAATTTATGTTGGCGGCATTCGATGACATGCATTTAGGGATCATTCATAAAAGATGTCACGCTTCGAGGGGGGGGGGGATTTCGTGAAATTGTGACAAAGTGTGACAAGGGGAGGGGAAGGGTGAAGCAAGAAGTGTGACATCATGCATTATGCAACATAGCGTGGCATGTGACAAAAGGGGGGGGGGGTCCGCTGAAGTGTGACATATTGTGGCAAAGGGGCAGGGGGGGTCAAATATATGGGAAGAAAGCGTGACATCATTTATGAACGGCCCCTTAATAGGAAATATTATTGTTGTTGTTTTTTTATGTTATTGAGGTGCTCCTGGACCACAGAAATTGTCGTTTACCACTGCCTCCAATATTTTTCCATTAGAATTTCATTAAAATTTGAATAATATTTTTTTTCGCATTAAAATTAGTTTTGAGTGAACAACGACGAAGAATGAAAGGAATTTTTTAAATCTGTAATTTTATTCAAAACAAATCTTGTAGTTGTATGAAATTGTAGTGTTAAATTACTCTAGAAACTCTTGAAATAATACTTTGATGAAATCCTGACGAACACATAACTAATTTATTTACAATGCATTCATGTACACATTATATACAACATATACACGTAGCGTAACTCCTGCATTCGTACTTTGAAGCAGAAAGAAAGGAAACGTAAAGACAAACATAAGTAAAAGTAGTAGTATTAAAAGCAGTGGAAGTTAAAGTAATTATTTTAAATATTAAGAACTGCAGACGATAATTAATAAACAGAGTATTAAAATGAAATATAATAAAGACAAATGAAATACATAACAAAAATAAAGATGAGGACGAGTAAATATAATACACATTTTTGCTGCTTAATAAAGATAATATAAACAAAACAATAATATGAGTACTCGGAGTAGAAGCAGAATTAGAGTAAAGGAAACGGAGTAACTGAAAAAAGTTGTTGCTTGAATTTGCTGAGATCCAATTAATTACCTGGTTTTCAAGAAATTACAATGAGACTCTCACACACATTCAGGTCCGACTTTAACTAGGCAGCTCTAAAATCTGCCACCCACTTTCTCTGTGAAATTCAACAATTTCTTATTACTACGCTTGGCAAATATTTCATTTTCGTGAGATGAATGAAAATAAATATCATCTAATAAAAATATAAAAAATTATAGAAAATAAAAATTTACTGATATGTTGTTTTCAAGGGGAGGAAGAAAAAAATGCAGCAAAAGTAAAATTTTCCGCCTCTGAGACTTATCCGTCCAATGAAATGTCTCTCTGCTTGCTTGAAAATTTGGCTCTGATCACATTTTAGTTTGTTAAGAACTTATTTCCGTGTAAGTAGCTTAAAACCGTTAGCTGAACAAATAACACGAGTAAAGAAAGCTGCAAGCAGGTGTTTCGAATCTGCTATGAGCCAGCTGAATGAATGGAACTCGTAAAAATAGCAAGAAACACTAGTTGAAAAAAATATTTCTAAAGGAGAATTACAATTAAAATTCTGCTTTGTATATTTGTGTCCTAAATGCGCTTTTCCACCCATTATTCTTTTTTTAAACTGTGCGAAGGAAATATTTTGCTTCTAATGGGTTTCTATACTCGGTGGTGAATTTACACATTTGGAGTTACAGCATTTGCGACTTTGTAAATCCACCAATGTCTGTACTACGTTTATAACAAAAAACAAAAGAAACATTTACAAAATAGCTGTTAAAGCGCGAAACGCTTACTCTATGCTTAAACCATAAAATTTAAGCTATATATTGTTCAAGCACAAACTGCGCCATTGGAATTTTTGAGAGGAGTTTCAGAGTCGTTAGGGGGGCTTTGTCGACTGTTTGGCCGATTTGAGGGGTTTACCGTTTTGGGGGTTCGTACTGTTTTAGGGGTGTGTATCACTCTGAGGAGGGGGCACCCCTGATTGACTTTTGTCTTTAAAAAAATAAATAAATAACTTGCTAAAATCTTAGAAATGGTACAAGGAAAATTCTTCGATGTTATTTTTTTTTTTCCTCAGAATTGAAAACATTATTTTAGACTTTCTGAAACCAGAAGTTACTGAATATTTATGACGAAGCAGTTAAAGTATGACTTGCAATTTAAAAATTAACACAACGCGAAAAATGTTCTTCTGTACATAATTGACTACGCCAGGCCCGTCATTTAGAGGGGGGGGGGGGGGGAGATGTGGAATAATTTGAATAATGCATTTATGAGTGCGTGTGTATTTTTTATGCAATGCATAACGAATATATTTCCTTTGTCTCCCTCCCCCCCCCCTCCACCCTAGTGAAAACGGAAATATTAGAGCTGGGCTACGCATGCATAACATATCACAGTTTACAGTTACGGGACTTGTTTCTCCAAAGTCCTATTTTTGCCCTCAAAATCATACACCTTGAGTCAGTAACTCCACTAACCTCATTCTTGATTCAGCAACGCGCGAACATTTAGAATCCCTACAATTGCTCATTCATCTGATATTAATTTTTAAAATCCACAACGGCTCGTGCGGTTCTTTTCAGAAGATGTTTTAAATAACGAAGATCCGAATGAAATCGGACGAACTATTCTCAAGATATTAAGGGCAAAGGGAGACGCAAATATTTTCTTTCTAATCTCAGCGGCTTATTTTTCATTTTTCAAATGCGAAAGTAAATTGTAACATCAAAAAAAGAAACAATAAAACTCTTTTTCATATTCACCCAACAGCTGCCAATTGAAAGCACCTTAGCGTAAGTAATTTCTCGAAAATGATTAACGATTAGTCTCTACCCAAACCAGATCGGGTCTTTCGCACTGATGCCTCCCGCTTATACAACGAGAGGCTAAAGGAAGCAAATCAGCGGCAAAAATTCATTGCCCCTAAATTGTCGGTTAAGGCTTAAAGGTTTCCCTTTTTTCGACCGAATTCCACGTTGCTACCGAAGAGGCATTTGCTTTAGAACATAATTAAATGCGCTGGAATATAGCACTAAGAGTATTACCTTTTTTCTGTTCAAGCTGCGTAACAATCAGATTAATTTCGAAAGCGGCGGAAAAAAAATCGTCAATGAATATATTAAATCAGTTCAGCGTAATTGATGCAAATGTGTTACTTACCACTTTAATTGGGTACTTTATCATTTATGAATTTCAAATCAAATATATCAAGAAATGCGCCATTTTTTCGAGCCGTCGTTAAGAATTTCTTCGAATCACGGTTTTTTCCCCCCAACTAGTCCCTTCATCATTAATAAATTATTAACAAACGTTTTGCTAATCGGATTACAATTTCTACATTTAATTGGATGACAGTAGCAAAGAAAAAATGCTTAATACTCGCTTAGATCTGATATATGGGACGATTGCAATTTTTTATAAAATGCCCAATATTTATGAAATTTTGAAATTTAAGCAGATTAATATTAAAGAAGGATTAAAATTATTTACGCTTCTTAATGCGGAGACATCAGTGATTTCAAAATATCGTTCTCTGAGAACTTTTTCGAACTCTCAGGTAAAAAAAATATTTTACTTAAATAAAAATAAAAGCTTATAGCTAAAAGTTAGCGAAACTTAAAAATGCCAGGTATTTATAGAGGATAATCTTTGATTCGTTCATACTTCAAAACGCTCGGAAGAGCAAATATTTATCCTTTCGAAAATGAAATGCCTTGTATATTTACATTTCATTCCGTAATTAAGCTAAATGAAAGGAAATCTACTTCTTCGTCTAGAACAATTAAATACGTTTAAAAATGAACATAATCCCCTTTTCTTTCTGCATTTAAAAATTGATTTTTTACGAAAAAATGAACCTAAATCTGCCGCTTTTGTGCATCTTAGTAAGTAGTCAAGTATATATAAACTTTAGTTAATTTTGTTGAATGTTCAAAAGACTAATTTACGCAATACTACTTGCGAACATACGCAAGTCAACTGATTTTTAAAACGAAAAGATAATAATTCTATTTTAAGTGGAATAAGGACACAGATGAGATATAAGTATTACGGTATTACGACTTAAAAAAAAAGAATATTTTTTGACTCAACCTATATATATTCAGTATGGTACTACTGTTATTAATATGCGTATAAGGGATTATTAAGAATTCAAATATTTTACTTGCTGTAATAAAGGCAACTCAAGTATAAAAGAAACATTTAATAGACAACACAAATGCGATAAGCGACAACGACAACTTAACGACCTTAACGACAAACAGCGTCTGACTGAAAACATCTTCGTTTCGTTGCCATTCGGCTTTTACAAAAGACATACCCTATCACAGAGTAATCATAAACCAGACGGTCAACTCTCAAGCCGTTTTGTAGTGTCGATTTCACTAGCGCACCACGGGGAAAAACATGAACTAAATTACAAGAGTTCGCATTGAAGTTTAACTCATGTCTCCTCTACGATGATATTATCTTTGTTTTGAAAGGAAATTGCATATTTCTTCAGAATCAGTTCGCTCATTTGCAGATTTACGTAGTTCTTTCAGATTGAATAATTTTTGCAATTTCATTACTTTTGTTCGTCCTTTTCTGGAATATTTTTCAACGCTGAAGTTTATTTACGGTATTTAGAAAGGATTACCTTTTAAAATAATATCTAACTTAAGAATTTCTTGATACCAAATAAATTTAACTGAACTTATTTAGAACATGTTCTACATTTTCATTTTTATCTGTTGAAAATTAATGCTTAATTTATTTATCGTTTTTATATTGAACTTTATTTAACAGGATATACTTTATTGATTTTTATAATTGTGCAATTTGTCTTACTACATAGAGAGTTAAATAAAGATTTTTTTATGTATATTGTTTTATGATTAAATTGTTTTATGACTCCAATTTTTGGTTTTTCCGATTCAGGGGGCTGGCGATAGTTTTTTTTTTTTCTAAATCAATTTGCTTAGTTTGTGGAGTTAGTTTTTGCTAAAAATATTTAAACATCGCCAACGGCAACCCAAAAATGATATAGGATTGATTTGGCAAAAAATAATAACCATCGCCAGTCCCCCGAAACGGAAAAGTACCCGATTTGTTAGCTCATTTTGTATGATATTTAATATCATTTTCAATCAAAAGAAAAAGTAAGTACGTTGAATAAAACAAGATGGTAATCTTAAAAACTATTCTGAGATTCATGCAAAGATATAGGCTTTAGAAGTATAGAATAAAAGACTGTATTAACGAAATTAAAAGAAACCGTATCAACAAATATAATGCTATAGGCGAAGTAAAAACGAGAAAAGGGCAAAAAAATATTTAGAATTCTAAAATAGATTAATATGTTTTGAAAGTGTTATTTTAAGTATGACTGTGATACGAAACATCGATGCGAAATAATCTTACTTGCAGTTTAATTCTATAAAAGGGGGAGGGAAAAAGGAAAGTATTTTGAAATCAATTTTTAAAAATATGTCGGTTAGAAAATTAAAGTCTTTAGTAGAAATGGCATTTTATTTATACGAAGCAAAATTTCAAAGTAATAGAAGCAGTTTTCCAAAACCGAGAAAAATTACTGACAATTATTCAAATAAAAGAAATGAGTAATGGTTATAGGGGTGACGTCAATAACCGTAATAGTCAAGAATGGGGAGTGACAACAATAAAAGTAACAGCAAATCCGCCAAAAGAAGTTCTTGTTTTTCTCCGTGGGGGCGTTGAACGCAGTTTTTGACTACATAGGAATTAACATTAAGATGTGTCTCTGGTTTATGATTACTCTGTGTACCCTATATGCATATTAATCACGGTTATTAATAGGCGTATTAATAACGGTTATTAATACGCATAATTACCGTTATTAATGTGCACGCAATGGTTAATATGCATATGATTAATAATTTATGTTAATTACTAACCATGATTAACGCATATGGTAAATGTAATTTAACCATACACGTTAAACTGTCTCTGGTATCATTAATTAGATTCAGTTTTGAAAAGTACAAGATGAAAACCTGCATGATTTTATAGGGATGAGCGTATTTACCTGTTATATAATACTAAGAATTACCAAGTTAATTAACTACAATTATTTTTTTCTTACTTCAACATGATAAGGATACATTTTAAAACATTTCTTTAACAATACTTGTGTAACTAAGAGGATTATAGCAAAAGTTCGAATTTCCTCGAGGTGTTTTTACTAGACATGTTTGTTAATAAACATCATCTGTAAAAAGAGTGTCGTTTTATCTTGACATTTTGTTATTATTAGTATTATTATTATTATGATTAGTTTTAGTATAACTTTTGTTCCCAGTGAGGAAGCAAAAATAAATAAAAGCTTGTGCATTGCGTCATTGGTGGTAACTTTTCCGCTTACATCGGGATTATGCAATCGCTTGGTCGTAAAAGAAATGTTTATTGCAGTGAATTATTGCGTTTCATTTATCACGCACTCTATTGCTCTTTTCTTATTCCATTCAGAGAATGCATAATAATTTTCTTACTTAAAATGAGTTAAATATTATTAAAAACGTTAAGAAATGCTAACCTTGAATTAAATACCGACCCCATACAGAGCAACAAAGTTATTTTGTTATTAAAATTGAAGTTGTTTAGCTTGTAAGAAATAATAAAGGAAAGCTATTAATATTTGTTCATGTGGCAACAGGAATAGGAGGATAGTTTCAAGCGAAAGAACTAAAAACCCCAACGACCCCATTTTTAAAAAAAAAAGAAAAGCTTAAACGGAAAAAGTGTTTGTGGTAGGCATTTTTTAAAATCTAAATACATTAGATAAGTGAAACTCGAAAATTTGAAATTCATGTTCAAAGCAAAATCGCAACCCGGCTATAAAAGTTTGCCATAGCGCGACGGCGCCAGTTTTCGATTTTTCGTTTCTTCCGTTCCTGTTTCCTATTATCTTGGCTAGAAGTAACCCGGAAAAAATTTTCCGTAGCAAGCGCTTCCTCGCCAACCTATTGCAGACTTCCCGCACGTGCCAAACTTTCCGCAGACGTTATGTAATACTCGGATATGACCTTGGGGCAGCGCTAGAGCTGTTGACTTGTTGATGTGACGTCACGACAGCTAGACTGGAATCGATTCCTCGCGATGCTAAACATAAGCTTTTGCACGGAAAAAGGCAGAATTAGTCAGAAATAAATGTTTTGAGTTCATTGTTTTCCGTTTTGGTCAAGTCCATTTTTGAAGAGAAGCATTTGTAATCAGAAAAATAACTAAATTTTTTGGGCAAAAACAAATTCGATAAATGTGTAGAATTTTTCTCTTTTTTTTTTGTAAGGAGTAGTTTATTGTAAAAGATAGAGCCAGGCAGAATGATGAAGTAAGGCAGATGTAGAAAAAAAGTTGACAAGTTCAAATAATACACCAACATAATAAAAAACGTTCATAAGTTAAATTGTTGCAAGAAATTTTTTTATGACAAGGGGAACCAACCACCCGACAATGTCGAAAAACACCGAAATTTTTTTTATTGGCTTAAGTAGTAAAATAAATCTTTAAAAATGTTCCCTGAAAGTTTCAGAAAATTTGAAGCAATATTTATTGATTTATCATTGATTTTATTGCGGTGTGATGTGACCGCCTTTTCATTCCGAAACCGTAACTGTGCTGAAAATTAGCCACATATTTATTTTTTAAAATAAAATAAGCGAGAAGAAGCAATTTCATCGTAACTAACTGAAAAAAGAAGTTCCTTACTTGAAATTTTGATAAGAAAGGATTTAAGTTTTTGCAAGCCGAAAACTTAAAATGCTGTTTTCTCACACTTTGTTTTTTGTTTATTTCATCTGAATCAAAATGCAAAAGCCTTTTTTAAATTTGTATCTATAATGTTAATTTTTCCCCACATGTTCCTTAAACTATATATAACAAATTTATGCTCTACTTTTATGATAATTTAAGTACTTTTTTAAAAAATTCTTTTTGAATATTTTTTGAATTTTTCGTTGTTATTTTGCGTTACTTCAGTTTTTATTATTTTACTCAAAAAGTATTTGACTTATAAAAAAAAATCAAAGCGTAAAAGTTTTGCTTTTTAAGTAATGAGTCAATAAAAAAAAAAAAAAATTTGAGACTTTACGCCAATTTTTAAAAAAAGAAGATGCATTTCTAAAAATTGCTTATTTTCTTTAAAAAAAATAGATTATTCAAATTATACTTTAAAAATCCAGTTTTTTTAATATTAAATTTCTTGTGAAGTGATGTAACATGAAATGAGACAAAAATTGTATATTTAAACACCATAGAGAAAAAAAAATGGTCTCATGATATCCGCTCCCCTTACCTACGTAGCAATCATCATAAATTAAAAATGCATAGAGTTTGCGCATATTTCATTTTATTTCGAATTAAATGACTTGAAGAAATTAATTATGTTGCTATGATATAGATCAATTTTCTCAACTGGTGTTTCACGAACCTCCGGGGGGGGGGCTTGCTTAGACTAGGAAGGAGGTTTGCGAAAACAATATTGTAATGGCGGAATTTTTAATGGCTAACGTAAAAGAACTAACGAAGTAATTAATTAACCTATATATAGACAAATCGTAAAGAAATAGTTTTGTACATTGTTTTCCAAATACTGCAGAAAAGTTGTGAACCGGCATTGGACGGATACGTATAAAATTTGAAATGCACTTATTTTTATCTTTGCCCAATTACGAAAATATGTATCACTAAGGGGCAACGGAAGATTTTCATCGATCTATATCTATCTATACTGTATAAAAATGAATGTATGTCTGTCTGTCTGTCCTTTATGTATTACTACACCATTCATCCGATCGCTATGAAGCTTTGGGAAGTTGTCGAGTACACTCCTGCGAAGGTTTCTAAAAAAAATAAATCCTACAGGTAGTTCTTTTTTTATTCCAATTTTACGCAATTATCCACATAAATTCCCCAATATGGGGGTGAAAAACAACCTTGCACATATTAATGTAATATATTGATCGAAAGCGCTAATTTTTCTGCACAAGATGATATTTGTTCTAAGTTTCTAAGTCAATAAGAACGCCAGTTATAATAAGCTTTTCAATGCGATTTCTTAAGGCTTACCTTGATCCAAAAATTCAATTTTTTGGGGAATCAACTTCTGGTGAATCAACTCCGGGTGAATAGTGTTAGCTTAATTTTATTATAAAACTTATTTTTCAAAATAGAGAGACATCAGTTTAGGAAAAACAATAAAAAAGCATACCCTCGATTTAACCTTTTTCTCAAATTAGCAACAGGTTTTAAATTTGAGATTGAACTTGATAAAAGTATTGTCTCCCCGATTTAACGATTTCCTTCACTGAGCAATAGCATTTAAATAAATATTGCCAGAAAAGGAATAAGTATGGTTTATGCTAGATTTCAAATAACGTGGCGAATATGACACGCTACAATTTGACTTTTTTAATGAGTCATTGGCGATAAATCGGAACACACTAATGAAATTGTGCTTACGTTTTTTAGGTACGGTTAAAATTTAGTACGAGCAGCGCCGTGCGGGTACCGTTAGTTCATTATAAATTTTGAAAGCATGCTTATCATATCATTTCCGACTTTTTCCGTGTTAGTGTGAAAAAAAAAAAAAAAAAAAAGAGTCGTGAAGATGAAAATTTCCTGAAAATGTGGAATCATTTTCGACTTATTTGTCATATGTAAACCCCAAAATAAAAGCGGAAGACATTTATTGAATAATTTCAAATATTGTGTTCACAATAATACAGTAACCCCTCGTTTTATCGCTCATTCGGATACATCGCGATTTTTCTATGTGTCCGAAAATTTTGTTTGAGTTCTCGAAAGTAAAAATATTGCATTTCTGAGTCAAGCCCTTTTCCCCCCACTAAACAAAGCCATCGAACAGGAATGTTTTCCTTTCTTCTGAATTTGCTGGAGTTAAAATCTGCAGCAATTCTTCTCTCACTCCCCAACTTACATGTCTTCAGAATGATTCTACTCAAACCAGTTGACGTTTTACTTGTTCTTTTTGTATTGATCCTATAACGCCCAATAATAACTGAAACAGACAGATGTTTATTGCCCTAGAAGAAAAAATACACCCGTTTCTGGATACCTTTTAGAAGGGATTTGCACTTGGCTGAACAAATCCAAATCATACTTATACAATCCCCTTAACCAAGAAAGGGAGAATGATAGGTAAAGGAATTTTCTGGGAAGAAAATGGCCACTTTGACATCATTTTCATGCCATGTTCTGGTGGCATTCACTGGTTCACTCAATTTACTTGTACGTTTTGACTTATTTCTAACGGCATCGGTTCTGGGATCATTCATAAATGATGTCACGCTTCGAGAGGGGGGGGGGGGGTTCGTGAAGTTGTGATAAAGTGTGACAAGAGGAGGGGAGGAGGTAGCAAGAGGTGTGACATCATGCATTATGCAGCATAGCGTGAAGCGTGCCAAAGGGGGGGGGGGTCGCTGAAGTGTGACATATTGTGACAAAGGGGGGGAGGTGGGTCAAATATATGGGAAAAAAGCGTGACGTCATTTATGAGCTGCCCCTATACCGCGCTTTTTTGCTGTCCCCCGACAACGCCATATAACGAGGGGCTACTGTACTTTCTATCAACTTATCTGTGATATACTGGGAAACTGGAAAATGTAAATTTTAATATTTCTGTAAATTTCCCTAGCTTTTGGCAAATTTCGTGTATTTCAAACAAAAAATGGAACCGAAAGATAATTATAGATTGATTCAAATTTCTGTACGTACACTTTTCACGCCGTTTTGTAACTTTTCCGTACTATCGGCTACACACCCTAAAAATTTCTAAAAATTATTTGCTAATAACAAAATATAATTCTTGTTTTCCTCACTCTGTAAAACTGCAGAGGAAGCTCTGTTGAGTTACGTAACTGTGAACACTTGAGATATGTGACTACCAGTTTAAAAGTTGTATACAAACAGGCTTGGAGTAATCGCGATTACGTAATCGTAATCTCCAGTAATCGATTACATTTTGGCAAAATCGAAATCGTAATTGTAATCTGACAATGGCATATTTTTAATATCATAATCGAAATTGTCTAATCCCTTTTTTTGCGTAATTTTAATCGTAATCTAAAGGAAAAAATCTGTAATCCCTTATTAAATCAAAAATTTATCAAAAATCATAATTTTTGATTCGTGACACTATTGCAAAAATGAGAGTTGTATGCATAATAATCGGCTAATTTTTCGCTAATCTAATCGAATCAAGATCGTAATCCGTTATCATAATCGTAATCGATTAAATTTTTAACGACTGTAATCGCTGCCGTAATCGTAATTACTTTTTGGCAAAGGATTACAATCGTAATCGTAATCATAATCTCTCAATTTTTATATTTGTAATCGTAATCGTAATTGATTACGTTTCTCCGTAATCGACTCCAAGCCTGATACAAATGCATAAATAACACTTGATATCATTGCTTACCAGTTTAAAAGTTGTCAAGAAATGCATTATATATTGTTGGCGTACTGTATATTTCCAGCTCTAGTGATCACCCAGCCGTCTGCTGTCTGTCCTCCCAACTATGGAAGCATTTTTTGGCCGAGCGGTCTAAGCCACAGAAATCACAACAGTGTGCGCTCAGTTGTGCTCACCTCCAACTATGTGTACCAGGAATAGTTATACAGACGGCGCAGCTACTACGGCGCATTATCTGTTGCTATCATCTCACGGAATGCTGTTTGTTTTTTATTCCCTGTAATTTCCTTTTTTGTTTTTCGATTTAGGGGTCATTCATAAATGATGTCACGCTTCGAGGGAGGAGGGGGGGGGGGTTCGAAAATTGTGACAGTTTGTGACAAGGGGTGGGGTAGCAAGAAGTGTGACATTACACATTTTAGTTTCTTTAAAAAACATTTAAAATCAGCAAATTAAATTTATTTTAAAAGTATTTTTGACTTTCATAATTTTATTTTAAAGTTTCATTGAACATTTTGTATCGTAATCACCGATACTGATTAAATTCTTCAGAACCCAGAACTAAGCACAAGCAATTTTGACGCAATTTTTTGGTTCTTTGATTTAAAAAATGATTACAAAACAAAATAACTCAAAAAATTTTTTTCTATTTTAATTAATAATTAGTTTAAATAATCATTAATGCCCAATTTCCATGTTCTCCATGTTTAAAACGAAGTAAACTATCTGTTGATTAATTTCAGAAACAAGTGGGTGTTTTAGCTTTCAAATTGCACACACAGTAGTTAATAAACAGCATTTTAAAATGTACCCAATTGGGTACACTTGGACTGAAGAGGTTAAGGATTAAATTTACTTCTTGTTAAAAGTTTAAAAAATTAAGTTTCTAAGGCATTTACACTTTTAAGAAAAAACTGCGTGGGTTACTTTTTCAGAATTCGAACAATTAATATATTTTACTGTTCTATTATTAATTTTCTTTTGTGTGCCTTGACCTCATTTTGTATAAATTAAGCACACATGTAGTCATTACTACTATTATGCTCACAAATGTCATTAAAATTAGAAATGTGATCTATAACGCTTTGTTTCTGAACGACAAATAGCGTGACGTGGGACACAGGGGGAGGGGAAGAGGTGTAGCTACGTGGGGACAAGGGGGGGGCAGCTGACCCCGGGCGCAGCGTCAAGGGGCGCCAAATTAATATTAATTTATTTTATTTTTAAATGCGAAAAGAAAACTATTTGAGCTGAAGAGATGTGAATATGCTCGACAAAAAAGTGGGAGCACCTCAAATCATATCGGGAATGACCAATGCAACACAGGAGTGCGTGGGAAATCAGACAAATAATTTTGCGAAGCCAAAGTGTCCCCCCATTTTTCCCTTAGAAGTGACCGGTCGCTAATAAAAATGAAAGTTAAAAGGGCTGCTTCTTAGAGCTATTTGTCATTTAGGAATCATGAAAGTTTTTAAAATTCCCTGGCGCGCCCCCAGGGGCACTGGGGGGCGCAAAATCTTTAGTTGTCCCCGGGCGCTGAAAACCCTAGCTACTCCTGTGGGGGGTGGAGGTGGTAGAATAAAGTGTGACATTTTGTGACAAAGGGAGGGAGGAGGGGGCCGAATACTTTGGAAAAAAAAAGTGTGACATCGTTTATGATTGGTCCCTTAAGTACGATATTTGTTTTTAGAAACCTCAGAGAATATCACATTTTTCAGAAAGAATTCTTAGAAAAGTATCTTTTGGATAAAAATACTTGCTTAAAATATCGGTAAGATAAACAAAATGTGCCCCTGATATCACTTTAGCCGAAATATTTGTTTGATACTTTTTCAGAAACTTGAGCCTTAATGCGATGGCTAAAAATATTTACAATAGTGTATACGTTGCGGGAAAAAATATTTTGAAGAAAAACAAACTAAATATTGGATACTAGAGAAACATTTTTATTTATGTTGCTAAGCATTTCTTAAATATTGTTAAAGCATTTAATATGGATGTTACAAACGTTTTTCCTTGTTTCGGTAAATATTATTAAATTAACCAGTATTAATATAGTAATGCAATTGCAAAAATAGTAAATTATCAGTTTTTAGATTATCTGTGCAATTTTATGAAAGAAATTTTAATATTTATCGTCACTGCTTTTTGTTTGACAAAGACTTAAAGATTTAGACTCATAGAATTGCACGAATAGAATTATGGTATTAATGATGAGTATTTACTTATTTCACAAATAATTTTTTTTAGACACAAGAATGTAAAAACTAAAAATTTAAATTCAAAGTAATGTAGTTTAATTTTAAGCATTTGTTGCATTAGTATATCAAGTATGTTTTATATATGTGTGTCCAAATAATTTTTATGATTAAAATGCAAATTACTTTGATTAATGAATTTTAATTTTTCATAATTCAGAAAAAAATGGAAGAGCTGAATCGTTATCGATCGCTTATAAAATTTTAAATTGGGATATTCTTTGACTAGTTGTAGAAATGATAAAAGTAAAGATTTTCAAGTAAATCCATTATCTGCACATCTTTTAGCTTTTCAAAAGGCAAAATTACTTGAAAATTAATTTACAGTAAAAATGTGTATGTATGAGTAAGGGGTTTCTAGGGCCTCTGGATTTAAAGAACTAAAAATCCCATTATTTTTAGTTGAGATCAGCAACTTTGTATACATCATATTTGATATTGTGCGCTTTTGTATGAACTTGGAATAAATTTTTAGTCCCACTAAATTTCCTACAGCGGACAGAAATTAAACTCTCAAATTCATTAGTTCTTTTTTTCCCAGGCAGTCATCATTAATTCATTACAGTATTTTATGTTTTTTTAAAATATTAAAAATTAATGTAATTTCTATTGATAGGCCTCAAAATACCAATATATACTCACGTTATTAAAAAATGTCTGTGCATCTAAAGTAAAACGCACCATATACATTTTTTTCACGACTGTCAATAACAGTAAAACTTAACGAAATATGTAAAATAATAGTTTGAGTTTAATAAAAACTGAACTTAAGATCAAAGTGAAGGCAATGTTTGATTTTACTGCTAAAGAATCATTTCCTCACACTACACCTTTGTGGGGAAATGATAAAAAACATAAAAATTGAAAATATTAATCAGGCCTAATTAAGTTCAGAGTTCAATCATGTAGTAGTGCGTTCAAACAAGTGTGACTCTGAACTACTCAATTCACTCTTCAGAAATTAATTTGTTTTACTTTACTCTTAAAAAAGGTCATGAAAGAATGATAAAGGTATCTACTTGACTGAAAACGTTAGAGAACTCCTATTCCAAATTACCCAAAACTTCTAGTTCGTTTTTTTTTTTTTTTTTTTTGCCTACTTTCCCGTAAAAGTAAAAAAAAAGGAAGGGGAATCGTAAAAATATCGTTAAAACGAAAAAAATGTCAAAAATGAGTTCAATAATTAAATAAATATTGAAAAATAAAAAAATTGAAAGTAGGGTTGGGGAAATGTGTCTCTGTCGGTCGTTCTGTCTGTGTATCTGCCCCACCTAATAATTTTTGAAGGAATTGTCGGATTCGAAAGATTTTCTTTTTTTTAATTCGGAAGATCTCGGCGATGACATTTCATTTCCATGTTTTACTTTTTGATTTGAACAGTTTTTCGTTCAATTTTGAACAGTTCAAAAAATCTTAACATTAGTGCTTATGGGCAAAAATGAAGCAAATTTGAAAACTCTGGACATAAGATCCAAGTTCCTTTGAACAAACTTATTGGAAGAAGCTCTCAACGGGAAGTATTTTATGCTTTGAACAATTTTTGTCCAATTTTGAACAGTTCAGCAAAAAATCAACATTAGCATCTGCGGCGAAATTTCAATCTTATATAAATTCTGTTCTAACACACGGATTCGCTTGAAACAAACTTTATCGAAAAGATGTTAGAAGTAGAATATGTAGCGATACGAAGTTCATCCAGAACTAAACGAGCCTATTTCCCTATGAAATTTTTTGATCTTGATTCTTAAGGATATTTCCGAATGAATGAATAAATGAGTGAGTGAATAAATGAATAAGTTAATAAATATGTATCAACCGTTTAAAATGGTATATTTAAAGTAATTAAGAAAAGGCTAATTGAGAAAGAAAGAGAGACAGTTAGATTATCAATTTCACATAGTGTATACGGGAAAGTAGGCTCGTATAGCTCTAGACGGAACTTCTTTTTTAGCGTAGTGCTCCGTAAAAGTAAAAAGAAAAAGTGTGAAAGACGGCTTAATGCATCGAAAAATTATCGTTAAAAATATGTGAAGTAATTAAATAAAGATTAATATATATTTATAGGAAAAGTAGGTTTTTGAGTTGGGGAAAATGTGTGCCCAAGTGTGTTTGGCGGTCTGCCCTCTCCCTTTTGAAGGAATTGAACGATTCGAAAGATTTTTTTTTTTTTTTTTTTCATTCGAAAGATCTCGGCGCTGACATCTCATTTTCATAATTTATTTTTTGATTTGAACAATTTTTCGCTCAATTTTGAACAGTTCAAAAAATTTTAACATTAGCGCCTATAGGGAAATTTCAATCCTATATAAATCCTGATAAAACAGACGAATTTGCTTGGAACAAACTTTATTGGAAGGATCTTATGATGTATATCATGTACAACTAACGAGATTATTTTCCTATGAAATTCTTTGATCGGGATTTTCAAGAATATATTTGAATCAATGAATGATTAACAGATACCAAGTTCATAAAGAACTAAAGGAACCTATTTCCCCACGATTTTTTTGGACCTAGATTTTTTCAGGATGTTTTTGAATGAATGAATGAATAAATGAATGAATAGACACATGAGTGAGTGAGTGAACGAATGAATGAATGAATTAATGAATGAGTGAGTGAATGAATATATATATGAACCGCTGAAAAAGGTATATTTGAAGTAATTAAGAATTAAAGCTGAATGGGAAAGAGAAAGAGATAGATAGATTATAAATTTGATGTTGGTGTATACTGGAAAGTAGGCTCGTATAGCTATAGACGGTACTTCTTGTTATTATTAAAAATAGTGATTACCAGCTTGTAGTTGCGGATAATTTTTAAGTAGTATATTTGACTTGCAATGCAAACTTTTTCAAATTGTTTCGCACCATGTACCCCTTACAAAATTTTTTTGTCTTATGATCTAAAAATTACGTGTTTGAACTAAGAAAGACTTTAGAATTAAATTTTGATGTTTTTCAACGCAATTAATCTATAAGAAGTTTTGTTTTCTTTTCTTTTTTGATGGAACAGCATATGAATAATATGTTTAGAATCTTTGCAAAAAATTTTATTTGTTAAGTTGTTTACGTATCTTTACCTCTGCAACAAATACAACTTCGTGTGCTTCTGTGTAGAGCAACTGGTTAGCTTATAAAAGCGAAAGCACCTGCTCTTTACTCCCTCTTCGATACTAAAGATAAAAAGCAGTTTAAATTTAGAAAATAACAAACAGCACCCACGTGTTTCTCCCCACCAAGCACATTTCGTTGAAATCATTCACTGAACAAAGTTTTGAAAATAAATCACAAACGATTATTTCTGATATAAAAAGCATTCAACTTGATGCCATATTGGTGGCCTGTTCTGACGTTCGATGACGTCAGAAGCACTAGGGGCGGGAAAACGTTCTATGCTCACATGAATGTAGTTCTCATGCTTCTAAGGAACGTGAACATGCATCACGCGTTACTTGAAGCTTGATTCGAAAAAGAATGATTTTGTCTCTTTATTTAGAATCTACAGAAAATGTCCTGAATTCTTTTACGCGTGTTTGGAAACGAGTTTTGATTCCTGTTATTTTTAATCTCACCGGGATAAAGAAGGAAGACAAAAATTATTTAAATGGTTGGTTATATATTTTTTCGAAAAATAATGAGTGATGAAATGGCCAAGTTGAACTAATTTAATTCAGTGGAGAAGCATCTAATTACCTTTGTTATTTTTTTAAAATTTGATACTCTTAAATTATTGGCCTTTTGATTCTATTTTTATTTGGACATTTAATTTCTCAATTTATTTGAATAGTTTGTTAAGTATATTTTATTAAGATTAGACACAAACAACTTCTTTTAGACACCAAAACCGATTGGTTCTTAAAACTTTCTTTTATGGTTTTGTTATCAAGCATAAACATATTCTTGTACATATAGTCGGCGATAGAGCAAACTGAATCTGTTGGTATAGTTATTGTCATTTTTAGTAATTGATAAATGAATAAATGGATTTTATTTTGTCTGGAAATCAGTTTTGCAATTTTCTTCAACGAAAAGATTATTTTTAAAATATTCAAAATAAAAATATGCAAAAAACGTTTTTAGTTTTTTCTTAAGAGAAATTTAACTATGTTCTCAGGAAAGAAGTTTGATATTTTGAAGTTATCAACAACATCTTAGTTTTTAATGCAAAATTTTTGTATTATTGTTTTGTTTAGAATAAAATAGAAGCAACCAAGTAAACTACTGCCCATTCTTAAGCCATTTAATTGCAAAAATATAAATGAAGATCAAATAAAACATTTAACAAAAATTCAAAATGTTCAAGCTCATAATCCTTATTTTGGAATGTCTCCTTGTCTCCATTGTGAAGAGATTGCTTTGCAATTCACTTCAGCTCTCAGTATAAAAAATAAAAATTAATTCGTCAGAAAAAAGGACCTAAATTGAGAGTTTAAAATAATTAATAGTAGTATTTAAGCGCAATGTATGCTTTTCTGTAAGCATTAATTTTTGATGCACCAACTTTTCTGTAAATATTTCAAAAAATACTGAGCATGGACAAATAAATCCAAGAAGTTTCTTTCTCCAAATTATTTACATTATTAGAAGAATGGAGACAATATAAGACAATGCCACGCAGTGATGGGCTTGCTGTGTCCCTTCCAATGTGCACAAATATTATTTATAAGCTGTTTTAAAAAAAGCTATGATAAAAATGTGAAGTACATTTAATACTGGAAAACATTTCAAAGTAATTAGTGGTAAATTATTTGAACCAATTGAAGACTATTGCAGGAATATGAGTAATTCTGAATTTCTGATTTTCTGCGTGAAGCATGCATTATCATTTCAGTGATACATTAAGATGAATTGATTTTTTATTTAATTAAGATTATCCGGGAAAAGTTGAAAAATCAAATAAAACTGAACACAACGCATAAAATAAAAAAAAAATGAATGTATAGGTGCAGAAATATTTTTTTAAAATCAGTACTATTTAGAAAGATATCAGTTCGAATAAGTAATTATTTAGTCTCTATCTTCACAAGAGAGTCCAAATTAAAAAGTTCCCTTTTTTCATTTTATTTATATATTTTAACAATAACGTAAATGCAGATAAATTGAAGATTGTATCAAACACTCCAATAACGCTTGGAATAAACTGCAATGGCATGTCCCTAATCTTTAGCAAACAAAATTGATTAAACTGAGTTTTTAAAGACAGAATATGAAACGATTTTTTATGCATATTATCTGAAACATTTAAGCTCACTGCATATCAATAGACCCGCACGTTTTGTTTCCAAATAATTTCTTTGATAGTTCTGTTTCACCTTTATAATTTATCGGTAAAACTGTAAAGAAGTATAAATAATCAACTGTTTAAGAGCTACATCGGGTAGCTTTAATTTGCTGAGAAGCTCAGTTCAAGTAACTGATAAAAAATTTAACGGTAGAATTTAAATGTCATGGTGAGAGATAATTGCTAAAATTTGCGTATCTTGAATAATTTAGTTTTTTTTTTTGGAATGACTACAAAACTGGCAACAGTACCTCTTTTCTAATTTTTTTCGTTTAACAATCAGACAAAAAATAATACATGCATTTAATTCCGACTATGATCAGAAATGAAATTTTAGAGTAGAACCTCATTGGTAGTCAATTATTAGTTTAAAATTAAGAAAAATTAACTTTCCTTCAATTTTTAACTTTTTTTATAACTTTCACAATTATATCTTCTTTTAAAGATTTTTTTCTTTATAATATTTCTCAAGCATTCTAGAATAAAAGTTAACACGGAATTAACTATCTGAAACTTAGTTGATTTTTAATAATTTTTTTCGTTAAAATCTAAGAAAAAAGGACAAAAAAAAAATCAAAAATTCAAATTCAACGATTAAATAAATACGAACTACAAGCCTACTACTACTCAGAGTCAAAACCATGCTCATTTTTGTTAACATACTCAATGAAATATACATATAAAGTTTCAAAGCTGTATCTTTAGCAGAGAAAAAGCCTTCGGTAATTGGTCAAAAATACAAAATAAAGGAAAATCACTTTAAAAATTTTACATGCAGAATAAGAGCAGCTAACGTCATTTACAAAAACCTTTTTTTTTTTTAAATATTGTTCACATAAGTTTGAAATTTTGTATGAGGCTTTAAAACAGTTTTATCTATCGAAATACGTAATATTTTTTTCCCCATATTTTGAACAATTTCGAGGTACTGTGTCTCCTTTACCGTAGTCACTTTCAACGTTTGCGATATACATAGATAGTGGGGAAATTCCATTAAAATAATAAACATGAGTTACATCATTAACGTAGAGGATAATGGGGCACAAGTATCCCCTTTTGCATTCATTTTTTTTTTCTTAAATAAAAAACAATAGACTTCAGAAAATTAACAACATTCTTTAAATTTTTGCTTAAGAAACAAAATGAGACCTAAAAATTTTAATGAAAATAAACTACAATCCACGAATGTTAAAATTTGATAATGAAGTATTGAAAGACATATTTGAAAGAGTCATCGTTGAATTAGGGCACGCCTGGATCAGAAAGAACCATAACAGCGTCCTAGTCATCAATAATGGATTCATCTACTGTTTCTGGAAACGTAAAGCGATTTTCACATTATTTTTTCCCTACATAAATCTTTTGTGAACAGTCATCATCAGTTTTTTAGAACTACTAATTCTACATAATAAATAATCAATTTTTTGTTCAGAATGTTACCAACCCATAGCTGTTAGTTTTAAAATTTTCATGTTATCCAAATAATAATCATAATTTAAGAGATACATTGCTTTAAAATAATATTCAGACATTTGTAGTTTCTAATAAGTATTAATGCTTTGCATTTAAGGACTTTAAATATGCAAATAATATTAATTTTTCTTTCCAAAAAAACTATTTATATTTAGTAGGCAGTAATTTTATTTTCAAAAAAATGAAAAGACTTCAAGGTGGAAAAATTACTTTGAACAGTACAAAACATATAAGCTGCCTTAGTATTTCTCACATAATTTTCTTAGCTGCATAAAACTAGCCACCATGAAAACAAATTAATTAAACTATGAACTAAAAACGTAGTTTAAACCATGAAACTGTTTATGATATTTTTGATATGAATTAGAACAGTTGGATAGAAAAATATTTTAATGAGGCGGGGAGCCCACAGTGCCCTGTCTTTCCTTAACCCATTAATGCCTACGGTCCCTTTTTAGGGACAGTCTGAAAAGTACGTCTGAAGCACCCAAAAATAAACATTTCAGCAAAAAATTGCTTTAATGTATTCACAACCTTAAAATAACTGGTTAGGAGTTACATTAAAACAAGTTTTTGTTGAAATGTTTATTTTTAGGTGCTTCAGACGCACTTTTCAGACTGTCCCTAAAAAAAAAAAACGTCAGGCATTAATTGGATTAATCTGAACAAAACATGTTGCAAATCATTTACTTTATATTTAAATTATTTTTATTAGTTACATAATTCTACTTTCTTAAAGCTTAGTTTAAGTTTTGTTAGGTAAATAAGATAAAAATGCCAATATTACTATAACAATAAGCAAAGGAAATTGGCTGATAGAGGGCAATATTTTTTTTCCTTTCTTTTTTTTTTTTTTTTGATTTAAATTGTCTATTGAATTTATCAAAATTAAACATTTTCTTAATAATCGACTATTTGTTGCATCACTAGTTACTGGTTGCGCAAAATATAATTGGAAATAATGCTTAGCGAAAATAATTAGGTGCTCTAAAAATCATTCAAGAGAACAGTTAATTTTTTCCTTTCTTTTCGAAAAGTATTAACAGAATGTAGATTATTTCTCTATATGCGTTGCACTTAAATTTATGATTATTTTTGAGTTGTTCCGAAAAATTTCTGTTAAAGATAACTTTTTAATTATATTTCGTCATCTGATGTAGTGTTATGTAGATTAGACTTTTTGGATTGCATTGGATTGTGTGTTTCGAAAACTCAGTTCGAAGTTATCGAAAATAAGAACTGAAATTAATATGATTACAACGAAATAAAAATTTTAAAATTTAGTGATACACCACAATTAATGTACAGGGATATAAAAACAGAAGGATCAGATTTCAAACATTTACTTCTTCTAAACTGTAAAACACAATTCTAACATTTCTGGAAAGAGAAAATTTTATTTTTTTTTTATGCATTCAATATGTGCACTATGTGATACACGACAAATATAAAAACGTTCAACAGAACACAAAATGCTTTTTACTGCTGTTTCACCATTTTGGGTATCACAGATAACAAGCAACAGTGCCAATTCGCCCGTGATTCGAATTTGTACTATGAATGTTCAAATTTTAAACTTCTGTCTGTAAGAACGTTGGAATGATGGTTCTACCTTTTGTAATTGGAAGAAATAAGCGTTTGAAATCTGACCCTTCTTTTTGAATACCCCTGTATTTAAACCAATCTCGAGGCATTTGAATACGTTTGACAAATTCTTTTATTTTACTAAAATAAAACTGGGAAAGATGGAATTTCAATGAATATAAGCATAAAAACTTAGATCCTCTCTACCCCACTGTACGCTGCCTTGCGCTTCGCTACCTTGTTTACAAATTCAAGCAATATTTTTCAAGAATTGCTAAGAAGTAATGCGATTGAATTTAAATGTTTCTTTTCATTCAATGCCGAGAATTCGACAGTCCTTACAGAGTTTCTTCAACTGAAAAATAACGGGAAGATAAAATAGAAATTCTCTCAAGTTCCGTTAGATGTTTCCTGGATTAATGCTAAAAAAGAATATTCGCGGAATTCCGGCAAAGTTATTGAAGGTGTGCTTGCTCGCTTTTCTACAGCTTAATTGGGTAAACAACATTTTCCAATTCTAATTTTAGTAGAGAACAGGTTCGTCCACAACTAAACGAGCCTACTTTCCTGTACACCAATATGGATTTTTTTTCCAGCTAAATATCTCTCAATAGACATGCTGCAAATTATTTCCAACTTAATTTTCAGAAATTGAACAATTTTCTGAAAACATTCCTTTATTCAAAAAAAAAAAATAGTATACAAGCGATATAAGGTAAAGTGAACTAAAGCTGACACCCTCAAATAAAAATACATTTAAAGTATTTTCAATTTCCCAAAATACTTTAAAATGAGATTTTCTTTCTTTTTGAATGGTATCATTTCTTAAATACCCTCACTTCTTAAATCTCTTTAAATTGGTAATGCTTTAAATGGTTTTTATTTGAGGGTGTCAGCTTTAGGGCACTTTACCTTAAAACTTATTCTTTCGAACTGTTTGAAATGTTATGTTCCAGTAAACTATAACTAATGAATTCTTTTAAAGAAACACTTTAAACTTAAGGGATTTTTTTTTCAAATAATGTAAGCGTGCAAAAGTGAGAGAAACAAATTATAGAACTGAATTGCAAAATCTTCAATGAATGTAAAATTTCGAATAGGAATATAAATGGGCAAAAAGAAAGTAAGAAAAGAAAAAAAGGAAGAAGGAGAGGGGGGAGAAAAGACATCAAAAATTTAAAGTGGAAAAAAAAAGCATGTTCAATAAATCATTTATATTCAAAATAAACTCCTGTGAAACTGTTCTTTTTTTTTTTTTTTTGAGAGAAAAATAAAGTGTTTTGATTTTATTGAATCAATTTTAATCAATTTTTCACTTTCGTCAATATAAAGTCAACGGATAAATGTACTTCGGATTATCTTAGTAACTTTTTTCTGTTTCTTGAAACAAAAACTAAAATATAGTAATAATTAAAATGAAATTTCGTCTTTTTTCCCGGTGCTAAAAAGAATTTATAGCTCCATTGGCATTTTAGATAAAGAAGTTTGAATATCTCCCATAGGACTTTCTTTTATAGCGGCATTGATTTTTTAGGAAAAGACGTTTGAATATCTCCTGTACATTGTAAAAAAAATTTGCTCGAAAATACATGAGAATCTCCAGGAAATCATGTATCCGGAGTCTGATGTAAAATTACAGACAACTGAAAACAAGAAACTAAAAAGTCCTTAAAAAAGAAAATTACAGAGAACAAAAAATGGAGAACATTCTGTAAATTGATAGCAACAGATAATGTGCAGCAGTAGTGGTACTATCTATGAGTACGTTGAATTACTGTTTCTGGTAGACAAAGTCGAAGGTGATTCCTGGGCCTTAGGCCGCTCGGCCAGACTTGCCCGGCTGAGGGCTAGGCTCCTCACTAGAACTGGAACAACTATATTGCATTTCTTGACAACTTTTAAACTGGTTGTCACAGATTTCAAGTGTTTCATCATGCATTTGTTTACAGTTTTTAAAATGATATTTACAGATCTTAAGTGTTCAGTTACACGTAATTTAACAGATCATCCAGTTTTTGAACGTCTAGATTTGAGACTTTCTACTGTGTACTAAACTTTAATACTTGATCAATGATTACATTCTGAGTCAAGTCAGGTTAGTCCAGTCGAGCAACCAGAATTTTCTCCCCGGAGGAGGAGTAAGTTACAGTCCTTACAGGTAAAAATATTAATGTACCTACTACAGGGTGCGGCAACATAACTTCCTTTTTTTCAAAACTCAATGAAACCTGTTTCAAGAATCGGAAACTTAAAAAAAATATATAGTGTAGGCACATGTCTAAAGTTATGTTTTACACAGTTTTGACAATCAAACCAGGTAGGTGACGCCCACTATTCCCCATGCACTGAAAGCCGATCTCTAGCGCTTGTAATAATCCTTACCAGCATAGCAGGATATGTTAGCAATTTCTGCCTGGATGCTGGCCTTCAGGTGTTGTAGTATCATTGGACATGGGCCGTGGTAGCCTAGTGGTTAGCACGTCGGACTTCCACCTGGAAGGTCGCGTGTTCGATACCCACTGAAGACCACCGATTGACATAAAGTCGGTAATTCAAAAAAAAAACCGAAGAAAAACCGCAAGAGGTTCAAATCCGGGAAGCTGCTGGCCACTACAAATCACTGAACTTTCATTCGAAAAGTAGACCTCGATAGAAAACACACGCTCCTTCGAGATTCTAGTGCAGAATAGAACTGACCAAAGTTGGGAATAGAACTTTGGAACCATCCCTCTGCAATGAGAAAACTCCCGCCCCACAACATTTATAGCCTGAAAGTCGTACATTTCAAAAAAGGAAATAATGTTGCCGCACCCTGTAGAATGGATAATATTACTTAAAATGTATAGTATCTTATCACATAAACGTATTTAATGCAGTGTTACTGTACTTCAGATAAATAATAAAATAGTTTTATTGAGGCAACGGAGTTTATACTTCAGAAGATATTTCCAGTAGAAATTTTCAATCAAAAATTCAACTTTTATTGCAGATCTGAGTAGGACTTATTGATTATTGCAGAACAACGAAACTTTACTGCGAACAACGAAACTTTACTGCGCAATATTTTGTCATAATAATTCCGAAGCATGATAAGAAAAATAACGAATATTTTTTCCCTGTTCACTCAACACAATGGGATGGGTATTAGCCAGGTTTTTTTGGTGAAAATCCCTTTGGTTACGTGCATTGAAAGTTATATGGCAGACATCTGAAGGAAGCTGAGCACCTTCGAAAAAGACAAATTGGTTCATACCACAGAAACTCGTTTAGCCCCAAGGAAATTTTAGATAAGAGATTAAGAAATCCTTTAATAAATGATTTCCTACAGAATTCTCCTTTCCAGATACTTTCTCGTTACGAAATTTTACTTACCCCCATCCTGACATCCTTTAACCTTTCCTTCTCTGACAGACCGACCAAACCCTCAAGTAAAAAAGAAATCCCATCACGAGGTCCCGGCATCAGGACTTTGACTCTGGTTTCCCTTGACCTACAAAAACTTCGCCCGCAGCTTTCGAAAACTGTGGAAACATAACACCTAACTAACCCTTTTTTTGATGTGTTTTTTTCTTCTTTCAGTATTAACCCACAGACCAACCCTGATCGCCTTTGTGCTTGGAAGAGTCATTGGCCCCCTGTATTGTGAAAGGTCGTCTTGCGACATGGTCTTAAGCAGGTGATGATGAACTCTTTGCCTTCGACTTGTTGCCAAAGGATTGCCAAAGAGCCTCTTGTAATTGAAGGGGGTAACGATCGGCTTAAGGTTATGCAGGGGAGGGTATAACTTTCAGATATATGTTGTAAGAGGACATTTTGTACAACGATGAAAAATGTTATATTCGTTCCGTGACTTGGTGAAATGATCGTTGCAAAAAATCGAAGGAAGAGTTCCTACAGTAGGAAAGATGTAACTTTGAAGATTTTATGGTGTTTCTCGACTGCAAAATGCGGCAGCTTCCTCAAAAGTTGGGATTTAGTTTCCTATATGATATATTCTTGAATAACCACTAGCAAAAATCCTTTCTCTTAATGAGCAAACCAACGTATACATAGCACAAATTGCAAAAAGCATTTTCTTGCAATTTTTTTACCATAAATTCGTTGGTTTGTTCATTAACTTTTTTCTGTACAAACATGACGCATACCTAGCACAAATTGCAAAAAGCATTTTCCTGTTTTTTCAAACCATAAATTAATTGATTTGCTCAAGAATTCTTTCTGTACAAATATCAAAGGTTTACTTCTTAAGTTCATGCTTTTTCAGAACACAGAAACATGGATGCTTTAGCATTACAGACACTGATAGTGATACAGGGATTGCAGCGCACAAGGGGATTCTTTTCTACAAAAATGTTATCTCTCTCAATTTAAAAAATAGAAAAAGAATAAAATTAAAAAATTAACTTAATTTTTTTTTTCATTTAGCATCGGTGCATTGTTAACGCTAAGATGCAAAAAAAAAAAAAAAAAAAGAAAAAGGAAAAGAACCGTATGTTTTGATGAACACAAGTTTGCTGTAATTACATGATCCCACCCCCTCAAAAATGTCACTCCACCATATGTCAAATTTCCCTCTGAAAAAAGTACAACTGAGGGAAACGCATAAGCGAGATACTACTTTAAGGGATCATTCATAAATGATGTCACGCTTCGACGGGGGACAGGACGATTGTGACAAAGTCTGACAAGGGGAGGGGGTAACAAGAAGCGTGACATCAGGCTTATACAACACAGCATGACATGTGACAAAGGAGGGAGGGGGGTCAGCTGAAGTGTGACATTTTGTGACAAAGGGGGGGAGGGGAAGGGGGGGGGGGGAAAGGGGGGAGGGGGAAAATATATCGGAAAAAAGCGTGACATCATTTATGAACTGTCCCTAAAGCTCAGTGCTCAAGTGAAAAGTTAAGTTCGGTCTAGTGGGAAAATTAAGTTCTTCTAACTTAAAAAAAAGCACTTATGACTCTTGTTCTAGTTAACTTAGAATTTTCGCATACATTTCATCTTGCATATTGAAATACGACCTTTCAATTGATATAAAAATGTAAATTGTGGAAAATTTTGTTCGTTTTCATCAGCGGAATATTTTTATCAGCTCCAATTAATGATTTGGATTGCAGAAAAGCTTTAGAAATGGCGCAAATAAAAAATTGAAACTCCTGTTATAATGAATTAACTCGCTTCACTGTGCAGAAAAACCAATGCTTTCGGTTGATCCATAAAGTTAAGTTGTGTAAGGATACTTTTCGCTTTCATATTAGGAAACTTATGAAAAACATTTGGGCGAAAGAAAAAAAAACCGTTATTTTAAAAATCGTTTCAAGGTTCATTCCCGCAAGGTTCACCTTATTTTTGTACGGAATTTCATGACTATCTGTAGACGCTAGGGTCGTTTAATAGAGCCATTCAAATACTTTCTTTATCCTTTAAAAAAAAAAAGTAACAATAATTAAAAGTTACAATACAAAAGTCGAAATTAACAACATTAAAAATTATGTGCTTTGCAGTACAAATTAGTAATGCCCAAATCTAACTTTCAGGTCACAATGTCAAAAATCCAACCTACAGATCAGCTAATTAAGTTCATTAACTATTAATTTTTAAGATCACTTGGTTTAATGTTTATACATTGTATTTAGGTGTTTACATTGTATTATTATTACATAATAAAATAGAGATTGGTGCAACTTTTTAAAATTTTAATTATTTGAAGGTAACATTTATGTTCCCACCTTTTGAGAATTTCCTATTAATGTTGTTAATAAACATTTTATATTTATCTTAAAGAAAAACGAAAATTCTCTATTATTTTTTGTTTTCAACTTCAGCAGAGTATTATCTTTCTCCGGGAATATTCTGGACTTTTATTTCTAGATACATGCATAATTAAAGTTTCAAATTCCGGTTTTCTAACCGGAATTTTCGAAATTCGGGCGTCCGGATTTGAGATCTTGTACAGTATTTAGTAAAGTACACTGTTAAAATTAAAACGTTAATATTCTCATATTTTAGCCCATATCGTTTTATTCACTTACCAATGCGTTTACTCCCCCACTTATTTCCAGACGTGACGTCACGTATATTGATCGGATTAGATAACTAAGAAATTCTCGGAAGAGTTGCTTTTTTCGAAGTTTTTTTTCAAACAAAAAAGATGTGAAAGGGCTTATTTCACTTTGCTTCAAAAATTGTTTAAATAGGAGCTTTAAAGATCGTCTTACATCCTTTTCTCAAAATGATTTTTCTTTTCTTCCTTTTTTTTTTTCTTTTTAGATGCATTATGGGCTCTTTGGTACGAAATTCCAGGAAAATTATACATTTTTGAAAGTAAATTGATAAATAAACAAAATTACTATATTACAGAAATAAATAATGCAGATTTTTCAAAAGCAAAATTGCAATTTAAAATAAAACAAAGTTAACGAGCATTATATCTGTTTTGTACTTAAACGAACGTATCATCGGAGAAATGCCGACTCCTTAGCATTTATAGTTCTCATTCCAGCCAAATCTAGCTACATACAAAAAATAGTTGTAGGGATCATTCATAAATGATGCCATGCTTCGAAGGGGGGACGGGGGTCCGTTAAATTGTGACGAAGTGTGACAAGGGGAGGGGGTAACAAGAAGTGTGACATCATGCGTTATGCAACATAGTGTGACATGTGACGAAGGGGGGAGGGGGTCCGATGAATTGTGACATATCGTGACAAAAGGGGGAGGGAATATATGGAAAAAAAGCGTGACATTATTTATGAACGGCTCCGTAAGCATAAAAAAAACCTATTTGCTCGCTACAAGGAATGATGCTTACTTTCATTATATTTTGGTTTATCTTGAGTATAGTGTACCAAAATGTACTAAAATCAAACTACAACTTTTGCAACCAGATAACTTGGGACTTTTTTTTTTTTTTTTTTGAGGCAACTACTACTATTTTTTTTTACAGCGTAAAGTTAAAATCAGTTAGTTGTCTTAGAATCCCTCTCTAACACATTCTGGTTCTCTCAGATAATCATAGGGTCTCTCTAACATAATCATAGGGTCATTTATAAATTATTTCACGCTTCGAGGGGTGGAGGTGGGTTCAAGAAAATGTGATAGTTTGTGGTAAGGGGAGGGGTTACAAGAAGTGTGACATCGTAAATTTTGATTTTTATAAAAACATTTAAAATCAGCAAACTTAACTTATTTTATGCTAATGTAATACAGCGAGACATGTGACAAATGGGCGGAGGGGTTCAAATTTATTGAAAAAAAGTGTTTTTTAAGAGAGGAGAAATTAGAATATTTCTAGTAATTTTGCCTTTCTTTCTCTCCATTTCTCAAATTAAAAAAAAAAAATTAAATTCTTTTTACCATAAATAAAATATAATAAAATAAAATGTCGCAAGATTGCAATTATTTGTTTGTAGCAATTTCGTCATTGATCTTGACCGTATCATTCTATTAAATCCTGATACAAATATTCACAACTTTTTGAAAAGAAAAAAAAACCGTATTTCAATTGCAATCTAGACATTTTTCTATTTTTAACTTCATGCTTGTATCAGGACTAATGCTAAATGTTTCAACATTGCTTAGAAAATGAAGATAAGTGTTAAAATAGAAATGTAAAAGGAAATTGTTAACATACTCTTACTTTTTTTTTTGAAATGTTTTATCAAGAATTAATAGAATATTTCTAAAGATTTTCCTTTTCTTTTTTTCGATGAAAAAATATCATAGTATGCAATTATTTGTCTGTAGCAATTTCGTCATGGATCTCGAGCAGTTTTTCAAAGTGTGATCCACAGAACACTTAGTGCTCTGAAAAACAATTACCAGTTCTCCGCGGAACGACGTATTTAAAATTAAACATATCTTGAAGTTAAAATTTAAAATTACTTTTGTATGCTTACAATAGAAAATTATTACAGGAAAATAAATAAATAAACGTTGAAATCTATGATATAGCACGCTTAAATGACAAAACAACCTTAGGTATCATTCATAAATGATGTCACGATTCGAGGAGGGGAGGGGAGTTCGTGAAATTGTGATAAAGTGTGACAAGGGGAGGGGAGGGGGTAACAAGAAGCGGGACATGTGACACAGGGGGTCCACTGAAGTGTGACATATTGTGACAAAGGGGAGGGGGTCAAATATATGGGAAAAAAGCGTGACATCATTTATGAACAGCCCCTTATATAGTCGATGCTTCTTTTTCGTTCTACTTTCAAATAGTAGGGGAAAGGAAAGTCTCCACCCTCCGGTAACCTCGGAACTGCCTCGGGACTACAGTGTCCACGGATTTTACATGCACGTATCCCCAAATGCACATGTGGGTCTTCAGTGCATCGGTACCGAACCCCGAATCTTCCGGTTGAAAGCTCGACATCCTAACCACCAGGCTACCACGGCCTCAATGATTGTATAGTATCCTCATTTTTGTATGATTTTTTCGAAATGTTATCGTATCCTCATATTGTTATAAGCTTAGTTGTAAAACAATAGATAATTAAAATGTTTACCTATTTTTTAACCGACTTCACAAAGGAAGGAGGTTATTTAATTTTCGTTCAATCTGCCCCTTTCCCATGTCCAAAGTACCCGGACCATTGGGCACTTTGAACTAAAGTTTTTTCAAAAAAAAAAAGATAACAAATAAATGATTAAAAAATATATAATACATGGCTAATAGCTAAAGAAAAGGATAAAATATAATCCTAATCTTTTCATGTTTCAATTTTGACATTTTTATGGTAACACAAGCTGTCTTTAGGGAAACATGACCAGTTTGTCGCACCTTCCACTATATAACTGCGAGATAAAATTTAGTGCTTCGATTTGAGTTTCTAATTTCAAAGATATTCCGTGACTGAAAAAGCTTAAATAACCTCTGCTCATGACCATATCATTCAATTACAAAATTCTATCAACAATACTTTCAAATTTTTGAAGCTAAAACCTCATTTCAGCTGCAATGAAGATACAACTTAAAGGTCGAGGCTTGCGGTCGCCACTCGCTATTGGCGACTAACAATTTTTATTGGGTCACCACAAAATGTCATGTCGGTCGCCAAAATTGGTGACTTGCAATGTTTTATTATCACTTGGTCATTAATAAAAGCTATGAATTAAAGCCGCAAATGCAAAAACGAACCTTTTTTGAAATACTTGAAATTTACTGTTATTTTTTAATATTAGAAGACAACTTTCACCCTATAGTAAAACAACAGAAAAAAAAAAAAAAAAATAATTTTTCAGAAAAGGTTTGTAATTTATGATATTTTTAAATGCGACTTTTGTGTAATTTTGTGACAAAGTGTATTTTAAGGTATATGTATGTAGTACATGTTTGTATGCAAAATTGCAAAATGAGGCCCCTGGTGGGGAGGAGGGATTAGTTTGAAACATGATTCTAAGTGGCGACCAACAGTGTCTAAGGGCGACTAACTTTTTTGGGTTTACTCGGCACTGGCCACCATCAAATTTTTTTAGTCTCAAGCATTAGTTTAGTACAACCCCCATTTTAATTTTTCGGTTTATTAAAGAGTTATTGCTAAAGATTAATTCTGCTTAAAATGAAAATTAGCATTTACATATAAAATTAAAATAAGATTGTTAGCATACTCTTATGTCAAACGTTTTTCTTTTTTCAACTTAATTTCTTAATGTGGAAAACATCAGACAAAGATCTTGACAAACTCAAATCTTTCCTCCGCAGAAAAATAATGTTAAATTAAAAGAGAAATTTCAAAGTTGTGTTAAATTTAGCACCAGCATTTCTATTCCGGCTCTTTTAAAGATGCATTAAATATGATACTCGCAAAATTCTCGATAAAAATCGTAATGATTACAAGCGGTCACGAAGAAAGTAATGTGAAAACGGACGAATGGTTGGAAGTCACATGTTCTTCAAACAGTCTCCAAACTTTTCTCTCTTTCGGTGCATTCAGTGCTTCGTCTAAATTTATCTTTCTTAATTGCGACTTTCTTCCAAAAATGTAAAAGCTTTTTAAGGAAATCTCGTGGCATCTATAATTGGATCTTCTTACCAATATTATTCCAGTTAATGCGCTAACAGTGAATGCGAATAAGTAACAAAAATGATGTAAGTACATGCGTCAGGGAAAAGCTGTTTCTTCGCTTTATTTTGTAAACTAAGATTTAAATGCTACGCGAGATAACAATCAACATTTCATGTTTTCTAAGAAGGGAATTGGCATCCATTGTGAAAATTTAAACGTTGTTGTTTGAAAATATTGGAATAAACAAAAAGTATCGGGAGTCTTGTGGGGACCATTAATTTAAAATTAAAAAAAAATTAACTTTTTTTCAATTTCTTTTAAGTTTTTATTTTTAAACTACTTTCTCAATTAGATCTTTTTTTCAAAATGTCTCCAAAAAGATTTTTTTCTCCATAATACTTCCCAAACATTGTAGAATAAAAATTAAAGTGCAATTAACTGTCTGAAACTTAGTTTAATTTAAAAAATATTTTCGTTAAAATCTTGGAAAAGGGTCAAAATATTCAAAAATTCTACACACAAGACTCCCGTCTAATCTAAAAATGGAATTTCTTTAGATTTGTACTGAAAATAATATAAACTACGAAACTACAAGTTTATACAACACAACACAGTTTTTTTTTTTTTTTTGTGTTAAAGGTTGTGTTGTTTTGTGCACTACAAATTACCGCCCCGGGTGAAACAAATGCTTGGAACGCCACCGGTAAAGTGTTCATAGCTTTTTTTTTAAATTCAGTTTACTTGAAATAAATTCTTATTGTGTAATTATCTTTTGCTATATATTAAATAGTACAACGATTTCATATTCTCCCCTGAAATCATTACTTTTTAAAAATTTAATGAGGAGTATAACTATCGCATCGCGTTAATTATTATTTTTAGTGCGTTTAAATTCAAAAACTTTCCTTGATATGAAGAATTTCATATTTTCCGTTTAGTGTGCCATTTGAAAGTAATATTTTCAACTAATTTAAGGAAAAAGGAATTAGTTTAACATTGCAATCGATCGTTTGGTATAGCGACCGTTTAATATAACGACTCGAATAAGGAAGTCAGGATGGAGTCGCCGTAACACAAGTTGAATGTATTATTAAAGACCACCAATTTAAGAAAAAAAGGAGACATTAATTAGTTTCAAGCAAACATTTGGATACGCAAAAAAATGAAAGCTAATGAATATAGCCATTGATTGCTTTAATGGGAAATATTTTTAAACACTAAAAAGCTAGCCCACTCCAGCTAAGGAAAAAGCAGAACTTACGACACTTTTTCGTGTTAACAGATTATATCTTGAAAGGAAATGTATAAAGCATAAACAATGACATACTAATGAATAAGTAGATCTTTCTTCTAACTAAAGCTTAAAAAAATAAACCGTGAATGTTTCTTCTTCCGTCAAAGAAAAATTGTTATTATTATTTCTCATAACCATACCCCGGAAGTGATGATCTAAAAAAATCCCTAAAAATGCTCTAAAAGTTTACCAAAAATGCCATTGCAACTGAAAAAAAATGCACTTATAATCTGAGTTCGAAATTCAACTGAAGCAGTTTAACTTTTTTTTTTTAAATTATAACACTACCATCAAATGACTCAGACATGACTAGAAGATAAATTACCCTGAATAATTAAGAATTTTTTTTGACGTTTTCAAAGACCACATCCAAAAGTAAGTTTTTATATCTTGAAAAATGTTTTTATATCTTGAAAAATGTCTTTCAATGTTGGGACAAATTTAAAATAAATAAATACAAATATTAGTGGAGAAATATTTTCTTCAAATTCACACTGAATCACTTCCTTTTAAAACATCAGAAACTTGTCTCAGCGTCAAAAATTCACTATTTTCTCCCAGTTTCCCCCTCTTCATTTGGCTTTATAGCAATAGATTCGCAATTCCACCGTTCACCAAACTTATTTTTTAAAAAATTTAATGAATAAATAGAGCTAAATTTTAATCTGAAAATTGGAAAAAAAAAAGAGCTTAAACATAGAAACATGTTTAGAACAAGAAGTTCCGTCTAGAACTATACGAGCCTACTTTCCCGTATATACCTAATTCAAATTTATAATCTAGCTATCTCTCTCTCTGTCTTTCTCGTTTAGCTTTAGTTCTTACTTGCTTCAAATATACCTTTTTCAACGGTTAATACATATTCATTCAATCATTCATTTATTAAGTCATTCATGTATTTATTCACTCATTTATTCATTCATTCTTTTGCTTATTCATTCAATCATTCATTAATTCAAAAATGTTCTTGGAAATCCCGATCAAAAAATTTCATAGGAAAATAGGCTCGTTAGTTCTGGATGAACTTTCTATTTGTACATGTTCTACGTCATAAGAGCTTTCCGATAAAGTTTGTTCCAAGCAAATCGGTCCGTTAGACCAGGAATTATATAGGATTGAAATTTCCCCGTAGGCGGTATTTTAATTTTTTTTGAACTGTTCAAAAATGAACAAAAACTGTTCAAATCAATATTTCACGCCAAGAACTTCTTCCAGTGAGCTTGTTCATGGGAACTTGGATCTTGTACCCAGAGTTTACATAATTTGCTTCATTTTTACCAATAGGCGCTAATGTTAAAATTTTTTGAACTGTTCAAAATTAAACAAAAAATTGTTCAAATCTAAAAGTAAAATATAGAAATGGGGTGTCCTCGCCGAGATCTTTCGAAAGAAAAAATAATCTTTCGAATCAGACAATGAGCTGAAAAGTTATAAGGGGGAGACGGACAGACCGACAGACACACATCCCCCCCCCCCCCCATCTCAAAACCCTACTTTCAAACTTTTTATTTTTCAATCTTTATTTAATTACTTAACTTATTTTTGACTTTTCTTGATTTCTAACGATATTTTCACGATACATTAAGCCTTCTTTCATGCTTTATTATACATTTTTTTTTTACTTTTACGGGAAAGTACGCTAAAAATGAGTAAAATGATGTAAAAAGTTCTCCGAAACAAGAAAAACGTCGAAAAATAAAAATGCAACTTTAAGGGCCTGCTCATCTCCATAGTTACGCATAATTCTTTGTTATATTTTTTGTCATTGTAAAGAAAAAAAAGCGAAAGAGAAAAAACGATTAAACATTTATAATCGCATATGACTAGCAGTCATAAAATGTTCTTCAAGTTTTTGTTCCATTAGAAATGAACGTATGACATCTAGATGGATTTGCCAAGAATCTTGAAAAGAAAAGATTTCACAAACAGCCACTTTAGTACGTCTTATTCTTTTGTTTGAAGAAAAATTATGTTTCACTCCTAAACCATCGTGCCTCAGTTATCGTTTGACCCAAAATCAAAATGCTTTTCATATGGATTTGTAAACATAAAAATAAAGGATTGTGCGACGAGTATCCCATCTCATGATCCAGATTTTCCAACCATTTTTTTCCCTCTTTATTTCAATCGCGATGAATAAATTTAAATCCACAAATTTCATCCCTTTGATGTTTTTAAGAATAGCCGATTTACGAACCTCACGGGTTTAAAAACTCATATGCGACTGTCAAATGTTGAAATGTGTTCTATTTTGATAAACGATAATGGAACTTTGCATAATCAATAATTCCGTTTTCTTGTGATCGTTATTTTTATTAATTTTGTTCAGTTTGAACACGATACAGCAAATTCAATTCTCAGTATATAAAAATAAAAAATCAGAAAACCCACGGAAAGTCATTTTGTTGAAATGAATGTTGTTTCTTCCAATGCTCAATAAGAAAAAAAAAAAAAAGATTTCCAAGGAGTAGGGAATTTATGAACAGACTCTCAATTCGAATATTTGTCTAAGCCAGGCTAAATGGGTCTGAGCGAAAAATATTTTTGAGCTGCAAAACAATTTTTTGAAATGTTTATTCGAGTTTTCGCGTACAAACTAAAAATCAATATGCTAATCAAAAGTTCAATTGCTAATAATGCAAAAGATTTGCCTACGTACAGAAATTAATTGTATTGAGGGTGAAAAAAAAAGGGAAAGCCACAGAAAATTCTGCAATCAATTCTTTGTTTTAAGAAAAACAAAAGATAAATTGACAGAGATTGATAACTTTCTGAGCGAAAAGAGCACGAGTCTTTCTACGATATTAAACGACCAAAGACCATGTCTAATTACCGAAAAAAAAATCTTGAACATATCTTGAATTATAGCAATAAATTAAAGTGCATGCCCTTTTCTGCGAGAAAAATTGTTTTTATATATATTTATTGCCTTTATACAAATGCAAATATTGAAACGACAATCTTTTTTTTTAAATTCAGATGTGACATCTTTTCTCTAGGGAAAAAAGTATTGGTGCATATTTCTAAATTTTTTGTTCATATTTTACGTATTTTTAGTGCAATTTATGTATTTTAACCTTTTATGCGGGTTTATGTGACATAAAAATGAAATAAAATTTTCGGAAACATTTTTCTGTGTAAAATATTAACTGACTTTATGTAAACAATAAATAAAGATGCTGTTAATGAATAGTTTAAGAATAAATAACTCAGACTGCTTTTACTGCATTTCAATAACGAGGAAATTCTCGTATTTGCATATTCTATACAAATGATTCTAATTCAGCTGCCAAATAAATACATAGATTAGGAAGAATAATCTAGAACTTGATTTATCGCAACGTCAACTCAACGTGAAACAAAATAATGTTAATGTAGTATAATCTCTAATAGTTAATTAGTATGGATTTCATTTACTCGTTATATTATTAGAAGTTGAGGGTCATTATTTAACTATGCTCCAGTTTCCAAATCCTGGAGCAACTGCCTGGCTATATGCATGCTCTAACCCAGCGGTTCCCAATCTTTTTTTTTTTTTTTTCGCGTACCACCACTTTTCTTGCAAATCATTTGCGTACCACTGCTAATGTAACTTTCTTATATAGAATAGAACACTAATAGATTATAGAAAAATACTACGACAATTTCAATCACACCTTTTTTTATACTTACAGGCAGAAATAAGTGTTCATAAAATAAAGCTGTATGTATGTAAATAAAACATATGAAATATATAATAAAATATATTTTTAATAAGCACTTCCAAAACAGCATTAAAAATACGTCCTTAAGTACAAAATACCTATCATGTAAAAAAATTGAAAAACGAAATTAATGAGAAGGTGGCTGCTGCATGGCAGATACAAGCGAGGTGATATCTCGTTCCGTAGAAGTTAGTTTTAACCTCAAATTTGGGTCGACATTTAATTTACTTCTACATTTACTTTTAATAAATATCATGTTGGAAAAAGCAGTTTCACAAAGATGAGTATTTCTGAACTGAATTAAAAACAGCAATGCTTTTCTTGACAATAACGGAAATTCATTTTTAACTTCAAATTCGATCTTAAATCCCGAGTTTTTGTGTTTTAAGGGGACTTGGCACCTTTTGACAGTTTTTTTTATTTAATAACTTTTACCTATTTCATTTGTATATTATGAAGTGCTATTGTTCAACAAAATGATTTTCACGTGAAAAATCCAAATTCAACTAATAGAAAATTTTAAAATTTAATTTTTAAAAAATAATTTAACGATTTTAAATTTCCTTCTTCTTCTTCATTTCTTGATTTTTTTTAACCAAAAATTTTTAAAATTCTTATTATAGTACGGTTTACAATTTTAGGGGTGGGTTTTGCTATTAATTAATTAGTTTTTGAGAAAAGTTTTAAAAGTTACATCGATGGTAAAACACCAAAAAAAAAAAGCTACTTTTGTTACATTTTCATTAAAATTTTTTTTTTTTTGCAAATATATAGCAAAATCCATCCTTAATTTTATCAAGCACATCATATTGAACACACACAAAAAATTTCAAGTTGCTACATTAATATATGTAAAAGTTTTAGCATTTCAAATACTACAATATTGCGAAAAAACACAAACCGAGAAAACGCAGTTTAAAGAATACAAAATCCTACTAAAACATCAGAAATATTTGAATTCTCTTACTCCTTAACTATATTTATATTGGCTGTATCGCTTCAAAACTTCGCTCAGATATACTAGGAGTAAGCCACATTTTAAGCAAAAAATTGAAAAATTGGTATTTTAATCCATTTTCTACATTTGAAAGGTGCCAAGTCCCCTTAACCTCTTCTTCTTTTTTCTTCTTTTCTTTTTTTGCCTGCATGTGTACCACCTGGAGAGGCTAGGCGTACCACAGTTTGGGAACCGCTGCTCTATCCCAAGTAGTAACCTAATTAAAAGTTGAGCACCATAATGCTTTGATTATAATTCAAACCTTAAACGTTGAATTTTTATCGACTGTTTATATAAACAGGAACTAATGCCACCAGTATCGCCACCCATGTCTTCATAAATGAGCTTCATAAAATTGCACACCGACTAGACTACAAGAAAGTAGTTGGCGAGCAAGCGCAACGAGCTTGGAATGTGAAGCGATCCAAATGGAACTGCTTGCAATTCCGCTCGGCGCGGCGGTTGGTGAGCAATAACGAGCAGTGGACGGGCCGATAAGGTTTTTTAATCAGTTTATGTTCAGACTGTCCTAAAATTAAAATATTTATGCTGTTTTCGCATAAAAACATTGATATGGTATGGACTCTTCAAATATGCATAAAAAAGTGTGTATTTACATATTTGTTTTTTTCTTTTTTTTGTTAAGTATTTTATAATTTCGAATTGAAGGGTCCACTGGTAAAACGACCTAAGTCACATGCTACTTGATGAACTTTGCTTTATGTTTTATTCATTCATTTTATAACAAAAATGTTAATTTTAACTATACGAGCCTACGTTTCCGTAACACCCAAATTCAAGTTTATAATACATATATTTATAATATATATTTTATATTCATTTATCATACATAATTTATAATAAAACTTAAAGCTAAGTTCATCAAGTAGTATGTGACTTAGGTCGTTTTTCCACAGTGGATCCTTCAATTATTAAATTATAACCTTGGAACTGATAAATTTTATTCAGGCTTTTCCTGAATTGCTAAATTTAATACTGCCTTTTAGTGCAAAAAGGTTTCCCACCCCTAAAAAGTCTAATTTTGCAGTTGCTAACTAAAGATAAGCACCAGTCATGGATACATTTAGAAGCTGATAAGTTATACTCGCTTGTCAGAAAATATCCCATTTTTTTATGTCAGATAAAATATACTCCTTATCCGGATATTTTTCTAACTCGCAGCTCTTTGACATCCGTTCGGCCTGTCAGTCGGTCAAGGAAACGTTCTTCGGAGTCAAAGCCCCGGCAAGGTTGCATCCAGGCACTCGACGATCTCTGTTTATTTGGTGTTAGTTACGAATTGTGCTTCAATCGCGTTCAACAGTGATAAGGGGGTATTCACTTTTTTTCCCCAGCGACCTTCGCTATCACCATAGTAATTAATCAGGTCACCAAGGATGCTGGATTTCTGGGAGCATTGAAATAGATTCGATATTTATGGAGTCAATAAACGAAAACTGAAGATTCCAGAAAGGACGAAATGACATTCCTTTGGATGGGAGGGTTAAGAAACGCTTGGAGGGACATTAGCGATTTTGAGATTAAAATACAAAATGATTTTGCTGTGAAACAATCGCATAAGTTTTATCTACTTATTTATTTATTGAGAAATTATTCGAAAATAAGCCCAAAAAAAAAAAAAATTTACAAAATCATTAAGACTGACTGTTATTTCTTTTTTTTTTCATTTAGCAGAAAATTATTCAACAATGAGTTATACCTTAAATGTAAAATATCATTCATTTTTTCCTTCATTTATGCATTAATATTATTTTATTAAGGGATCATTCATAAATAATTTCACGCTTCGAGGGGAAGGGGGGTTCGTTTAATTGTGACAGATTGTGACAAGGGGAGGGGAGGGTGTAACAAGAAGTGTGACAACATGCACTACGCAACATAGCGTGACATATGACAAAGGGGGAGAGGGGGTCCGCTTAAGTGTGACATATTGTGACAAAGGGGGGTTGGGGTCAAATATATGGGAAAAAAGGGTGGCATCATTTATGAACGGCCCCTAATCCTTTGTACATATTTTTTGCTTTTAAAAACGCATCAAAGTATGGTAAAGCGATTGTTTTTTTTTTTTTTTTTTTTTTTTTTTTGTTCTTTCTAATGGGGCTGCGTATGGTCACTAACCTTTGCAGACTTAGTGCATTCCCCGGAAATCGGCATCCATTCTTTGAAGTAGCTCCACTATCGGCGGATTCCATTACCACTTTTAAGAATTTTGACGCTCATTTTCTCTTAGATGGCGGCACCTGAGCTCTAATTGATGCGAAACTGCACCAAGAATTTAATTCAGCAGAGAGTATCCAAGCAAAACGGATACTCAAGGGATCTTTAACATGCCGCATCATCATACGACATATGCGTGGCGATTTTCTGCATCTTGAGAATCCACCTAATTGGGCCAGGTTTGATCCTGCGAACTTGGGTGCACGAAGCCAGTGCCTTACCACCCTGCTGGCTGATAATCCCTTCTGGGATCATTAAATGCGAATGTAGTATACTCATACTACTTTCCGTTATACATTACTATCTCTGAGCTTTTCTACGAGGGCTAATTCACACTTTTACCGAACTTTTCTAAAATAAGTAACTCACTTGAACTAACAGATTTTTCAAGCTGTAACGTGTTCATTTGTCTTAATTTTTCTTTTCAAATGTAACAGAAAATTACCCAACAATACTTTATATCTTTGACGTGTAAAACATCACTTTTTTTTCTCTCTCTCTATTTATGTATGCATTATTACAGTGTAATCTCGCTATTCGTACATAATTCACTGCAGGAGACAGTTCGAATGGCGATTTTTACGAATGGCGAATTATTTTTTCACATAAGATGTAATGTAAATTGGATTAATCCGTCCCACACCCACAGATGGTTGCTTATTTAAACCTATGAAAAACAAATGTACAGTACTGTACATGAAATTATACATAAATAAAAAATTTACTGCACTTTCCTGGTGCAGAGGTGAGTTGATGGCAGTAATGGAACGTCGAGAGGAGGAAGAGAAATGTTGATGTTACTGTTTGCAAGAGGAATCACTTTCCATAAAAAAACATCAGGTAACATCCCGTCAGGTGTTTTCTCCCTTTCAGCTGTTCTTTCTATTTTCTGTCTTTTTACACTAAAAGAATCTTGGGTTTCTTTCTCTAAAAACCTGTCTAATGTTGTCTGCCTTTGACAATTGTTCAGAATTTTTCAAAAATGGTCAATAACATTGTCGTTGAACAAGTTGATGCTCCCGTTGACCAGATCAGTGTTAGGAGGCCATTTTCCACCACTCTCTGTGCTTTCTCCCAGTGATAACACAGCTCTTTAATTTCTGCAAAGGAAAGGCTTTTCTTAATACTTTCCTCCTCTGAAGAAGAATATCTCCCACCACTTCATCTTGCTGCTCCCCTTAGAAAGTTAAAGTTGTCAGAAAAATCCCAAAAGTATTGAAATTTAAACAAATACAAAACGCCAAATTTTTTTCCAGACGAGTTTAAAGGGCATAATTTCTCGATTTTTTTTTTCCTTGAAAAAAGCCAACCTGGCAAACTCTTGCCCCTGGTGGCATCCGAATCGCGGGGCAAGCCCAAGCGAACGAATGACGAGTTGAATTTTACTTGAACAAGTTGGACGAATAACGAGGTGTACAAGTAGAGAGGCGGACGAATGGCGGGGTTCCGCTGTATTTTTTAAAACCTTTTGTACATTTATCGCTTGTAAGAAAAAAAAGTGCCTATGTGTAGGGTGTACTCGTACTGCCATTCCATCATATAATGCTTTCTCTGAGTTAATTCGCACTTTCGCTGAGCTTTTCTAAAATAAGCAATTCACGTGAATTTTCAAAAGAGACTCACGTGAACGGACAGGTGTTTATCTTCCCAGTTATTACGATGCTTCGAATCGCACGCGTTCACAGTCCCACAAAAGATCTGTCAACAAGTTATCAGTTACCACTTTCTCATACGTAATCCTATGTCATTGTTGTACTAGAGCAGTAAATGGTACAAATCTATTGCAAGCATTACATTTCAGTAATTTTAAACTTTCAATATTTTTACTCGGAGAGTTTTATAAAATCAAATAGTTTTTTTAAAGCGTGAGAAAACACGGAACTGAATTTCAACAATAAAAAAAAAAAAAAATTACTACTTTCACTCCTGAATAGGTAAAATAAATGAATGAAAAACTGAAAATAGTTTTTATAAAATATTAAAAAAACTATTAATTTTAAGCTCAATGTATAATGGCTATAATCGTTTTATTCCTCCGAAAAAAAGAAAAAGAAGTAATATTAATATATATATATAATTTACTACTTTATTTTGTGTGAAAAATTAATCTTTGATTTCACTTCAATTGATTTGATCAATCAATCTCTATATTGAAATATGGCTCATTCATCTAAAACTTGAAATTTTCATGATACATTTATGAACAAACACTAAAAAACAGGTATTATTGGCAAAAATTTTAAATTGACTTCAAAAACGAAAGAAATTGGAATTGGAAAATTTTTTAACAGAATTTTCTGGCAGTGAATTTTATGTTGCGAAAAATTTTGCGAAAAATTGCTGCTAATCCCATCATGATCCTACTCTGAAAAGTTTTGAATGTATTCAGAAAACACATTAAAAACATGTTTTTACAAAATTAACTTTTATATATATATATACACACATATTAAAAAAATTTTGAACGTTAATATCTTTTCTTATTGAAATGTAGCCAAATTATGTATCAAATAATACGAATTGATATTGAAATTGAATATTATATGAAATGCTCTTTAAAATGAGCTTTTACACAACTTCCATAGAACTGGATTATGGCATTTAAAGCAATACCGACAAGCAAAAAAATGGCTTTTTTGCAAATTTCAATTGCCTCATTAAATTAAAGCCTCATTAAGCATAAAAGATGGAGTTTTTTTAGAAAGTATGTTTAAATTTAAAATGCCAAACTGTGATTGAGAACTTCGTGAAAAATCTGAGATTGTCAGGTTGAGTTTTTTTATTAGTTTTGGAGATGACTCATTTTAGGAAAAATCCACCACGGGTTTTATTAATAACTTTTTATTTCTTTAAAAAAAACAAACAAACAAACAAAACCTAAAACAGAAAAAAGAAAAAGAAAAAAAAAAAACACGAAAACTAAAAACATATTCAGAATTTTTGAAATTGGTTCGATATTTCAGTGTTAAAAAATGAATTATAGTGCAATTTGGATTTTTAGATAAAAGATAAAATGTTCTAGACAATAAAAGGTTTTTAGATAGTAATTTTAACGGTGGAAACTTGTATTTCTTCACTTATTAGTATTTCTAAAAAGTTCAACTTGCCTATGCAAATTATTGCTCTCAGTTAACTTCAGTACCTTTTCGAGAAAATGTAACTCTAAGAGATATATGCTTAAAAACACGATTTAAGCATCCATAACTGAGCATCAGTTATTTAATTGTACAATATTTATTTAAAAAATATCCGTGTAATTTTTTAAAAAATATTTTTTGAATGAGTATCTGAATTTTTTTTTTTAACACCCTACTTAAACAACATATTAAGACAATTAAAAATATTTTTGACTGAAAAGTTTTGAAAATTATAGAAAAATTATGAAAAATATGATAAACACAAAAACTGACCCTTGCGTCTCAATTTTTGAGTAATTTACTTACAACTTTTTATAGTTTCGTATGGATGTTACAAATATTTTTTGGCATTACTTTTATGAAGCAGTTATGTAAAAACTTTTTGTACGGGCTTAATTCTAGAGAAAAGGAAAAATTTTGAAAAAAAAAAAAAAGGCTGGAAGTTAAAAAAAAAAAAGTTTTTTCAAAAACATATACGATTAAACAGCAACTGTGTGCCAGAAAGTGTTTAAACTATTGTTACGTATCTATGTTCAAATGTTTATGCAATTTGGATGAAATTTGAGACGCAAGACCCTTTTTTTTGTGTTTTTCATATTTTTTAATAATTTAGAAAATGTGTTTAGTCAAATATAATTTTTGTTCGTTTAATATTTAAAACCAATGCTAAAAATAAGTCCAATTGCAGTGAAAAATTAAAAAAAGAAAACTTATTTCAAAGGTCTGTGTCCCCCCCTGAGAACCAATTTTAGCAAACGTAAAAAACTCCGGGTTAGAGTCCGGGTACTTTGATCCACCACAACTAGTGCCAAATCCATATCTAATGAATTTAGCCGACTGAATTTTATTGGTTTAATGAAGGTGAAGAAATGTAGCTCATTTGTATAGCCTCTATTTAAGAATAAACAAAGGTATATCGTGAGGGGAGTATTAAAACTAGGTAACTACAATTCGTTCCGAGAAAAACTCAAGTTAATGCTTTTTGGAGAACTTGAAGACTTGATTAAAAGTTATTTTACTACTATTTCTAAATTTTATTTAATTAGAAGCTGATGATATTTTGATTTGACCTGCTATGTTGAACAACTATATATTTGAACTTGCCTAGTTATAGAATGGAATTTTTTTTCCTGAACATATCAAGTTCTGAAAAATCTAAGTAGCACCTGTGAATGGTCTATATTTCTTTGACAGCCTTTTTTTTTTTTCTAAATGAGGGGTTTACTTAGCTGTAGCACTCACGCCATGGTATGATAGCTTAAAAAATGAGTAAAAACCCTTAATTCTTTTAACTAGTGTATGAAAAATAAAAAATAAAATACAATAAAAACATGAAAATTTTTAAAAAAGACGCAGACTAGACTTGTGCTGTAGAATTAAACCAACAAAATATGTAACTAACTCATGCCTTAGCGTGATCAAAGCATATTAAATTAACTATCAAATTCTAAATAGTAAACTAATTTTATCCTGGGGGAAGGGTTTCAAGCAGGAGTTTACCTTATTGGGCGAAACTCAGACGCGATAACCCTTCCGATTGGTTAGGGCCGTAAAAATAAAATATTCGCTCCAGATCAACGAGCATTCATCGAGAAACTAACTTTTACTGTATCATACTGTAAAATCATCGTATTTGACGGATTGCTCTCGCGTAAATTTAAATTATTAGAAATGTAATTACTTTGCATGAAAAAGGAAAAATCACGCGAGTTTACTTTTATTAATTAATTAATTACATTTATCTGTTTATTTATTTAGTTTTTATTTAACTTGAAGAAACAAAGTTGACATACTTAAGAAAGCACAAATAAGCATTAAAATGCCTAATAAGCATGAAATAGCCTAAGAATTATCTGTAGACCAAGGAGAATAAAGGCAGCGTGAAGTGGAAGTAGAAGTAGCAGTGAAGGCACCAATAAGAGAGCTTATATAAAGCTTTGTTTTTGTTGTTTTGTCTGCTTCATTTGGATGTTTTGCAACTAGAAGTTCCTTGTCGCATTGAAAAAGGGATTCCAAGTAACCCCGAAAGATATGTCTGTATTTTCATGCTTATTTGTGCTTTCTTAACTTGAAATTATTTTTTATTACAGTTTACTTGCACAAAGTTAAATTATTATTATTGACATAGTTGTTCATTCTAAATAGGAATCTGATAAATACTAAGTTTACGAAGTAATTCGTAAACTACAAATGTACTATTTGTATCAAATGACTTGCAGATAATCAAATTATTTTTTATACAAACTAATAAAATAAAAATAGCTCCTACGAAAAATGGATAGAAAGGATTAGAATTAATAACACATTATTTGCCACACACACAAAAAGTTGTAGCCAAATTAAATGGAAATTATTACTCCCTTTCAGATTGAAGGGAAGTAAGATTTTAATGTTGCCTCTAGGAAAAAATAAAAAGAAATGTTGATGCATGTTTTATCATTTAGTATATTCAGTTATCTATATTGCGTATGTGAATACATTGCAATAAACGTGTAATAAAAATTGTTCACAACTAGATAAAAAGAATGTTTTCAGGAGAGAATTTCAAACCCAAAGATTTTAAAAAATTATTTCCTTATTTTATTTTGATAATGAGTAGTTTTCAAACCGTGGGAGTTCGGCATATATCTCAAAATTTAAATTTTACCGTAAATAAATTTTATTTTAATTCACTCAAGTCATTTTTAGAATAAAATAATAATTATGTATAATTAACATCAATTATTGAGAAAGTTTTCTCAAATATTTTTAAGAATAATTTTCTTTAGCATTCCGCTAGAAATTTTTTTTGTCAGTAGAGTGATTATTTAAAAACATATTAAGCAGTAATCATGTCAGAAGTCATCACATGAAATTTATTCTGAAAAAAGATTTTAAGGAAAAGACGGTATTTTGATGTCCAAACGACATCTGGACGACGTTATTCTTTGACAATGAAATATATGATGTGCGTGATTTAAGCTTATTTGTACATCGCCAAAACTTTTTTGTTTAAAAAATTTTTTCATAGTTTTTACACGGTATATTGCAACAAAAGTATTTTTCTTGAACATAAATTTGCTGTGGAAAAATCGCGCAAATATCAAAACGCCGATACTTTTTGCCATAAATTTATTTTTAGTATTAATAAGCTAATGTCCTTCAGCCCCTTAACTGGTCGATGTTCAAAAAAAAAAAAAAAAATGCATGTAAGTAAACTTAAAAAAGGAAAAGGAAAGATTTTCCTTTTTTTTTTAAAATTTTCACCAATAATGAATTTAAACATTTTAAAAATTATTTTATAAGTCTGGAGCAGAAGTGCCCCTAAATGTTTGCTTTTTGCAATCACAGAGTATATACAATGAAGACTGTATTACAGATCTTACGAACAACAACAAAAAAAAACTTGCCGGATATTAAAAATTCAGTTTTCAACACCGTTTTCCTTTTAGATGTTGTTCGTGAGATCTGTAATGCACTCCTGTCCTCATTGCATATACTCTGTGGTCCTTTTGGGAGATTTGTGTACTAAAACTTTTAAAAAAGAAGTTGAAATTCGTTATTTAATAAAATTAAACTCATTTCCCTTTTATGCCCAATTTCGAGCGTTATAAAATGCAACATATTTTTAAAAAGAAAATTTCCGGTAAAATATTGATCAGTTAAAGGGTTAATACTAAAGGCTTTCTTTCAATCAATTAACAATTCAAGCAAATCAAAACAAGAAAGGAGAAAATATCGATGAACGTGCAGCGAACGGACAAACCAGATGTGGCCAACCACCGTTCGGTAACGCAATTATGGGGTTATTTTATTAAAAGGAATTATTAATTTTTTAACATCTTAAATCAACTGGTATTTCTCATTAACACACATTTAGTACATGTTATATACGTTAAAAAAATGGCCGCAACTCCTCATTTCAATAGTGTATATTTACTAGTGATTAATCTCTTTAAATTCATGACAAAATTTCATATAGTAGTAAATAAAGCCCCATTTAAATACTTTCTCAATCCTTTTCAAAAATAAATTTTTACAAATATTTTATTAAATTTTACAAATAATAATAAAAAATAATTTTACAAATGATAATAAATGAAAAAATTCAAATCAGATTAAAAACATCAAAACTTGTGTACCCTACATATTAGTAATGCCCAAATTTGTACTTGCAGGTTGACAATGTCCAAATTTTTTGAAAACCAGTTGGTGTCGTTTTATGTTTATGTAGCGTGTCGCGAGCATTGTGAGCTTCGTCCTACGTCACCGTTGGTTCGTTTACGTGAAATAGAGATCTTCAAGATCATAAATCTCGATTTATTTATATAGTTACTTTTTTAAATTTGTACATGGACTATTTACACAACCATAACAATGCTCATTTCAAAGTTATCATAAGAAATATTTTCCCTAGAGCCCCAGCGCCTCGCAGCAACTGCTCTCTACGATTCCCTGAGTCCTTCTCTCTCTTCGCATCTTTCACATCGCTCTTCAACCCCTGCGCGAGAGCCCCAGGCTAAACTAACCCGCACGACCAGGAAGGATGACTCGAGGGTGCGTAGGTTCGAGTATACCAGACACTACAGTTTATATATTGTACTTTAGGTGCACATACTACATAATACAATAGGAATTGGTGGCAGTGAAACCCCTCAAATCCGAAATCCAGGGGAATCCGAACGAGTTATTCTTAACAAATTTAAGTTTGAAAAACGCCCGCAAAAAAAAAAAAAAAATTAATTTTGTCATAAAACAATTACTATATCCTTATTTTATATAATTAGTTGAAAAATTAACAAAGTAGTACTGTTATCATACCTAACTAACGGTAAATGTGTTTACATAGTACTTATGTCATGCAGGATTAAAAAACGGTAAAAGTTGGAAATTGAAATTTTTTAACTTAATCACTTGCGAAAACAATGAAATAATAGAAACTCACGAAATATCACTTAATCTTTCACTTGAAATGAATTATCTTCAATTGTCGAAGTGACGAAGGTTTGTTATTATGTTATGGATAGTTTTCGGCTAATCCGAACAAATTGAAATCCGAACAGGCAACAACCCCAATTAGGTCGAATTTGAGGTGTTTCACTGTAACTTGAAGTTAACTTTTTGTTCCCACCTTTTGAGAACTGCCTTACATATTCATTTTTATTTGTTCACTTTTTAATTTTATTTGTTTACTTACTAGTTTTGTAATTATTATAGAAATTGGCAAAAACTCATTGAAGTCATTTGTTAAATCGTTGAAGCTAAAGTATTAACTTTTTATGGTAATTTTTTTGCAACAATTTTTTTTTTTCTGTAGCATATCGCACCTTTAACCTTATATTAAGGAAGATCAAAGATATATACATAACCTGTTTTATGAAGTACATATTTATTTTATTTGCTTTACTTTTTAATTTTATTTATTTTCGTATTAGTTTTGTAATTATTATAGAAATCAAGAAGTAACGTATTTTAAGTCATTTCTTAAATCCTTGAAGCTGAAATATTAGCCGATTATAATCTTTTTTTTTTTTTGCAACAACAAATTTTCTGTAGCATATGATACCTTTAACCTTATGTTAAGGAAGGTCAAATATATATACATACGCTGTCTCTTACGAACTTATTAATATTATTATATTTATGAATTTATTTATTTTTTTAATTATTAATTAATTAATATTTTGAAAAAAAAAACGGTGTTTTTAATTTTTTTTAAATTTGAATTTTTGAATTCCTAAAAAAATTATTTTTAAAAGTATTTTCTTACATTAAATTAGTTTAGAGATCATATAAAGAAGAAGTGAATGAGACTATTTAAGCACTCTATGTAAAAAATTTCTATCTATAATCAAATGAAAGATATGAAAGTCTAATCAAATTTGTGTTATTTTTTGCTTTTTTAAAAATCGATATCTCAAAGCCCAAAGAAATTTGAAGTTTTATTTTTTACATTCACCCAACTACCAAATAGACTAAAATTATCAGTTTTTGAGTTGTCAAAGTTCAGACCAAAGCTAAAACTGATAGGAATGAGTAAAAATCGTCTCTTAAATTTGATTACATCTGTACTCAAAAAACTTTTCTTTTTCCTTTTTTTTTTTTTTGCGGGGGGGGGGGGGAGGAATGCATTTCACATTAAAGCTAAAGACATGATCATTAAATATAATTAATAATAAATTTAGTTCCATTAAAATAATAATTGATAAATAATTTAAATTGATGATAAATTTAATGCAATGCACAGATCAATTAAAAAGTGAAAATTGCATGAAAACAAAAGTTTGTAGAGTTAGCAGTATTTTCTCATCGAAAATACTTTAATGGAAAATTAGGATTAATCTTGCAATCCACATGTGATGTGTTTTCTTAGTTTTTTAGCCTACTTTCCCGTAAAAGTAAAAAAAAAATAATAATAAAGCATGAAAGAAGGCTTAATGTATCGTGAAAATATCGTTAAAAATCAAGAAAAGTCAAAAATAAGTGAAGTAATTAAATAAAGATTGAAAAATAAAAAATTTGAAAGTAGGGTATTGAGATGGGGAAAAAGTGTGTCTGTCGGTCTGTCTGTCTGTCGGTCTGTCCCCCCCCCCCTAATAACTTTTGAACGAATTGTCCGATTGGAAAAATTCTTTTTGAATTCGAAAGATCTCGTCGAGGACATCTCATTTCTATATTTTACTTTTTGATTTGAACATTTTTTTGTTCAATTTTGAACAGTTCAAAAAAATTTAACATTAGCGCCTATGGGCGAAAATGAGGCAAATTATGTAAACTCTGGGTACAAGATCCATGTTTCAATGAACAAGCTTACTGAAGAATCTCTTGGCGTGAAATATCAATTTGAACAATTTTTGTTCATTTTTGAACAGTTCAAAAAATTAACATAGCGCTTACGGGGAAATTTCAACCCTATATAAATCCTGATCTAACGGACCGATTTGCTTGGAACAAACTTTATCGGAAAGCTCTTATAACGTAGAACATGTAGAAATAGAAAATTTATCCAGAACTTACGAGCCTATTTTGCTATGAAATTTTTTGATCGGGATTTTCAAGGATATTTCTCAGTGACTCAATGAGTGAAATAATGAATGAATGAATAAATGAAAGAGTGAAAGAATAAATCAATGAATAAATGAATGAGGAAAAGAATGAATGAATAAATTATTGAATAAATGAAAATATAAATAAATGAGTGAATAAATACATGAATGCGTAAATGAATGAATAAACACTTGAATGAGGTAACGAATGAATGAATAAATGCATGGCTGAATAAATGAAAGAATGAATGAGTGAGTGAATGAATATGTATTATCCGTTGAAAAAGGTATATTTTCAATAATTAGAACTAAAGATAAATAAGAAAGAGAGAGAAAGAGATAGCTAGATTATAAATTTGAATTTGGTGTATACGGGAAAGTAGGCTCGTATAGTTCTAGACGGAACTTCTTGTTTAATTTAAATTTTATTTACTTATTTGTTCTTTTTAAATATTTTTTGGAACAATTATCGAAGTGAAGTTGGACAAAATCTATTTACTATTTTTTTAAAAATAATACTTATTATTGATTGGAAAAATTTTGACAACTTCTTTTTTGTAAAGGGAATTCTAATCAAAGGCCGGCAACATAAATTGACTATTAATAACACACAATAAGGAAATGCCAAAACTATTTTCAGACTCACTTTCAAAATAAAACTATCGTTTCATTTTCCTCGAAACTCATGAACTGAGATCGCTAATAAAAATTTAAATTTCAATTGGTCCACATAAATTTGGAAAGTTAAAAAAAAAATCTTCTCCCGGAAAAGTTTTTTTTTGTGCGATCCCTAAGAATGAAACGAATGTTTCTTGCTGTTCGCTCATTCCATGCGCCTGCGAATTAGCGCATGCGCGCGGAATCCACCGGTTGCGTAAAGCGATGGACGTTGTTTAACTGCTTCGCTATCACAACATCGCTTATATTCGCACGTGGCTCTTCGGCGCAGTGTTGTGCTCTGCTCCCGATTATCGATTTGGAGGTCTTCACTCGTTTTTGGACATTCGCCGCTGAGAACTTCCGCTCCGCATTTTACTTCCCTCACTGGTGTCCAAAAGGAGGTGATGATAAAAGTTCTAGAAATTGACGGAAACTTCTCATCCCAGCTGTTTTCAACAGCGACCATGCAAAAAAGTAAGTGAATTATTTCGAAAAATATTTTTAATTTTTTTTTTTGAAATTACACCGGTAATTATTTTTACTATGTATATTAAAAAATGAAGAGTAAATATCCATATCTAATTTAATAATACTATGCAAAATTAAAATATAAGAAAAAATGAATGATTTTGAAAAAATATTTAAAAAAAAATGAGGAGAAATTAGTTATTTAAAAATGTTTTTAGATGATAAGATTTTTTTTCTACACTAGGCAGCCGTGTTGCATTGCAAGTTATATGTATACATATGTTTTCATAATTGAATAATACTCTGCTAAATAACAATGGTAAAAAAAGATATTTTTAACAAATATTTAATAAAAATTTTAAAAAATTGAGTTATTTAAAAATGTTTTTAAATGATAAGATATCCCCCCCCCCCCTTCGGAAGGCAAGTCATATTGACGAAAGACAAGCCTATACCAACTTCTTCTAGAATATTAATTCACTATATTGATTCAAATTTATAAAAGACATTGTTTTACTAATTTGTTTTTAGTTTTGTAATTTTAAGAATTTAAAAAGTTTAAATTTTAAAGGGGAAAAAATACAATACCATGCGCATTTTCCTCCAATACATGAATTTGATTATGTATTTTTAATTATATTTTAAATTGTATTTATGCCTATTTTATGGAATTCATTTGATTGCATTTCATTTAAAAATGTTAAAAATGTACATTTTCTTAGAATGAACTAGAAAAATTGTCTCCATGTTCCAGAACTCCAGCAGTTTAGATTTATAGAATTTTAATTTCCTGTTAATACATTCTCTTAAGTTTATATTGATTACTAAATGAAATTTAATGCTCTTTGATATTGTATTTCAATAACTTAAGTTAGCTTATTTTGTTTTTAAAAAAAGTAACTTTTTCTCCGAATTTTTATTATCAAAAGTAAATATATTTAAGATAAAATTTTTGAGACTTCACATAATCTACCAACTAAAATCTTATACTTAGTTCTCAGATTGTTCTTTCCCATATTATCTTCGCATTTATTTATATTGTACATTTTTATTCAAGAAAAATATTTTGTGCGTGCTTTCTGTTAACTTATGAGCAAACTAACGTTGTTGTAACGCAATCTTCTAAAGATGCTGCGTACACGTGTTTCGGGATTACAGGAAACCCTTTAACAATGCATATACTAATAATGAGCTTTGGGATACAAGTAATCCGAGTGAGTTTTTCCTGCAGATGCAATGTTAGCTTGCTCATGAATACAAATTAATGTATACTTAATGTATATGATGTACTCTACTGGAAATTAAGACTTCTTACAACACACTACATATGCTTCCTTCATATTCGTATTTATTTTTAAAAGGTGTGCTTACTTTCTTCTTTTTCTTCTTCTACTTTTATTATTATTATTATCCAAAAAGAAATATAATAGAAAATAATAATTTTAATTTTCAACTTAAGATTAAGTATCAGTCTCAATGGCATCACCATAGAAAATCTTATTAAAATTGCTCTTAAAAAAATATATCCTTCTTTATTTTTAATTGTAAATATTTCCAGCAATGCCGAATTTCAGCGGAAAAATCCTTGTAGTTTATCATATTTTTAGATGCTAAAGCACATATATATTACAAAATAGATCTTGAAAGTGCTTAATTTCCTAATAATAAAAACTTTTTCAAACTTACTTTATTTTTATCTCATTTATTTATGCTTACAAAATAGTTATCAGGTGTTTGTTAATATTCAAGATTGTAACGTGAAAGAAAATTCATTGATCATAACTTATATTTTTCTCTAAATAAACTTTTTTTTTTTTTTTTTTTGAACAAATCTGACCTACTTTTTTCCCTAGTTCTCTTATGATTATGATTCTAAACATATTTGTGCTTAACAAAAAGAGATATATCAATCATATGCAACAGAAAGAAAAATCGGAGCATATCTGTTGCTCCGATGCCGTTCTTTCTCTTTTGAGGTGCACGTTGCACTGAACATGATGGCAATCGTTCAACTCACCAAAGTTGTTTGTCTTTGCTAAATTAAACAATTAGTGGATTTGAGTTTCTTTATTTACCGTAATTATCGGTGTATAGCCCGCGGGTTATCTACAAAAAAACTTCTTTTTTTACTACCTGCGGGCAATATAACGATGCGGGCAATACATGAAATTCAAAAAAAAAAAAAAAAGTATTATTAAAAAGACAACTTCTGTTCAAAAATATCGAAATCTGTTTTTCTGCAAAACAAAATGCAGAGAAATAAATTGTAGCTTTCGATACAATGGTCCAAAGCAGATTGGGGCTTGGGCGCTACAGGTGAATGCATTGTTTTCTAGGGTTGTATCTCATGTTTTTTGCTGGGGTGCGGGTTATACACCGGACTTAATTTTTTTAGAATGAATTCTTCTTCCTGCGGACTATACAACGATGCGGGCTATTTACCGATAATTACGGTATTTACTTTTACTTTTAGTTTTATTTTTTTCTCACAAGTGATGACTAACATGAAAAGGATATAAATGTGTGGAAATTTAATTGCTTATCTTGTTTTCATGCACGTTATCTTGTTTCAAAAAACATTAAAAATATCATAAAAATCTGTTAATTTCGCGTTAACTGTTGTTAATATTTCTCAGTGAATTCTGGAATTATATTAAGTGCTTAGCAAAAAGTTTAATAATGAAACAAATTATCACAATTAATTATTTATATGATAGATTTAAAAGAATATTACATTTCTAAAATATAAATTTGAGTAAACACACACTTTAAATATTTACGAATGAATTAGCGAAATATTACCCGTAACACGCACATTCGGTATAAAGAATGTGGACCGCACAATGTTTACGCTGAAGCTTCCCATAGGGATTTGCGTAAAAGTTTTTTATTTTTATTTATAAACTGGGAAATTCCATCAGTTCTTTAATGTGTAAGTGCCATTGTACGTACAGAAAGTCATGTCTAGTTAATATTAGCTTTGTTAGTTATTCTTGTTTTGGCGAGAGTGATGCAAATATTGTGCGGGTACGCTGACTTCGGAGCAAGATCGAATGTGTGCTTTACCATAAGGGGGTCGCGTCAAAAGCAAGTCAAAGGCCTTCTAATGACTAAGTGTTACTTGGGCGCTCGCCAGCCTCCGAATCCTATGACCCTCAACTGTTATACTCCTTGTGCATTTTCCTATCCATGCTTAAGATATTTATAAACTCTCCGAAGGAACTGTAGATTACCCTTCTCGCTACAATGCAACGTAGAAATGCGGTGAAAGACGCCATGTCAAAATTTCCCGTAATTAATGCCCAACAAATATTAATTTTTAGGACAGACATAAATTTAATGTTAACATTTTAAAAATCCTATTTTATTCCTGCTAAGTAATCACCTGGCGGGAGTTTAAAAATCATAGAACAAAATTAATTTTCATATAAAAAAGTAAAAAAAAAAAATCGAAATATTTTTTTAAAAATATTTTTGCGGAAGAAATGTTTCAGTCACTCACTTTTGATTTCAATATTGACTTCCCACGCACATATGCCGCATATTTTTTCTTGGAATAGCGTGGAACAATTTTTTCAGAGTCAAGGAAACAGGGGTTACAAAAGAATTGGGCTCTATGGTTGGGGGGTGAAAATAAACTACAGGTGAAGTACTCAAAGTAAACTTAGTGAAGCATCTGTATGTTCAAATCACATGAATTTTTCGCAAAAGAAAAGTTAATATTGATTACCGTTGAACCTATGGTCAATTCCTGTAAAGAATTGTTTTAAAAGTATATATGATACGGTGAATGTCCGAAATCGGAAAATGTCGACAATCACCGGTGGATGTCGATATACACCAAACAGAGAATATCGACATTCATCATCTATCAGACTGGAAAACATTCTCCAATTTCGGACATTCGCCATAACATATACACACTATACGAAAATATCGTCCCCGAAAGCGTCCGGAATCAAAATGATATGATGTTCTAAGAAATTCCGCGGAAGGCTAATGGAAATCGAAACAGCTGCTTGTAGTACCTAAGAAAAACTAGAAAAGACCATTAATTAACCAAAGATTCCCAACGGTGAAATTATAATTGTATGTGTACAAATTGCTGAATAATGATATGCACCGCAAGAAACCTAAAAAGTACCTGATAACCTAAGGACACAATGGACGATCCAGAATTTTTTCTAGAATCCAGCAAAGGGGGGGGGGGGGTGGATATAGCTGGGAAGGCATTTGCTGTGGTCTGTTTTTTTAACGCCTTCTTTTAAATATCGGCATTTGGGAAGGGTATACGCCCACGAATAAGAACCAGATAACTTAAACGTTTTCATATTTATTTCAAGAACGAATAGATAGAAATATAATGTGCTTGATTATTTTGCAACCAACTGTTAGCCAATGAAAAGGTAGATTTTAAAACATGGGCTAACTCTCAGCGCGAAAAGTTGTGTACTTTTGAATGAAAATAATCAATATTATGCATATGCAAAGATGCTACAGAATCATTCGTTGCTATTAAATACAGTAAATGAAGTTTTTCACTGAGGAAGATGCGAGAGAATCAAGACAAAAATAGTTGATATCTTGTGAATTAAGCTGTCTGTATCGATTATCCTAAAAACGAAAGCAGAGTTTCTTAATTCATTGAAATTCAAAAAATGTACTCCAGCTGATATTTTTCTGAAAGATTTTCTAAATCAGATACGCCCCCTCCTATATTTGTAAGTGATTCCGTCCTGTTTTTCTCCCGATTTCCTTTCAAATCAATGGTATATGTTCCTAAATTTATCCGTGTTCGCATAATCAATGATGTTGTCTTCAAATTTTGTTGTTTGATATAAATATTCACCATATTGATAGAAAAATAGAATGTCTTTATAATGCATGGACTTTGTTGAGTTCAACGTGTTGGGCCACCTACCATACTTGATTGCAACATCACGATTTTTAGTTAGTTTTCCCTCTACTTTAGACCATATAACCAATCGGACTAAAAGCAAAAAAATATGAAATCACTTAAATAATAATCTAAGATAGCCGTAAAATTAAAAGATTTTGGTCTGACCACCGTCTAGTTAAACAAAAACTTTACCAATTGGAGCAGTTAATGTTAAATCGTAATCATTTTCGCGCCAGACAAAACACTCGAACAGCATAGCATTTTCCGAGTAAAACAAACAAAAAAATCCCTCCGCGAAATATCAAAAAAACAACTATTTCCTTTAACCTGTTGAATATTCAAGTACACTTCACGTGCGTTCTTGATTCGATCGCTTATAACTGTTTTTCCTCTGCTGGAAGAACCCCCTTTCCCGCTCTCCGAAGCCCCCTGCCGACACGTGCCGTTAGGTAACTGTGACGTCACGGACCCAGCTCCCACGCATCTTCCCAGCCAGAGATGCTCCGGAGCAGCAGGGGATGGGGAAAGATGGAAAATTCCGAGAGATTTCGTGGAATTGGCTGCAGACGAGATAGTCAAAATATGTTGCTCGCTCGTGGAGCTTTTGGCCGGGCTGGAAGGACCAGTGAAAATTTGCAAAAATAGAAGAAAAAATAAGCAAAACAAAGAACTGGTATTTTAAAACATTTAAAGAGAGTGCATTTTGAAATTATGTTTGCTTGATTAAATACAAATTTTGAATTATAGTTTTCAACGGCAGCAGACTTATAGTGCAGCTTAGTCTATAATGCTGGGTAATTAGGGTCAATCTCTCCAGAATTCTTCACTCCGGGAACAGGAAATCTTCCCCTCCGGGGGAGGAGGGGGGAGTCATAAATGTCCCTTCATGCATATATATTACCATGCTAAGGTTGGTAATATGGCTTAAAACCAAGGGTTGCGGGTGTTAAAGTGCTTCGATCAATATTGTAAGGGATCATTCATAAATGATGTCACGCTTCGAGGGGGAGCGGGGTTCGTGAAATTGTGACAAAGTGTGACAAGGGGAGGGGAGGGGGTAACAAGAAGTGTTACATCCCTGCTTATGCAACCTAGCGTGACATGTGACAAAAGGGGGAGGGGTTAAATATGTGGGAAAAACGCGTCATATTATTTATGAACGGTCCCTAATGGATTAACCCTTCCAATCCCATTGTAGCATGTATGTTACAATACTTTGAACACTACTTTTTAACATCAGAAAAGGGATCATTCATAAATGATATCCCGCTTCGAGGAGGGGGAGGTGAATTGTGACAAAGTGTGACAAGGGGAGGGGGTAACAAGAAGTGTGACATCATGCATTATGCAACATAGCGTGACATGTGACAAAGGGGGAGAGGGGTCCGTTGAAGTGTGACATATTGTGACAAAGGGGGGAAGGGGGGTCAAATATAGCGTGACATCATTTATGAACGGCCCCTCACAATACTTTGAACACTACTTTTTTAACATCAGAAAAGCTACGGAGTGCATATTTCTGTCATTATATCATTAATGCTACCATCAGCGTATATTAGTAACAGATTCGGAGGATATATGGCAGAGCTAATCAATGAAAACTCTTGTTGAAGAAACATGGCTGACGACCTTAAGGCAAGCATGTTTTTCCAGCAAGCTTTTCTATTGCTCTACAAACATTTTTTTTAGAATAAAAGTTCATTATTTCAAAAATACGCATTAAAAGATTTTCTTTTTCACGATTTTTCACGAAGCATTAAAAAAGAACTCAATAAAAGATATAATTATGATGCAAAAGAGTTTCAAAGATCATTGGTAGCATACCTCGGGCATTAGTGTATTTAAGCCTTTTTTCTCTGAAAGGAAAAAACTTCTTTCTTATTCGAGGTTTTGTTTGACTTTTAGTTTCTTTTCTTCAAAATATTGCCATAAGATTTTTAAATTTAGTTTATGGATTTAATTTCAGTAGGTTCTGGTTTCTCAAAAATTTAAAATACTTTTCCAACTTTATTTCATCCGTAGAACATTGAAAAAAAGTAGAAGTAAAAATGATCGTGTGAAAAATTTTCAAAAAAATACAACAATCGGTTGCTTTAAACAGATGAGGATATCTCCGATCAATCAGCGATTGACTGCAAGCGTCGTAAATGTCACATAAGTCCAAGAAGAGTATCTACAGATGTAAAATGTGACAAATACAATCAATGCATATATATTTGTGTTTTAATAAAGAGAGAAATTGTTTTAAATCTTTTCACATGTAAATATATTTAAAATCTTTAAAATAAAATGTTTTGAAAATTATGCAAACATTTCGACTTGTACCTTAATCTGCCTATGGCACCATATATGGTACCATTAAAAAAGCAAATAATTTTTGTTTAAATGTATGGTGTTGGAACTAAATGAACACTGTCTTGACCAACCATTTTTTATTTTGCTTTGAAATTTCTTGGGGTCTGAGTTAGAGGGTTAATGATGACGCTAATCAGTCTCAAGTTATTTCAACTATGTCAAGGTGTAACGTACCGACCGGCGATAATATCTTTCGTTCTTTGTACAAAATGATAAAGGGATCTGGAACATTTTCATAGAAAACGGTAACTTGTACCGAAAAAGTGCAAAGGGCTTTGCTTTGAAATGCCCAAGTCGATGTGTTAGAAAAAGAATGGGATCATTCATAAATGATGTCACGCTTCGAGGGGAGGAGGGGGGTTCGTGAAATTGTGACAAAGTGTGACAAGGCGAGGGGAGGGGTAACAAGAAGTGTGACATCATGCATTATGCAACATAGCTTGACATGTGACAAAGGGGCGGATGGGGAGTCCGCTGAAGTGTGACATATTGTGACAAACGGGGGAGAGGAGAGTCAATTATATGAAAAAAAAGCGTGACAGCATTTATGAACGGCCCCTTTACTTTGAAATGCCTAAGTCGATGTGTTAGAAAAAGAATGGGTTCATTCATAAAGGATGTCACGCTTCGAGGGGGCAGCGGGGATCGTGAAATTGTGACAAAGTGTGACAAGGGGAGGGGTAACAAGAAGTGTGAAATCATGCATTATGCAACATAGCGTGACATATGACAAAGGGGGAGAGGGGGAGTTCGCTGAAGTGCGACATATTGTGACAAACGGGGGGAGGGGGGTCAATTATATGGGGAAAAAACGTGACATCATTTATGAACGGCCCTAATGGTGAATGTAACTAAATTGTGTTTCATTTTAGATATATTTACCATTTCAAAAAAACGATCAAGTAAACTAAAAAATAATTAATTGCACGCCTATTTAAGCACAAAATGCAGACATTTGTTTCGGGATTGATTGGAGTCCCTTTTGCAATGCAATAGTGGAGTTTCTAGATGCAAACGAAACATATGTCTGTATTTTAATGCTCATTTGGGCTCAAATAAGCGTGCACTTAATATTTTTTAATTTCCCTTATTATTTTATTTCACGACCAAGTCTTAACTATTTTAGATACTTTTCGAGGATATAAATAAATTCTCCGCAACAATGCGATAGAACATCATTGCGAATATTGCATCCCATAAGCTTGCCACTCCCCCCAATTCGCTTTTTCATTTTCTAACACATCAACATGGCATTGTTGTTTTGCCCTGTTCTTCTATTATTTATCTACTTCACTGTACAAACATTATAATAACACTATTTATGGTATTTAATGACAATGTACGTTCCTGAAAATTACTTCATACAAAACTGAGTAAATTCATTAACTATTACCAATCATTTCGATTCAATTAATGATTTCTTTTAATATATATATATATAAAAATGTAAATCTACTGCCACCTAAAATTTTATGCTTATGCAATAGAAACCGGAGATTGGCAAAACTAATCTGTCTCTATGCATTATTTACGTAATTCAACATTGCGATTACACTAATCGATGAAGCAGCGCAAAGTCAGACAGTATGTAAAACATGCATTTTTTAATGCAGCGGCACTCTCCCGTTTTTAGTCTACTTTCCCGTAAAAGTAAAAAATAATAATAATAAAGCATGAAAGAAGGCTTAATGTATCTTGAAAATATCATTAGAAATCAAGAAAAGTCAAAAACAAGTTAAGAAGTTAAATAAAGATTAAAAAATAAAAAATTGGAAAGTAGTGTTTTGAGATGTGGAAAGTGTGTCGGTCTGTCTGCCCCCCTCCAATAACTTTTGAATGAATAGTCGATTCGAAAAAACATTTTTCGCATTCGGAAGATCTCGGCGAGGACATCTCATTTCCATATTTTACTTTTTGATTTGACAATTTTTCGTTCAATTTTGAACAGTTCAAAGGATGTTAACATTAGCGCCTATGGGAAAAATGAAGCAAATTATGTAAACTCTGGGCACAAGATCCAAGCGCCTATGAGCAAGCTTATTGGAAGACGCTCTCGGCGTGAAATATTGTTTTGAACAATTTTTATTCATTTTTGAACAGTTCAAAAACAAATTAACATTAGCGCCTACGGAGAAATTTCAATCCCATATAAATCGTGGTCCAACCAACGGATTTGCTTGCAGCAAACTTTATCGGAAAGATGTTACGATGTAGAACATGTACAGATACATTCAGTTCAGTTCAACAAGAACTGAACGAACCTATTTTCCTAACAAATTTTTGATCAGGATTTTTGAGGATATTTCTCAATGAATAAATGAAAGAGTGAAAGAATGAATGAATGAGCGAACAAATGATATAAATAAATGAATAGAAAAATAATGAATAGAAAAATAAAAAAATGAGTAAATGAATAAACAAAAAAAATAAATGAGTGAATAAATACATGAATGAGTAAATGGATGAATAAATACATGAATGAGTGAATGAATGAATAAATGAAAGAATGAATTGAATGACTGAATGAATATGTATTATCCGTTGAAAAAGGCATATTTGAAGTAATTAAGAACTAAATCTAAATGAGAAAAAGAGAGAGAAAGAGATAGCTAGATTATAAATTTGAATTTGGTGTATGAGGGAAAATAGGCTCATATAGTTACGGAACTTCTTGTTTTTCCTCGGCCCGTATACAGTGGCAACAATTTCACGCGGGCCGCAACAGGGAAAATAATCTGCGCTTGTTTTTTTTTTTTTTTTTTTAATATCATGGCACACAAATAACCTGCTTTTCAGGGCCAACGCAAAGTGCAATGCTTTTTGAGGAGTATCTGCACAGAAATAAGTTTTATATTATGACTTATCACGTTTTTGATAACCTTAATAGGTCACTGCCATAGGTCGTAGCTTCAGCATGTTAGTTTAATGCTAGTTTTATTGACATCAATATTGTCGATTGATGTATACGTGAATTATACTGGAATTATTTTCTTGTGTGGCAGCCAGCTTAAAAAAATAACGTGCTCAGTCAAGAAAAGAAGAAGAAAAGGCAGATAAAGGGGAAAAGGGAAGTTTAAAATCGAGAGCTTTTTATTTTAATGGGATTAGTTTTAATTCTTAATTTTTTCAAAGGTTTCACTTATTTTAAACACTCTTTTAATACCCACTGAACTGTTTACCATAAATAAAGAGGTAGGCGAATTTTCAAAAAATGAATCGATCGAAATATTGTTTCAATGTTGTCTATGTTGAAAATTGATGTTTGATTAGGTTATCCAGTCCAGAAATTGAAATAAATAATTAATAATAATTTTTAAAATAACATTTTTGGCATTTGTAAATCTCTTTTTAATGAATTTTTATACAAGTGACTAACCATTTGAGACAATTGAGAAGTTTTGACCTGCTAAATTATTTTCCTTAATAACTAATACTTATATTAATTTTTTAATAATATACTTGAAACAATTCTTCCAGAAAAAAAACCCCTGAGTAATTTTGTATGAAATGTTTCAAATACTTTTTTATATCACCCCCCCCCCCCCCCAGGCCATCGCTCGCATTTCTAAAAGACAAAAATTAAAATTAATTTGGTTCCCGCCTTTTTATCGTTACCGCCTTCTTTTAGGAGTTACATTTCCTTACTGCCTTCCTTTACAAAATTGAATTTCTTTTGCGCTGTCTTTTCAAATTGCTAAACTTGACAATATTTTACTTGTTGAAAATTTTAGTGCTTAAACCCTTTTTTTTTCAGAAGTTGTAATTCTTTACCGTTACTGATACATTAGCATAATTAAATTTTAAAATTTTATTCCCGCCTTCTTACTGTTAAAGTACTTTATCCATTTTTTTTTTCCAATAATCTACCGCTTTCTTTTCAAAAGTAAAATTTCTTAATTCTCTTTGTCAGAAATTGAACGTTGTTACCCCATTTCTAAAGATACCACTTTCTATAAAATTAAATTACGTTACCGCCTTCTTTTTAAAAATTACATTTTGTTACCGCCTTCTTTTGGAACGTTTTATTTCGACACCGCCTTTTTTAAATGTTACCTTTCATCACCGCCTTATTTTCAAAAGTTACAATTTGTAGAATTTTTTCTTTTCTTCCAAATAAAATTTCTTCACTGCCTCCTTTTTCAAAATTAAATTTCGTTCCCGTCTTCTTTAAGAAATTTAATTTTGTTTCAGTGAAATCAAATTTCGTTAAAATTTTTTCATTCTTTTTAAGGAAAGAAGAGCTGAACTTTTTTAAAATTACCCTTCCTTTTGAAACGTTCTTTTTATTCTTCTCCTTCTTTTTAAAAATTAAACTTCTTAATTACCTTTTCGTAGAGTTATTGTTCTCTTGCCGCCTTTTTTTTTTAAAAAAAAATTCAATTTGATACCAAGTGCTTTTTGGGTGTTAAATTTGTCTTTTCGTTTTTTCAAAATTTACTATTTTCTTTTAAGCAACCAATCTCGTTTGAACTCTTTTTTTTTTTCCTTCAATTAAATTTAGTTATTAACGGTTTTTAAGAGTTAAATTTCATCGTTACCTTTTTAAAAAACCGCCAATGTTAACTGTTACCGCCAATTTTAGAGTTACAGTTTTATATTCGCCTTCTTATATATATATATATATATATATAGGTGGAAAATGTATATATATTAAAGTATTTTTTAAAAAAAAACTAAATTTAGTTATTAAATTCTTTTAAGTGTTTGCTCTCTTTTTTATTTAATTAAATTAATTTATTACGTTTTTTAAAAATTAAATTTTATCATTGCTTCGTTTTCTTACTTCGTTACCGTCGAGTTCCATTTCCTCAACTCCATCTTTTTAAGTTCTATTATTGCGTTTTTTACAAATTAAATATCCCAACTGCTATTTTTAAGAATAATGTTTTCCACCAGCAAGTTAAGATTTCGTTATCGCCATCTTTATTAAACTTTGTTAGACGTTTTTTAGTTCCATAATTTCTTTTGTACCTTTATTTTCAAAAAAACAAAATTTCCTGACTTCTTCCTTCTTTCTTTTTAAATAAAACTTTATTTTCCCCCTAATTAAAAGAAATAAACAAAACGCCTACTTTTTAAAAGTTAAATTTCAGTTACGTTACAATTTTCTTTATAAAAGTCAAACTACTGTTGGTTCGTTCCAAGAATATTACCTTAGAGGATAATTATGTCTACACCTCGGTATCTAGTAGTTAAACTGCATTTTTTACATTTTAGTATTTTAACGCATTTATCACTTTTCTTTCAGAAGATTTCTTTGAAATAATCATTTTTACCCCTTTTTTAACCTTTTGAAGTAAAATTCGTCCTTGCCTTTTTAAAAGCATTAAACTTTTTTTTATCATTTTCCTTTTAGAAACTGGGACTTCCTTGAAACCTTATCTTTCCCAATTATGCTTCATTATTGTTTTCTTATGTAAATATACGCTCCTATCGTCTCCTTTTTAAAACTATATGTTATTACTCACACTTCTCTTTTATTAAAAAGGAAACTCTTATTTCTTCCGTTCTTTAGAACCAAGGGTTTTTTCTTCTTCCTTTCTTTTCTTTTTTGAGGAGAGAGGGGTGTACATTTATATGCAACCCTTATAGGGTACATACATACAACGTTTTAGTTTGTAAGTTTGATAAAGTTTAGTTAGTAAGGCTAGATTAAATAAATATTATTTTAGAATGAAAATGGAAAAATTAAGTAAGGACAGAGTTTAAATATACGAACATACCTGTCATAACTCAGATTTGGGATTGAGAGGTTGGAAATTTATGTTTTCTTTTTTTTTTAGTTTTGATTGAAAATAAATTCAGAGAGAAAATGCTGATGTGAATTATTTTCTAAAAGTAAGAAATTGAATTGTTCAAATGACTAAAAAAATATCCTCTTTTAATCCTTAATCCACATTTGAATTTCAGAACGAGTTTATAAAAATATCCGTTTAATTCATTTTAGGCAAGCCCTAAATGTCAGTTGTAATTTTCATCAGAAAAGAGAAGGCCATGTTCTTCAGAGAAACTTATCAATAGCACTTTTTCGCATCATCAATCAATGATAGATTTTTAACCATCTTTAACCCTTTCTTTTTAACAGATAGATAGATGAACGTCCCATAATCAGATTAAATAAAATCGAATTTACACATGAATTTAGAGTGTTGCGGAGAAGAACGTGAAATAAAATAATCTTGCACTGCAACATAATGATGATAAGCAACCGTCATCGAAAGTTCATCGACTTCCACTTTTCCTTTCGCTTATTTATCCTCCACCTACTTCACTTTAACTCAGTCAGGACAATCCACCTTAAAATAAAAACTGCTTTATTTGAATGCGCATTGGATTACCCGATTCTTAACCAAGCCATGCTTGTGCACTTGTTCATTCAGCCTTGGCCTGCTTTTTCAACTTTCGCTCTCCCTCCCCCTTTAGCTGCCTGCTTGCTTACTCTCTTGAGTATGTTTTTTCGTTTGTTTGTTTCACTTTCCCCATGACACGTTTTATTTTGTTGTTTCGCCACTTTTCTTTTCTTCTTATTTTCAGTTTGATGATTTATCTTTCTTTTTTTCGCTCTCACTGTTCGTTCACGGTCGTTCATTCCACTGCAGAAGAAGCACCGTTTCTTCTCAACTCTCAACTCGGGGACATAGCCGGTGCTCTTTGATCCACACGTACCAAGAGGATCTTATTTATAAACTGAGCACACGGCAGTCCGATTTATAAAACACATTGCCTATCCCCACTTGCTGACAAACAAGGTGCGTCTGCCTTTCAGACTTCCGGTTATACTGAATTAATGGATAGATTTATATTGAGTGAGCCATCTTTCTTGGGAATGTATATTCCCAAGAAAGATTAGTTAGGTCATTACCGTATAAGACACATCGTCTTATGATACATGACAATGTGTCTCATATGGTAGTGATGGTGGGGGTTGGGGCACATCAGTATCATGTCTTATGGTACTGATGTGCCCCTTTATAAGGCCTATCAGTGCCATAAGACATTCCCTTTGTCAATCCTCATTTACCATGTGGGTGCTTATGGTACTGATGTGCCCCTTTATAAGGCCTATCAGTGCCATAAGACATTCCCTTTGTCAATCCTCATTTACCATGTGGGTGCTTATGGTACTGATGTGCCCCTTTATAAGGCCTATCAGTGCCATAAGACATTCCCTTTGTCAATCCTCATTTACCATGTGGATTTGCAGACAAAACAAGGTGCGTTCTAACTTAGGCCTCCGGTTATGCCAAATTAATGGGTAAAGCCGTCTTTATAGGGAACTTTCCACTACTTACGTCACAACCATGAGACACATTGCATTATAAGACACGTCAGTATCATAAGAAAAATTGTAGTATATTTGCATGTTATAAGACACTTTGGCCATCCCCATTTACCATGTGGACTTGCAGACAAACATGATGCGTCTGCCTTTTAGACTTCTGGTTATACCGAATGAATTGATTAGGTATATATTCGATATGAGACATTGTATTATAAGGCACATCAGTATCATAAGACTCGTAATCCCCATTTACCATACGGACTTGCTGACAAAACAAGGTGTGTCTATCTTAGGCTTTCGGTTATGCTGGGTTAATGGGTGAAGCCCTCTTTATAGATAATTTTCTACTGCTTACGTCACAACCATGAGACCGATTGTATTATAAGACACGTCAGTATCACAAGACACATTGTAGTATGTTTTCATATTATAAGACACATTGGCGATCCTAATTTACCATGTGGATTGTTGACAAACAAGGTGCGTCTTCCTTAGACTTCCGGTTTTGCTTGGAATGCGGTGATATTATATTGAGGAAGGCGCCTTCTGAGAGTCAAGCAATACTGAAGATTATATGAATAATAAATTAAAACTTTAACATTTCCCTCTTTGTAACATATTTCCCGGCGATAGGTAAAATTCCTTTAAGAGAAAAGTCTTGAGAATACTTTGCGGTAACTGTAACTAAATTTCTGCCGGGTATTCGAGAATCTTCTCCTAAAATTTGTTTAGATTGAATCACAACATTACACATTTTAGAAGTGAATAAGCAATTACAAGACTACTTAATAAATTTTATACTATAGGGAATAAAAGTTTTCAGTCACTTTTGCATTCAACTTTCTTAATTTTTTTTTTAATTACCAAAAGTACTCAGCTGACCAAAATCTTTTGCACTACTCAGAGAAAATTCTGCAATATGAAATTAAATTGTAAAGGATATATTACCCCAAAATAAGTTTATTAACATGCTTTTACTACGTTAGTTGAGTATTACTTCGTAATATTTATGATGTTTATAAAACTTAATTAACGTACAGGCAAAATCCGTACCTATACGTTGAGGTCATTCAAACCTGAACTACTGAGGAGTTGACATTGGACAGGACCAGGTCACAAATGAAAAAAATAAAGGAGATACGAAAATCTGCTGTAAGTCAATTTAACATCATAAAATGTTTATTGACAAAATACTCTTAAAATGGCTTTCGTATATGAAAATCGGCTCGGGGGAAAACAGGCTCCTTTAGTTCTGGATGAACTTCATATCTGTATATGCTCTACGTCATAACATCTTTTCGATAAAGTTTGTTCCAAGCAAATCCTAGAACAGGATTTACATAGGATTAAATTTTCCCCTATAAGCGCTAACGTTAATTTTTTTTTGAACTGTTCAAAAATGTTCAAATCAAACAATGTTTCCGTTGAGAGCTTCTTCCAATAACCAATAAGCTTGTTCAAAGGAACTTGGGTGTTATGCACAGAGTTTACGTAATTTCTTTAATTTCTGCCCATAGGTGCTAAAGTTAAGATTTTTTGAACTGCTAAAAAAAAAAAAAAAAAAAAAAAAAAAACGAAAAATTCTTCGAATCATAAAGTAAAATATGAAAATGAGATGTCCGCTTCGAGGTCTTTCGAATGCAAAAAATAACTTTTTGAATCGGATAATTCCTTCACAAGCTATTGGGGGTAGGGGGGCCGACAGACCGACATTTTCCCCATATCAAAAAGCAACTTTCAAGTCTTTTATTTTCAGTATTTATTTAATTAATTAAATTATTTTTGACTTTTTCTTACTTTTAACGACATTTTTCAATACCCATTAGGCCTTCTGTTATACTTTTTTTCTTTTTACTTTTACGAGAAAGTAGGTTTAAAGACAGTAATTTTATATTGCATTTACTGTATGTTCTACAATTTAAAAATGAGTTTAAGTAAAATTATTAGGGAGGTTAAAACATATCCATTGCTTAAGATGCAACCTTCAAAGCGCTATCGTATTGCCAAATTCAGCCGAAGAAACAAAACAACAAAACAGATGCTAAATAAATAGGTCAGTGATACTCAAAACGGAATTAAAGTACCTCGCACTGCTCCGAGAGGTCGCTTCAGTAGTGAAAGTGCAACAACCGCTTCTCCTCTCCAACTAAATAACAAAAAACGATTCGAATAAAATAAAAGAAAGAAGAGAAAAAAAAGACCTCGTAATAATTTCCGTGCATAAGGGAGGCGGAGCATTGGACTTGGCGATGGGATTTGGCGAGCTATTAATACTGTTGAGGTCACGTGACGAAATGAAAACGTAAAGCGTGGTTTGATCCTGCCGCAGATCTTTACATGAAACCCGTTTTCGAGTTAGTGCATCAGCATTACTCCTTTCACTGGCGCGGTGAGCAATTATTATGAGTTTCGGTACCAGAGGAAGAGTTTGCGAAGTGTTAGCGCTCGTGTGTTGCTCAAATATAATTTTGTGTTTAATTTTTTTTTACTTTAATGGCAATTAGTTATTGATATTTTTTTGGATTTACTTTGTGCCTCTATTTTTCTTGGGATTAAAAAAAAGAAAATCAGATGTATTTTGTCAACTTCAAAGAGTAACTTGATTCTTGTAAGTACCACCTTTCACTTAAGAAATATTTATACTTTTAAATCCAGGTAAATAATTTAATATAATTTCATCGTCATAAATTCTTTTAAAACTCTAATTATGCATTTTTAAAAAAGATATTCTGATGTTAAATTATCGGATCATAGCATTTTTCTTTGAGATTTTCATTTTATATTTTATACTGTAATTAACATTGAAACATATTTCATATTTCTTACTTTTTATAGCACCCAATCGCGTAAAGTTTGTTAATCTCAAAATGCTTCCGACAAATGTACTGAAAATAATATAGTGTAAATATTCTGGATTTATGTTCATTAAGTGACCAAATCATATTTTTTATATAAATGGAAAAATAAATAGCTTGTCCTTTTATATTTGTATAAAAAGCTATTTAATAACTATCTAAATATATTTAAGTTCGTACCTTTTTCCAAATATACCAATACAACAGCATCGTAATATATAATATGAAAATGTTCTGAAATAGCCGTTTTCTCTTTGTTTTATCAACCAGATTCAATATTTGTAATCCGGTAATAAGCATTAATATTATTACTTAAATGGCATCATTTCTAATAGTTGCCAACATTTTATATTTATTTTATAATTTGCATTATGTTTAAATTTTCCATTTTGCACTAAAACATTACTTTGTTATTTATATATTATTGTTGAGTATTTTAAATGTCCTTTCAAATATTAACGCTTTTTTTTAACAGTACCCACTATTAGTTTTGTTAGAATTTTTCGGAGAAAAATATGCATAATTTTCTTTAGCTTTTTTATGGTTCTCCTTTCAAAATATTTTTTTAAGAGTGTCTGCAAAAATTCTTTCTAAACTTACACGATACTTTTAGTACTGAGAAATTTTCTTACACTAAGCTACTACCATGTTCGAAAGAAAAAAAGAAGGAAAAGAAAACAGCGAGAAAGACAGAGAGATAATTTTATTTCGCTTTCATTAAATCTTAGGAGATTGTTTTATTTATTTATTTTATTTTATGCAGGCGTGTAAGAAGACTCATGTTGGCGTAAACTGTGTTTACTTTTAGTTAAAAAAATCTTCAACAGATGGCGGCAAAAGCAATCTGAATCTCTTGAATTTTATGATATTATATTTTCGCTCTTGAATAACAGTAATAATGGCAAAAGTGGCATTTTATTTGCACAATATTTTAGTCAGATATTATTATTTATGCCGTTAATTGCAAAGTTGACTATCCTACATAATACCATTTCTTTCATCCCTGAGCTTTCAATTTAATGCATTCCATCTCTTGTAATCCAAAAGCACGTGTTTGAAATATTTTTACAATGCGTTTTAATTACCTTGATTTTCTTTTTATTAAATTTTTAAAAAACTATAAAAATTCAAAATTTTGAAGAAAAAAATTTTTTTTTAATGCTTTTCCCCGTTATTTTGCTTCAAAAAACATTTCAAACAATCTAGTTTATCATTTTTAAGAGTAATAGAACAAAGTATCAAGAAGATCATTGAGAAAATTACTAGAGATAATGAAAAAAAATTAAGATTCTTTTTTATTTCGCAGGCATCTTATATAGAATTTATCAAAGTCGCCTTACATATGCTGAATTTAATTTACTGAATTCTGAAACCGACATTGGAATGTATTGGATAAAAATATGTAGAATTATCAAAGTTTGAGAAATCTACGATCTAATTTTACGGTACAATTATAAAGTTTAAAGCAAGTTAATTATTAACTTTCCCACGTACACAAGTATTTTAGTCACGTAGGTTTCTTAAGTAGTGTAATATTTATTTTATGTATAATAAAGATAGTTAGTTTTAATTTGGCCTTAGAAAATGACACTTCTATAACAAATCCCAACTCGAGGAGGGGGATAAAAGTAAAAAAAGTAAAAAAGTCAATGCAATCGGTACATCTGTTTAATATTCGAATTAGAATTAAAATTCTAAAAATGTTCTATGATCTACAGATTGCAGACAGTTTTTAAAAAGTGCATTGAATTTTGCATTATTCTTTTACGCAGAGAAAGAGAAAACGGCAACTTCATACTGACGAGTTCCTTTTCTTAATTTTATTTATAGCATCATTTGTTTAATTTATTATTTTTATTTGTAGTTTAATATAATAATTTCTTTTTCGATGCTACTTATTTATTTTTCTCATTCAAATATGTATAAGGTAATAATTTTTATATTTCTCAATTTTTATTGACTACTTTTTTCACTTGGAACTTTTATTAATTTTTGTTAATTTTCGTAGTTGTACGCCGTTATCCACCCTCTGTTGGAGGATTTTCTTTTTATTATAAATGTTAAGATCTAATGTTCTTAGTCTTCAATTGATTCCAGCGAAATTTATTAATCCATCTGACCATCCCGACGGCGGATGCTTTTAAAGATATTTAATCACATATGACTAGTTATTGACATGAAAGGAAGAACACTCTCGAAATTCTACACGAAGAATTACCATTCTCAGTTGCCTTAATCAAATGCAGGACCCATCCTTTTTTCCCTTCTAAAATTAGATCGAATAGTTATTGTATGTAATTTTAAAATACATCGCAGCTTATTTTTCATTAAATAATCGAATTTGTTGGTTTTTGCCGAAAAACGTTCACCAGTTACTGAAATCAAAAACTGTTTCTTCCAAAGTAAAGTGATGTCTGCTCAAACATAAAAAGAATTATATCTAGGTTAGTAGGGGTAAATCAGTAAAACCCAAGATATGTTTTTTGTATATTATTCTTAAAATATTTATTGTTATTATTATTATTATCATCATCATCATCATTATTATTATTACGTTAATTTGTGCTGGGACTGATGTTAGTTTCCAATAGATGAACATGAGATCTAGTACAAATGGTGACTTATAGTAATTTGAACTCCCTCCCCCCCGTTTTTTTTTTTAAAATTTTTTTTATAGCTATTTTACCACTTTTTTTACTTTAAACTGTATTACTATGGTAAAGATATAAAACATTATAGTGTAATATTTGATTATCACTGAGGACAACGTGTGTTGAACAAAAATTTGATTTAATAAGTGAATAAATAAGTAAGTGTAGAAAACAAGAAAAAAAATCTTTCATGTACCAATTGTTAAATTTCGAAAGAAAAAAATTTCGCTTACCTATTTTACCGTTACAAACATGCTGCCATTTACACTGACGTATTTACCAATAGAAAAAACTAGGCACTTGTTTGGGGAAGCTCATTTTATTGAGAGGCAAAATTGGGTCTAGAAATTATGTATTTAAGGTTAAAGCAAAATTTTAAGCATAAAACTATAGTTCCAATTAAGCACACAAATACAAAAAAGATCTCTGCCTTCTGAATATTTACATTATTAATATATGTGTATTGTTGCATGACGTATAATTCACTAACAATCAAATAAACGATGCAGGAGCAAAGGTTCTGAAATCGAGAAGGGCAAGCGATAGGAAGAGGCGGGAGGGTCTTTGGTATTACTCCCATCTTGGGGACCGACTTGCTCCCATCGCAGCATATCTGCTTCTGAACATTGCATCAGTGTAATGATAAACCAATGAGATAGTTAAGGAAAAAAACTAAAAGAGCAAAATAACTACTACACTAAACTTAAAAAGAAACAAATATATGGGTGGGGGGATGTTTAAAAAAAAGAAAAGAAAATAAATGCGAAAGATATTATTTGTCTTTAATTGAAAAAAGTTATAAGTGCAATCTAAAATATATGTAATTAGTGCCTTAAATTTTTTAGTTAGTGACTACTCTTTTAATTTTCGGCATCCTTATCAAAGTGACAAATACTGAGGTTATTTGGTTTCCCTTTATTTAAGCATTTTTGGAAGTAGGAATTTTCCTTTGATAGAGGAAAGAAATGCTACAAAACTTGGGTTCACTTATAACAAAATAAACGGCATCTTACTTCAAATAATCGCTCAAATATATATATATATAAACATCGCTGATTTCTCTGCTACTTATAAAAATAATTATCAGAAACTATTTTTTTTATATTTTCTTCTCATTACTAATTAGTGTTATTTATTTTTGAATTTGTTCATTTCATTTAATTCTTAGATAGGGATTCGACAGACGGAAGATAAATAAAGTAAAATAAAAATACACAAAAATATTAAAAATGCAGAAGAGGAAGAGAAATAAAAATTAAACGGATTTAAGATTGTAGGAACGTTAAAATTATTACGAGAAGTGTGTTTATATACTAAGAAAACGTTCGATATTATTAAAACAGATTAGCTTTATTTTCGTAAGAACTTAGCTAAGTGTAAACATGTGAAGAACATGTAAACTTTGTTTTCTTTTTTTAAATTATTTTATCTGCATGTTTCTGCACTTGCTTTAACTTTTATTTTTTAAGTATCTCTTCACTTGAAGACGTATCCCATCTTGTTATATATACTTCTCATTTTGCACTTTAGCTTATTGAACATGACATTATAAAGATGTACTATAGACATCAATATTGTTTTTGAAAATATAAGTTTCGCATATGATTTCTTATTTAACCCATTTTAAGTTTTAGTTAATGACAGAAAACATTGATTTGAAATATTGTCTCATTTTCTGAGGCTTTATGCAGCATCTAAGTTTTTCTATTTGTTTCTTTACAGAATTCTCTACTCAAGATGATGATAACAGCTACTGAACCTCCTCCGTTGACCAAATCTCGATTAACTGAGTTAAAACCCTCATCTCCGCCGTACAGTTCGGCAGGCATTTCAATTTCAACTTCAAATTCAGTGCAGCCGCTTTTCGCACCCATCAGCCCCAGCAGTAGCACCAGTAGTATGTCTCCCAATCCTTATCCGACGTCCAACGCTGCGACCACAGTTGCGTGGAGCAGTCCTGTTGAAGTTCCAGTTGACTTGACAGCTGCCTTGAAGGGCAAAGAGTACTTCCCTGCCAGGAAGCAACGCGAATTCATACCTGACGCCAAGAAAGACGACAGCTATTGGGACCGCAGGAGACGCAACAATGAGGCGGCGAAGCGATCCAGGGAAAAAAGAAGGCTGAACGACATGGTCTTGGAAACAAGGATGATTGAGCTTACTAAGGAAAATGCACTTCTCAGGGCAGAGCTGGTAGCTCTGAGAGATAAGTTCTCCTTACCTCCTCAATCATTGGTCACTTCCGAGCAGTTGCAACTTCACCTCCCTTGCCCTCCAGTTGATGTGAGAAATCGCAGAAGCAAGTTACTAAGCACACTTTTGCCAAATGGAAGCATGGCTGCGGAACCTGGAATGATGAACAACTCTCCAGGGCTCTTGAATCATTCCCATGTCACTAATGGTGGCAGTCCAGAGCACCAAGTCCATCCCATGATGCCTCATTTACATATGATAGATCCTGTTCAGTGGCAGGAATGTCACGAAAATGCTCTTAAGGAGTCGCAACATCACCAGGCATTGTTGATGAATCATCAACAGCACCAGCACCATCTACACCAGCACGTCATCCAACGTCTTACAGCAAACGGTAACATCAATCAGAATGAGTTTGATCACAATCACAATCACCGCAACCACCAAGAAATCGCTTCTCCGAGAGCTTCACCGCGAGCATCACCTAATGCTGACGAATCTTGGTCATCAGCTGACGAACCACTTCAGGTTCAAGTGCACCAGCATCATTGTCTGCCTCTCAAGCTACGTCATAAGACATTGATTTCAGACAAAGATGCTTATGTTCCTGTTCCTTCGTATCCAGACAGTGGTCGAAGTAGTGCTCGAGAAGATACATCGTCCGATGGAGATAGTAGTATTGGTCATGGCAAGGAAAGCCCCGTTCCCAAGATGAATGGAGCTGAGTTGTCTCCCGATTCGGCACCCCCTCGTAAAATGCCGAGATTGGCCAGAAGAAGCAAAGGGATCAGTAATGAACTTCAAACAGAAAATTTGCATTTGAGGTTTGAACTTAAAAAACTGGCTTCTGAAGTCGCAGGACTTAAAGATATGTTGCTGTGCAACAGACCATCTCCCATTGATATGCAGAATGCTGTTGATCCTTCTAAAACTCCACCTCATAGCAACAGAACATCACCAAATCTCGTTGAAACCCGAGAACCTCAAACTGTTGAATGAAGCCTTCAACAAAGTTGAACATTTTGAGAAGCATTTCCTTCGCGAAAACATCCACCGAATTGTAGTCCAAAACCATTTATTGCTGCATTGCTGATGAAGTACTTTATCCCAATTTTAAAATTTCATTTCATTTATTTAAAGTTTTCACGTGGACGAAATCCTTCACAACTAAAAGTTCCAAATTGGTGCATTTCAAAACTTTTGAGAGCTTGGTAGACACAATGCTCGTTATTTTTTCGTTTAATATTCACTGAACAATTGTGAAGAAAATGAATGAAATAATTCTGAACTCTATACGTATGGGAACATTTAGCAAAGAAACATTTTTGTGAAATACGTATCATTTTCGTTCTCTTGTGAACCTTATATTCGTGCCAAACTAAAGAATGAGAATCATGGAAAATGCAACAAAATTCGAAGAATGGATTATATTCTCATTTTCTAAGTCATGTATGTCTTTGTACGCAAAAATGTACTTGTTATTATATAAATGTTAATTCTCAATCACAAATTTTTAAAAATGTATCTAAAATTTTGAAAATAGAGAAAGAAATTGCTATTTTTCAAAAAGATCAATCTTTTAAACATACTCTAAAAACAAATAATCTTTCTTGGTGCTTTGCATTACATATTTCGCAAATTGTTCTAAATCTTTAAAGCTATTTGATCTTACTGCACAAGTTTAAAATTTTTTTAAAACACTTTGCTATAAAACCGAGGATTGCAATTAAAACTTTAAAATAATTTTATCTGTTTATAAAAAAAAAAAAAGATAAAGTGATAAAACTGTAGAGAAATTTCAAAAGATTTAAAACCAGATCCTGAAAATAATGTTTGATTTTTCAGTAACTGGACAAGTAAATATTATTTTAATTATTCCAATTCCCTGGCGTCAACTTAACTTCTTTCTTGCTTCCTCACTTTAAACGTTTCAGTTGTATTGAAAACTATTTGAAAGTTATTGGTGCTTACATCATTAGTATTAACAAAAAAAAAGCGAGTTTTAGCTTTTTTAAATAGTCCTTCTTAAAGTGAGGAATATGAAAGAAAAGACTAAATGGCCGTTTCAGGTCATGCTTGTACATATCTACTAGCTTGTAGTTCAAATCGTGACTCATTTAGAAATGATTTTTGAAGTAAAGGTGTTGAAACGTTATTGTGAATAAAATATTCGTGGCTAAAAGCTGATAGTATTGTAGTGCTTCAAATATTAATTTATTATCGCAGTGATGTATATGATGAAAATTTTATTTCAAATCGTATCCGTAACATCTTGTTTATTTTCAATAATGTTTCACAAGTCAAAAATCGTTCCTAGATTTGTTCGATTGGTAATGGATGTAGTTAAAATGTGTTAGTGCACCTGTTAGTGAAAAAAAAATCAATTAATCAACTGTCAATCGTTGATTATTTATCAGGAAGAAATATTTTATTAATTCTTAATATCTGTAGAAAAGTAACAGTACAATTTTGCTCAAACAAGTCTAGTTTCATCAGAGTTTTTAAACTGTATTTTGACATAAAAATTCCAAGTTACATTTGTAATACATATACTGATGAGCTGAGTCCAATAAGGGATCAATTATTTGTGATTAAAGTTCGTGTTTTTTCAAACCTATTTAATAACGTTTACAATTTATTCACTAAAATTTTAACGTGTAAACGTCGCATGAGCTTCTATTATTCGCCTAATATAGCATGTATTTTGCTAATTCTTTCTTTTTTATTAAATTACGCTTTTTTTAACAATAAACTGAAAATACTTTTTTTTTTTTTTTTTGTAAAAATAATGCTTTTTACAACGCAGTGGTTTCCAAACTGGAGGCAGTAGCTAAAAAGGGGTAAGAGAGTCTCTCAGGGCTAATTTCTAAAAAGAGGCGCAAAGATAAAAAAGCTATTAAAAATTGACAATATTGGATATTTAAAAATGGAACTTTAAAGATTAGCTTTCTATTTAGTGCAGAAAGAATAAGACGTACTATTTTCATGCAAAGCGTAGCATATTGGGAAACCATTATTTTAACGTACGTCTCTTAAAAATCTTTCATAGGTTCGCTAATTATTTAAATGTTCACATGTGAAAGTCTATATTGAATAACTTAAAAGAACTGAACTGAAGTCAAATTTACTTGTATTTTTAACCGACTTTCCAAAAAAGGAGGCTTAACATATTGTGCTGTTGTTTCACGTTCTTTTAAATATAATTCTACTTTTCAGATGAATACCTTTTAAAATTTTGTTTAAATTTTTTTACATATTTTTCTAAATTGATTATTAAATTAAAAAAAACACACTAATTTGAGGCTACACATGTGTACACTCAATCTGCCGAGATTTATTTAAAAAAAAAACAGTTTAATTAAATTCCAAAATACTTTAAAAATAATATTTTGTAAATTATAATCGCAACCTTACATGTATAACCTATTAGTTAATGTGCACATTTGTTCTTTAAAAATAGCGAACCATGCAAAACAGCTGATTTGCAACTGATTCTTTCATAAAACTTTCGATAACATGGTGATAAATTTTTCTAGTTAAAATGAATGTTTTCTATTCAGAAATTTCTGAGCTTATCTATTCAATTTCTATGAAATTTAACTGAACATTTATTCAATATTATCTATTTAATAAGCTCTGTCTGCTTATCAGTTTTGCAAATGTATTATAGCCTGCAAAGATTGACTTTTAATTGTAAATTCTGATGTATGTTAATTGCTGATTTTCATTCTGTCGTTCAAACATCAAATATTTGTTATATCCGCATTTTTCGTGATGTGCTTTACAACAAGTTGCTGGTTGTAGGGCACAAAGTAGGTGGGAAAATGGATTATATGGAGTTCGATAATTTTATCTTAAACTAAGTAATATTTAACGAATTTAGCAATCTACCAAATTTACGTACATAGTTAAAAATGATAAGAGGACACTATAAGTTGAAAGCATGCTGCAAAGAAGAATGTCAAGCACAACAACTATTCTAATATTTGGTCACATGACAAATGGCAAAACTAACTACTCAAGTGTTTTTTTTTTTTTTTTTTTTTTTATGCATTCTTACATCCTGACGAGGGTGTTATACCTAAAATCTCTACATTCTGGCGATTAAATCACAACAGCATACATCAGAATTCTATTATTGAAAAGAGAATGTCAGTGTTCTTCGTGTTGACTCGTTAAAATGTCTTCATGTCTAGTTTTACTGTGGTGGTTTGCCGTTGCATGCTGTATTGTATATGATTCGTATGGAGAAAATTCCTCTGCATGTGTATCGTTAATTGTTCACGAGAACAAATTGTGAAACTCGTCTATGATGTTGTGAATGGTATGCGTGACCAAATCATCGTGACAATGAATTTTCGTCTTCGAACTGTTATTGTTTTTTATATTCACTTTTCGTTTCTGATTTTTTCAGTAAGCATTATGCGATAGTAATATTTATTACATTTTCTTCTTTGTAACTAGTCTAGAATGCATAAATGGTTTGTTCTGTCTTTATTGTAGTGACTTTTCAAACGCAGTATTTGTAATACGTTCTAATTAATGTTCTCCGTCAATGTGTTTCCTTATACAAATGGAATGTTCAATCAATATCCTTCACCCCAACCGTTATATTATTGCTAAGTTTACATTCATTTGCATTGATGTCATTGATGTTGAAAGTGATGTTAAGTAAATAAAATATTTTATTAATGTTACTCCTGTTTCATGTATGTTTTTTAGACAAATTTTGCATTTATTCTTTAGCAAGTGTGATTCTTTTCAGAAGTTTTTTGATAATTCAGGCAATTTATGGGTGTTGGTCCAGAAAGTTTTAAAAAGTTAGGTAATCAATTCCGAACTGCAAAAAAAAAAAAAATAATAATAATAATAATAATAATAAGTAAAAATAAATAAATAAAAAAATCTACAGATATAAAATTTTGTCAAAGCCTTAAAAAAAATGTTGACAAATTATTATATGATATTCATTTTTATGAGTCGTGCCTACGTGCTCTTTCAGAAAATGTACAGGGAAGTTCAAAAAATTTTACTTTCCATAGAATCAGTCCTGGGCAAAAATTTAACTTACGATTTTCCCACAATATTATCCTATAGGCGTATTCGTGACCTCCGAGAATTAAGGTCTACTGGATATTCAAGCTGTAGGCATGTAAATTACCAAGCGTGTTGTTATAATCGTGTACTGATTGGCTATCATTTATTCCATCATTAAAAAATTACTCTTGTCCAGAGTATGGTGATTTGTTCCTTACACATGATGATTTATTTCCCAACCAATGGCATTTTTTCTCGGAAGTCACGGCCTACTATGAACTCTACTTCTTAATGACATTCTTAATTCAAACGTTCAAACGTGTCGATTTGGTCGATTGTCGAGGGGTTAAGCAAAAGCCAATACGTTAATAAATAAATAAAATAAAAATAAACATTCTGCAGTTAGTTAGAATTTTAAATACATCATTTTGGAATATAAACTAATTATACAGCTATAAAGTTATATTAGTCGACCTGCTGTAAGATTAAAACTTTTTTTTTTTACTATTTTTTTAACTACTCAAAAGTTTAACTTGACTATACCTCAAAATTATGAGTTAAGAACTTATTGACTTTGCTTGAAAGCCCGCGAAATTCATTGGCGGAAAAACGCATGCCAAGAAGATAATATAGGTATGGTCTTACAAAAAATAATAATCTAAAAAAAAAAAACATTTAATGCTTTTTATGTGCATGAATGATGATGAATCGCCACAACAAATTCTAATTTCATCTAACTATTTCAACAAGCAACTTCTGCAAAGTGCAATAATTTCTAAACAATAATTATAAGAAACTACAGTGACTGACGTCAGCAGTACAAACCTGTTTTAGTTAGTTTTTCAAAAAACCGTTAGAATCATCTCCTCCCCCCCCCCTTTTTTTTTGAAAAATGTAAAAAAATAGATAAATGAAATTATGAAGGAAGATTTAATAACTTATTAAAAATGTCTCTAAAAGAACTTAAAAAGAAGCTTTTTAAAGAAATATTTAAAAATACATTTAAAAATAATAAAAAAAAAAAGAGAAATAGGCTTATGAGGTGGGTGATATGTCTGTAGGTCGGTTTCCCTGTTTGTCACTCTACATAACTTTTGAAGGAAAGTTCAGATTTGAACAAAAATATATATTCTTCTAATATAGAAGAAAAAACCATCATGCTGAACAACGAAAATTTATTCCACTATAATTTCTGATCACACAGGTGGATTTGTTTCGAATGTATTTCTTTTGGAAGAACTTTTGAAGATGAGCACGAGTTTATACACATGTTTTTCATCATAAGCTTTTTAGATATGATCATGCTGATATTAATTCATAAACGTGCAAAATTATTTAGCGCTAATATCTACAGGCGAAATTCGAAGTTTTTGTTAACTAAAAACCAGAAAACGCTAAAAATAAAATTTCTACGTCAAACATTTTGAAGAAAAAAAAGAAAATAATAACAACAACAACTAAGATTTGGAACGTACTTTTCAATTATCTGTTTCACGAAATAGGAAGCAATTTTTAAGAGCAAAGACATAGGGCGGTAAAAAAATCTTTTATATGTTGGGCGAATTACTAGATTAAGTTTGCAGCACTCTAAATTGAATGCCAGACTTTTCAAATTCCCGACATATACTTAACTTTCATACAAAATGCTTATGTAGTGATTCAGACATTTTATTTTTATTTTTAATTCTTAATTTTTGTTAAAAATATTTTTATTGCTTACACATCCGTTTTGACAAAATAAAACGCGTGTGTTTTTCTTTTCCAATTTGAGTGAAAGAAGTTTTTCCTATTTATTGCTTTTAAATCATATTGCTTTCAGAGCATTAAATGTTAGTAAAAAAATTTTGAGATGAAATACTAAGGTTCATAATGCCCCACTCATATTTTATTCTATATTTTAACTTGAAGCTTTTTTATCCAGTGATGTTTATTTTAAAAATATGTTGTTTCAGATTTTATTCTGTCAGGTGAGTTTGCATCGAACCTCTACGTTTATACTGTTTATAGAACGTTTATAGATCTAACGACTCACCTTTTTCCTCACCCTAAGTCTCGAACACTGCGACTGACCTAATTAAAACGAAATATACAGTTACTTACTTTATTCACAGAAAAGATGTTTTCAAAGAAACATCTAACAAAATCAGAAGAAAAAAAAATAAAAATAAATGAATAAAATACAAGTTAATGCAAGGAAAACCTATTTCATTTTTGAAACTTATTTTGGCTTCGCATTAATTTTAATTTCCCGTGCTCTATTTCAACGAATCGCATGTTCTTGCCAAAGGAGGATCTATAGAACACACACACACATATATATATTATACATAGATATATATATAATTCCGAAAAGCTCATACAAACGATCCTGCCAATTTTATGATCGACAAGTGGCTGTGAGCGGATTTTCAGCACAAAAAAAAAATTTGAACTTCCCACAAAATTTTCGGAAAACGAATGCACCACGATTTTTAATATATAAATTATTTAATAAGATGAACACATCCCCCCTGCCCCAGCCATACTTAAGTATCGCTGAGAATATATAATCTTAGAAAAGAAAATCAAGTACTTAAATGAAAATACTGTAATCTTTGTAATATTAATACTGGAAATCATTTGTTTTTCCTGAAACAGTGTGTTTTTTTTTAAGTTTTAAGTATTTGGCTAATCCCAAAGTAGAGAGAAAAGCACATATATTATTCATCAATCGAAAAATAGGGTCAGTAAATTAAAAATATTTTCGTAAAACTATTGAATCATTTCGAAAAGGTGACAACTCTGAAAAGCAAATTTTTTCAGTAGATAGGAAAAAAATGGCTTAGGAAAAGTTTGAAAACTTTACGGGTCTGATCTTTTACTTTTATTTTAGTAGGTAATAGTAATGCAATATTGGTAAATGAAAACGATTTTTGATTAATTATGACAAAAAATTGATAAATTAATACTAAGAGTTCTTTCTTTTTCAGAACGGTGATGTTACCCTTTCGAAATAAACGATTCTATTTTGTTTTACCCTTTTCTTCAATTTTTGGAAGTCTCTCAAAAATTTTGAAAATTTAGCAGAATTTCATGTTAGAATCACCCATTGGGTCACTCTTCAATATAATTGTTGATCACTGATGTTTGTCTAATAAAGGAATTTGTTATAATATGCCTGCTTCCCGGGGACGGTTCGGTGTACACGACTGCACACATTTTTCGGCCTGCTGTAAACAGCTGGATTAACCATTAGAAGGAGCCGTCTTCCGAATTATTTATCACACACACACACATATGCATACATATATCAATATAACCCCACTAAGAAAAATTGTTCTTATTATATGCGCAAAAAGAAAAGAAAAAAGATTTTTTTTCTGTAATGAGAAAATAAAATTTGTGATTTCGCAATTGCTTTGTGACTTTTTCTAGCCTACTTTCCCGTAAAAGTAAAAAACATAAAATAATAAAGCATGAAAGAAGGCTTAATGTGTGTAAATATACCGTTAAAAATAAAGAAAAGTTTAAAAAAAGTGAATTAATTAAATAAAAATTGAAAAATAAAAAATTTGAAAGTAGAGTTTTGAGATGGGGAAAATGTGTCCCTCCCCCTAATAACTTTTGAATGAATTGTCCGATTCGAAAAATTCTTTTTGCATTCGAAAGATCTCAGCGAGGACATCTCATTTCCATACTTTACTTTTTTTTTTGTTCAATTTTGAACAGTTTAAAAAAATTTAACATTAGCGCCTATGGGCGAAAATGAAGCAAATGATGTAAACTTCGGGTACAAGATCCAAGTCCCAATGAACAAGCTTACTGGAAGCTCAAAAAAATAACATAACGCCTACGGAAAAATTTCAATCCTATATAAATCCTGATCTAACGGACCGATTTGTTTGGAACAAACTTTATCGGAAAGTTCTTACAACGTACAACATGTACAAATAGGATGTTCATACAGAACTAACGAGCCCATTTTACTGTGAAATTTTTTGATCGGCATTTTCAAGAATATTTTGAATTAATGAATGATTAAATGAATAAGTGAAAGAATGGATGAACAAATGAGTGAATAATTTATAAAAAAGAAATAAATGAGTAAATAATTGAGCTAATGAATGAAAAATAAGTAAATTAGGGAATAAATACATGAATGAGTGTATGAATGAATACATATATGACTGAATAAATGAATTACTGATTGAATGAGTGAATGAATATGTATTAACCGTTGAAAAAGTTATATTTGAAGCAATTAAGAACTAAAGCTATACAAGAAAGAGAGAAATATAGCTAGATTATAAATTTAAAGGTGTGTATAGGGGAAAGTAGACTCGTTTAGTTCTAGACGGAACTTCTTGTTAAACAAGTATTTTACAAAGAAAAGTCAATCAGAGAAACAATTATCTAATCATTAAACTAAATACACTAATAAAAGCGTCACCAAAAGTCTGCGACCAAGCCGTATATAGGCTGCGACCCACAGTTTTGAAAACTGCTGATCTAGTACTAATTAAAAACCAGTTACAGAAGCCAAATATAAAATAAGTTTAAAAAAAAAAGAAAGAAAAGAAAATACATAAAACCAAAAAGATTTTAAGCAAAGCAAGATTTTATCAAAGCGCATTACATATTAAATGAAATTATTCTTAGCAGGTTCATTGTGTTCACACAAATGTGTATCTCATAAACACGATCATAGTCAGAAGAAGATGAAAATTAATGAAACAACAACGTAATTAGATGTAACTCAACTGTATTCAATGCAAATGAAAAAGTCTTCCATCAAACAGAATTCTTTCTTTCTTAGTACAATGAATAGCATTTTATTGTTAAAAAGACTAACTTGTTTAAGAAAAAGTATAGTGTTTTCGATATGAATAATTTTCTTGCATCAGTCATTTTTCATTAAAATTAAATAAAAATTTCAATTCATTTCCTGAAATTTTTTCAGCCTCCTTTTTTCATTTAAGAAATTTTAATTATTTAAAACAAAAACAAAGCATTAACATTTTATTTAAATTTATTTTATCACAGAAAATTACACATTTTATATCACTTATTTTTTAAAATAAGGCCTTCAAAGGCTTATGATGTTTTTCAAATATGGAAGTCATTTAATCATATTTATTTCTCTTGATTTAAAGAGTAAAAACAATTTACTCTTTATATGTTTTTTTTAGAAAACAAATGCCGCTAAATGAATTTAGACCTAGAAAATTAAGTCTATTTAAATTAATTTAATAAAAATATTCTGAATAATTGGCAAGATTCAGCAACATTTTTTTTTTTCAATTAAATGAAAGAATAGAGTTTATTAAATTTAGTGGAAATGAGCAATGATTTATTTAAACGAAAAATATATAAACGAAATTTTAAAAAATATTAAACTTCATTAAATGTGTTTTTATTTGAAAGAACAAAAAATCAAGCAAGAACTGCCAAAAGATTTTTATAACAGCAATAAGAAGAGACAAATCTCTGTTTAACATTAATAAAATTATGGAAAATAATTAGGGATTGTATTAGAATTTTATTTCTTCTTCTGAATACAACCGTAAGTAGTCATGTTAGGGTAAAAAATCCTCTTTTAATGCAACAACGATTTTATAGAGGTATTTTAAATTCTTTTAGCAGTTGTTTTTTGAATCTTAAAGAAATTAAAGCTTCTTTTGATTAATACGTTATTACCAATTATCATATTTAGTTAAAAATATTAAGTGAGTATAAATGTGAAATATTTAATGCTGTAATGCAGAGATAACAAGGGTAATGGCATTAAATTGCGAAAGACAAATTGAAGAAAGATAAGAAAGAATGAGAGAAAGAAAAAAACATTGTTTCAGTAAAACAAAGGATTTTAAATTTCAATAAAAAATAAATAAGTAGGTTTGAGATTCATTACTAAAGATTGCTGATTTATATATTGCTGATTTCAATTACTGCAATGAAAGTTCCAAATGATGGATAAATTACTATATCCTTAGCTTTCTTTGAAATTTCCAGATGAAGGCTAAAATAGTGAAACAACGAAAACTAGGGGGAAATGGAGCACAAGGGGATATGTTTTCTCAACTACTAAAAAACAGAAGTTATAAAACTCAAACTAGATGATATACATAGCATCAATAATTAACTGTAATTTCAAGTTATTTAATGTGATAAGTCCGTTTCTTATGGGCTAGGTAAGTTAGTTTCGTGTTATAATAATTAATATCACTTAGCTGACTAATTGTAAATATTTTTTTCTTAGCGGGAAAAAGTAACTTTGTGTAAGTAATATTCCATATTATTTCAATCAACTAAGCCCAAAACATAAAAAGTGTTTGGATATCTCTTAGGTGAGTGCTGAAACGTTTTATAATTTATTTGATTCTTTTAACCCTCTGTATCAGAGACTGTAAGCGACAAACCGTTCGCCCGCTGTTTCTATGATTTTCATCATAAATAATTGAGAAATTTTCTGAATAACGTGTTTTATTTATTTATTTATTTATTCTCTTTATCTCGAATGCAAAATATCAAATAAGTCAAACTTTATGAGTGATAAAGGGTTGAGAAAAATAAAAATAATGAAAAACACATTTGTTTTTTAAATTAAGAATCTTAAAATAGATGCATTTCATTTTTTTGTCGTTACCTCGAATCCAAAAAATCAAATCCGAGTTGTTGAGTGATAGAGGGTTTAATTTATGTTCAACCGAGCTTGAAATGTTGTACAGCGTAGACGAAATATTTTTCTCTTCAATTTGGGAAACACTGAAACTATGCAATCATCCCTTTTTTAATCGTAACTCGGTCCTGTTTTCGATTGCGTTATTCCCAAGGTCTATTTCAAAACGGATGAATTAATCAACAATATCAAGCAACTGCGCGAGTTAGTAAGCGTAATCGGCAACAACCTTAACCGACTGCAGCTGCCTTAGGCGTGACGTAACTCCCTCTTCTCGACCATGAACTATTATTACCATAGGTAGAGCTAATGAGACGAAAAAAGAGCTCGGCATCCATGATCTAACAGCTGACGTAAGGCAGGTTAGTATTGACCCCAGAGAGAGAGAGCCCTTGACAGTTTTCTCTGTCAGTGGGGAAAAGGGCTGCGGCCCACTTTACGGGATGGGATACACACATATAGGCTAGTGGTTCAAGATTACTTGAGCATCTTGTGAGGTTGACCTCTGGAGCTGGTTTGATGGAAGCCATTTTGACTTGTAAGATAACTTCTGAGGCTGAAAGGTAGATGCGATTTGGCATGATTGTAGAAGTAAAAAAACATGATTGCTGATACCGCTGCTATAAAAAATTAAATAATTTTTTTTTTAAAGCAAGCCGACTTAATTTGCAACATAGTTGACAAAAATATAAAAGATATAAAACGGCATAAAAACGGGTCTCCTCTTAAGGAAATGATACAAAGGAATGAATGAAAATTTTCATCACATGTATTTGAAATTCTCAAACTTTTTCCAACTCGTGATTCCCATAGACAGGGATGCCAAACTTTAAAACTGCAAATATGGACAGCAGGCACGCATCGAGGGGGGGGGGGGGTATTCCCAGACGGCGTCAGATTTGAGGTGACCAGCTGAGTGCCGAGTTTTAAATATCCGGAATCGGATCCGAAATTTGAAGAAAGGTCCGGTTTTACAGTATGTCAACTTTTGATTTTTAAAATTTAACTAATTAGCATATTTTGAAAATATAGGTAAATTAAAGACGTATTACGTATTTCGAAGCCGTCAAGTGCTTAAAAAAATGCATAAATTTACAGGTTTCAAACATTAGAGCCCGATATCCAGTACAGGTCTGTCACAGAAGTTTCACAGGATATTGATATTTGGCCATATCGATCTCTACATAAATATCCTAGGAAGAACATGGGATTTTGCCTTCCCGTACTGAACTTCCCCGGGGCGCAGGACAATTTCTCAAAATACGGGAGCGTCCCGTAATCCGGGACGTTTGGCAACCTTTCGCATAGAAGAAATACATTTTTTACTTTGCACCCTAGTCGTATAACATCTCTCTGCGATATAAGATTTGAAAATTAAGTTATGCATCGTGATCATTGCGTTCTTTTACAAAGCATGAGAACTTCGTTTCCAAAACGTCTGTGATTAGAACATTATTTTATCTGATGGTGACGCAGCAGAAGAAGAAAATATTCGTATAAAGCACTTCCCGTTAATGGATGGCAATTTGTGTCAAAAGGATGGAATAAAATTTCATCTAAAAATGGAGAACTTCTCTAATTGGATACCATCTGGTAACTCTATCGGAACACCCCTCATCTCTCAATATGGAACCCCAGGGTGCCACGGCTTCCACTATCGAAACCTTGATACAGAAGATAACTTTAGCAAAAGTATTATGATAAATATCGATTCAGTAACGGTCTTGAAGCACCGGGTTATTCACTAGCATAAGTAGTACGAGTATTTAAACAATAAACAAGAAGTTCGACCAGAAATAAAAGAGCGTATTTTCCTTTAAATTAACAAATATTTTCTAATATTAGCTATATACGAAGGTCTTATTTGTATAGTGGTCCAACTCTACTTCTAAAAGTCGAATTAGCCTCACTTTCAGGCCTGTAGAAGTTCTTTTTAACAACTGAAATAATTTTCTGACGAGAAATGGCACCTTTTTGTCTAGGGGTGGCGGAAGGAACTTGGGTAACGTTTATACCAATTTACCCTAAATCAAACCAATTTCATGCTAAATTTCAAGGGATTGATTTTTCTTGCAACATCTTTAACTGTTGCATAGTAACTATGATCAGATGAATCCTAGTCACACGAATGAAATACATTCTATTTTCACAATGGATGACTTCTACTGATGGAATACTTTCCCAATTTTCAAAATGGGTGAAAAGAACATTATCACGTATTTAGCACAGCTGGTATAGAGGGAAAAAAACTCTTGCCATAAAAAATGTATGAAACGACTCTTAAATTTCGGCAAACAATAATTTTTCGTCCTACTTCTGGTAAATATTCGGAAGAGAAAATATTTGGTGGGCATTTAACCCATTTTCTTCTTCAAGCATCATATCTACAAAGACTAAGAAAGCAAAGTCAACCTGGCTTACATTTTTTTGAAAAATGCTGACACATGAATACTGAATACGTCGTACTCCTTCAAAATGAGTGTCGGTTGTTTCACGATTACAGAATTCCACGATTACCAAATCGTCGCCAATTTTGGCGAGATTTATGGGCCCACGAGAAGCAACTGCCGCAGCCCATTGTAAGTAATCACGACTCAAACTTTTGTGCACTGTCCAACAAGCATTGCGAAAAGCAAAGAAATATATTGTCGAATTATTATCTTTTGACTTGGAGGGGTGTTGAGCAACGGAATATATAAATGGCTGACAACTAGGTGAATGGGGCATTCATGAAAGCAAACATTTAATAAAATGAATATATTTATTGATATAGATGGAAAAAAGGAACTGTATCTTTATTTTTCTTGAAAATTAGTCTTTTTTAAAAAAAGAATAAGCTTTACAGATCATTTTTTTCTAAGAAATATTAAGTCGCAGAAGAATTAAGCTGCAAGAAGTAAAATATCAGCATGACCAGTTAAGTTCTCTCTAAAGCTACAATAAAAACTGTGACATATATTTTCTACTAATTTCATTTTTCTCCTATTTTTACCAGTTTTTGAAGATATCTAAAATATTAGTTATTCAGTTGGAGCAAATACTTTCCGTTGAGAAATTTTCAGTTTGCTGTCAGTAGGATTCGAAAGCGCTGCTTTTGCTCGGTAAATTCATAAGTTTGGCGACCACTGCTGTAGATGATTTAACGTGTGCAAAAACCAAAAGATTTATTTGAGCCTCAAATGGCAAGTCCATTTGCATTCAAGATGTTTCAAAATTTTTCATAAAATAATTAAGGTTAAAGTACATGTTTAAAATTAACCATTACACATCAACGGTTCCCAAGAAATACTCCTTTGCAGCGGTTCCCAATCTTTTTTTCGAGCACCACTTTTTTCTGGCAAACCATTTGCGTACCACTGCGAATATAGCTTTATTGTATACAATAGAATACTAATAGATTATACAAAAATACTAGGACGACAAGGTATTATGAATTACACCCTTTTTGTGACGGTTATTAAGACAGAGAAAAGCGTTTATTAAAATAATGCTGTGTGTATAAAATAAAATATATGAAATTTATAAAATATATTTTTTAACACATACTTCCAAAACACATTAGAAATAAGTCTTTAAGTAAAAAATGCATAAAACTGAAAAAAAAAAAAAAAAAAAAAAACACGATAAGAAAACACAAATGAGCATTAAATTGCAGACACAAGTTCGGGATTGCTCGGAATACCCTTTTCAATGCAGTAGTGGAGCTTAGATGCAAAAACATCCAAATGAAGTTATTTTAATAGAAAATGCATGTAAAAAGTAAATGAAAAAGCGAAATTATGAGAAGGTTGCTGCTTCATGACAGGTACAAGCGAGGCGATATCTGATTCAGTAGAATTTAGTTTTAACCTCATATTTGGGTCGACATTTAATTTGCTTCTATATGTATATTTTTAATAAATATTGTATTTTAAAAAGCAGTTTCAAACATACGTGGTTGTGAGCAGAATAAAAATAACAATGCTTTTCCTGACAATAACGATGATTCATTTTTAACTTTGAACCCAAATTCTCCCAAGTCTGATTGGGCCAAATCGATCCTCAATCCTGAGCCGCATGATAGTTCTAATAGCGACTCGTGTTCCTCATTTGATAGGATTGCGGTAGTGTGTTCCACATGAATGGGGGTTTTTTTATCGAATAATACTCGGAATAGTCCGTCTTCTTTTTTTGACTTGCACACGTACCACCTGGAGATTCTTCGCGTACCACTAGTGGTAAGCGAAGACCAGGGCCTTATTAACCATTAGGCCCGTGGCCCGGGCTTAGGGACCCCACTTTGACGGGGCGCTCTAATTTTGGTTATTATATCGTTTTTTGTAATTTAAAATTTTTTAGAAAATTATTTATAAATAGCATCTTTTAAAAACAAACTGTTAGTGTTTGTGTAGTGTGATTAGTGTCAAAAGCAACTGTTAGCTCCCAAATGTTTGTGTTTCTTTGAAATTTGAAAAACAAATTAGTTTTTGCGCTTTGAGGCCCCCAAAATTTTATGTTTAAAAATTTTTTGTTGCGTGAGGGGCCCCCAAACATGAGTTGTGCTTATAGTGATTCAAAATGTAAATCGGGCTCTGGCGACGACAATTAGTTTTTATGGCCGTCTGTCATCTTTGTATTTTTAAAGATTATTGCGTAATTTTTTTGTTGACAAGCTAATTTTTGCATGAATCTTACAAATACAATTCATTTTACCTTATTGTTAAAGCTTCACACTTATTCTAATATTTTACCTTGTGGACAAGTGTTAGCACTCTCTGGGGCATGTAACTAGGGGTTTACACTTGCTCCGAACAATGCTACCCAAGCGAAATTACTTATTTAAGCCTGTTTTTTCGCTACTCCTTCTTTTTATTTTGCATAGGAATCTAATTTTAATAAACATAAATAGATTAAAACTAATCATGTACTATAAAGAATTTTCTTTGCATTTGTTACCACACCTTTTTTTCTTTCAGATTTTGTTGTAAATATAGGTTAAATGAGCACATAAAAAGCATTAAGCCCATGTTGTTTAAAAGTTGAGTTGTATAGACATGACAAAAAAAAAAAAAAAAAGGACAAAAATATAGAAGTTTTCTCCTATCTTTTTTCTTTTTTTGATGCGGGAACAAGGGGACTTTTTTAGGGATACGAGTTGTAAACCTTTGAGCACAGAATAAAAAGAAAACGAAATACAACGTAAATTACGCACAGATTTTGCGAAAGACTGCAGATTATTAGGTGGGTGTTTTCATCTAGAAGCTCATATCTTTTGCATCGCAAAAGGGGTCCCCTGCAGCCTCAAAACACGTGTCTGCAGCCTTTTTCAAAATGTGTGCGTAATTTATGTCACATTTCCTTTATTTTCTTTTTTCTTCCTTGATATTTTCTTTTAAAGTTAAAGGTGATATCGCATCATTATTCAAAAATGAAAACAAGAATTAGCTAAGTGTAATTTTGTCCACATAAGGTTAATTCGCCAATGATGTCACGCCTCGAGAGGAAAGGGTTGAAATGTTGTGAAATGTTGACGATAAAATTGACGAAATGTTGTGACATCACAACATTTCGTTTGAAATAAAATCATTTAAAATCAAAAGATTAAATTATATATAAATTAATTTTGTTTTCTATTCTCATGCTTTCATTTTGTATCGAAAACATCAATGTGAATTAAGGTTAAAATTAACGTCTAGTTAAAGTCTTAACTTCAAAAAAGAAATTTTCTTGGGCATTTAGACTATTAGGACAAAATAACTTGGATAGTTTTTAGAGAATTCGAACAAATAATATTTTTTATTATTGTACACTAATTATGCTTTTTGTTGTAAACCTTTATTTGATTTCATACAAATTTTTGAACACATAGCATTATTAATGTTATGCTCACAAATAGCATTAATAATTCAAAAATAAAATTGGAAATGGGATCTATAACGTAGTGCTTCGTTTCTCAAATACAAGTAATATGCTTCATCAAATATAAAGTGACGTGACCCTTGTAACAAGTCACGTTATATTTAGGGAGTAGGGCCGTATGTTGAAGTGTGACATTTTGTGACTAGAGGGGAGAGGGGTCAAATATATTGAAAAAAAAAGTGACATCATTTATGAATGGCCCCATATACACAATAGCTCAAAATAAAGCTTCATATTTCTTAAAAAGAAGTCTATATATTTCTTATATAAGCCCCATTCTGTGTTATTCTTTTTTGCTTCAACACTTATTTTTTAGATTAACATGTTTTGTGTGTTTTGGTTTTTCCCTTTTTTTGACCCTCGCTTAAGGATGCATTGCGGATCTGCATATACCTTTATGACCTGTTGAAAAATTTGTGTGTTTGCTAAACATTCGTCAGCATTTAACATTTTCTTCCTAAACTATTTTAGGCATTTTCAAATGTACTACATGTTATAAAAGCATTCATTAAAAATCATTCATTGAAAAAAAAAAACCACAAAGCTGTTATGTTCCTTTTATGGAACAGGATAAGTCAAAGAGAAGTAGTCAAATTTGGGAAATATAATAAGAAATATATAATAAGTCAAAATAAGAGATCGCGAACATCAACGTATTCGAAATAGGCAAAAGATAAAGAGGACATTCACGTGTTGTGTTTGGGAAGTGGCAATAAAATAAAGCCTTTCAGACATGACTTATGACTGAAGAAAACAATAAACAACAATACGGTAATCAAAAGAAACAGCTTCTGTAGAATAATCTTCACCTAATTGAGGACCGACCCGATTCTTAAATTTCCAAAAGGAACGGTTTGGGGTTAGCCCTGACCCAGTGGCACGCGCATCCACTCAAAAATCCGGGTATTTCTAAATTCCTCTTCACTTTCGAATAATAACTGTAAAAGAAAAATGGCGCAAAAGAACAACGCATTGTTTGAACTCGAGGCTTTTATTTTTTCCGTATTAATAAATATACTCATCCTCTTTCGTCGTGGCTGGAAGGTAATTCGAATTTCGACAGGACGGATGTTCCTCGTTGAATCTGCCAATTAAATTACGTGTGAGGGTTTTATAGATTTCGTCATGTTTGTGACAGAAATGGCGAATTCCAAGCGCATTCTTTTAGAACTGATGCGTGAAATGCTTTTCTATTGTTTGAGGCTAACATTGATTTGCGTAACTGACTTTCTTTCAAAAGGAAAGTTCTACAGATGCTTCCAATTAAATCGAAGTTCAAGTTAATGTGTTCGTCACATCCCTTGCCATTGAACTAAATGAGCAAAGCAGTGAAATTAGGTCAAGCCCTTTTTTTACAATGAACAGAATTCTGATATATTTTGAAACGAAATTAAACATTTTGATTGAAGACAATCGATTTACTTCCGTTTCAACTGATTCACTCGCAAATAAGTTTACAAAAACAATTCAAAAACATATGAAATCAAATGACCTAAATAAGCAGCGGCGTAACCAGAGTGTTTTTCAAGGGAGCCGATTGCATTTCAAAATTTTCAATTACTCAAATAGATAAATGAAATAAACAAATATATACAACGGGATGATTTTTTAAAATGCGGTGATTATTATTTTTTTCACCCTCAAAAGGAAAGTTTAGATGCGCTAGGTTAGACAGGTAAGTATAACCGAAAGGCGTGAAGTACTATGGGGAGACGTACTAAGGCTCCCTCACAGTATGACACAGCAGATATGTCTTTTAATTATACTTTAATTAGAAAAATTGATTCATACAGGTACATCTAAATTAAATACAAAATTGTATCAAAAAGAGTTGAATAAGCTACGATGAACGTTTTAAGAAATATGTTAAACAATCATCCTTGCACATTTCTGCAAGAGTGTTGCCATTTCTTTAGACTCAGAAAAATATTTTATTAAATTAACTTAATTTTGGAAAAAGTACGTCCACAAAGTTTAGATTAGCATCATTCGATAAAGTAAGGTGTTTCTATGTGCACGATGATCTTTGGTATAGACGTATGTACGATGTTTTGTCTGAAACTGATATTAAAATTTAACCCATTAATGCTTACTGTCTTTTTTTAGGGACAGTCTGAAATGTACGTTTGAAGCACCCAAAAATAAACATTACAACAAAAAATTGTTTTAATGTATTCCTATTCCTAACCTTAAAATAACTAGTTAGGAATACATTAAAACATTTTTTTGTTGAAATGTTTATTTTTGGGTGCTTCATACGTACTTTTCAAACTGTCCCTAAAAAGAGACAATAGGCATTAATGGGTTAAAACTAAAGCGTGAATAGACATATCAAATGCTTCCTTTTTTACGGCACATTTAATGTGAAGTAAATACTTTAGCACTTTAACTTTTGTGCGATCCTTTCGTATTAGAAAATAGTTGCCTAGTAAACTATGAAACTTCAGTTTAGTCTTCAGTTTTATTTTCAATCAGTATTTTCTGCTTTTAACTTTTTTCCTCTCATATTTAATAGTTTTAAATGCTTATGCTACTTTCTTTTAAAAATAGACACATTTTATGTTTTGTCCATAGTTTCAAAAATCTTTCTAAAAAAACGTACATTTTTTTAAATAAAAGGATTGAAAAAAGTTGTTTTCAGAAGCCGATGAATGTGGAATTATTCAGTAATGCTTTTCTTTTTTTTTTTTTTTTTTTGAGGAATACTTTTGAAACTTTCCTGCAACGTTAGTCACGTTTGTTCACAGTTGTAGCAAAACGTATTAGTTATTTTTTTTTACATATTATTATTTTATTTCTGCTTTTTTAATTTTAATTTATATATATTCTCGATTTATTTGTTTCAATAAATGAAAGAGAAAAGAAAGATAAGAAATTAAAACTTGAAGTAAATAAATAAACGATACCAACATTTTGTCATACAATTATTTGCATTATACATGCTAAGTAAATAGAACAATTACAATTATATAGCACTAACATTACCTATAATTTTAATCTTAACAAACTTTGCTTTTATGGTTTGCTTTTCTTGCTGATGTATAAAAAAACAACAATTTCAGAAAAATTCTCATTGAAAACTATGCACCGTATGCTTGGTTTTACCACCTAGTTCAGATGTTTAGCCTTTGTTATATGTTTTTTCTTAGTGAAGAAAAAAAAAAATACGAAGTTTTTTTTTTAGATTAAATCCGTTCTACGTTAATGAAAGAAAGAAAATTTTTAAAATTTGTCCTTCATAACTGATTAAACCTATACTTCCTTATATTCAATTATATTTTGTGGCTCAACCGCTGACAAATCATTTTTATTTCTAATAAATAATTAAATCTTATGTAATATTTTTTTCATTAAAATGACACTTATGCAGTTTAAGTAAGTTATTCATTTTAAGATAATAATAATTTAACTTTGTGCAAAGTAATAGAAATATAATTTCACTTTAAATTAAAGCACAAATGAGCATTAAAACGCAGACATATGTTTCGGGATTGCTTGGAATCCCTTTTTCAATTTCAGGATTTTCATTCAGGAATTTCTCACTCTTTAATTGATTCTATTCATAACAAACTTTCTAAAAAAACTTCTGGTCCCCATCATGTGGTTTCTAGAAAGAATTTGGTTGTGTTACCATTCTTTCATTCTGTCAGTTTTCGTATTGCTAAAATCCTAAAAAGGTTTCAATTTCAAGTTGTTTTTGCTCCTAGCAACAAACTTTCCTTCTCTTCTCTTAAAGATCCTGTCGATCAACTTAACACTTGGGGTATTTACCAAATTAGTTGCCGTTGCGGCCTTTCTTACATTGGACAGACAAAACGTGCTCTGAAAATTCGGTTAAATGAGCATAAAGGTTATGTACGAAAGCAAGAGCTGAATAAGTCTAGCATTGCTCAACATTGTTGGAATTCCAACCACTCTTTTGATTTCAATTCTGGGAAAATTATTCAAAAATGTGTCTGCCCCATTAGAGCTTGACTTTTGGGAAGCTTATCATATTAACAGGAATAGTTCTAATTTGGTTAATGATTCTTCCTCAACTCCTTATTTTTCACAGGTCTGGCATAAGTTCCTTTAATTTGTTGTTCTTTCTTGGTTTTCTTGTTAGTTATCCTTTTTTGTGTCATTTTTTCCCCTCCCCCTCTTTTACATGTGTACTTTGTTTTGCTTTTGGTTTTGGGTTTTTTCTGTACTTATTTTATTTCCATTTTATTCTTTGTATTTTATTTTATTATTTTGCAATTTTCATGTATTTTCACATTTTTATGCATGCTGTTGTCTTTTTTGCTTTGTTTTTATTGATATTCCTTTTTACTTCCTGTGCTTCCAACTGCATTCGTTTGTTGCTCTCTTATTGGTGCCTTTCCTACTACTTCTACTTCCACTTCACACTGCCTTTATTCTCATTGGTTTACAGTTAATTCTTAGGCTATATAAGCTTTGTTTTTGTTGTTTTGTCTGCTTCATTTGGATGCTTTGCATCTAGAAGCTCCCTGTCGCATTGAAAAAGGGATTCCAAGCAATCCCGAAACATATGTCTGCGTTTTAATGCTCATTTGTGCTTTAATTTAACGTGAAATTGTATTTCTGTTCATTTTAAGCTTCACAAAATGTAAAATTTGACATTGTCTCTGTCCAAAATTGTGTTTAGCATACTTTTCCTTTTAGTCACTGAAATCAGTACTTGTATTATACATTATTTTTAAACATGTTTGTACAGCATTCACTTGCTTTTCTTTTAAAAAAGCATAGCGAGTTATTTTTCTCTAGATATTTATAAGTTGAAGTTCAATGAGATTATATCATTAAAAAAAAGTATTCCATAATATATTTTTACTTAATTCACTAAAATACTCGTAACTGTCCTTTTGACATTAAGAACTTTCATGAAAGTACTAAAAGTACAGAAAAAAGAAAAGCGAATCTTATGCAACAAAATGTCTACAAGATAAATGATCTCATTTGAATTTTTTGGGCACCAAGTAACAACTCTTATTATTAGTTACAAATTACAATTGAATGAACAGTAGCATAATATTTAGCTTTGGTAAAAACAAAAAACATAGTGTTAAGTTTCCATGAATAGACTTTGTATTTAGAGGTGATCATGAGTTTTTAATATCCTTTTATTTTAAAATTCTGTAACTTTAAAAGCCATTATTGTGATAAATATTTCCATGATGTTAAATTTATTGCGATTTTAAATACTTTTAAAATAGGCGTATTTTATTCTTGAAAATGATTTTAATAAATAACTTTGAAAAACTGAAAAATATATTTTTCATGCATCTGAAATGAACTTCACGAGGCAATAAATAATTGAAAGATAAGTGATTCAATGACAGCTTTAATATCAACATTAATTCCTTTTATATCTATACAGCATATTTTTGTCACGTAGCTGTACTTTATGCATTGAAGAAAGGGGGAAAGGGGGGGGGGGGGGGTTGTAAATTCAAAATATGTGCTTGGAATTTTTATTAAAATTTGTTCCATATTACGTTTTCTCTTTACGATATATGGTTAAAAATTGTTGTATTGACAATAAAACCATTGTTTATAAAAACAGTTTTCCAATCATAATGACTTAACTTACGTTTACAAGATACGGTATTGGAAATCCTTAATATGTATCAATTTTCTGGTCTTCATAATTTTTAGCAGGTTTATGAATCAAAGTTTTAATTTTTTCGATTGATATGTTTAGCTCTATATTATTTACGCTCGTGGGGAAAAATCGCGTTTTGCTTATAATATTGTTTATTTAAAATTTATGATCCCTTTTATTTAATATTTTTTACAAAAAAAAAAACTCACTGCTATATTTTTATGTACATACAATATGCATATATGTCATATTTATATTCCTTTAAAAGAAAAAAAATGTTTATTTTATATATTTTATTTATCTTTATTATATTTCATATTTGTTTAATATTCTGTTTATTAATTATCGTCTGCAGTTTTTGAATATTTAAAACAATTACTTTAACTTCCAATATTTTTAATACTACTACTTTTACTTATCGTTTGTTATTCATTACGTTTCCTTCCTCTCTCCTTCGAAGTACGAATTCAGGTTGCGGGAGTTACGCTGCATGTATAAGTTGTATATGATATGTTTATGAATGTATTGTATATAAAGTATCTATGTGTTTTGATATTCGGTTTATTAATTATCGTTTGCAGTTACTAACATTTAAAATAATTACTTTAACTTCCAACATTTTCAATACTGCTATTTTTGCGCAACGTTAGTCATTGCGTTTCCTTCCCCTTTCCTTCGAGTACAAATGCAGGATTTAAGCCGCATGTGTAACTTGTATATAATGTATATATAAATGTATTGTAAATAAAGTAGTTATGTGTTCTTTTTGAATTTATTATATAATTTAGTTTTTATCAAAGAATAAACTAAAGGTAGAAAAAACGGGCTATTTCTGGAACTCATTTTTGGAATTTTATTTTTTCGGGTTTTCGGCTAAATAAAATAAATGATGAAATAAATATTTTTCCAGTACATATGACCAGCATGACGCAATCAACGATCGACAATTAGATGACTTATGCTTCAATTTAAAAACATCAATTCTTAAGATAGTATTTTTATGAAGTCTAATTTTGCAAACAATAACACTCAAAGATAAAGTGTTATGTTAAAAAGATAACACACTTGTTTGCAATAATTGAAGCAAACTTGAATATAAGGGGACAATACCAGTTCTTGACTGGCGAATAAGTATTTGGCCCTCTGAAAAAGAAATAACGTAATACATTAACGAAGCATTGAATATTATCTGAAGCACTGCTAAATAGCACTGCTAAAATCCCTACTGTATCAATTTGATGATTTTAAGATACTCTGGAGTGTTTTGGTAGCTGATTAGATTAATTTATTTATGAAAAAATATAAGTCATTGGTATATATTTAATATACATATACATATATAAACACCCTAGGATCGGCAACACAAGGCGAAGCTCAGAGTTGGGTGGGGGAAGGGTAGGTTGATCCCAGAAACTCTCGCGAACGTAGGACCTCCTTGTCTTTCTCACCCTATATTAAAAAAAAATAGTTCGACGAACTTTTTTTTCCCAAAGGAAAAATTTAAAAAAGAGCAGTCAAGTTAAACGCGACTCCTAAAAATTAAAAACAGCATTTTTAAAATAATTTTAATTTATATATTAAAGCCCTCGAAATATTTTATCTGTTTGATCTATGGGAATGACCTATTTTTAACTATAAGCTTGCACAGACAGCGAAATCTGACACACTCGTCTAATTTTGTTTTTCACGCACTACTAATGTCAGTAACCTTCAACTTTCCATCTTTCCACTCAAAAGCGCGCACATGAAAGAGAAACACTTTCTGCCATTGTTGCCAAAAAATTAAATTGTATAAAGATGTCGCTGCATTATTGCCGGGAGTGCACGATAATAGAACGTTAGAAAGAGAAATCTTGTTCGGGGGCAGGAGGATGAAATCGAAAACGGAGAAACTTTTCACTTTCACCGCGCTTCAGGACAATGAACTGGCCTAATTCGTATGGCATTCACCCAGTTTCTGATCTTATCACGTGATAAAACAGCAGCCATGCTTTATCTCCCCCTTTTTTTTTTGTGTATTCCAAAAGCATTAAATGTCACGTAAGTAAAAATTAATCACTTTCTGGTAACTTGAAAGAATTTTGTGATTGCTTTTTTTACCGAAAGATTACATCAAAACTATTTTAATTATTTTCTTCCTCCATTTGTTTTATTTAGCAGTAGTAGGTTCGTGCACTTATTAATTGCAATAGGTACACACACCATTTATGGTACAGACATTGTTCCTGATTTGAAGTGGAATGTTGACTTATCAATAAAGATTTCTGGTTACGCCAGTAACTCTACTAATAATAGTATAGAATTAATAGAAATAATACAAAAAAAAAAAAAAAAAGAAAGAAAATATTTAAATTTTAATTAAAAAAAATCATTAAAAGTAGGCAAAAATACAAAAAAAAACTAAGAGACATACTTGTCGATCACTTTCCCTTGGATAAGCCTCTCATTGTCGCGTATGAGGATACGAACGCGGTTGCCAAGCGTAGAATATTTAATAAACCTTTTAAGAAGTCTCCCCCCATACCTGATTTAAACTGCCCTAGAAATGTAACATCCATAATAGCAAGACTTCGTACAGGACAGTTTGAAGACATGAAAAATATCTCCAGATAACTCAAGATCTTACTCATTCTGCAGAAATTTCCCAGACACCCAATCAACTCCAGATCATCTGTTTGATTGCCAAGCAATTGCTGCTGCTCTTTTTGCTTGGGGCACCACCTCAAGACATGCTATCCAGCCCCAATGCCCATGAGCTGACTTCTCTCATCTTTAATACTTTTGGCCATATATGATAACTTTCATGGACACGATAACAACAACAACTTTCCCACCTCACAAATTTCTTTAGGCATTTATTAATCAAAACATAGAATCAACTTAGAGAAAATATGCTCATTGAGTCTCTTTTTAGGTCTTCTCGCTTGCCCCTTTGAAACAACTTAACAGAAGTGGAACGGCTAAATAAATTGATGCGAAACCACAAAATATAAAACACAACACTTGGCCATAGGTATCTACGTTTCTAGTTATGCTTCGGAATTTATAAAAGAAAAAATAGTACTATTTTTATATAAAATGTTGAAAAATATTTCATTCTTGTTGAGAAGAGAATAGCAATTGATCACTAAATAACCAAAGTAAAAATCTTACCTGATGTTTTTATGACATCCTGTACAGAACTTCCAGCGGATAATTTGGACCACCGTGAAGTTTGAGATTTTCAGCTAGATTTCGGACTTCCGGAGAAATATATAGGATAATATATTTTTCTTCACTTAAGTGTAGGACCAAGCAGAACGTTTTGACCTATGTATAAACCTTATTTTAGATTTGGCCGGTAAAAACTTATGCGCGATAGAGAGAAAGTATTAAAAACGGTAGTCGCCACAAAGACTGTGTCTAATAAAATATATGATTTAAATAAATATTGCCTCAAAAAATATCAACGTCTTATGAGAAAGGTTGGGAGTGAGAGATGACACTGAAATGAATGCAAAATTCCAGTAGTTTCGATTTTATAACCTAAACACTGTGTTAAAATTATCTATCAATCCATTCAAAACAAAAAGCATTAATGAAGTAATATGATGCCACAAAAAATATTTGTTTAAATAACTTTTTTCCTAGATATCGCCACAAAATAACTCATTAAATTAATGCAGGAGAATGAACGTAGCCCGCAAAAACGAAAGTTACTCACAAAACCTGCACTAGTACTTCTAAATTCAGAATTTTTGGGACTTCACATAAAAACTGCTTTCAAAAAACAGAAGAAAAAAAAGTGAAAAAGGCATGCAAATGCAAAAGAGGCAACCGGCAACAGGCGCTAGGCCCAGTTAGGCTAGTCCTAATCAATTTGTCAAGCCTCAATGGATATCAAGAGCCTCTTAGAACTTTTTACCACGCTGGAAGTAACCGTTTCCTCCAGTAAAAAACGGCGTGCGCACGGGGACACCGTGGTACCCCCATTATCACATAAAAACAGACGTTCATCGAAAGTGGCAATCTTTTTGCTTTTTATAGTCACTATTCCAAACCTCAGATGCATGTGGAATGCTTCTTCGTGCTTAACTCATCAAAAGTTTCCATGGAGGTGCCCCTGCGCCACCTTCTTAAGGGTGCTATCTCTTTCCCCGACACACCCCATTACTGGAGCTCTGTGCATGCTTATACCGGTAAACATTCTAAATGCCTGCCGCCCTATCGAAGAATTAGTTCTTCCTAATTTCATAATTAGCCTAATATTTAAAAAAACTTTAAACAAAGACCTCTGGTTCTACTTACTGCACAAATACGTAGCCCATCAACATCTACTATTTTAATAAATTTAAATAAACGAATCATGTCTCCTCTAAGTCTCCTTAGCTCAAGACCATTGAGCCTTTTAAGACTGACCTCATAATCCAATTCTGAGAGACCTCTTACCAACCTATTAGCCCTCCTTTAAATCTTTTAAAATAAAGTAAAATCCTTCTTTAGATAAGGAGACCAACACTGAACAGCATAATGCAAATGAGGACTTACATAGTATTAGCTATTCATAATGTCAATTGGTATTACAAGTTCTGCTTCTTGGCATCATAGTCAAGAAACTAAATCTGTAATATGAATTGAAGACAATTATTTTTGGTCTTTTGAAAGTTCTTTTTTGGTACGAAAAAGTAGAATTAAAGACAATGTGATGATGTAGTTATGTGCTTAATTACGCAACTTTTCTAGAACTTTCTAATCTATGCAAAAAATTATATATCATTTCATTATGAAAAATAATCGCGGCGCTTTTTCTAACTTCTTTTTGAAAACTAGCTCTATCAGATTAATATTGTATATATATATATACGTATATATATATAATTCACTTTAGCCTTTTCCTCACGTGTTTTAAAATTCGATTTCAACTGAAAAGAAATAATATGCATTTCGTAAGAAGAAATGAATAAATGTCCTTCGGTATTTCCTCGCTCAATTACGCAACAGAGTTGAAAGAAGCCCCAGTTTTTCCGCCATTCTAAACCACTTTGTCTCCCAATCCTGCAGCGAGATAAATTAAATTGAATAATACTTCCATTACTTTTAATTAAATGCATGCTTTAGAACGTTTTTACGACACTTTCTTTCCCGATACATTTCTTCGCTGTGGCAGCGGAGATTCAGGCTGGTTTCGATTTGCATGAGCGTACCGAGCAGAATCGAGGAAAGTTGCTCTTTCGGATCGTTGTTCTATCGTCCAAGGACACCAAATGAAGTAACGGTTCGTAACGCTTCTGTTGAACTCTTTTTTCGATTAAGAAAAATAATCGTCAATGGAATCGTATCGAATTGCTCAAATATGCTTGGCATGACGACGCGGCAAAGGTGGCGTAAGGGAAAAAAAAAGATCAATCTGAGGGCAGCTACCGGATTAAATTTCGATTAAATGTACACTAGTCGATGTTTAGTGAAATAGGAGTGGTTAGTGGACTCGAATAATTTGCTGTCATCAAATATGGATGTTATGAAACCATTATGTTTTACACGAGTAGGCTTGCGTACGGTGGTTATCAAGGGTATCTGCACTTTTAAGCGAAATTGAGTTATTGTCACAAGGTGATCCTTTGTCACTTATTTTATTTAAAAAAACCCGTTTCGTTTTCATATACAAATAGAAAATATTTAGAGAAAAAAAACTGAAAAAGTGGTATTTGGTTCAAGCATATAGAGGGACAAAACTTTAATGGTCAATTTCTGATTTTGAGTTCAACTGCATGTACGAAATTTGTGATTAACGCGGCTGGGTAGCTCCAATATCTCATAAAAAAGAATGATAGTACGAAAGGTGGAAAAAGTTTTGTGTTTAAAATTCACTTCAAAGCATTTTTATACGAGGTGTACACCTCGAATAGAAATACTCCTTTAACCTTAATTCTTCAACTTCTTGCTTATAGGAGCATTTGAAATTCCCATCTAACCCTTAGAACCCCGATACATTGGTATCCCAACTCTAACCGGTACCACATACTGAAATAAAACTGAGTAAACAGGATAGCAACTGTTATTATTTTTAGACAGAGAGAGATTTTATTTTTACGGGATATATAAAGCTTTTAGATTTGTGGTGAAGGTCTCAAAAGTATCATTATGATTTATTTATATTTAATGTTTTTAAATTCTGTAATTAATATGATAATTATTGATACAATTCTGTAAATACTGTTTTGTGTAAATATTCTTTTATATACTAAAAGAAGTAAGTTATTTTGGGGCTTGTGGGTAGGTAAAGCAGTGATATTGCCTACAAAAGTCCAAAAAAATTGAAATTGAAAAAAAAAACCGTTCGATGGTTCTGCAGTCTCGACAGCAAATACTGTCGTATATTCGACTAATTATTAGCTATTCTTTAGAACAAAATTCCCTTTAAACTACTTTCATGAATGACATTAAAATGGGAATATATTTTGTCAGTAAATCACAAAATCAAAATAACAAAACCGAAACGTTGTACAATAAAATGAACTAAGCTTCATGCTAGCACGATGATATACAAAATATAATTATCTGCATTTGTAATTTATTTATAAAACAAAAGACTCATTTTAAATAACGTAGGTATTTTCAGAATTTACAACAATTAGCTCCAAAAACTTGTGCATTACTTCTTTAAAACAACGCAGTTTTCTATTAAAAAAAATAAAATCTTTGCTATTTATAAACTGATTCATTAACACGAAGATGAAAGTACTTTTACTGCGTTTAGTGTTACTGACCCATTTACAGTCGCGTATTGATGAATTACACTCCTCCCTGCTTCTCAATCCTTCTGACTCTATTACCCAAAATGCATGACGAGCAATAATGTTGATGATAGAAAGTACATGTGCTGCCATCTCTTGAAAAATAAAATTTTAGTGAGAGAAAAATTAGAGCTTTAGAGATCATTTCTGCACGATTTCAATCAAGTATGTTGGGTACGCTTGCATTCAGTCCTTTTTTCCTTATTCAATCAATGGCTAAAAATAAAAAATGAATAATTTAATTCATGCTAGAAATATAATGTTTTAGTTGCATGTCAGATATTAGGATGCCGACATAGTGTTGTAAAATGCCCAGGCATTTATAATCCTTAGCAGATGCCCAGGTAAAATGCCCGGGCAAATGCCCAAAATCTATAAATGCCCGGGCAATTTACGCTTTAATAATATATTCCGTAGACTTCTAGAATTATTTTACAACAAAAAAAAATGGTGACACAAAGCAAAATTCACACATAATTGTGTTTCTTAATTTCAGAAGATTTCGGTTTGCGTTTCAAAATGAGGTCGATGCGGAAAAAGTCATTAAGTTTTTAAGTTCGAAATAAATATTTGGTGATAAATATGTTACTTTTGTTTTGTGAAAGCTCTTCTTAATTCTATAATACTTCTTTTAAAATAAGATATGCTGTTCATCAAAAGTGCTCATTGGAAATCACGCTAAAATGAATAAAAGTAAATAAATAAGTAAAACAAAAAGAAAAAATATATATTTAAAACAAGCGACTTTTTATCCAATTCGTGAATTATTTCCAAAAAAATTAATACATGAAAAAAAAAACACCACTACTAAAGTGAGTCGCTATCGATTAAGTTTCTATGACGTGGGTCGCAATCGTTAGAACTTTGAGAAGCCCTGCTTTTTAATAAGGAGAATTGAAAGAGCGTTCAATAAGACGAATGGCTATTTTTTAGATTTTTGTCTATTCCCAGGGTACATCTACTCTTAATTTATAACCCCAATTTCCACATTACGTAATGCCCACCACGCCCTTTTGAAGGCCTAACTAGTTGATGATCAAAGGGAAGAAAACGGTATGTGGTTGAAGCGGATATTTTGCTGCAATTATGCAAACGTGTTGATTTTGATATTTTGATACTAAATAAAATAAGCAAAAACTTTTACCTGCACGATTGGTAGATAGTATATTTGCGTTAACCCAAGTAACACTTAATGAAAAAAAAACAGTTTGATTTATACTAACCAAATTGCTATGAGCAAGAAGATGAATGCACTTAGACATACATTCAGACAAAAATAGCAATGAAAATTGCATATACGTGTTTCGGAATTAAGATGAGCTTCTTTTTTAAACCGTGAGTTATAGATATAGAATTTTTAATGTGACAAGAGTAGTGATGTGAGTTGAGAATTTTTTCATGAGAAAATATTCTCTTGACGTTGAAATTTGGAGAACGTATCAAGAATGTTCTTTATTACTAAAAAAATATAAAACTTTATGACCATCATTAATGTTATGTAATATTCAATTTCACAGTTAAAGAATGTAAATAAAATAATTTTCATGCTTTGACTGTGGAATCAGATATTTACTTCTTATTATAATAACTTCATTTTTAAGAATTTTCTCTGGGCAATAAAAAAGATTTTGGACAGTTGAGTAAATGTTTCGTTGCATTTTTCCTGTTCTTTGAATTTTTGTTTTTCAGTGTTTCACAGTCAATTTTTTTATATTAGTTAATATTCAGAATCATTCCATTTGAAATATGTGAAGCTTTTTTTTATTTTAGTCACTGGCTATTTTTCCTGTTATTCGGCTCCATTTTAATTCAAGTTAATAATTTTGCTCTTTACTTAGCTGTTGTTAACTTTAATCCCTCATTTTTCATGCACTTTTCTGATATTCTATTCTGCGAACAGAAATGGTTAGCAGAAAAGAATCTCAAGAACATTTGATCAAGACCAAAATTTTGCAGAAACTCAAAAATAAGACGAAAATTTTTTGTCTTTAATGAAGACAAAGAATTTCGCAGAAAAGAAAAAAAATTTATCAAGAGAAAATAATTTTATACTTGTTTTAAAGTGAGATTTTAAACACAACTTTTATTGCACGCAAAATAAATCTTACGCTGTGGCAACAGTATTAATTGATAGCGTACTTTCCGAACTTTTTCAAATCTTAGCACCTTTAGAAAAACTAGGACTCTGTTACGGCATCTTAATATAGACAGATACAATTTTGAAGAAAAGGGTTACGGTGGTAAGAATATATAACGTGGTGTCTCAAAATCAACTTTAAAATTTACGAAATAACTCTGATTGTAACCACTACACTTGTTTTTGTTTGCTTATCAAAAAAAAAAAGAAGACGAAGAAGGAGAAGGCAAGTTTAATAGCATGGACATCTAGCAGCACCCCTCATTTCAATATGTGTGCACCACTGGGGATACGTACTCATTCATGTTCTTGGTGAAGTTCGTTTTCAAGAATACTCTGTCTAGGAAATTTTTGAATATAGAAAAAGCTCATGTAACTTCACTGCCGTAGAGAAGGAGTGTTAGACATGGCTGATTCATGGGGCCTGGTTCTTGAAGGCGGCCGATTTGGCATCGGAGTAATGCAGAGAGTAAAATGTTCCTATGGTTTAGATTCAAGCGCAAGGGTGACAAAACTGTCATGGTTCCCGCCTTAACTCTCCACGGCCCTGTGTCACTGATGATTTTTTCACTTAATGGGAAACAACTCACTATAAAATCTTCGAAAGGAAAAAAACTACTTTTGGATGATTTATTTTGCTAAATACTTCTAAAACTAATGATTTTAAATGATTACGTGGTTTATTGGTGCATGTCTTGAATCTCAGTTCCAACTGTCTGACATTCAACAGCCTTTAGTATTTTAAGCACTTAGAGAATATCGTTTGCGTTCAAGTAAAAGTCATTAAATTCACAAAAAAAGCGGCTGACTACTGCAGTTAATTAGCATTTACAATTAGATATTTCATGATTTAAACAATTTTAAGGTTACTCTAGTAAACATTCTGTTGGGGTTAGGGCTTGGTAAAATGGGGTTTATTTATCATATATCGATTCGGGAATGTAAATTAACAGTATCTATTACATAATTAGTGACTCTTACTAAACGCCAACAACATGATCTAGAAACCTGAGCACTTTTGTTAATAATGGTGTTTAACATTAAAGCGAGTATTTAATAAGACCCGAAATTAGCCCGGATTTCCTATAAATTAGGAAAGAGTACTCCAACATCAGAGCGATGAATGGGTTTTTGTGAATGAAATCCGATTATAAGAATCCGGCGTTAAAGCTAATCCATCCACTCCGATGTCCAATGAATTCTTGTAAAACATTCGACCCACTTTCTCTGGCATTCACCTACATATCCGGTAAAGAAGGGAAAGTGTTCCTCCACGAAAGGGAAAAGGGCCTGACCCTAATTGGCTCCCGGTTAAATGGCCGGAGTCTCTTGAACTGGCTGCCAAGTCAGCCGAGCAAGTCGGGTCAGGGTCTTTCTCCCCTCTCGCTAATGAACAGTCTGTGAGGAGAGACGGTTACGCATTGCGATCGTGCGTGAGTTTACACGTCGTTTTACGTTTTTGTTATTTCCCTTTTGGTTTACATGCTTTGTTAAAACACGCAATTCGATTGTGTCTTTCCGTGTAATCATTCAAAAATATTGTCCAGGAGGCATTTTCTTTTTTCTTTTTTTTTCGAAAGAAGGGGAAGAGCTCTCTTCACACTTTTACAAACGATCACGGCTTTTGCAAACGAACGCAATGGGCATGTTGCCAAGAGTTCAACGAGATAAGCGTGCAACATTAAGTCCAAAAATATATACTTAAAATTAAAAAAAAAAAAAAAAAACTTCAAAAGGGATGATTTCAATGTTGTTGCAAATGTAGCACATTGGTGACATAGACGTGCTCACGGTTCCTCATTAGTCCAAATTAATGGATAGAGTGCACTTTAAAAATTTTTGGTGTCACTAACCACTATAGTTGGTGTTCAATCGGTGTATAGTTGAAAATTGTTCATTTTTTTATGTATTTTAAATTCTTTAAAGGTACACACTTGAATTTTTTTTTCTTAATTTTGATTTAAAAAACCCAATTTTCTACAGTTGACCAGTGGTGTGTGTTTAATGACAATTTAGCGAAAAAAATCATATCAGACAAAATATTAATTACCTAATTAAGATTTACTGTGCTAATTAGCATCATTTTTGAAACATGATATCTTAAAATGTAATTGGTTTAGACATACAATTCTAGTTGGAAATGATAGCTAATGTCATTCTTGATGTTTTGTGCCTCAATCAAGATGCTGAAGAGTATAGATTTTTTATACAAATATTTCTCCCTACTAATGGATAAAAAACCATGATTTTTTCTGAAATTTGGACTTTTAAAAACTCATTTAAAATTAATTTCTTCATTAAAGACTCTGATGGAGGCAGAACACATCCACTGTATTCTGTAGACTTTGGTGGTACAAAAATAATTGAGATAGATTCATTCATTGTTGAGTTATCTTGTTTCAAGTTGAGCTGAAACATGATTCTTCAGAAATTGACTTCAAAGTTAAGGAAACGCGGATTTTTACACAGTAGTACCTCAAGAAAAATCCTAGTTACTAAAGAACTATTCCGAATATTAGTAACATTTCGGCGTCGTTTGAAAGCTAAAGGATTGGAGAACAATTTGAAGTAATTTTTTCTCTCGATATTTTGGTCGATTTTAGCAATTTTTAGTGTGTATGTACACCTGTCTGTCTAAAAAAATACACACAGCAGATTGTTTTTAAGCATATGATGCTCGTTAACTCATCTAAATCCATTACAATTGTTCGTTTATCCTATTTTCATAGAAATGAGCAATCGGAAGCAAATTTCGATGTGTAGCGGAGTAAACACATTTCATGTGCTAAGGAACGTTATACTGTCTATATTTTTTTATATAACCACATAACATAAAACCTAAAGTACATCAAAAATAAATAATTTTCGGTACTTACGTATTATCGCAACCATGCTAAATTCGGGGATAACGAGCCAAACTGGCAACTCGGATTTTGTACCTATCTAAGGCGCTTATGGTAACCATAAGTAGGTATATAAGTCGCCAATCTCGCCAACCTGGTAGCGATAATACGTAAGTACCTAATTTTCCACTTTACACCAAAAATGGTGTTCAGTAACATCAAAAAGGGTGGCAACTAAACGCTAAATTTTTACAGTGCAGTTCGAAACTCATAATATTTTTCGTTTTAAATTTACTGATTTCATTCCTTAGCCGATTTTTACATTTCAAAATTTTTTAATGGGTAGTTCTTCAAAATTGTACACCTGAAATCCCACCTTCTGGGGATAATTCAACTCCATAGATCCCTGGTGAAGTCATATCCTCAATTCTAAAACCGTGCACACTCCTGTGTAGGTGAAAGTTAAATTTTGATTGTTAGAGGTAGGATAAATTCTAAATATATTGCAACCACTAGCATATTAAGACATCACCTCTACGTCGACCAAAATCTTGTGCATATCCATCGAACTAAAAGCAGCGTAACTTCAAAAGGAAATCGTACATTATTTAATTAAACATGTAATTCTGTGAGCAATTTAACTCATAATTTTACAGTTCTATCACGGAATTTTGATATTTGGACGCTTCTGCGCATGGCAGAAAAGAACGGATCCATTCAAGTTTTAGGGAAGTTTTTTCTGCAGGTGCGTTTATTTGGTACGCGAGTCAATGTTTGCTTCGCTGTTTGTTGAAGACAACTAAATTTAAAAACTGACGTATAGCATCAGTTTGGAAGAAATAAAGTATGCTAAACGAACCAGAACGAGAAGAAAAAGGGCACATTCTTTATACCAGCAGTTTCTCCCTTGAACAGGAATGGATTCGTCTTGGCAGTCTGCCAGGCAGCTTGCTTTGGTTGACGGTAGAACAGTACTTCAGCACTCTTTTGATGCAGGGGAAACATCTTGTCGTCAAGAAAATTAGTTAGTATTATAACTCAGTGTTGACAGCTGGATTGAATTGAAAATCGACGTAAAACTGAGGGAGACGCATAAAGTGACGCGAAAGCGAGAGATTATAATGTAAATCACCGTTGAAGTTTGAGATTAATTTATATTCGACTGAATTTAGATATTCCGCACGATATCTCCATTCCGTCTTATTTTATACAAGTACTTGACCTTTTTCTGAATTAATACATTCTTTCCGTTCTTCGAAAATAAGACTGAATAGGCGCATGCTTCAGGTCTGCTCTGATTTAATCAAAATAGGGGTGATAGGCTGATGGGAACATAACAGTGAGGGGACTTTCTGCGCCTTTTCTTCTTTTTTTTTTCAGAATTAATTCAGCTTTATGGATGTGGGTTTGTGCGGATGTCTTTTTTATAGTTTTTTTCTCATTTCCCTTTCCAAGCGGATCTTGGAAAATTATATCATACTTTTCAGTGACGCTACCGTGATTCATTTTCTTAATAAATAAGTTCAACTTGAACTTTAAATATGTATATAAGGATCTCGGCGAATATTTTTAATGGTGCTAACTGAAACTCCGGAAATTTTACGGGCTTGTTTTTACTGGAAATTTTACTGGGTCAAAGTTACCCTGTAAAGTAAATCTTCAATCTTTTAGCGCGACTGAAAAAAATATCAACCCAGTGCACATTCAGAAAATAGCATTGTCATGGTTTGACCAAAATTTAACTACTAAAACAAAGGAGGGGGTGGTATTAACGGATTTATATAAAGATAAAAGAGATAAATGCACTGGTAATAAACGGATTATGAGCATGATTTTCGTAAAAGTGGCTCATATGCTCTGATCTCATTACGTTTGCTTGTATCAAAAGTAAACTTTAACGATAAATAATCCACAACTATCGCGGGATAGCGCAGTTAAAACGTATATGATACCGAGAAAAACTAATTTCTTTGGAAAGAACACTAATTACAATATTTTCGCCATTTAGAAAGTACTTGAGTGGTAATTGCGATTTAAGTTAAAGTTTTTTTTTTAAACGTAACCTGTTTCTTACTCTGTCTCTTAGATAAATAGAAAAGAAAAGAGAAACATTAATATTGTTTCATATATTCACCCCACAAATTTGGATATATTTAGTTTTTTTCCAGCCGGCTGCTTTGTTTCACTGGCAAATGCAATGACTTACAAGTGTAAAGTGAAGAAAACAAAATTTCGTTTTTGTTTTGCTTGCACAGAAATCCGTCTGTAATGAATATTTATTTCTCCTCTAATTAATTTCTGTAGATTCTTTCAAACGAATTAAGACAATTCATCTTTTCTTCAAGTGCTGGTGCCGAATGTGTTCACCAGCTTCGAGTGAGGGTATCAAGTAATTGTCTCCTTTTTTCCCTCTCTCTCGTCATTATGTAAGAGCTCACAAACGATTCTTGAATTGCCATCGTCTGCGTCTGGCACCGACTTTTCCCTGCGATGCCACCTGAGATGTATGAGAAAACAAGCATGGGGGTAAGCATTCCTAATTGACGACAGGTGTACTTCGGAATTTAAACATTTGCTCGTGGCAAAATTCCCAATCCTTCTGCACATTAAAAACTGAATGTGAGAAACATGAGAGAATTAATGTGTTCTCAAGCTTTTATCACTGGCGCTAATTAGGGGTGCGGCCTGTATCAAATTGCACTGCCTTCAAAGTGACACACTTATTCTTTTTTTTAAAGAGAAAAATATTTTTACTTCGGAATTTCTAGAATTACTTTTAGCTCTTATTTTATGTCAGTTTGGAAACTTATTAAAATTAATACTGTTTATATCTATAGTCTCTAAAAAGCGCCTTGCTTCACGAAATAGAACTTAATAATTAAAAGCAATAACGATTTTTGTTAAGTATTTCTTAGAACAATAAAAAAATTCGTCCAGAACTAAAAGTTCCTACTTTCTCGTGTAACATCATCAATTTGTGACACTCTCTCTATTGCAAAAAAGTATGCCGGTGCTGTACATTATATCAAATTCATTTTATTAAACTGCTAAGCATTACATTTCAGAATTTTCTAATTATCAATGATTTTATAGGAAAACTTAAAAATTACGCACCCATTCCTCCCATGTAGAACTTCACAATAGAGTAGGAAAAGTAAATAAATAAAGTTAAAAAAACGATACTTTAAAGAGACATTTAAATTTAAGCAGAATATATAAACCACGCAACCTTTTTATTCCCTCAAAAAAAAAAAAAAAAAAAAGTTTTAATCTTCGTTACTTTCAAATAAAACGAACACATCTTGGAATTCAAAATTTATAGTGAAAATAAAAGTTTTACATCTCAATAAGTATTTTTAATAATATTTCTCAATCAAAACCGTTCAATTAATAATCCCTTATACCTTTATTAATATTAAGCTGTTAAGTCTAAAGAGAAATTGTTTCGGTTTTATTTTATTTTTTGCAAATACAAAAATAAAATAAACTTCAGAATGAAAAAAAAAAAAAAAAAACATTTAATCACTTAAAACTTTAAACCAACAGTATAATCGCTTGTAGTTCGTTTTATTGTAGGAAAAAAAACGCTTTGATTCAATCAAGTAAGCTTTAACATTTCGTTGTCTTCGGAGAAATGCATTTCGGTTTTCATTTTTCGGTTCATATTTTTTTCTTTTTCTTGAAATAAAAAACAAAAAACCAAAAATTTAGGCTAAAGGTTTATTAATTTAGGTGGGGTACTACTTATGGATCAAAGTATTTGCAAATTTTTCAAGAGCATTTATTATATTTTTTGCCGAAAGATTAAAAAGGAAATCACGAAAGATAAATTTAAAAATTTGTAATTATTTCTCTATAACACTCAGAGCTTTCAAATTCACTGAAAAGAAAGCCAATGCATATGATTTGTATTAAAAAATACATGATTTAGTTTAGTGCATTCCGGTGAGCCTTGGGGGCGAGTCTGCATATTTCTTTTCCCAGTGGTACATATATACAAAGTTTCAACCACATACGTCTGTCAGAACTATCTTCACGTTTGGTCTGCCTAAACAGCGGAACTTTAATTATAAAAATTAATACAATAATTATATAAAGTACTATACTTATTAATGAGATTACATTTACGGTTTCAGCTTGGAAGACAGGTAAAACAGCACGCTTCAAATTTTTGACAGCAAAAATAACAATAATTTATATAAGAAACCATTGGTACTCCATTACGAAATTTGGCATACAAATAGACAATAAGTTCTTTATAAACGCAAAGTGTATATTTACAGTCAGACCTTGATAAAAGGTCACCCATCGGCACTTCACGAAAATGACCTTATTACCGATTCCTACACATTTATTTTTCAGTGAGCCGGGACTTTGGACAAATGATATTATATGTCTAAACTCAACCTCCACGGAATACAATATATAACGCTCAATACTCGACACGTATGTGTAATGAGGAGCGAAACTAAGAGTGACAGAACTATGTAATACTGTGTAATGAATGCACAATGCCCAATCTGTGGGCAATACAATTCATGTTTTATGCACTGTGTGCAGTATAAGCAACTGTACTTGCTGTTTTTATTATAATTTATGTTTGTAATTGTATTTGTACTCGTATTCCGATTTGTAATAACTGCAGGGCTAGGCATTGTCCCGCCGGGACGTTCATGGGGCCCCATGGGGGTCGTGGGTTGGACCTTCCCCGAAACCCCATTTGGTACCGACGGCTAGTCCTCAGGACCATCTAATCACATCAATAGGCCAGTTAATGGCAGGCGCGAGGGGGGGAGGGGGGCTCTAGGGGTGTGTCTGTGTCTGTCTGCGGGAGACCTTATATCGAGGATCGACTGTATATGTATACACATACAGTAAAAGTCTTCTATAGCAAACACCAGCGAAACAAAAGTCCGTAAGAGAGAGGTGTTCGCAAAAGTGGGGTTATTTTAGGCTCAATGATTTGCTTCCAAGTAATTAAAAACTATCCGTCTAAGTGGGGTGTCCTTGAGGAGGAGTGTTATTGTATAAACCTTCTCACGGTACATATATTTGTATGACCGTACACATGTACATATATATGTATATTTTCTTTTTTGCAGAAACCAAAAGGGATATCTTTGAGATTCGTTAATTTTAATTTTTCAAATCTTTTCAATTTTCCTTTACTTTAATTATGTTGAATATCAGTTGAGACATAACTAAAAATTAGAAAAAAATGAAATTAATTTGAGCTGCACGTGTAAGAAAATGTTTTATCTACAGTGCTTATAAATGTAAAGCACAAATCTGAAATTTCTGTTTTGTCAAACAAGAATGTAGGGATTTTTTATCGCATTGTTCAGTGTTTGTCAACACAGCCTTTCTCGGAATTTTCATCTTCAGATGCTTTCCGTACGTCATCCAACGGATCAATAATGTTGTCTTCACATTTCTAAGCATCATCCTCTCCATTATAATAATAGATTTAGTCATTCTTAAAATCGACAACAAGTTATATTCTAAAAATTACATTTTCAATGCAGCTCAGCATACGCGACTGCTTACTTAAAAGAGAATTGGGAGGCAAAGACTCTTTGCTCCCGAAATCAATTACTGAAATTAAGATGAGAAATATTTCAAGGAAGAGTAGCCTCCCCTGTCGATTCCTCGAAAATGATATTTGGAATGCCTAAAATTAGTATGAATATCGGACAGGAAAGGGTGATCCAGTAACGCTTTCGCGAATTTCCCACTTCTTGTGTGAGACCTAAAGCACGCCTTGTGCTGTTTTGCGAGTTAATCAAAGATCAGGGAACTTACGTTAATTGCAATAGTTGGTTAAAGAATATTGCGTAGTTATTGAATATTGATCGCCCCCGAGGAGTTTTTGAGTGGTACTGAAGTTCCTTTATGAGAGTCGTGATGAAAGTGCTTATAAATCTCACATTTTAATGAAATGAGTTTCGATTTAATGTTTCGATTAAAGAAGAAAAGGAAGAAGTAAACTTTATTGTAATTCGGGCTTCGAACTTGGGAGTCATGACATTCTAAGATGAGGAGCATAAACAAAATAGCTAACAATTTTCTTATGGCGTACCATTTTTATTTGTGAATTTTGCTTGATTTATTAATTAATTTAAAATTTCAAATTCAAAGATGATATTAACTTGTTTTGACTAATTAAGTTTGATCAAAAATAATGCTTTGAAGTGTTTTCCACTGGAAAAAAAAATAAATAGCCATTTAGAGGGTGTAATGGATTAGAGGATTGAAATTGAAGAAAATTGGCAAGAAACAAGTTTCAATGAGGCGTTCTGCATTATTGTCGTTCAATACAGTAAACGGAATGATATTTTAATATTGAATGACCGCCAAGATTTATCATCCACCAGGTGCCAGAAATTGATGATAATGCATTTTTTTAATATTTTTAGACGTTTTTTCTTGTTTTGGAGCAATTTTTAAAGATCTTTGCAGCATTTTAAAGTTTTCTTTTCTTCATTTTTCAGAACATCTTTCTATGTTTTAGCTCTTTTTAAAAATTTCTGATTAAAATTAATTTGATTTATTCATCAAATTTTACAAGTAAATACACATATATATAACTAAGTAAAAGGTTGGTGAGCTGCTGCGAATCTATTTCTACAAAGCTGAATGAAAACAAGTTGAAGAAAACAAAGAATTTTTGACGTTGAAAAAAGTTTCTGGTCTTTTAAAAGAAAGAGATTCAGTGTGAATTTGAACAAAACATTTTTTCATGAGTGTTGCCGTTTATTTATTTTAAATTTATCCGAACTATGTCTGCGTTGAAAGATGTTTTTCAAGACATACAAACTTACTTTCGGATGGGGTCTTTTATAATGTATAAAAATATTCTTAATTATTCAGAGTAATTTATATTCACTTATTTAGGATATTAAAAATTTTCAAAAAACGTGTTTCCCAATTATTGGCTGTATTGTTTTTAGTATTTATTCATTTATTTTTAGGAAGTCATTCGATGATGGTGTTGCTATAATTTTTAAAACAGCAAATATTTAAACTGCTTCAATCGAGTTTCGACCTTTTTTAAAAAGTCAAGTGCATTTTTTTTTCAGTTTTTATGGCATTTTTGTGTCAATTTCGGTCAACGTTTAGACCATTTTAAAGGATTTATAAGGTTATCAATTTACGGGGCCTCATCCCTTTTTGAGTCATCCTAACAGCTAAAGTCAAGCTTTTTAAACTCACTCTTTGCACTCTTTATGGAGAATACATTACTATAGAAGGTGTAGCACATTTTCCACCTGACATGAGAAACTGCAGGAGCAACTTTTCTCTGCCATTTTGCACTCTGCTACATAATTTTAAAATAAAAATATAATTTTACATTGATAAAATAAACATTTCTACTCATCTTATTTATTCCTTTAAATTTTGCTATGAATGGTAAAATACAACCGAAAGTATTGCACTTTTATTCTGAAAATAAAGCAATTTATAATTAGCACTCAACTCTTATTTTGTGCCGTTAAATGTATAACGCCCTAAAAATAATAAAATTTGGCTGTCCCGCTAGTAATTTTCAACGGCAGAACTTCAGTCAGAAACAGCAAATCAGAATAATTGCAGATAAAACACAATTAAAGAAAACAATAGTGTAATACATTGTTGGAAATTGCACGAAATAGTCAAAAAAAAAAAATCTCCGGGTTTGAACTTTTTTTCTCATTAAAACAAATAAATAAATAAAAATGAAAAACAAACAAATAAATAACAGATAAAATCAAAACATTTGTAAAGAAAAAAAGTTGCAGAGAAATCGGGAACCTCGGACGAATTTTGATTTGCCCACGTGATTAAAAGCGCCTTTTTATATGTATTTTATTCAAAGTAAGTTTCCTCGCCCACGCAAAAAAAGAAAAAAAATGAAAAAAGAATGAGTTATATTGTGTCACATAGTAGAATTTTGTATTTATAAATTCAAAAAAATGCAGCTTTTTATCATTTAGAAAGTGTTTATACAAATAAAATGACCTTCTGTGTCCAACTGACGAGAAAGAATTTAAGATAAATTCTACCCTCTAAAGATAATCTTTCGTTGTTTACGATGCGTAGTATTTCTGAACATTTAGCCAAGTTTTGCTCTAATAGCTCAAATGCAAACTTTTAAGGCCGTTCTAAACATTTAAGACAGTTCTACATTACTCAATTCGTCGGAAATTCTACATTTTCCGGTTTCTAATTCTGCCATCACTAGTGGAGCTCAGTTTTCTTTTTCCGTTTCTTTCTGCAGCTGAACTATCTTCATAGAAACTACTGATGAAATTCTGTATTTTAAATAACTGTGCTGCATAAAAATATCTATCCACGTACACCAGAGTATCTGGTGGAAAAGTGATACGTATGTGGTTTTCGGCACACGGAGTTCTAAAAAAAAGAAGGAATTCTCTAAAATTCTGGTTATATTAAAACAATAAAAAAATACACAAAAGAGTGTTAATGTGCTGCAAATTTTTCAAGGACAACTTAGTCTCATTTTATTCTAGAACAAATAAGTTAAAGAAAAATACCATCCTTACTTTTTTGCTAAACTATATTTCAATTAGGGAAACACGTGAATATGCACTTTATCCCAGCGGTTCCCAATCTTTTCTTTCGCGGGCCATCATTTGAGTATTACTGAGAATTACACCATTTTTGATAGTTATTAATGCAGGGAAAAGCGTTTATTAAAACAAAATTGTATATATAACATAAAATATATGAAATATATAAAATAGATTTTAATTACGTACTTCCGAAACACATTAGAAATACGTCTTTAAGTACAAAAAAAAAAAAAAAAAAAATGAAAAACGAAATTAATGAGAAGGTTGCTGCTGCATGGCAGATACAAGCGAACTGATGTCTGATTCAGTAGAAGTTAATTTTAATCTCAAATTTGGGTCGACATTTAATTTGCTTCTATATTTATTTTTAATAAATATCATATTGGAAAAAGCAGTTTCACAAAGCTAAGTAATTGTGAACGGAATTAAAAACAGCAATGCGATTTTGACAGTAACGAGAATTCATTTTTAACTTTGAGCCAAAATTCTCCCAACTCTGACTGGGCAATATCGATCCGCCTGCACGCGTACCACCTGGAGGGGCTGAGAGCACCACCAATGATACGCGTACCACAGTTTGGGAACCGCTGCTTCATCCGATCGAAATGGAGCACAAGTGTTCATCCGCTGTACTAGTCGTCCTTTGTCACCTGCCTCATCAGTAAATCAAATGCATATAAGAATATATTTTTTTACATTTTTTAAAATTCCGTTTACCATTTTATATGTTTGGACGATTAAGTCATAACTTACGCTGTCTTCGTGAATCATTAATTTTTCATTTCCATTGTCTACACTGCAAAAATTTTGCGTCTAGATGTTTTTGATGTTACTAAACACCAATTTTGGTGTTTAGTTGGTGTAAAGCTGAAAATTATTCATTTTTCGCTATTTTGCCTGTCTGAAAAAATACAGACAGCATAATGTTTTTTAGCATATGAAGTTCGTTAACGCATTTACGTATCAGAAGTTCATTACGATTGCTCATTTATACTATTTTCACAGCAATGAGCAATCGTAATGAAATTTTGATACGTAACAGTAAACAATTTTTCTGTGCTAAAAAACATTATACTGTCTATTTTTTCAGAAGCACACATAAAAAATTTCAAAATACATCAAAAAGGAATAAGTTTCAACTTTACACCACCTGAACATCAAAAGTGGTGTTCAGTAACACCAAAAAAGGTGGCAATTAGGCGCGAGATTTTTACAGTGTACCTTAAAATAGTATTAAAGCCTTAATTCTTAATGAAAGACAACATGCAATTCCATGAAAATGACAACTTTTGCGAAATTGTTATGTTTTTGAAAAGCATTTTGCGAGCAATTTTCATTTTCAGCTCAATACATTTGATCGAAGAACATTAAATGAACTAGGCACAATAAAATTTCATGAAACAAAGTATGAGCACTTTCATTGCAATAAATTGACGAAAAAATTCTTGACATTACGTCACAGCACATAAACTTTAATTATTTCCTCCAATGCGAAAAAACATATTAAAACTAACATTTTCTTATCATTACTTATATAACTTAAAAGTACTCATAGTTAAAGAGTGAAGATACTCATAATTTACAGAAATTTATTTCTGTACTGAGAAATCCAAAACTTGGTTGACAAAAATGTCATTCCATAACAAACCGAAAAATAGCATAAAAATAAAAAAAAGTAAAAAAAAAAATTTTTTTTTCAGTTTTGTCTTCATAATTTAATTGTTGACGGTGAAATCCAAAGAAAAAAGTCAGTTTTAATGAAAATAACTTTATTGTAATAATTTAAACTTTTGTGTTTCATCAAAAATGTTATTCCGTTATTTATGCATTGAATAGCTCCTGTTTTTATTTGCTTTCCGAAGAGTGAAAAAAAAGATGGAACACTTCAATTGACAAAGCAGGACTTTGGTTCTCAAAGAACAAAAACAGGGTCGGAAAATGCAAATAAAATGCAAAGGACACGTATATGGTATTTCTCCATACAAACATTTAATTCCAATTGTGCATATATATAAATATCAGAAATCTCTTTGAAACATTTAAAGCCATAATTTCATGCTTCTTTACTTTTACAGCCCTCGTGAACCGTCGTCGTCAAAATTGTAGAACAAATGGCAGATAGTGCAAATAATCCTTTTTTGTGCCTGGACGATAATTTTGGTTTTTAAAAAACCCTTTAAAAAACTATTTTTTTAAAGGGGAAGTGCCAATGATTTACCATTTTTATTAGCATTTATTATTTTCGCATTTTAAAATATAATTGTATTTATATTTAAACACCTTGAAAAAGTTTCAAAATATTTCATTTACTACGCTGTCAAAGAAAAATCATATTTTGTGAAGATTTAACGTTAACTTCCTAAAAAAGTATATTTGCAAAGCAACAAAGAAAAGGAAGGAGAGAAAGGTAAAAAAAGAGAAACTAAAATTTTTAGAAAACTGCATGGTAAATATGAAAATTCTAATAAAGAAGCATGACAATGTTTAACTATCTTCAAACACATTTTTTTCTTCGGCTTGCCATTTTAAAAATCTTTATTAATAAAATTTAGAATACTAATAAATTTGCCACAAATTTATATTTCAATTTAATAACGTTATTTATTTAGCCTGTGTTATAAAACGTTAGAAATTACTGATTTCTCTGATACTTCTCTAATAATTACAAAAGGGTGCTTTACAATGAGAAACAGTATTTGTATGCAAAATTCCTATTTTTCTTGTTTGAAAATAATTAATTTCTCCTGTCTAGACTCATCGCAAGAATATCTAGTTAAATTCTTTAGGAATGTAAAAAAATATTTTCGTTGTGTACAAATTATAACCTTTAGAAAATTTATATAAGGCATTCCTACTTTAAGAATAAAGCTTTCATAGTATTAATGAGTTTTTTCTTAATTTTTACTTAAACGTATTCAAACTAAGAAAACACAAAAAGCTATTTTTTATAATATGTTAAAATAATTTAAAATACATTCTAATTTTTTAATTTCTTGATATTTTTCAAAGGTGTTTCTTTCCTGAGTGTCACCCGGTGCGATAATCTGTAGTGACTCCCCTTCCTAAACGAAACTCTGTGCGTTGTATAAATTTGTAGTTTATAATAGTTTCAGTAGCGAAAAACAATAAAATAAAATGAAATGCAATAAATGAGAAAGAAATACATTTATTTACTTGGTGTTAGTTTCATTAAACTACGTTTATATTGAGTTATTATGCATTGAAATGGCACCAGTAAAATTACATAATTTAACTATATGTATTTATTCAATGACTTTTGAATTCATAATCGTGTTACCCTCCAACACACCTCAAAGTGGTGTCCCCGGGGGCATGCCCCCCCCCCCATAGTGAGGCTGCTGTGAAAATTAAGCATATAATTTGCAGATACGTGTTTAAGAGTTACAAGGAACCTCTTACAGATGCTTATCATCTAGAAGCTAAAAGCTTCTTTTGCGTTGAAAAATGTTTCTTATGATCTCAAAACATGTCAGTATTTTTTGCACATTTTGGGCTTTTTTACGTTATAATTAAAAATACATTTTGATTTGTAGCACAAAAGAATTATTATTATTTTAATGGGAGAAAGATTTTAAATTTATGAAATTCAGGACCATAATGACGAAACTAAGGAATTCTTTTTGGCTGAAGTAGGAAACTTTTAATTCAATGCATATTTGTTTATTTATGTATTTATAATCAATCGTTTTATTATTTTGAATATTGTTTTCAGGGATTTTTCTTGAATTTTATTTTGTTTGCTAAACACGCAATTGTTGCCGTAGCTCTGGTTTGTAGTTCTCAAGTCTTACGACTTAAGAACTACAAACCAATTCCACCTACCGTAGTTTATTCGGTACATTAGAATGGCATATATAACTCTTTCAACTCTATTTTCGAAATTATGTCAAAAATTTCCTAAAGTTAGTGCATAAAAAGAAGCATAATTGATTTTTTTTTAAAATCGTGTCGATGTGCGCCGAGCTCATTTTATAGTACACATTTTGAGTGATGGAATTATATCAAATAAATAAATAAATAAAATAAACAGTAATTAATTTCACGTCAACTTCTTCAAGAATTAAAAATAAGAGACGTCTATCAGTTTTTGCTTTCATTCCGTTGAGACGCGGAAAATAAGAATGCACAGTTTGGGTAGTGCTCTAATGTGATTAGAATGGTAGTGCTACGAAGACCAACCACATTGCAAGATGTATGACGTTTTGGTAAATCCATGCGGCTATCGCATAACGATGACGACACATTCGTTAAAAGGAGCACATTTACGTAATGCACCTCAATTGTAACCTTGACCAAAAAAGTTACAAAGAGGCTTCTGATCGCAGGCGAAAAACATTTAACGTAAGAAGAAAAGAAACAACTAAATAAAACAAAGCGTTTACAGTTCTAAACGCATGCGAAGTATTCGAAATCGAGTTCTTTGAGAAGGCGACTTCTTTTCCCGACCTTGTAACTTATGAAACAACGTTACTCAACTGCTGTTCGTTGGGTATTGCTCTTACTTCGTTTTTTAAATTTCTCTATTCTCAGTCGCGGCTACAGTTACGTAACGACCTGATTTACATGGAGAATCGAGTGGAGAGTTTCTTTTCAAGGTCCTGTATTTTAAGACTCACCTCAATTCCGTCAGGACGAGTTAATCGCCGTTTGGTTGAGTTAATTAATCTTATGGAATCATGCTTAATTTTATCTGAAGCGTAACTGAGCAATTTTTGAACTACTTTAGGAAATTGAATGCCATTACTCATTCGTCAACAATAGATAATAACTTATCTCAAAGAAATTAGTTTCTAAAAAAAAGGGGGGGGGGGGTGCCCAACATTGAATGAAATTATTTCTATAAAAGTTAATAGTTTTTTTGCTTCTTTGACTAGAATATGCACATATAGGGGTGTCCATGAGGGTATATCATGGCGCTGACGGTAGGACATTGATATTTTTAGATGGGGTTTATTTTCTTGGAGGGGATTGTTCTTGGGGGTAGATGCTCCTTTGCTTTTGAGAAATGAAGGTACGTATATATACACACAAATGTGTGTGTATTGTTTCGTACAAACGTATTTTAGAAACGAATCTAGTATTCAATTTCTGTCAAAAATAATGTTTGGAGTAAAAGTAAAACAAAACTTATAAATTACGTAGTTGAAGCTATTTTTTATGTTTAAAGTTCATTTAATTCAATGATTTTTTATTGCGACTGCTTTCAAAAATAATTGTTGTGATTCAACCTTGTCTTATGCGTGAACCACCCAAATCTTCGAAGAAAATATTCCGCCATGTATTCGCGGCCCATGTATTTTAAGCATATCATATGTTGATGTTTATTCTTTTCCAACTATCAAATGGCACGAGCTTACGGATCCGGATATGGATGAAACTCAGAATATATGTCAATTTGGACTAGATCTGATTCTGAACCTAGGTAAAGGTTTGAGTGCATAGGCCATATTTCGGCTGATTCTGCGGTCCAAAGTTTAGCTTCAGAAGTGCAATATTCTTTTTTCTTTTCATTTGGAGATTTACAAAAATTCTGTATTAAAATAAGTTTTCACTATTTCTGCGGCCTCATTCACCAGCCAATCTTCGAACTGCAGATCAAAGGCTTCCTCAACCAATCAGTAGGCTCAAATCGTCTTATTGAGTGTTAGACAGAGGTTTTCATAGGTTGGGTAATAAGGCTGTAAGACTTGCTTTTGACCATTCGCTTCAGAAAATGAGGAAAATTTGGTGAACATTGATAGATGGACACTTTTCAAACATGTGGGGACCACAGTACCAAGTTGGTTCTGGAAAGACTGTCAATACCCCGCCGAAGGTAAACTACGATTGGCAGCCCCTCGATCGCCAGTTCTTCAGAAGCTAACGAAGGCATGGTCAAGTACTCTCCGATTTCTCACTTCGTGATGATTTTAAACGCAAGCTCCATCATCGCGAAAGCGTCATCTTGATGTACTAAATAGTGTACCATCAGTATTTGTCACCCAGATATGCCACAGGGGTGAAGAGAGTGTGTCACCTGTGTGGCTTCACCATCGAGGCTCAACAAGAATGGACAAATCGACAACAATTTCGCTCTGACTTTGAAGCCGTCTGTAGGCGGTACATCATAATAAGAATATATCAATTATGCGATGTCTGATACAGACTTCTAAATTTGGTATGATACCATAATTATAGAAATATAACAGCAAAAGTTTCTATTGATGTTGATTAGTGTCATGATTAATATTAGAAAATTGACACAGAGAAAATGACTTTACACTGTGGGTTCAGTATCACTTGTCTGATGAGTAAGTCAAAGTGAACTTAAAACAGAGAATCATTACCAGTGAGCATTTTCTGATTCTCAGTCTCATTTTTATCCCCCTGCTCCTCACTATAAATTCAGTTCCATTGCGCTTTCACTTACATAATTACATTATATCATTATTTCGTTAGTTTAGAAGGAAATCAAAATGGTATCTAAGATAAATTTAAGGAGTTTTTAACTTTAAATAATATAAATTTGTGTTTAGATATTATCTTGATATGTATAACGATGTTTACCATGATATACACCAACATAATATACATCCGACAACGCTGCCTACGTTGCCTACAAATCTTTCCTGAATGGAACTTGACATCCTGCAGCATGCTCGGTAAAAACTCAATACAAGAACTCTCAGCATCATGAGTCTTTACTTGTTATTCCACTCACTTGCATGAGTGCAAATAAAAGATCTGAAAATGATTTCCGTTTGTAAAGAGAATAAAACCTTTATGAAATTTGTTGGCTGAAAAATTAAACATTTAATATTCATTTTCCTATTTTTTTTCTTTTTTTACTGTATTACTCAACATCAAAATTATTTAAAATTAACTTTTTATCGGAATTTGGGAATTCAGTACTCCCTTGACAACTTAAGGGAACCATGACCAGAGATGCTAGCAGAAAAATTCCAAGCCTGAGTAAATCTGGGGGTAAACAGTAAAATGTCTGCACGGCATGCGAAATGCTTCTTACAGCTGATAAAACAACTCTACTTTCTCGTAGAAAGGAATCCAAAAGTGAATATTCTAGAATTAAGAATTTGGTAGATTAACATTTTACGTGCATACATGAAACATTTTGAGACATGAAATGGTTCTATTTTTCGCTTTGTTCTTCAAATAAAAGTTATTTTCAGCTGCACGACAAGAAATGTAACAAGAGTGTTGAAAAAGAGAAGTAGAAAAGAGGATTAATAAAACCACAGGGAAATTTGCAGTTTAACACTCAGACGACAATTTCGGTATATCAACAGCAAAAACTTTACACTAAACATGCTGAGTATCTGACAGTAACGAAAAGAACAAGGTATTAAAGTTCTTTATCTGAAAGTCACGAATTAGTCTCATACCTTCATCCACTTAGTTATTTAATAATTTTGGGGAGCTATTAAAAGTCTTCCTTTGCACTGGACAGAAAAGTAGAAAAATTCGCTTCGCTAACCTGGTAAACACGTTTCTTCAAAAAAATGTAAAGGTATTATTGAATAATTAAATAGTTATATAAATTATTTACTTTTGCTTCCTTTTTTATCTTGTTGGTAACTTTGTTATTTTTTATTACAAGTTATATTTTTTAGGTACGATGACAGTAAACATAAATTGGAAGTAATGAGATGGAATTTAAACGAAAAAGCCATCATAAACTGGCTACAATTTGGCGATATCTCCGTCACTTCACCAAAATTTAGAGCCGAAATACAGAAATGCCAAATTTAATGCCGGCTTGGCGGTATTTGGTGAGTTTAGACAACGCCACCGAAAGACAATTCCAACTATCTCCGTCGATGACGTCATCACAAGTAGGTCTCATTAAGCGCTTCAAAACATTTCATGTTCTTCGGACTAATTTGTGTAGGGATATTAATTACTGATCGAATTTACACTTTAAATTCATGTTGGAATATAAATCATGAATACAAGAAAATGAAAACAAAAGAAAAATATTTTATTCAAATCACAGAATACAACGTTTTTGTTGTTGTTTTTTTAACATAAACTTTTGCACAAGTAAACATTCATGAATAGATTAATATTTGAAACTTTTTACGGAAAAAAATATGTGAGTACGAAAAAAAAAACAAAAACAAATTCATTTGTTTATTTAGTTTTCTGAAACATTTTCATTAGAAAAACGTATCTTCAAAGTTGTTGAAATTTTAATGTACTTCAAACCATTAAAAAATTAGAAAAACTTTGAAAATATGAATCAAACATAATAGGACGAAGACAATATAAACACTACTAGAAAATCGAAATGCAGTGTAGTTCTGCAGTTAAAGTAAAAAAAATAAAATAAAAGGGAAATTAAAAGTGCTGAATTTAGAAAACAAAGAGTGAACTAGTTTTAGAGTTTAATAATGTGTAATTTAGGATCAAACATTTAAGAAATTCTGAGCACCTAGTTAGAAGAAAAAGGCAATTCTCAGACTTGTGAATAGCTTTGCTTTATCTAACTGTTGTTTTTATGTTTACAAAAAGTCTAATTGAACATTTTTGAGGTTAGAGGTGTCATCCCCCACCAGATTAATTATACAAAATCCAGATTGAACTTCTTCAATGTGAAAAGATACAATTTAAATGATTGAGAAATAAACTAAAATGAAGTGAAATTATTCCTGATTTGATAATATACAATACGACAATGGGATTTTAAATTCGTCATTTCGTATACTACATAAATTATAGTGATTTTAAAAGAAGCAGTCACCACTTTTTAAATTTTTAAGGAAAGTTACACAATATGTGCCTATTTTGTTGCGTACTTCAAGGTGTAAACAATGTGTAAACACATTGAAACAACTCCAAATTTTATCTTAGAGCTATTGGTAATATTTGAATCGGTGAATGGAAAAACAGTACTAGTCCAGAAAACGTTGTGAGATATTTGCAAAAACAACTTTCGTTTTCAAATTTGTTTTTTTGTTTGTTAACGCCATGCCAGGGTTTTATAACGTGGAAGGTTTTGTCAGTTGTATTCTTTCTCATTGCAACGTGTTGTTCTAAATATTAGTGTAATTTTTGCCAGGTATCTAAAAATGACCGATTTTGGACGTACTGTTTTTCCACTCACCGATTCATTTTAGGTAAGTTTGTGTTATAAATTTTTATTGTTATGTTTTACAGCGAATTTGAGAAATCTATTTAGTATATCGTTAAAGTTTTCGTTGGAGACGAACTGGAAAACAGTTGCCAAATTTTTATTTCAAAGCTATGTAGGGAATTTATGGTATTGCCAATGTTCGTGTTGGCGGCACACAGAAATGTTCGCAGATGAGACATAAAACAAAATTCTATACATAAAATGAATAGCAGTTTTAAAATAAACTAAACTTGAACTTACTTTAGAATAATTTAATGGTTTGAAGTCTTTTCTTGGAATCCATTTCGACCATCTATCCAACCGTTAGGCACTTGGGAACTTAAATACAGAAAGCCTATGCTTTAATGCATAATTAGAATTTAGTACAGACTAGCAGCAACATAAAATAATGCTTCTATATTTGAATCAGAAAGCAAATACTGTATATGAAGCTTTAACGAAACACACATGCTGTATGAAATAATTTCTCGGGTAGGAATAAAACTTCAGAAATTATAATATTGCTCGTTACTATAGTTTCAAAGAATTAAGAAAAAAGAATTGTTGCCATTTTTGATATTGACAATAAATATTTGGCGATTAAAATAATTTTGGTCCGAGTAAAATAATAAAATATTTCAAAGAGCTGTTATTGGCGGTTAGCGTTCACCTACTTGTAATGACGTCACCATGAGATTACGTTTGAGACCTCAGGTCTTGTCTGTCGGTGGTGTTGGTTTAGAACCCATGCTAAACTATTGGCGAGATTTCTGTCGACTCACTCCGTAAATTGTCTTTCCCTTGTTGTTTCGCCAAACTCTAAGTGGAGTAGGGAATTAAAATGTTTCTCTCTTCATTCTAAGGCACTTTTATATTGAATATTGAATTTTTGGTTGGTATTACCAAGGCTGAACTTGATCCAGTTTTACTGTTTAAGTAACAGTAACGATGAAGTTCAGCCTTGGTATTACACATGTATTTAGTTACTGTTATTGCAATTGCGGATTTCAAACTTGAACAGAAACATCAAATTTCTTTACATTTAAAAATACCATTCTTCTAGTTTTTACATTTTATAAGTGTACTAAAATATCTACAAATCGGTAAAAAAAAACCCTCAAAACCCTCCCCAAAAAATTATGAATTGAAGATCTATTATCTATCTATACATGAGTACACGTACATTTCTCCTTTCTTTTTTCCTCGTGGATACTTTTTGACTTTTCTGCTTGGAAACCTAATAGGTTACTTCCAAATTAGGGGAACAGATACTATTCTCTCCAATTTCTCGTTGTGGGCGTCCGTGTAAGCAGACGAAAAGTTTGAACTTGCAAATAATATTCTAGCAAAAGAGTTCTATTTACAGAACATAAGAAAAAAAAAACCCTTTATCGGTTCCTTTTAAATGTTTGTTCAGTTTTGCATGACTTTTAAAAATGGTGCAAAAATAACTAGTGCATTTTGTTCCAAAAACTGGTATTTACACAGATTCATGTAAAATGTGTGTTAGACAAATATTGGGGAAGAAATGTGAAAATTAAGTAAACAACTCGAATCAGGAAAAAAAAATTTTCAAGCTCTATTTAAATTCTGTATAACTTTTGAAGCTATAAATTATTTTTCAAAAGAGAGAAAAAAAATCTTTTCAATTTTTTCCTTTTTTTCATAAATGATTTACGTAAGTCCCCAAAATTTCATGGGTTACTTGGATTTGAAGCTTTATAGTGTGAGAGAGAGCAAATAAAATTTTAATTTCTTTTTCATGCTTCGCATTTTTCTTTTTAATGAAAAATGTTAATTTTAGGAAAACGTTTTAAGTAAAAATATTTCGAAGAATTATGAACCTTTTTGTGGATTGTGCCACCTTGTTCAAATGATTTTTTCTTTTATTGTTGCTGTTTGGATTTTCCAAAGCTCACATAAGATATAAGGCGGGGGTATAGCCATTTTCTATTTATTTCCTTTTTCTTTATTTTATATATTCATTTCTTTATTTACTTACTCATTTATTGACAGTATGTTTAAATAGCAATGATTACTCATTCCACTCTTCAAATCAACTCTTAATGTGTGTTGTTGCATCAATATGAGGGTAAAGATCGCATTTATTCATGAAATTAAAAGCCATATACAACGGAAAAAAAAACATGATTTTTTTCAAGGACAAACAATACGTAAATAATCGAAAAGTAAAGAAATAAAAGACTTTAAATTTTTTTTTTTTGATAATTCCTTTCAAAAATTTTTTAGTCTGTTGTTTAAATGTAGGTAGGCCTTGGATTCTAAATAGTTAAAATCAAATTTTTAATTACTATTACAAGTTCTCTTCAAAAAACAATGCAAAAATTAGTTCATCTTCATTCAGAAAAGGAGCAAATCCACTTAATTTTTTGAAAACTCACAAATTCAAAAATTTTGTGATAGTAGAAACTTATTGAACGTCCGTTACTATTGTTGTATTTAAGGTTAGAAAACCAGAGATCTGAAGCGGAGCGTAGAGCAAAAGTGTTAGTAGTGGAGTAATTAGCTTTGAAGAAATGGAGCAAGAGAACGGAAATTCGTCGCGCTGTACTACTCTAACTTTTTAAAAATAAGCATTTCCCAAAAAGCCTAAAAACGACGTTTTCTCCGCATTAAAGGTTAGTTTTGAGGGAAGAAAGATAAAAAACAAAAGATGACTTTTTTTATCTGCAGAAAAAATTATCTGTAAACAACTTTTAATTTACTACCCCCAACATATATAAAATTATTAAATTAAATAAATAAAGATGAGGAATATGATTACTCGGAGCACGAGACGGAGCAGCTTTAAAATGTTTCTGCTACAGTTCCGTGTATATAACGTAATTTTAACGTTTCACGTACAGAAATTCAAAGGGATTAAAATCCTTCTATAAACGATGTTTAACCATTTTTAATTATATTACTGATCGATGCATTCCGGAACAACAAACTGTTCAGAATCCTTGTATGAATATACAAGGACTAATTTTTTTTGTTAAATAAGAAGTATCACATGATTTCGCGCGTGGTGTTTCGTGATAAGCATGTCAAGGACCCTTGACTTTCTTCCTTTATTAAACTAACAACTTTCAAAAGCTGAGAGTCTTCATGTCATAACTGAAAAATGCATTTAAATAAACCTCCGGAAATTCCCTATGAGATGCATTATGGGGTCTTTGAAAGTACTTAAATGACTTCTGTTTTAAAAAAAAATGCGCTCGTAGAAGTTTTCTCTCTTTCACACTCACTCTCTCTTTTCTTTAAAATTAAGCAAGAATGCTTATATAATTTTCATTCAAGAGAAAAGACTATATAAGAACGCTGTTTTTTCCTAAAAAATCAATAGTAATTTGTTGTAAATAATGCAGAAATGAGTTTTTAAAAAGTTGGAGTAGAACAACGCGGCGAACTTCCGTGCTCTTGCTCCACTTCTTCAAAAATAATTATTCCACTGCTAACGCTCTTGCTCTAAGCGCCGATTCAGATCTCTGGTTTTCTAACGTTAATTACAACAATAGTAAGGGACGTTCAATAAGCTTCTACTATAAAAAAAATTTTCAATTTGTAAGTTTTTAAAAACAGGGATTTGCTCCTTTTCTGAATGAAGAGGGACTAATTTTTACTTTTTTTTTTGAAGAGAATTTGTTGAATAAATGAAATGCTTATTATTAAAAAAGTCGGAGCTGTACAGTACGACGAATTTCCGAGCTCTGGCTCCACTTCTGCAAAAACAGTTACTCCACCGCTAACGTTCTTTCTCTACGCTCCGCTCCAGATCTCTGGATTTCTAACATGAAATACAGCAACAGCAAGGAACGTTCGTAAAGCTTCTACTATCACATTTTTTTCCAATTTGTGAATTTTTAAAAATTTAGTGATTTTCTCCTTTTCTGAATGAAGAACTATTTAAAAAAAAATTGAAAAGAGAATTTGTAAGATCAACGAGCAATTGTACAATGTTGGTTTGTTCTTAAAAAAAAAAGAAAAAAAGAAAAGAAAGGGGGAAAGCCTCTGATGGATTTTCAATACAGCAGATCTCAAAAATTTTCTATTTTGCATTTAAAAACTTGAGATATTCAAAAAGGTTTTCGGGTGAGTTTTTCTCAAAATGTAAACATTGGAATTAAGTATTTCTAGTTAAGATTTACTCAAACGATATTTTAGGGATTTTTAGTTATCAGAGGGATGCTTCGTATGACTTATAACACGAAAGTACCAACTTTTTGCACTGTTAAAGAAGTTCCTTGAATACAACTCATTTGGTAATTTTTGTCGTCACAACGTTGTTCTTTCGCATTCAGTTTCCTCGCAAAGATAAACTTTAATTAATTACTCTATTAATTGTGAGCTACAATCCTGTTACTCGTATGTATATAATTCATATTAGAACTGCATTTAAATAGAAACTTGACACATTGAATTATCTGATCACCAATGTTATACTGAACTAAGTTAGCATCAAAAATATTGTCAAATTAATTAATTAAAACGAAATAAAATAAATAAGCTAAATAATTCAATAAATAAAATAAAAAGATAAATTTACCACTGATAGGCAAAATGCTGCATTCAAATTATAAAGTTCTAAGTATTTAAAAGATACTGAATTTCCTAAAAAAGATACACGCGATGTTTTCAAATCAAAACCGATTAGTTTTTCATCAAAATCGATAGTGAAATCAAAATCAATAAGTCCTTTAGTTTGTTTTTGTGTTTCGTTCGTAAACTATTCAAAAATAAAACTTTAAATTCATCGACTCTTATTTTTTTACTTACTTTTTTTTAAATAGAGTTAATTCAGGAAATTTGGGTTAAAATGTTTTTAAAAGATACTTGCTTGATTCTTTTTGTAAATGTTGCTTGTTTATTTATTTAGCATACATTTATAAAATCTTTCTTAATTTAGCGATAAATTAAAAATTTTACTTGGTATGTTTCGTGCTGTAATTTTTCCCGTCTTTATGTGAGCTTTTACTGAAATATTCGATTTGGATATTATAAATTTCCTATTAAAAATTCCTACTAGTTGTAATTTACTGCACTCTGAATTATTATACTGTGGAAAATTTATTTTACGCACTGAAAAAGAACGTATGAAGGAATATGGAATCCAAGATGTGAGAATTAATTCCATAAATTAGGTGCAATTGTCGACGGTAGGTTCGCTTAGTACCGGTAGAACTTCTTGTTTATTAATTGAATTTCATTACCTATCCGCTCTGAAGAATGTTCACCGTTGGTGTTTAGACTCATTGCTAAAATTATTTTTATTCCTTGTGCCTCGTTATAGTTTTTTTTTATTTTCATTCATTTTAGTAATTGAATTTAACAATCACAATGATTTAGAAACTGAAATTAGTTACTTCTTATTGAAGAAAAACGATATTTATTGATTTTCGATTGCTATTCAAATGTAAAATGAATGTAACAAAATGAATTATAAGACTTAGTCGAGTTTCATGTCTGAGAGGCATTAATGATCTAGCATGTGTGATTCAGTATATTTTTAAAACACCAAAAACTATAAATTTGCGCTGTTCCAATTAAAATGTCCCACACGTGACACTTATATTTCATAAAAAAAGTAATAATTAAACAAAAGGCAACTAAAACAAAAATTCTGAAGATATCACACATACGTGATTTCTTCAATTTTATTCTCTGTTATCTTTTTAAGCTATTATTGTTTTTAACAAAATAATGCTGTTTACATGTGGTACATTAATGTCGCTTTTTCCAAGGAATAGCCCACTTATTTCATTCATTCATTTGTTTTAAATAGCCGCTCTTATCAGGCCCGATTAATTTCATTCTTCGACACATGTAAATACGCATTGTTCTGATTTCTTTCAGTTTGAACCTTTTCAAATTCAAAGGGATTTCAACCACCTGGTTTGGCTCAAAGCCTGTTTCAATATTAAAAACTCTTCATTTTAGTTTAGCCCGTTATTTTATGCATTTGCCAATTAAGTCCGCAAGCATTAGTGTTGAAAGGAGGTTTTTGTCAACCAAAATGCCTCCCCAGTATACCCAGAACGCAACCATCCAAATCGACCTGCGCACTCTCAGGAACGCATGCTCAAATCTCACGAAACTTTCGTCGTATTTGACGAAATGGCTTCGTGAAAAATGCTCCGAGTAAACCTTTCGTTAAATTGACGAAATCCGTGTAGTAACTTTTTAAAGTCACATGATCGCGCGAGGAAAGAATCGTTGTAAATGACGAAATTTTCTTGACGATTGAAGAACCCTCGAAAGTGAGAGTTCTTTTACTGAGAGTGCGGGGAGTTATCACTTGGCAATTCAATGAAAAGTCCTTGCTTTCAAATTATTTCAGTCGCCATGGATTTTAAGTTTGAGAAATAGATTTTTAGACACATCAGGGGATATCTCGTGCACGGAATAAAGTCTGAAATGTTACATTTATATCTATCGTTTCATTTGCGTATGTCTAATAGAAAACTCGGAAAAGAAAACGATTTTAACAATGCCAAAGAACAAATCCTTAACTACCGAGAAATTGTTAGCTAACATACTAACTTTACTACTACATACGAGTATTGTTTTTTTTTTCTTCTTTTTCTAATGGGCTACAGTATTGGTCCTCAACCATTGCAAACCTAGTGCATTCCCAGAGATTGCTACCAACTCTTTTAGCGGCACCACAATGAATGTGGGACCACTGCCGCAATTTTTGACACTCAGTTCCCCCTTAGAGCTCTAATTGATACAAGCTGGACAAGGAATTTAATTTAGCCGAGAGCATCCATGCCAAACGCATACTCAAGGGATCTTGAACATGCCGCATAATTATACGACATAGGCGCCGTCGATTTTCTACATCTTTAAAATCCACCGACTTGAGCCAGGTTTGATCCTGCGAACTTGCGCCTTACCACTACGTCACCCTGCCAGACCTACTACATGTTGTAAATGTGTACCCTACATTTATTTGTTAAAATTGTCGTTTTAGTCTTCAAATTCTGGTGTTATTCGTTGAGAGAAACGGCGGGATTGTAGTCATATCACATTGTTTTAATGCAGTCTTTAAAAATTCTATTACAATAAACAGGGGTCATTCATAAATGATGTCACGCTCCAAGGGGGGAGAGGGTTCAAGAAAGTGTGACAGTTTGTGACAAGGGGAGGGAAGTGGGTGACAAGAAGTGGGACATCGTACATTTTGATCTCTATAAAAACATTTAAAATCAGCAAATTAAAGCTATTTTATGCTAATGTAATACAGCGTGACGTGTGACAAAGAGGTTGAAGTGTGACACTTAGTGACAAAGAAGAGGAGGGGGTCAAATATATTGAAAAAAGTGTGACACCATTTATGAACGGCCCCACAGCTGATTCCATTAGTCATTAAGGTATAGAAGTATGTGGTGGCGTCTTTTCCACGCATTTCCAATCATTATCAGAAATCTGATAAATGCCAGAAAATTCTGTCGGAAGTTTTGCGACTTCCTCGAACGTGTGCATGTCATTTTCCTTTATCACCTTCGAACATTTACCTATTCCAGATTCTTACCTCATTCAGAAAGACGTGGACCAGGTGCCAAAAATAAAGGTCCTTTCCTCATCAAGTTTATTTCCGTAGTCGCGAAAAGAAACATCTTGAAATGTCTGACATCGAAGTATACCTTTCTTTCTGCCCTTGTAACACTTTCCGTAGTTGACTCTTTCAAAGAGCTCGCCGGTGTTGCATAAACGCTTTCTTTCAAAGTCAATTTCCCTTTCCCCCTTTTCCTTACAAACGCCTTCATCAGGAAGCTTTTCGTAATATTGCCTAACTTGTGTACTCTGAATCAATATGTTACTTGATTTGGTAGTTTTGTTGCAAGAATACTGCTGACCGCGTATTTATGCAAGAAACCGTTTTCAATTTTCTTTTGCAGGGTTATTTGACCAATGAATAAACTCTTAAGGGGTCATTCATAAATGATGTTACGCTTCGAAGAGGGGAGGAGGGTTCGAGAAATTGTGACAAAATACAGTTAGTTTTGATAAACACATTTAAAATTAACAAATTCAATTTTAAAAAAAAATTTTTTTTTATAATTTGATTTTAAATATTGATTGATAATTTTGTATTATATTTGATTGATTATTTTGTGTCGTAAACACCGATGTTGATTAAGGTTTAACCTTCTGTTAGACGAGCTATGATTTCCGACATGGTTAATCGTGTTGCACCTATAAGGTGCTTCTGGTTTTTTGAAAGAAAAATGAAATTTATTTTAGTTTAAATATTTAATTGATACCGATTTAATACTATTTGGAACATAAAATATCCTCTACTTAAAAAAGTGGAAAATATATAATTTATAAAAATATTACGTCCACAACACTTACGCCAATGGTTGCGTTAAGCCTAAAAGTGTACGCGCGACTAACGGAGGGTTAAAATTACTCCTTGTTAAAAGTTTAAAAGGACGCGTTCTTAGGCATTTACACTTTTAAGATAAAATTGCGCGGGTCATTTTTTTATTCCAACAATTAATATACTTTACTGTTCTATATTAATTATCTTTTATGTTGTAGAACATAACTTAATTTTATACAAATTAAGTACACGCAAAATCATCTTTATCATTATGCTCACAAATGTCAGTAAAAGTTCAAAAATCAAATTAGAAATGCGATCTATAACGCAGTGCTTTGTTTCTAAACTGCAAATACATATGCTTATGTAATATAGCGTGACATGTGACCAAAGGGGGTATGATAAAGTGTGACATTTTGTGACAAAAGGGAGGGGGTCGAATATGTTGAAAAAAAATGTGCCACCATTTTTGAACGCTCCCTAAGCGCAATTTCAATTTTTTTTTTTATTTCAGGGGTCGCGCCAGAAGAAATTCAGTTTTTAAAACCCTTGACAAAATTCCAATAAACCAAAACGGACCCTTCATAAAACTCTGTGCTACTAAATCGTACTTTTCACAGAATTATTTGATTTCCCGCATTTTTTAAAATTTTGTTATTTTTAATTCAGAAAACCCGGTGTGGGTTAAAAATGCTGAATAAACCCCTGAATATGCAGTAAATACCATGACATTATCTAATTAAAACCTTCGTATTGTGATAAAATAAAGAAGCAATAAGAATTTGTAAATTTGAGTTGGATAAAGCTTTGATATTTTTTTTGCTCTCATCTTTTCTGATATCTTTTCTGCTGAGCTATTTTTTCTGCTCTTAAATCAAGAGATTCCTTCAAGAAAACTGTGCGCTTAAAAAGTTAACCAAAGTGTAAAACGCTGAGTAGTCCTGCACTAGAACAAAGACTTTCAGCGAAACGTTTCATTCGAAATCCGCATCATATAATTACTATTAATATTACTGTTTATGGAAACACATTTTTTCAAATAATTAATTTTATATTTAATCCTTTATTTAAGAAATATCCAGGTGAAACCCTTTCAAATTTACATAAATAATTAATTTTCCCCCATATATTTTTCGAGAAACGAATATGGTCAAACAAAGGTACAGTAAGACCACCCTCTATAGATCAAAAAAAAAAAAAAAAAGAATAATTAAAATCAGTTTATCCGGTGCGAAGTTATGGATGGGCAAACATGTAAAAAAAAACATGCATACGGTATGAATTAAGAACCGTCTCCTTTTTGCCGGTTAAAAATGCTAAAAGAAGAAAATTTTGAAACTGGTTTTGGGTGATTGGAAATAATAAGGAGGCAAAAGAAAAAAAATAATTTGGGTATAAAAAACATTTTGAGTTTTAGAGACAAAGAGAAGAAGACTGCTTTAACTTGCAGTTTAGAAACTTCCAGTTGAAGAGATAAAATTACATTAAAAAGCTTCAGGAGAAATAACATTTTTTCAAGACATTGAAAAATTCTACTTATCAAACTTCATGTTATCGCGAGTACACTGTATTTTGAAAATAGGTATGTCATCCTTGTTCTCTCCAGCTTTTCTTTCTTATTGTCTATGATGCGATTTTCGAGATTGCCTGAGACCATGTAAGATTTTTCTCCCACCCTTAAGTAATGACGTAATGCTTTTTCCTATCCTTTTGGTTCAATAGAATATGAAATCATTGCTTTAGAATTTATTTTAGATTTTATCTTATTCCTATTCAAGGATTCTGATGAGGTGTTTCTACTAAAAAGAAGACATTTCAAATCTGAAGTTTTTCATTTAAAGAAAATAACCGATCGTTAATATATGTAAGATAAACGTGGGAAAAATCTTCAACACACTTTCTTTGGAATTTTCTAGGAACCCCCTTTCTCAATGCAAAAAATCGTATGTTTCAAGATTATTAAAAAAACCCTTTCTTATGTATAAAGTTGCGAGTTTCAAGAATAGAAGGAACCACCTTTCACAATGTATAAAGTTGTGAGTTTGGAGATCTCTTCACTTCGAATTACTCATATTCTAAAACTCACAACTCTGTATCCAATGCTAAAAGTATAAAAGGAATTGTTAAAATTAAAATCCCAAAGTATAGTTCTGTTTTTTTTTTTTTTTTTTTTTCAATTTGCATTAGATAACTCTCGTTTTCTCTTCAAACGATTACTATGATCATTTGTTCTTTTTTTTTTTTTTTTGCACAAGAAATATGCGATTAAAAACTAAGGAAACAGTGAGTGGGTTATAGCAAGTAATAGTTGGTTAGTTAACTATGGCAAGCAAATAACTGATCTAAAGATTCAGACAGGCGCGCAGAAAATGGGGGGGGGGGAGGGTCAGGAGGCTTAAGCCCCCCATTTGAAATCAGGAAATTTTTCATTTTAATGCCAAATGAGATAAAATTGCTTTTAAAGAGAAACTTCATTAGTGATTATCATTTATTAGTGATTTTTTGTAATTAATATAAATAATAATGAGTAAACACTAATTACTTTTTAATTGTTAATTGGTTTTTCTTGGCAATAATTTTGAGCATTTGGAAATGAAATTGTTTGATCTCCCCCCCCCCCCCCCATGATTTTTAAATTGCTACGCTCCTGGATTCAGATATATTAATATCAATCTTTCCTACAACTTTTTCTTGCTATTGCAGATTTCTCGAAACTGAACGCCTTAAGTGATATTACAGAAGCACCGTTCAAAAGATATTCTAAACAATGCAATCAACATGTAAAATTGCGATGCAGAGTTCATGACTTTGTTCATTTGCCGACCTTTCCTCTGAACACAACCAATGCTTTTTCGTAAAAGCGCGAACGAGCTTTGCCATTTTTAATATCCTTTTTGTAGCACATAAGTTTCAAAGCATTTAAACTCTACAACAATGAAATTAACACGTCAGCTTCCATGAAACATGTATGTCCCAACTCACTTTTCACTTTTGAAAACAGGTAGAAGTCACAGGATGCAAGATCTGGTGAGTATGGTGGATTGTTTTTGCTCTCGCGTAAATTTTTTGGTACCAATTTTGTACTAATTTTCGTAATTTGTAAATCCTCGGTCAATAATTTTCTCATTGCTTCTCTGTCAATGTTCGTACAATTTGACGTTTTCCGAGAACACAAACCTCATTCTTTACGCACAATTTCATTGATTTTTTAAAATGTTTTTATCAGTTTTTTGATGGCACAGGTCGACCAGAAGATTCATTATCTTCAACAACCTCCCGGCCTTCCGAAGATCGTTTAAACCATCGAAAATTTTGACTACGTGACATGCAATTGTCTCCTTTAAAAATCGAAAACATTCAACTGGAGAATTTTTTTATTTTCCCAAAAAATTTAAAATAAATGCGTTGCTTGATTTTTAAGCTAATCAAGGTCGCGGCATTTCGACATAACAATATCTTTCTGAAACAAGAATTAAAAACACACTAAACTAGATAGAGGGACGGAAAAACGCGTCACCTGTACTACAAGCATCTAGGTCAACTATGTTCCATTATCACCCCCCCCCCCCCTTACCAATCCTAATGGCTAGGGCATGCGCCAATCTGGTTACTTAATTGTCATATATCGTATGCTTTAGATTTTTAATTATTTTATTTGAATATTGAGAGTAATTTTGCACTTTTACAGATATGCAGAATAATCTGTAAATATACAGTTTTTTTTCTTCTCTTTCCTATTACAAGGACGGTCTTATGATGAAAACAGAAAATTAAAGCTAATTTTCTCAAAAAAAAAAAAAAACAGTAACATTTCATTATCAAAAATGTTTTTGAATTTACGTAGGAACATAATACAGGTTAATCTTTTAAAGTGGACCGCAACCAGACTGTCTGCGGACAAGTATATCGCGGTACTTTCCGGTCTTTTCGCGCAGTAATGTTTAATATATTTTTGATGATTGTTAATTAATACCTTTTGTTCTAGGTCAGTTTTTTTTTTGCACGAAAAATAGCAATATTTTTGGAAGAAAATGCTGAAAGACAATAATTTGAGGTTCAAAAGTTTTTTTAAAAAAATGGGATTTTAGGGAAAATTCCAATTTTTACTTAAAAATGGTTCACTATAACGGGGTTCGACTATAAATTTTTTTATTTAAAATAGGTATTTTTGAATTTATTTTTTTAAGGCCCAAGAAGTGTGTTATATTACAACAGTTGAAACCCAAAATATTAATTTAGCACATGAATAAACGAAATATATTTCTAAGAACTATAGGGATCATTCATAAATGATGTCATGCTTGGAGGGGGGGAGGGGCGTTCGTGAAATTGTGACAAAGTGTGACAAGGGGAGAGGGTTACAAGAAGTGTGACATTTTGCGACAAAGGGGGGAGGGGGTCGAATATATCGGAAAAAAGCGTGACATCATTCATGAACGGCCCGGTCCCCCCTACATGCTGTTAGTAAAATCTTAAGTCAAACACTTCCCGGTATTTTACGCTTTTGAGCGCAGTGAATCACACAGAGGAAAAAACCGTTTTACCGCCGTTTTCCCTTTTTCTTGTGGAGATACGAATGAATGAAAAAACAAATTTTAAAATTTATAAATGAACAAAATTTTATTTAAACTTTTTTTGGGTTGTATAAATTTTAAAATTTGCAATAACCTTTGTATAATACTAACAACAATAATTGAAATTTGGGTCAGAATTTCTTTCAAAATATCGTTGAACCACCCGCATTTAAAAATGAAATTGACAAATGAAATAATTGATGAAGATATACGCAGTATAATAAAAATTGCAAAACTGTTATAATAGAAAAATACCATTTTGTATAAATTAAAAAAGAGAAAGAAAGATCTTAAAAAGGTGGGGGCACCTTTTTTTTTAAATACTAAATGCTTAGTTCTCCGATAGCATTATTTTCTATGGAAAAATTTAATGATGCATAATTTCTGAAAAAATACGCGGATAGGAGTCAAGGTTCCTTTAATTTTATTCGTCATTTTTCCCCCCAGTAGTATTATTAATGTTATTACTTTTTTTAACTATCAAAATAGATAGTATTTGAAGTATTTTATCTCAACACTAACAATTCGAGAATAAAGTTGTTTTTACTTTTCTCCAATAAAAATACAGAGTGCTAGAGATGTAAGAATGTTTCATAAGATGAAAAAAGGGAGATTTTTTTAATGCAAAATGCACATTTACAATTTTTTTTTGCTGAATATCAATTCATTCTCTCTTATATATTTCATAAAAGTGATAATTAAAAACGAATGTTGAGGAACACACGCAGCGAATTCAAACCACTCTGACAGGTGGTTCTAACTTACTATCAGTGATTTTAGGTTTTTCCTCGGACGGGAGAAAGCTACGTTGTTTTATGAACATATTATTGATGCCCCCCCCCCCCCCCCGCCAAACAAATAAAAATAATTTTAAAAAATAGCAGCACCAATTTTTAACAACCATTCCGAGTAATAAATTCATCCTGGCGTAAAGATAATTTACTATATGATTTTAAATCTCTTGAAACCATCAAATGAAAATCTACTTTTTCCCAAATGAAACATTTTGCAGGCAAAAATAAATAAATAAATAAATAAAAATACAGAGTTTTCAGAGCTAAAACAGGACAACGTCTGATGTTTCCAATGGACATATCGTTGTTCGAAAGGATGAGACATACTATATATATTCATGTCAAACGGCCTCAAGCTATATGGTGGTTTAGTAAAAATCATGACATTATGTCTTTCAGGACAGTATAATACTGATTTTGGATACAATTGGAAAGATTTTTGTAAATTGAATTTAAATCTAGTAGTTAAAACTTAATTTGTACTCTAAATTAAAAAAAACCCTTACATTAATATCAAGTAATTACTAACCTAACTCCTTTTGTGTTTACATAACATTTTTCAAAACATCAAATAATATTTTAGAAACAAATGCTAAAATGCTACAAAAAATTATATTAATCTGTAATGAAGAAATATGCAAGCAAATGAACAATTAAATTAAGATAAGAATTATATTGATCAGTATATTTATAACTAAATAATTACCAAAAATTACCCGAGAGCTACAACAGTTACACCATCATTGCCACACTCCAAAAACTCATTCTTTCAGACGTTCTGAAAAATATGCCAACATTTTAAAATTTTATTCCAATCCTTTGTAATCCTAAAGTGTTGACTTAAATAACAGTCAACAATTGAAAACAGCTATTTGTAAATCTGTAAATGTTTTAATTTTCTTCCGCTCAGAAATTAAACTCCTAAACGAAAAGAAATTTTCTGAAAACAGTTATCTTTAATTCACTCTGGCTGAGTCTGTATACAGTTTTTTTTAATCGAAATGGATTTCTTCTTTCGAATCTTTAGTGTAAGTTCAAAACTATGTTCCTCGGAAATACAATAGCTGATTTAAAAAACAGTTTTACTCTGGAAAAGCTAATAATGGTTTTGGTGAACAAAATTACCCAACTCTCATCAAACACGAAATTACTAAACATGTATAGCAATTTATCTAAGACTAATACAATACAGTTAAAAACTGCACGTTGTTTATGGCACAAATAAGCATTAAAATGCAGATATATGTTTCGGGATTGCTTGGAGCAGATGAACGTAGCAGACAAAACAACAATTACGCGGTTTATGAAGCCAAAGATTTACCCGCCAACCAATGAGAATAAAGGCAACGTGGAAGTAGTAGAAGTAACCGGGAAGGCACCAATAAAGAAAGCACCAAACGAACCCAGTTGAAAGTACACCAAGTAAAAAAGACTTGCGCACAAAGTTCCTTTTATTAATTAATATAATACAGTCTAAATATACATTTAACGCACTAAATTTTTTTTAAAGCTTTTTCTTCTTCACATTTATATCGTTACCCTGACAAAAAGTAGCACAAAGATAATAGCAGGAAGAAAACCAGCGAAAGTGTTGCAATATGTTACAGCTGTGTTATCTAATTGTTTGTCTTTGTCACTCTAATCTGCATAGTTCATTTTAGCTATGCTCAAGAAATATAACCACTTCGCACTGTCGGCTGATAAAACAGAATTTTGCTCAAAATGTACATGAAATGTCTTTCGGCTGTTGTTGCGAAATGCAGGCTTTTTACAGCTATGTAATTTATAATAAATTCTATATAAAAGTGTTTTGAAACTACAGGTATCAGTTTTTTTAGTACCGCAAAAAAAAAAAAAAAAAAATCTTAAAAAAAAAAAAATAATAATAATAATTCGATTTTGTTAATTTTTATTTAACTCTAATCCAGTGCATTGCCGAAGAGGTTTTTGGAACTTTACGATGGGGGCTTGCAAGCAATTTGAATTGAAAATTTTAGCTTCTTTTCTGAAAATATTCTGTTTAATTTAATTATGCTTTCTCTATATTCATTATTTATTTATTTATTTATTGCATTAAAAACAAGTCATAAAAAGATTTTTCTGCTCTTCAGAAAAAAAAAAGTAAATGAAATATTTTTATCATTATCATATGTATGTTTTAAAAGGCAATTGAGCCTAAGCCATAAAAAAAGCACATATCCTGGCAATCTGAATCTAATATAAAGATTCTTGTGTATAATGAAAAGCATTTTACAGTACAATTTGCATTCTTATAACGCATTGATCAGAATAAATAAACAACATATTAGGAATGAAAAACTCAGAAACACTCATCTATTATACTCATATATGATAAAAATTAATGAATATGTACTTGTTTCACTTTGACCTAAAATAAACTCTTAAGTGCTATTTAAGGTAGAAAGTTCTGGAGTGTATTTCGACATTTAACTTTGTAAGTTTATATAAAGAGAATTTTTTTTTTTTTACTTTTAAAAAGAATGAAAATTTGACTCCCTAACTTCAGGTTTTCAAAAATAACTTCATGTAATCATGTTTAACAGGATTTTTTTAAATCACGGAACCTGGAGAAAACCCTTTCAATTTCATATAATTCGATTATTATTTTTTTTCAATTTAGTGCAAAATTTACAAGGCAAAGCAATAATATGATTGACGGAAAGATTGATTTATCAAAATTTTATTAATTCTATACTACGGTATATACAAACAAACTCTTATAGTCAGAACAAAATATTCATCGTAATTTCCTAATTAAAAACACTTTTCGAGCAAAGATATGCTGAAAAAAAATATTAGGGCAGCGCATGACAAGAAATGTCGATCATTCATTGTTTAACCTACTTTCTCGCAAAAGTTTAAAATAAATAAACAAACAATAAAAAGCATGAAAAGCTTTACGTAACATACAAATATGGATAAAAGAGAAACAAATTAAACATTTAAATAAATATTGAAAAATTAAAGTTTCGAGAATCGGGAGTAGGGTTATGAGCAGTTGCCAAGTGTCCCTAATTCTCAGGGAGAGTACCGTACTTTGATAAAATTGTCCCGTTGTTCGGTGAACTTCATATGGGACAGCAAAAGTCCTGCATTCCTGCCAGGATACTGGTTTTGTCGGATATCCGCTGACCCTTTTGTACGGGTCCGTACCGGATATCTGGCTCCAGCGTTTGAAACCAGTAAATTATATAGTACATTTTTTGAACACCCTGCAGTACCCAGATACGTAAGAAGTTTTTAATTTACATATGTGTTCAAAATATGCTAATTAATTAAATTAAAAAGGGAAAAATTGGCATGCCGGATAACCGGTTCTTTTGTGTAGTGGCCATATCGGGTTCCGGATACTAAATATTGATCGTATATCTGAGCCCTTTTCCCCTTCCTTCTGTCCCGTATTTGCAGGTTTCAAATCTAGCACCCCTGGTTATGAGACGGAGAAATATGTCTGTCGGTATGTGTCCTACTGATGATGCCAACGGACAGCAATACGGAAATATAGGCTTGATAATTCTAGAACTTTGTTTCATCCTGAAAGAGTTCTTTAGTAGCCAGAGTTAGCTATTGTTTTTAAATTTGTTCTTTTACTACGTTAGAGATTTTTCTACCTTGTAACTCAGTGCAGATTTCTGAAAAAAAAAAAAACTTTATATCGAACAACTGTGTAACTCTAAAAAGGGATTCTCAAAAAGTTATATTTTCAACACTTAATTATTTAGCTACATTCTATAACCCTGCATGATCAACCATTATCTTATTATTATTATTCTTATTATTAATAATTTAAAATACCTCGATCTTTTTTGATTGAAAAAAAAAAAAAAAACATTACATAACTTGTTTATGCGGGATACTTTTCTCGGGGATAATAAAAAAAAAATTATGAGGATGTTGATTACGTAACAATTATCATTTCAAAGCTGAGTCACTTTTTCACCGCAAACATTTTCGGCGGAGCATCAAATTTTCACAGAAGAAATGACGTTAGACCTCTATCAGTTCGGATAGTCGCCAAATATCTCTCGCCAAAACGGGCGCCAAGTTGTGTTGCCGTCTGCAAGGCTGATTGACCTTCAGATGACCCAATTTCGAGAGCGAGAAAAAGGAACTTCCCACCGCACGTGTCATCCCGAGTTATGCAATAAGAATGAGCTCTGATAAGGCGATGCAGCAGCTATTTTGAGGTGCGTTTTTTAATGCGTCAACAGAGTTCAGATGTACTAATTTTGTTAAAAACCCAGAATACGAAACATTCTAAAGCGATTGCAGAAAATTACTCTTTTTAGCCTACTTTCCCGTAAAAGTAAATGAATGAATAAATAAATAAATAAAGCATGAAAGAAGGTTAAAAATAATATCGTTAAAAATAAAGCAAAGTTAAAAAAAGAAGTAATTAAATAAAGATTGAAAAATAAAAAAAATTGAGAGTAGGGTTTTGAGATGGGGGAAAATGTCGGTCTGTCCGCCCCCCCCCCTCCCCCAATAACTTTTGAACGAATTGTCCGATTCGAAAAATTCTTTTTGCATTCGAAAGATCTCGGCAAGGACATCTCATTTCCGTATTTTACTTTTTGATTTGCAGAATTTTTCGTTCAATTTTGAACAGTTCAAAAAAACTAACAGCGCCTACGGGGAAATTTTAATCCCATATAAATCCTGATCAAACCGGCAGATTTGCTTGAAACAAACTGTATCGGAAAGATATTGCATTGTAGAGCACGTACGGGATGCGAAGCTCAACAAGAACTGAACGAGCCCATTTTCCTATGAAATTTTTTGAACAGGATTTTTAAGGATATTTCTTAATGAATAAATGAATGAATGAATGAAAGAGTGAAAGAAAGAATGAATGAGTGAGTGAATGAATATGTCTTATCCGTTGAAAAAGGTATTTTTGAAGTGATTAAGAACTAAAGTTGAATGAGAAAGAGAGAGGAAGAGATAGCTAGATTATAAATTTGAAGTTGGTGTATACAGTAAAGTAGGCTCGTATAGTTCTAGACGGAACTTCTTGTTTATTTAATTCTGGTAATTTAATTGCATTGCATTGTTGAAAGCTAACTTTTATTCTGTTTTCAATATAAAAAAAATCTGGCAATATTATTAAAAAATACAATTAGTAACACTTCAATACATTAAAAAGCTCTCTTCGCTGTCATGTTTATTACTGGGTTACTCCTGAGAATATTGCTGCATTTTCTTTAGAAAGGGTTTTTAAACATAAGCATGATATTTCTGGACGCATCTAACGCCAACTCCAGAACACCTACATTCTGTCACAAAGGTTCGTACAGATTCCCCCTACCCCACCCCACGGAATTTATAGTAAACATTGGCCTTTTGCTAGGGGCTCTTCATAATTAAGATGTGCACGGATACAGAACTTCGCGCCACGGAGAGGGCACATTTTGTTTTGGTGAATGTATGTCTTTCCCAGAAAATAAATCTCCGCTCAAAGGGGAGATTATTCAGTTTTAATTCTTTATTCATATAATTTTCAATAATGCTCGACTCTCAAGGGGAAAGGCGGGGATGCGAACCTGGAAAAGAGTTTTTAGTAGCAGGCTAGCCAATTTACCGTACTTTATTAATCTTGTCCATAGTCGAGTAGAAAAGCTTGTTTTTGCACTTAGCATAAATTGTAGATTCAAATTTAAGTTTTTCTCTTTTGGGTGGCAATAATAAATAGCCCTAAGATTCCGGAGCTCAGGGAGTGAAAAATACATAAACACATCAATGTATTTCAATATGAGTCGATCAATTTGCATTACTGTAAGACATCAACATGTAAAACACCTGCAAACGAATACATCATTTAAAAAATTTTAATTTTTATTGATGTGTTGCTATATTTAATATACACAAACACGAAACTCAGGACGTAGCAAAAAGTAAGAAAACAGTTAAGACAGGCTACTTATATTATTCTACAGCAAATTGCCTGTATTTGGTATCGTAGATTTAAAAGTTAAGTGTTTTTTTTTCCTCTCACAACAAAATTACAATTAAAGCTCCAGTTAAAAGAAAATGCAAAATATAACATACAGAAATGTCTGCTTATGTTTATAACAATCAATGTTTTTATTGCTTTTATTAATGTTAATTTATTTCTTTATTTTTTGAGACAAATTGAACGTAGTTCTTATAGAATTCTTGTTTCATCAAAGATCAAAAAGCTGATTTTGCATTATTACTTTCGAAAAAGTAAACACATTGAATTTTCCGCAGTTCACATCAAACTGAAAATTTTCCATGGTGACTACGGGCAACCTTCATTTGGATGTTTTTTCATCTAGAAGCCACACTATCGCATTGGAAAAGGGATTCCATGCAATCCCGAAACACGTCTGCATTTAAATGCTTATTTGTGCTATAAATAACATAACGTGCAAATTTTAACTTTACTTGTGCACAAAGTTCCTTTTATTAATAGTGTCCCTTATTCAGAGGTAAATACATTGCGGTCCCTATTCAAAGGAATTGGGACCAGAAGAAGTGTCTCTTAATTAGAGGTGTCCCTTAAAGGAGGTGCAACTATTATTTTCACAATTTGCTACCTTTTTACATTAAACAACCAGCATTAAAACATAGTCATCATACATTCGTTCCTTGAAAGGAATAGTGTCACAACTCCAAAAAGCGACTTTTTCAGGAGACCAGTTTTTAAATTGTTGCGATATGTCATTTATTGTTGTTTCATTCATAACAATTCCTAATTATTGTAATGCCCCTTAAAAATGGCTAATACTATTCTTTTTATTTATTTCATGCAGTTTTTGTGCTAGCCTTTTAGGGTTCCTAGAAATTTTAATCAAATTTAGGAGACTGAGTTGTGTCTCTTTCGAATAATAACAACAATTTGAGGAATAGTGTAATAACCATTGAAGAGGTCTTTAAAAAATTGCAACATTAAAATCAATACAGACACAACTCCAAATATGTCTCTATTGTCCATAATAAAATTTTATGAAAGAATCCTGCATTAACAGCAATACAGACACAACACAAAATGGATCTCTTGCTCTATAAGGGACTATATCACATAGGACCTAATCGGAGTTGTGCCTTTTTTCAACAAAATTGGCAGTACTTACCCACGCAGCAGTCGAATAACAACACGAGTTATGCCTCTGTTCAACTAAAAAAAAAAAAAAAAAAAATGGCGTTTTATTTTCATTCTGAAAAGACACTTATTCTATCTATGGCAACTTTGCTATCTATGACTTGGTTCTTTATTCCATACAAAAGATCAATTTTTTTAAAAGTATTATCAATTAAAAATCTCATTTTCGGTATTTTTTGAGTTGTGACACTATTCTTTTCAAGCGACGCATTGGTTTTTACTAATGAACATTCATTTTCAAATAAATAAATTATTGACGTGATTACATAATTGCAAAGCCCTATGTGAAAGTTATGCTGTTGAATTATGCGCGAAAAACTTTCATTCTTCTAGTTTCACATAATTACGTACACTTAAAATATTTAAAAAAAATCTTCGCATCCAAAATACGGAAAATTTTTATGAGATATACTTTCTGATACGTTAATTGCGAATACTTTGAGAAAAATCTATTACGATTGCAATGCAATTAAAGGAAATCATGTTGTGCTAATGGATCGTTGATACATGAAAGAAAAAGCTAAGAATTAATTGCATAGATTTATTTAATTGATTTTGGCCGTTACTGTTAAACCTACATTCCAATGCCAATACAATTATTACGCAACTGAGAGTGAAATTAAAAAGGAAAATTATTTTAATTCGGACAAAAGTTTTCATAAGGGAATTAGACGTAGAATAAATGTCGTCCTTAATGAAAACTCCGATCATTTCTAATTATATTAAGGAAAATTTTCAATTCTGGTGTAATGTTTCCTATCTGAAAAAGGTCATTCACCAGTCTTTAAAAATATTCGATTAGGGGTAGACGGTAGAGCAATTTTAATCTTTTTTTTAATGAAGTCTCTTTCAAAATTTTGTGGTCAAATTTTATATGCAATTGAAAACTTTTATTTTCTCTCTCTCTCTCTCTCGCTTTCTTATTTTTTTTTTCTTTGGTAATTGGAAAGAATGTCATTATAAATCTCTATGATTGATGTAATAAATTTTTAAAAAATATAAATGAAGAATTTCAACTTTTATTCAGTGTTTTGTAACTGAAAAAGGTCTTCCGCCAATTTCTTAAAGATAAGGGGTAGAAAAATTTTGACTATTTTTTTAGTGAAGTTTCTTTTAAGATTTTAAGTCGAATTTTACTAACAGCTGAAAATAATTCTTTGTTTTAAGTTTAATTAAAAAAGCAATAAAAAAATTAAAAACCTGGAAGAATGAAAAGAACGACTTTTCCGCGCTGTCTTTTTTTCACAGACACACAAGTTATTTCCTGCGGTTTCTAGCATTTTGATTAGCAGCTGATTTTTAATTTTTATTTATTTCTTTTTAGGATTTTGATTCTGCTTTTTTAAACGAATTAATAGATTTGTTTTGATTTCCTTATTTTGACATATATTTTACGGGACCAATCTCCATACAGGGGCTTTTTAAATAAATATTATCCTTTATAGCAATTTTTGTTATTTCAAATTATTATTACTATTTATATTTTTTAAATTTTTTTTCTCTCCAGTGAATTAGCACAATCTTATTTGCTTATTTGAGCTCGGGTAGAAGGTTTTTTCCCCCGCCGGTTTTGAAAGTTTTGCTTGCTGCTGTTAGTTTCTACAAGCAATAAAATTTCGTCTTTCTGGGTTTACTGTCAATGAATAATAGATAACAAATGATTATACTAAAAATTCATTAATTTATACTATTCTAATGAATTACAATAGTACTTGATTTTAACAAACAAATGCGGTTTTTTTAAAAATTATTTTCTTTTTTATTTCGTTTTGTTTCTTTTTTTTTTACTGTGTGTCTTTTGTAAAAAAAAAAAAAAAAAAGTTGCTTAAATGTGTGGGACCGCTGGTTGAAAACCGTGGGCGGCTAATTTAGAAAAAAAAAAAATTCGTCTTCTTCCATTACGCACACTTAATATCTCAAAACAGAAAAAAAAAAAGATAAAAAAATTTAAAAACATTAAACTGATGAGAACAAATTTTATTTCCACGTTCATATTTCATTGTAGATAAGCCAAGTATGGAAATAGCATGGTCAACACTGCTACATTAGGTTTCAATATGTTTTAGAGGCAGAAAAGAGAGTGACACAAAGTTGAACCCTAAGTACAACTTTGTAACACACGAAAAAAAAAATTCCCCTCTATTTCTATAATGAAAACAAAATCTACCCTGCATTGGATAGCCGAGGTGTGTAGGTACGTTGGGTGAAAAATTCAGAGCGTTTGGTGCATAACATAATGATAAACTTCTGAAAAACCTCAAAACGTGGCACAAAGTTGCCCCATTTTATGGTATATATAAATAACCTTTTCAATTTTTTAATCACATCACGTGCTATTTTATTTACCTGTTAATAATTTAATTATTAAACAAGAGATAAATAACCTATTAAAACTATTAGAAGCACGGTTCGGAACTGGATGAAATATTTAGACGGCGAAACGGAACAATAAAAAAAAAATGCTTTTGCAAATCTCTGGTTTTTATTTTTTAAAGTATTTAACCTCTTCAGACCCCAGAGCTAAGCACAAACAATTTTGACGCAATTTTTTGGTTCTCTGATTTAAAAAATGATTACAAAACAAAATAACTAAAAATTTTTTTTTAAATTTTAATTAGTCTAAATAATAATTAATGCCCAATTTAAATGTTTTCCATGTTTAAAACGAATCAAACTATCTGTTGATTAATTTCAAAAACAATTGGGTGTTTTAGCTTTCAAATTGCACAAACAGTAGTTAATAAACATTATTTTAAAATGTACCCAATTGGGTACACTTGGAATGAAGAGAACTCAAAATACGACTTCAGTAATCCATTTTTCGAAGTTTTCCACCTTGAGAGGGGGGGGGGGGGGTGCTCCTGCACTCTTCTTGTCCTGACTATATTGTAGGCTTCTCTAAATATCCTGACTTTGCCCTCCCCCACTCACCGAAGCAAAATACAGGATGCACTACTGCATATATTTATTTAAAACAAATCTTTGAATTTACATAAGGACAAAGAGGTGATCTGAATGTCAACAAATAACAAGATGTAGCAGTTGCATTTCAACACGCAATACTTATCAGTTTATAAAGTCGGAGCACAACGGTTTCATGCTCTTACATCATTGAAAATTGTGCTGATAATGACTACTTTTTGCTGATTTCGGTTAATCCCGCTCCTCTTTTAAAATTCAAATTTCCTTATTACGCCCCTTTCAAAAATAAGTACTGTTATCACGGTTTCTTAGAAACCGAAATCCAATAATGAGTTTTCAGTTGTGATTTTTTGTTTCCCTTAGAAACTAAATCTTAAATTGTTCTCCTATTTGAAATGAAAATCAACTATATTTTCTTTCGTTCAACAGAACATGCGCTTCGAAGGTAAATTTTGCTACTGCCATTTCTCGTTTCCACTCTACAACAGCACTAAAATTCTTAGAAATCAAGCGCTTATGTCTCTTATTTTATTAACTAAGCAGTCATTAGTTTGTCTTTTGAGCATTCACTCTTGTTTGTCCATTTAAAATAATGCACTTAAATGAAACCTCTTTTTTTAGAAACTAATAAAAAAAGAAAAAAAAAATCACTAAATTTTCATTCTAGAAACTAAGTTTTATTATGAGATTTGAATTGTGTAACGCTTTTCCCTTCAATAATTCACCTTACTTACAGTTCATTTAAACTACTGCACTTAAACACAGCTTTTTTCAGAAACTAAAAACGTCTTTGTCCCAGAAACTAAATTTTGTTATATTAACTGGAGTTTGTAACACTTGATTACGCAGCCATTAGATTTCCTTTTAGATATTCAACGTTATTCGTGCCACTCTTACGACTTACATTTAAATATTGATTTTCCGCCTTAAAAATTAAATGAATTAAACTCTGTTCGATTAATTAAACTCTCCTTTTACAAATGCTACTATTTTATTTCCTACTTTTGTACAATATTACAAAATCCTCCCCCTCCCTTACAAATTACCTCTCCTTTTCGAATTGAATTTTTTTAGGAACTTTTATTGTTGCCTCCTTTATGACAATATTCAAAGGCCGCTTTTCCTCTTGAGAAACTAAAACTAAATTTCCTTTAACCAGTTAACTACATTTGAAGGAAAGTTTTTTACTACGCATGAGAGGAAAATAGTTATCTTTAACTTTCGTAATTTCATGCCCAAGTATACATGGCAACTGTTACAAAAATTGCTGCTGAATATCGTAAAATTCAGAAAGATTCCTAGATACCTAAGACCTAATGAGATGTATTTCAATGATTGTCCAAAAGGAGATAATGGTGAAATATTATAGGAGATAATATGGTAATATTTGAGAAGTTATGAGCATTAATTCCTTCAAATGCTCATAATTCTTAAATATTCAGTATTTTCATTTAAATTTCAGCATAATGTTTATCTTAAATAGCTGTCATGTTTTGCGGAAAATTCTGTGTATTATACGGCAACAAATGCGCAATCAAAATTGGCGTTTTTACAAGAGCAGCTTATATTTTCGTGAATATAAGGATTTTTTTTACAAAAATGCATAGAATAATTGCACATAAAAAACTACTTTGAAATTTAAAGCTTCTTCCTAACTTTGACCGATCGGAATCCTTTCTTCGTTTTCGAATTTGTTCTTTCTATGTATTTATGAAGATTTTCTTTCACTGGATAAACTAAATTAGCACTCAAACATTAGTTGAAAGAAAATAAAACTGTATTGAAAATATCATAAACATGATTTCCTTTTGCGGAAAATTATTAATTTTAACCATTCTTCCGATTTCAATTCAGTTAAAAAGTGTTTCTAAATGTTGACTTTTTAACAATTTTCAACATTTATTAAAGCTTTGGTACATTGACGTAGATGATTCAACTACTGTTTCTATTTTCTGAAACATTTACCACCTAATTTAGAACATTTTCTTGAGCAGTTCTAGAGGCGAAGCTATTCAATGTACATTAAAGTTAGGTGTGTTTTAAAAAAATTTCTAAATTCTAGATTTTTTAAAAATCAGATAAGTTTAGATATTTAAGAATCATTAATTTTGAGTTATAATATGACATAATTAATCGTTTTATTCTAAAATAGTTAACATAACCTGCTAATAACATTTTGAAAAAAATATTAATTTTAATTTTTACATGTTCAGTTTTCCGGTTATTGAAAAGTACGCGAAAAGGAAAAACAGTTGAAATCAAACAATGACGACTAGCACCGTTATTCAATATCATTAAATATTTATTAAATTAAATCATTCCGAATTCATTTCTCATTAGGGAGTTTCGTAGATTAAGCTTTTTTTATTGCTTTATTTAGCCTCTTAACTCGTCAATTTTCTACCAGAAATATTAATAAAAATACATATTTATTTTTTATTTTTATTTTTATTTATTTATTTGTTTATTGTTGCTTAAAATTAAACTGCACACTTGGTTCAAAGGGAAAATGTAGTCTTTTTATAGTATTTTAAATTTTCATAAATATTGAATTTAAACATGTTTTTCTTTTTAACTTTATAAGTTTAGAACTCAAACGGCTCTAAATATTTACTTTTTAACAGTCATAATGTATGTACAATGAAAACTGTATTACAGTCCTCGCGAATAATTATCACATTTTAAAAACTCATGCTTTTCGGTTTCTTTTTCAGATAATTGTTCGTGAGATCTGTAATACAGTGTTCATTGTTTATACTCTGTTATTGCAAAAAGCAAACATTTAGGGGCATTTGTGCTCCAGACTTTTAAAATAAAATTTAAAAATTGCATAAATTTACTGTTTTATTATTTTGTAATTATTTATTTTCATTTTGAGCGAAGTTGGGAGTCTAATTATGCGCAGCAAAAAGAAAAAAAAAACTTTTAAATGTTTGTTAAAAAAATTGGTTAACAGGTTGATACTGAAGACATTTTTTTTCAATAAATTAATAATACGGGCAAATAAGAACAAGAAAGTAGAAAATATTGATGTCCGTGATCCATACAGGAAAATTTAATGTGTCTAACCATTAGTACCCCGTACAGGCAAACCAATTAATGGATTAACTAATTGATTTTCTATTGAAAGTAAATGAAAAAGATTTTTAATTGGTTTTGAAAACATGAATGTGACAACTGTGTTAATTCAAAAATAAAAACTAACGCAAATAGATTCCCAGAGATTCTATTTACAATAACTTCCGCTTTCTGTCATCTTCAAAAACCCTTTTATTTGTTTTAAATCATGTGTGAAAGCCACTTTGATATGTTTGTCTTTCACCCATTAACTAGACGCTCCCGAAGTACTCGTGACTTCATACGAATGCAAAATATTCTTTTTGAAAGCATCCGCGTGACTCCTGCAAACAAGACTCGTGACTTTTATGCATATTTTCAACGTTACGTTTCTTGGCCAATATCTCAATAAATATAAACACATTTTAAAACAGATAAAAGGGCAAAACAAAGTAATATTACAGGTCAGTTTTACTGTTTGGTACTTAAATAAAAATTAAACGAAATTAAGAAGCACGGCCTTTGCCGTTATGTATAAATAAGGAAAGAAAACTAACTTTATTAAAAAAAAGCAAAACTATTGCAAATAGAGCGTTGCTGCAATATTATTGCAATGTATTACAATAACGTTGTTTTTCTCATTTGATCTTCTCGCACTAAAGTAAACATTTTGCTTCTTATTTTTGGCTTTATCGAGCTTGATGTTTGCACTATTTTTTCATTCTTGATGATTCGATTTTTACTCTGGTGTTAAAACATTTTATTTCTAAACCATAATTTGCTTCAGGATTGTATGTTCAAGAAAATTATTTCCTACTTCGCGTACACGGGTTATTATGGAAACTCTTAGTCAGTGCGAAACAACAAATTGCCGAATTTTGACAAATCATGAAAAAAGTAAAAACGGAAGATTTATTACATAAGTCAATGTCGTGATTTTTTTTCCTCTGTAGTTTCGCTGTGTCCTTTTTTAGCTTCCTGTATTTTTTTACCATTATTGACCGCTGGCAGTCATTTCATAATTTTACTACAAGAGTACTATGTGCTTTTCCTCTCCCCCCCCCCCCCCCCTTGTGAAAACCTTAAAGAGTTTGTTCATCGAATATATGCTGCCCTGGTGAGGAAGTTCCATCGCAATCTTGAAATAGTGTGTGTGTTCTATTTTATTTATTTACATTTCTAACATCGTCGCTTTAATTAATTTTTAGCACGAAGAAACTTTGATTTCTTTCCTAAAATTGTCATTTGTGGAACCCATTTGGTTTTCATAAAACTGTTCCTTTTCTTTTTATGTTTTTAAGTAGGGGATATTCTAGAGATTTAAAACTTGTTGCATGTATTACTTTAATAACAAAAAAGTTATTTAATGTAGAAATTTCATTTTAATAGTGTACGCTTTGGTATTCTGATATTCTGATTTCATTTATAGATTTCTGTGTTATATGAGTTCAAGTCTGCAGGTCAAAAATTTCAATTTGATTTTAAAAATTAACTCAAAAAAAGATGAACTTTCCCTCTATAATATAATTATCTCCAGTTTTATGCAAGTTATTCTTTTTTCGTTTCTTGCTTTACCATTCGATGCTTAATTTTCAAACGATATTTATTTTAAAACATAATATTTCTATGAATTAGTTAAAACGCGCTTGTGTTTATTTTAATTTACTTTTTGACATGTGAAGTAACTAGAAACTTTTAATTGTGGTTTGGAGAAGTTCTCTCTGAATGAAATTTTTAAAAAGTTCTCTCTGCTGATAAACAAATGAAAAACAGATTTTCATTAATTTCTATTATAATGTGTTGTATTATTTATTTTGTGCTTTTTCAACAAAATATAGAATTACTCACCTTTATTTTATGCTCACAACGGACATTTTTCAAAAATAAACTATTAAACCTAAACAATATTAAACGAAAATTCAGTTTTATCGTCGAGAGTACGGAATTGTAGGGAACATTTTTAAAAATCGCGTTTCTTTGAAACCAATAGCCATTATTTAAGAATTCTGCTTATAGGAACATATCCCCCCCCCCCCTTTTTTTTAAACTGTATTATTTCTCTCATTTAGAAACTAATGTTTTCTTGCATTTTCAATTTTACTTATATGAATCTTTTGTTTGATATTACCTTTCTTTCTCTTTGACTTTTTTTTCTTCTAGGTTAGCCTGCAAAAAAAGTATATTAAATTACGTCTTAAAATGTATAGAACACTTTTCAAATCAAAAGATATCAAATTTATATAAATATGTCATGAGTTTTATTCTTTAATTTTTAATTCATTTGTTTCTTTTGCTTTTTATAGTGAGTTAGTTTTATGAAGAAAAAAAAAACGATTGAAGGCAACATGGTGATGAAAATCAGACGTTTTAATGCCTCTCTGTTTTTCTCATAGTTGCTTTCTATTTATTAAAACTATGTTATTAATTTTTCTTTTTTAAAATTTCGTAATAATTTTCTGAGTAGAACTTTCTTGTTAGTTTCATTATTTTTTTTAATTATGAGTGAATTTACAATGTTTCTTATGAATATTTTTATCAAGTTTTCAAGCTTTCTACTAATAATTGTTTCTAAAACGCATTTACTTTACTTTTTTGGATTAACCGTTTCTAACATTTTATTAACTAAAATTGTTATCATTTTTCAGTAATTGTCATAGCTCATAATATATCACACATATTACTTTCCTATATGTTTAAAGAATAAAAGTAATGAATTTGAACATTTTAAATTCGAGTTCATAAATTTATCTATTGTGAGGAATGCGAAATAACGTTAAAAAAACTAACATGTGTTTAGAACATTTACAACGTTAAATGAGAGGCTGTAAAAAGGTTTGAAATAAAATATATATGCTGGCAAACCTTGTAGAATTAAAGAACTTAAATTTACTGCAGGTGCTTCCTCAAACGGGCAGATGTCTCTTGATAAGCAGGTGGAGCGACTTTTCCAAACAATCAGATAACTAATTCCATTAGGTTTTCATTTCCTTGCAGACTTGTAGTGAAGACCATATTAATATTAGACTTGTAGTGAAACGTGCATAAAATTTGAAATTGAGATAAGAAGATGCACTTCTTCCAAATTTATAAAATTTATCTTGAATAATGATTTTTTTTCCTTAATTTTTATTTTTTAAATCTAAACATGAAAATATTTGACCAAAAAATGTAGTGGAGGCCGAAAAAAAATTACATTTAACATATTAAAAAGAACTTCCTTTAAAGGCTTCAAACAATTTATTGTTGAGAAAAAGAAACCGAAACAGACATATTTTGTGTTGTTCCGGTCCAGCTCTGCTCCGACCTTAAAAGTATTTTCTCCAGCTATGCTTCGTGCTCCGAATAAATTGAATCGGAAGAATATATTTTAGTGCTTTTAGTTAGTTAATTTCTATAAAAAGCATATATGTGATAAGATTTTTTTTATAGACAATTTATATATCAATAAATATTTAATATTTAGTATAATGAATGTACTGTATTACGGAAAAAAATTATGCACTTAAAAGAATTTGAGCCAGAACTGCAAACCTAAATAAGCTGATGTGATTTGGTGACTAGTGTAAATTATCAGCATTGACCAATATGGATCAACAAGCAGAATTTTAAGGAGCTTATTCAAATTCACGGGTAATTATAGTTGCAGTAACTACTTTTGATAAGTGGTAATTTTAACCCCTCTCCCCTCTCGCTCCCGTCAAAATCACGGGCTGCTAAAGCAGCGCACCAAAACTTTTTAAAAATAAATAAAATCCATTCCTCATTCCCGGAAAATTATTTATTTCTTGTCTTACACGACAAGATTTGATGACAATACCAAACTTCTTATAGGGTGATTTTTTTATTTATTTTCTCAGATAAACTCTTGAAAATTATGCTACCGTTAGGGGTTAAAGAAAGATACCTTAAAGGCATACTCGGGGACGAACAATTGACCGGTCTTGGATCAGTGGATTAGAAAAATCATAATAACAAGTACTAAAGAAGAAAATAATTCGAATCAAAACAATTAAATAATCAATCAATATGAAATATATTTAAAAAAAAAACAAATTAAAAGGAAAAAAGACTAATTTTGAGTCAAATGTTTAAAAAATAATAATAAAAAATTTAAAGCAACAAATTTTATTGCGCCGGTTCCGCTCGGTTTCGGACAAAATCTCATTGTTTCACTGCTTCGCACTTTTGCTCCACGCTCCGTTCCAGCAGATCCCTGGTTGAGAAGATAAATTCCCTCTCCTCTGACGCAGTAGGGAAAAACCACGGATCAAATATTTTTGTTTGTTCCCGGGGAAGATTGACATTCCTTACGAGGAATGAAGAACCAAATTCCCCGACTAATAAACATTCTCGCACTACTTGAACAAATAGCAGCAAACAGGTTTACAGCAAATTAATCTAGATAAAAACTAAGGAAATAAATATATTTTGTTTAACTTTAGAGATTAAAAAAATCGTTGATTAGACAATAAATAAATCTCGCACACCATTTATTTTGATTCGTCTATCCAGGGTTGGCAAAATGAGTTGGCATCCCAGAAAATATCGATACATCTACAAAAACCCGCTGGGTTTTTCGCGAAAAGTGGGTTTCTGTATAAAATATAATACCTGTGTGTATTTATTTACTTAAACAAGATTGACATCCTGGTGTTTAATGCATTTGATATTTTAAATTAATAAATAAAATGGTTTTGTGTAAATAATTTACGTAAATTCAACAAATCCATACACAGTAGATGATATTTTTAATTAAAACGATGGAAGAATTTTAAAAAAGTATGTTTTTGTAACATTACATAATATTTCAATATTTTTATATTTTAAAATTTAATGTAAATTAATCTGTATGTCGAAGTTCAAAAAAACTAATTTTATAGTTTTCAAACTGAGAAATTTACCTAGTACTATGGGACCAGGGCCGTGGTAGCCTAGTGGTTAGCACGTCGGACTTCCACCTGGAAGGTCGCGCGTTCGATACCCACTGAAGACCACCATGTATACTTGGGGATATGTGCATGTAAAATCCGTAGACCCCACTACCTCTCCCCGTGCGAAAGCAATCCTAAGGCCTCGGCTAACAGGTAGGTGTCTGGTGGAGAAAAGTACTATGGGACCGTCCATAAATGATGTCACACCTTTTTCCCATATATTTGACCCCCCCCCCCTCTCTCGCCCTTTGTCACATGTCACGCTACGTTGCTTAAGCATGATATCCCACTTCTTGTTTCCCCCTCCCCTCCCCTTGTCACACTTGTTCAAAATTTCATGAACCCCCTTCCACCCTCAAAGCGTGGACATCATTTATGAATGATCCCTATATTAATATACTATGATATGAAGACGGTTTTATATGTGTATATACACACATTTAGCAACGACGAAAACAATTAAAAAGTTATGAATGTGTATGTTCTCTTTTGAAAATTAAATGATCAAAAGTAGTGGTAATTAAAGGTGCCCACAAGGGAAGGCGGGTTATGACGCAGACTGCGCCATTGAAACTTGGGAAGTTTAGGGGGTACTTTGGGGGGGGGGGGGTCAAAGCTTTTGGCGGATTCCGTAGTTGGGGGTTGCGCCATCGCTACTGGAAAAAAATCCCGTTTCGTAAGAAAAGCGGTTTAATAATGACATTTATGTATTGAATTGTACAAATATTTAGATAGTTTTTACAGTAATTTTACTACAGCATCCGCCTTACATAAGATAAAATGCTAATGTGTTAGCCTGTCCCGTCATTTGGGCGATAAAGGGGGGGCCCTCCCCATCCCCTACCGTGACTTTTAGAAATCATTGAATTTATACATGTTTTTAAGCATTTTGTTGTTTTTTACCTATAATATACATTAAAAATATACCCTTTGCCCGCCCTCCCCTGGAAAATTTTGAAATGACGTGCCTGGGTTAGTTTTTAGCCTACTTTCCCGCAAAAGTAAAAAAAAAAAATAATAAAGCATGAAAAAAGGCTTAATGTATCGTGAAAATATCGTTAGAAATCAAGAAAAGTCAAAAATAAGTTTAGTAATTAAATAAAGATTGAAAAATAAAAAATTTGAAAGTAGGGTTTTGAGATGGGGAAAAAGTGTGTCGGTCGGTCTGTCTGTCTGCCCCCCCTAATAACTTTTGAACGAATTGTCCGATTGGAAAAAATCTTTTTGCATTCGAAAGATCTCGGCGAGGACATCTCATTTCCATATTTTACTTTTAGATTTGAACAATTTTTTGTTCAATTTTGAACAGTTCAAAAAATTTTAACATTAGCGCCTATGGGTGAAAATGAAGCAAATTATGTAAACTCTGGGTACAAGATATAAGTTCCCATGAACAAGATCACTGGAAGAAGTTCTTGGCGTGAAATATTGATTTGAACAATTTTTGTTCATTTTTGAACAGTTTAAAAAAAAGTAACATACCGCCTACGGGGAAATTTCAATCCTATATAATTTCTGATCTAACGGACCGATTTGCTTGGAACAAACTTTATCGGAAAGCTCTTATGACGTAGAACATGTACAAATAGAAAGTTCATCCAGAACTAACGAGCCTGTTTTGCTATGAAATTTTTTGATCGGGATTTTCAAGAATATTTTTGAATTAATGAATGATTAAATGAATAAGCAAAAGAATGAATGAATAAATGAGTGAATAAATACATGAATGACTTATTAAATAATGATTGAATGGATATGTATTAACCGTTGAAAAAGGTATATTTGAAGCAATTAAGAACTAAAGCTAAACGAGAAAGACAGAGAGAGAGATAGCTAGATTATGAATTTGAATTCGGTGTATACGGGAAAGTAGGCTCGTATAGTTCTAGACGGAAATTCTTGGTTTTAATTCATTTTATTGATTTAAATCGTTTTTAATGTAAATTAGAGGTTTCAATTTGAAGTTTGGTGTTTTTGAAAATGATATAAAATTTTCTATCAGAGCATTATTTACAAATTTTAACTGGGAAAAATAAATTGAATGCACAAATAAACAAAACATGGTATCATTACGATGGCTTTTTGCAAAGATAAACAAGTTTGCAACTTGCCCCAGTTTTTGACTTTAATAAAATATTAAAATAATCTGCAATGTGTTAATACAAAAATATATATTTATGGCGTGTAAAATGATTAATTCTATTTTTAAACCATCGTTTTTCAACCTTTTTAGAGTTTCGAGGTTGTGACTCAATACCCTTTAAAATATATTACTCTGAAAAGATACTTGAGGCTTGCTACAAAGTTTTATTTGCACCACATTAAATTTTGTAACACTTGGTTATAATTTAAGATACTTTTTTTAATAAATGACGTTTCTAAGTTTTCCTTTCTTTTTTTTTTTTTTTTGGTCGGACTGCGACCGAGAGGGGTCGCGACACTCAGGTTGAGAAGCGAAGTTTGAAACTATCTTCAGCTGTTTTGAGAAGGAGGGGATCGTAATTCGGAGAGATCCTGCAAAAGCAACTGCAATTTGGTTGTTCCAGGAAAAAAATAATAATTTGGATTCAAATATGGACTTTTATTCAATGTAATTAAGAAATTAGATTATAAATAAACACTTGTCTACTTAAAAAATACACATTATTAAAACCTATAAAACAGATCTTTTAAACTCTGATAATTTAAAATGTACATTGATATGTAACAATGGAAGAGCTAAAATGTCCTAGATAAATATCATATGAATTATTAATAAGAGAAATGGTGTGTGCAATGCTGGCTAAAGAAGTGAATAAGGTGTTTACATGTTTTTACAATCGTTAATCAGTTGAGGTCAACTCTTTAATTAGCCCTTGTTTTGACAATTACAAAATTAGCTTATAGGCAAAATAGATAAATAAAATAATTAGCCGGTTTAGATAAGTTGATTGATAACACAAGTCTCTGTTCAGGTTGAACAAATACAGCAATCGCGTAATTACTTAATCTAAGGGAGCTTAACTCAAGGGAAGGGCATGCTTAATTGCAAAGGAGCTTACGGAATCCCAGCTCCTGTATTTCTTTACAATTTTATATGACATTTTACATTTTTGAAGTAATTCAATCTACACATTAAAATAAATTCTCAAGACTGCACTTCTTTCGTTAGAAATTAAGTACTAGCTCTTTATCTTAAAAAATAAATATGTTTGAATTCAGCGTTGCCACACTTCCCGGATTTTCCGGAAAAGCAATTTGAGAAGTTGTTCCACGTCTCAGAAAACTTCAAGAAGGGACTGAAAAACTAACGTCTTCTTGTCGGGATATTGATTTTACCGGATATCGGGTATCCGGTTAGCATTGTGTACCATATATCCGGCTCTGATGTTACAAAGCTGTGTATTTTCCAATTACGTTTTTAATTTTAAAACGTTTTCAAAATATGCTAATTAATTAAATTTTAAAAATCAAATTTGACTTTCCGTAAAACCGCATCTTTCGTGCAGTGGCTGGATATTTAATTCCGGATATTTAAAACTCGACCAGATACTGAATATCCGACATCCGACATCGGATATCCAGTATCCGAACAGCGACAGACCCCTCCTCCTCCATCGGTGCGCCCTTGCTGTCTCGTATTTGAAGTTTTTAAATTTGGCAACCCTATTGAATTATAACATTTATACTGACAATCACATCTAAGTAGCGCATTCTTAGTATATGTTGCATAAAACCAACAACCTTCATGAAGAAAAACCATGTATGAGGGGAAAAACATATTTCGACATCTGGACTGGTAAATGGAATGGATTTTATGAATTGTATAGAAAACGATTTTGGAGTCAGCATGCAATTTAATGCATTTCCTAACTTATCTCAAAGATTGGTGTTCAGAAAAACAAAATGTTGCTTGTAACTCTGTAGCATTTTTAAAATTTATTATTATTTTCGCAGTATAGGGAAATTTATTGTGTAAAAAGACTCTCTAGTGTTAAATTCTTCTAATCTATGGTTACAGGTAAATGTTTGCCAATGATCTATCCCTCTATGAAAAAAAAAAAAAAGCACTTAAAACAAAAGCGCAAATTTGAAAACGGGAACGATTTAGTTTTTTAGGCAGCTTATTAACTTTTTTATTTATCGCCAGAAGCTAAAAATTATTTTGGAAACTTCTGTATCACAATTTGAGAACAAAAATGGTCTGTGAAAATGTCTTTAAAGTCATGTGTTCACTTTTCAGACATTCTTCAATCTGAAAATACCTTTTTTTTCCCTGGAACGACAGTGTTCTATTCAGCTAAGCTGTTTTCTCTTGCTTAAGCCTTGACTCGAAATAGCATTTAATATCAAATACATTACCGTAAATGATATTTCATCAAAATTAAATTATTCGTCCAGCCAAACTCATAGCACAAGAGATAAATTATTATCAGTCCGGGAAAAACTATGTAAGAGGGATAAACAATGCTAATTGAAACAATTTCCTTCGACCTTATCTTAGTGCAGCAGTTATAGCAAAGAAAATGATTTCGGAGACGGCACGTGTCAAGGCTAAATATCTCCGTTCCAACGGTTCAATCAGTTCTTCGGAATGGTGCTCTTCACTTCATTTCCCTGAACTGCATCAGCATCGACAAAAAATGTCATTGACAGGGGGTTCAGTATTCTGAGGAAAAGCTCCCGTTAATACTTGTGCAGTGTCTTTCAGAGCTTTTCTGTGAATATCTGTTGGAAGAAGCGTGTAGTTCTATCTTTATGCGTGTATATATTTATTATTATGGGAACAAGAATCGATATGGCAACGTTAAAAGGTTTCGATACAAATGAATCAACTTCATTTACTTTAAGTTAAAATTTTCTACGTGAACTTCTTATCAGTGCTATGAGTACTTAAACGTGACAGAGTAAATATGAGTACTTAAGTACGAATGATAGGAGTCATGAAAAAAGGGACATAACCATACATAAATATGTGCTTACTAATGGATTAAATACATCTAAAATGTAAGGGTAGAAAATGCCACAATTTCAGTTCATATATTTTTCATAAACTCTTTAATCCATTTCGGTTGCCCCTTCCAAAAGGGTGACACACGAGGCCGACCGCCCCCCCCCCCCACCCAACTTCAAACAATTTCCTTTTTTTCACTGTTTATATATAAATAATTTTAATATACCTTTTACAATTTAATTTTTTTTTAATTCAACAAAAAATTTATTATTATTAACTATATTTTGATAATAATAATATAATTACACGTTAATTTAAAGCACAAATGAGCAATAAAATGCAGACATCTGTTTCGGGATTGCTTGGAATCCCTTTTTCAATGCGACAGGGAGCTTCTAGATGCAAAACATCCAAATGAAGCAGACAGAACAATAAAAACAAAGCTTATATAGCTTAAGAATTATCTGTAAACCATTGAGAATAAAGGCAGCGTGAAGTGGAAGTAGAAGTAGCAGGAAGACACCAATAAGAGAGCAACAAACGAATCCAGTTGAAAGTACAGGAAGTAAAAAGGAATATTAATAAAAATAAAGCAAAAAAGACGACAGCATGCATAAAAATTGCAAAAATAATGAAATAAAATACAAAGAATAAAATTGAAATAAAAATAAGTACAGAAACTACCAAAACAAAATGCAAAACAAAGTACACATGTAGAGGGGGAGGGGAGGGGGGAAGGAGAAAAATAGACCCAAAAAAGGAAAACAACAAGAAAACCTAGAAAGAACAACAAGTTAAAGAAATTTATGCCAGACCTGTGAAAAATAAGGAGTTGAGGAAGAATCATTAACCAAATTAGAACTATTCCTGTTAATATGATAAGCTTCCCAAAAGTCAAGCTCTAAAGGGGAAGAACATTTTTGAATAATTTTACCAGAATTGAAATCAAAAGAGTGGTTGGAATTCCAACAATGTTGAGCAATGCTAGACTTATTTAACTCATGCTTTCGCACATAACCTTTATGCTCATTTAAGCGAATTTTTAGAGCACGTTTTGTCTGTCCAATGTAAGAAAGGCCGCAACGGCAACTAATTTGGTAAATACCCCAAGTGTTAAGTTGATCGACAGGATCCTTAAGAGAAGAGAAGGAAAGTTTGTTACTAGGAGAAAAAACATTGCTCATTTGTGCTTTAAATTAACGTGTAATTATATTATTATTATTGTTTACTTGCACAAAGTTAAATTATTTTTATATTTTGATAGTTTAAAATTATACGCTTTTATTTTTTTTTTCAAACAAAAATTGACGCTTAATGGACTCTTTTTTTTTTTTTTTTTCAATTTCATTTTTTATATTTTATATAAAAATAAATACTACTTTGCAACATCTCTCGTGTATCAATACTCCTCCATAGTTTAGCGTAAACATAGTGCTTAAAAATACTTTACAGATATGGATAAAGTGGCTTCTAATAATAAAAATAGTGGTACTATATTAAAAGTGTCTAATGGCCTCTGGTTACTATCTACAAGTTCGAAACTTCAGGTCTAGTTAACACAATTTAATTTTAATAGCAATCAATAGGAAAATTGGTTCACAGAATTTGAATAAAATCTTAAAATATTGCTTTTTAAAATACGAAAATCATCTTTTACTCACAGAAATTAACTGTGGGATAATTCTGTAGAGGCGTAGCTAAGGGGGGGCAAGGAGGGACAGCTGTCCCCGGGCGCAGCGTCAAAGGGGCGCCAACTTAATGTTAATTTATTTTATTTTTAAATGCGAAAAGAAAATTATTTGAACTGAAGAGGTGTGAATATGTTCGACAAAAAAAGTGGGAGCACAGCAAATCATATCGGAATGACCAATGTAGCACAGGAGTGCGTGGGAAATAGCCTGATGCAGAGAAACAACTTTGGAGTTTGGGTGTTTTCTAGGGATCGGACCCGTGATGACTCTGTAGGGGTTAGGGACATTTTTTTTTTTTTTGAGCAGCAGAGATAAAAGAACTAGACGTCCAGAGCATGACTGCCTGCGATCATATAGCGGCTGTCCAGACCCGGCGCCAGAACAAAGGAATAAGCGTTCAAACGATAGTTATTTTTTTCCTCACTGGTGCGCTGCAAGCATGTACTAGTTTTGTATGGAAATACATTACGAAAGCATTGTTTTTGCCGGGTTTGCAGCATGCATCATGAAGATTTCTTTTTGGTAAATTTTTAGTTCATGCATTACTGATCGGAAATATGTTTTCCGAAGTTTAATTGTGTCTAATCTATATATATTTATTTTAAAGAAATTTTTCATCGTAAATGAAATAAAACGACAGAAAGCAGTAGAGTGTTTTTTTTAAAGCATTAAATTAGTGAATGCATACATTTTATAATTTTAGAAATTTACTAAATTCACGTTTGGTTTATATGCATACATTTTATTTGTTTTTTCAGTTCATGCCACCTATTCAATTATTCTGCAAATAGAAATCGTGAGTCTGATGCTTTAGATGATATTTTTAACCAGTGAGGGCTGACATTTGCATTTTCCCCTTATGTCTCGAACTATACTGGTTTTATTTATTTATGCATTGGATTTATTTATTTGTACTTCATGTTATTAATAAGAAAACAAACGTCATTATAGCCCAAATTTCAGAAAATATATTTCGGGACAAGAGGAATCCTTTTATCAATGAATAGAGCTGTACGCATCTGGATGCAAGTAATTCGAGTGATTTACACTCACTTGGATTACTTACATTTTTTAGTCAAATCTTTACGCATTGATAAAGGGGTTCCTTTTAATTCCAAAACATGTGTATGGAGTAATTTTTGCAACTTGTGCTATAAGAACGTTGGTCCGCTCATTAATTTTTTACCACTCAAAAGTAAACTTTGAACTTCATATTATGTCAAGATTATGCTTTTAAATATATATATATATATTTTTTTTTGTTCTGAGACGTTTAAATTTCTTATGCTTGTATAGAATGATAAAGTTAAAAGTAGAATGAGTTGAGAGAAACTATATTATACATCTAGTAATGTGCCTTTTTAAAATTAAACTCGCGCCACATGAACAAGGGTTACAATTGAAATACCTAAAAGGAAGGGAGACTCCCGTCTAAGATTTGTTGTTGATTCTCCACGCGTTCATAAGTACACCCATTTTGTACACCATAGAGTCCTAAAACATAAAAAAAGTAAATAAACTATCTAAGGGACCGTTCATAAACGATGTCAAGCTCTTTTCCGATATATTTGAGACCCTCCCCCTTTGTCACAAAATGTCACAATTGAACGGACCCCCTTCCCCTCTTTGTCACATGTCACGCTATGTTGTATAAGCCTGATGACACACTTCTTGTTACCCCCTCCCCTTCCCTTATCACACTTTGTCACAATTTCACGAACCCCCCTCCCCCTCGAAGCATGACATCATTTATGAATGACCCCTAAAGCGTATTTCTGATTTCTAATTTAAAAGGGGGGAAAAATTAATTTAAGAAAGGATTTAAGGAAAATCAGGTTACAGAAAATCAGAGAATCCGAAAGCTTTTGGTAGATTTCATCAAAGAAATGCCGGTTGGAAAGTCTTGATATTAAAAATTGAGAATATTCAGTGTAGTCTAGAAAAAAAGAAAAAAAAAAAGAGGTGGGAGGCTTACAGATAAGAGCATAAGTTATTTTAATGAAATAGTGGTGGGGGAGGAGACTTTTGAAAAGTGGAGGGACGATCGTGTAAAATAAAAAAGTTTTCGGACGGTCCTGCTCCCCCCCCCCCCCCACCCCGACTGAGAATATTCATTGCTTTTTGTTGTCAAGGAGATGTCATCTAAATAAAAATGTTTAAAGGGATATTTAAAGAAAAATTGCTCTTATCCAGGGGTGTCCACGAGAGAAGTTCATGGCGCGTAGACTGCGCCATTGGATTTTTTGATGAAATTTTTGACACCCCCTGGACAGGGGGTCATGCTTTCATCGAGTTTTAGCCCTTTTGGGTGGTTGTATTTTTTGGGGGACTTCGTACCTATTAGTATGCGCCATCTTGCTTAGGGGGTTGGCATCCATGTATTGTCAGTTACAAGTTTTAAAAATAATCTTGATAACTCTGAACTGCATATAATGAAGCGTTTTAAGTAATTATTTTTAATTTCTCATTTATTGTACTTAAATGTAATATTTGAAAATATTTCCCCCTTCATTGTTTATTTTATTGAATAGTTTTCTTTTACAAAGGCCTAATCTTTGACCTTTCTTACTTAATATTTTAGGATTTTATTCTAAATATTTAACTAGTGTAATTGCTTTAGATGAGAGCAGAAAAAAAGTCGCTACTCTTATATGATAATTCATCTGTTGAAGTTAACTGAAGTCAGCTATACTATACAATGCAATATTAGTTATTAGTATTATGCTATTAGTCTGTCAATAACAATAAAAAAGTGTTGTAATAATCATTTACTTAATTACATAACTGTTCAACTAATCTTTATGTGTTAAGTCACTTCACAACCTAACTGTTCCACTTTCCTGTAATAAGTAAATTTACAATAAATGGAATTGAAATAATTCAATTAACACAAATATTAAAAATAACTTTATTAATCAAAATCTATGTCATTGTTCTTTTAACTGCTGTTATTTAATAGTATTAACATGAATGTATTGAAAATCGCTTAATAATAAAGTAACTAATAACCATTTAAAGACTATTCAAAACTGCTTTCAAAAACCTGCTAGCCAATTTATTTGTGATACACAATGTGAAAGGATAAATGTATTTCAGAAAATTATGCGTAATTATTGTCGTTCAAAATAAAAATAAATCTGAAAGCATAATATGATCAACCAATTGCGAAGGAACTTTTCTCTGTGTTCATTATATATAAAAGTATACGTATGTATGAAAAGTTGTATCTTAACGAGCAGCTTCAAAGTCTACATGTGTTACTACCAAAAAAACGATCTTTTTATTTTTTCCTCTGTATTAAAAACGTTTTAATGGCAAATACATAACCCTGCAACTTATTTTGATAGTTACTTTTGCCCTCAACACTTAAATGTTTATCTTTCTTGAAGTTCAAGCCTTTAACGCGATGATATTGCAATGGTTAGATCTTTAAATCATCGCTTTTAAGTACATGCTAACAGCGCCAATTGACTGAAGTGGCAGAAAATATAAGTTCTGCTTGCACGCACTTTTTCGCCCGTTTGGACAGCCGCTATATGATCGCAGGCAGTCATGCCCAGAGAACCCAGGAAATATCACTTGATAAAGAAGAAAAACAAATAATTTTGCGAAGCCGAAGTGTCCCATTTTGCCCGTCGAAGTGAATGGTCGCTAATAAAAATGCAAGTTAAAAGGGCTGCTTTTTAGAGCTATTTTATCATTTAGGAAGCATAAAAGTTTTTTAAATTTCTTTCCAGGTGCACCCCTAGGCCCCCTGGGCGCGAAGTAGGGGGTGGGGAGGGGCGCAAAATCTTCATTTGTCCCCGGGTGCTGAAAACCCTAGCTAAGCCTCTGTAATTCTGTAAAGTTGAAAATTGGAAACAGAAAGAGTAGTGATGGAGAAATTGTAGTGTTAAAAAATAAGTATAATAACACTTAATCGGTTACCGATTTATCGCTGTCGGCCGATTATCTTCTTCCGATTAATCGGTAAATCACTAATTTGCTTATCGATGCATTCCTACCAAATACGTATGGTCAGTACTGCGATAGGGAGAACGCTGTTACAATGAAGCTTTACTAATCTTTTTGAATGAATAAATTAACTGGATTGAAATAATCCAGATTGTGCCTCGCAGTGCCTGATGCGTATCCTCAGAGGTTAATAAAAGAAAGGATGATATTAATAATAATAATAAAGTTTTTACCATTTTTAAACAAGAGAATCCACTCCGCGTGTGCTACTGTCTCGCGTGTACTATTGTCTGAGTTTCTGTTGTAAGTAGGTGCAAAAAAAAAAAAAGAACTTTTTAACAAATTATGAGCGGGCGCGGGTATTTGTACATGTTTCGCGGATTGCTACCTATAAGCGGGGGGGGGGGGGGCAGGTACTAGTACTCGTTTCGTGCATTGCCGTTTAAAAGCGGCGCTGGTATTTGTACCCGATTAAAATCACCAATTTTAAGTTACACAAGGGAAAAAATGTTTCATATAATGCAGCGTTTCCCAACCGGTGGTTTGCGAACCCCCAGGGGTTTGCGTGGTGTAGAAAAGGAGTACGCGAAAATAATATTCCAATGTCGGAATTTTCAATTTTTAACGTGAAAGAAAAGATATGAAATAATAAATTTGTATACGTATTAAGAGGGAGTGCAAAAATGATTCTTTTTTTAATGACTTGCTTTCCCGATAATACGTAAAAGTTGTGGACTGGCATAGGAATCATATGAGCATAAGCACAATATTTGAAATGCACGTATTTCTATTGTTACCTGATTTCGACAATTTGAATCTCAAAGTGGGCTTCAAAAGACATTCATTGATTTATTTTAAATTTGGACGTATGATTGATCATCCTACCATTTCTTATGTACGTTTTCTATGATAGCGCGAAGAAAGAGTCGGAAATACGAAAATTTATATTAGCGAAAAATAATGCAAAATTTTATATTAATATAATTTCGCAGGTATAGACACCAAAGTGGAACCTGAAGATTTTTATTGATTAGTTTTGAATTTTATCCTCACATTTATAACACTCACATTTATAACACTTTATCCAACTTTTCTGCATTATCGCAATGAGAAATTTGCAAACATGTACATTTTAATATTCAGTAAATTTCCACAACTTTTGCGAATTTTGTATACTTCAAGTCGAAAGTGGAACCGAAAGATATTTATTGATTTAAAATTGTGTATGTATATTTCTCATACCCTTCCACAACTTTTTCGCGCAATCAGGAAAATATTTTTTTAAGATTTTTTTTGCGTACACATATGTTTACTGCTCTGTCAATAATTCAAAGGACAAACAACAAAAAGTAATAATTAAAAATATGTTCGTTTTCTTGCAGCTGTATTTTATTTTTTATTCAAACTGAGATTTTTTGCAATTTCCTTTTCATTTCTTGTTATGAACTATTGAAACATGGAAAATAAATGTTCTAGCAAATTTTATACTTTTGTTACCTGTTACAAACGACTACAGTAGGGGGTTCGCCATTTTCTTTGGGATCTTAGAGGAGGTTCGTGATTAACAAAAGGTTAGGAACCACTGATATAATGTATGAATTGGTGTATTTCTTAGAACAATTTTTAACTTAGTCAACTTATTTTTAAAATCATAACAACAGTTTTTATGTATTATAAAACGAGATATACGCTTGGCGTGCTAAATGTGCTAGACAGAGACGGCGACGAATGAACGAAACCAGTCAGCTAGCAACGCAAAATATCATGCGAGAGGCAACGGACAATTGTAATTTTTGGCAAGAGTAGGGTATCTCCTAATAGTGAGAGGGGGATTTAGTTCTGTTTCATCCGTTTCTGTGTTGAACTCATAAAAACATAAGAGTTCGAAGAGTTTGCGTCGTGTTTTTTACAACTTTCTAACACTTTTTAAAGCGGTCTGAATTTATTTAAATTTTTACTCGCCCGCAACGCAACATAGTTGCGCGCAGAGCCCGATTTTCATTTTGAATCACTATAGGCACAACTCATGTTTGAGGGCCCCTCATGCAACAAAATTTTTTTAAACATAACATTCTGTTTGTAAAACTTGCCAGTCACACCAAAATTTGGGGACTCCCAAAGCGCAAAAATTAATTTGTTTTTCAAATGTCAAAGAGTCAGACTAACATTTGGGAGCTCCCAATGTGAAAAATGATTTTGTTTTTAAATTACAAAATGTTTGAATAAAATCTGGGTGCCCCCCAAAGTGAAAAATTGATTTTGTTTTTCAAATTTCAAATTGTCAGACCAAAATTTGGGGGCCCCTAAAGTGAAAATTTCTTGTGGTTTTAAAATAATTTAATAATACAAATTTTCTGTGTAGCAACAGAACACTAACAGTTTGTTTTTGAAAGATGCTATTTTTAAATATTTTCCTAAAAAATTTTAAACTAAAAAAAATAATAATAACCAAAATTAGGGGCCCCCTCGAAGTGGGGGCCCTAAATGGTAAATAAGGCCCTGGTTGCGCGTGCTACATCGCCCGCTCATAATGTGTTAAGCTAAATCTCAATTTTCATACCTTCTAAATTCATTCCACATTCTTAAATTTGCTTCTCTATGCTCCTCTTCAGACCCCAGAACTAAGCACAAACAATTTTGACTCGATTTTTGGTTCTCTGATTTAAAAAATGATCACAAAACAAAATAACTCAATTTTTTTTTAAATTTTAATTAACAATTAGTTTAAATAATAATTAATGTCCAATTTCCATGTTTCCCATGTTTAAAACAAAGTCAACTATCTGTTGATTAATTTCAAAAACAACTGGGTGTTTTAGCTTTCAAATTGCACAAATAGTAGTTAATAAACAGTATTTTAAAATGTACCCAATTGGGTACACTTGGGAATGAAGAGGTTAATACTATACTGTATTGCCGCCGTTAATTTGCATTTGGTAGTAATATTTAACTATACCACGATCACGTTATACCGCAATACAAAATATGTCCCCTAACACCCCGCGATATAGAAAGTGGAGTTGACTAGGAATTTTTATCCAGGAAATGCATAGATCTTTTTTTCTCTCTCTTTTTTTTTTTTTTTGAAGCTCATCTTAAACACAAAAACAGGAACATGAGGTGATTATCAAATTGCACGTACAATCGAGAATTCAGTGCGTGTGTATATACATATAGATATATGTACGGACTAGTTCACGCCTTTTTACATAATAAATTTTTCCACGTGCGGTCGCATTCATTCGATTACGTAACGTTTTGAAATGTCCCACCCCCTTGTTTGTTTTCGAACTCTATTTTTCCACTCCTCATTTGCGCAAGGCCATGCGTTGCGGTTTCTGCTGGTAGCTGGGATAACGATCACGCGTAATACATTGTGACGCAATGACGTAATAGTAAGAGTTCTGGAAAGAACGGAGTGGCGTGTTTAATGAACTCCGGATCTTATTTGAGACCGATTCGCGTGCGGCGGCTGCTGACGTCATTTTGATATTTTTAAACTTTAATGAGTTATTCTTTTCTCTTGAATATATTCATAGAAATGTTTTTATAAATGCGTGCTGCGCTGTAAGACATTCGCGCGTGATAAGCGAAAGCATTAACTAAAATTGAATTGGAATAAAGAGTAAACTTAAAACTGTTTCGAAATCATGCGATGGTTAATAATAGTGTCGACAGTGACCGGCACGTTGCACATATTCTCAAAACTAACACTCGGTTATTTGTCTATTACAGGCAGGGGTCTGATTACTGCACGGGTCGGCTAGGCCCGTGCAATTACCTGCCTGGCCTCACAATGTCCACAAATTACGGGCCTGAAGCCCCGTAATTTGTGGGCCCATTAAATTTTTATTAATTTGTAATATGATTTATCTGTACGAAAGGAAATTGGATGTTTTCATCATGACTCAATTTTCATTACATTTTACTCTTTTTATTTATTACATTTTTATACTAACTATTTTATTTGCCTATTTTGTCCAGTATTAGTGTTTGTGGGTAAAGGTTTGCTAGGGTGCCCCAAAATTTTACCAGACCTGAGGCCCCATTTTTTGTTTATCATACTACCACTACAGGGCACGCATGTCCGCTTAAAAATTAAAAAAAGGCATTGACATTCTTTAAAAATTGGTTTAACTTTTTTGCTGTTTTCTTTTTTTATGAAAGAGTGTTTTTCGCCCTATTTTAGTATTTTTTTAAAAATAAATCTAAACTCTGCTTAAAATAGTGATATGCTTATGTTTGTTTGAAATGTTTCAAGAAATGTATTTGATTTTTAAGACAAAAAACAAAACAAAACATAGAATTACTTTGAAGAATATCCATTCGCGGTGAATAGAGGGAGAAAGTCACCTTGTTAAAGTGATGCAAAGGACTGTCTTGTTTGCTTTTAGTAGCGTGTCGAGTGCAACGATGCAATAACTGCACGCGCTGTTAATCATTAGCACACTGTTAGTTATTTAAACTTCTAAGTCGCCACATAACATTTACAGAGAACAATTAAAAATGATAAAGCTTACATAAAAATACACCAAAATGTCTCGAAGTTCTCTTGATCGAGCATCATCAACGTTCTACTGGTTACAGTTAATGTATTTATCACACGAGGACCACAAGATATACTCCGGACCCAAAGGCATGACGGCTAAAGTCTCCGGAAGACGAATTGTGGGCATGTGAGAATATAGGCTCGTTTAGTGCTGGATGAATTTTATACTCATTTGAAGGCAGTCGAATAATGGTTCAACTCCGTGTTTGTTCATTATGATGTACGGAGCCAACCGACAGGGTGGCGTAGTGGTAAGGCGCAGGCCTCATACGCCCAAGTTAGCAGGATCAAACCTGGCCCAAGTCGGTGGTGTTTTAAGACGCAGATCGTCCTCGCCCATGTCGTATGATTATGCGGCTTGTAAAAGATCCCTTGAGTAGAAATTTGGCTTGGATGCTCTCGGCTAGATTAAATTCCTAGTGCAATCTGCATGGGCCGTGGTAGCCTAGTGGTTAGCACGTCGGACTTCCACCTGGAAGGTCGCGCGTTCGATACCCACTGAAGACCACCATGTATACTTGGAGATATGTGCATGTAAAATCCGTAGACCCCACTACCTCTCCCCGTGCTTAAGCAATCCTAAGGCCTCGGCTAACAGGTAGGGGGTCTGGTGGAGAAAAGTGCAATCTGCATCAATTAGAGCTCAGGTGCCGCCCTCTAGGGGAAACTGAGCGTCACAATTCTCAGTAGTAATGGCATCCGCCGACAGTGGTGCTACTTGAAAGATTGGATGTCGATTTCCGGGGAATGCACTAGGTCTGCAAAAATGGTTAGTAACCATATGCAGCACCGTTGGAAAAAAAATTGTACGGAGCCTTAAGGTCCAAGTGACTAACAATTCTATGGTGGAGATACTTGAGTTTACGACCTGTGTTGACAATAGAAGAAAGCTGGACCATTTTTAAAATATGATAGAAAGGACTCATAAAAACATGAAAGTGACTCTAACTCCATATTTTTGAAAGTACAGTGGGATCACGATTCAAATACGATTTTAATTTAATAACGACTCCAAAACCAGAATTTTTTTTTTACCTAACGCTAATGCCGTAACAACTTCTATAAATATGTATCTCTAAAATATCTGTTGCACCAAAAAATATTTCTATCTGATCTTCGTGTTTTGTCTCCATACGGAAACAATAGAAAGAAATTTTTTACTTCGTTCTAGAATAGAACAGTTTATAATTTTTTTGTTTATCTAATTCGCAATAGAAATAATAAACCTCATACGTAACTTGTTCTTGGTGTTTGGAGACATTATAGGTTTTCCTCCTTCCTTCCCTCCCCCTCTCTCCCTCTGACCCCCAAAATTTGCTTGCAGAAGAGAAGGACTTGAAAACACATTATTTGTGCACATTATTTATATTACTCTTTTGCTATAAAACATCGCAATAGAAGAGGTTGTCTTCAAAATTTGTTGACTCAGAGAACACTTAGATTAGGTAGATCACTGGGAGGAAAGAACGGGACCGCACTCTCCTCCCAAAGGTATCGGATATCCGGTATCCGGCCAAATTTTTAATAAATATCCAGAATCCGATCCGTTATTGCACTAAAGATCTGGTTATCCAGCATCTCGAACATCGCACATCAATTTGACTACAATTGTCCTTTAGAAAGAAAGTTACGGGTGAAAAATAAGTCTTTTTCTTTTAATTGGAAATGCTTGACTTGATTATTCTTTGTTGGTAAAATAATTGGGAAATATAAAACTCATTGTTAAAAAAGAGTTTGTGGCTCTTAAGCTCTAATATTAAAAGCAATTATAATAAAAGAATTTAACTGAAATCTTCTCTGAAGCAAAAATGAAATCCAATCTGTTTGTTTGCTCTAATTGCCTTTTAAAATCGACTTCAAAGAGGAATTTATCATTCAAATAATTAGTTTTTAGTGCCATTCACTCAAATGAGGGTTTGTCCTTTGATATGATGTTTTAAAAAATGAGTATTTACACAAAAAAAAAATGTATATACATTTAAAATAACAAAATAAAATATTTTGCAAAAAAAAATAGAACCGACTTCAAATTATAAATTGCGTTAAAAAGGGGGAAAAAAGAACTTTTAAACAACATCGATATGATTTTTAAACATAATTTTTGGAGTCGGTGCAAAATTATGGTAGATTTTGATTCATGATTACTTTTGTAATCATGAATCAATTACAAATATAAATGGCCTGCAGTTGGCAACAGTTTCAATGTAAAGTAACACATGGTGCAGCGATAATTAGACTGTCATAATTCTGCATGAACTTCAAAAATTATATTTAAAAGTCGTATCGATGCTGTTTAAAGAATTCACTTATGTTTCACTTTTTAGCGCAATTTATACTTTAAATCTGATTCTATTTTTTTTTGAAAATTATTTTATATGTATTTCTCTTTTCCTTATGCTAGGGTAACAATGAATGTTTCAAAAATCTTTCTACCAACTCATTTACATTTCTTTTAACAACTGTAATGTGCAGCATTTAAAGTTGGCTCATAGACAAAGTAAAACTTGTTCAAAAAGCATAGAAATAATCTGCTTTATCTTCAAAAATTTAGGGAAGGAAGAAAAAAACTCTCAAAAAGAAAAAAACCGTACTTAATTTGTACAACTTGAAACGAAGTTACTTTTTAATTTGCCGCTTTTTTACTGAAAAGGCAAAAAAAAAGGGGGGGGGGGAGCGAGAGAGAAAGAAGGGAAAAATGCTTGTGGAATCTCAATGTTAACTGTCTAAAAATTACCCTTGCTCTTGCAAATAGACATTTTGATATTTTTACGTCAAAATATCTTAAAACCACTGAATTAGTTTTAATAAAAACTCACTATGTTTAACCTTATTTTGTTAAAAATACATTAATTAGCTAGAAAATCGAACCACGAAATTACAAACCACCCCCATATACTCAAGGGTGCCCGCAAGGGATGGCGCCACTGAAGTTTCATGGCGCTACTGAAATTTTTAGCGGGGTGATTGTTTTAAGGGGGTTTTAGCCAATTTTTTGAGGGAGATCATCATTTTGGGGGGTACGCCATCGCTCTTACGGGAGGGGGTTCTCTCTTCTGATGTACTGGCATACTTTCATAAATAAAAGAAAGAGAAATCCTTTGCATGTTAAAAGATGAAAAATAACTGAGCCTCCTACAAGCTTTCTCTGTACATGATTGAAAAGAACTACAGACTTTATGACTTTTTAGAAGTCGAGTACTTAGCAAGTATAAAAAAAAAAAAAAAAAGCCGTAAATTGAAAATACAGTAAAACCTGTAATGTTGACTACCTTTGAAGCTGACCACCTGTCTAAGTTGACCACTTTTGTCAGGAACGGAATGAGCTCTATATTTTATGATGAAGGGAAACCTTTGTAACTTGATCACCTGTCTATATTGACTTTTGTACGCGAAATTTGGGTGGGAGTATTATAAAAAACCCTTTGTAATTTGACCGCCTAACTATTTCTATATTTATTTTTTTATCTATACTTTTGCAAAGATAAAATAAGAACTAAAATAACTTCTCCGGGATATTTTTTATGCTATAATGTTACACCAGTATTTGTCTGGATGGATGAAACATTATTATAAAGTTTGCCTAAACTTCTTTGTAAGTTAACCATATGGGGAAACTACTATGAGCAATCTTTTATTCTTTAAATAAGTTTCTTCTTTTTTCTTCTATCTGATGCAGGCATTTTGAACAATTATGTATTTTTAGGAAATCTTTACTATCATATAAGTAACTTACATAATTAATAAGATAGTTATCTTTATTTTAACTAAGTACTTTTAAAGTTTCGTAGGATACACTGTACGTCATTCAGGTTAAATTTCTCTAGTGATATTTTAGATATATTGGGAAAAAAAAAAGCCAGTAACTTTTTTAAAGTAATGTTAATATATGAAGCGATATTTTAATTAGTTACAAATGAATAAATGCATAGTGTAAGAAATGACAAAAAAAAATCTCCACCCTCTATAAGTTGACTACTAAAGTGCTGCACCGCAAGTGGTCAACTTACACAGATTTCACTGTACACTGGTTATTCTATAAATTTTTTTTTCTGGGAAGGAGAAATAATTTCGAACGGAGTTGTGCATCACCATTTACTATTTGGTAATTCCTTGTTACATAAGCATTTTAATGTTATTATCATGCTTGAGGGGAAGAAAGATAATTGTTGGATAAGCAGAAAAACATCAACGCCAGCTAATGGAAAGAGAATGGCAAATTAGATACCATAGAGCGTAAAGAAAATCTCCCCATGTAAAAATCTATTCAGAACACGCAAAACCTATTGTGTGCAGATTTTTATGCGTAAAGAGCTTTTACTAAGTGCGTAGTGATTTAAGACAAATGAATTTTTCTTCGTTTATTGACAATAATTTAAATATTTGCTTTTGATAGCGCAATAAATCAATCTGGAAGTTTAAAAGCATATACCAGGTTACTTATATTGCCCACCCCGTCCAAAAGAAAAGCAGGAAAAAAGAAAAAGTGTTATAGAAGATTTTGAAACTGCTTATCAAACATTAAGAAAATGTATTCTTGAGGTAATCTTTACGTAAATTTTCTTTCTAAAGTTTTATCGAGCTTGATGGGAACATTAAGTCACATGCTTTATTGTGCTTGGTATCTTAATAAAATTGTTTCGCATTTTCTGGAAGTGAAATGAAGAGTGCGTAACTAATTATTTTGCCTTTTCCCCGACCTCAGATCAAACCTCTTAACTTCAGATATACATCTGTCCTTTTAAGCCCACTCAAGGCCGTATCCAAAGGGAGGGGGGCGACGGGCCCGGGAGCCCCCCCTCCCGAAATCGCAAAAAAAATTCGCGATGTAGCATATATTCTTCCCTGAAACTTTCCATTACACTAGTGTTTCAACGTCAGACCCCCCCCCCCCCCCGAAAAAAAATTCTGGCTACGGCCTTGAGCCCACTAACTATTGTTTTTAAAGAAAGAAGGTTTTTTCAAAATAAAAAATAATAATAAAATGAAATAGATAAATAACAGCACGAAAGTCTGCTTAATACTTTCTGCTGCTTAGGAACTGTTTAACTTAATTAAAAAAAAGCTCATGTGCGAAACAACTTCGTCAGTACATCTCAATCCCATATTTCACCGCACCCCCCCCCCCCCTTATTATTTATTTATTTATTTTCAATTTTGTAAAGACAGAAAAAAAACAATCTTTTAACTTTTATTCGGTTTACTTACTTCACGCATTGACAAATAGGCTAATGTAAATTTAAAACGCGTGTCAGCAATATATATTTTTGCGATTTGTGCTGCAATACAGCGTTGCCTTCCTCAATAACTACGACATGAACTTTAATAAGAAAAAGCATAATGTTTCAATTCTTATAAGAATTCTCAAATCAATAAAAATAAAGGATTCTCAAACAACTGAACGAATTAATTCAAATTCGATTATTTTATAATGTTAACTAATGTTTGAAACATCCTAAACGCCAACGTTTTCCAACTTGTTCACTCTTAGGAAGTCCTTTTGACAATATCCAGATTCCAGGGAACAGGTGTACTAATATTTCCTCAAAACAATTTTTTTAGGGTCAAATATGAAGGCAGGACAAATTTGCAAGATTGAATACAGTCCGTCCACGGAGTTTTGACACTTGCGCGTTTCTGCGCATGGCAGAAAAAGACGAATCCGTACAAGTTTTAGAGAAATTCGTTTTGCAGGTACGTTTCGCGAAACAGAATAATAGCTTCTCTGTTTGTTAAAGCAACCAAATTTATAAACTGGAATATAGCATCAGTTCGGAAGAAGTAAAGTATGTAAAACGAACTAAAACGAGAAAACAATAAGGCACATTCCTTATTACAGCAGTTTCTCCCTTGAACATGAATGGATTCTTCTTGGCATTCCGCCAGGCATAGGTCTTTGTTTGTCAGTAGAACTGTAACTTAACCCTTATTCTCATAAAGTAGCATATATGCTACCTGAGGTTTTCCCCTACTTTCTATTTGTTAACAAATAGAAAGTAGGGGAAAGCCCCAGGTAGCATGTATGCTACTTTATGAGAATAAGGGCTAACAAGTAACAATGCAACATACTCGTTGATGTCACTTAACAAATAGAAAGTAGGGGAAAGCCCCAGGTAGCATGTATGCTACTTTATGAGAATAAGGGCTAGCAAGTAACAATGCAACATACTCGCTGATGTCACTTAACAAATAGAAAGTAGGGGAAATCCCCAGGTAGCAATATGCTACTTCATGAGAATAACTGTTAATAAAAAGTTTAAAATAAGCATAAATAACCAAGGAACTAGAGCACAAAAACATTATCGAGTTGCTATGCTCCGAATGTTATTTTTATTAAGCAGTAAAAACGTGTTTTATACTCTTTAACTCTTTTGACTCAAATTACAAATAAGAAATTGTCTTTTTTTTTCTTTGTCGTAGCTCCGTCAAAACTTATTTTAGTACGAAATCAGTGATTTTGTTATTTTTAATGAAATTCTGATGCAAAAATAAACGAGCAGTGTACCACGACAAATTTCTGGTTCTGCTCTTGCTCCAAGGAAAAGCTCGGTGCGCCAAGACTCCACAGGTCTCTCCAGATTTGTATGAATGGTTGCGGAAACGTCAACAGTTAATATGAATAGCATATAGATCTGTGTTAAAAATAAGTTGCCGATATAAATAGCATATATTATTTAAAAACAACACACCACATTGCTAATGCCGATTAAAGTCACCAATAGATTTTTTTCTTTGGGGAGAACTAGTAACCAGTAGGAACCTTTCACAATGTTTCGCTAAACCTTGGTTGGGCAACGCTACTTTTACACATAGCTTAAATTTTCTAGGTCAGATAAATGCTAAAGAATGTTCCAGCGAATTTCCTATTAGCAGATTTGATACAGGATGGCTGAACATAACATAATGGAATAAGATAAAAATTTTATCAGCGGTTTTACAGCTCTTATCATTGTAAAATGATGTAATTAATGTGTTCAACGTGTGAATGTAGCAACCTGAGTGAGCTTTCGTAAATCTAAAAACCAAAACAGACGAAATTTATACATGAAATCTTGTAAAATACATAAAAAAAGTTTCTCCCACGCATTCTTTTTCTTTTAGTTAGAGCAATCATTCGATAAAAGTGCGAAGTGTAAACGAAAAACTGCAAAGCAATACAATATGCTATGTAATATGTCCGTTTGGACCCAGACGGGGGCCAAACGGACATATGTACTCCTCCCCCCTCCCCGCAAAGATTCTTTTTTTGTGCAGAAAATGAAATATTTCTGGACAATTCTTTTATTATCGTTTCCCCTTTGTTGAGACCCCTTTAAAAACCGAAAAATATGCATTAAAATCCTTCGTTGTACTATTTTATTAGCACAATACTGAATTTTGTAATACCTTTGATTATAATTTAAACCACTTTTTTTAGTGAAAAATATTAATACACTGATATTTCTTACTTTCTTTGATCATATTACGGCCTTCTGTTGCACTGGAGCGCGGGTATTGTAGAGGTGGCGACCCTCGGGTTTAGAAGGTTTTATCATAAAATTGTAGATATTCAAACTAAAAACTAAAAATTAAAAAATACTCAAATCCTTTTTTTTCCCTTTTGCTTAAATTTTATTCATCAGAAAAAAACAGATAAATAAATAAGATCTCAACCATACACTGAGAAAATTACAGGAAACGAAGAGACGGGCCAATCATGTGTTTGTTCGTTGTTGGTATACAAAAAGAGAAGGGGAGATGCACCTCTATGCAAGATGTCCCTTCCTCCTTAACTATATAAATTGATCAAATTTATATATACTCGTATTTTAAAGCTTTACATAAGAGGAATATGATTGATCTATGTAGCGTATTGTTATTATTTGCTACTCGGTAATACAGAAAAATAAGGGTTAAGAGATTTTTGAAGCGACAGTTAAAAGCGGGAATACAGTTAAAAGCGGACAGTTAAAAGCGGATCAATTGTCAAAAACCTACCGCCACATCCAGATAGATCTCTATCTTCATTTTACTTGCCTAGCATCAATAATTACTGGAAGAGCTCAATCAACCAAAATAGCCAATAATAAACCAAATAGCCAAATAATATAGGAGATGAGGTAATCTTGAACTTTAACATGTATTCACCCACAAATTTCGCCAAAATCACGACAAAACTGACGTTTAAAATAATTTATCTTTTCTACATTTTACTAATCTGTTTGGGCTTAGATTATCTTAAAATTCAAGTGTTTGATTGCTTTGCATGAAATATCGATATTTACAGTCAAATGTGCATAAAACATTATGTTATTTTTTGCTTTCGTCTATCATTCTATTTTTCGGTCAGTTAACTACAACCTATGTGGGTATTTTTCTTTTTTGGCCTACTAAATTTTCATTGCTAGCTGCCATTTACTGATGGATAATATGATACGATATTAAACGTCTAAAGGCTAGAAAAATATCACTAACAGTTGAAGAACCCAGCACAAAACAGTGTAATAGAAACTAATAACGTCTGAATTCATGAAGATAAGATTCCTAAATCAGGATTGACGACAAATTAGACGAGTCCCATGTCAGTTTTGTCGCCACCCCCCCCCCCCCACCCCCTTATAACTCTCATCTCGAGTCATAGAAAGATTTTACCCTCTGCACTACTCCGATGATAATCCGGAACCCCTCCAAAGGCCGGGCCCCATGAATTAGATATGCCTAACACCCCCTCGGCGGCCCTGCTCCCAAAGCATGGATCCGGTCTTCGATCATTTAATAATAACTTTCGAAATTTCTTAATCATCCTTTTAAAACTGCAAGTAAACAAAATGTAATTTACAGTCTATATTTTTAAATATCATATTTTCAACTACTGTAGCATTTTAAGTAGGAATTTACTTTGCTCGAATTCTACAAATACATTATATCAGCAGATCTTTCCTTATCAACGCTCACCTGTAATTGTTATGCAAAATTAAACGGAGCGAAATACGTTCGTTGTCATACCATTCGCAAAACCAATAATAAAATTCTAGAATGTGATAACAGCCGTTATCACGCAAAGGAACTTCGTTAAAAATGACAACTGTACGAGGTTTTTAAGAACGTTAAATGTAATAAGATGATAATATTCTAGAATGCGAGAGTTGAATTTAAATCTTTATTTTTGTTTCCCTTTTTAGCTTACTTTCCCGTAAAAGTAAAATAAATCAATAACTAAAGTATGAAAGAAGGCTTATTTGTATCGTAAAAATATCGTTAAAAATAATGAAAAGTCAAAAATAAGTGAATTACATAAAGATTCAAAAATAAAAAAAATTAAAGTAGGGTTTTGTAAACTTGTAACGTTTCAGAAATGTAATGATTTTTTTACAATAATTCAGTATCGTGATGGTATTTTCCAATGAAGTATTGCATTTTCCATATGGTCGAACGTCAGGCAAATGACGTGTATGTTGATTACAAGACAGTATTGTAAATCGAACAGTTTGGCGAGTGCTAACTTAAACAAAGGGTAAGCAGAAGCACGGACGCATAAAGGCTACTATATACATACTTTTTGCAGAAATGATTAAACTAATTCATTAGTTAGCTAATTAATAAGAAACAAATAAAGCCGTAAATGGGTCATTTCGTGTCAAGTGATCCTAAACCTGAGAAACAAATTACCTCACCTTTTTTTTTTCCTTTCAAATTGGGCTTATGAACTGAACCCCTCAAGATAATTAAAAATCAAAATCTTTAGATTTTTATCTATTTTAGTTTTTTAGCTGTCAGGCTTTGATTTAAAAAAAAAAAAAAAAAACTCAAATTTTTACATGTATACAATACAAATACAAATACAAAAGTGACGACCAGCAACAGGCTCAGGGCCCAGCTAGGCTGGTCCTAGTCAATTTAGCAGTCCCCAATGAACATCAAGAGATTTCTTAAACGTTTTTACCCCGCTGCAATTAACAGTCGCTTCTGTTAAACTATTCCAATTGCCTATAACCCTATTTAAGTAGTAATTTTTCCTAATTTCAAGATTAGCCTGAGATTTGAAAAGCTTAAAACAATGGACTCTGGTTCTACTCTCAGCACATAGCTGCAGTCCATCAACATTTCCCATTTTAATGAATTTAAACAACTGAATCATGTCCCCTCTAACTCTCCTTTGTTCAAGACATGCAGCAAGTATGCAGCATTTTCGAGCCAGAAATTTTTTGGGGGAGAGCCCCCCCCCCCTTTACCAACATAACCGAAAATGGCATAAAATTGGTTTTCGGACATCAGTTTCTGGGGAAATTTTCAGGAGTCCCCCTTTGTTTTTTACCCTGAACGTGATAAAGGCAGCCTAAAATTATGCTATGACTTACTGAATACATTTTTAACTGAAAAGTCTATAGGTTGCTGTTAAAAGCATCTTAAAATTGCTTGAATCTGAAAAGTATGCATTTTTTTTCTTAAATCAAATATTTATGAAATTTCGGGAAAATAGGATCCCATTGAGAGCCCAATTTGAAATTTTGCATAGACAAACACAAAACAGAAATATTTGAGAATTTTTTGAAAAACTTTCATCATACGTTTTAAGAGAAATTTAAAATTTAAATTTTAATGTGAGTTTTTAAAATTTAAAATTCTTAAAAAAATAGCCATGGTGCATATCACATGAAACAGCTTCAATATCAATATACTTTACAACACATTTTACTAGAACTCTCTGTTTGTTGATGAGTCATGGCCTGTTTTTTGTTGAAACATACATGATTTTCAATTATCAATTGATAAGCCAAATTTTAAAAAATAAAAAAGATGAGGTAAAAAACCTTGGATCACTTGATATGGAATGACCCTAATGTATAGCCAAACTTTAACAAGAAATAACTGAACGAACTGGGCTACAAATTTGTATTTGTAAAGTACAATATACATTAAAATAAAATGAAAAGTATTAAAACAAGAAGAAAAAAGAAATTAAAAAGCTGTTAAAGGGAGTTAAGGGAAAATATTTGAATAAATGAATCAAAAACTTCAAAATCTATCTATGTTTCTGTAATGCATTTTTAATACTTCTCACCTGAAGAACATGTTTTACAAAAAGTATTTAAAGCACAAATGAGCATTAAAACGCAGACATATGTTTCGGGATTGCTTGGAATCCCTTTTTCAATGCAACAGGGAGCTTCTAGATGTACATCTAAGAGGAGCATAAAAAATATAAGAAGTAGTAAAAAAATAAAAATTAAAGACCGAAATTGACTAAAAATCGATTTGGGACAGGGTAGTACATCTTGTCATTACGACTTCGTTGTTATGAAACTTGGATCTGCGTGCTTAACCTTAATTAAGGATTTTCTGATAAAACTTTTCTCATTGATCTATGAAAAAACAAATTAAATTTAGGAGCTCAAAACAATGTGTATTAATCACTAAAGAAAAAAGCAACGTTAAAAATAGTTATATTATTAAAAATAACAAAGCAGGATGCAAATAAAAACAATACGAAAAAAAGCTTTACATGTATTTTATTTAATTTTTAAGAAAGATGGCTGTGAAATATTTTTTTAACTGCAGAAGAAATTTTTGCTTTTTGATATTGATAAGAGAACGACAACAAATGTTAGAGGAACAATCAATAAACTAAATACCCTGTAAAGATTGCTCTAACAAAGATCTTAAATGTAATAATTGGTGATCTGGTCACACAGAATTTTAAAATAAGGCATTTCTAAAGTGTTTATTTGAAGAAAAATATTTGAAAACTATTACAAACAAAGTAAAATGCAATCTTTTATTCACATAGGCCCCCCTGAAAATTCCGTTTAATGAGGGGGGGGGGAGGGGGAGTAGGGTTAATGGGTGCTTTTTTTACGAAAATCTTTTCGCCAGTTTTTTTTTTCAAAAAAAAAAAAAAAAAATCCATTTTTAGATACTCGGACCTTTTCCGTCTTGTAGATATTTCAAAAAAAAAAAAAAAAAGCTTGTGCTTACACTAATTATTTCAAATCTTAATACACTTGCTTACCCCCTCCCCCCAAAAAGTGGTATATTTAATAGATGCTAACTTTAATTGTAATCGATTAATATTTACTTCTTTTTTACAAATGATTATTTTAGCTTTGAAAATGCTTCGTCAATCCTTTCGTGCTTTTGGCATAGATGTGATACTTTATGCAATAATTTAGCTATTTTTTCTATGATAGGGTAGGATGGGGTAAAATGAGTCATGGGTAAAATGGGTCACTGGATAAAAAACTCAAAATAATAGAACTTGAAATTAATATTTTTAAACCAATATTCTTTATGTTATATTTCAATGTGTTGGCAACGTTTTCATTCTAAAAAAAGTTAGGTTCTTAAATATGGCAACACAAAAAAAAATATTTTTTTAATTTTTGGATGATAGTGTGCTAAACACATGGTTTACCAACTTCTGAAAATCTCTATATTTTATCAAATAACAACCCAAATTTAAAGGATTTCCGCACAAAGAAACTCACTGCAGAAAATTCCTAAATTTATACAATGTATGTTGTTTATTTTAATGAAATTACATTAAAAAAAAATTTTTTTTTAATGCTTTTCCTAAAAAAGATCATGTTAATGTGGTAGAGAGAAGTGATGTTGTTGAAGTGTTATGTGAACCAATATATAACAATCTAGATAAATATTATTTTAACATTTCAATGTAAATTATAATTCAAAATGTTGCTAAATTTGTTCCTTACTTTTTTTTTCAATTTCAAAGTAATAAATAATTTTTTTCTGCATTATTTTGCATTATGACCCATTTTACCCCACGATGGAGTAAATCAGGTCAAAAATATATAAGCTCAGTTAAACTATTTCATAATTAAAAAATAAATATTAAAACGACATAAAATTGATCTAAAGGAGTTCAATGTTAAGATGCAATCGAAAAGAAATGGGAAATGTTTCTGGTTTTGTTGCTATGAAACTTTAAATATGAAAATAGCTAAAATTGACCCATTTTACCCCACCTGACCCTATGCAATAAGATTTATCTAAATCTGAATCTTGGACCCAAGGGCAGAAATAATAACAATGGTAAATTTCTAGACGACATGCAAAATTAATAATACCTATTTAAGATAAAACATTCATATTATTTGACTGTTTTTTCCGCAATTGGATTTTGCGATATTAGCAAGAGTTTTTCGGGTAGTATTGTCAGTTTTCTACTTTTAGAACAATTGTTGAAGATGAGCCTTTAGGCGAGCATAAATTTCAGTTATTTATATATTTTACGTTGTGATGGTTTCCATGAAGACCTCGAGCAAAATAGATTTGAATTCATAGCGAAAAGAAATAGCAAAATTAAGAAGTGAGGTGCTTTTGTAATAGTTTTATAGTCTCTGCAAATAATATGTCGTCAATGTAAATAAATGTTCCTCTTGTATTAATCAAGATTTTTATCATTGATTATCGATCTGGACAGGCTGTTACTAATTATAAGAAAAGTTGCATAGTGAATTGTAATAACTATGTTTATGGTTAGAACTGAGAAAGAGCGTGATTTTTTTTTTTTTTTTTAAATCATAGAGCAGTGTTTCCAAACTTTCGACATCAGTGTACCCATTCTATGTTTGTCATATGTATAGTTTTGATCACAGTCAAAATAATATTTCCCTATTTAGCCTGCTTTCCCGTAAAAGTAAAAAAAAATAAATAAATAATGAAAAAAGCTTTTATGTATCGTTAAAATTAAGAAAATTCAAAAATAAGTGAAGTAATTAAACAAAGATTGAAGAATAAAAATTTTAAAAGTAGGGTTTTGAGATGGGGAAAATATGTGTCTGTTGCCCCCCCCCCCCCCCCCCGAAATAACTTTTGAAGGAATTGCCCTATTCGAAAGTTTTTTTTTTTTTTTTTCAATCGAAAGATCTCGGCGGGAGCATCTCATTTCTATGTTTTATTTTTGGGCAATATTTTGTTTAATTTTGAACAGTTAATTAATTTTTAATTTGTTATTAAAATTTTAACTAGCTATATTGGAGAGAAATGAAGCAAAACTACAATATTATAAAACAAAACGTTTTTTTTCCTTTCTTCTTGCTTTTTTTTGGAGGGGGGGGGGGAGAGGGGTTACAACACAAATTACTGCCGCGGGGAACACCCATGCTAGGATAGGAACGTCTCTGGTTATAGCAGTGTTTTAGTGTGTCTATTTAAAAATGGAGCAATGAATAATCCTTGAGACTGCTCGCGATGTGTTTTGCCCGTTAACGTGGTATTTTCATTGTGTGATGAAAAGGTTCACTAATCGGTTGGACACTGGATATCGGATGTTTACTGGGGGATCGATACGTCCCTGGGGCCAGTCCGTAATAGCTGGGTCCTCCTCGTAGTGCGGACTGGGTCACGATAAATCTCCACCAATCTGCTCCCAGCGGATGTGAGGCTTTCTTTGTCAAAATTCAAGGATGTTTAAACCGGGTTATATTTCAATGGAAAAAAAAAAAAAGATTTGCGACATTCAGATTGAGAAACAATTATTTTTTGTGCAGTCGTTTTTAGTTTATATTCAAGAGGTAAATACTTAACACACAATTCTGTGAAAAAAGTTACATCTGAAGCTTACATCTCAGCGTATGAAAACTTTGCAAACTTTATTAAAACTTTTTAAGTGGTCAAAATCAAAGATGAAAAGTGGTCAAAAATAAATGAGGCACCTTTATCCACCGAAAAAAATAAAATATTTAATAAGCTGTTAGCGTGCCAATAAACATTTTGCCTGTCACCCCCCTCCCCCTCTTTGACCTAATTTTTAAAGAACGTTCTAAATATTTATATTTTTGTTTATGAATTACCTTCTTTGGGATCGTTCATAAATGATGTCAAGCTTCGAGGGGGTAGCGGGGGTTTGTGAAATTGTGACAAGGGGAGTGGAGGGGGTAACAAGAAGTGTGACATCAGGCTTATACAACACAGCGTGCCATACGACAAAGGGGGAAGGGGGATCAAATATATCGGGAAAAAGCGTGACATCATTTATGAACGGTCCCTTTCTGATATTTACGCCCGTTTTTTTTACAATAAATATCGTCAGTCTACTTCAGAAAATATTTCTCCTTTTCGTTTGTTTTTTTCTTTCATTTTATACTTAATTTTATTTTTAGTAACGTAAACTGGGAACAGCTCTATAATGTATCATGTCCATATCAGTAATCCGCACCCAGCAACAAAAGTCGATAATGCATACATTAAAAGCACAAGCTTACAATAAAGTATTAGAAGTCAAATACGCAAATAAAGTGATAAGCAAAAGCGACAACATAATAAAAAGGAAAAATGAGATTATGCAAGGCAAGATGACATAACCAAAGCGAACATTATCGCCTGAGTTTTATGTTTGGCAGCCACCCAAAGCTCAGAGTCTGGGATGTTTTTCGACCGCGCTCAAGGTTATCTCTCTACCTTCGCTTCTTTTCTTTTATTTTCGAAGTTCTTTTTATATTTTGTGTTTCGTTTCGGCACGTGTGTTGGCTCAAGCCCCAACTCGATTATCTCATCAAGGGCTCGCCAGCGCATGCCCGCAAAGCCGCTGTACTTTTCGGCCAATCAAATCTATTCTTCAAATACTCCCCTTTTACGTAAGTTATGTCATATGGCGATCAAAGCAATCTGACGGTTTTTTTTAGCCCCAGTGAAAGTTTCCTTTCACGTACATTTTTGTTATAAAAATTCACTGTTGTGGTTTCAAAACATTGTTTACACCTTACTTTTTTTTATTAATTTACAGAAACTCAAGTTTAAAATGAAATATATTTATAAACGTCCAACTTTTATGTCCTGTTATTACACAGAATTTTTAAATAAACATTTTATAGTATTTATTTTGTGGTACACCTTGATTTTCACGGTTAAATTGAAAAAAAAAAAAAAAAAAGTACTATTTCGCGCGATTCGAACGCAAACCGAAAATTAAGTATGTATGGTCGCTCCTCAGTTTTGGCTATTTTTTAACACATAATTTGGCGATTTATCCCGGTCGCCGTCAAAATCAAGGCATACCAATTTAGTTTTACCCTTCATCTTCTTTATCTCTACTAATAATAAAGCAGCAAGTATGTGTGTCTGTGTATCTGTCTGTCTGTGTACGGCGTAGGGCCAAGACCGTTCGGTGGATTTTCATGAAATTTGGCACGAAATAAGTTTGAAATATGGGGGTGTGCACCTCGGAGAGTTTTTTCTGAAATTCGAATTTGTTCTTTTTTTATTCTAATTTATAGAGGAAAATTTCGTAAAACAGTCGTTTTCTATGGGAAGGAATTATCGCATCTTTTCGAGTTTGATACTGTTGAAAAGCGCGTAAAAAACTGTCCCAGAAAGAGTTTTGTTCTTTGTGCTAAAATTCAAAGCCTCTAAATTAACTGGAAAAGAAGTTATTAGCGTTTTTCTCTGTAGTTCGAAATTATTTTTTCACGGTAATTAACTTCAATTTTATTTGAATTGTTACCATGCCGACTGGCTCGAGATTCTTTTCTTTTTTAACGAATTAAAATTTATTTCTTGCGGTTTTTAGCCTACTTTCCCATAAAAGTTTTTAATGTATCGTGAAAATATCGTTAGAAATCAAGAAAAGTCAAAAATAAGTTAAGTAATTAAATAAAGATTGAAAAATAAAAAATTTGAAAGTAGGGTTTTGAGATGGGGAAAAAGTGTGTCGGTCGGTCTGTCTGTCTGTCGGTCTGCCCCCCCCCCCCCCTAATAACTTTTGAACGAATTGTCCGATTGGAAAAATTCTTTTTGCATTCGAAAGATTTCGGCGAGGACATCTCGTTTCTTTATTTTACTTTTTGATTTGAACATTTGTTTGTTCAATTTTGAACAGTTCAAAAAATTTTAACATTAGCGCCTATATGTGAAAATGAAGCAAATTATGTAAACTCTGGGTACAAGATATAGGTTCCCATGAACAAGCTCACTGGAAGAAGTTCTTGGCGTGAAATATTGATTTGAACAATTTTTGTTGATTTTTGAACAGTTCAAAAAAAAAATTAACATACCGCCTACGGGGAAATTTCAATCCTATATGATTTCTGATCTAACGGACCGATTTGCTTGGAAAAAACTTTATGACGTAGAAAGCTCTTATGACGTTCATCCAGAACTAACGAGCCTATTTTCCTATGAAATTTTTTGATCGGGATTTTCAAGAATACTTTTTAATTAATGAATGATTAACTGAATAAGCAAAAGAATGAATGAATAAATGAGTGAATAAATACACAAATGACTTGATAAATAATGATTGAATGAATATGTATTAACCGTTGAAAAAATTATATTTGAAGCAATTAAGAACTAAAGCTAAACGAGAAAGACAGAGAGAGAGAGATAGCTAGATTATAGATTTGAATTCGGTGCATACAGGAAAGTAGGCTCGTATAGTTCTAGACGGAACTTCTTGTTATCATTTTGAGGAGCAGCCGTTTTTAATTAATTAATTTTTTTAGGATTTGATTTTTCTCTTTTTTAAACGAATTAAAATACTGCACAGGGTATTTTTAAAAGAAATGTTATCCTTTATAGCGATTTTTGTTATTACTTTTATATATTTTTTTTTTTTCTCCAGTGAATTAGCAAACATGTTATTTACCTATTTGGGTTCAGATGAAAGGTTTTTCCGCTTTCAAAGCTTTTCTTTCTGCTGTTAGTCTCTGCAAGCTACAAAATTTCTTAATATAATATTCATACTATTTTTGAAAAATAAATATTGAAAAACTATTTTTCCCTTTGCAGAAAACATTGCGCATTTTGGTTTTCTATAAAAACTTTCAAAATCAGCAAATTAAATTTATTTAAAAGTTTTTGTTTTAATTTTCAAACTTGATTACTTTAAAGTTTCATTGATCATTTTGTATCGTAAACACCGATGCTGATTAAGGTTTAAATTTACTTCTTGTTAAAAGTTTAAGAGGAAATTTTCTTAGGCATTTACACTTTTAAGATAAAATTGCGTGGGTCATTTTTTTTTTCAGAATTCGAACAATGAATATGTTTTACTATTCTATACAAATTATCTTTTGTGATGTAAACCTCAACCTCATTTTATACAAAATAAGCACACGCGTAATCATTATAATGATGCTCACAAATGTGATTAAAAGTTCAAAAATAAAATTAGAAACGTAATATATATTGTAGTGCTTTGTTTCTGAGTTGCTTATGTAGTATAGCGTGACATGTGACAAAGGGGGAAGGGTCAAATGTATTGAAAAAAAGTGGGACGTCATTTATGAACGGTCCCTAAGCCGTCTTTCAAGTATTATTTCTTCACCATTAATTTTCTTATAATTCACATGCAGCATTTTAGAGGCTATATAGCTGTTTAGGGATCATTCATAAATGATATCCCGCTTCGAGGGGGAGGGGGGTTCGTGAAATTGTGACAAAGTCTGACAAGGGGAGGGGAGGGGTAACAAGAAGTGTGACATCCCTGCTTTTGCAACATAGCGTGACGGTGACAAAGGGGGGGGGGGTCCGTTGAAGTGTGACATTTTGTGGCAAAGGGGGGAGGGGGGTCAAATATGTGGGAAAAAAGGGTGACATCATTTATGAACGGTCCCTTATAGACTTCTACTGATAATTTTATCTCAGTTGTATATTCATGGGAAACACAGGAAAGCTCCTATCAGAATAACGCAATAATGCAATATTTCTTATGAATTCTCTTCTTATTTTAGATGCAGCGGGTTTTAAACTGTATTGCCTTGATGGCTGAACAGAAAAAAAAAGAAAGAAACTCTAGAAGTGATTTTTCCTTATCTATTTACTTCTCTCTTTCTCTCTCAGGAAGCAGTCTGAACAAAATGGAAGTTCAAAGCACAACATCGATTTCAAGACTATCTATGTTCCTTTTTTCGCTAAAATACTCTTTATAGAACCCTTACTGATATGTATCCTGAAAAAGGGGAATTTAAAGATTGTCCCAGAAAAGTACCATCAGAATATTGGTAAAAATGGTTGCTGGGATGGAATTTATAGAGAATGGTACTTATAAGTACCGTCGGTAGATAAAGGGTTATGCAGCAAAACGTGACATAAGACGGGAGGAGGGGGTAAGGGGTATGTTCAAATGTGACAAAAAGGACATGGAATTCAAATTTATTGAAAAAAATTTGAAATCATTGCTGAACCGTCCCATAACTATCTTCTTTCTTTTCCCGTGAGTCTCCCTGCCATCAATCTACAACTTTGTAGCAAGAAAATTGAATTATTTTAACAGTTCTATGGAAAGACAAAACGTTCATAAACTAAACACTTGCTAGCGATTAAATAGTTTTAAAAAGTTTCACTTAAATAGTGATTCCATTGAACTTTATTTTTTTACAACATATAATAATAATAATTAGCATTATTACTATCAATAAATGAGTAATGCGCAGGGAGTAATTTGCTAGAAGGAAGATTGACAACAAGCATAAATTTTTAAATTCCGTTTTGAGATATTTATCCTTTATTAATATTTTTAATGCATATTTTGAGGATTGAAAAAGCCACAGAATACAGAAAAAGCACTTGATTCTGATCACAAAGTTGTAAAAACTCATACTCGTGACAAATAAATATTCTTGAGTAATGAAATTTGATTTTTTTCGGCATATTCGGAGAAAAAAATTAAAGTTAGTGCAATCAGCATAATTTTGTAAGTTATAAAATGGGAAATGATTTTTTAAAGAAGGATTTCAGATATTAATTTAATACAACCATTAAATGGCAAATACAGCTAGAAAGAGAATATGTACAAGCAAAAGTTGAAAGCAGCTTTCAGCTAAAAGAATTGACGAAAGTCGGAACTTTCCGCAAGGGATCATTCATAAATGATGTCACGCTTCGAGGGGGGAGGGGGCTTCGTGAAATTGTGACGAGGGGAGGGGTAAAAAAAAGTGTGACATCATGCTTATGCAACATAGCGTGTCATGTGACAAAGGGGGGAGAGGGGTGTGTTAAAGTGTGACATTTTGTGACAAAGGGGGGAGGGCTCAAATATATGGGGAAAAAGTGTGACATCATTCATGGACGGTCCCCAAGAGTAAAATTTAAAAGCAATATTTATAATATTCACACGCCAGTAAACAGGATTTTTTTTTTTTTCGGGGGCGGGAGTCATGTTGAGGAAAGTTTGTTCTTATCAGAATATTTTTAATTTTGATTTATAGCACGTAAAACTTCAGAGTGTTATTACTAATATACTGTACTACAATAACTCAAAATAGTATGCTGTCGAAAGTTATTGTTTATTTAATTTAAAGCTTGAAACCATGCAAAGTTACCTGCGATAACAATATCTTGTTTCCTACTCAGCCCAGTAGTTCAATTATATTGATATAGTCAAATTACTTACTTATGAGTCTGTAACGGTGCGAGTGTGGCCGTGAAGCGCCGGGAGTCGAACCAAGATCTTTTTGGTGGTAGCCGCATTCTTTACCGCTCTCCCAAAGGCGCGCCCCCTGGGCAGGAGCAAAGAGGGTTATTTGAAGGACTTAACTCGCACCGCTACAAGTCTAAAGAAACAGAATTAATTCATGCCTTCATGTTGCAATTTTTCAATATTGGAATCTTTGAAATGTTATTTATGGTTGTTCTTTAATTCAATTTGCTTAATGAACTGCAAAGAACGAAAAGCGTTGTATGATATTTAGGGCTAAAAAATTGGATGTGAAAAATTTACATGAAACTTAGAACCTATAAAAAACGTTAAAATGATATGGTTTATCAGATTCTAAACTAAAACTAATATCTAAACCAAATTATTGTACTCTTATTACGTTTACGAACGGGCACATTAACACAACATTCAATACACCACTACTAAGTTTTGCCGCAAGTATCCCAAGATCCTCTATGCGAAAGGAGCTTCAATCACAGTGCGGCGTGTCGTCTCTGTCCTAATCTCTACTCTGTGCACTTCACTTATTTTTTTCCAGCAAAATAAAATGACCACTGATTCAACGATTGACATTCAACTTTTTTTGTGTTTTTATCTCAATAAAAACGACGCTGTATGATCGGAAAAGCACTAAAAAAAAGCAAAAATAAAACATTTCCTTCCTCATAACTAGAAGACTATAGGTGATAGAAAAATTTTGATAGCAGATCTGGATTACTCGTACAAAAGCACTTCAGGAATAGGGAAATTCATTCTTGGGGCAAAAAAAGTGTTTACCAGTGTTATACAACACGTCGATGTTAATTTTTAAAAATTTTATATAATGATCATACTTTGAAAATATGACTGTACTTCAGTCCAAGGTTTTAAGATATGTTGTTGTTGTTACTAATCCCCCTTGTATAGGAAAGCCTACTTCCAGGTCCAGAAGATCAATAATCCACTGAAGTAGGGTGATATGCAGCTTCATTTTAGAGCGAGGAACAACGAGGACTGAAGACTGACTTGACCTCAAATTTTGTTTCTCTTAATTGTTGAACCAGATCCCAGATGAGAGCCCGAAAACCTGCGATTGGTACCCCCAGAGGTACGATTTCACTTGGAGGACTTTGGAGCCCCGCAGGAGGCAGCCGTGAGAGGTGGTCACCCTCCCAAACACTGACCTATGTCTATGTTGCTTCACTTTCAGTGCTCTGCGGGAACCGAGCTTCTATCGACTGGTCCATTGCGGGACATTTTGAGATGTTATTTAATTGAGCGAAAATTAACCAACAAGGGATAAAGCATACATATTTTTTTAATGTTTAACAATCATGTTTTATAGCCTAATTCATTTAACAGCTTTATTACTAGGCAACTAAATCTCAGTTTTTATGCGCTCATAATAAGGTAGTGATAATGTGACTAATGTTAGTCTGGTCTTGAAGTACAGATATGTAAATTAAACTCTTATGACATATTTGGAAGCTTGAGGATATTTAAAAAGTGTAGAGAATTACTAGTTTCAAGTATCATAGCCGGATGTCCGGTACGAACCAGTCACATAAGGATATCCGGCAAAATCAATATCCTGGCAAGAATAGGGGGCTTTTGTCGTCCCATATTGAAGTTCCCCGGGACACGGGTCATTTTCTCAAAATACGGGACTGTGTCATGGGACGTTTGACAACCTTTCTACGTATTTTCTGATATGACGAAAATCGAATGGGCAAGTAAAAGGGGCTTCGTATCTTTTAACCTTTTCTCTTTCCCAGGGAATTTTGGGGAAGTAGGAAGATATAAATTTATGAAAAGCATCAAAATGCAAGAAAAAAAAAAAGGAAAAAGAAAGAAATCAGCTGATCTTGGAGGCCTTGCTTTTCAAACACCACATGGTTTTATTATACATTTAAAGATCGGTAGAATTCTCACAAAAAAAGAAAAGAAAAAAGTCATAATTATTTTAGCTTATTAAACCAAAGAGTGGGCATTTTGTAAACGTGAAGATCAAGAGAAACTGTTGCAGCGTCATCTAATCAATTCCAAAATTTAAGCATTGCTAATAATTTAATTTAACTAACATTGCTCACTTCGAACCAAAGAACTTTTCCAGCTCTTAACAAATCTGGAAGTTAGTTGTTTCAATTCTCTATGCAAGCAAATACTTCTAACGCTGTTTGTTGGATTGCATGGTTTTTTTGGTCAATTTTTATTGGCTTCAAGCCTGCTGCAATTGCAGTAGGGATGTAACGAATATTCGGTATATTCGGCCTGGCCGAACAATCATTTCACAACGTAGCCGAATATTCGGCTTGGCCGAATACTGGGTAAGATCAAATTCGGCCTGGCCGAATACTGATGGACTATTCGGCCGAATAGTTGTGCTGCAGTTGAAATTTAAAAAAAAAAAAAAAAAATAGTACATTTTAAACGTTTAAAATTGTATTATATTTATCGCAAAAGAATACATTATTATATAGTTTTAATAAATAAAAATAATTAAGAAAAAAAAACTACTTTTTTTAAACCTTGTTTTAGGCTTGACTGAGCAAAAACAGATTTTTAAGCTGTAATATTTTATTTTATACTTAGCATTTGCTCTGAAAAGCTGGCAACAGTTAATTATGATGGAGATTATGAGACATTTATTTTGTTATTATTAACAAAGTGGAAGTCAAACTTTGCTTGGATTAATTAACTGATTAATTGTGAATATTGACTAAAAGAGAAATGTGAAAAGCCTATAATATCAAGTATATTTAGATAGCACAAGTTATTAGCGTTTTTTGAAAATAAAAATATATTCGAGCTAATTGCACTAAATTTTAAGTTTTAAAAATAGGTATGTAAAAAACCCCTTAAAAATAGAATTAGAAGAAATGACTGAATATAAAATACTAACATTTATAACATCTTCATAAAACTGGTTTGAGCAAGGTAAATGTTCACAAAGCAATAATAGTTCTTTAATTTGAATTAAAACATAAGTAGTAAAATAATGCTAATTCTTACTACATAAAAACCCGTCATTTCTATTCCACTTGTGGGTGATATTCTTAGTTTTATTACATTCAATACAATACTACATTAATTTGAAATAGTTTTGGAGTCTTAACAAACAGAATTAAATCATACATCATAGATTGGTGTTTGACTTTGTGAATAATTGTAAATTTGACAAATACTTTCTATTGCAACGATTTTCTAGAAATTTTAATATTCGGTATTCGGCTTCGGCATAGAAGAAATGACCGAATATTCGGTATTCGGCCAAATCACTATTCGTTACACCCCTAAATTGCAGTCCAGAGTTTAAAATCTACATGAGCCGAAATTAGTCGTTCTTGAAATTTTAATTTTGTCCCTTAGTATTTTTTAAACATTTTCAACTAACATCCCAGTATTTCATTTGTGTCTAAACAAACCATCTATTCACAGCCAAACTTCGCTTTACGATAATCTTGTAATTCCCAGGAATCTCCAGGACAGAAAAGTATACTTTCCGGAAATACATACGTTTTTGAGGAGGGTATGGGAGGGGGTCAAAGTTTGCTTTAAGAAAATCTTGTATCTTTCGGGAATCTTGGAGATCTAAGTATACTTCCGGGAAAAACATACGTTTTTGAGGGGGTTCTGGGAGGGGGGGGGGGGTAAACATCCGCCCCTGGCATTTCAGATTCAGAACTATAATCTATATTATAGATGCAATTAGTAGATTTTGTTTTTCACATAAGGTGTGACTCATGTCACACATTTTTTCATTATTTTTACCCCCCCCCCCCCGCTTTCTTTTGTTCGTCACAAAGTTTCAAACTTACCATGCCACCCCCCCCCTCCCCCTCTTTGTCACCAGTCACGCTACAATACGTGAACATGTACTTGCAGGTCAGAAAAAAAATCACTACGTTATAGATCATATTTCAGTTGTTTTTGGATATATCCCCCGTCCCCACGGAAAACTGAAATGATCTTGCATACTTTTCCCGGGAACCCAGGTTCTCGGGAAAGAAACCGTTTGCATTGAAAGAAAATTCAGTAGCAGTTGACACACACACACACAAAAACAAAAAAAATAAGACTTTGAAAATATAATTTCAGTAACCATTCCAACGAAATTCAATGTACTTTACAAGTACATTTTCAAGCGATGTGACACACTCCGGCTCCCATCTTAAAGCCGTTTCAACGTAAATGCAATTTAATCATCCATTTCGTCTTTGTTTAATATGATAACTTAAGTTCGACAACCAATAGGGAATTAAATTTTTATGGGAAGTCTTAGATATAATGAAATTTTTAGCTTCTACAAAACTCGGTTCTGCTGAATTCTTTTCACATCTCAAGATTAAAATTGGTAAGTGCTCTCCCGTAATAATAATAATATTATTAATATAACACAGGTCCACTTCGTAAGTTTACTATAATGATAATAACAACGCAACATTTCAAGGGTATTGTAAATATGTTTGATGCATTATTACCTCACGAACATGGTACATTGCTTTTGTATTAGTGCCACTACTTACCGTACATTATGGCACAACTGCTTTTTATTGTTGTTAATTGGATTTAAGCTTAAAAAACCTTCATCAGGGTATGATAATGCGAAGAAAGCAACATATTTGTATAGTATACAGTATCAGATCAAAGCCACATCAGATATTTTCAAGCCGTTCAAGGATATTCAAGGTATTTATTCAAAGGCATCATGTAGTGCTAAAATATAAATAAAAATTTCAAGACCCTATAACGTACAATTTTTACTGCAGAAGAATAATATTGATTTAGGTAGAGAATATAATTGGTTTTCGTATTATTTTTTTTTTGTCGCGAAAACATTTTGAATTTAGCAAAGCAAATATTGTGTATCCACATGCCAAAACAATACATGAAGAAAAAGTTGGGGGGCATTTTCTAATTGATCAATATATTTTTTAAAATAATGTAAATGCATATGGGAATCAAATACTAAAATAGAACGGAAATCACAATGAACAATAAACTTACACTTGTGAACAGAATCCTACACCTTGGCGCTTTTAGATGTGCAAATCAACAGAAAACACATGTAAAAAAAGACAAACAGTTGCAAGTAAAATTATCGCATGGATCACTTCATTTCAAATCAACCAGGAGTTCAGAATCTTTATATTTCTATTCTATTCTACTCTAGATGTTTATAGCATTACATTAAGAGGTCTGCGTACGTTGCGCCTTGCCTTTTATATTTCAGCAATCAATTTTTTTAAATATTTTGCTAATAGAAAATATAAAAAATACATTTCTAAATTTTTTTTTTAACTATTAGCTTTCTTTCTTTCTTTTTGTTGATGTGATATTGCCGAGTTTTATCCTGTGTTCACCATTACAAAATGATTTAAAATTCACGTCAAATAATGCTAGATAATTCATCTATACTAAATTTCATAGCTAATCTGAGCTTCAGTATTTGATTTATGCTTAATAGCATATCAATCATCTTAAAGATTCTGAATATTTATAAATTTATTTTTAAATTAAATTTTTTGAAAAACACAATTTTTAAAAATTTTGTTAGTCTAATTTGCTATGAGTACAAGTAAACTGAGTTTCAAGTTGAAGTGCAGGCGATAAACTTCAAAAGTTATTTCATAAGTTGAACTGACAACCAACACCGATTTGGTTCAAAACTACTTTTTCTTTAAAACTGTAAACTGTACAGCAGTTTACAAGAAGTTTTTACAGTGTGATAGCAAAATATGGTTAGGATTTGCACGGTCGCAAATAAGGAGTGGTTTTCGGGGTTAACGCACCAGAACACTTCGTTTTCAGGGATATTGCCGATATATATATACAGGCCCGCATTTATGGTGTTGTGAGCCGATATGCTCCCAAAAAAATGCCGCCCCTCCCCTTTCTTACACGCATCACGCTCCCAGCAGCAAAAACAAGAAAACAAACTATGATTTTTCCGGCCAAGTCTAGTAGAACTATTAGAATAGTAAGTGTACATTTCAGGATATATTCTTTCCTTTGCTCCTTTATTTCTACACCCCCCCCCCCCCCCCACACACACATTACCACGTGTTCTTTTTTTTTTTTTGTAAAGATTTATGGCTTCTCCTTCTCATTTCTCTCATTTTACAGATTCATATTCCTGATATACTAAACTAAGTTCTTCAAGATGACCAATACATGATTCATGAATTCCTTTGGGGGTCGAGGAAATTTCTTTTATGTGCAGTTTTCCCATTATCTTCTCAGACTTAGGAAAAAGGACACCCCAAAAGCTAGATGTGAATATCATTGCTTTATTTCACTCCAAACATTTTTGGGTCGTATCTTCAAAAAATGACACGAGATCCTTGAATGCAGCAGTCCAATTTAAAATTAGATTCATGCACGGGTCTTCTCGTGCACTCCAATATATATATAAGTCTGACTTACCATAAACTTGAGTAACATTAGGATAGAGTTTACAGAAGTCGTCTGGTTTCAAAACCAGATACATCCACTTAGTCCCTCCAAATATCTTCCAAGTAAAAATTATTTTTGTGTTAAAATTTCAGCAAGTTGAAAGTCTGTTCTAATGCTCTTAGGTAGAAAAATCTTGATTTTCCAACATTTCGAATTTCTTAAATATATTTTATATTTTACATTAAGAGTTTTTTGCCCGCCGAGAAAAATTTCATTTTGAAATATATGAAAGGTTGAGTAAAACTTCTAATCACATTTTTCCGAATGAGCAGCGGAGAAAATATCAAAAAAAAAAAAAAAAATTGAGTTAAAAATACATTTATTGTCTATGTACGTCTTTTAACTATGTCAGTAGAAGAACATTAAAGGTTTTGTTGAGACAGCGCGAAATTACCACTTGCAATTACAGGCACCTTCTTTACTGGAATAAATGGGGCACATGCCCTCTTGAAAATTTTCTATTTTCAAGTGGGCAATGACTTGCTTGGAAAACTTACTTTAGAAAATGTTAATGTACCCCACTACCCCTTGAAATTTTGAAAGTCGGCGCTTCTGCTTGCCACAGAAATTATTATAAAAGTGAAAGTTTAGTGTAGTTTAAAATATGAATATTCTCCCAAATTATCACAAGGGCCATGTCGGCACTTTTGATGGTCTGCTAACTATACATAATGTGCTCGAAACTGTTTTCAGTCTGAACTGTCAGTCGAAACTGTCAGTCTGTGAGGACAGAAAATCACTTTCGCAACAGACTTGATGCTGAACCTGACATGAAAGTTGCAATTTCATCCATAAAGTATAAAACAATCTGTGATCATAAAAATAAGTAACACTCGCCGCTAGGGCTCGACCGATGGCATTTTTTGGCCGATGGGCCGATGCCGATTGTTCAAAGATAAGCCGATGGCCGATTATTCTCCTCTTCCATCGGCCGATGGCCGATGGAAAAAAAGTCGCTTTAAACCATTAAAATATGCAGAATGCTTGTCAAAAATGTCAAATCATTTATTTATTTTTCTGTTTATAAAAACAGAAATGCATTATTCAAGCACTGTAAAACTGTTTGGGGAAAGTTTACGTAATAATTAAAACTTAAAAAAATCACTCGCGATTCTAGTAAAGTAATTAAACTATTTGGAGGTTAAAAAAAATATGCTATATCAGAGGATTTTTAATTCTTTTTTCTTATCTTTGCAAAAAAACTCAAGAACTATTGTTTCGGATTGGGTCTAATTCCCTTTCCTTTAACATTTTCTCTTTATAGCAACTGCACTGCAAATGCCAAGTGCAGCTGCCTTTATTTTCTTATTTTTTTCATGGAGAGAAATGCAGGTGTTATAATACAGACTAACAAATAATGTGGGTTTGTATCTTTAACAAAACTGTCAACCTCTCAGATTTTTTTCATAATTCTCACCACCGCCCCCCCCCCCCCTAGTTTTTAACAGAAAAGTCGGAACGATTTTATTTTTATTTTTCATTATAAAAGTTATTTAAACTAAAAATAGCTCTTTTTCTAAAACAAAAATAAAATATTTAAAAAATTCGTTCTCAGTAACGCTCCCCTCTTCATAACCAAGAAATATTGAATATTGCTTTAAAAACATAGACGTGAGAATTTTTTGTCATTACAAATGAATGCTGGGTCTTAAGAACTAATCTTAGCTTTTTTTTTCTTGTGAGCTGAAAATTGCACTGAAATACTTGACATGTTCTTTGTATTTTCATCAGAACATTATGTAAGGTCACCGAAATAAACCAATATTTTGAGCACCAGCAGTTTTCTGTTGACAAATAATCTTCTGGAAACACGTGATCGTTTATAAAAATTAAGATGTATTTTGAAAAATAAATATATATTTATATATGCGTTGTCAATTTTTGAAAATCAAGAAATTGTAGCATTTTTTCAAGATATTATTCCACCCTGTTGCGCGAACTCGTTTTTTAAATTAAATAAAATTTAAAATTTTATTTAATTTAAAAAACGAGATTAAAAAAATTAAAAATTTAAAATTTAAAAAAGAGGTAAATTTTGGAAAATTGCAAGTCCAACTCGGACGCATGAAATTTCGATCAATAAACATTTAAACTGAAAGCAGACGCAACGAGATTGTTGTGCAATAGCAGAAAAACTGTCAACTGTCTAACACGTGGCATCAAAGAAGCCAAGAAAAATGCGCTAAAAAAACGAAGTAAAAACGGGGATAAATTAAAATAATTATCGTATGAAAAAAGTTAAGATATTTTGAAGAAAACTATGCATTGATCAATCTTTGAAAATTAAGGAATTTTAGCATTTTTATTAAAATGTCATTAAATTCTGTCACGCGAACTCCCTTCTTGAGAATTCAATTTTTAAAAATTGCTAGTCGAACTTGGACACATAAATTTCGATCAATAAACATTTATACTGGAAATTTTTTCTTATTCTTGACCAATCTTTTCTATGTTGTAAACTAAAAATGAAATAATGAGAATAACCGCACACTAAAAGCAGGTGCAACGAAATTGCTCCACAATTGCAGAAAAACTGTAACACGTGGGATGGAACAAAAAAAAAAAAAAAAAAACGCGCAAGAAAAAATTTTACGCTGGTAAAAATTAAAATTATTATCGTAATTTGATTTAGTTGACTTTGTATTGTATACAATTTCGGAATAATGAGAAACATGACAAACTAAAAGCAGACACAAAGCACATTGTATTATTGCACAATGACATCTAATACACTAAGTCATTATTAAACGAAAAACGGACAAAAATGAGGCAACAAACCTAGTGCGAAAAACAAATAGCACTCATAAGACGTCTCTATTACTTTTACTTTAACATATTCTATTTCGCGAGCAATCTGTTCAAAGAGAAATAATTTTAATAATGAGGTTTTTTGGGCAGCGATCGCTTAAACTATTTTTCCGAATTTTTTATCAAATACTTTGTACAATGACATTATTTTTGTGCCTTTTTAAACTGATATGCTGCCTGTTATTGTATGGAAATAGAAATCTAGCTATGGAGAAGAAAGAAAGTTAAAGACAAAATGTTTTCTGGAATCGGCCTTGCATCGGCTTTTAGATGTTTTTTAAGGCCGATGGGCCGATGTTTTTCTAAAGTTAACATCGGCTGCCGATGCCGATGGCCGATGCCAACTTTGCTGAACAATCGGCGCCGATGCATCGGTCGAGCCTTACTCGCCGCACTAAAATTTACTATATATTTATAATGTTATTTAAACATGATATTTGAAGTTATTTTAAGAATATTTTTGTTCAATTGCAAAATGTTGAAGAATTTACTTTTCAAAGTAAGTGGTTAATTATTTTGTTACAAATTATCCATTTTCAAAAAGTTGCATTAATAACCATACACTTGAAGAAAAAAGTCGGCATTGAAAAGTGTTCCACGTATCTTAGAAACTAAGAAACACAGGTTTAACTGGATGTGGTGCTGCCATCTACAAACCATAAAAGACAAGAAAACTAAATGTATTTGATTTTAAATTATTATTGTAGTTTCAAAGAAATAAACAACAAAATGTCATGTGTTTTGTAAAGTGATACAATATTTACTTTTACTGAGAAAGATTTTTTTTCATCAAACAATTTAAAGTAGCATTTGAAAATCAAAGCATTCAAATTTCAAATTTCAGTCTTTTATATTGCTGTCTTATTTCTATTGTTCTTCTTAAAATTTTTAATCAACGCATAATCAACTTTTTTTGCAATAAACCTGTCATTATTAGCGCGGGAGCTTATTATTAATACTGCAGATCACTTCTAATAGTGAAACAAAAATTATATCCATTAAGCCTAATAATTACTCTCCCGCACTAACTTAACAATATATTATAAATTAATTTCAATGTTTCGAAGATACAAGAAACCTTTTGACGAAGTTTATTATTGTGAACCTCGGGATAAAAGTCATCAGTGTAAAGACAAAGGCTTCATAAAGTTGGCTTTACTTGGATGACTTTCATGCCAAGTTTTCTTACAATTTAATTTGGACGTAAAATGTTTGTAAACTTTATGAAAGAGAGGAAAAAAAAATTGAGAATTTCAAAATTTCCGTAATCAGAAATGAAATAAAACGAGGCTAAAGCGCGAATAAAAAGACTTATAAAATTATATAAAATCATTTTTAAATAAGAGTTAGCGAGTTATTAAGTTTGTTTAAATAAGAAAAAGAAAGGATATGAAGATGAGAGTACAAAGAACTTATTCTATATGCAAAACATTGGTTTATGATGCATTTCAGCAGATTCTTGTAGAATGTATTAGACCATTGCAATTCTAAAACTTTCACTTTTTACTTATAAATTCGATGCCATAACTCTCAGTAGATGGCAGCACAAAATAAAATTTTGTAGCTCGGAAGAAAGAAGTTTACTTGTTGCACGTTTCTGGTATTGATTTTAAAAAACTTAACTTCATCCTCCCTTTCTCTTTTCTTTTTTACTTTTATTCTCAACGATATTCGTTCACTTTTAAAAGGCACTTTTGTCACAGTTGGTTGCAAAAATTAAATTTTATAATAATAACTGGTATGCTGAAAAAAGTTCTTTTTTCAAATATATCAGAAAACTATGAAAGCAAAAATTAACCTTGTTGCCCTTGTTATTAATATTACTACTCATGAAAAAAAGAGAGAGGAAAAAAAAAAGGCTTTCAATCACATAACACATGCAGCATAAAGCACTTTAGACGACAATTTTGAAGTACTTTTTAAACTTAAAAATTTAAGTAATACGATTTTTACGTTGATTGTAATCTGTCGTTGGAGCTATAAGTTTTCTTCACGTGGGTTTAGGTTTAACCTGATGTATAATAATAAGAGTACCCACATGGGGAAGGGGGGGGGGGAATATGAATACAGTTGCGCGATCAGAATTTTATTATTATATTTGGGGGGGGGGGCAGGGGCGATTTTTAAGAAAGTGTTTTTTTTTACAGCAGAATTTTGGAATTTTTTTAAATGGGGGGAAAAAGTATATATATATATGTAACATTAAAAAACAAAGAACTATTTCAAACCCCTTCTTAAACTCAGTTTCGGTTTTACAACATAAAATTTTATATACGTTCCTTCGGGCCCGGAAATAATTACGTAAGAGGAGCAAATTTTGATGGGCTGGCCTAACTTTTGGGTTTGGGGAAACGCCGTAGGTTTTTAGGGGGTGCGCCATCGCGCTGAGGGAGCATCCCTGGCTTAAGGGTCTCCACCAGTAAGACGGTACTACCAACCTTTGGTACTACTGTCTCAGTTAGTACAAAATACTAAAATAAAGGATTTTTTTTCGATGCTTTTAGCTCAAAAAAAAAAAAAAAAACGAATCATGTAAATAGGAAAATCCAAAATGCGTTTGTATTAAAACCTGCATTGACTTTAAATTCAAAGTGCCTGACTTTTTAGAAAAAAAATCTTGAAAGATACATTCTTGCGAGTTACAAATATCACATGGGCCTCAAAAATTAGATACCGCAACCATACAATAATTTTTCGATACCACGGGATCGACAACTGCCAAAATTGCTACGGGACATTTAACTAAACGCTAAACAAAATTATTTGCTATATGCACTTTTATCTGGGCAATGGGATATTTAATATCGCTTTTCAGGGTATTCGGCACTTTTTCACTGTTTTTCTTAATTAAAAAAATTCTAGTGCCTCCCAAAATGCAAGTAATTTTTAAAAAACTTGACGATTTTAATTCTTTTTTCTGGTTCATTTATATATTTTTTTTTCACCAACTTATCATAGCATGTTTTACAACTTCAGAAATTGTTTTTGCTAACAATAAATTAGTTTTTTAGAAAAAAAAACTTAACATCTATGTTCCAAGGTAGAACATGGAAAACAAAGTAAGAAAGTAATTTTTGTTATCATTTCATTCGTAATATTTTTTTCTCAATACGTAGAAAAACAATCTTTAATTTTAAAAAGCACATCATATTGAACACACCAAAAAACATTTCAAGTTCCTACGTGAATATATTTGCAAAGAAACACTAAATAAGAAAAAGCGGTTTAAAGAATACAAAACTCTACTAAACCATCTGAAACATTTGTATTTACTTAGTCCTTAAACTTCGTTTATATTCATCGTATTGATTAAAAACTTTGCTCAGTTATATTAGAAGAGTCAACCATTTTAAGCAAAAAAATGTATTTTTATCCATTTTCGCCATTTGAAAGATACTAAAAAAAATTGCATCTGTAATCATTTCTTGCAAAATTTTTGTTCACCGTTGAGTCATTCCATTTCAAATCAGGCAGGCAGGTCTAAAACTTGTCACATAACCCTCACAGATTTTTTTGAAAAAATTACAGTAGTTCGAACTAAGGGACATATAAAATATCCCAAAAGGATTTCGCAAAAAACAAAAAAAATATTTCTCTAGTTACAGACTTTTAAGGTTTGGGACAAAATTGGCCGTTTTCAGAAAATCAGCAAAACACTCATTTTTAAAACGGCCACTGTTTCAAAAGTTTTTAACCGATTCGATTATTTTTTTTTCCATAAAGAATGAAGGGACGGTATTTTATTTAGACACTAATTTTAAAAATCTAGTTGGCTTTATTGATAAAGAAAAAAAAAAGGGTTCTTGAAGTGAAAAAATCGTTTTTACCGAATTTATGATTTTTTTTTTCTTATGAAAGAAATTTATTTTTGACAAAACAGAGGTGGCAATCTAAAGTTCTGTTATGAGAGTTCTGTATCAAGTTTTATTGTAAGACTGAGATGCATATCCCCTTAGAATTTAAAGTTTGAAATTTGAAAATGTTCAAAAATTACGGTTTTTAAAGTGTGATTACTCAAAAAAAGCCATTTTTTAAAAATCTGAAAATCTGCTCATTTGTTGCCCGAAAAGTGTTTTAATGAGCTGCTCTCAATTATATCGTGTATTTTTGCCCCAGATATTTTATATGATTTTTCAAAATTGGTCTTTTGTGGGTTCTCAAAAAAGCCAGAAATTCAAACTTGTTCTTATTTAATCACTTTAATATAAGATTTAATCAATATTTATTAAGAAATATACTATATTGTTACACAATTACTACAGATAAATTGTACTTAACCTTCTTAGAGCTTAAATAGCTCCTTGCACAAAGTGTAGCTACTGTGATTTAATGCATGTTATTCTGTTCAATCCAATTATTAGTTTTAAACTCACACACTTAACTTCAAATATGTTACAGCACTGATATACATAGTTTTAAACACATATGAAGTATGTACTTAAAGCAAAATAAGTAGAATCAAGTTCTTGAATTATCTTCTACTCGTTATTACTAAAAAAATGCAAAGACTAGGACTGTTCAGATGGTGTTATATTTCTTACTTTCAGCATTACTTTATATTGGTCTAGTCCCCCCCCCCCCCTCGGATTCTTCTGGCTATTGAAATATTTGTTCTAGATTATCTGTGTATAAATTATTCGATAGTGTCCCTAAATCATCGGTGATACATTCGTAATTTGCCCCATTCAATAATTCTCATTCACATGCTCAATAAATTTTCCTATTTAGAAACCATGCATTGTGTTATATGTTTAAGAGGCTCTTAGTTTGAGGCTGTAAGTTTTCTAACTGCTTCTCACTTCTTGTTTGCTCGTGCGTCCCATGTAAGCATTACTATTTTATGGATTTTTACTATTTAGCATTTTTTTTTATGATGGCCAATAATGTTTTGATTGCATTCCTACAATAAATTTTACATTTGCTGTTGCATGGTATTTGATGTAAATCGTGTGAGTTTGAAACTAGTAATTGGATTCAACAGAATAACATGCATTAAATCGCAGTAGCTACGCTTTGTGCAAGGAGCTATTTAAGTTCTAAGAAGGTTAAGTACAATTTATCTGTAGTAGTTCTGTAACAATATAGTATATTTCTTTATAAATATTGATTATATCTTATATTAAAGTGATTAAATAAGAACAAGTTTGAATTTCTGGCTTTTTTGAGAAATGCACAAAAGGCCAATTTTGAAAAATCATAAAATATCTGGGGCCAAAATACACAATACATGAATAGCAGCTCATTAAGCACTTTAAGGGCAACAAATGAGCAGATTTTCAAATTAAAAAAAAAAAAAATGGCTTTTTTGAGTAATCACACTTTATAAATTGTTATTTTTTCACATTTTCAAATTTCAAACTTTAAATTCCAAGGGGATATGCATCTCAGGCTTATAATAAAATTTGAGACAAAACTTCCATAACAGCACTTTAGATTCCCACCTCTGTTTTGTCAAAAATAAATTTCTTTCATTAGAAAAAAAAAACATAAATTCGGTAAAAATACGATTTTTTCACTTCAAGAACACTTTTTTTTCTTTATCAATGAAGCCAACTAGATTTTTAAAATTAGTGTCTAAATAAAATACCATCCCTTCATTATTTATAGAAAACAAATTAATCGAATCGGTTAAAAACTTTTGAAACAGTGGCCATTTTAAAAGTGAGTGTTTTGCTGATTTTCTGAAAACGGCCATCTTTGTCCCAAATTTTAAAAGGCTGTAACTAGAGAAATTTTTTTTTGCAAAATCCTTTTGGGATATTTTACATGTCCCTTAGTTGTAACAACTGTAATTTTTTCAAAAACAATCTGTGAGGGTCATGTGACACCCTCTGCCTGATCTGAAATGGAATGGCTCCATTGTATTTTCCATTTTTAGCCTACTTTCCCGTAAAAGTAAAAAAAATAATAATAAAGCATGAAAGAAGGCTTAATGTATCGTGAAAATATCGTTAAAAATCAAGAAAAGTCAAAAATAAGTTAAGTAACTAAATAAAGATTGAAAAATAAAAAATTTGAAAGTAGGGTTTGAGATGGGGAAAATGTGTCTGTCGGTCTGTCTGTCTGTCGGTCTGTCCCCCCCTAATAACTTTTGAACGAATTATCCGATTCGAAAAATTCTTTTTGCATTCGAAAGATCTCGGCGAGGATATCTCATTTCCATATTTTACTTTTTGATTTGAACAATTTTTTGTTTAATTTTGAACAATTCAAAAAATTTTAACATTATCGCCTATGGGTGAAAATGAAGCAAATTATGTAAACTTTGGGTACAAGATCCAAGTTCCCATGAACAAGCTCACTGGAAGAAGTTCTTGGCGTGAAATATTGATTTGAACAATTTTTGTTCATTTTTGAACAGTTCAAAAAAAAAAATTAACATACGCCTACGCTGAAATTTCAATCCTATATTATTCCTGATCTAACGGACCGATTTGCTTGTAACAAACTTTATCGGAAAGCTCTTATGACGTAGAACATGTACAAATAGAAAGTACATCCAGAACTAAGGAGCCTATTTTCCTACAAAATTTTTTTTATCGGGATTTTCAAGAATATATTTGAATCAATGAATGATTAAATGAATAAGCAAAAGAATGAATGAATAAATGAGTGACTAAATACATGAATGACTTAATAAATGAATGATTGAATGAATAGCTATTAACCGTTGAAAAAGGTATATTTGAAGCAATTAAGAACTAAAACTAAACGAGAAAGACAGAGAGAGATAGCTATATTATAAATTTGAATTCGGTGTATACGGGAAAGTAGGCTCGTATAGTTCTAGACGGAACTTCTTGTTGTTACTAAAATAGAGGAGGGTCAAAACGAGAATGAGTCCTGAAATAGTAGTGAGAACAACCATTAAGGAAAGATGGAAATCCTATCGGCATCGAAATTGATTGCTATGGCCTAGTTTTATAAACAAGATAAGCAATACCACGTATTCTTTGAGCCCTTTCAAACTAAAGCAATAAGTAAACAAACACGCCCGACGATATCCGTGGGTGATTAATGTTTATGTTTCTGGGGAAATATTACAGCAGCGATGATGATTCTCCTACAAAAAATGATGCCATGTATCTTTTTTAAAACATAACTTCTAACAGAAACCCCATAAGAATTGCCTCACAACCCCAAATGGGGTTGCGACACAAAGGTTGTAAAGGAAAGTTCTGCTTTATGCTATGTAAAGATAAGGGGTCGTTCGTAAATGATGTCATGCTTTTTTTATCACATATTTGACCCCCCTCTTCCCCATTGTCACAAAATGTCAAACTTCAACGGACCCCTCCCCCCTTTGTCACATGTCACGCTTTGTCGCATAAGCAGGGATGTCACCTCCCTCCCTTGTCACACTTTCATGAACCCCCCCCCCTCCCCCCTCGAAGCGTGACAACATTTGTGAATGATCCCAAAGGTGACTGAAGCGATCTTCAAAATATATCCCTCAACACATATTTTCTGGGGGGGGGGGGGAGGGGGAGGAATCACACAAAAATTTTAAATATTGTAAAACCTGTAAAGCTGACCATCTATTTAAGTTGACCGCTTTTATCAGGAACGGAATTAGTCCTACATTATGTAATATAAGGAAACCTTTGTAAACACCTATCTATGTTGACCAATTATATAGACCAGCGGTCTGCACCTAAATTGACTGAAGATCTACTTTCCAAGTTCGGCGAACATCAAGATCGACTCCGAGGACCGGGGGGGGGGATAACCCCCCCCCCCCAGTCTATTAATAGGACAATGTTGGAATAGCGCCTGTGTTCAAATTGTAGGTTACTTCTTGTCAGAGCAAGTTTTGATGCTTATAAAATACCTACTTTAAATTTTCTAAAATAATGTTACGTTAACACTGTTAACTCGCATCGAAACAATATTTCAGACACGAACATTATTTCCTTTAAATTTGATAAAAAAAACTTTTTGTTTTGTTTTTAAATAAAACACACATGTGGAATGCCGATACATTCTTCAATTAACTCTTACCATGGCTGCCTGCGATCATATAGCGGCTGTCCAGACGCGGCGCGAGAACAAAGGAATAAGCGTTCAAACGATAGTTATTTTTTTCCTCACTGGTGCGCTGCAAGCATGTACTAGTTTTGTATGGAAATACATTACGAAAGCATTGTTTTTGTCGGGTTTGCAGCATGCATCATGAAGATTTCTTTTTGGTAAATTTTTAACTCATGCATTACTAATCGGAAATATGTCTCCCGATGTTTAATTGGGTCTAACCTATATATATTTATTTTAAAGAAATTTTTCATCGTAAATGAAATAAAACGACAGAAAGCAGTAGAGTGTTTTTTCTAAGCATTAAATTAGTGAATGCATACATTTTATAATTTTAGGGATTTACTAAATTCACGATTGGTTTATATGCATATACTTTATTTGTTTTTTCACTCCATGTCACCTATTCAATTATTCTGCAAATAGAAATCGTGAGTTTGATGCTTTAGATCAGGGGTCTCCAAACTACGGCCCGAGGGCCACATCCGGCCCGCGGACAGATTTTGTCCGGCCCGCGGAGAGCTAGCATACTTGAAAGAAAACTCCTTCTAGAGAACATATTTATTTTTTATAGCAAATTAAATTAAGTTTACTGAAGTAATCTATTTTTATGTTGAATAATTATTAATATGACATCTACATTGATATGGTCATGGGCTAACTACTCATAACATTGTTGTAGGTTATTATTTACTAACTAACAAATTATTGAAATGAATCCAACTAACATTTTATACATTTTAAATGAAAAGATAACTTATAACAAGCATAACGACATATGAAATACTAATGAGATTTATGTAATTGAGATTTTCCACTGACAATAGTTTGTAGTTGTGGACTAATTTTACTTGTACCAATTATTAAAAGAGATTTAAGATGCTCATCAGTTAATTTAGATCTGTAAACATTTTTTGTGTACTTCATTTTGGAAAAGGTCTTCTCACACAAATAAGTAGTACCAAAAACAGAAAACAGCCCACGAGCAAATTTATGCAAATTATCAAATTGTGTCAGTGGAAGACACTTATAAAATTCCAACAAAGATAAGTTTTGATATTTGTTCTTAATTATATCACTGCACTGTAGATCAATCATTTCCATTTGAAGTTCCGGGGCTAGGGTTTCAATGTCAGTATCAAAAGGATTCTGAAAAATCTTAATTTGATTCGCAATGGCATCAAAGTCCGAGAAACGAGTATCAAAATTTATTTTCAAAGCACTCAAAGTTTCGATTGCAAAATCGATAGGAAACTCGGTCTCAGTGGTGTGGCTAAATATTTCACATGTTTTAAAATGTGAAAAACATTTACTTCGTAGTTGTGATTGAAACAGTATCAATTTCTTCCGGAATGATTTGATATTATTGTATAAATCAGGAAGATGCTGGTTTTCTCCTTGCAATCTCAAATTCAGTTCGTTCACATGTTTTGTCAAATCAACATAGAATGCTAACTTCCACAGCCATGCGTTGTTTTGCAATTCAGTAAGAGGGCGATGCTTTTCATTCAAAAAAAATTCGATCACTGCTCGAAGTTCAAAAAAGCGCTGAAGGACTTTCCCACAACTAAGCCAACAGTAGGGGAATAAGGCCGTTTCACCAACAAGAGGCGGTGGCGGTGGAAGGGGGCGTGGTCCCACCGCCTCCCAATACCCCCAGGCGTGCCCTCAGGCGTTAGTCGAGTGGAGTTGAGTTGTATGCCCTCAGGCATTTTTCGAGTGGAGTTGAGTTGTTTTTGCCCCCAGGCGTTTTTCGAGTGGAGTTGAGTTGTATGCCCTCAGGCGTTTTTCAAGTAGAGTTGAGTTGTTTTTCAAAAGTTTATAGTTTTGGGATGGCAACACTTTAATTTAGGTTTTAACCCTATTATTCTGCCTCCTAGCGGCAAATAGTGGAACTACTATAGCACTGTTTCAATACTGCGAAAACCGTTTTTTTATTTTTTTTTTTTTTTTTTTTTTTTTTTTTTTTTTTTTTTTTTTTTTTTTTTTTTTTTTTTTTTTTTTTTTTTTTTTTTTTTTTTTTTTTTTTTTTTTTTTTTTTTTTTTTTTTTTTTTTTTTTTTTTTTTTTTTTTTTTTTTTTTTTTTTTTTTTTTTTTTTTTTTTTTTTTTTTTTTTTTTTTTTTTTTTTTTTTTTTTTTTTTTTTTTTTTTTTTTTTTTTTTTTTTTTTTTTTTTTTTTTTTTTTTTTTTTTTTTTTTTTTTTTTTTTTTTTTTTTTTTTTTTTTTTTTTTTTTTTTTTTTTTTTTTTTTTTTTTTTTTTTTTTTTTTTTTTTTTTTTTTTTTTTTTTTTTTTTTTTTTTTTTTTTTTTTTTTTTTTTTTTTTTTTTTTTTTTTTTTTTTTTTTTTTTTTTTTTTTTTTTTTTTTTTTTTTTTTTTTTTTTTTTTTTTCCTTAATGGTTGTTCTCACTACTATTTCAGGACTCATTCTCGTTTTGACCCTCCTCTATTTTAGTAACAACAAGAAGTTCCGTCTAGAACTATACGAGCCTACTTTCCCGTATACACCGAATTCAAATTTATAATATAGCTATCTCTCTCTGTCTTTCTCGTTTAGTTTTAGTTCTTAATTGCTTCAAATATCCCTTTTTTCAACGGTTAATAGCTATTCATTCAATCATTCATTTATTAAGTCATTCATGTATTTAGTCACTCATTTATTCATTCATTCTTTTGCTTATTCATTTAATCATTCATTGATTCAAATATATTCTTGAAAATCCCGATAAAAAAAATTTTGTAGGAAAATAGGCTCCTTAGTTCTGGATGTACTTTCTATTTGTACATGTTCTACGTCATAAGAGCTTTCCGATAAAGTTTGTTACAAGCAAATCGGTCCGTTAGATCAGGAATAATATAGGATTGAAATTTCAGCGTAGGCGTATGTTAATTTTTTTTTTTGAACTGTTCAAAAATGAACAAAAATTGTTCAAATCAATATTTCACGCCAAGAACTTCTTCCAGTGAGCTTGTTCATGGGAACTTGGATCTTGTACCCAAAGTTTACATAATTTGCTTCATTTTCACCCATAGGCGATAATGTTAAAATTTTTTGAATTGTTCAAAATTAAACAAAAAATTGTTCAAATCAAAAAGTAAAATATGGAAATGAGATATCCTCGCCGAGATCTTTCGAATGCAAAAAGAATTTTTCGAATCGGATAATTCGTTCAAAAGTTATTAGCACAAAGACTGTTGATGAATGATACAATGTAAGACTATTGGTTTTGAACCACCGTCATTTTCTACAGCCTTTGACACAAGAGCGACCAGTCCTTTATCTTTCCCACTCATGTTTTTGCCTCCATCAGTTGTAATACATTTCAAGTTTTTCCATCGAAGGTTCTTTTGCTTAATGGCCATTTCAACTCCTTTAAAAATATCTGAACCAGTAGTTGTGCCATGAATACTATACATATCAAGAAGTTCTTCATGCACTTCATAGCTTTTATCTACTCCTCGAATATAAATCAACACCTGAGAAAGTATCTGACACATCCGTTGACTCATCCAAGGCCAAAGAAAACCACTCAACATGTCCATTTTTGTTGAACAGTTGAGAGGATATATTTTCAGCGATGTCTTCTACCCTTCGAGCCACAGTGTTTGCTGACATACTGACAGTTTTTAATAAATTTACCTTTTCAGGGCACATTTCTTCGGCTACTGCGATTATGCATTCTTTGACCATTTCTCCATCGGTGAATGGTTTTCCACGTTTTGCAATTTCAAGAGCCACACGAAAGCTGGCACGAGTTGCAGCCTCTTGTTCAGTTTTGAGTTTTGTAAATAAAGATTTCTGCGATTTCAATCCGCGCTTCATAGCTTCGAATTTTTCTGTCCGCAAACTTCCTGTATATTTTGAGTAATTTTGAAAATGTTTTGCTTCATAATGACGTTTAATGTTATATTCTTTGAGAACGGCTATGCTTTCATTGCAAATCAAACATAGCGCCTTGTTACTGGACTCAATTACGAAATACTGAATGTTCCACTGATCTTTGAATTTTCTGCATTCACTATCAATTTTTCGCTTCTTTTCCATTCTACTAAATCACACACAAAAGCAACAATTCAAATAAAAATATTGTTACAAAGATGTCTTAAACTTAAACACGCACAAACACGTTTTAAGGAGGTACGCACTATTTTATTTCACAGCAGTGTCATAGGAACTGACTTGTGGTTGCGCCACTAGCCTTCTTATATATTTCACTTACTGCCATCTAGAAGTGAGTGGAAGACACCAGAACTTTATCGAACCAACGAGATTATTCTGTAAGTGCTATTAGCGCCATCTGTTAGGGATAGAAGGTACTACCTATTTCTGCTTGTGTCCACCAGATGTCCTGTCACGTTACTCCTCATGGCTCGCTCGTACTCTACGACTAATCTAGAAATTACAGATAATGACAGGAAAATTAATAATATGCAGTGTTGCCGTTTTGCGGACTTTAGTTCGATTTGCAGCCTTTTTTAAACGTGGCGTACTTTTTCGGACTTTTTTTTTCATGTAAAAAAATACTCATTCGTTACTTGAGTACTCGTTAGGAACCGAAGTAACGATTACTGAAGAAAAAAGTAATCAATGATTACTTGTGTATTTCATTACTTTTGTAATCAATGATTACTATGGCGATACGATGCGGGTACCCCATTATAACGGATACCCATACGATACAGAAAATACATCAGCTTCCCCGTCGCTAATGGCATCTGGCAAAAAAGTAATCATATTTTACACCACTAGTGGACTGATTCAACTTTTTACCACCGGCAACAATCAATGATAATATGGTTTTGGCCCTTGGAATTTACTGGAGTAATCAATATGGCCCTAAGGCTGGAAAGTTTGGAGACCCCTGCTTTAGATGATAATTTTAACCAGTGAGGGCTGACATTTACATTTTCCCCTTATGTCTCGAACTTTACTGGTTTTATTCATTTATGCATTGGTTTTATTTATTTGTACTTCAGGTTATTAATAAGAAAACAAACGTCATTATAGCGCAAATTTTAGAAGACATATTTCGGACCAAGAGGAATCCTTTTATCAATGAATAGAGTTGTACGCATCTGGATGCAAGTAATTCGAGTGATTTACACTCACTTGGATACTTACATTTTTAGGTCAAATCCTTACGCTTTGATAAAGGGGTTCCTTTTAATTCCAAAACATATGTATGGAGTAATTTTTGCAACTTGCGCTATAAGAACGTTGGTCCGCTCATTAATTTTTTACCACTCAAAAGTACACTTTGAACTTCTTATTATGTCTAGATTATGCTTTTAAATATATTTTTTTTGTTCTGAGACTTTTAAATTTCTTATGCTTGTATAGAATGATAAAGTTCAAAGTGGAATGAGTGAGAGAAAATCTATATTATAAATCTAGTAATGTACCTTTTTAAAATTAAACTCGCGCCACATGAACATGGGTTACAATTGAAATACCTAAAATGAAGGGAAACTTCCCTCTAAGATTTGTTGTTGATTCTCCACAGAGTCTTAAAACATAGAAAAGTAAATGAACTATCTAAGGGACCGTTCATAAATGATGTCTAGCTCTTCTCCGATATATTTGACCCCCTCTCCCCTTTGTCACAAAATGTCACAATTCAACGGACCCCCTTTCCCCCTTTGTCACATGTCAAGCTATGTTGTATAAGCCTGATGTCGCACTTCTTGTTACCCCCTCCCCTCCCCTTTTGAAAAGTGGAGGGACGATCGTGTAAAATAAAAAAGTTTTGGACGGTCCTGCCCCCCCCCCCCCCGACTGAGAATACTCATTGCTTTTTGTTGTCAAGGAGTATGTCGTCTAAATAAAAATTTTTAAAGGGATATTTAAAGAAAAATTGCTCTTATCCAGGGGTGTCTACGAGGGAAGTTCATGGCGTAGACTGCGCCATTAAATTTTTGGATGAAATTTTTGACACCCCCTGGACAGGGGGGCATGCTTTCATCGAGTTTTAGCCCTTTTGGGTGGTTGTATTTTTTCAGGGACTTCGTACCTATTAGTATGCGCCATCTTGCTTAGGGGGTTGGCATCCATGTATTGTCAGTTACAAGTTTTAAAAATAATCTTGATAACTCTGAACTGCATATAATGAAGCGTTTTAAGTAATTATTTTTAATTTCTCATTTATTGTACTTAATTGTAATATTTGAAAATATTTCCACTTGATTGTTTATTTTATTGAATCGTTTTCTTTGACAAAAGCCTAATCTTTGACCTTTCTTACTTAATATTTTAGGATTTTATTCTAAATATTTAACTAGTGTAACTGCTTTAGATGAGAGCAGAAAGAAAAAAAAAAGGCGTTACTCTTATATGATCATCCATCTGTTGAAGTTAACTGAAGTCAGCTATACTATACAATGCAATATTAGTTATTAGCATTATGCTAGTCTGTCAATAACAATAAAAAATTGTTGCATTAATCATTTACTTAATTGCATAATTATTCAACTAATCTTTATTTGTTAAGTCACTTCACAACCTAACTGTTCCACTTTACAATAAATGGAATTGAAATAATTCAATTAACACATATATTTAAAATAACTTTATTAATCATAACCTATGTCATTTTTCTTTTAACTGCTGTTATTTAATTGTATTAACATGAATGTACTTAGTGAAAATTGCTTATTAATAAAGTAACTAATGACCATTTAAAGACTATTCAATACTGCTTTCAAAAACCTGTTAGCCAATTTATTTGTGCTACACAATGTGAATAAAAATAAATCTGAAAGCATAATATGATCAGCCAATTGCGAAGAAAATTTTTTCTGTGTTCATTATATATAAAAGTATACGTATGTATGAAGAGTTGTATCGCAACGTGCAGCTTCAAAGTCTGAATGTGTTACTACCAAAAAAAACGATCTTTTTATTTTTTTCTCTGTATTAAAAACGTTTTAATGGCAGAAATACATAACCCTGCAACGTATTTTAATAGTTACTTTTGCCCTCAACACTTAAATGTTTGTCTTTCGTAAAATTCAAGCCTTTAACGCGATGATATTGCCATGGTTAGACCAGTGCTTTCCAAACTGGGTGTCGCCTATTAGCAATAAGGGTGTCGCGAGATTGCAAAACGAATGAAGAGCTTATGAAATAATATCAAATGATAATTAAAATAATATCAAACATCCTTTTCTTGGTTCTGTGTATAATCATAGATCCCATAGTAACCCCGGGATCGATATGTGGATTTCTACAATTTGTCCATGTAACTTCCAGTTATGGCGTTATATGTCTGTGTACTGTGCTGTTGTACATTGGCGCTCTCTATAAGCTTCTTGTTTTAACCAGTTCTTCGAGCGGCGATATTGGGCATTGTACATTTCCTTCAGTCTGCTTCTTTCTTTCATGCGTGACTCACGCCATTATTTTACCTGCTTCAAAGTGACATATTTATGCCATAAATTTTACGGAACTCATCCGCTATGGATAACTTTATTGTCAAAAAGACACATTTGATAGTTTATGAAGCATCAGATGCAGAGCAACAGTCAAGTGGCGTGTCTGAAAATTTCAGTAGTTACTGAACAACAATTACCTAAAGAGTGTGTCTCAAACCATTGTTTATTCCTCGCCAATATGCAGCAGCAAGAACACGAAAGTGAGAATGTATAAGGAAGAATATATAAAAATGGGATTTACGTGGTGTGGAGGTGAAGAATGTCCAACTCCGGAGTGTGTGATTTGTGGAGAGAAACTGTACTTAAAATTCTTCCAAACTGTAATTCCAATTAATTATACTGTACTCCCGATTCACACATGAAATAATTATTGCTTTAAAATACCATTTTCTATGATAAAATCAAATCTGTTTTATTAGTATCAGTGAAAGGGTGTCCCGTTAAATTGTATGTACTGGAAGGGTGTCGCCATCAGGGAAAGCTCTGGGTTAGACCTTTAAATCCTCGCTTTTAAGTACATGCTAACAGCGCCAATTGACTGAAGTGGCAGAAAATGTAAGTTCTGCTTGCACGCACTTTTTCGCACGTTTGGACAGCCGCTATATGATCGCAGGCAGCCATGCTCTTACTAAGTTAATGTGACGACTGACATTCCATATTATTGCCAAGCTTTTTCTAGGTCCGGTGAATGGTTTAACAGACTAATAAACATGTTCTGAAGGGGAAAAAAATTCACCTTTCAAATTCAAAAGTCCTTCTTTTTGTTTCAACAATAAACTGTCTAAAATGCTGTCGCGATCAACGGGTTGCCGACCACTGATATAGACCACCATTTGGGTGGGAGTATTATACAAACCCTTTGCAAGTTGACCACCTAATTATTGTTATGATATTTATTTATGTTTTCACAAAAATAACTTTTCCAGGATATTTTTATGCCATAACGTTATACCAGCATGTGTATGGTAAAATTGTGGTAAAACGATATTTAAAAATTTGTTTAATGATCAACATAGAAAAGCAACATAACATTTGTATTTATTATCTTAGAAAGTATTTCCATTCATAACTCAATTTTTAATTTTCGGTTCTTTGGAGTGGCAACACCTTAGTTTGTTTATAACGAGCGATCATTCTCATATACCAGGGTTCACACTGGGGAAAAATACAAGGTGGGATTTTCCTCCTTGACCAAAATTTTAAGTGGGATTTTTAAAGTTTAAGCCTAAAAAAATTTTTTTTTGAGTGGGATTTCAAAAAATATTGCGGGAATCGCGCGGTTTAGCGTGAACCCTGTATACTAATCGCAGAGTGCGACTTTTGAAAGAAACAGCGTTTATCTACCGAAACCAGTTTTTAGTCACGCACAGTTATATGTTGCCGTCTCCCGTGTAAAGTCTTTTGGTGCACCCAATGTGATAGCAGACAATACAGAACTTGAAAACTGTTTTCACAGAACTTTTCAGGGAAGTTTGATTGTTTAACTTCTAGCCCGTAGATGTTCTAAGGGGATCAGCTAGTTCATCTTTATAGATGTACAGATGTTAAGTACTTTAAAGTTATATGATACATTGAAGAGTTTATTAGTAAGCCATTCAGGTTTAATTTCTCTAATGATATTTTTGTGAAATAAAATAGCTAAGTACTATTTTAAAGTAACGTTAATACAGTCAACTCTCGATAACTCGAAACTGAAGGGAAGAAATAAAATTTTCGAGTTATCGAAAATCCAATAAATTTCATATCTCATTCTAAATACAAAAATTTGAATGCACAATAATATTAAAAAACACATACGTATCAAGCTTAACCGAGTTTCTCCTTTATTTAAAATATTTTTCTAGTACAATCTCTCCCTCCAACTCCCAAATAAAAAACACCGGTGCCAGTACAGTGGACTGGCAATTTCCTAACAAAAGAATGCGTCATAGGTAGAATTCCGATCTCAATTTCTATGACAAAAGAAAAATGTAAAAATAGCAATAGTTAGAGGTTTTCGAAAGCTAAAGTTTTGAGAGAAAAAAAATTACTTGAGTGAATAAAAAAATTCGAGTTATCAAAAAAAAAAGGAATAAAAAATTCGAGTTAAAGAGATAAAATTACATTATAAAATGCTGTAGGTGAAGGGAAACATTTTTTTTTTGAGCTATCGAGAAATTCGAATTATCAAGAGTTGACTGTACATGAAGCTAAACTTCACTTTAATTAAAAAAAATCATCCTCACCCTTTATAAGTTGACCACTAAAGTGCTGCAGCAAGTGGTCAACTTACGCAGGTTTCACTATACAGCGGAACCCCGCTATTCCTACAACTTTTTCAAGTAAAATTCAACTCGCAATTCATACAGCGCCAGGGAACAGGGTTGCCAGTATTTTTTCTTTAAAAAAACATTGAGAAATTAGGTTCTTTTTGAACTCGTCTGGGAATTATTTGTTTAGCGTTTTGATTTTTTTTTTAAATTTTGATACTTTTTGGGCTTTTATTGACAGTTTTAACTTTCTAAACAAGATATATATATTTTTATTTTTTCCACTTTTTGAAAAATTGATTTTCTTCCTTTAAAAAAAAAATCTACTTTTCTTTGGCCTTTTTCAGAACGGGTTGGCTTCTTGAGACCCTTTGCATCCAGCCCTGTCTCGTCTCTCTTTTCGTGCGTTACACTTCATCCACGCACGATCCGTGAAACGTTGTGACATTTTGTTCTTATTCCTATTAAAAATAAGGCAGCCATGGGTCCAAAAAAGCTTGATTCACCGAAGCCTAAAAGGAAAGCTGTAAGAACTACAATTGAGTTTAAAAAAGAACTCGTTGCAAAGTTTAAACGCGGGATCCGTATACAGTACTGTAAATGTTTTTCAAAGGTTCAAATATGCAACCATATGTGGGTCTGGAACGGATTAATCCAATTTGCATTGTATCTTATGTGGAAAAATAATTCGCTATTCGAACTGCCTCCTAGTATGAATTATGTACGAATAGCGGGGTTCCGCTGTACATAAAATTTCCTTTATTTTATTTTATTTATTTACCTTTTAAATATTCGCTCCTATAGATTACGTTTTTTTTTTTTAAGTTTTGTAAATCTCTACGACAACCCCCCCCCCCCCCCCCCAAAAAAAGTCACTTCTATTAGGGTGTGAAAATAACTCACGATCTTTTAAATTCCAGATTGTTTTTCAGACCAATAAACATAAACTTGTGACTGGCAGTGTGATAAAAATACACTAAGATAAAGATATAATATTTTAAAATGCAAATAATAGTTTTACATTTAAAAAAATGTGTATTTACGCTGAAAATTTAAAAAATAAACAGATATAATATTACACTTTAAATCTAAAATGTATATGTTGTTAAACAAGATACTTATTGGAAAAGTTAATACTGTGCGTGCTTGAATTATTCATGACTGTTTAACACACATGGGCATTCTTTTATAGCAACTACAGTTTTCCATCATTCAAATGCAGCACTTATTCAGAAGTTTCTTTTCAAATAAAATTCTACAAAAATGAAGTGACTGAATCATGAACTTCAATCCAATTGGCTGTTAAATCTCCTGCTTTATGTTTTGGAGATTAAGAGATGGCTAAAAAGCACGCATGTGACAAAACTTGTTAATACTTTTCTTAAAAAGGCATTGTAGTTATGTTATTACCTTGCTGCTTGCATTATTTTCTAGGTTGATTTTTTTTTGAACAATCAATTGTAACAGCTTCAGCTACATTTATCTGCATTTATTTAAGGTAATGAAGATTAGTTTGAAATTAATAAGTAGATCTTCTACATTCTATTGCAGTGACATATTGACAAAGAAATTTTAATCTTCATTTGTCTATTGAATTTCTCTTTTCTTCTTCAAAAATTTGCCAATTTCTTATGCAAATTTTTAGGGAATTATATTAACTTTCACTATATACTTTTGAGGCTAAGCTTAATTCCATTAGCGTCATGAAACTTTAATTAAATAAATTTTGGATTTCAATTGAGCTTATCTTCCCCATATCACACAAACCAGATGCTAATTCAACTAAGTAATAAATTTTTCAACATTAATATTTTCGTTGACTTTTTTTTTTAAACCGTTTGAGTTAAATTGATGATTTAAAACAAAACAAACAAATCAACTAATTTAAATCATATACACCAATTCGGCACAATATTCTAAGTTGCGTTATAAAAGATTTTTTAACACTACAGTTATTTTCAATGCGCTGTTTACATTATTGCACTTTTTAAAAAATCTAATGGGTTCAATGCAATGTTTTCATTTTTGCGATGTCGCACATTAAATTATTTCAGAGCGGCGGCATGTGTAACCATACACAAATCTAAAACATTTTACGCAATTTGTTCCATTAAACCACCGTCATTATCGGAACAAAAGTGGTATTAAAAAAAACTACTAAATTGTACTTACATATAAAAAATATAGGTCTAGTCCGATGGATCCGGATAACATATTTATCAACTACGTAAAAATAATATACAATATGTACTAGAAAAGTATAGATTTACGTGTTTACCACAAATAGAACGTTTTCACTAAATTATTTATAAGAAAAATGAGGGAGGGAGGGGGGGGGGGGCGGATTTATGTAAAATTTAAGGGGAGCAAAATATACTTCATGTTTTATATTAAGATATGAAAAATATTTAAGGAATTTAAGTCACAAAATAATTAATTAGATAATTAAGTGAATTACCTCATTACCAGTTCCTAAAATAAAACAAAAATAAGGAATTTGACGAAAAAACCGATTTAAGAAAAAGACGAAAAAAAACCGATTAATATTGTAAGAAAAGTAAGGTGGGGGCGGATGTAAATATTAAAAGGAGCAAAATATCCCATTAACGGTCGCATAAATTTCACGAAAACAAAAACAAAGCGCCGATTTGTTTTCCAGAAAAACATTTTAAAAATGTTTATTCTCTAATTATACAATGAATAGTTTGACACTATCATCTAGTATGTAAGACAATAAATAAATAAGTTTTTGGGATTAAGGAGAGGATTTTTTTTTCAATGTTTTGGTACGCTACTTTGGAACATTACAGCCCGTGATTTTGACGGGAGCGAGAGGTAAGGGGATATACTTCATGTTTTATATTAAGATATGAAAAATATTTTGAAAAATTTGAGTCACAAAATAAATAATTAGATAATAACGTGCATTACCTCAACGTACATCTCAATACTAGTTCCTAAAATTAAACACAAAAATCATGGATTTGGCAAAAAAACTCCATTCGTCTCTTTTAAAAAATCACTATTACCTTTTAGAGTAGCAGTTATTGATTATTTACAAAAGGTTACAACCACATTCAATAGTTATAATTTTATTTAAAATTTGGAAAATCACACATACACAAATTTAAATGACATTAAAAGTATTTTATATTATAGTAAATATCGTTGAAATTAAACAAAATAATTTTAATTTTTGCCACCAATATCCCGATGTAACAGAAAAAAAGGCTGTTATAACATAAAAATAACATCTTCATTATGGGAAAATCAACATGTAAAACTAAACGCAAAAAATAGGAACATATCAAACAAATTTCAATCAGTACTTTTTCTGAATGTTTTTAACAACAGTTATTCATAATAATGTAGGTATAATAACTAAACATAATAATAGGGCAAAGGCACCCATAATAGAAACATAAAACAAATTTCTCTGAATGTATTTAACAATTATTTAATCACTTTTCAATAATGTAGGTAAATTAACTAAATATAATAGGAAAAAAATACCCTAACAGAAACAAAACAAATTTTAAACGGTACCATCTTAGAATATTTTTCAACAAATTATTAAATTACTTTTCAATGTTGTAGATATAACTAAACATAATAATAGTACATAATAGAAAAATAAACAAATTTCTAAACAGTACCTTCTCTGCCTGTTTTTCAACAACAGTTATTCAATAATGCACTTAAATCATCTAAAAATTTAAAACTAGCACCATTATTTTGGAGAATTTTTGCTCTCAATCATCTTCTTGAATTACACAATCCAAAAAGTGGCCAATATTTACACTTGTAGTGCCACCACAACTATCAATATTCACCAATGATTCTTCCAGATGAAGAGAACTAAAGGAGTTTATCAACTTAAACATCTTCCAGGAGATCAGAAAATAAAAATCGTTTGATTGTTTATCGCGCACGAAAAGTTCAGGATATCGTTTCTTCCAAACGAGATTTAAATAATGCTTTGAGATTTCATCCCAAGATTCTCCTATAATTTCAACTGCATCTTTGATGTTGAAAATTTTCCAAAAATCTTTCTTTCTGCATTTTTTTCCTTCGGAAACATATTGCAGCATTCTCACGGATATTTTATGTGCATAATTTTCTCTGAATGTTTTGATTATATTCAAGTGCATATGCTGAAACAAAGTATTTGTGGGCGACGGTAAGGAAAGAATTTTTATGTTTGGGTAGTCTTTGAGTAACTTTTCAGGAAAAGTAATGCAGTTGTCTAAAACAATCAATGCTTTACATTGCAAAATATTTTCCTTACAGTAGAGTTCTAATTCGGGAATAAAATGAAACGTAAACCACTTTTCGAAAATGTTAGATGTTATCAAAGAATGTACTTGGTACTGCCATATTACCGGTAAAGCTGATTTGCTAAGACCTGCGAAAACTTTGGGATTTTCGGAAGGGTATACAGCAAGTGGTTTCAGCTTAAAGTCTCCAAAAACGTTTGCCCCAAGAAGTAGTATCATTCGCTTTTTATTTCCTTTCTTTCTCATCATGCTTTTTTCTTCTTCGCTCAGAAACGGACTTGCCGCAATCGGAAACTGCTTCCAATAAAGAATCGTCTGGGAGAATGTAAAAATCTGCTGAGAAGTATAACCTTCCTTTTTGATTAATTGAATTAAATTTTTAATCAAATTCTTTTCCGTCGCTTCTTTTTCTTTACCCAAACTTTGCGCAATATTTTGCATGAATTTCCGATACCATGCTTTGCTAGCACAGAATGTCACAGATTTTGGTTTTTGGGTATATTTTTTCTTCACACTCGCAAAAATATCCTCAGCTTTTTTTGAAATAACTTTCTTACTCAATGGCTGTCCGAGACGCTGAGTTTCGGCAGTAATCCATGGCACTAAAACAGTTTCCATTTCAGCTATAAGAGCTTTCCGTTCAATTCCAATCGAAGTTGATTTTTTTGGCTTCACATCGCCAGCCACCTTAGTGCATTTCTTCTTGTCCTTTAGAACAAAATTCACAGCTCCCGCGCGAATATGACGAGGCCTTCTCCTCAAATTGCGATTCCTCAAGTTTGAATCATACGATTTAAGAACACCAAGCTTGAGATCTGGAGTTGATCGTCGAGTTTTCTTCTTTGGTTGTGCATTTGAACAATCTAATTTCCGTTTTGCTGACATACCTTCGATCTGTGAAAAACTGTTACCGATCTCTAACCATCACCAAACGCAACAAAAGAAAGAGTATAGGCGTCAGAAACTCTCTCGCAAACAGATGCCAATTGGCACATGCGCAGTAAGGAATACACATTACTATACGAATTCTGTCAGCTCTGCATAGATGTAGCCTTTAATTCGGCTCTCCCAAAACGTTATGAGGTTTTTCGAAGCTCGATTCGTCCATTTTCCTTCTGCTGATAAGGAGTGACCTTAAGGGCAAATAGATGTACATTAAATCATTTTTTGTTTACGTTACACTAATTCTAACTTCCGTTATGGCATCATTTTTGGTTTGTTTTAGCGCATTGCAAAGAGTGCAGAGACCAAAAAAGTTCCTTTTCGCCATGTATGTTTTTATATTTTCAAGAAAGAAAATTGTAGACGAAACTGTAAGAATTGTATGAGCAGTGCTTGAATAAGAGTGTTGCTTCATGTGACGCAGTTTGAATATGATTTGAGAAGTTAAAGTGCGGACATTTTTAAATTTAAGAACATAACTCGGCTCCGGAAAACCACCAGCGGCAGAGAAGAAACAACATAACTTTCCGAATGACCAAAAAGTGCATCCTGCAAGTTTTGTAATCTGCTGATTTATGTTCCAGGTATGTACGAAAGAAACTATTTCTGCTAATAAATAAATAGCTGTAGTAAATTACCCAGATTCGGATTTACTTCTGAGCCAATGGATCATTATTTATGGAAAACATTATTTTACGCGAGAGAGGGGGAGGGGAGTCTGAATCCGACCGATTTTTAGACATACGACAGACTCTGTTATCCGCCATGTGAGATATAACTTTTGAAATATAGTTAATCAGTATGTTTTGAAATTATATGTAGATTAAAAGATTACTATGTATTTCGAAGCTTAAAAATATGAATAGCATTATGAGTCGGGAATAGATCTACCAAACGAGGGTCACCGGATAATCAATCAAATCCGGCAACATCATTATCGGATGTATCCCTAATCCTGACCTGATCCCTCCCCCTCCCAAATCCATTCCTGGTTGCGCTCAGGGCCGGCGGAAGGGGTGGGCAGGGTGGGCGCCGGATTGTTGGGGGGGGGGGGCGAAAGGAGACAAAGTTTAATGTTGTCTGAACAATTCATTTCCTTCTATTTTAGGAATTTTGTCTTCTTGTAAAAAAAATGTTCTACTATATAATGATAAACGATAAGTTTCTTAAATGAACTTCTATAGTTAATGCAGAATTCCTTTTTTCTGGCAAACTATTGCAATTCAAAATATAAAAAGAAATTCCCTACAAAAATTTTAAAAAAGAAAAAATTCTCGTACGATCATGAGAAAATAATATGTTTAATGCTCCACGAGGACAACTTTAAAAAGTGCGAGTTAATTTTAATTCCGATTTCTTTTCCAAAATTGTGTTAAGGGCGCCGTTTTCACCAACGTCCGGGGCTCCACAACGTCTTCCTTCGTTGCGCTACCGGATTGCTGTGTCAAATGCAGCAAAAAGGTTATTTAGTAAATGATTCCCTATTCTTGAAATTTGGTCAAATGGATACCACAGTAAACATATATGAAATTTTTTATATACATTTTTTTTTTAGTTTAACTCATTGAAAAACAAAAGATACAGTCTTCTTCAAATTCGACGAAAGTGATGATTTTATGCACCAATTTGAAATAGTTGTACTAAACACACTTCCCAGTATGAATTATATAAATAGAGTTTATAAATAAAATAGAATATCAAGTAAAATTAACTTAAAAAGATATGTACGTACGAAATGAACATTTAAGTGCGTATCATATAAAATTCTGCAATGCATTTTATGCATAAAGAAAAGTACGTCACTTAGGGAGGGGGGGGGGGGGAGGATTCCATTTCCGAAAGATGTGTAGTCTTTTTCTTTTTATTTATTTATTCAATGCAGATTAACATTTTTTCGTTTCTCTGGGCCAGATACAACATTACAAATTTGTGGATTGGTAAAAACCCTAAGCGGATCATGAAACCCCGGAATATGGAGCAGCCACTTTTTTGAATTGCTCTGCTCTAACTTTTAAATACTTTTTCCGGCTCCACTCTGAGCTCTAAATAATTTTAATAGAATTTATTACTTATCTCTTTATTTTAAGGTAATTAATTTTTTTACATAATACTAAATTTTAAAAAATGGAGCAGTGGAGCACAAGTTTCTCTGTTCCGGCTCCGCTCCAGATCCCTGGTAAAACCAAGAGTCACATCAAGTATGAAATAAAGTTACCTCAAACAGAAGTCATTTGGTTCCCTTTCAAAGTTACTATAACGCACTTTTCCATTTTTGACGTAGTGCGTTACAACGAGAGTTGACTCTACTAAAGAAGAAATTAGAAATACATAAAGAAACATATGATAAAATCAATTACAGCTATCAGATATTCTATTTGGGGTCATTCATAAATGATGTCACGCTTCAAGGGGGGAGGGGGGGGGGTCAAGAAAGTGACAGTTTGTGACAAGGGGAGAGGATAGGGTAACAAGAAGTGTGACATTGTACATGTTGATTTCTGTAAAAACATTTAAAATCAGCAAATTAAACCTATTTTATGCTAATGTAATATAGCGTGACATGTGACAAAGGGGGGGGGGGGTATGTGGAAGTGCGACACTTAGTGACAAAAGAGGGGAGGGGGTCAAATAGATTGAAAAAAAGTGTGACATCATTTATGAACGGTCCCTTTGCAACAAATAAGAAAGGAAATTAATAATAAAAAAAACGGAGCTCAATAAATTTGCTTACTCTTTGTTTCGTTCCAGTTACGAACAAAATTTCACTACTCTGCGCTTCATCGCAGATGCCAGATTTGTAAAACTTATGACGTGAGACGTGTTAAATTTTAACATAAACTTAAAGGAGGTAATGAACAGCTCCAAAGCTGAGCTCCCATGCTCAGATTTTGAGAAAATTACTTCATCAATGAATTGCATGAAAGTTTTCAATTTTGTCAATGCTGTGTAAATGTCATCCATTTTTATTACATGGTTTTATTTAACTTGACTTGTGGCGGAATTTTGTAAGGCGGTTTTCGACAACTATTACTGCATAAATTATCTTCAAATTTTGCACACAAGCTTATCTTCGATGACAATACAATAATCCATCCATTTTATAATTTATTATAACGTTAATTAGGAAAAAAAATTATTAATTTTGGCTCTGAGGAAATTATCAGCATTATCATTTGCCGTTTGGCAACAATAGTTTTGTTTGGATAATGCAACGATGTTTTGAATTTAAATAAAACCATGTAACTTAAAACATTTTTGGCGATTTAATTTCTTATTGGCTGTTTATTACTGATGTTAACTTTTGATTATTCTATGTAGTGTCGTAGGTTATCGTGCAGAGTGGTGGGAAAGCAAGTTTACTAAGGAAAACTTAAGAAATACCTTTTATTTACATAATGCACAGCGTTAAAATTTGGGCGTTGGTAAACAGTGAAATTCTTTGAGGGAGATAGAATGTAGTCCATCTGTTCCCTTCAGTAAGATTCTTGCCCTTTCTCGCATTTCCGACAGCGCAGATTAGTAGAAATCTGCCAAATCCTTTTTTTTTTTTTTTGAGAAAAAAAAACCAGGGGATAGATGCGCGCCGTGCTTTGTTGACGTCCACACACACAACCATGACAACGGAAACTAATTTTTTGGACGGCCTTTGCCGCTGGTCAAAGGTTAACTTCGGCAGGAAGACGAAGTCGAAGAGTCATCAAGGATTTGGAAGTATGGACAGATTTATGGGGGGGGGGGGGGGGATGAGAGGGAATTGCCCTTCCATGCCACGTGTCATTTTAAGATTGCCTTTAATCTTACTTTCTAAAAACGATACAAATTACAATTACGGTAAGTTCAAAAATACTTGCCCTCCCCTCCTCCTGGGTCTGAACCGTAATTCCGCCCATGTCTGGAAGTATCCAATTTTCAGAAGCAGATGGTATTAAAGCAAACTTAGAAAACAAGAACATGAGGGTCGGAGCAGGGGCTCAAAGGGCTGTCGTCATATTGCTTTTATTTTTCACACGGGTCAAATTTTCAGGAAAGTTCAAATGTTTTAAATTGAAGTCAGTAAACGGAAAGTTTGTCTTTTGCTTACTTTTTATAATTTACCAATCTAATTCGCTCGCTCACTACATTTTTTTTTTTGTAGTATTTTTCGAACAGCAATAAATCCGTGGAATAATATTCGAAATTCAACGCACGGCGCTATATAATAAATTTGATTTTTAAAAAAAAATTTTTCTCGACTATTGCCTTCACTCGCTGGAGATGCAATCTTATTTATTCCTTGTTCAGTGTTGCAGCAGTACTTTACTACGGAAGAGAAATACAGTTCAATGTTGTGTTATGCCCATACAATAAAATATTTTTTATAAAAAAAACAGAACCGACTTCAAATTAAAAATTGCGCTAAAAAGTAAAAAATAAATTCATTCTTTAGACAACATCGATGTGACTTTTAAACATAGTTTTAGAAGTCGGTGCAAAATCAGGATAGATAAAATCTTTTGTAATCATGAATCCCCCAATTACAAATATATATATTTTCGCAGAATTAGCAACAGTTCCAATATCAAGTAGCAAATGGTATAATGGTAATTAAACTCATCATTTTGCACCGACTTCTAAAACTATGTTTAAAAGTCACATCGATGTTGTCTACAGAATGAATTTATTTTTTACTTTTTAGCGCAATTTTTAATTTGAAATCGGTTCTGCTTTTTTATAAAAATTATTTTATTTTATTCTTTTTAGTGTAAATACATTTTTTATATAAATACTCGATTAAAAAAAAATCCATATCAAAGGGCAAAACTTCTTTGAATTAATGGCACTAAAACTAATCATTTGTATGATAAATTCCCCTTTGAAGTCGATTTTAGCAAACAAACTGATTGGATTAATTTTCGCCTTCAGCCAAACTCTTGCTGTAATTTCTTTTAATATTATAGCCCATGATAACAAACATGTTTCCAACAATGACTTTTATATTTATTGATAGATTTCCCAACAAAGAAAAATCAAGCCAAGCCTTTCAAATTAAAATAAAAAATACTTATTTTTCACCCGTAACGTTTTTTCTAAAAAGCAAATGTAGTCAAATTGATTTGCAATATTTGAGTTAGACGACCCGCTATCGATTAAAGAAAAAATCATGAAAATCGGTTCATTTAGACAAAAGTTATGAATGAAAAAACAAAAAAAGTACTACATTTCTGCCCATTACTTTTGTTCTATTTATCGAATATGGTCAAACGAAGGTACGGAACCTATGGGAAACCACCCTCGATCGATTGAAAAAAAAATCATGAAAATCGCTTCATCCGGTGCGGAGTTATGAGTGGACAAACAAACAAAACAAAAAAAAAACCGACATACATACACTATGAATGTATAACCTCCTTCCTTTGTGAAGTCGGTTAAAAAGACAAATTGATTCTTTTAATACAAAAAAGATGAAAAGACCGAGAAAATTCACAGGGATATTAAACATTTTCAGCAAATATGTTTTTGATATCGTTCTTGAGACTTTTCTCATCTTGTCTGCAGTTTCATGAAATCCACCTGGTGTCGGTCACCCAATCATTGGGTATTTCAGTGATTTGGGCGTTCAGGGGGATATTCCCTCCTCTTAGCTTTCAGAAATGCTGTGTATTCGTGCATTTGTGTATGTATTTTGTGCTTTCCCTATAATATGCCTTAAGTACATATTCTTTACTGCCACCCTCCATCCCACTGGAAATTTTGGACATGACAGGCAGGGTTGCCAAATTTAAAAACTGCAAATACAAGACAGCAGGAGCGCTCTGACCGGGGCTGGGGCATCGGATATCCGGTATTCGCTCTGTTTTTAAGTATCCAGAATCCGTCCGGCCACAATACGAAAGATCCTGTTATCCGGTATGTAAATTTTGATTTTTTAAAAATAAATTAGTGTATTTTTAAAATATAGGGTCAGGTCGGGGAAAGGGAAAATGTTTCACTTTCTAACTATTTTCATATTAAAAGTTTCATTGTAACAAAACCAAAAGCATTTCCCATATCTTTTCATTAGCATCTTAACATTGAATTCCTTTAGATCAATTATTATGTAATTAACTTCACAAAGGAAGGAGGTTATACATTCATATTGTATGTATGTCGTTTTTTTTTTTTGTTTGTTTGTTTGTTTGTTTGTCCAGTCATAACTTCTTACCGGATGAACCGATTTTCATGATTTTTTTTAAATCGATCGAGGATGGTTTCCCATAGGTCCCGTACCTTCGTTTGACCGTATTCGACAATTAGAAAAAGAAATTATGGGCAGAAATGGGGGTCACTGTTTTCGTTTTTCATCCATACCTTTTGACTAAATGAACCGATTTTGATGAATTTTTCTTAATTTGATAGAGGGCCATCTAATTCAAATATTGAACATCAATTTCACTACATTTGTTTTTTAGAAAAAAACTTTATGGGTGAAAAATAACTATTTTTTATTTTAAAGGCTTGACTTGATTTTTCTTTGTTGGGAAAACTATTAATAAACGTGAAACTCATTGTTAAAAAAGTTTTTGTTACCATTGCGCTATAATAACAAATGCAATTACAGCAAGATTTTGACTGAAGGCTTCTCGGAGGCAAAAATGAAATCGAATCAGTTTATTTGCTAAAATCGACTTCAAAGCGGAATTTTTCAAACAAATGAGTAGTTTTTAGTGTCATTCATTCAAAGAAGGTGTGCACTTCGATATGGATTTTTTTTTAAATAGAGTATTTATATAAAAAATGCATTTACACTAAAAAGAATAAAATAAAATAATTTTTGGAAAAAATAGAACCGCCTTCAAATTATGAGCCTAATTACCACTACACCATGTGCTACTTCATATTGGAACTGTTGCTAATTCTGGGCCATTTATATTTGTAATTGATTCATGATTACAAAAGATTTTATATATCCTAATTTTGCACCGACTTCTAAAATTATGTTTAAAAGTCACATCGATGTTGTTTAAAGAATTAATTTATTTGTCACTTTTTAGCGCAATTTATAATTTGAAGTCGGTTTTATTTTTTCCAAAAATTATTTTATTTTAATATTGATTTTCTAATTATGAAATAGTTAAACTGGGCTTATAAAGTTTGTGTAGGTAAAATGAGCCATAAGATAAAATAATGCTGAAAACAGTTATTATTTGTTACTTTGAAATTGAAAAAAAAAATGTGTAAGTGTAACATATTTTATTATTCTAACTGGACCTTTATAGGCTGCAGTCCATCTCCCTAACCCTTTGAAAGATCTCTTATTCTTTTGAACCAGCTCTCAGATGAGAGACCGTCACCTGGGATTGGCACCCCCAGAGGCATCGTTTCACTTGAAGGACATTGGAGCTACGATCTATTTAACGTGCACCAGCTTCGTTTCGCGTACACGGACCACAGCAACCAACAGTATTTTGGTTATAAAATATGAGCTTAAAATATAACCTAGAAAGTAAAAACAAATATATTTGTCTGATTAGTGGTTTCGACAGTCACTGTCTGCGTGTTACTCATGAGCAAAATGTCTTGATTACACTAGCTGCGTCGCTCGGCGTTCCATGGGCTATCTCGAGTATTGAAAATAAAGTGATGTCACGTGGCACATGTTAAAATCCCCATAAGAATAAGAACAACAATCCCTGAAAATCCCAAACAGAATAAAGGTAATATTTCTGAAATAACGCTTACAGTCCCTGTAAAATTTCTAAACTTCCGAAGGAAACTTCCGAAATGATCTCAATAGTCCCAATAAAAACCCTATTAGTAAAAAACAATAGCTTGAAAAAAAAAGCCTCCTTTTGAATAAGAACAACAGTCCCTAGAAATCTTATCTTGTATATAAAGGATAATACAGTAAAACTCCGTTATATCACGCTTCCGTATACCGCGGTGACTATCCTGTCCCCCGACGTTTAAACCACCCTTTAACATTGTGATTTAAAGGTTATTCCTTATTTACCATTGGTAAATAAAGCCAGCCCGAGCACACAAATATTCTAGCCAAAGAGATGCCATCCCCCCACCACACACACTAACAGGTAAAGCCCTATGATGATAGGCCGGATGTACACCTTTTTCAAGCTTTTTCTGTCTTTCAAACCTAGGACACTATATAGCTTGATTTCAAAATTGAATATAATCGCCGTGACTGGCTCTGACTTGTTTCTCTTTACATGAGGGGAGCTCAATCTGCCAGGAACTGTTCAGTTCAATGCTTAACTATCTTCCATTTTCAGAAGTACACCTTTATATTCCAGATTCTTTAGCGTTACTGAAAACTAAAATATATTTTCCAGTATGAGTGTGTGAGTATGCAGGCTTAAAGCATTGTTTCTTTGAGAAGTGCATTTCTCCCCTTCCAAATCTAATTTTTTTCTTAAGACCTCTTCACAATTCCAGATTGTTAACAGAAAGATATTTGTAAGCCCGTTTTTTCTCGGAACACAGTTGGTTTATAACCTATTGCTCGACAGACTGATTGCGCAGTTGAGATGTGTGCTTTGTGCATAGAAATGACATTAAATAAAATAGCAGCAAAGAAGAAAGGAAAAAAATATGCTATAAAAGAAGAGTTACGAGTGATTGATAGTTAAAAATGATGCAACTAAAGCGAGTATAATTTCGTAATATGGTCCTGCGGTATAGTTTCACTATACCGCGGTTATGTTATAACAGAAAACGGGTGCCAAACATGTCTCCCGATAATCGCGTTTTTACTGCACTACCAAAAAAAGTTCTCTTTTTTTTTTTTGCCTATCGATTTTTATGCTAAGCAACGGCCCTCGCGCCCGGCACTGCGCGAGCCTGAATAAGAGCAATACCCTAAAAATCATAGATTGAGTAATTTCAATTCTCCCAAAAAGTAGGTTTTTAAGCAACCGCTGTCACACCTGGCGCCGAGCGAGCTTCGATACAACACAGGATTGAAAATTTTTATTATCTATCCATACACAGACATACAAACCCGGACCGATATTAATAATAGACAAATTCTAAAAATTCGGATTAGAATAAGGACAATTGATTATCCCTTTCAAGCCTTTTTCGATTTTACGCCTCTTGCGTTTTATGCTTTCAGAATAATTAATACCTGCGAAAACAATCTTTAAAAGTCTCTGCTAAAATACGAAAAATAGTTTTTATTAGATAGAAAGAAACTGTTGATCGGCTGTCTGCTGCAGGGAATAAAATTTAAATCATTTTAAAGGGAAGGAATAAATTAATTGAATCATTTATTTCGAAAAGGTAACATCTCCGTTTTGGAAAAGAAAGAACTCTCAGTAGTAATTTATTAATTTTAATGACAGATATATTTAAAAATCATTTTAATTTACCAACATTGAATTGCTGTTACCTACTATAATAAAATAGTAAAAGATCAAACCGTAAAGTTTTCCAACTTTTCATAAGCCATTTTATTTTCTATCTCCTATCTAAAAAAAAGGAACACAACGTATTTACGTAAAAATAAAAGCAAACTAATGTAGGACAGAACTACTGTAACTTAAAAAATCAGTTACGTGAAATATCTATTTCATTAAATAAATACACATGAAGAAAAAGTATCGCAAAAATATACAAATTAAACTTACATATCATTAAAATTACTTTGGTTCGAATGTAATAACACTCTGTATAATATGCAGAACTTTGATAATTTGATGCTTTTCAAAACAAATTTTTAACGGTTTTAACGAAACTGAAAAAAGAGCGCTGCCACTCTAAGAAATAAATAAAAGCGCAGAGGATAAATAAATTAAAAAGAAAAAAGGATTAAAAGCAAAATGAAAACATTATAAATCTTTTGCTCCTTAAATCACTAAAAACGTACTCTCTGAATACCAAATACGTATTGACAAAATGGCAACGATAAGAATAAAATCAAAAATAAAATAGCACTTTTATTAATCGTTTGCGAAAAAATAATCTTTTATCAATCGTTTGCGGGAAAAAAATGCTAATTACCGTGGAGAAATAATTTCGAACTGCAGATAAAAACGGCCATAACTTCCGTTCTATATAAGGTAGAAGAAGCTCGCCACAGACTCCATCTTATGCAGAAAAATAAGACCTTTCGATCGGTGTAAATATTTTGAATATGCAAGCATTTTAACTCTTCTAAATCGTCAAAGGAATGATAATCGCGTTTTCAATTAATATCTCCGTTAATTAAAGAACCACGTGAATGAGACCGGGCGATACGGGAGTGTCTTCCCCGGAAAATTCCGAATCCGGCGGTGCCCGTCTCGAGGTCGCACAGTTTGCCGTTTTCGAGGAGATGAGGTGACACACACAGATGCGGACAGATTTTAATAGTATAGATCTCCGTTAACTAAAGCCCCACGTGGAATGAGACCGGGCCGATACGTCTTCCTCGAAAAATTCCGAATCCGACGATACCGTCTCGACATTGCACCACTTGCCGTTCTCGAAGAGATCAGATGGCCGATACACAGACGCGGACATATTTTAGTAGTATAGATATTTATCCTGTAAGACTCATTCCATCCATCTAGCTATCCATATGTGTGTGTGTACACATATTGGAGTTGCTTAATTGTAAAGGAAAAGGGTTGAGAGGTGAAAACGTTTGTAACCATTGGTTTAAAGAAATGCAGCCATAAAACTTTTCGTCGATGACAGAAACAGAGTTTTACAGAACCAAAACCACGGAACTAAGTTTTACGTATTACTGTGAATATTTCATTCTTTTTAACCATTATAAAGCCCTGTTTTAGTTGCTGGATGTAAATGGTTATTTCTTTTTGGAGCAGTGCCTTTCTTGTAATCATCTTTACTTATAACAAAGCAGCAAGTATGTCTGTGTATGTGTGTGCCTGTCGGCGTCCGACATAGGGTTAAGAACGTTCGGTGGTTTGCCATGAAATTTGGCACGAAATTAATTGGAGCATGGGGGTGTGCACCTCTCAGAGTTTTTACTGCAATTCGAATTTGTTCTTTTTTTATTCAAATTTATAGCCGAAAAATGCATAAAATGGTCCTTTTCTATCGGAAAAAATTATCGCATCCTATCAAGCTTGATACCACTGAAAAGCCCGTAAAGCACTGTCTTGGGAAGAATTTTTCTCTTTGTGATAAAATTGGAAGCCTCTAAATTAACTAGAAAAGAAGTCATAAGCGTTTTTCTCTGTGGTTCGAGATTATTTTTTCACGGTAATTAACTTTATTTTCTCTAGATTGATTGCTTTTTTTATTTGAACCAATCTGTCTTGTATATTTGCAAAATAAAATTCTCTTCACAATGTTTTTAGCATTTTAAGGCGCAGCCGATTTTTAAATTATCTTTTTCTTTTCTTGGCTTTTGATTCTTTTTTTTAACGAATAAAAATTTGTTTCCTGCGGTTTTTAGCATTTTGAGGAGCAGCCGATTTTTAATCAATTAATTTCTTTTTTTTTTGGATTTTCATTCATTTTTTTCTAAACGAATTAAACTTGATTTCCTGCTGCTCGCAGGCGACCGATAGCTTTATTTTATTTTCCTTTTTTCTTGATAAGTATTTTACGAGACCATTCTTACATACTGAACAGGGTTTTTTTTTTTTTTAACGAAATGTTATCCTTTATTGCGATTTTTGTTATTCCAAATTATTATTACTATTTATAGTTTTTTTCTCTTCAATGAATCAGCACATATGTTATTTGCCTATTAGAGCTCGGATAAAAGGTTTTTCTGCTTCCAAAGTGTTGCTTGCTGCTGTTAATTTTTGCAAGCTACAAAATTTCGTCTTTCTGTTTTACTGTCAATGAATAACAGATAAATATTAATTAATTCGGTTTGAACATTCAAACAAGTTGATATAATAACAGTTTGAAAATTCATTTATTCAAACTATTCTGAAGCGTTATAATGGTTTTTTCTGTGTGGGTACTTGAATTAAACAAACAAAATGCATTTTTTAAAAATATTTTCTTTTTCGTTTCGTTTCTTCCCTTCTTTTTTTTACTGTACGTGATTTGTAAAAAAAAAAAAAAAAAGTTGCTTAAATGTGTAGGGATTGCCGTCGATGGCTAATTTTTAATTATGTGGAATGCTATACACTTTAATAAAATAACGTAATTTACTCATAAAAATGTTACCATTGTATATATAATGTCGAAATGATTGGTCTTTTTACTTTTTAACACGGGCATAGCTGTGCTGGTACCGCTAGTTAGTATATAAAATTAGATTCTTAAAAATTTTTTAGCAATTTTTCGCCCCTCGATTTTCAATGGTCTGGCCCCTGACTAACACATTCATTATTGGAGTCCATGGAGGAAAGTGCAAGACCCCCCCCCCCCCCCCCCCGCCATCAAGCTCCAGCAAAATAAAATCTATTGCATAGCTAGTAAACATAAATAATTTTGTCTTTTTTTTTGCAATGAGAATGATGTCTTTAGCTCCAAATAATAGAATGAGTCCTGCTTTAAGTCTCTGTTTACTTGACATTTTCAAAGAATATTTTTTGAAAATTAAATATTTCGTTTGAATTTTGTTACGCAGATTGTGGTGCCAGCAATGTTCAACAAATGTAAGTTCGAACCACAAAATTAATTTGGGGCTGCCATCAATGAAAATACTTCAATGTTTAAAAAATTATTAAATCACATTTCTTACAAAATGATCATATTACGATTATAAAGTTTTTGGGTCAATGATAAATGTTCTCATTTTTTTTTTCTTATCAATTGTAAAACGTTTATTTATATTTTGCGAAACAATTCATACTATTGAAAAACTGAAAATCCGACCTTAAAACTAACTTTACAGTTAGTTATTTTTTAAATGCACACAAAAATAGTAATAAAAAAATAGTGAGTCAAAACCATCGAAAGATTAATGAATATATTTGCATTTACTTTTGATTCAATGAAAGGTCAGTTGGGGTAATTGTGAACATGGGGTAAATGTAAAGAAGCTTCATAAATACACTTGTGGTAGTTTTGAAAATTTAACTGCTGGTGAGTGATGAATTGGCAACATGGAGGGGCAACATTGTAAGAGTTTTGTATGTTTCGAAACAACTGTGGAGGAGCAACCATTGTTTGAAAATGACTCGGTGAAAAAAAGTTGTTTAACAAAATTTAGTGCAGCTCATATACAAACGCGAAGTAAACGGTTTTAGCCATGTTTATTTGTCATATGGAATGTTGCTAAAAACATTTAGTTATAAATTTCATCGTACCTGTTATTTTCCATGTACAAGTTAAGTGTCTATAATTACTCCAAGTATTTTGTTCTCTGGGGTAATTGGTAAACACTTAAGTTTATCGTATTTCCAATCTTTTGGGAAGACAATGAATAATATATTTTAACGTAAATTATATTTTCTGTGTCTATTTTACATAAATGTCGTTCTTGTTTTCTAATTCCACTGAGACACTAGGTATTATTTTACACTTGGAGGACATTTGGTACCATGACGGAGTTTACGCGCACCTGCTTCCATTAGCGTACAGGGTCCCAGAGCAACCAGTCGCGAGAGGTGGTCACCCTCCCAAGCATTAACCATGGCTAGTGTTTCTTCACTTTCTGTGTTATGTAAGAACCGAGTTAACCGATTGATCCACTGCGAGAGACAATTTGCGTACATTTTATCGCATTACTTGTTTTCTTTTTTTAAAGATAATCTCATTGTTTGATCTCGGCGGACTACATGCTGCCCGTGGCCGCAGATTAAGGATCATAGCTCCAGAACTTATCAAGCTTCCAAGCAGACTGTGTATGTTATAGTTTTCTATTTGCATTAACCTCATGGGAAAATAAATCCCTTTTTAAATTTATCCCAGAGACTATGTAGTAAATGAGACTGTGGGTATATTGAAGTGCGACATTTTGTGACAAAGGGGGGGGGGGGGGTCAAATATATAGGAAAAAAGCGTGACATCACTTATGGACGGTCCCATAGCGTGAAGGCTGTTAAAAGAGAAGTTGAAAGGTCATTCAAAAAGACAACATATATATAAAAAAAAAGGGTTCACTGAAAGAGCAAAAGGGAGTCGCGACCTACCGAAAAAACGCTAATAGCTACATACATACAGGTGAGCCCTGAGCAGGACTTGTGCTGACTTGCTTTTCGCGCGAGCTGAAATGAGTGTAGCGTGATCGAACGTTTTTCTAATTGTTTCACTATTATATGTGAAGTAATGCAAAGAATGAAAAGATGTTGGTTTTGGTCAAACCAGGAGTAAGAACACGTGTTAAATAACTTTTGGCATTAATCGCACAAACAGGTGATGCCGTTTGACATTTGTATGTATATGAAGAACCAGAAATTCGTGCTGGCAAACATCCAAATAGTTTTGATTTTAACGTGAAGAATTTTACCAGTAGAAACTAAAAAATAAACCAGCTTATATCTTATGATGACTATGTGTACTAAAGGAAAAACAATTACTCGCAAAAAATGAATTATGTATATAGTTAACAGTGATATTGTATGGGTAATAGGGTAAAGGTCGAGACTAGCGGTCGCCACTCGCCTTTGGCGACTATAAATTTTTATTTGGTGACTACAAAATGTTATGTCGGTCGCCAAAACCCGGCGACTAGAAAAGGTTTGCAATTTATTATTATTTTTTATAGTGCTTTGTGTAATTTTGTGGCAAAGTGTAGTTTGAGGTATAAGAAGCCACATGTTTGAATGCAAAATGAAGCCCCGGTTGTAGAGGGGATCAGTTTGAAACATGGTTCAAAGTGGCGACTCACTTTTTTGGGTTTACTGATGGCCACTGGCCACCATCAAATTTTTTTAGTCTCAAGCATTAGTAATAGGGGGACATTTGTAATAATTGTACACGAAAAATTTTTTTGGTGTTTCTGAGCACCATTTTTGTTGTTCAGTTTGTGTAAAGCGTAAAATTATTCATTTATTGATGTATTTTAATGTTAAGTGTCTTAAAAAGATACAGACAGCATAATGTTTTTTTAGCATATGATGTTCGTTAACTCATCTACGCATAAAAAATTCATTACAATTGTTCATTTATCCTATTTTCATAGAAATGAGCAATCGGAAGGAAATTTCGATGTGTAGCGGAGTAAACACATTTCATGTGCTAAGGAACGTTATAGTGTCTATATTTTTTTATATAACCACATAACATAAAACCTAAAGTACATCAAAAATAAATAATTTTCGATACTTACGTATTATCGCAACCATGCCAAATTCGGGGATAACGAGCCAAACTGGCAACTCGGATTTTGTACCTATCTAAGGCGCTTATGGTAACCATAAGTAGGTATATAAGTCGCCAATCTCGCCAACCTGGTAGCGATTTTTCGTAAGTACCTAATTTTCCACTTTACACCAAAAATGGTGTTCAGTAACATCAAAAAGGGTGGCAACTAAACGCTAAATTTTTACAGTGCAGTTCGAAACTCATAATATTTTTCGTTTTAAATTTACTGATTTCATTCCTTAGCCGATTTTTACATTTCAAAATTTTTTAATGGGTAGTTCTTCAAAATTGTACACCTGAAATCCCACCTTCTGGGGATAATTCAACTCCATAGATCCCTGGTGAAGTCATATCCTCAATTCTAAAACCGTGCACACTCCTGTGTAGGTGAAAGTTAAATTTTGATTGTTAGAGGTAGGATAAATTCTAAATATATTGCAACCACTAGCATATTAAGACATCACCTCTACATCGACCAAAATCTTGTGCATATCCATCGAACTAAAAGCAGCGTAACTTCAAAAGGAAATCGTACATTATTTAATTAAACATGTAATTCTGTGAGCAATTTAACTCATAATGTTACAGTTCTATCACGGAATTTTGATATTTTGACGCTTCTGCGCATGGCAGAAAAGAACGGATCCATTCAAGTTTTAGGGAAGTTTTTTCTGCAGGTGCGTTTATTTGGTACGCGAGTCAATGTTTGCTTCGCTGTTTGTTGAAGACAACTAAATTTAAAAACTGACATATAGCATCAGTTTGGTAGAAATAAAGTATGCTAAACGAACCAGAACGAGAAGAAAAAGGGCACATTCTTTATACCAGCAGTTTCTCCCTTGAACAGGAATGGATTCGTCTTGGCAATCTGCCAGGCAGCTTGCTTTGGTTGACGGTAGAACAGTACTTCAGCACTCTTTTGATGCAGGGGAAACATCTTGTCGTCAAGAAAATTAGTTAGTATTATAACTCAGTGTTGACAGCTGGATTGAATTGAAAATCGACTTAAAACTGAGGGAGACGCATAAAGTGACGCGTAAGCGAGAGATTATAATGTAAATCACCGTTGAAGTTTGAGATTAATTTATATTCGACTGAATTTAGATATTCCGCACGATATCTCCATTCCGTATTATTTTATACAAGTACTTGACCTTTTTCTGAATTAATACATTCTTTCCGTTCTTCGAAAATAAGACTGAATAGGCGCATGCTTCAGGTCTGCTCTGATTTAATCAAAATAGGGGTGATAGGCTGATGGGAACATAACAGTGAGGGGATTTTCTGCGCCTTTTCTTTTTTTTTTTCAGAATTAATTCAGCTTTATGGATGTGGGTTTGTGCGGATGTCTTTTTTATAGTTTTTTTCTCATTTCCCTTTCCAAGCGGATCTTGGAAAATTATATCATACTTTTCAGTGACGCTACCGTGATTCATTTTCTTAATAAATAACAAATCAAATTTATAATACATAATTTATATTCATTTATAACACATAATTTATAATAAAACTTAAAGCGAAGTTCAAAAAGTAGTATGTGACTTAGGTCGTTTTCCATAAACCCTTCATCTGTTCTACAGCAATCAAATTTGAAACAAATTTCGTTTGTTTCTTTTAAATAAAAAGCACTGAATAAAAATGATGCACTCAAAGCACTCTAAAAACACCTTTATTCGGCAAGCCGTCTAACAAAAACAGAACAATATAAGCCAGTATGTACATAATAAAATTACAATTTCAAAATAACAATGCAACATGGCACATTCGTATTGGCAAGAACCGACTCAAGCTACAGGGTGAGGCATTAAAATATAAAAGCACTCTTTTGGCTCTGATATATAGTAAGAACTCTTCATCGTATAAAAATTTAAAAATGGAGGACACGAGAAATAGGCTCTTTGGTCGGTACCAAGTGTTGCTAGTCACCGGTTGTTCTACAAAAAATTTAAATAAACGAATAAATTTCATAAAATATTAACAGATATCTCTTCTAACTACTCACAAATCTTATAACTTAACTTTCTGTACATTTTTACACAGCAACTCAGAGACATTTCGTTCATATAAATGTAAAGAGCTACAACATTTTGTTGCGATGAAAACATTACAAAAATATTTAACTAAGGATGCGAAAAGATTTGTGTATTTTTGCATAGGCTAGTCTATGGCATCTAACTGTCGTAAAAAAATATCTCCTCTTGCAAGAAAAATGCCATTTTACACTATAAGTTTTATAAAAATTAAAATTTATGAAATATTGATAAAACCCAACGACATTCTTCATTTCAAACTCACACTAAAATCTTTTTCTCTTTTTTTAATAGAATAATTGTGAGCAAAACTGCAGATGGTTAAGTCTAAAAACTAATTAAAATACTCAGCTGAAATTACTAAAAATTTCCTAAGTTTTCGTATTTGGTGAATTTGAATTATAAAATTGATACCTCGTTTTGACGCCGTATAATAGACTTAAATTTCTTTTCAAAATTCCCATTCAACCTCACGTTATAATCTTTTTCTCTCTTTTTAAGAATAACTGCTAGCAAAATGCAGATGGTAAAGTCAAAAAACTAATTAAAATACTCGGCTGAAAATTGCTAAAAATTTCCTAAATTGTCGTACTTGGTGTAACACATTTGAATGATATAATTGATGCGTCGTTTTGACGCCGTATAAAAAATTGAAATTTCTTTTCAAACGTGCTCATTAAATTAAAATTCCCATTCAACCTCACGCTATAATCATTTTCTCTCTCTTTTTAGAATAATTGCGAGAAAAACTGCAGGTGGTTAAGTCTAAAAACCAATTGAAATGCTCTGCTGAAAATTGCTAAGAATTTCCTAAATAGCAGTACTTGGCGAAACACATTTGAATGATAAAATTGATGCGTTGTTTTGACGCCGTATAAAATATTTGAATTTCTTTTCAAACGTGTTCATTACATTAAAATTCCCATTTAACAAATATTGAAGTAGTCAGTGATCCACACCATTTCACTTAAGCTCTCCACTAAGCTTTTATCGATATTTGATTTTACTTCATTGTCCAATACACTATTCATACAATACATTTTTAATGAAAATTTTTGGCTCCATTTCTTTTCCCGAAAGGATGGCAAAATAAGTATATTTATGTATTTTGAATTTCGAAAATTTCACCTTTTTAATTTCACCTTTTTATGAAGTAAAATAACTAAGTTATTTTAAGTGACATAATTTAGTTAGCACCACAGTCAAAAAAAAAAAAAAACCTTTAGTAATTGATGACATATACTTGAAAAATATGTTTACAAATTATAAAATCTTGATCAACACAACTACATCATTCATTCTTAGAAAATGTGTTTCACCTCACTGCAGATAGTATTCTACGAATCTTTATCAACAAATTTAAAAGTTTTTATTCTCTTCAACTCTCTCATCCATAAAACTAAAAGTTTATCTCCTTTTCAACCAATAAATTTAAAAACTTTTCCTTTTTAGATGATATGCTATATCAGCGCAAAAAGGCCGCGTCTAGTCTCGTCGAAAAATTCAAGCAATTCAAAAGTAAGTTTACTGTTCTATTTTTTTACATAGCAAAAATATATTGAAATATTAATACCTTTAGGCCAGGATTGCTCCAAACGAGCTGGCAACAAGCTGGGCCAACAAGCTGGGCCGAAACAGTGCATTCGGTCAAATTCCCACCTTATAACAAGGCAGTTCCCAATTGGAGTAATCTACCAGAGTCTCGACCGAGCACTCTGTAGATTTAATCCCAGCCTTATTTATTCAACATGATTTAACATATCACACAAATTGCGGGGAAAACGTAACCCAAAAAATCTCATCAAAATAGTTTTCTTTTGAGTAATGCACTTTTAACAACATTTTCCCTTGTACTCGGTAGCATTCATAGCAGCAAAATCCAAATGATTATTCAAAAAATAAACGCTTTCATTAGAATATTCGAGTCGTCTAGATTCAAAACCAGATACATTCACTTTTTTTCGATTTCAACTTTTTTACACTTTCTAATAGTTTAAAGTCATCTTCATTTGGTGTTAATTTTTTAAGTTTCTAAAGCAGCTACATCAAGCTAAAAAGTGTGTTTGAAATGTGCCTGTTTGTTACAAAACCATACCCCCCCCCCCCCCCCCATCGACCATGCTTGTCAGCTTTTATTATTTCCCTCTAAAAATATTCCAAAGAAAAATTATCTTTGTGTTAAAATTTCAGCAAGTTAAAAGTCGATCCCAATGCGATTAGCTAGAAATTCGAATTTCTTAGATATTAGTTTTTTGCCCGCCGTCAACAATTTCATTTTTTGGATGTAGCTGGTTTTGAAACTAGACGACTCATTTAAACATAGTTTCATTATTGCTTTAACTGGATTTACATTTGCGTCTTACACATAATGAGTTATTAAATGCAACAATATTTGTTAAGAAAGGCTATAATGTTAAAACAAATTCATCAAACTCTCTTTAAATTTGTCATAATTCATGGGTCTGCATGTTATCAAGTATCGATATTTTAAGAATGTTGAATTCTTGATATACCGTCGTTACGCCTCCAAAACCCGCTATGTGCATTAGTAAAAATTGTTCAGGAAGAAGAAAAAACGTTATCTGTTTGAGTATTTTTAATGTGAAACTTAAGTTCCAATATAATTTAATAGTGTTTAATCAATTTTGATACTTACACAACATTAAAGTTATAACCACGGTATTTCATTTTTACTTCAAACAGAAGATTTTAGCTGAGTTTTTTTTTTCGAAAACATATAGAGAAGTCCCCCTCCCACACAATTAATATCCACATAGTGGGTTTTAAGGACCAATACACAACGTAAAATTGTTCCTGAATCAAGGAAAAATGAGTTCACAGCCCGTAGCGGGTTTTGAAGGCAAAACGATAATATATTAAACCAGTAGCATTTAAGTACTTATTTTCCTTTATACTCTCTAAACTTTTATTGGAAAAATCAAAACGCGAAGTAGTTTTAATACAAGATTACGCGGCGAGAAATATTCTTATTACTCAGATCTGACTGTCATTAATTAGAAATCGGATATTAATTTCCAGAAAATTGTAGCTAGTGCAATTTTACACTTCATATATATATTTATTTTCATTAGCTCTGTTGTCACCCGAAATATTTATGTCATTCGATATTTCTTATAATTCTAAAATTCTTTGTATAAAGAAGTAAAACGTTACCTTTGAGCAGAAATAACAAATAAAAAACCAACAGCTTTAAATGTATAAATAAATAACAACTGCACAAATTCAAATTTTTATTACTATTTGTGCGTTTATGCTCATTTTATTTATTTATTAATCTTTTATGTTATTCCATTCCTCCTAACTGGATGACTGTTTCTGAAATAATTTTACTTGAGTTTAGTTTAATAATGCTTTGAAATGATAAAATGCTCGATTTTTAAGCCTTTTAAAGCACAAACAGTTTTACATCTCGAGAAATCCAGCGTTATTAGGCAAAAACTTGCAATGCAATTTGTATACAAAGTTTTGCAAGGAAACGTCTTCAACAATTCAAAAAATAGCACTAAGCATGAAACCGTCTTTTTCTCACATATAGATCCAAAACACGCGTACTGTTTAACCGCAAAGTAATTTTTTATTACGGATAATTTTATTTAAACGTAACATATTTCATTGAAGTAAAGTATAAGCATACTGGGAAATTTAAGTAGGTTTCTAATGACAATTTCAGGAGCGTTGCCATTTATGACCCTGAAATTGTCTCACTTTATAAATTAACTGTGTTGAAAAGATGTAAGATAAGAGTAAAAATATATTTCTTTTTTTTATTTTACTTTTATGTATTTTTTAAAGTCAATTTTTACAATATTTTTTCTTATCTTCTACTTTAACTGCATTTCTTCATAAAACTAAAACAAGAGTCTTAAGTTTACAGAATCGTTGGCACTTTACTTAATGACACGGAACAGTTCTTTGAATTCTTGTAAAATTAAAAAAACAATATTTTTTCTAAAAATAAGAGAGTGAGAGTTTTATAAAGAAAATAAGCAACAGTTTGATTTTCAATAAATAACAAAGGGGTGATTTTAAAGACTTTCTTCGATGCATAAGAATTTTTGAAAGTTCATTTTCACTTTTAAAAATATAAATTTAACGTAATCAGTGCACAAATAAATGAAATCTTATTGACACTTGAACAAAATATTGGTCTCGGAATTATATGGAATATCGCAATAACAACTTATTTGATTCCTCGCCTATGAGACCAACATTATGCACGAAATCGCCAGTCATAAATTCAACAAATATCAATCATTCGATGAACAGCGCAATTTCGAAAATATAAAACTTCCTAAATGTTTTTCTTCATTTCTAACAAAGGTAATATGGAAGAGTGAAAAATTCGTTGGAGGACAGAGCCCCCTTATAATTTGTCTGTAAAATACAAAAGAAAAAGCTCTATTGGTCCTCAAGCTCCTAAATTATGCAAACCACATTAAAAGTACAACACACTGGGCGGCAAAATTTAGGAGGGAATCTTTGCTGGTCCTGTTCTTTGTCGGCAATGAACATTTTTTAGCACAAACTGCTCTTACACTCAAATGCACATTTTATTTACAATATTCGATTTGGTTCAGACTTATAATTTACGGGAAATCTGATAGAAAAAATGGTGAAAAAACCTCAATGGTGCTTAAACGAGGATGAACACAAGGGAGCAACGCCCTCCCTTTCCTCAGACAATGGTTTCAACGTACATTTTTACAGGACTACACGAACAAAAACACTTTGAAAGAGCAAATAAAAACGAAATACTTAGCATATATTTCTGCTATTAACATCAAAACTCTTAGAACATAAAATAATCTTAGACTATGAACTGAAAAACACGATATGCTGTTTTCATGTGTTTACTTCTTCGTCGTTGTTCTGAGTTTCAAGCATCACAACACTATGTCAGGGTCGATAATGATAAATACTGTTCTGTAAACTCCGGAAGGCACAAATTGTCACTAGACAGTAGAAGTCCGTTCTATGTGGTGAAGTCCGTTTTGTCACTCCATGGCAAAAAATTCAAATCATGTTGAGGTTTAAAGTCAATATCGTCACTAGAGAACAAATCGAGACTGTCATGTCCGCTCGAAAATAATGGATCATGGTCGTTCGTGATTGCATAAGATGATGAATGGTGAAAATTGTTCGAAGCTGAAGATACTGCTGATGTTTCTTCCAGAACTTCTAGCCATTCTATTAAATCCATATCCATACCTAAAGTAAAAATAGATACATATAAGAAACAAAGAATATTTGACAGCCGTCAATCAACAGCACAATCAAAATTGGTAGATTCAAATTTTTGCAATTGAAATTTTTTGAGATCTTTTCGAGTTATTACCGACTTTATTCGAAGTATCACTTGTTTGAATAGTACAATCGAAATTGAGTTAACGGTCTCGATTCTACGTTAATTAAAAGAATGTAGAGATATTCAACCTTTTGCACTTTGGGTAACGCTTTGGGGTTACCGTTTTCTTGAAGGGAATCTCTGCATCAAAAACAGAAAGAAATAGGATGTTACAGTTATATCCTACTCCAATTTTATCACAATATAACCATCTTATAATATAATGAATTAAGTTAGTGTTTACAAGCAAATTCTCTTTAAAATTTCAATCTTACATAAAAATTAAGTTTTGCTACTTTGATTAAGCAAATAGTAATCACTTGGGGAACCCCTATCAAAGCTTAAGGAAACCCTAGGGTTCCGCGGAACCCAGGTTGAAACCTCTAAAAAAGTGTAATGTTTGACATCAGTTAGGTTTGTCTTTGCTTAAGTAAAATTTTAGCATTAGATACATTAACGTGAAAACCAGGGTTCGTTGATTTAAATCAAGTGATTTTTTTTTTCAAAACAAAAATCATTGATTTTACAATGTTAGAAATTGTTGTAAAAATAAAATCTGTTGCAATTACAACCACTGTTTCAAGTAAAACTTCCTCGGTCCATCTGCGTGCATAACATATTTTATAGGTTAAGAACCAATTATTATTATTTTTTAAATTTTACTATTACCAAGAATAATTCATTCAATCATTCAACTTAGAATTCATAATAATCATGAACCATTCCGTGTTTTTTAACTTATCAATTTAATAAATGCCATGCAATGAATAATTCAAAATGATAGTGTTTAAAACAGCAATTAATAGAATTTAGAATATGTATCCTTAAAGTTTTATTCATGTTCCCTAATAGCTTAAGATTTTTTTCCTTCTAAAATATATTTTTTTTATCATAGACGTTTTCATTAAAGATGTTTGAGTAAAACAAAAATTTTCAGTTTTTAGTAATGGTGTGAGCATATGATTTTACTAAATGGGTAAAAATATTTCACGCTTTTTCATTTATAAAATAGAAAAATGATCGAAGTGCACTTCAATGTAAAAATTAACTACACATTTGTTAGATTTTTTGCAGCTTTCAACAGCAAAAGAATTGAAATTAAACTCGTTCACTTTCTCTCTACTTATGAGTGTACTATTATTCCTGGTAGGGTTCAGTTTCATTTGAGTCATGCATTTGTATTAAAATTTGTAAGGCTCGACCGATGCATCGGCGCCGATTGTTCAACAAAGTTGCCATCGGCATCGGCGGCAGATGTTAACTTTAGAAAAACATCGACCCATCGGCCGTAAAAAACATCTAAAAGCCGATGCAAGGCCGATGTTTTTCACAGTGACAACTTTCCAGAAAACATTCTGTCTTTCACTTTCTTTTTCTCTGCATAGCTCAATTTCTATTTCCATGCAATAACAAGCAGCACATAAGTTTTAAAAAAACACAAAAATAATGTCATTCCACAAAGTATTTGATAAAAAATTCGGAAAACTAGTGTAAGCGATCGCTGCCCGAAAACCTTCATTATTGAAATAGTTCTCTTTGAGCAGAATGCTCGCGAAATAGAATATGTTTAAGTAAAAGTCATAGAGGCGTCTTATGAGTGCTATTTGTTTTTCGCACTAGGTTAGTTGCCTCATTTTTGTCCGTTTTTCTTTTAATAATGACTTAGCGCATTAGATGTCATTGTACAAAAATATTATACCATGTGCTTTTAGTTTGTCATGTTTCTTGTTATTCCGAAATTGTAAACAATAAAAAGTCAACTCAATCAAAGTACGATAATAATTTTAATTTTTACCAGCGTAAACATTTTCTCTTTGCGTTTTTTTTTTTTTTGCTTCTTCGATCCCACGTGCTACAGTTTTTCTGCAATTGTGCAGCAATCTTGTTGCATCTGCTTTTCATGTGCGTTTGTTCTCATTACTTCATTTTTAGTTTACAACATAGAAAAGATTGGTCAAAAATAAGAAAAACTTTCCAGTATAAATATTTATTGATCGAAATTTTATGTGTCCAAGTTCGACTTGCAATTTTTAAAAATTGAATTCTCAAAATGAGAGTTCACCGCGACAGGATTTAATAACATCTTAATAAAAATGCTAAAATTTCTTTATTTTCAAAAATTGATCAATGCATATTTTTTTTTTTTTCAAAATACATCTTAACGTTTTTTATACGATAATTATTTAAATTTTTTCCCGTTTATACTTCGTTTTTATAGCGCATTTTTTTGGCTTCTTTGATGCCACGTGTTAGACAGTTGACAGTTTTTATGCTATTGTACAACAATATCGTTGCATCTGCTTTCAGTTTAGAATATTTCTTGTACAACATAGAACATATTGATAAAAAATATGAATCAATTTTTCAGTATAAATGTTTATTGATCAAAATTTTATGCGTCCAAGTTCGACTTGCAATTTTCAAAAATTTAATTCTTTAAAAACGAGTTTGGGATACAGGGAGGAACAATACCTTAATAAAAATGCTACAATTTCATTAATTTCAAAAATTGTCAACGTATAAAAAAATATAAAATTTTTTTTCAAAATGCATCTTAATTTTTATAAACGATTGCGTGTTTTCAGAAGATTATTTGTCAACAGAAAACTGCTGGTGCTCAAAAAATTGGTTTATTTTGGTGACCTTACATTGTGCTCATGAAAATATAAAGAACATGTCAAGTATTTCAGGGTAATTTTCAACTCACAAGGAAAAAAAATCTAATAAGATTAGTTCGTAAGACCCATAGCATTCATTTGTAATGACAAAAAAATCTCACATCTATGTTTTTAAAGCAATATTCAGTATTTCTTGGTTATGAACAAGGGATATACTATACAAGGGATAATACTGCAAGCGAAATTTTTTAATATTCTATTTTTATTTCAGAAAAAGAGCTTCAAATAACCTTTTTAATTAAAAATAGACATGTAATCGTTCCCACTTTTCTTTTAAAAACAGGGGGGGGACATGAAAAAAATCTGAGAGGAGGGGGTTGACAGTTTCGTTAAAAATACAAACCCACATTGTTTGTTAGTCTGTGTCATAACATCTGCATTCCTCTCCATGAAAAAATTAAGAAAATAAAGGCAGCTGCACTTGGCATTTGCAGTGCAGGTGTTATAAAGAGAAAATGTTGAAGGAAAGGGAATTAGACCCGAGCCGATTCAATAGTTGTTGAGTATTTTTTTTTGCAAAGATAAGAAAAAAGTATTGAAAATTCTCTGATATAGCATTTTTTAATTTTTTTAACCTCCAAATAGTTTAAGTACTTTACTAGAATCGCGAGTGATTCTTTCAGTTTTAATTATTATGTAAACTTCCCCCAAACAGTTTTACGGTGCTTGAATAATGCATTTATGCTCTTAAAACATAAAAATAAATAGTAAATGATTTAAATGACGTTTTTGACAAGCATTCTACACGTTTTAATGGTTTGAAGCGACTTTTTTTTTCCTTCGGCCGTCGGCCGATGGAAGAGGAGAATAATCGGCAATCGGCCATCGGACGATCTCGGAACAATCGGCCAACAATCGGCATCGGTCCATCGGCCAAAAAATGCCATCGGTCGAGCCCTAAAAATTTGTTTATTATTATTATTATTAAAAAATATTTATTGCTGTGAAAATAGCTTTAAGTGTGTTCTTGCATACTGTTATACATGCCATAATGTTTCTATGAATGTAACATAATAAATATCCAAAATATTTAAGGTCTTTTTAAAAAAATAAAAAAATCCGATTTAAATGAAAAAAAATCTGATTTAAATTAAAAAAATCCGATCAAAAAAAAAAAAAATCACGAACGCTGGTGAAAACTAAAGAAACATAGTGTATTGTTTTCTGATAAGGGATAAAATGACCATGTATCATTTTGAAATATAATTAGTTTACTTCAAAACATGTAAGGCTTTGCGTACATTTTGTTTTCATTAAAATGCGCGCAAAAGCATCAAAAATTTCATGACAGCCATTGTTGACGCAAACATGCAGGCAAATTAGGACAAAAACATGTCCTAGTGTAAAGGAAACGCACAGAAAAGCTACATCTGTGAAATAACAGTATATTATGCGCAACTTTGTGCAAGTCTGCTATTTCTAAACTCATAACGTGAAATAAAAAGTATTCGCCATTGTTTGGTGTAACAAGTTTTTCGTACATAAAAATAAATAACACATGCTACACCTAAAGCTGGATTATCGAAATCATGCGTTATCAAAGCAGCTCCGTATGTATTAAAATTTAACCAAACTACAGGGTGCGGCAACATTACTTCCTTTTCTCAAAGGGGAAAACTATTTTATGAATCATAAATTTTTAATTTTTTTTAACTAATGTAGATATACATCGAAAGTTTTGTTTTACGCAGTTGTGAAAATCAAATAAGGTAGGTAACGCCCCCCATTCTTCATACACTGAGAGCCGATTTTTGGCGATTGTCACGATCCTTACCAGCGGGTATGTTTGCAATTTCAGCTTGGATGTAGGCTTTTAGGTGTTGTGGGGTTCTTGGACGGTTGGCATAAAGGTGGTATTTCAAAAAACCCTACGAGAAAAAACCAGAAGGGGTTCAAATCGGGGGAGCGTGCTAGTCACCCAAATTACGGAACATTCGTTCGAAAAGTAGGTTTCGACGAAAAACGCACGCTCCTCACTGTTTCTAGGCATAATGGTGACTGACCAAAGTTGGGAACAAAACCTTTAGAATGAGATCTCTCCCGTCCCGCTCAACATTTACGGCCTGACACGCGCGCATTTTAAACAAGAAGTTCCGTCTAGAACTATACGAGCCTACTTTCCCGTATACACCAAATTCAAATTTATAATCTAGCTATCTCTTTCTCTCTCTTTCTCCTTTAGCTTTAGTTCTAATTATTGAAAATATACCTTTTTCAACGGATAATACATATTCATTCACTCACTCATTCATTCTTTCATCTATTCAGCCATGCATTTATTCATTCATTCGTTACCTCATTCAAGTGTTTATTCATTCATTTACGCATTCATGTATTTATTCACTCATTTATTTATATTTTCATTTATTCAATAATTTATTCATTCATTCTTTTCCTCTTTCATTTATTCATTGATTTATTCTTTCACTCTTTCATTTATTCATTCATTCATTATTTCACTCATTGAGTCACTGAGAAATATCCTTGAAAATCCCGATCAAAAAATTTCATAGCAAAATAGGCTCGTAAGTTCTGGATAAACTTTCTATTTCTACATGTTCTACGTTATAAGAGCTTTCCGATAAAGTTTGTTCCAAGCAAATCGGTCCGTTAGATCAGGATTCATATAGGGTTGAAATTTCCCCGTAAGCTCTGTGTTAATTTTTTGAACTGTTCAAAAATGAACAAAAACTGTTCAAATGAATATTTCACGCCGAGAACTCCTTTCAATAAGCTTTCAATAGGAACTTGGCTCTTGTGCCCAGAGTTTACAGAATTTGCTTCAATTTTGTCCATAGGTGCTAATGTTAAAATTTTTTGAACTGTTCAAAAATGAACAAAAATTGTTCAAATTGATATTTCACGCTAAGAGATTCTTCCAGTAAGCTTGTTCATTGAAACATGGATCTTGTACCCAGAGTTTACATAATTTGCCTCATTTTCGCCCATAGGCGCTAATGTTAAATTTTTTTGAACTGTTCAAAATTGAACAAAAAAATGTTCAAATCAAAAAGTAAAATATAGAAATGAAATGTCCTCGCCGAGATCTTTCGAATGCAGAAAGAATTTTTCCAATCGGACAATTCGTTCAAAAGTTATTAGGGGGGGGGGGGACAGACAGACAGACCGACAGACCGACAGACACACTTTTTCCCCATCTCAATACCCTACTTTCAAATTTTTTATTTTTCAATCTTTATTTAATTACTTCACTTATTTTTGACTTTTCTTGATTTTTAACGATATTTTCACGATACATTAAGCCTTCTTTCATGCTTTATTATTATTATTTTTTTACTTTTACGGGAAAGTAGGCTAAAAAGGAAGTTATGCTGCCGCGCCCTGTATATGTAGCATTTGGAGGGTTCAGAATACAAGGGAACAAAGTCCACTTTTTGTCATTTTCGAGTTAGCAGCGCAAGAGCATGCACTAACTATGTAAAATTTCAGTGCAACAATGAACCAAGCCTCTCTTTGAACTTTTAAAATTTAGTTTATAATTAAGAAAAAAAGTAAGAAGTAATTTTTTTATAAAGCTTCAACTATAAACCTCTGTAGCACAAAGAAGCTTTTTATGGACTTGGTTCACTTGTATTATGAGCCCTCCATTTTCGTGACATGGCTACGTTTTATTGTCTCCTGACAGACTTGATAGCATCAACCGAAGAATTACCTTGCTCTTTGAAATTATTTTATTTCATTTGCTACACGCCATAGACTATTTCATTGCCTACAGTCTTACTCGTATTTTGGACATACTAGTTGTATAATATTGCGCTTTTGAAATCCCTTTTAATGGTAAGACATGTTAAACTGGGTGTTTTGAGATGAACGCATTTATTTATTCTCTTTCGCTGGAATTCATATAATGTACCAAAGAAAGTGAAGTTTGGACATCATATTTGTCTCACACTGTTGTTTTGACACTGTTGATAGTCGAACTTTTTGTTATTGTTATGTTTTTTAAAGCAGCATCGGTATTGAACTTTTGTGGCAAAGTGTGGCGTTGATGTAAAAAAGAGGTGATTTCAAAAGCATATATTTGACCAAAATTCTTAAGATTTTATTTTGAAATTAACTAATCAATGCAAACATGTTTGATGTATGTCAATCTCCAGTAGCGTAACTAATCCCGGATTTAGGGGGGGGGGGATTCTTCGGGAGTGAACTAATGTCATTGTTTTACAGGAAAAATTGGTCAAAATCTAGCCAATCTTCACCATTTCTGCATGGGGATATACGCCAGTGTCAATCTCAATCTCAAGATTTTAGACTGTTTTAGTACGATAAATTCTATAATAATTAAAGGGACACTTCAAACTGTTACCAATTTAATTGTATAATTGGAAATTGTCTGTTTTTGTAAGCCACGAAGTGACATTTTAAGTTTAAATTCTGATTACGAAACAAATATGGAATGACGGATATTAATTATTTTTCTTTCTGAATTTGAATTCTTTAGCTGTGAATTTATTACACAATGAATTTTGCTTTTAATATTTTGTTTCATAATTTCATGTACAACTTGATCAACAAATGGGGGGTATCTAAAGGAGATGGTTTGAACAACCTTTTAAAACTGACAAATAGTGGGAAAGTATTTTCCATAAGAAATTAATAAATACGAACACTTGTACAGAATATATTAAAACTTGGTAAATTACGCCGTTATACTTTTCAAATATTGCTCAGAATTTTGTGGTTAGAATGTTATTCACATGAACATAATTACTCAAAGATGTAGGTTTATCTGGCTGTTAACCCACTTTGTTTTAAAGAGTGATTAAATTACGCACGTGATATTTGGTGCAGTTTCGTTAGGAGGTAAATGTTGTTTTAAATTATTTCTATGGAGTTGCTCTCATTTTTGCATTTCGTAGGAGTAAACCAGGAAAACATTTATGAACAACTCAATGCGGTTTAGACAACATTCTTGTTTATTTAACTTAAAAACTGCGCCACTGAAGTATAATAACGCATCGTCATGTGCAGGTACCTCAAGTACATAACTTCGTAATACTTATTATTTACTAATATAAATATTTTTTAGCATAAGTTTTCTTCAAAGAAAAAAAAACTAAACTCAGTGGCACGACAGGCCATTGGGGACTATGGCCTACTGTGCCCACCCCAGCTTTCGAGACCGAGGGCCCTGGGGAGCAGAAGCAGATTTTCCTGTCAAGTGGTCGGCCTGACGCGGAACTTCCAGTGTTTAGTTCCTAAGTATGCTTGGTCCTCATTTTATCGACCCCAGTAAAGGGTTGAGTCGACCCTGCCCAGCCCGGGAATCGAACCCGAACCTGTGGCATGGTAGCACGGAATGCTACCATTTTCTTCAAAGAAACAAATTGCTATTTAATTACCTCTATCAGCTATTCTGTCATGGATATCAGTCAGGTCGTTCGATCTCAGCAAACTGTTCGACATTCCTATTGAATGATTAATGACAAAATCTTCACAAGGCTTTGTCTCTTTCGTCACCGGCATTGAAAGTGTAGGATCTGAGTTGGTAACTCCGTGACTTTCTAAAGGTTCCAGCTCCATGGACTCTATGTCTGGCATATCTAAAGTAAAGTCAAAGTCTAAGGACGAAGTAGGCGCAGAGCCCGTGTCGCCAAAACCAGCAGATGAAGGGGGAGTCATGTCGAGTACCGACTGTAGCGAAAGATGGAGCTCTGGAGAGCTTGTGGTGATATCTTTACAGTTGGAAGTGAGCGCGGAGCTTGGCGTCAAAATTGAGGTAGTTGTCATGGGTTTAGTGAACATTGAGTTGTTGCTAGTAGTTTCTGGGTACATTTGTAGAGGGACTTGTTCGCTTTTCGTTGCTATCGGAGTTGTAGGTTCTTGAGCTGCACTTGGTGGTAGTTCTGGAAAATAAATGAATGAATCAATAAATGAGTGAATGAAGAAAGAAATGAAATAGTGAATGAAGAAAGGAACGAATGAATAAATGAGTGAATAAGTAAAAAAATAGTAAAAACAGAAAATAATTTTTCCCGAATGCTTATCAACAACGAAAGTTACTGATAAATTGATTTACTTCATAAAAGAACAAAATCAAAGCGCTTTATTTTCCGCGCAAAATAAAGAGCCGCAAACGATTTTTTACGCAACCAATTATTGAGATAAAAATTTATTTCATGCTTCACTTTTAACTTTAACATTTTCGTTTCTCTTTGGCAACGATTATAAAATAGAACTTTTTTCTTCTTCTTCCGTGGAATAAAACGATTATATACCTTTTATGTTCGGTTTAACATTATTTTAACTATTCAGTAGTCTGTTTTTTATACTGGAAAGAGTTTTTCTTGAAATTTCGTTCTGTGGTTTTCTACACCTTGAAAAATTCTGTTTGATTTTTAAAATTCTATGATAAGAAATATTCGTAGTTAGATAGGAAATTACTGAAATATACTGCCGAAGAGTGTGAGAGAATTAATTTGACATCGTTTGACATAATAAATAAAAAAGAAAAAACTATTACGTGTTAAGAGATTTATTATAACTTGAGATTAAGTGCATTGACCATTGAAAAGGTATATTTTATGTAATTAAGAACTTAATCTAAACAAGAAAAATAGAGAGAGAAATAGAGCGGTAGATTTTACAAATTTGTTGTTGTTACACTTGAAAGTAGGTTTGTGTAAAGACGGAACATCTTGTACTTGAAATACTGAATAACAGTGCACAGTATAAAAGACAAGTAACTTAGCTGCGGTAGTACTTTTGCAGCACCGTTTCTGTATACATTTTATAAAAAACTTTGTTTAAAACAATTTTTTAAAACTTTGTATTAAAGTAACCGAAGTAAAACAACAGTTTTAACTTTTGTTTCACTTCTGTTAAAAGTAAGTTAAACATTTTTGCATTCAGTAACGAAGCATTTTCTAAAGAATGCACAAATTCTGAACAATAGGCATTTAATTCTAAATAATATTTGGTAAAACCCTTTTGCTCCTACCTCCATTTTTTATTAGTATTTCCAGTACATCATCCACGGCTTGGCATTTTACGGAAGACTTGTGCTTTTTACTTTGACGGGGGTTTCCATCGTCTTCGTTAGATGACAGATGGTGCTGTTCATTAAATAAAATATATTAGTAAAACATTCAATAACTCGCTAAGAAATAAATAGCATTGGGCATTTGCAGCTGTAACTACGCTGTTAAACATCTGAGTAAACTTTGCACCGATAAAATATGTATCTGGTTTTCTAATTGCGTCAAAGGTTATATAATTGAAAGTTCAAGTTACTGCTGACTCCGCCATAATTGCGGAAATTAAAAAATACTATTGAAAATACATATTATCATAAAAAATATAGAAAAATAGAGTAGTAACCTCTTTTAAAGGTAGAGAGAGTACTTTTAGAGTACTACTAATTTAGAGTAATACTACTCTTTTAGAGTAGTATTCTCTTTCTCAAGAAAATTTTCAGTGATCATTTATGAAGCATACTGCGATGTTTAGTGATCAAGGCTCTTACATGGATTGTTTGTTCTTTTTAAATAAATACTTTATAAGCAAATACCTTTACTAAGTTATATCTGACTTAGCGCATTAAACTATTTAGTTGTTTAAAAGCGAATATTTTTAAAAAATTTTTATGGTGTTAAAAAAAATTGTGTGTAAACAAGTTCATACGACTTTTTACTTGATTATGCCGTAATGACTTAATAATTTTCATTAAATTTTGACTTTGAAAGGCCATTTTTTCTGCCGTCAACAACCGATGATTTTCTTTAATGATTAACATTTACATCGTTTGCAAGAACGACAAAATAACATTGTGTCATGTCAATCCTATTTTGTAGGAATTATTTTTAATCTCTATGTGAAATAAGACCAAACCATATTCTAGAAATAAGTTGTAAAAACTAAATAATAAAACTTTTTCCCGCCCAAAATAATTAACTTTAATATTCATAAAGAATATAGTGCTTCAATGAACAAATTCAGACAGTTTTTCAATCTTATTACATGTAATGTTTATTTAAGAATACGGTATTGAATTTCGTTCACGCATTATTTTGTATTGATAGGAACTGCCTTGCCTTCATCTAACCTTAAAATTTAGATACATCTTTTTTTTTTGTTAAAATCATTCTATGTCAAGAAATTAAGCTAAGAACCACTACTGCTAAAATGAGCTATACATAATTAAAAAAAAATGGTCCTACAATTTGTATGTTTTTAGTGAAAACTCATTTAAAAAATGTGAAGTTAACTTTTTAGCAATTTTAGGCAAAATAAATGCATTATAAAGACATTTTAAGTTCCGAACTGTTTCATTCTTTTTCTTTTTTTGCAATAAATATTAAGTGATAATAGTACAATTAATAAAGCAATTGTTTTACCTGTTTAGCTTTGTTAAGATGCCTCGTTGCTTCATTATAATCTGGAGGTGGTCTTGCAATTATAAACTGAGGATCTGTATTACTTCGAGTAGGGGTGGGTTTCGCAGACAGTAGAGCAGAGAAGCTTGGTAATGAAGATGACCTGCATAAAAAATAAGGAAGTGAAATGTTTAACTTTTTTTAAACTGCACATTTAAAATGTTTTAGCTGTTCTTTTATTTGTCTATTTATATCTGTGCATTCTGTTGTGCAATAAATATATTCAACTGCACAAACAACACTCAGTGAGAAGAACAAAGTAAAAATTTGTGTATAATGATAGCCCAATGGGTGATTCCCAGCCGAAAATTGTTTTCGGAACTTCACACAAAATTTTTGGAAAAAGTATGTACCATGAACTTATAAACTTAAAATAAATAATATATAATTAGGTAAACTCACCCCCTCAACACGCAATACATATGTATCGATAGATATAAGATCAAAAATAAAATCATTCAAGTAATTAAATGAAAGGTCTAAAATTAATATACCAGAAGTATTTTTTCCCCGAGAACTGTTATTCGATAGTTTTTAAAGCAGTACAAAATGTTTTGCTTGTCTAAAGGTAGTAAAAAAAAAAAAAAAACAGAAATATTATTCGTCAAAGAAATATTAAGATAAATACATTGAAAATTTTTTGGAACAAGTTCCTGAAAAAAATTTTCAGGAATGTCGGAGCATTTAGGATTAGTTCACTCGTTTTTAGCAAATAATGTTAGTTATTCATAAAGAAGTTATCAACAACATATAATGATTACCAACTATTTTACTGCCATCTATGATAATAAACTAGTTTGAAGTAATAAAGGATTATCTTTTTAAAAATGAAGTTAGAGAACAACACAATAATGCGCGAAACTTGCAAAATAAATTATTTTCCTACTTAGGTGGTTCGTTTGGAGTATGCCGTCCAGTTTTGGTCTCCTTACCTAAAGAAGGATATTACCTTATTAGAAAGGGTTCAAAGGAGGGCTACTAGGTTGGTAAATGGTCTTTCAGACTTAGATTATGAGGGCAGGCTTAAAAGGATCAATATGTATAGTCTTCAGCAAAGAAGAGTTAGAGGGGACATGATTTAGTTGTTTAAATTCATTGAAATGGGAAACCTTTATGGGCTACAGTTATTTTTCTAAAAGTAGAACCAGAGGTCATTCATTGTTTATAGCTTTTCAAAACTCAGGCTAATCTTGAAATTAGGAAACGTTACTACTTCAATAGGGTTATAGGCAGTTGGAATAGTTTACCGGAGGAAACTGTTAATTGCAGTGGGGAAAATTTTTTAAGAAAGCTCTTGATGTTCATTGGGGACTGCTAAATTGACTAGGACCAGCCTGGCTGGGCCCTGAGCCTGTTGCTGGTCGTCACTTTTGTATTTTTAGTCTTATTTTCGCCCTCTTCTCATATTTAGTAAGCATTTTGTCTTATAAGAACAAATCAGTTTTTTCAAACCGTGTCGTTAATGGGTCAATAAAATTACTGTGGTGCCACGCTTCAGAAAAACAAGTTACCTGTTTGAAATTCCAGTAGGGAGTGCTGCAATAGGCGTTTTCGTCTGTATTGACTCGGATGTGGAATGACCGACCAGTAAGTCTGCAACATCTGAAAAATCGTTGTCAATATCATCAGCCTCTTCAGTCTTGGCGATAGGTATAACCCCAGGAAATGAATCATCTTCTAAATCAGTCGGCTGTATCTTTATTGCACGCGTAGACATGACCGACGACGGGAACGATGATACGGCTTTTGTCGACGTGGTCAAGTTCAGGTCTTTGTTGTCAGCGTTCATGGGTTTGCTTTCTAGAAGCGCCGTCAGCGTAGAATTAGGATTAGTGGGAGTTGACGAGGTTGTTGATGTCGTGGATGAGTTATCTACAACGGAAAAAATATTTTAAGCTATTTAATCCTTTATCTACTGTGATCTGCAGCAACTTTTTTCACACAATATTTTTTTTACTGACTTTACAAATACTGACTTTAAGTTTTCTGATTAAATTTCATAAAAATGCATTGTTGATTATTAAAGGTGGCTCAACTTGTGTTAAGGTAAAAATTTTTGACACATTCTGAAAAATATTCAAAACTAGAAAGTTTTTCCAAAAGTGATTTGATATTTAGATGTTTATACCGCTGAATCTAGCACCCTATTATTCAGGATGGTCGAAACAATTTTTTTCTTAAATATTTATTTTAACTTAGAAACTAAAATTATTTTTATTTAAATTTTATTCAATTATCAGAAAATTGAGACAAAGAAAAATATCTTATCTCTTAATCATTATATAAATTTGTTAAAAGTAAATTTCTCCTTTGACTGTTAAATTCAATTACAAATTTCGTCTTCGATTTACCTTCTAAACTAATGACAAAGGAAACATATACGTACTTTGTTTTTGTGAATCTTGTAGCAGCCTTTGTTTTTGCATTTGTAGTTGCTGTTGGTGAATCTTCTGTTGTAGATACTGATGAATGAGCTGTCGTTGTGCAGCTTTACTGTCTGCATTCGAGGAAATATCCCCATTATCGCCGTTGGTCGACAATGAGTTAGTAGCACTTGTGGCACAGGATGATTGGGAAACGTTCGATTCAGAGTAAGGCACGTGAATGTTCGACTTGTTGCTGGCAGGTGTCGTCGTAACTGCTGAGGGAACCGATTGATGGCAAATAATTGACTGCTGCAACTGAATTTGGGACCTGAAAAGACCAAAATAACTTTGAGGTCGAATTCGTGACAGCGTCGTTACTTTGGGGGACGTATTTTAAATGAAACATACAAATGGGTATTTCAAGTCAACTAGAAATTCTCACTCCCGATGTATGTAAGTTAATTCCTTAAAAGGCCCTTTTTTCTTCTAGTTGTGGCACATTAAAATATATTTTTTAAATTTAGAATAGTTTCAAAAATTTATATAGGTCATTAAAAAATTAACATGCGTCAACTCCAATTTTGGCTAAGAGGGAGTATGCCTCACATATTTAAAAACTGATACACTTTGTATCAGTTTTTAAATATGTGAGGTTTGTTATATATGTTATTATGTTGTTTAAATATGTGATTATGGTTTGTACCAAAATCGTGTCAGGCAGATTTACCTTTCCAATTCTCGTTGCAGTTTTTCGATGCACTTTTGTTGGAGGTGAACAATGTCTTCGTTGGACAGCGAAGTGGACGAGGAATCGCTGATCTCTCCCAGCTCCATGCTTCCGTTTCCCACTTCGAAATCCGCGGGAACGGTGGAAGGGGGTCGAGACCCCGAAGTCATAGAGTTCAAAAGGCTCTTGATGGTGTCCGCGTTGCACTCCAATGTCTGTGCATCGCAAAAATCGGTGGCTGGAATGGTTTGCATGTTGTCCAAGAGGAGGCTGCCGACGCTCAACTGATGAGAAGGGCTGGCGTTTGGCTGAGACAGTGAGATGGATGCTGTGGATGACTGTGTTAGAGATGTAGCACTGTTCTGTGGCAATTCCGAGTAGGATTTGAGCCGTTCTATGAGAAGCGGCTTGGAGCCTGACACAGGAAGTTTTCTCTTCTTTAGCTCTGCTTTCAGATCGCTCACTGAAAATGAATAAATCAACATCGTACAGAAACATCGCAAAACACACTTCTTTTCTTGAGCATATAACGAAACCTCAAACATTTATTCCATGTAAAACATAAATAAGCTAAAACCAGAATAAAGGAAATAATACACACTGAAATGGTAATAAGACTGTCATAATTTTGCGCCGACTTCAAAAATTATGTTTAAAAGTTGTATCCATGTTGTGTAAAGAAATAACATTTTAAATTTTAAGTCGGTTCTATTTTTCCTCTAAATTCCTTTATTCTAAAACAATCTGGATAGCAGTATCTGTTAGGGCTACTACTAACATCTTTTCATACAAAATGGATGTATCTCATATCAATTGTACTACTAACATCTTTTCATACAAAATGGATGTATCTCATATCAATTGTACTACTAACATCTTTTTATACAAAATGGATGTATCTCATATCAATTGTACTACTAACATCTTTTCATACAAAATGGATGTATCTCATATCAATTGTACTACTTATCTCCAAAGGTTCAATTTTCTCACTTACACCCCTATGATTCTATGTTTTAATATGTAGAGGGAGCGTTTGGTAAAACTCAGGCGCGCAGTTTGCTAAAATGCCTATGATAAAGTTCATTAGATATATTTGTTCAAGATTAACAAGCCAAATGTAGCATTTCTTATTTTTTCCGCATTTTTTATTTTTTGTCGAAAAATATTTCATACATTCCTATTTTGATTTTAAGTAATGCTATTTCCCGAAATGAACACACTATACAGTTATTTCGTTGCAAACAACAAATAATGTAGTTTTTTGACAAGTACACAAATGAGAGTTCAAGTAAATATAAAATGATAAATTAATTTAAATTAACTGCATTTGAAAAGTATAAAATAATGAAATGATACTTAGTATACTTAGTTTCTATATAAAATTTAAAATCCGAGCTCAGTGTTCAGCAGCAACCAAAAGGGAGATGTCTACGAGCCAAAAACACGCAAAGAAAAAGACCTGAGCCATACCAAGACAAATGGAAATTAAGAATATTTTTTGTGACCGCATCCCTAATAATTATACTGCTCTTATTTGTCCAACTGATTCATAGAACTTCCGAATAACCTTTTTATAAAAGCTGTTTTGAGTAGAAAATAGCAGTAAATAGTTACTTTTGACCAAAGATAGAGACTCTTCGTTTACGAAAGCCGCGACTATCCGTCGCCGTCGGGAAGATTATATTCGTCAGAGGGAATACGGCTGAGACGGACACTTTCCGAAGTTACATTTCCCTCGATGATGATATTTTTCCAGTTTGAATCTTTAACACAAAAGAGCAAAGAAAAAGAAAGCTAAATTATTAATTAGCTTAAAAACTAAATATTTTCTCCTGTTCATTCATCCTCTCACCACCAGTATTTCGATGAAAAAGAAGCATACCTGACGCATGCGCAAATTCGCGGAAGGTCTCGCCTAAGATAATCATGATCTCAGTTATAGCTAATTGAAGTTGGTATTTGTTTGGAGTTCAATTTTTTAAAACCAATTTTATGTTTAGTAAAATTCACAAGTACGAATGATATTCCGTAGTGCCTGAAGTTCCTCTATTCTACGTTATTTATTTGAGAAGTTAATCTGTGAAGGTTATCAAAAATATTAACATGAATATTCCTTTTGAAAAGAGAGAAATACTTTCTCCATTAAATACGGTAGAAAAGTTCACTTACCTTTTAAATCTTCTAGTTTCGACAGTAGTTTTTGGGGTGAAGCTGGCTGCTCGAAAATTTGAGTCTGACTTGTTAAACTAGGTTTTTGGTTTATCTGCCCTACTTGGTCCCCATTAGTCTTCTGAAACAAATGTTAAAGTATTAGAAAAATCATTTTTCTCTTTAAAACTAGCTTTATTAAAATTATTGGCATTTGAAACATTTAAGAAAAAAAGAAAGAAAAGGAAATGCGAGGTAACCGTCTGTTAGTCCAAATGTTTGTACTTTAGTGCTGATTTATGTAAAAAGGGAGAGCGACTTGAAAATTTTAGAATCAATAGTTAAAGAGAAAATTTCATATCAACACCATCACAATCAATTTTCAATGCATATATATGTTTGTGTGTGTGTGTGTATTGAAATCCACATTAAGGTGTTTGACCTAAAATTTCTTCCTGAAACTTCATAACATATTAAACGTAATTTCTAAAATTTAAACTAAAATAAGGAGAAAATAAAATTAGTTGTTTCCATAATCTTCAGAAAACAATCCAAGAGAATTATTTATTAGTGACATTTTATTTAATTAATGAACTGGTCTGATAGTTTCATTAGTTGCAAATCTTTTACCAGAGAAGTAATTTTGAAATTGCATAAAAATGGGCGCATACCGACTTAATGCTGTAATATTTACCATGGATACATGTGTTGATATGAAAAATAAATAAAAAAAATATAGTCTGTATGTAGTTAATGTTCCAAAAGTTAAAAAACAAATGCATTGCAATTATTTTTTGTAATTGCGTTTATTTTAGGCACACGCAATATAGTTTTTGATAATAGAGTTCATTTTGCGATACAAGTGAAACAAACCTAAATAAATGAAGTCCATAATACTGCAATATTTTTAAAACCAATTTTACTGTTTGTGATTATCAATGTATATCATTTGATCCTACTTTAATGTGAGTAGTAACATAATTTTATGAATGTTTGGTCAGTTTTATGCTTTATATGAACGGACTATTTTTATAAACCTTTAGCCTTTAAATTGTATACGGAGTATTTAGGTATAATTGCCAAATATCACTTAATGTTGTAATAATCATATAGCAATTTTTAAGGGTTATTCATACAATCAAAATCACGTATTACAAATCATGAATATTGGATTCATCTCGGAAAAGATTGATGTAGATATAAAGAAAAGAAAAATAAAAAAGTAAGTAAAAGAACGATATGTTTCACTGTTTAGTTTTTTTCTTACTTGGCATAAGATCTACAAAAAATTAAGTTGAAGTAGAACAATGGAAAATACACGTTAAAAGCAGTTTCTATCAGAACTAATCTTTACAAGGTTAATAATTATTTGATTATAGAAATTCCTAATTATATTTTATCTTTGATTGGAGTTTTTTGAAAAAAAAAATCCTAATCATCGACACTTAATTTCATCAGTTGTACATGCACTCACCTGAGCAGCTTGCAAAACAACTTGAGGATACTTTTGCTGCCATTCCAACTGCCACTGAAGAAAAAGCTGCTGTTGTTGAAGTAATAAGTCGTAAGACGATTCTGTTAGAGCTGATGCTGAAGGTGTTTGAGAGGACTTTTGAGCATTTGGTGGACCCTAAAGAAAGGAGAAAAAATTACATGACACTCTAAGTTCATAAACAAAGTGTACTTAATACTCTGCACTTAAACATAATGCAATGCATCTTATTTATATTAAGTCAAAGAATTCTTAAAATGCTGCAATCTTACGAAAGCTTAAAGCTACAAGTGATCCAAACGCATAGTACGATGTTTAAAAGGTGAGGTATTATGATCGACGTCCAAAACTAAACTGAAATAGTACCTTCTGCTTTTCCTAGCAGATTAAATCATTGTATATGTTTTATCTTACGACAGGTTTTGTATTTCAAAAGTCAGAGAAGGAATAAATAAATCTTAGGAAATTGTTTTTCTTCATGGGCTTGTTAATTTCATTTTGCTATACAGGATGAAACTTTTGCAAGTTTTCATTTATTGCTTTAACAATATCAGGGTCATACACGGTCAGGAAAAGACCTGGGATAGTCGGGAAAGGCGAACAAAAAAAAAGTCAGGTGAATTTGAAACTATCCAGAAGGTCAGAAAACCAAAAAAATAAATAAAAGTGAATAAATAAATTAAAAATGTACTGCGATAGTCTTATACGCAGAATGTAATAAAATATTATATACTGGACTGATTTTGTAGAAAGACACACTTTCAATCTGCAAGTTTCACTGTATAAAGCTCCACCTACATTTCTTAGTGTGTATGCTGCTAATATTAATAAAATTTTCTATGTTCTGCAATTCATTTCAGATTCCAAGTTAAGTAATATATTTAGTTACTGTTTAGTGTTTTTTCACTCTTGAAACATCAAGTGAAGTTTAAATTAAGTGAAGTTTTTAATTAACACTGTTTTCGTAATTTTTAGAATATTAGAAATATAGTTTTACTCTTTCTGCTTAAATAACTTAATTTTGATTAATTCAGCACCTTTAAATAGGTTGCGGCTATAACCGTCATGGCGTCAGCGGTAAATACTTACCATTATAAACAATTAACTATCCTTAAACGTATCAATAACAACTATAAATTCAAGAGAAAACACGATCGCACTACTCCCTTCACCCACGGGCATGCTGAAGCTGCAAGTCGTGTAACAGGTGGAAAACGAAAGTCAACCTAAAAAATTGTTTCAAAAACATGACACTAGGCTTCTACTTGTACGCCGGTAAATAGACATTTGTGGCGCTGTAGCCGTAGTGTCTAAAAAAATGACCGTTTCGGACGGCTATTGCCGTCATGCCGCATAGTGAACTTCGCTGTGACGGCTATAGACGCAAGTGTCCGTCAGCGTGTTAAGTTTTATTTCTTACAATGCAAAAAAGGCCGGGAAAACCTGGAAAAGTTAGGGAAATGTATTCTGCAAGGTGGGTCTCTATACCATATAAAATGTGTGCCATATTAACCCTCAACGTCTACAGTTCGACCACGGACTTTTGATATTTGGACGCTTCTTCGCACGGCAGAAAAGAACGAATCCATTCGAGTTTCAGGGAAGTTCGTTTTGCAGGTGCGCTTATTTAGTACGCGAATCAGATCGTTTGCTTCTCTGTTCTTTGAAAGCAACGAAATTTATAAACTGACACATAGCATCAGTTCTCAAGAAATCAAGTATGCTAAACGATCTAAAACGAAAATAAAAACAGGACATTCCTTATACCAGCAGTTTCTTCCCTGCCAGGCAGATTGCTTTGGTTGATGGTAAAACTGTACTCACCTTATATTCGTGGAATTTGATTGTCCTCGCCTTAGGCTGAGTTTTGGGCTTCGTTTTCTTCCGGTTCTTATTGCTGGGCGATAAATCTTTACAGTTGCTGTTTTGCTGCTGATGATGATGATGCTGTAAGTGGACGATGTAGTCGGAGGATATGTGTTCGTGAGCAGACTGAGGTGACACGACGGATGGAAGGACGGACATGGGAGAAGACACAGAGCTTGGCGGTGACATGGAAAATGATGTACCGGCTGAACACGGTGAACCCTGGTTTAGGTTCGGAGATGGCTCACTCGCTTCCAGTGATGGCAAGCTGGGGGTAGGAAAAATAAAATGAATGTAGTAAATTTAGTTTAGTGTATGTTAGTTCTGAAAAGTCTCTCAGCATTGAGAAATAATTTCTGTGTGTAGTTTTATCCTCAAGATTCTCTGGGTGATTAAATACGTTTAACCAATTAATTATTTTTTGATCGCTAACTTACTCTCCGAGTTGTAACGTGCATACAAAAATTATTCATTTTTTTACTAACTCGAATTATACTAATTATTATTTTAATTGACCCCTTAACGATGTTGAAGAAAAATTCTATTAAAATTTCAAATTTTGAAATATTAAACATCTTTGTAATTTTTGAGACACAGTAGATAAATATTTGTTAAAATGAGTACAAAATTTATTAATTATTACTATAGGGATCGTGAAAAAATTTACACGAATGCTGAATGGTTTTTAATTAATTGTTTTAATATAAGAAACTCAAGAAATGTTTCTTAATTTCATTTACCACACTTTGGCAATTGAAGTACGTTGAGACTGTCTATAGTGATATCGTTTATAGTGTTATAACGTCAAAAATTTCTGATGCCTTGAATTACGTTATAACAGAGTTCCACTGTATATATTTACGACTATATATATATATATATATATATATATATATATATATATATATATATATATATATATAACGGTTGCAAAAAAAAATACTTTGCGAGGCTCTGCACACGGTGTAATGAGATGTTAAATAAGTATGCTTACACCAATGAATTAAGTTGAAGAATGGTTTTAATGCTTTGAAATCACGTATTCGAACTTTAAACTAGAAAAATATTGCTGTGTTTGACAGAGGGATATTTATGTTTTTGTGTTGCTTTCATTGCAGTGGATTGCTTAAGTATTCATCCCCCATGTGAGAGCAAAAATCTTATTGCGTCCATCCTCACCCTTGGGAATGTCCGTTAATGCTTTCTTTGTGTAAAAATAATTTAACATTGTGCAAGTAAACAATAATAATAAAATTACACGTTAATTTAAAGCACAAATGAGCAATAAAATGCAGACATATGTTTCGGGATTGCTTGGAATCCCTTTTTCAATGCGACAGGGAGCTTCTAGATGCAAAACATCCAAATGAAGCAGACAGAACAACAAAAACAAAGCTTATATAGCCTAAGAATTTTCTGTAAACCAATGAGAATAAAGGCAGCGTGAAGTGGAAGTAGCAGGAAGACACCAATAAGAGAGCAACAAACGAATCCAGTTGAAAGTACAGGAAGTAAAAAGGAATATCAATAAAAATAAAGCAAAAAAGACGACAGCATGCATAAAAATTGCAAAAATAATAAAATAAAATACAAAGAATAAAATTGAAATAAAAATAAGTACAGAAACACAAAAACAAAATGCAAAACAAAGTACACATGTGAAGGAGGGGGAGGGGAGGGTGGAAGGAGAAAAATAGACACAAAAAAGGAAAACAACAAGAAAACCTTACCATTCTTTCATTCTGTCAGTTTCCGTATTGCTAAAATCCTAAAAAGGTTTCAATTTCAAGTCGTTTTTGCTCCTAGTAACAAACTTTCCTTCTCTTCTCTTAAGGATCCTGTCGATCAACTTAACACTTGCGGTATTTACCAAATTAGTTGCCGTTGCGGCCTTTCTTACATTGGGCAGACAAAACGTGCTCTGAAAATTCGCTTAAATGAGCATAAAGGTTATGTACGAAAGCAAGAGTTAAATAAGGCTAGCATTGCTCAACATTGTTGGAATTCCAACCACTCTTTTGATTTCAATTCTGGTAAAATTATTCAAAAATGTTCTTCCCCTTTAGAGCTTGACTTTTGGGAAGCTTATCATATTAACAGGAATAGTTCTAATTTGGTTAATGATTCTTCCTCAACTCCTTATTTTTCACAGGTCTGGCATAAATTTCTTTAATTTGTTGTACTTTCTAGGTTTTCTTGTTGTTTTCCTTTTTTGTGTCTATTTTTCTCCTTCCACTCTCCCCTCCCCCTTCTTTACATGTGTACTTTGTTTTGCATTTTGTTTTGGTGTTTCTGTACTTATTTTTATTTCAATTTTATTCTTTGTATTTTATTTTATTATTTTTGCAATTTTTATGCATGCTGTCGTCTTTTTTGCTTTATTTTTATTGATATTCCTTTTTACTTCCTGTACTTTCAACTGGATTCGTTTCTTGCTCTCTTATTGGTGTCTTCCTGCTACTTCTACTTCCACTTCACGCTGCCTTTATTCTCATTGGTTTACAGATAATTCTTAGGCTATATAAGCTTTGTTTTTGTTGTTCTGTCTGCTTCATTTGGATGTTTTGCATCTAGAAGCTCCCTGTCGCATTGAAAAAGGGATTCCAAGCAATCCCGAAACATATGTCTGCATTTTATTGCTCATTTGTGTTTTAAATTAACGTGTAATTTTATTATTATTGCTTTATATGTGTTTTTATTGCATTAGATGAGTTGACTGTTGAATCATGTAACAAAAACAAAAACAAAAAAAAAAAAAAACACTCATTGTCATCTTCTTCTCCTGCTTTGGGAATGTTCGTTATTGCTTTTATTGCATTGAATTAGTTAGGTGTTGAGCACGTAAGAGTAAAACACCCGCTATGTTTATCCTCAGTTGAACCTTGGGAATGTTTGTTAATGCTTTCTCAATTTTTTTTATTGCACTGGATTAGGTGTTGAGCATGTTAGGACAAAAACTCAGTGTTTATCCCCACGTGCCTTAGGAATGTTCCCTGATGCCTTCCTTCTCAGTGTTTTTATTGCACTGGATTACTTAAGTATTCAGCACGTAAGAGCAAAACATTTGTTCATCCTCACGTGCCTTGGGAATGCTTTTTAATGCTTTCTAAGTGTTTTTATTGCATTGGATTAATTAAAAGTCGAGCATGTAAAAACAAAACTCATTATGTTCATCCTCACTTGACTTGGGAATGTTCATTAATGCTTTCTCAGTATAGTTATTGCATTGGATAAGTGTTGAGTATGTAAGAACAAAAGAAAATCATTGTGTTCTTCCTCACCTGCCTTGGGAATGTTCGCTAAAATCGTAAGGAGGCGAAGGCGAAAATGCACCGTCGCTCCCACTGTCATCGTCCAGGCTGACCCGCATCAGGGGAGATGGACTGTCACAGGTATTCTTGAACTGCAAGCCACCCTCTACAACAAAGAAAGAAGATTTGTGGTGTCATAATTTTAAAATTACAATTCTTTTCACGCGATTGCGAGCCCAATTTGAACATGCATCGGAAGTAACGCAACCGAACTGCCATGCCGGTTGGAGTGGCATCATCATTTTTTGCAGTCGAACGAAACATGGTTCATTCTAGAGCACAGAAACTCACAAATGCACAGAACTCGGTTATCTGCGTGCTGCGCGATCTTACCAACTAGTACTCCACTACGGGCGTTTGCTTAAAACAATGTTTAATTTTTGTTTGTTGCAATGTAACATCAACTAATGTATATGAACCAGGCGAGTCTAGTAGCTATTTTATTTTATTCCGAAACTGCAGATAAGAAAACTTTATAGTGTCTAACAATCGCTGAGAAATAATAATTCTTCATTTAAAAATAAATTATAATAAATAATTCAATAATAAACAATTAAAAATAAATCAGGATATGATGTCACACTTTTTTTCAATATAGTTGACACTTCCCCCTCCCCTTTGTCACGAAGTGTCACACTTCAACATACCCCTCCCCCCTTTGTTACATGTCACGCTATATTGCATTAGCATAAAGTTGGTTTAATTTGCTGATTTTAAATGTTTTTATACAAATCAAAATGTACGATATCACACTTTTTGTTACACCTCACCTCCTCTTGTTACAAAAGTCACACTTTCTTGAATCTTGAAGCTTGACATTATTTATATATGACCCCTTACTCGCTAATTATCAAAATATAGCTTCCAAACTTCAAAATAGGTGTTATCTTGTAACTCAATGTTTCAAAAATTGTGATTTTACCGGAGATGAAATTTTGCGCATGTAAGAAAATGCGTAAATTTTTGATGAAATATTTTAAATTTATGCATTTAATAGACACATAATGTGTTTAACTTTTCATTTCATGAGTTGTTTTCAAGAAATCAATCCACTGGAAATGAAATATTGTCGAATTAATGAAGTTCACATGCCTTATCTTTCATATAACTACTGTCCATGCTTTTGTTTTTGAAATGACCAAAACAGTAGTAAGAAAACAAGCAAACAAAACGATAACAAAGGTTAATCTAGAAAATCACCTCTGACAGCTTGAGCTAGTATCTCGTCTGTGTGTAAAATATTCACTTTCACTAGTTCTAAAGGGCCAGGCCTCTGTGCTATAAGATCATTAAGTCCATCAGCTAGTCGAGCTCGTTTTAGCTGTCTCTGCTTATCCTGAAGACTGGCGTCAATGCAAGAGTCTATAAAAAGTACAAAACCATTAATCAGTGAGGTACTTTTTGTTAAGAATCATTTGGTACAAGTTAGGATTAGGAGAAAAAGTTCGCTTTTTGAAGAACATCGAAATTAGAAGGTTTCACAATATTTCTGTAAAAATTTTTGTTTTCATATTTGAAAACTAAAAACAAGATATTAATTTATATTATGCTAACAGAACTAAATTTAAATTGCCCCTTTTTTATTTCTAAAGTTCAACCAAAAGCATTTTTGACAAATATCTTTTACTGACAATCTTTAAAAAAAAAATTCTTTATTTTATTTCATCCACTCAAAATTTTCAGCATCCAAAACAGCATTTGCAATAATTAAAAAGTTTATTCAATCAAAACTCAAATCTTGTAAAATAGAATTAATTTGCATGGACTAATAAAAAAAAATACTTTTTGTGACAAACCATCTGGAAAAATACTTTACCTTCTAAAATATGTTGCTGAATTAATTCTTGTCTGTCTGGCCGTTTTTGAATTTTATTCTTTAGAATATCGCCCATCTAAAAATAAACAAATAAATAAAATCAGCATGAAATTGATAAAAATGAAATTATTAGAAAACTTCTAATGACCAAAAGTAAGTATAGCTGACATTTTTAGTAGTTAAGTGTTGAGTCTATTGTGCAATTGAACAATTTTAACGTGATATAGCAATTTTCTATAAAACTTGTAAATTATAATTTGTGGGGTTATGACGGTAGACTTATTCAATTGCAATTATAACCTTTTAACTATAATAAATTTCACGCGTGCCATTGCAAACCTGAAACAAATTGATGTCACTCTCCAAGAAGTTTTTTCTTTCTAATGGGGCTGCGTAACGTCACTAAACTTTGCAGACCTAGTGCATTCCCCGAAAACCAGCATATATTCTTTTAAGTAGCACCACTATCGGCAGATGCCATTACCGCTTGAGAATTTTGAAGCTCACTTCCCCCCAGATGGCGGCACCTGAGCTCTAAATAATACGCAACTGCACGAGGAATTTAATTTAGCCGAGAGCATCCAAGCCAAACAGATTCTCAAGCGATCTTTAACATGCCGCATCATCATACGATATGGGCGCTAACGATTTTCTGCAACTTGAAAATCCTCCGACTTGGGCCATGTTTAATCCTGCGAACTTGGGCGTACGTTGCCAGTGCCTTACCTCTACGCCACCCTGCTGGCCCAAGAAGTTCATTGGTAAAGTTGCGAATAATGTAATTGAACTAAAGAAAGTTAAGCAAATTAACTTATTTATTATCATCGGAGTCTAGACTACGATTGAATTAGTGCTTGTTAATAAAATTCACATCAGTTCCCAGTTTATTATCGGTGGAGTCTTGATGAGTTAATGGAAATAATTTTCATTCTGCAGAAAAAAATCACTTCAAGTTTAAGTTCAGCCATAACACTGAAAGCTATTTTGATTTCACTTCGCTTGAAAAAAGTCATTAAAATAATGATTATTTTATTTTAAAATGATAGTATATAAGTGGGGTAAACTATTACTATATTTAAATAGCAGACGACAAAAAAAAAAGTTACGGTAAACTTCGTGCGCTATTTCGAACATTTACTGAAATGATGAATCAAGTGGTTCAAAATATAACATCGACTTGCGTGGCACGTAGAACATACGTAATTCGGCACCCATTCACTCCATGAATTCATTGAGGAGAGACAACTTGTGACGCCATTAACAATGGTGGCAAAAAAAAGCGTTATTGGCCGTCATCCTAATGGACAAAATTGCACATTTTTTCTGTAACTTTGGAAACCGACCAAAAAGGTTTTTTTTAGTGTCCTGAGGCAATCGGAATGGGGAGCAGATATTAGTGTCGTAATAAAGTAAGGGGGTAAAAGAAGAAACTTTTGTAATAAATGAAGCAAGCACAAACATAAATAATGGACTTCATAAATTAAATAAAACGAAGGGAAAGCAAAAAAATCAAAATAAAGGTAACAAGCCGTAAAGGACACAAGAGGTGTAGAGAAAAATCTACGACAAAAAAAAGACGATTAGTTACATGAAAGTTTATTGAAGCTATATTATGAAGATTGTGATTCTGAAATTGAGCTGATAATTTGAATTGCATAAAAATTAATTTTTACGAAACCTAGCAGCAAATAAGCGAGATTAGATAGAAAAACATGCGATATTTTCCATCAAAATTTTATTTTTACCAGGTTAATAATAATTCAATTTAGCTCAGTAATTCAGTTTAGTTTATGCTTACAGTCGATTTATAGAAAAAATTAAAAATAAAAGATTTGTTCACTTTTTTGAATGTAATATGTCCCGTTTTCATTCCAAATGATTAGAAAGGGTTATTCCGTTTTTAGCAATAAGGGAATTACATTGATTAAACACGTCTTTATTCGTAGAAACTTTTAAAATTTTACGAGATTAAAAAGAATGGTATTTAAAAAGAGTTTATCGTCACCTTTTACATATCACAAAATTTCTGAGTTCAGAAATTGAGAATTAATTGAAACTTATCAATCAAAGACAACTGTTACTACCGAGAACAAAAATGTTTCTATAACGGGAAAAAAATCTCATTCTCAAAACAATCGTATACTATCATTTGCGAAATTGAGAGTAATATTACCAGAAGAATGAAAGTACACTGAAAGAAGTAATTCATGATTTTAACAAATGACATATTAAATAAAGAACCACTTTAATCATTATTCCAATTTCTTTTATTAATAATAAAAATTTTAGAAGAGAAATATCTCATAAAATAGGATTTTGTTTTGTCATATACTTGTGAAGCGAATTTTTAATAGGTATTTGTCGTGAAGCCCGACATAGTTTTTTTTTTTCCTCCTGCTGACTGCTCCATGCTCCATTGCACTCCTACCACATGTCACGTTTTTGCTGTTCTCCGATGTGAACCACGTGACCATATGGTAGGAGTGCAAGGGAGCATGGAGCAGTCTGCAGGGGCATAAAAAAAACTATGTCGGGCTTCACGATAGTATTGATTTTAAGGTTGATAATAGCTCATCGAATATGTTGAAATTAATATTGTACTGTGTCTGAGTCTGGTTTATTACAAGGAAAATTCTATGAACGAACATCGGCACTCTGATATGCCAATTCGCCAACAAGCATCGGAGTTTTCCAAACTACCTTCCTACTTTTCTTTTTCTTCCTGAAATGTTTCTTTTACCTTCGTCTGGGATTGCGCTTACCTTGATTTTTGCATAATGAACTGACTGAAGTGCCAATTGGCACCATAGCCAGTTGGCACGCCTCGGCAAGACTCAACAGACAGGGAAATGAGTTTCAATAAAGGAACAAGGTTTTTCATGTTTTTCACACAAACGGTTGATAGATGCTGCTTCCCTAAATTTATTTTAGGAGGAAAAAGAAGCAATTTTGTGAGAGGCAAATAAAATGAGATCTTACTTTGGCCCGCTCCAACTTTTGTCTTTGTTCATGGAATGCTGGAGGAGACTTGAGGGCTGTAAAATGAGCAAAAATATCAGCATTGTTTTACTTCAAAACAAACGAAACAGGTAAAATCCAAAAAGTAACACACAGCACATTTTAGCATATTATCTACAGCATTGTTTATTTCAAAATATACTTAACACGTAAAATCCAAAAAGTAGCACATATCACATTTTAGCACATTATACAAAGTTTTGTTTATTTCAAAACGAACGTAACCAGTAAAATTCAAAAAGTAGAACAGAGCACATTTCAATGGATGTATAAACTATTGTTTCAATTCAAAGCAAACGTAACAGGTAAAATCCAAAAAGTAGCCCACAGCACATTTTAGCACATTGTGCAAAGCATTGCTTATTTCAAAATAAACGTAACAGGTAAATTTCAAAAAGTAGTACACGGCACATTTCCACAGATATCCAAACTGTTGTTTTAATTCAAAACGAACGAAAGCGGTAAAATTCAAACAGAAGTACAGAGAACATTTCATCGCATAGATAAATCATTTTTTTTTAACTCAAAACAAAAGAGGTAAAATTAAAAAAGTAGCACACAGCCCATTTCAATAGATATTCAAACTATTAATACACTGCAAATTTCTAAACTGCATTTTAATGAAAAAAAAATTAAAGCACTTCAAGACGGTTAGCAAATACAAAATTTTTGTTTTAAAAGCCATTTTTTTCTGATTTACAAAGTATCGAACCACAATTTTGTGAATTATTTTCAATAATACTCCAGGGAGTATTATTGTTTTCATTCCAGAGTAGCTTACGCAGAGGTCAACTTTCCGCAGAGAAAACCTACAGATAAGCAAACGTCAGAACTAGCGAACGCTAAACTACGCAGGCAAACTTCACAACTAGCGAACGTTAAACCATTATTTTAAGACCTTGATTCCCACAACTTTTCAACATGATTTTTACTTTCATAATCCTGAATCTCAAAAGGTATAAGAAGTAAGAAATTATTGCTTTTCTAGATTAGGCTGGCGAAAGCCAGTTTTGACAGTTCTAATGGAGATGGTTCTATTTCTTTAGAGTTCAGAAGTATATTTTACAGGATGGAAATTAAAATTTTTCGTTTTCTTCGTTTTTATTCGCTGAAAATCGAAGAACGATCAAATTAAATGAAGATTTAGATTATGTTTTTACTGTACATATATTTTTATGGAAAGAAAAAAAAAAATAAAAAACTGCTAATGAGTGACTCAGATTTGCATAAAACAACAAATATATACAGAAAATTTTTTGTTACGACAATAAACTCTCAACGTTCCCATCACCACTAAGCATGAAATATTGACATGCGAGTCACTACTACCTTTGGAATGGCCAAGTTCAGCATGTCCGGTATGTATGCGAAAGGAATCGCTTCTCCGGCAAGTTAAATTACCCGAGTCAAGTCCAGAAACTAAGCGGGCCAAAGAAATCTAAGATAAAGCTGTTGTCGTTCCCGGAGGCGTCGACAAAGAATACTTTGTGACTATTCACAATAGTTGTCCTATCGTGCATAATTATTGATTGTTGAGAGAACATTTCTGTTTTGAGAAGTCATATGCTCCTGAAGAAAAATTAAATAACGACCCGTAATTTTTCCGTTGTTTTCTCAGCAATTTACTGAACAGTTTCAAAGGGAAAAAAAGTTCTAAGACAGAAAAACTCGTGACATGAAGCCACACAGTAACTTTTAGGAATTAACTACATTTTCAGTATATTTATGATTCCCACCATGCGATATTTCTGTGTGTTAATCCTCCATGTGGCGAGAAACTTGCTTTAACTGTCCGCAAGACGTTAAGCACGTGGGTTCATCTGCGTTTTTGGGCTAAGACCAGATTGCAAGTATTTCTTTTTCACGTTATATACCTGAACATTTCAAGGCACTATTGCAATCAGGATGGATACAATTACATGATCACGAGCACTGCTGGTGCTTGAAGCAAACTCAGTTGTCATTTCAGATACTGCTGAAACGGAATTTGACTCTGTTAAGAGTGTTTAACCACTTCCGGGATGATCTTCTATAGAATGCCTGTTTCCGCTAACTTTGTGGAATAGCTTTGCTGGAGCTGCTGCAGCTGAAAATTTTGTGTGCTGGAAATGAATGCAAAGAAGGCCGATTCGTGGTTCACGTAATAAAGCTTCACCAGTAAAGCTTTCCTTGGTGGACTTATATATTTTTCTGACATTAACCATTCACAACAATCAAAAGTATGAGGTATATGAATACGCATATTTACAGAAATTTATAATTTTGTATATTTCAAGCTTGTACACAGTTTACTCCGCCAGCTGTCGGTAGCTTTTTAAACTAAACTTGAGACTGAATTTTAATTCGGCCTGTTTATTATTTTTGGATTTGCTGCGGGTTTGGTAAATATTTTACTTTTTTGCCCGCTATGTTTTCATTGGCTTTTGAGAAATATATACATCTGTTTGCAATATATTTTATGTTGAGAAACATCCCAAGTCTTTTAGACGTATGTCTTTACATATCTGTAAATTGAAAATCAACTTACATGGGAGAATTCCTTGATCTACCAGTTGATTCAACGGACGTCGAAGCATGAGTTTTACTTTGAGAGCTAAAAAAGGGAAAATCTTTTTAAACAATTACAGCACAAATAAATATATGTATATATGTATAATTTAATGAAAGAAAAATAATTGCTTTGACAGTAAAAACGTTTTTTAACACTCACTAAACTTTACATTTTGAAGCTGTTTTGATATGAGAAAGTAGTTTGATTCATAGTAAAATGTCAGAACAATTGCATCGTAGCTTAATATAAATTGTACTATATAATGTAATGTATTTAAGTCTCGTGCCGTTCGTCAAAATTGCCAAAAGTAACTTGTCGACTAAAACAAATTCAAAGTCAAACATTTCGTTGTGAGTTTAGCACAATTGAGAAGTTTGGAAACCTGTATTCAAAGGTTTTCGAGATATTACTTTCTCATTAGAGTGCTTATTTTTATTAATCCTCAATAGATAATTATAGTTTGCGACATGTTATGCCATTTTAAAGGTCATAACGTTGTTCTCTTACATTTAGCTTCCACACAAAGTAAACGATTACTAGTTAGTACTACATGTTTTTAATTAAATGTTTTTTTTTTTTTTTTCAATTAAAAACCTGGTAATGTTCTCCCTTTATTAAGTTTTGCCCGTTTCGACTGATAGGGTCACCACTAGAGAGAAAAAATACTACGTATACAAAAAAAAAAAGAAAGTAACAGAGTAGTTGAGTTTGGTTCAGGATATACATATTTTGTTTTGTTATTTTTTTGGGGGGGGGGGGGATTTAAGGTGCCGGCAAAAGGGAATTTAAAAAAGCAATTTGGCTATCAAATTACACGAAATTTTCGTAGTTTCTAGTCTTATAGAATTTGCCTCAATGGTTCTTATTTATAATCCTGGCTTCTCTGCGAAAATTTTTCTATTATTTCTTTCTAAAAACCGGCTTTAACTTTAGTGAACATTTGGAAACGAAGGATCTTACATTCTTTGTTCTTGTCAATGTTCCGATGAAGAGATTCTCCGTTTTCAAGTTTGATGGATCCTTTCGATTCAGATGATGTCAGAGGTATGCACATGGAGCGGTTTTCGGTTCCTTCATGGCCATTGGTAGCTACATTCATATTGCAGTCCTTGAACCACTCTGGATAAATGCTGACGATGGTTTCCAATAGATCCTGGTCCAGTTGGATATCCCAGTAACGCTGCTGCTGTTGATTATCTCCACTTGCTGAATATAGACAAGAAAAAAGAACATGAGACTCATTACATTTTGCAGAATTTGAATTTTTCAAAAGATAAATCTAGTTTATTAGAAATTTTTGAGAGCATTTGCTGAACCTATTGTTTCGGGTGTGACATTTGAGCGCATATATTTTCTCTACTATTAAATAATTTAAACATTTAGCTCTATTTTTTTTAACCGTGAGTCATCATCAAAAACCCTAATACGAAGTATCAAGTGTCTAAAGGGAAGTTTTATATGTAAATGAATGATTTGTACAGAACATGCACAAATTAATATTTGTTAAAGAATACATTTTGTCTTAGAAATCTTATACTTTGTATTAATATACAAGAGGGTTATTTATATTCCAAAATATAAAAAATAAAAACTAAAGTTCTTTATATTGCAAATATATGCGTACAAATGTCACAACTACAAATATGGATTGAACATACTTTATTGAACTTCACTAGAACAGACTTTTGTATACGTGCAAGTTGATCATACAAAATCTGGGCAGAGTAAATGGCAGCGGTTGGTAAAGATTCTGATATTATATCACATTGATAAGTTATTCAACATATTTTCTGAAAGATCCCAACTTCTTGTTTAGTTTTTTAAACCTAACTTATTTTTAAAAAATCAGTTATACTTAAATTCTTCGCGTTTAATGACAACTTCATGCTTTTGTGATTCATTTTCTTATTTCATCACCCTCATTAACAGTCGTTATAAATTATTTAATGTCGTGCATAAATAAGTAATGAGTGTTTTCATAACTAATTGGCCCTTCTATCTCTTGTTTCTACAAAATCAGTTAGACAAATCACTGCTGTACGATGCTTTAACATTAAGGGTAAGAAGAAGACATAGAAACATATTATTACTTACAAATCTTCCGTGTCAAGAAAAATTGATTGAAGTCCGAATTTCGAATTTTTACAACCGTAATTATAATAAATATTGAAAAAAATAGACAAATATGCAATTAACATATTAATCCAATTTTTTTTAATGATTTCTCATAAATATTGCTGAGAAAAATTCAACATTGAAAAGGTTGTGAAAATTGAATTTTGAATATAAACCCTTTTTCCTTAACATGAAAGATACATATCCGACTTTTTAAGTTGAAAAATGTATAGAATTTTTCAAATCGTTACAACAATCTTGCTTATACATATGCGTATATGAACAAGAATGCTTTAACAAGAACTTCGTACTGAACGATTTACTAATACCAACCCCATCTTCGCTAACATTATTTCAAAGTTCTTTGTTATTTTTATTTTTTGTACTCTTTTATCACTAAAAACAGTTTCTTAAAAAAAAAATTATCTCTTTTATGCGAAAAGAAAACTATTAGTTAACTCATATCAGATGTATTCTTTAAAAGTGTAAGCAATCTGTTTCAATAAAGTTCTACCATCATTAGTATTTTTTTTTTTTTTTTTAACAGGAACATTTTAAACTGGAGCACAGTTTTTTTCTCAGTATGTAAGCTTACAAATGTTGAAGAAAATTTGTTTCATTGAGAATTACAAAAAAAAAAAAAAGCCTCCCCGAATTTATATTTAGAATAGTAATAATGACAACTGTGAACAATTTTTCATACAGTACCTTCACAAAAAGCACGTAATTTTAGTACGTGCTTTCGGGAAGTACTTACTTATTGAAATTGTAATACTTTTCCGCCAAAATTATTATTATTGTTGTCGTTGTTGTTACTAAATAGGCTAAAATGACATTTGCTTTGTTTTTTTTTTTTTTTTTTTTGTAATTGTAAGTTATTAATAAGGATGGCATGTTTGGCGGTAAAATAAATAATAATAAAAACCAATTTTTTGGAAAATTTTTGACCTGAAAAACGTTTAACACATAGTTCATGGTGCGTAGCGCTCTTAAGCCACGCCCCATTTTGTGAGCACTTTTCTACCACTATACCAGAAAGCTTTTTTCTTTATTAATGAATTCACGATGGTGGTAAAGAGCTTACAAAATGGGGCGTGGTTTAAGAGAGCTAGGCACCCTGTAGTTCCATACACGTTTCATCTTTTCACATAGGAAATACTGCATATAACAAGGAAGCAAACGCGAATTTGAAGTATTTTCTCTCAAGTACAGCTTGAACTCGAGCTTAATATTTATTCCTTCCCGTCTAGACAAGATTAGAACGTTGTCATTTACAATCAGGCAGTGAGCCGAGCACTCATCCATCAAAATTCGGCAACACTGTATCGAAAGAGTAACGAGTCATCCCATTTAAACGCTATCAGATGATAGATAGCAGGTACGACAGGGGGCACCAGTATCAAAAATATACTGGCACTCACACAAGAACTTACTCATTGTGATCCGAAAGCAGCGGCAGCCTTGTGCTCGAAATAGACGGTGATTTGCATTGAGCAAAAATTTAAATTTTGTTGCTAGAGGCTGTTTTTTGTTTACGGACGGGAATCTAGGGGGAATGAATCTTTTGCTGACGTTTAAGTTTCCTGGAAAAAATGCATGGGAAAATTTCCAGGAAGTAAAGCAAAATCAAAATTTTAAGTGTAACGTGGTAAATTTGAGTAACAAACGCATTCCCGCAGAACAGTCTTAGTCAGAATTTACTTAGTTGGTCGTATTTTTGCTGAATAACTCACTCCCCACTCTGAGCACATGCAAATCGGTGGATGTGAAGAAGTACCTCTAAACTGCAATACTTCAGACATCGTGCAAATAAAAATGAACAAGATATAACAAAAAATGTAGGTATGGGTATGTTGCTCAAATGCACTTCATTATACTTATACATATTTTGTTTATGTTTTATTTATTGGATATTCTCCCATTAGTTTTTCTAGGAAACTTAACGTCAGCAAACGACTCACTCCTCCTAGATTCGCATAATATAAGATGTAAGAAAGTAACTCTTATCTGTCTTAAAACCCATCGGGATAAAAAATGCATGGGTTTTTCGTGTATAACTTTGAAGTACAAAACTCACCAATGCAAAAAAGTAAACGACATGTAGTTATTTTAACAGGTCAATTTTCTAAAGCTAAACTTAATGTAATGTTGATTTCAGCGAAATTGAAATCATGTTTAACTGATAGAATATTTCTTAATGTACTACTTTTGTATTTTACTACTTATGTCCAGAATTTTTTCATTTACTAGTTCCTGATTTTCTTTTCTTTTTAAAGGTCGTATCCTGGAAATATCGTCTAACTCAAGGAAATACCATCTAACTAACACGAGGTGCATGCGCCAAAAGCGTGTTGATTGATTTGTAAATTTTTTTCAGCAGAAGGTAAACATCTTTATGTGGTTAAAGCTTCCAACTTTAAGACGACAGTTACATTTAGGATGAAATACAAAATCTTTCATTCATTCTGCTTAAATGATCAAGTAAGATGAAGCATTTACTTAAAAAATCCAGCTTCTGTTGGTTATTAGCTTTCAACAACTTTAAACATTTATATATTAACGACTCTTAGGATCAGGTTGTTTTGTTTTCTCATATACTTGTTTTACTTCTTGAAATTCAGCAACTAGAACTACATTTAAAAGATTAATAAAATTAAATAAACAACATTATTACAAGGGGTTCCTCTGGAGTTTAAAGAAATTGTTCAAGTAATCGAACACTATCAAAATTGCAACGAAAATTTAAAATGCACATACTTTTCTCTTTAGTGTAAATTCTACATAAAGTGGTCGCCCTTCACCCGTATAAGTCTAGCTCAACGGCCATCCTCTTGTTCAAGATACTAACAATTAAGTACAATAAATGTAGTGTAGATGGCTTTAGCAAGTGTGTGTGTGCTTGATGGGTTATTTAATTCAGTTACGTATTATCAATTTTCCCGTAAGCGAAGTCGATCCTTAGTTATCTTTGTAACCCCAACAATAAAGGTTGAAAAGTAGAAAAGACTTTTAGTTTTATGGCTTATCAGCACTTGTTATTAAAAAATGGCGCATGATAGGAAAGAGGTTGGCTATCCCTGATCTAACTGCACTCAAAACTAAACCAACGTATGAAACTGCGCCCAAACTTTGAAACCCAAACGTTGAGAGCGATCTCCAAGGCAACCATATCTAAGAAAAAAAAAATTAAGAACCTAATTTTAAAAAAATCAAAAAAAAAATAATCATTAATTATTCTTCTCTTAACCAGTAGTAATATAATTTTTAATCTAAAAAGACGGAAGTAGAGACTAAAAGACATTCATCTACACAGCGCAACCGAAATATGTCGTCATTTTGAACGAGTGCCAGCTTGGGGATCCAGAAGCGTTGAAGCCACAAAACTTTGCTGTAGTAAGGCATTTCGACCCTCTCCAAACTGCTGTCAACTGTGCATACTTGTGCTACAATAACAGTCCAAGTTCATGTGTCTATATATTACTTTTATGGCCCATGTTCCCAGTAAGCGGGCATTCTGTGTACAGTTGTATAACAGCAGGGTCATCGGGCGCTTAAGAATAGAGCTTCCATTAAATTTCATTGCTACATTGTTAGCTGGATTAGCTTTGTCGGAAATGTTGCTTGAGGCACGATTTGTTGCTTTGAATTCCGCATCCCTGAATTAGTTTGTCTAGTTTAAAAAGGGGACAGAATGAGGAAGAGAGGGATTTTTATGCCCTTTCGTTTTATTTCTGTTTGCAAGAACTAAAAACGTAAAATATAAAAGTATCCTTGTAGAACACATGTAAACACGTTAACACAGTTTTTTTTCTGCGTAGTGACGATTATAACATCTCTAAACAAGCCAACAGCATTACGTAAACAGCTGAACAGTAAACCTATATCTGGGGAATATGGAAAGATATTTCATGTAAAGAACAAAACTCATTGCGTTTTACCAAGACTGGTTGGGTTGGGTATAGAGTCAAGTGTTTTGGTAAAGCTACTCAAAGATGGATGTGCAAGTGAAAGTTCTTTTCCATAAGTAGATTTAACCCACATTAACATTTTAACTAAAGAAATTTAACACTATGAGTCGTTTACACTGTCTCAAAATCTGGTTTGAACCGTAATAAACGTTTGTTACGGTTTCAAAAGCGGAAGAGAAGATTTATTCGGGGACCTGGAGTTAAGAGTTGAGCTGGAGCGCGGAACAATAGGATTTTACTCGAAACTGGAGCTAAGATAAAGCAACCAAATTTTTTGTGCTCCAACGCTCCGATTTTTTAAATAACTTTTTTGATTTTTATCATCTGAAAAATAAATGAACCAAAAAATACATAATATGATCTACTAAAATTATTCGGAGCTGGATCAAGTATTCTACGAGTCGATCTGACTCGTAGAATAAAGCTGGTAATCAGCTGCTTCGCAACTGAAAAAAGCGGCTGCTCCGGATCCCTAATAAACATATTTTAATCCAACCCGTTTATATTCGATTTAAAATTAAAGACATGCTGAAGGACTTGAAACTAAACTAGGATCAATGATGATTATACAATGTTTCCATTTTCACTGCAATAAATAAATGAGCAATCGGATATTAAAAAGTATTGTGATACATTAATTATCCGCAGTTTTTCATTTTACCTTCCAGTGAATTGTGACTCAAATTTTATTCGTATATAGCTTAGATCTAATGCAGCTAAAAGTATGAAACTATTTCAAACTTTAAGAAATCATATAAAACTGTTATTAGTACTTTTTATACTTTAATATGGAATAAAATACGTTACTGACTTCAATTTCGCTGGGTCGGTCCGATAAATATTTAATAGCTAAGGCAATAAGAAGCAAAGGGATGCAAGTGACCAAAAACGATTCTAAGTAAAATGCGTTCAAAGTTTGGATCTTGTGGGACCTTTAATGTTAGTTTGCTTTTAAATCACGTTGGGCAGCAGCACCTATTAGGAACGCGACTAAAACCTTTACTACAATATAGAATGGTGCTTTCCCCATCGTGTGCACTAGTTATCACCAAATTTTCAATTTTGTCACTTAAATTCCTTTGTTTCTTGACCCCCCCCCCCAATTGAAAACATTGCATGATAGTTTGCATTTAAGTTCAAGAACCCCAAGAACCGGAAGTTAATGAAGGAATGCGATAAAAAAAAAGTCCCTTTTAAGCAAAAGTTTTCACTCACACATGAAATCTATTCACTATTTTCCGATGTTACAAAACCGCATAAAAAGAAATGTGCAACGTAATTTAACGATACTCCGATTAACGATTTCCTGAAATGATCGACACATTTTGAAAGCTCCGAATTGGATTTGATGAATGCTATGTTTCCCCGATAGAATGATATCCTTGATTTAACTATAGCTTTTTACATTCTATAGATAATCATTAAATCGAGGTTTAGTAGTACTGTATAAGGGGGAGGGGTAATAAAGTTAAACTTATTCATCGTGCAAGAAAAAAAAAGAAAAAAAAACAGAACAAGGGAAAAAAAAAATGTTTAGCACAGGCCCGTTATTTTTACTTTTTTCAGAGGGGAAGGAGGCAAACAGTATATATTCAATAGCATAGTTATAGGTAAAAACATCCTAAATTTTTTTGAACATATTTGCTAGAAAGGTGACTTTTTTTCTGAGTGCTGCAGTAGTGACCACAAGACATTCAGCCTGATTCTCGTCCACAATGGATTAGCTTCGCTATCGTTTTCAACCAGTCACGTCAACAAATCGCATTCGATTCTCCAATCAGATAAGAAATTGGTCACGTGTCTTGGTTGAAAACGTTAGCTCCGTGCTCCGAATAATTTTAATAGATTATATTCTTTAATTCTTTTTTTTTAAATAATTTTTTTTTTATATGATAAAAAGTGTTAAAAAAAAAAACACAAGATCGGAGTAGTAGAGAACAACATTTTTTTTGCTCCGGCTCCACTCCAGTTTCGAGCAAATCTCGTTGTTCCACGTTCCTGCTCCATGCTCCTGGCCACAAGGAAAAGTAAGGATGACAGACTACGAAGTCCAAATGATGACACAGAAAACTTAAACTATTTCAAAACTTAAAAGCAGCTGAGCAGAAATAAAGCTTCTAATACTGCATAAAATATCCTTCAAAACCACGTGTGCTTTCATTAAGAAAGTATTTTAAACTCAGGAGGCTCTACGCACCCTTTCTCTTTCCTTGTAGAAGCCAAATGGGGTTTTATATTGCTATAAATCTTAACAATTTACACCCCAATAAAAGAGTGTTTGGGCTTGCGACCAAATGGCAGTGAAATTTTTTTTCGCCTCGTTAGCAGTAAAAAAGTAACATAACTGAGGAGCACACGAGTTCCCAAATTTCAGGCTTAGTCATAGCCATAAATATTGAAAAAGCAGCTGTAAATAGAAGAACCACGCTTGAACTTTAACAATGAGTGCATTATCTACTTAGTCATTTCAAAAATATGTAAATCCACTGGAAGAGGTTCAGCAAAATGTCAAACGGCAGGCCCGTTTTTCTCGATAATTGAGACATTCTTTTTTTCTTCCGTAAGTACCAAATTAAATGGTTTCGACTTCAAAATACAATAATGTGTTTTGCTGCTGTAAAATTCAGACGTTAATAGTGAATGTTAGAATGCAAAGTTTTTGGTAGGTCTAAAATTCAGACGTTAGCTAAAATAAAAGTAAAAAACGAAATTATTTTATAGAAAACTAAAAAAAAACATACACTTGTCTCAGAATGAAAGGAACTACATTTTCATATCATGAAAAGTTTTTGGGAGTGCGAAGCAGTATTCAAAGAAACCTCTTTGTTAGTGCTGCTATGGGCAGAAAGCTCACGAAATTTATTCTTTGCGAGTGCGGTTCAGCGCTGGAACGTTGGAAACTCAAATGTTAAAGGGGTTACTGGCAAAACAATGTGTATAATATTTTTACAATTTGTGCTCTAGCATGTTGTTCAACTTTACTAAAGAGTCTATTTTTAATTTTGTCCTTATAAACGGCGCAGAAGCTACAGGACGTTCTTTAGTGCATCAACGCTGAACCCACAGGACACAAAAGGAAACACTTTAAAACGTGACGATATGAAATTGAGAGGAATGTGTGTTTAACACGTTGGGTGCCACGTGAATTTATAAGTAAAATCGAGTCAGACTATGTTTTTACAGCGTTAATTCGCCAACCCGATCAGAACCTCTATCAACTCGAGCCGACGATTTGAGCGTTTTGACTCGTGGAAGAAGCCTTCGATCTGCAGTTAGAAGATTCTAATCGGCTGGTGAATAAGGGCCTTTAGTGTCTCACCGATAACCAATGAGACCTGAAGGAAGTTCAGTGTCAGGCACCGATGGTTGACATGTGCTCGCCTTGTAAAATTCGGAATTTAACCACAAAAAATCCACACTAGGCCAGGGAAGAAAACAAGTGTTGATGTATAAAAAAAAACCAGTCAAAGTACTAAATCAGACCGAATTTTTGAAAGAAAAGTGCAGGAAAAAAAAAAAAGCTGCATTAACTTGGGCTCAAAGAAAAGGAGCTTACAATTGAACAAAGTGAAACAATCTGGGTGTGAAAATGACAGGGTGAGAGTTATATTTAGTGACGGATCGTGAATAAGAATTTGTGGGAGGGAAAGTATTTCCTCATTTATCTGGTGTTGTGGCGATGAAGAAATTGTTTGCAGGACATTAAATTTTCCAGATTCCTTCGTTCTATGTTGGTGCTTATCTAAAAGTTCACTAAAAAAACTCAAATTGTTTTAAAAAAAGTTTAAGTGCATGTGCTCTGAAATTGACTGCCATCTCCCCACCTAAGAGAAAATCAGTTTGTAACTGATAATATATATCCCTGGGCTGGCCAACAAGTTGATTGCGGAACGATTTTAACTCAATAAACTTAGTGGAAGACTATTTTGTGGAATAGTAGCTTTCTTTACACAACTACAGTCGAATTTTTTTCACGTTTGTTTTGTTTTATGTGTTACTTAAAAATATACCTCTAACGTGAAATACAAATTTTTAAACATTCGGAATATTTGTTTTTTTTCAAAGTTGCATAACTATAATACTTTTACTAAAACAATTCTTTTTAAAGCATTTTCGGAAGTACTTCAAAATTACCCTAAATGGAAGGAAACAGGTTAATTCATTTTAATTGGTTCTGGGCAATTCTATGAAAATGACAATTTTTACGATATTATTTTGTTTCTGAAAAGCTGCCACTAGTGAGCAATTTTTATTTTTAACTCAGTACATTTCATTGAGTTACGCTAAATGAGCTAGGCACATTTAAATTTGTATGAAATTTATTGTATGAGCACTTTTGTTGCAAAGAGAGAAAAAGTTGTCATTCCGCCACAGTCATTCCGTCACAACATATAAACTTTAATGATTTTAATCCAATGCAGAAAAAAAATATTAATATTAAATTTTTTTATAGTACTTAATAGTTTAAAAAATGAATATATTCATAATTCACATAAATTTCTTTTTGTACTGAGAAACCCAAAAGCTTGGTTGACAAAATGTTATTACGTCACAAATATAAAAAGAGCATACAAATATAGAAAATAAAAGTATCAAAAACTTTTTTCAGTTTTGTTTTCATTATTTAATTGTTAACAATGAAGTGCAAAGACAAAAATATCAGTTTTAATGACAATAACTTTTTTGTAATACTTTTAACTTTTGTTTTTCTTCAAAAATGTCATTTCGTCACGGATGGAATTGCCCTTCTTATAATTATTATTTGTTAATTTTTGGTAATTATGCAATATTTCAGGAGTTTTCCTGCAGTTATATGGCAGTAAATAAATAAAACTACTAAATTATGAGTGGGGCAATTAAAAATAGAGAAATTGTGGATCAAAGTTAGGCAAATTGACGTAAGCAATTTGAGGACTACTTTTGCAGTGAAGCATGCAGTTTCTGGATTAATTCGAATGGTTAAACTACAGCAAAAGAAAACACGTGCCATTCTCCTTTAATAAGATTAAAGAAGAAAATAAACGATGGATCACAAAAACACTTTAACGACCTAACGCGTTCGAAAGCAAACACATTAAACGCGACTTCTCCGTACAGCTCTTACGTTTACTTCACCATAAATATTAAGATAGCGGATCAATGCTAAAAACGCGAAACAATAAACTACGCAACCCTAAAACAAGCGCTGCTACATTTTCATTGCATGCGCTGCTAATATTAGCGACGTGTCGGAAGCTACGTGATGCATGGCCGACAATTGTCAAATTGTGTCATAAGCTTTCAGCGCGCAAGGAGTTGTCTGTGCTCGTAACCCTAGAAAGTGGTTCTGGTGAGGCCCACCCTTGTAAAAATTCAGTGCATCATTTCAGATGATTATGACCAGGGCTGCAGATTCGGAGTCGTGGAGTTGGAGTCGCATGAAAACGTGTTAACTCCGACTCCTGGTGGTTTTTTTTTTTTTTTTTTTTGTTACTGACACTTCTTACAACTGTCTGTTTGCGTTTTGCATTGTACTTGTGTTACTTTTGCATCATTTTAAGGACTCATTCTTTATTATTACTATGTATTATTATTAGAACATATTATTATTTCCGTTTTATTTATCAATATTTTATAGCCACTTTTTATCACAATATTTATAACCCCATGTTATTCACTTTTAATAAATCATTTTACTCTTAACTGTGTGTCCCGCAGTGGACCAGTCGGTAGAAGCTCGGTTCCCGCAGAACACCGAAACTGAAGCAAAAAAGACTGAAGTCAGTGTTTGGCATGGTGACAACCTCTCGCGGCTGGTTCCTGTAGGCCCGTGTACGCTAAAAGGAGCTGGTGCACGTTAAATAGGTCGTGGCTCCAGTGTCCTCCAAGTGAAACGATACCTCTGGGGGTGCCCAGGTGACGCTCTCATCTGGGAGCTGGTTCAAAAAATTAAAGACCTTTCAAAGGCGCGGAAATCGGACTCCTGCCTACAAGGGCCCCGTTAGACTCAGGAGCAGCGTACCCATTCTTCCTCTCCACGGTCGAGGACACGACAACAACAACAAAAACACTACTACTTGTGTGAAAAAAAACTACTTGTGTGAAAATAAAGTAAGAAATTCACTTGCATTTACTGTATAAAACATTTGTCAAAGCCTGTGTATAAATGCCTCCATCAAATGATAAAACTGTTTCTTGTATTTTATACTACCTATTATCACAAATATTAGCTGGGCTATAATTACATTATTTTAAAGTTTAGACATTACTTAAACTACAGTGATTATTTAAAAACTTCATAACTACTCTGACAGTTTGCATAAATCATTAAAGAAGGGGGGGGGGGGAGAGAAAAAAGAAAGAAAGGAAATGCAAAAAGAAAAGGTCACCACGTGAAAACTTTTTGCTGCCCACCCAAGCAGGGTCAGAAGAAGCCCCATGACCGCCAATAGGTAGACCTGAAAGCCCCCGCCCGCTTTATCTCAAAAGAAATAACTACCTTGAGTTTTAAAATCAAACTAAAGCCTCTAAAATGAGTGTTTTTTAAATTAAAAAATCAAGCTTTTAGAGAAATGTTGACTTTTCATATTATTTGTTTATTGTAATGACAACGGCAAATACCTGCCCAAAATAATGACCTACGAAAGTTTATTAAGTGGTTGACCTTAAAAATATGTCTCATTTTCAGGAGATGAATGAAATAAATATCGTTTATTACGGGAAAAAAGATGTCGTGATAGAATTTTAAAAAATACAAATATTTTTCTCAATGGAAGTATAAATGACTGTATAAGAATATTATACTGGACACAGTAGTAATGCTGATCAGTGAAGTATTTAATATAAAAAAAGAGAAGTGCTTCAAGTGCCAAGGGAATTAAATATTCGTCCTTACGAATTCAAAAACGAGCGTTGTATAGATAATTACAAGAAAAGATGCAAAAAAAGGAAAAAAAAAAAAGAGTATAAATTTATTTTGAAGTCTTTTCATTTTTTGATTCTTTTCTTCTTTTTTTTTCGTATTAAGTCAGCCTTGAAGGCTTTTGAAAATTTAACAAATTGGACATTATCTACATATTTATATAATCTCTACTAAGTCTTCTGCTAAATCAATCGAACTCTACAAAGATTTAATTTTTTTTACAATCTAAGTTTTGACTTAATTTTGTGGACTTATTTTTTGATGGAATGTACAAAACGTAGCATTATTGTTAGAAATTTCTAGTTAAACTTCCGTAGGTCATTATTTTAGTCATTATTTTAGACAGGTATTTGCCGTTGTCATTACAATAAACAAATAATATGAAAAGTGAACATTTCTGTAAAAGCTTGATTTTTACAGAAATGTTATTGTTAGAAAATTAAACAAAAAAAAAAAAGAAAGAAATATTAAAACAAAAGATAATCTTCTTGTTAGATTTTAATAAAGATCATTTTAATATCAGTACCAGCGTTCAGGAATAATACTGAATACTAATTTGCATAAAAAGAAAAAAACATCTAAGAAACAGAAATAGCTTACTTTTTAACCTCAGAAAAATAATATTTCACATGGAAATATAAAAAAAAAATGTTTACGGTAGATCATTGAACTTTTGCCTTTCCGGTGCATGAAAGAAAAAATATGCATTCAAAATCCAGATGTTGTTTAAGTGAGCATAAACAAGAACAACATCTGCTCTTAATCCATACACAGGAGCTCGGAGTTAGAGGAGGAAAGGCTTTTGTTATCAAAAAACTGATTCCTGCTATATATACAGGGGCGCACCGACGGGGAGAGGCAAATGGAATCGCCCCCGTAGAAGGCATCGGATATCCGGTATCCGGCCGGTTTTTCTATATCCGGAATCTCATCTTGCCATTGCATCTGAGATTCAATTATTCGGCAGGTCAAGATGGGCATCCGGAAGGACTTCTGGAGAAGAGACGCACTCTTTATCAAACGAAAATTTAATTTTTAAATTTTAATTAACTAGTATGTTTTTGAAATATATGAAAATTAAAAAATGAAAACATATTTGGAAGCATTAGAATGTTTAAAAATATAAAATATGTATAGAATTTACAGTTTCAAACATCATAATTCATACATCCCGATTCGTTAGACAAGGGTTATCGGATATCAGATATCGGGGAGTCCCCCCTCATTATGAACCAGAACAATACTGTAGAGATTCAATAACTCACTTTTTCGAGATGATTGACTGACCCGACATCATCTCAAGCGCTTGACTTAATTCTACTGCATGCTTGAACTCTTCACCGTTTCATCTTTAAAAGTACAATGAATATTAAATTTAAATTTTTCTAACAGGCGTTAGACATAAGAAGACACCTATTAGAAAAATTTCAATTTTATATTCCTTGTAGCTCGTAAGGTGAAGCAGTCCAAAGTTCAGCGCTACACAAGTATAATCCGATTATAGTGTCGTTACTGAGTGAGGAGTTAAAGCGTACGCTTTGATATGTTGTTCCATCATCATCAATGGATGACTTATTTCAGAGCCTGTCATCATCATATTTGTTTTGTGAGGTTAGAGGAAAAGGTGAAAAATGGTGCTTAGGCACGTACTAACACACTTAAATACCAGATGTACTAAAGAAACTTTTTTTTTTTCGTTCTTTGTAATGAATTATCAATGGTAAGAGTCAAGTGACTCTTAAGGTTTCTTTTTATCTCGAAATGACCTTTGTAGTGGTGTCATTCATAAAATGAATGTGTTGGAGGGTACCGGGGTACAAGTTATAACTATTTCTGAAACTTATTATGTTATCCTGCATTTCAGAGGGATTAACTGTCATCAAGGAAAATGTTCCATGGAACGGAAGTTTTTACAACACTACTTCGGACTTCTGACATTATAAATGTAAACAAGATTTCGTTATTTGATGAAACTTTTGATGAAATATTTCCGATATTGACGAAAATGTTTACGATGATCGTGGCAAAACTTTTTCATACAGAAAATTCTACATTGCTTATAATAGTTTATTCAGTGCAAATTACACTTTTTATAGCAGACTCCCAAATGCTTTTGTTGTTGTTGTTGTTACTAATCTCCAACCCAGTCTAACGGAGTCAGACCAGGTCCAGGAATCCATACACAGACAAAAAGTCCAGAACAAGAAGAGGAGAGGAATAGATCGGCGGAGGCTTGTTGTTGACTGCCTTTTGGGCAAAGAGGGTAAATTTTCTTGCCCTGACAGAATGAGACATTTAAGATGGCCACTGGCTAGGCGTGAAAGGAACTTTTTACACAAGTTTCTCCAGACTTTTTAAATTCACTGAATTTTTTAATTTCAACATAACTTGCTTTCGTATTTGTGACCGCCCATGTAGACCACTTGTTTTTTACCTTGCAGGACTACCCCAACAGTTTGAGGGGAATAATATGGTGACAGAATTAAGAAAAATATCACAATTTTTTTATTTCCTAGAAAATTGAATCATTTAATAGCAAATTACTTAAATGTTCATACATAACTATGTGCATAAATAGCATACGATATTAAAAATAAAAGATCACACTGTTAACATTCAGTTTTATTTACTATTAGGGAGAATCAAGATTCTTGGTTTCCTGCGGAACCTTCGGGATCCGCGGGATTTCTGATTGAGAAACTCGAGTCTGTACAACCAGAGCAGTATACTGGAAGGGGAAAAATCCGAATTACCCTTTGACATTTCTTCGTTTTACTTTTCACAACCACGTGGGACCACATCTGCGACCGCAACTATCGGTAAAATGAACATTGCTGACGGATGCTGGATTTGAAAACAGCGCGAGCAGACGACGGAGCAATGTTGGCACCTTTCCTAAACGCAGTACAGGAAAGACAGAAAGACGAAAGAGAAGCAAATGAGAAGAAAAAAATATATATTCCAGCCTGACTCAGAAAGTGAGAATGTGGTAGGATCAGCAGCAAGCCGGCGATCGTCAGTGACGTATGTCAAGAAGACGACTGGCAAGCATCCAGCTTTTGTCCGCTTTCTTTTCAATTCTGGTGACAGCTCGGCAGAAGAGCTTTCTTAATCAACGCTATTTAGCCCCAAAACTCACCGCCTCGGGGCATTTTGGAGTATTTTTTATGAGCGTTCATTAAAATGCCAGGTGGGGTGTTACGGAGGTGTGCAAGGACTCATGGCGAGCAACGGCCTCCGTTACGAGGAGGCAATAACGTCTACGCATTTTGAATTATGTGCATGGCAATTGAGAAAGCCAGTACGTGTCTCATTTAATAACCGGTACGGTGATATTTTTCATTTTACATTAAGTTTTACAGTTCATCTGGTACAAATATGCTTCTGAGCAATCACGATTTGTTTATTCTTTTGCAGTTGAGGGAGCTTGAAGATATATAAGAGTTATTTTTAATTTACAGGATTTTTTTCTTTGTAAATAAAGCAGTAGTTCAGGTATTTTACAATAGTTGCTGTTATTGTTAAAGACCATAATGGTAGAAGACACCTCCTTAGGCATGCGCACGGGGGTCATCAGGTGCACCATGCTAAGACCCATTTGCCCCAAAAAACGAACGATGATACGAAACGGGCAATATTTTCCTGGTTCATAGTTATCAAATTCATACTTCGGATGGCCTAAAAATGCATTTCATACTGTATTCAGAAATTACTGTGGGGGAAACTTAAAAGTCGTCTTCTAATCTAAACGCCTGGGTCCCCCACACAGTGGTACAATAGAATCTGAACGAAAACTCGGCCTAATGTGGACCGAGTTTTTGAAAATACCAGGTTATCGGGAATGGGGCAAGACAAGAATGAGTTCGAGTGCTGCCTCAGAAATTACAGTACTGTACTGGTATGTATTGCTTGCTTCAGGATACAACAAAGAGTAAACTGCCCAATTCCCTTAAAAAAGAAAGTACGTTCTTTTTGAAGGCATAGAGTTTTTACTACATGAAAATTAGTGAATGCACTGTCGTGTACAGTAATTTGCCTGATGATAGGCCACAGAAAAATATTTAAAGGCATAAAGCCTTTATGAAATTAAAGGTTATAATGAAAAGTAAGTATCCGATTTTGCAAAAACTGGCTACTTTTCTTCAAACAAATGCGTAGAAACAAGTTAAGAAAAAAATTCCTGCTTTGCCTGGGTGTGGCCGAGTTACCCAGAATGCCGGGTTATCGAGTGGTGCGTTTACGGGACCCTACTGTACGCCCATACCGAAAGCTCTGCTACGGTTTTGGACACTCCCATATAAAAATGGAAACTACTTCAGAATTTCTCTTCTGCAAAGACTGGAAGGTCTTACAATTATAACTAGCAGTTGCTAGAGAAATAGACAATTTTTACCAGATTTTTGATTGATGTGGGACTCAGTGTCTTAATGACACAATCCTCAAATAAAAAAAACTTAATTAATTTTAAATAATTTATCAGTAATTCCTTAAAACAATGTAAAATTTCTAATATATTTTACACTGTCCTGCCAACAGTGGTTGACGCGGTCTAATCCGTGGCACACCCAACGTGTTAAACCCTGATAATAAATACGAAAATACGTATAAAAGCATTGTAATATTTAAAATGAAACATTTAAAATATATGATGAACAATAAAAATGTTAAATGATTTAAATTTGAAACAAAATTATATTAATTTTTATTTTTACCGGAGAAAATTATGTGCGGAGTGTTTTCATATGATAGTAAATCATTCTTTCTTGTAAGGGTTTTCGCAAGAGAGATAGCAGTTAGTGTCAACCATTTTTATTTCCACAACTGAGACGAATTTTCTCTACAAACATGTCTATTTGATTCGTTTCGTTCGATTTCACGCAAATGCACGTCGTTGCGCCACGCATGGAAAGAATCCACAAGCTAGTAAGCTAGTGGGAGATGGATCCACGCTGAGAATCTAAAATGGTTTAGGATGAATGGGGATTCAGAAGACAGGCAACACAATATCCCATCAGAGGGAACTAGATTCAGCAGGTCAAAATGCGTTAGGTCAAGCAGCCAGGTCTTTCTTCCTTTTATTGCAAGACAAGAAGATTTTAAGGAAGGGCCGACTTGATATTGAGCTGTTGGACATAAACAGATGGAATGCTTCGCCGATGAGTTTGAATATTTGTTGCAGTGTATGCAGGAGTGGCGGCACACAAACACATTTTCTTTTCAGTAATAAAAAAACTTTAGACAGATTGAATATTTGTCGACCTCATTTATACGATGAGAATAAATAATTCGCCAAAAGGGAATTTAAATTAATGTATGATTGCTAAAGAATAATCCTTCAAGACAAATGAATCTTTTGTGTTAGTTTGCTATGTGTTTCGTTCAAATAACGTTAGCAAATTTGGTTTCATTTCAGTCAATTTAGGAAAAAAAAAATATATATATATATATATATTTACAAGTTCAATGCTTAAATCCCTTCTAAGCACTTTTTCGTATTTTTGTCTCAGATTTCCAATGAACTTTTTTGTATGCCTATTTTTTTCCATCATAAAAATGGAAAACAATTATTTTTTACGAATCGCTAATTTGACCTGTATATTTTCGTTGTGGTTTGCACTAAGCATTTAAATCTATGTTTTGATGTTTCGGGCTAAGGGATAAACATTCTTTTCAAAATATATAATTTATAAATTAACACGTTTCATAAGGAATTCAACTATAATATGCCCCTTTTCCCCTGAGAGTGAAATCTTTTGATTTTTATATTATTTTAAATAATTTTAAAAACAAAAGTTAGTGACTTCATATTTCAGAACATTAGTTTTGCTATTGCCTTTAGTTTAGACTACAATCTTACTTGATTTTAGAGTTTGACACTGCGTGTCCTCTTTCTCTCTCTGATCTAGATTCTACAGGTAAATTCTTACTCAAAAAAAAAAACTCAAATACTTTGATTTCAGATCAATCCAAAGAAAATCTTTCTGTTGAAGCGTGCTTTGCACCCTAAGATCATAGAAACCATTTTATTAAAATAACCTAAGCTTGTATTGCGTCGTTGTGAATCGAAGGTCTTGAAAATTCAAATTGAGCAGGAAAATAAATTTTAAAAATCTATCAGGTAAGTTCTTCATAGTTTACAAAGCTTGAAGTGTAAGGTTAACATTGATAACGGTAATAAATGTTGAAGTTGATTGTCAAGTGATTTTGCTGGCGATCAGATATTTAGGGTCCTGGATGTTCATATTATGTCTTACAGAATCCATTGTTTTGAAATGCACCTGCCACATTCTCTCCGTTGGGGAAGAAGTGGACATTTTGTCTTTTATATTTTTTATATTATTTATAGTGTTTCTAAGCCAAACCAAACTTTTACAATGTATATTAACATAAAAATAAATATTTTCTAGGAAAATGGATGATTAAATCTGCTAAACTACTTCTTCATCATTTTCCCTTAGAGTCTAGAACTCACTAAAGTATATTTGGGATCCATAAGGCGTGAAACTTAGTAAAAGCTGGAAAGAATTGTTTTGTCATATAAGGGAACATCCACAAATGATGTCACGTATTTTCCCATATATTTGACTCAAAATTTGACTTTGTCACAAAATGTCACACTTCAACATATCTTACGCACTGACCCCCTCCCCCCTTTGTCCCATGCCACGCTATGGGGCCGTTCATAAATGATGTTCCCCCTTTTTCCCATATATTTGACTCCCCTCCCCCCTTTGTCACAATATGTCACACTTCAGCGGACCCCTCCCCCTTTGTCACATGTCACGCTATGTTGCATAATGCATGATGTCACAGTTCTTTTACCCCCTCCCCTCCCCTTCTCAGACTTTGTCACAATTTCACGAACTCCCCTCCCCCCTCGAAGCGTGATATCGTTTATGAATGATCCCCATGTTGCATAAGCATAATGTCACACTTCTTGTTACCCCTCCCCTCCCCTTGTCACAATTTCACGAACCCCCCCTCTCCCCTTGAAGCGTGACATCATTAATGAATGATCCATTAAGCGTAAAGCTCGTTAAGTGATTTATTTATTCCTTAACACTTACAAAAGAAACATTGTTATTTCTAACGGAAAGGGTCGGTAGCATAGTTCGTATTATTTATTATAGCATCAATGACAGGTATAAACTGAAATAGAGTGAAACGAACCTAAATATATTTTCACGTTTAATTAATTTCTTGTTGCTGTTAATTGTTCTTGAGTGTCGTGAAGGTTAAAAAGGTGCATAAAAAAATGCAATACCCTCACAAAAATTGTGAAGACGTAAGTATCTTGGAGAAAAATGTGCTGAGGGCCGACCTTCATCTTCACGATCCAGTTCAAGCCAGAATAAACAGTTCTATAGAGAAAGCAGGAAGCAGGGCCCAAGACATCTCGAGACAAACGGAAGGAGACAGATGATTCCCCATACAATGCTTGGCAGGGATTTAATTAATAAACAAAGACAACATTCGCACAAAAGGAGAGTCTCCGCGACGCCAGTTTAATGGATTGGAATGTTTCGTAATTAATAGTAGCAGAAAGCAGCTGGAACAACAAAAAATAATGCAGGAATGATTGAATATTGGTTTCAATTTAGGGTACCTATAAATCATTGTGCAGCTCTCTGACACGATTCATTCAGAGCATGATTTAATGTTTTTCATTCTAATTCTTTTTATGAAAAATATGTGTTCGTAATTTAAAAAAAAATTAAAAAATGTTAATTCATCTGAAGATTTCTTTGATAACTATAGCTGAACTTTATGGGGAAACTATTTACTACGCTGCATAAAACAAACATTGAATTTGTTTATGTTTGGAGTTTAAGCTTTTGAGGATTGTCGGCTGTTCCTAGTTTTTGAACTACAGTACACTCTCGATTTATGGTGATAAAAATGAGCCCTTACTTGAATCAGTTTTGTAATACTTTCAGCACATAATTCTTTTTGCCGTCTATTAGAAACTTGGAAAACTATCGTGAAACCTCTAAGTCATTTTTAATTCCAAAACAGTGAAAATGTTTTTTTTATTTTTCCAATGAATACATAAATAAATAAAATAATAATGGAAAAGCGTTAAGCATGGCAGTAAAGATAGCTTCATTTTTTTGCATTTGAATATAAAACAACACATTTTTTATGCATTTTTAAAAATATATAACCTAGCAATAAAAATATACTTTGTCCAAACATATTTCTTCAATCAAACTCTATGACACATAAAAACATGTTTTTAAATTTATCTTTAATATATGACAGCTGCTGAAGACTTCATTAATCAAGAATGACATGATTGTTTAAACTTCTCATGCTTTTGTCTTCTTCTATATTTCCGATGATGCAATTACAATCATTCAAACTGACGTAAAAAAAGTACAGCTAATCAGGGTAGAAAGTCCGCAAATCTCAACGCATTTAGGAACAACTTCACATGATTTTGATTTAAGACTTCTACCAAAGTGAATATGTCAAGGTAGTTTTTTTCTTCCCTTCCTCTTTCAGTATTTCTGAATTTTTTGCTTGTTTAGATGACATGTCGGAATCATATTTATAATTTCAGTCCTTCCGAACTTAAAAGATGAATTTTGGCAGATGGTTCTATCCAGTAGGTGGTGTGGGCAAGCTAGGAACCCACACTCGACAGCTTGAATTTAAAAAAAATGGCTAAAGGCATCCATTTTTATGTGGGCTAAAATGAGCAGCGATGAGTGTAGATTCTTTTTCTTTTTTTCATTTTTTTTAAATTTCAGACGTATGATTTATTTGGTTTGCAAAAACAGATGTTTTTTTTCCACCCAAAACTAATCCGTTTTAGTGGCGCTCAGTAGGATTTATTTAACTTGGAGAAGGTAAAAACTCCTGTAGAAAAATTGGTAATTATTTATAATATTCTTCATGTACTATAATTCATACCTTTGAGGGTTATTTTCAAAACGATTAATCTTTTGCATTGACAAATTACAAAGAGCTAATTTCAAAACGGTTTTTTACACTTTTGCAGAGCATAGAATATCCAACATAAGTTGTCAGAGTTGAGTAGTATATAAGTTAGCTAAATATTTGCAATAGTAATTATTTACTGAAGCAGCTACATTTACACATAGAAGACAGATAAAGACGATTCGTGTGATGTCAATGCAAAATATTAATCGATATTTTCAAAACGATTAACTTTTTGCACTGACAAATTAGAACGAGTTAATTCCAAAACGATTTGTTACATTTTTGAGAACATAGAATATCTAATATTAGTTGTTAGAATTCATTAGTATATAAGTCAGAGAGAAATATTTGTAATAGTAATTATTTATTGAAGCAGTTACATTTAGACACATAAAAGACAGAAAGAGACAATTCGTGGGACGTCAATGCAAAAGATTAATCGATATTTTCAAAACGATTAATCTTTTGCATTGACAAACATGGAGTACATAGAAGTAAATGGCATTAAGTAACAAATCGTTTTGGAATTAACTCGTTTTAACGAGTTAATTCCAAAACGATTTGTTACACTTTTGCAGATCACAGAATATCCAATATTAGTTGTTAGAATTGAGTAATATATAAAATATAGAGAAGTATTTGTCGTGATAATTATTTATTGAAGCAGATACATTTGGACACGTAAAAGACAGATAGAGACCTATGTTTGGTTAAAGTACCGACTAGCGTTAAACGATCTATTCCGGAACTCTACTTGTGTCGTTATATCAAATTGCTGTATAAAGTGAATCAATAAAAAATATTCTAAAAATTCCCCTTTCTTTAAATTTGATTAAAAAATTACTTCCATATGACACGTACGTAGCACATAAAATGCAAAAACATCTGATCAAATAAAGGTTGTTAATTGAATTTCATTTATCAATTCAGTCATACATCATAAATGGAATTGCGTGCATGGACAATCAGCCCAAACCAATCTTTTTCTTCCCGTTCCGCAGTTTTGCGCTAAACGAATGGAATACAGAATTATTTATTTATCTGTAAGCGTATACACGAAATAAAGGTAATAAATATGGTTTTTTCCCCCTTTACACTTAAATATTTGATTGAAAAATGTTTTTTCCTTCTGCAAGATGAGAAATTTAAGATCTAAAATTAAGTTATCTGTCAACGCTTTTGTGACACTATTTTCGGAATTGGGAGACTTTCACACATTTAAGGGGGGAAAAGACTGCAATTTTTGAAAAGTAAAAAAAAAAAAAGTGTATAAAACAGGTGTTTGTTATAATTACAAATACTTAATTTTGTAATAATAATAATAATGCAGTAGACGCGTGATTTAACGAACTTCTAATTTACGATCACTTACGATTTTGCGAACAGTTTACCAGCTCCGAAAATTCTTCGATTGAAAATTGCTTTTCGCTTTTACGAATTCTTGATTTTACGAACATTTTTCGCGGTCCCTAAGGGCTCGTAAATTCGAGAGTTAATTGTATCTAATAATAAGAAATGGTGTGACTTTCGAGATCACATGATCAAGAAATTAACTACTCTTCAATAGAATAGTGTCATAACCATTGTTATAATACCAATACGATTTAAACCCGATTAATTTGTGATTTTGTAATATTTTATTGAGGTAATGAAAGTAGAATTTAAATCAAATATTCTTCACACCATTACTACATAGCTTTTCCTCTGTTTCGCTAATTGAAATGTTGGAACACTTTTTCCTCCGGAGCCTTTTTTTGACAGAAAAGTATCAATGGCCTCTTCAGCTAATTTGAGAGATTTTGTTCAGCAGGCTAGAAGTACATGGCATTAAGTAACAATTGCTTGATTTTTTAAAAAATAATTAGAATAGCTTTTCAAGTCGTTATTCTCTCCTCTCCCCAAAATGTACTTGCCCAAAATGATTTGTAGCTTTAATACCTTCGTTTACAAGTTAAAGAAAAATGCATGAGTAAGAATGAAAGGTATTTAAGTGTTGCCACTGAAAAATGTGCCGCACAACTGGCACAAAAAACAGTTAACTCATGAACCATTTAACATTTTAAAGATGCAAAGATTTGACTCATCTTCTTTAAGTTTAAGTAATGCCGTTGAAAAATGTGCCCACATCTGGCACAAAAACAGTTAACTCATGAACCATTTAACATTTTAAAGATGCAAATATTTGAGTCATCTTCTTTAACTATAAAGGGCCATTTCTGTTTTAAAAAGTCAACACATTCGGTGGCGTAAGTCTCCACGCATTATTCATACCGCATGCATAAGAGCCAAAAGTAATTCTAACTCGGAAAGAGATATTACATCAACAGCAGTCGTTAATGTCGAATGACATCACTTTCGCGAAAACGAATCTGTCCGACAGAGCCATCCATTCATTGGCGCATATTTACTGCTAGAGTGATATTTGAAATACGTGCCAACCCCTGACCACATACCCTGAAGAAAAGTACAAAAGGAAGATCCGTTATTTTTAGTTCCTAAACCTACGCGGTCGTCCTGAAGTAGTCTTAGGAACATCCAAGGACACAAGAGGACAGACAGTCAGGCATCGGGCGACTGTTTTCAAGGCCAGGGTCTCCAACGCTTTTGAACCCGCTGTAACCATTTATCTATGTCTACTACACGTGGTGACTTTTTGTTTCTGGATGAGGCCCAACCTTACTAAATCACTTCCAGTCTGGATACTTATAGGTTTGGAGAAGGACCAAAAGAAGCCTAATATCTGTTTGGACGTAGGATTTTTTTTGAAAAATATATCCATTTTAAACTGCGTTAAGTCTGACTCATAATTTTGGAGCTCTTTAAGTTCTCACATTCAAAATGTTCTCAATTTATAATATATTACAGAAATGTTGCTCAGCAGTTTAGTTTTTACATGAACAACGGCTTTTTTCAAAAATATATATTTGAAATAGTTGAAAATGGACAGCAGTATAATTATATGTCAGCGAACAGCAAATTTAGGAGTCAATATCACTTCTCTTCTAATTACTTTTGTGATCGACTTATGCCACGTAGAGGAAAAATTCCTCAGGTGTCGTATGGTGGTATCAATTATTAATTCTTATCCTTTAAACGTCGTCTGTTAGTACCATAGCAAGAATGAGTCACAAGGAAAACCAGAAGTACGTCATATTTTATTGTACATGATTGTTGGTGGAAATGGAAGCTACGACTATTATATAATTCTATGATAATTGTCAGCACGTTGCATAGAATGTGGCAATTCTACTGGGGCGTATGACAAGATAATGCTACTGAACTACCAGTAACAGGAAACGTTTAATTGTTAAGACTTTTCATAACCTTTCTTCATCATAATTTAAGGACGTTAAAATAAAGAGTTTTAATATAAATTTGAAAAAAAATAATACATGTCAATGTTGTATAGAAGTACTTACTACATATAAGTTCTTAAGCAGTAACGTAAAATGTTTCGTTCTTTATTTGCAACTAAAAATAGTAAGAGGCAAGTAAGAGAGTTTGCACTGGGAAGAAAGTTACATGCAGCTTTGTGCAAGTATCAAGAGCCCGTAGTAAGAATGTGCTGAAAGTTAGAATGTATACTTAGCAGGACAAACATCTCGGCTGCAGAGCAATTGCATACACATAACTGAATGACTAATTGCGGATTGGTAGCAGCACGAGGCATTTTTGAGGAGAAAATTTCTCTTTACTTTCTTCAGTCGTATATGCACTGATCTGGATATTATACCACTAATTACTTCACATTTTATTATGAATTTATCACAAACTCAAATGATGTACATCAGCATTTTCAATGCTGTTGTTGTTGTCGTATCCTCGCGCGCAGCGAGGAAGATTGGGTGAGCTGCTCCTGAGTCTAACGGGGCCCTTATAAGCAGGAGTCCGACTTCCGCCCCTTTATATGTGGTCTCTTAATTTTTTTGAACCAGCTCCCAGATGAGAGACCGTTACCTGTGGTTGGCACCCTCAGAGGTATCGTTTCACTTGGAGGACATTGGAGCCACGACCTATTTAACGTGCACCAGTTCCCTTTAGCGTACACGGACTCACAGGAACCAGCCGCGAGAGGTTGTCACCCTCCCAAACACTGACCTAAGTCGATGTTGCTTCACTTTCGGTGTTCTACGGGAATCGAGCCTCTGCCGACTGGTCCACTGCGGGACAGCATTTTCAATAAAAGGAGTATTTGTCGCGAAACATTGCAAACATTATGCTGTTGAGATTGCAATTCCGTTATAACGAATACCGGTATTTTGTGCAATTTTGCACTTTTGTGAACCCGGTACTTGTTAGGCTTAAATACGGATACTTTCGGCACTAGTGACTAGTTATGTTTAATAAGCATGCTTTCTTTTATTAACGAGTTTATTTTAATTTATTTGGCAATTACGGTTATTTAAAATATGAATTTTTTTTCTTCACCAAAATGGCTGTAGGAATATCACTTATTTGCTGCTTCACTTCTGTCCCGATCTCCTCATTTCTTTGACTGGTGTCTGGAACACTTGAAAAAATTTGTTACCGCACATTAAAATGTGAGTAAATGAAATTTTTGCACATGGTAGTTAGTATAGTTATTTGTGGTATCAAAATTATTCACGATATCGGTTTACTTGACAATACAAAAATCTTTCTAAACGAGAATGTCAAATTACTATCATTAATTTTAAATAATTCAGATCTTTTATAAATTGTCCTCACATAATATTAAAATTAAAAATATATTTATTAAAAAAAGTAAAGCTGTTTATAGATTTTTGGGCTTTCTCCCGAAAAGCAATTAAATTAGCTATAAATGAAACAATTAACGCATAGTAAATGAAAAAAATATATTTATACGTAACAAGAAAGTTTACCCATTCTTTATACAAAACTACTAATTATGACAAGAAACAACTGTTTTTTTTCTTGAAAAATTACTGATACTGGTATTCCAAAACAATGTTTTAAAAAAAGTTGTATTTTTAGTCCAGAATTGCAATCACAGCCCAAGAGCAAAGCTTTCCACTGAATTTTCGGAGCACACATTTAAAAGATTTCTTGCTCATAAGAAGCGGCAAAAAAAAATATTATTCTTTAAAAAACCATGTAAAATTCCTCGATCTTTTAAAAATATTTCTGTGCATTTTAAACATAAATTACCCAAGGACACTAGTCACATGTACATGATTTAATATGCTTGTAATTTAAAGTTATTGTCACCATTTAAAGGTTTAATAAATTGCATATTTTAGTTTCACTTTCATTGTTCTTCCTCTCGTAACAAAGTCAATTTCACTTGAAACGATTTAGAAGTTCTACAGAAGTTAAGAAAGATATCATCGTTAGGATTACGCTTGATTCAGACTCTCAATCTCTAGCTGTTTAAAGCAGACGCGTAAATATAAGGAAAAAAAACGCAGGCATTTCTGTCTTTGTACATGAAACATAAAACCCTCTGATGAATGATGCCTACTCCAGAAGTCACAGATGAACCAACCACTATCATGAAAGCAGAGAAAGTCAAACAACAGGAAAAACTGCAAAATGAAATACTTCTTGTCTGTAAATGATTTCAACAGTCTTCTTGGCCTGTACCCAAAGGGTATAAATCGCGCAAAGTACAACAGACAGGAACAGCTCTCGGTAACACCAGAAGACACAAAATTGATGGCAGAGAAATTAGTTAAGGACTTAACGACGCTCTCATGAGCTCCATGGAATTATTTTCCCGAACAAATATTTTCTTTTATTTCATTCTTTCCGAGTATAAAGTCGCCGTATGTTGCCTAACAGGAACTCTATCTTGAGAAAGAGGTTGCAGAATGAAAGAGTCGTAATAAACATCACTTCAACATCTCACGGCATACTTAGGGCTAAAAGAGTGTCAGCCGGCGAAAATGGGAAAAGCGCAATTTAAAATTCTATCGTTGCCAAATCAAAACGAATTATTAAAAGGTACCCAAATATTTTGTCAAACGTAATTTTTCAAAAGGGTACTTTGAGAATCATCATCTATCAAAAAAAAAAAAAAAAAAAAAGTTACTAATAAATATTGCCATTTAGTACGGTCGTTCTACTGGACGGTCTGATTCCTTATTTTCTCATTCTCTCGGAAGTTAACTGTCTCTAAGTATTCACATGTCTGAAAATTTGGTTATTCTTGAGTAATCTTAAAATTCGCTTTCTGAACGCATGATCGAGTTACTTTGGCGAAAGAAAAATTCGCCAGACGGCAAGTAAACGAAGTGGAGAATTTTTCTTCTGCAGTGCCTCCTAGCAAATGCCTCATTCTTGCTTGGAATTACTCAAAATGTAGGATTGACCAAGGAGCGCAATAGGCTCCTTGGTTTTTATTTATTTATTAGTATAATTATATTTCGCTTTACTTGTAGCCTTCTTTTTTGTTCTCTAGAATTTTCTTCGAGTGTTATCATAAACGACAGTTTAAAAGATTAAAAGAACCTTTGGCGAAGTTTATTGGCAACGGCTAAATATTTTAAGCTGCATAAGTATTTCTCTTTCAGTTTAAAACACTCGACAATGCAATATGCAACATACTGTAGATATATCTAGTTTATCTTAGTATTAAACCTGCAATGCATTGAAATTATCTGTAAATGTTAAGTTAGTAGGGATGAAGCAAGGCATTTTATTATGATCTTTGTACCATCGATATCCCTATTAGTTTGTTAGTTGTAAATGAAAAGAAAAATTTAACGCAATATGGCGCAAATTACAAATGTAAATAAATATAAGAACCAAATTTTTGGATACATAGTGTTAAGCGTTCTTTTAACATAAAAAGGTTCTTTTTACATGAGGTGGTGAGAAAAATAGTGATCAGCGATTAATATTTTGGGAAAAACGGTATTCAGCATTACGGTTTTAACGTTACTGTCATGAACAAGAAAAAACTGATGGTGCCATCTGCTGATAAATTTTTGGAGTATGCTTTACTTTACTGTAAATAAAGGTAGATTGCATCTCATATTACGGAAAATTGAATTAAGTACATTTCCATAATTCTTTTTTATTCACACCAGTATGTTTCTCCCCACCTTACATTGTAAAAAATAATTTGTGGGTGGTACTCGTTTATCTGATATAGACGAAATTTCACTTTTGCATGCCAGGAGGAAACTTCGCTTCCATGGGCCCATGGGAGAAACTTCGTTTTTACTTGTCATGTAGAAACAGTATTAATTTTATTATTGCTTCCACAAAACCATACAAAGAAAGCTATTCCGAATACCGCGATTTTTTGTAATTATGCATCTATTTGTCACAGCGGAAAGATAAAACTGTATACTACGAATGATGAAACATAAATTTGGCAAGAGAGACCGAAACAAAGTGGTGTATCAATACAAAAAGTGTGTTCTGGAAGAAATGTGGGCTGAAGGTGACATAGGATCAGCCAAGCAGGAAGAACTCGACGGCGCCAGGGGTGAAAATCACACAAGATGCGCATCAGATTTTTGACACCCCCTACAGAACCCTTTTTTCCGAATCGACTTTCTTTGAATACCTATCCCCAGGTTGCCGAAAGGAGGTTCCCCGTTGTGCTGCTGCCAAGTGTATCATCAGTCTGGAGAAACCCGGATGAAGACCAGATGGGGACAGGTGCAAAGCTTCTCTTATTCTTTCCCTCCCGTAATTGTAACTTCACAGATTTCTTGCCCTTTCGTTCAGGTAGGGTTTAAGTTGATAACTTCCACCAAGGACGGTAAACAAGAGAGGATGGAGAGATTTTTTTCTCCTCATCTTAGAGCATCCCGGCGCCAGTACATAGAGTTTCAACTGCCAAAATTCGTAAGTGCTCTCTTTCTCGAACACGTGCATCCTCATCGAAAAAATATTTCGTTGCAGGAGACTTTTTCATTCGGTCTTTAATAATCTACATATTTTAACGAACGATGAATCAAAGGTCCACGCTAGCTATTTCATGATACACAAGTCAAAATTTGTTCACAATTTTGATTTACAAACATTACATTTGAATCCGCTTAATGGAGTATCAGTTAAAAGAATATCCTTAATATAATATATATTCAATGCAGCGAACCAGAATATTGTTTCTGTGATCCCGGATAAAGGTATACCTAGCTTATTAGAATCATTTTTCGTGGCAAATTGGCTGTTCCATTAAGCGGGATCGACTGTACCTCAATACGCTTTCAATTACAAACGAAAATATACTTCCAATTATTTTTTTAAAAATATTTGAAAAATGGATAGGAGTTATTACTCAATTTATAAGAAAAGAAAACCTGGTAGATTGAACTTAAAGGATTAAACTTACTGAACGAATATTAGTTTTGTTTTTTGTGAATACAGTGATTTTTTAAAGTTTGAAAGACTTTAACATATGCATCAGCATCTATCAAATGTTAAAAATATCCATCTCGCTAATCCGCTCTAATCTTAACGATGTTTTGAATCTGGCGAATATCGAATTTGTCTTTTAAGAAATGCTAATATTACAATTTCATTTGAAACATATCGAACTGTATTGCTGATTCATAGAACCATATTTACAAATAGGAATTCGTAAATTATCGTGTTTTGGCATTAGTAAAACATTGTTCGTACGTTATTCTAGTTAAATTCGCTTTGGTGGATTCAGTGATTTAAATTGGAATCACACAGAGACAGTTAATTTGGGATTAGTTAATCATTGTGATTCAGATTCGAATTATTATTACAATCATTTTATATCCAGTGGTTCCAATGGGAATTAAATGAACAGAAACAGTTAACTTTTTATTACTAAAACGCTTTAATTCATGCTCAAATATTAAATAAAATTATCTTCGATTAGTTCGGCAATTCCAGTTGAAATCACATGAATAGGGAGAGTTAATTTAGTATTAATAAAACATTGTGATTTAGCTCGAACAATATTTTAATTGGAGTCACTTAAACAAATATTGCGATTCCGATTAAAACCACATGGACAGAAAGTTAATTGTCGCTTGAAGATCATTTCAATAATTATCGCTCCGTTATGTTACGGAGCGATAATGCACCCCCCAAAAATTTAATGGTGTCGTACATTAATGGTTCCATTTGGGATCACAGGGCTAGAGAAACACTTCGATACATTCAGTGATATTACATTAATAAAACATGTTGCTTCACGCTGGAACTTTATTCCATTTAGAATTGCTTCGGTACATTTCATGATTCCAACTGGAATCTCATGGACAGGAATAGTTCACTTTGGCAAAAGTGCTTTAGACTAATCAAAAGTCTCTTAGCGTAGAAACAAATAATGATGAAGCAAAGACCGAGGGGGAAAAAAGATCATTCATCAAAATTGACAAAAGCGCCACAATAATGAAAAGAAAAAGAAGACAGAAAGTGTCGCAAATGGTGAAATGTCTATTTTTGTGGCGGGGGAACGTAACGAAAAGACAGATAATTAAAGAAAAAACTGAAGCCTAAAAAAAAAAAACCCTACACAAAAAGAGACAGTTACAAGCCTCGAAAAAGCCCGTGTCTCGAAACACTATAGCCAGGCAAAAAGTAATACGCGAACAAGAAAAATTAAAAAGCAAGAAGAAGATAACGGCTCCGGCAATGCTTGAAGGATTCCTTGGCGTGTACTAAAAAAAAGAGGAAGAGTTATAAATGATAAAAAATCTTTCTTCATCTTTTAGTAATGAATGAGACGGAGACCACAAGAGTATTAAGTTTAAGCCGCATCTAATACGCTGTGTTATGTAGCAGGAAACATTGTGAAAGTGAAGATTACAAAACAAAACGAAAAACGAAGCGGCAGTAGACAGAAGTGTTAGAGCTTAATTAAAGAGTAAAACGGCTTTACCTTTCTCCTACTGTAATCCTTCATTAGAAAAGAATACAAAAACTTTTTTTTTACTTATTCACTTTTTTCATTTTCTATACTGTTTTACCTCGTTCAACGAATGAAAGTTCATGTTGCAATTTTTAAAAATAAATTTGTTAATTGCTAGTGGCATTCCAGAAATACATTTCGCGGTTGTATATCGCCATTGGCATAAAAGAAGTATTTTTTTTTAGTTCAGTCTTACCGCGTAGTAAAAAGTAAAGAATATGATATATTAACCCTTAGCGCTACAAATGCCGGATGGCCCCATAGTGGAGCCAACGAAGCGCTAAGTGTTAATATTATTTATCCTATTTAAAACTTTTCAAAGATTTATATAAATTTTATTTTGGCAACTTCTCTGCAGATGCATGCCCAAATTAAACTACTATTATAAGAAGATAATTACATAATATTATTCATATGACAAGTTTAGTTTATTGTAAAATTAAGATGCGCATATGGAAAAACGTAGGGCTCATAGTCACAGTTTGGATTAGAATTGAAGGTTTACATAAAAAGTTATTCATCTAATGCTTAGAATATGAAATCACACAAGCTTTATAAGCACTTTAATTGTTTTCATAAATTGCACGTATGAAGAAACGTAGGGCTCATAGTCACAGTTTGGATTATAATGAAATTTCACAGAAAATTTATTCATCTAATAGTACTTAGAATACGAAAAAATACAAGGTATGTGAATATTTTAATTGCTTTCACAATAAAAGGCGGACTTTTGACTTACAAAGAGAAAGCAAGCACTTCGTAAATGGAGAAATGCTCCCCACTCCATTCTCCTTGAATGGGAAATAGCTGAGCTATCGGAACGCCATCCTATTTCTAAGAAAAGCTTAGCCAGGCTGAGTAATATAATAAACATCTATAAAACTCACTCTCAAAACGAAAAGAATAAAAAAGAGAAGAGGAAGAGCGGATGGAGCACCAGAGCCACGCGCCGGACGTCTCTTCCACCAGAGAGGGACAGATGGGGTTGAAAGAGTGCTCCATCCCTTTTGCTTTTACTCCTCTTAACCATTATCTCTGATCGTCAACGGGACCATCTTCATATTGCCAATTTTTTCGAGGTGGGATAGGCATCTTCATATTAACAATAATTTCAAGCTTGATGGGAGGAAGAAGTAGCTGGTTGTTCTATGACAATTTTATGTTGAGAGTGGAAAAAGTTTAGGAATTCTTATTTACCGAAAAATATTGAACCATTTATTGACATGGCAATAGTTTTTTATAGTTCCCTTTCCTGCAGAGAATTTCCAGTTAAAGCTATACACATTAGTGTTAAGAATTTAAGTATAATTCTTAGGATTTTCAAAGAATAACACTGTCTGCCAAAACATATTTCGTATTAAATGCGGCAATAAAAACTTGTTGTATCTAAAAAATTGGAAAACGGGGCAGTTATCAATCACCCCATTTTCTTGTGGAAACCATGTTCACAGTGTCATAATTTATCCATTTTAAATATATATACTTGATATATGAGGAATAAAATCTGAAATAATTAGAGAAGAATGTATTTCCATATTTGCAAGTGTTGCGATATCTATAAATACAAATGTACAATAAACTAAGCCATTCCCACTTTTAGTGGAGAAATGAGCATTGAGCTCATTTCTCTACGAAAACATTTAATCAGTGCAGAAATAACTTACCTAGAAAAAGCGTAAAATTTTCATTCTCATTCTAGGTAAAATTTATGGTTCATGTACATTTTCGGAATGACATGAGCTTTTATATGGTTTTCGTATATAAAAGCAGTATAGTGAAAAAAGAAAGAGAGTGCAAATTAAAGCTAGTTCTAATAAGATAAGTTGTCGATGCGATATATTTTGATATACTTTTTAAATAACTCATTTAACTAAACCTAGCTAATTATATTATTTGCCTCATAAATGGTAGTTAGATTTTTAAAAAAATATTTCATTAAAATATGAGAAACATCTTTCTTACTTATATGAGTAATAAAGGAACAAGACAAATATAAGAGAAAATTATTTCAGCATAATATAAATTATTTATAAGCACAATTTCAAGAAATAAAATTGCATATAAATATTTTTTTCTAGAAATCAAGAACCCAGAAGCAAAGGGGTGTAAGTGGAAAAAGGAAAATCTAGAGATAACTATTGCAATTGGTAGGAGCTATACCCATCTATGTTGCTACAGCTAGATGTCAGTTGAAGTTCTGAAAGATCAGCATAGTTTAGAAAAACGTTAACATAAAGTTCCCATATGATTGAAATCCCCCCCCCCCCCCTGTTGCTTCCATACTCAATTTCGCTAGCACATGCCCTATCTAATTAGCCTTGTTTCACACCGTCAAAAAAAATAATCCCGTAAAATTTAAACCGACAGCTTGGTTGGTTGTGCAAAATCGTAAAAGTTACGAAATAAATCCGTAGTCACAACGGTTTTTTACCGCACGAGAAAAACTTTTGCATTTTTTTCCCTCGAATTGTAAAAAAATCGTTGCGACTACAGATTTTACTTCGTAACTTTTACGGTTTTTCACAATCAACTCGGCTGCCGGTTTAAGAACAGAACGGGAAGCCGTAAAACAAATTTTAAGAGAATTCTTTACAGTGTATTTATTCAAAATCTTTCTTTTTTGCACTTATAACTCTTATGCTTCTCGCTGCATCATTTTATCTTTATACTTAGTTAAAAGAGACTGTACGAATGAACACAAGATAATATGTACAGAACTATAATAATGTAAGATGTATAATGGTTGTTCACAAGCTAAAATTTAACCAAGCAACAGTACAAGTGAGCTGCTGGAAATGCTACAGGGGGAATTATGTAAAAATAGTTTCATTTGTAGTTATTAGAGTAGATCTACAAAGCAATGGTACAAAAAAGTTTGCGGCTCGCAAAAAATATATGCATAGCAAATAGAAGACAATAAAAGAGAAAAATCAGGCACGCAACTATGCAAAAGTGTTGGGACCGTGAAGTCAAGTTCGCCAATGTGGTAGGAACAAGGCCAAATTAAATAAGTACGAAGAACGTCGATATAGCAAATAATGACACTTATTTTTAAATTTCAGTAATCAGTTAGTAGTGGTTTTTTTGAATTTATTGCTATTTATCACCAGAAATCACTATGGCTTGTGGCGTAGACTATTCAGAATGTCTCCTCGTGGTGCGGAGTGGGTAACGCTAAATCTCCACCAATCTGCGTCTGGTGGATGTTAGGCTCTCTTTGTAGAGAGACTGTGGCCCCGGGACAGTAAAGCAGGTAGGCAACGCTCTCCAGTCTTCCAAGTGCACAAGGTGTGGCTTCAGCGGGTATAGAACACGCAATGTTTCAGGTAGAAGTCCGACATCCTAACCACTGGGCTAGTCCGGTACTGGTTGTTAAGTGTCTGAGAGTTTTGGGGACAGGTTGGAAGGAGGAGCGCTGCGTTCCGTGACCTTCGGGGAGACCTGTAAATGCCTGAGACGCTATGAACAGTAGGACGTAGTTAGCAATAACTACCCTATAGCCACTAAGGGCCAAGATAAGCAACTGAATTACTGGAGAAATTTGCACACAAAACACAACAGTATAACTACGAGAACGACGACATTGTAGTCGACACAATTTATGTATGAGAGAAAGTGTGACCGTTCACTCTCAGAAACTCATGCTGAAATCTCACGAAACTTTCGTCTTATCTGACGAAATGGCTTCGTGAAAATTGCTAAGAATAAACCTTTCGTCAAATTGCCTAAAATTGTGTAGTAACTTTTTTAGGTCACGTGATCGCGCGAGGAACGAATCATTGTAAATGACGAAATTTTCTTGACGATTGAAGAATCGTCGAAAATGAGACGATTATTTATATATTTTCGAGTGTTATAAGTACAACATTAAGTAAACATTTCGATACAAATTTTTACATTGGAAACTGCTCAAGCTAAGCCAATGCAGTCATCATATCTAGTCAGTATGTTCATAGGTAATAAAAATTATTAGAGCAGTAGAACAAGAAAATATCTAAGGAGAGAATTGGAAAAGATTATATACAGAAATTTACTTAAACTGCATTAACAACATTTTGTATAAATAACTGCAAATGAAAATTTACGTAACTGATATGGAGAAAGCTACAATAGTTACAACAAACTGAATTGATTGTAAGAAATAGACGTTCCCCGACTGAAAGTACTAAAGGAGTAGATGATTCAAGTAAAGTTCTTGCTCTTCACCAGCTGTTTGTGGGCTGGTCCGGTTAATCCTGACGTTTCGCAGCCCCCCCCCCCCCCCCCAACGTCACTCAGCCCTCGTATGACCTTGACACACAACGGATCCGAAACTGCTTTTCCGGCCAAAATATTTCTTCCGCTTTTGTTTCTAAACATTTTTTCAAGGCTGGAGAGGGAAATTTAAGCCGGTTGTGGCGAAAGATTTAAGTTCTGTGATGGCTGAAGAGTGGAAGTTTTGTCTAAAAGTATCAGACGAAGATGTTGAACTTCCCGGGTAATGACGTCACTAAGTAGCAAAAAAGGAACTTGTTTCTAGAATTGAGACTATAGTTTTATTTTGACATCATATACCACGATGGGTATTTGTTGACAGCAATAAGCAGGAGAGAGTAACAGTTCTAAAGATCAAGGACATTTTAATTTATAACATATGCAGTATAAAAGAAAACACGAAAATAAAAAAGTGCAGTGGTTTCCATATTTAAAAGATCTGCGAAATTTTTAAGTTGTTTGCTTCCTTGCTTGTAAATATGTGTAGCTAAATGTGTCCCCCTTGTAATTTCTGTGGAAAAGATCACATGCATGTTGAAACCACAGCATTATTTGCTTAAAAATCAGTACTAAACAATTTTTTTCATTGTTGACGACGAAGTTTGATACGTTGAAGCTTTATTTCAGACTTTACGCATCCGTTTAAATTACTTCACAATACTTGAATTTATTATTTTCAAATTTTGCATGATTATTTTTAGTGCCGACTGTAAACTGTACGTAGGAAGAACAACGTCACCATTGACTAATTTGCAATGAAAATTACAAGCAAGTCGGAGTTACACGGAGCCTTCCAATCACTTATTACAAATACATCCACGGAAAAAATAATGGATCAGTTTTCAAAATAAAAGATTCCAAGTATATATCTGGTTGGTTGGTGTCGTGTCCACGCGTGAAGCGAGAAAGAATGGGTGCGCTGCTCTTGAGTCAAACGGGGCCCTTATAGTAGGGGTCCAACTTCCGCCCCTTTTAGGTCTCTTAATTTTTTGAACCAGCTCCCAAATGAGAAACCGTCGTCTGGGGTTGGCACCCCCAGTGGTATCGTTTCACTTGGAGGACATTGGAGCCACGACGGATTTAACGTGCACCAGCTCCCATTAGCGTACAAGTTCCACAAGACCCAGCCGCAAGAGGTTGTCACCATCCCAAACACCGACCCCGGTCGATGTTGCTTCACTTTCAGTGTTCTGCGGGAACCGAGTTCCTACCGACTGGTCCACTGCGGGACCAATCTTCATTTATTAATTGCCGAAAACTAGTAAATAAAGTTTCATGGAGCCCCAGTCCCCGCAAATCCGGAAGTTGCACATAATTGGTTAAGAATATAGGACAAAAAAAAAAAAACCGAAACAAGTAAAATTTGTAGTTGGTAAAATGCATTGAATTATTGTCGACACGTTGAGCAATAAAGAAGATGGACACTGTTCACGCTGACAACTGAATTGTCATACCAATTATGCTTTTGTACTCAGGTAAAACGTCATCTGACAGACATTTTTCCTTTTTTTTTTTTCAATTTTTATAAAAGCCTATGTGCATGGATTTTTACCTCTCTGTGAACCTTATTCCATTCATAATTGAATTCTCAAACTCTAAAGGATCACCATTTATTTTGCATGAGGTTTCAAAAATAGACCGATTACTTGGGGATTAGAAGAATTTATTGTTCCTCTTTTTTACAAAATTTCGAACACTCATGTAAAAACTAACGAACGGGAAAATCAAAGGAATTTTTCGAAGACACAAGAACGCGTAACCAATGCAAAAAGTTGCACATAAATATGTATCTCGTAAGAGTCACTCAGTCCACAAAATATTTGATGGATTTCTGCAGGTAGTTATAAGTTTCAATTAGTTTTTTAATGATATGATCATGATTGTAATTGGTTTTTTCAGTTATACGATTTAAAAGTTGCATCAGTAAACCTACTGTAAGAGTTAAGAGTTTTTAAAATGGTTTTTACTATTTTTCTCCCCAACTATTCAAAAGCTAAAATTAGTAAAAACTTTAAGATAGGAGTTTGGATTTACTGACGTCCTACCTAACCACCGATATTTGACTTCTACCCGAACAACATGAAATGATGATCCAGGTATAAAAGATAGCCAATAACAACGGCAACCACCCCCAAATCTTGTGAATCAACCTATCACGAAGATAACTTTTAATAAATTTCATTACATGATCACGAGTGGTTCGATCCTATATTCATTCAAAGCTAAATACATAAATAATAATTTAAGCTTGAATGGTCGTTAAAAAAAAGGACAGTTAGTCCCTGTCTTCTGGCAACACCTGTCCAAAACTTCAGTCTCTATCGACGAAGGCAACGCGAAAGGGAAAACTATTTGGGATAGCGGAGGGAGCCAACAGCGGACAGACCTCACGCAAGACGAACAAACAATGAAGTGATGTGGAGAAGGACCGAGTAAGCTATAAATACTCTCGACGGCGTCACCCCTTTTTTTCCCGCTGATTCGCCAACTGTTTCGCTCTGATTTCCACCAAGCACTGCCAAACTATGATTGATGCTTCCGATTCCAATTTTATATAAGACACTTGGATTTGTAACCAGCCAACGATGACTATAAAGTGAGTGATCTGCAGTCTGCAGGGGTGGATACAGGATTAATCCTTGGATGGGGGAACGCAGGGAGTATCAAGTGGTTCTTCCTCGTTGATTTTTCATGATGCGGTTCACCCCCATAACAGGATTATAATTCTTATTACCCAACCAATTTTTAAAATCAATTTATTTACTTTAAAGTACAGAAAAATAAGTAAAAAATGTTTTAACCTGGACAGTGACTGATTTATTTTATTCCTTTGGGAGGGGTACATGCTAGGTACCACCTAAAATTCGCCACTGATGATCTGAAGTGCCGGGATGACTTGTCTTATGAGAAGAATCTCACACAAAACTCCAAATTTATTGTTGTTAAATTTATTTTAATCGTCACTTCGTAAGGTACAGCCTATTACAACCGACATTAATATTTAAAACAATTAATATTCACAAAATCCATAATTAATTTTAACCACAGAGTGAGCATTACAGTTAGTAGATGTCGCAGGAGAGGCTTTCTGACCACAGTCAAGAGACCACCTGGGAGACTGAATAGTTCGTCAAATAATTTTTCAACAATGGTCAAATTTAGATAAACGGGTAATTTAATTTCACCTTGATGCCTATAAAGAAGTTAAATATAGAATACCCCTTACTTATTCACCACATTCTTTGCTTTCATCCTCAAAACAGTTTTTCAACGTCGCTAAAAATTATAGATGGACTCTGTATTATCATTGGTCTGAAGCTTGCACCATTTACTGATGAGATTTCTCAGTTCCCTTTTGTTTTGACACTGCACATGTGTCTGATACATTGATACGCTATTGTTTATGCGATATAAATTATTTTATTAATGCATGCTACCATCATAATGCATTTTAAAGCTTTATATCAAGCGAAAAACATACCATAGACTCTTATATATATACATATATGATAGAGACCTGATATTCTGATAGGAGCATGAAGAAATAATATTATTGTTCAAAGTTTAGTTTTACTTCATATAATTTCGTAAAAAATCCACACGAACACAAAATTTTGTATCGTTTCCTTCCATAGAAATTTGTTCAGATTATTTTTGATGAAAGATGAAGAATCGAATAAAATACTTTTGTAACTGAAGTCCACTCATTTCAATTAGAAAGAAAATTTTTTAATAAATACACACACACATAACTATACATTACGAGAACAGAACATGGACACGCACGCAGAACAACACTTCTACACGGAGGACGAACTGCTTCTCTACATCTTTCATATCTGGGAGAGAGTCCATAGGCGCCATCTATTATTTGTATTATCAGCATGTTTCGTAAGCATTTTTTTCTCAGTAGTTTAGATAATCAAGCTAATTTATTTATTCGCTAAAAATTACAAATAAGAGGAATACGTAATTTTAAGATTAATAACGAGCAAATAACAGGTACAGACGCAGGTAATACATCTTTAAAAGCTTATAGATGTGATTTGACTTTTTCATAAGGAGAGACTATTACATTATACGGACTTATTATATTCCGAATCGTTTATTTTATAACTAAATGCTTCAAATGCTAAAGAGAAACTGTAATTTCGCTTACAAATTATTTCTACACAAACGGTATACAATAAATAATACTATCAATGGATAACTTTTTAAGAATTAAAAGTAGGGAGAATTGTGGAGTATATTCTTGAGTTGTGGAGAACTTTCTTTTAGAGAGATTGCAGTTTTTTTTCTTTTTAATTTATGTCATGACCAATGCTGCACTTTTGTGAGAAAGAAGCTTCAATGTATAAATATTAATTCTGTACTACTATTAAAATCCATTATGAAACTAGACTTTTAGTTTAAAATAAGAATAAAATATATATGATCTAACCCACAGTATAAATAAATAAGTTGTATTACTTTAATTAACGACAATCTCATAGTATGATACTGATTTGGAAGTTCTTGGTATTACAAGACATGAATTTGATATTTAATATCTTTTATGAATTTCTCGCAGCATAGCATGAGCAATGCATGAAACATTGAAACACAAACAATAAAGACGTATAGTCAATATTACATTTGTGGAATGTAACAAACTTGTAAGCTTTTAGTAGTTAAATACTAAATTTTTTTCCCACTTAACAGCATATATAAAACGTCATTTAGCTTTTGGAAATATAGTTTTATCTATTGAAGGAAAAAAATAGGTATAGAAACAAAAGTAAATACTATAAACCGTTACAATATTTTTACCAATAGAAATTATTTTTGCAATGTAAAAATAGTAAGAAGATTATGTATGAAAATATAACACTATAGATAATTCCGAAGACTTAAATGTAAAGTACATATTTGAAACGTGTTTTTACAATAGTTAATAATTTTGAAGGCATATTTTGCTCTATTACGACAAACAATTTTTTCAAATAGCTAAATATTGCTGATTTATGTTTTTAAGTTGAAAGTAGCGTATTTACATTGGAGGTCATTTAATACCCTAAAAAAGAAAAATTCACCTTCATTGGCTCGAAACCCCTTTTCGAAAAGAGAAAGAAAAAATAAGAAATCAAATAAGGATTACTGTTAGCTTAAAAAACTCAGGAGAAAATACTTTTAAAAAAAATTAACGTGGTGTGAAAATTATTTATTAAACGACAGGGAACGATTTGATGTTTTTTTTGTCTTTAATTGTGAAATACAACTGATAATGGGAAATTCGTCCAAATTCGAATGTAAGAAAATTTATAAATTAATTAACTAATAAATGAAAGAGAAGAACATTTAGTTCCGGAACATATTTACAGAACCGACATATAATATTATGGCAGTCTTAAAAGCGAACGGAGTTAATGGAAACCAGACATAAACAAACTTGATTACTACAATATTTGTTTTACCATATTGTAACTTCTCAATAAAACTTCTCGCCCTACAAACAGTTAGCCCCTTGCTTTAAAGTTATGTGTTTTAAATAAACAGCGCAGTAATATAAAAGAGACATTTTTGAACTAGTCTAGAAGTCTAAAATAAATAGATAAACGAAGAAAATACTATGTATCAAATACATAGAAGAGTTTCTAAACATCACGTACTACTATTAAATTTTTTTTTAAGTTCAGAAAAATAACTTAATTTATCACTTTAATGGTTTAAAACTCTGACATCATTGGGGTTTTGGTGCTCTGCAAAATAATGACATTGCATGTTTCCTAAATTTTCAACTTCGCTTTAAAAAAAAATCTTGGTATGTTGCTCCAAAACATGATCCCAATTTGCTGGCTCCAAAAACTAACGCTTAATTTTCTTATATTTTGGCGCAACGTACGCAAGTAAACCCCAAAATACATTACGATTAAGCACCATAAGTTATTGCCGGCAAATGGACTCCGTTTTCTTGGTTCAACATTCCACTAAATTTTTAAGTGTTACACAGTTTCGGTTGAATATGTTGGATGAAATGCAGGACTACAGTCACTTACAGGCATTTTCTTTTACATTTTTTTAATGCAAAAATGTCATTAAATTTTTTAAGAGTTATGTCCAAGAAACATATTTAACAAATCATTGCATACCAAAACTAATCATAAAAGTTAGGCAGTAAGCAATATAGATCATCCTGCACGAGTTAATAAATTGTTATTTAAAAATGCACATTTATGTACATTTGTTATAACTAAAGTATTTAGTTGAAAGTCTGCAGAAACTTACATATCAAGCGTAAATATAACTTTATCAATTTAAATAGCTGCTTTTCAAGTGAAATTAGTTCAAACATGTAATTCAAGATATATTGCATTTGAAATGATCCATTACATTCGGTTTTTAATGTCACGGTATTATTTTGGATTACAAATAACTGACAGTAAAAATTAATTTTATTGATGCAAATGATCTTAAATGAGCATGAATATGTCATTGTTATTTTCTCGTACGAGATTACATCAATACCAAAATGAATGTCAGCCGTCAGGTTATCTGACATTAAATATTTATCACGTTTCTGACTTGTTAGAAGAAAATTCATTGGCTTCGAAGATTTAATCATACATTTATATCTCGCTATATCAAACTTTATTTCAACTGGTCATAAATCAAGAATTGTGACTTTGTTGTCGAAGACACCATCACAGATATATCTTGCATATCCACATCTATTTCACTATCCCGGTTATTTGACACTAAATAATTATCACGTTCATAAATCACGTTATGGATATTACGTTAGTCGAATTTTGAATTTTAAGAACACTGTGCAACATTTAACAAAATAATTGCGATCGTCGATTCAAAATACATTTGAAATACGTGTGCAAAGTAGAATTTCCTTACCTTGGCAATGTTTGCAGTTGGAGTTTCCTATTTTCTCGTTGTCCTCACAGTCCAACATGGCCGCAGCCCGTCGGTCTGGCATGCAATAAATCGACGAGATATCGTTTGAGTTTTCGACCTAGCCGATCAACTAAACGAGATTAGATTCGGCAATACACACAGAAAACACACTTTTCCCGCCAGTCTCTAACATTTGGTCCACGAGGTCGCGGAATGTAACGACACTGACACTCGCATCATCACATGTTCCAAAACATCATCACCTTTCAGTTTCACACGTGGTGTCCAAAAGGGCAGGAACAATTCTGTCTTGCACTCGCTTCATAACATCCACCACAATACACGTCTCCCATCTTGTAGAGTGAGCACAATATTCGAACAAGTATGTGAAGTATCTATCAACAGAGTTCTGCAGAGAGAAATTGTTTGGAACCACTTCCCTTTCCGGTGAGTATGCTATTCCATAACATTGGCGCGTGCACAGACGAAGAAGCACGCTGCACTGTCTTCGAATTTGCGGTTTTCGACAGGAAGAAAAAATGGTTCTTCCACACTGAATTGCGGAATTAAATTCTTAAAATGTGCCACACTAAATCTTCGTTAAAAAGACAAGATTTTTCATATGCGAAACAAATTTAGTAGATTTGGATGAAACTTGATTTCTGTGCAAAATATTTATATTTTCAAGAGCATGTATGTGTAGTAAATTGCTTCAACACGAAGATGGAACAGATCTTTGCTTTTACTTTGAACTTCAACAACAACAAAATAAACCAAAGGATACTTAGATTTGTTAGCAAGTTTTTTTTATCAAAAAACTTGCTCTTTTTACTCTTTTTAAAAATTATTGAATATCTCCTATAGCTAAATAGAAGACAATGCTTTTAAGTATGATTAATGATGTGTATGACAGTGTTTTTTGAAGAACATAGTTAGTGGTGAAAAAAACGCAGCAAGGAAAAATGATTTGTTTTTACATCAAATTGGACGACGAAATGTTAATCATTGATGCAGATGTCCGCTTCTATTTACAAAATTTATAAAACATAAAAGTGAATGATGTAAACTGTTGACGTAGTAGTTTCAATGTAAAAGTTATTGCAAGTACAAAATGGTGTAGATTTGTACGCACAAAACCAATTTCGTCTTATCTAGAAAGAGATTAATTGCACTTTTCTCAATCATGAGTTCTCAGAGCAACGGGGAAATATCTATCATCAAGTTTTTAAGCAGATCCCAAATAAAACAGCACCAGATGCGTTTATTCTACAAGAAACGAAAAGCAAAAGCTTTGTATGTTGTTGTAATTGGTCGCACAGAACAGTAGTGAACATACATGACGCATAAACTTCCAAAGAAATCGGAATGACAAGACACAAGACAACCACACGTTCTAAAGTCAAACAAGAAGAAATTCGGGGGACTAGAGGGGTGGATGAATTGCCACTACGAAAGCAGGGAGTGGACTGCTGCTCCACCGCATCCCGATCTCGACTGGGATGGGGGCCCGAGAAGAAAGTAGTGTGGAGCAGCTGATTCACGCCACTGCCTGTGTTCTGGAGACAGGAGGGGATGGTCCAAGAATAGCAACATCTCCGGAGGAGTGTTCGCTTCACCCATCCATCCATTACATTCAAACATAGTTTATTCTTTAGTTTGTTCTTTTTTGCTCTTGAAGTTCGCAAGAATTTAATAGAACGGTAATTAGCAAAGTTTTAGGATAAATGTCGATGCATTCTTTTTAATAAATGTTTCATGAAATATTTATATTCCGAAAAACATGTCATTTTTGCAAGTTCTACTAATTGTTTCAAGATTTCTCTCATAAAATTAGATTTTCAACCATTATTCTTAAAATTTTGAAAATGCTTAGTTGTGCGGTAATAAATTAATCTTCGTTGATGTTCAGATAATTCCTTAGATACATATTATTGTTTAAATCTAAAAAAGTAGTTTTAATCTTTATGACGCTATCATTGAAAAATGTTTAACAGCACTGAAAAAACGTAACGTTTAACAAAGGGCATAAAACCTTACAATAAAAAATAACATATATTAAAGCAATTTTAAACTTCAGTTTAAATACAGTTTTAAATTTTAGTTTGAATAAAATTTCCGCGCAGAGATGATATTATATATTAAATTTGCTTCAAAGCAATAAAAGTTTTTCAAATACGGAATAACAGAAATCAGATATTAACAGACTGATGAAAATTTTTTAACTATTTTTTTTCTGCTACATCATTATGTTTTTAAATTTCTACTCGATTTTACGCCTATTTTTTTACTTGCATTGAAAAAAGGAACTTTATTTCAACGAAACAAAATAAGTAAGTTATGATTTATATTCCTATAAAATGAGGGACAGAATGAACAAATTATGAGCATAACAGGAAAACTTGTGTTACATGATTTAAGTTTTGTCCAAGAGTTTCAAATGAACCTGTATGCATGTTACGGCGTATGTCGAAATTGGAGAATGTCGACAATCACCGGTCTGATAAATGGTGGATGTCGACATCAACCGATTTCGGAGATTCACCGTAACATATAGATATGACCAATTTATGCATGTTAATCATTTGCAGTCAGTCGGTTGGTCCAGAATTATTTATTTGACAAATTGTATCTTTTTTAGCTTACTTGCCCGCAGCAAAAAAAAAAAAAAAAATTTAAAGTTTACTACATTAAAATTCTCAACAGACTTCAAAAAGAGCAAATTATCAACTACTGCGCGAAAGAATTTGTTTGTGTGTTTATTTACGATGATCTTATTTGTATGTGTGTATGTGCATGTGTGTGTGTTTTAATTGTTATAATTTTATCAACGTACGTCTCGTGACAATCATTTGCATGTGTTTGTTTCAAAAATATATTCATATTAAAAACTATGCATTTTAATATAAACTATCTTTATTTTAATACAAAATTTTTATATTTATTATATATATACATGAGAAAATGAAAGAAGAATAACTGATTTGAAAATATAATGGGTGAATCTATAAAAAACATCTATACTAATTTCAAACATAATTTTAAAAGTCATCTTTAGAACTGCTTAAAATACGTATTTAACCACACATTATTTACAAATATAAATTAAAATGCTCCCAGAGCTTGCAAGAGTTCGTTAACAATTTTAAAGACATTTTATTAAGTAAACATGCTTAAGCACGAGATTTAGGTTCGCTTATTTTACATTTTTATTTACATACTTATTTATTTGCTTATTTTTAAAAATATTAATTCGTATTTTAATATTTTAAAGCTTTTTTTTTAATATTCACTATGTCGTCATCATGATAAAACCCGCACAAATCAAATCCGATCAGTTGAATAAAAGGTTTCTTTTGCCCTACACATATTGACAACATATTTACCCTGTTAAAGCATCATTTTACAATGTTAAACCCGTGTAAGTTTAAATGTGTGTTGAGAGCTTTTCCCTCCTTCATACACGAGACAGTGGGGCGAAAAAAAGGAAAACTGAAATGAAAAGATAAGCATACAATTGCTTAAAAAACTGTTTTTACACGGTTTTATTTAACTTGATTTGTGACGGAAGTTTGTTACGCTGTTTTCGAAAACTATTACTGCAAAATTTATCTTCAAACTTTGCACACAAGCTTATCTTCCGATGACAATACAATATTCCATCCATTTTATAATTTATTATAACGTTAATTAGGAAAAAAAATAATTTTGGCTCTGAGGAAATTATCCGAATTATTATTTGTCGAATGGCAATGATAGCTTTGCTTATAAAGTAACGATATCTTGAATTTTAAAATACTGAAATCATGGCGAAAAAAGAAACTGCGACGCAGCGGATTTTTTCAAAATAAAACCGTGTAACTTAAAATATTTTTTACCCATTATATACATTTCGTATAAGATACATCTTTCAACACACTAAAAAGAAGTATGAAATCCGCAAACTCACAATCTTAATTTTAGTAAGACATTTTTGTAACAGTTTAAAATTGGCGAAATTAAATAACAAAATCCAATGTTTTTAATAGTTATTTGGAGCGCTCAAGTAAAACAAGCAAAAATATTTTTTTTAAACCAAATATAATTTCAAATACTTTACTTAAATTTAAACACTACCTGTGTCAGGTGAGAGAAAATAGATCTTCTGGTTCATTAAACTAGCGCACGACTAACTATGCCAATTTGGCAGGGGTTCATTATTTCCTGCTAATTGAAATTTTTACATTTACTACTTACTATCCAACGTAAACTACTACAAAGAAACAAATCAGTAAACTAAAGTAAAACATGCTTTAATTCAAAATGTCCCATCTAAAAAAAAAAAAAAAGTCTCTGAGATTACGATAGCGTAATAGTCATTGATCTTAATTAACTAATGATATTTGAATTAGATTTCAGTTTTACTTATGTACAAACGAGCTATTTAAATAGGGAATAGGACGCACCTAATGAATTTTCCGCTATAAAGAGAAGAATTAAAAAATCAGTACCAAAAATGCACTGAATCAATAGTTTTGTGACTTAGCAAGGAGGGTAAAAACATAAAAGTTATAGCTTAATAAAAACGTATTTCCAAATTCAATTTTTTAAAACTGCCAAAAGCATAATCTTACCCGCCATGTCGGGTAAGAGTACAGAAATAATAAATAAAAAACCTACGTAATATAAGAACAAACTTGAAAAAATACTGCAGACACGTATAATCAAGGTTAACAGAAATCCCCATTGTCAACTCATAAACCTCAAAATGGTCAGCTTCTCAGATTTCTGATATTTTGAAGCTCACAACTTTGAGAATGGATAAAGGGATTTATTGCTTATCCCGAAACAGGTGCCTCCAATATCTTTCTCACGTTCTCTTTCATTACGTGGCTCTTTTTATTTATAACTCTTGAAGTAATTTTGCAAGAAATTAGCTGTATAAAAATGCAGGGTTCAAAAGCAATTGTTTTGAAAGTAAGAAACCGATAGCTATTTATTTGAAAATATATGCACGATAAAAAAAAATTAGTTCGAAGTTTTCCCACGCTTAATATACTAGAAAAATTTAAACGGTAGACTGAAATGCACTACGAATTAATTCAACTGTAATTTTCCTTATGATCAATTTTTAAACTACAAAGATGATAGATTCTCATTGCAGCAAAAATATAACTCGTATCTGTTTCAAAACCTGTCTGAAGAGTAATGTGAATTTAAATGAGTAGCACAGGTGAAAGTTGTGAATTAACCTTTAACAACAATTTAACTTGCGATCGGTAGTAAATTAATGTTTTCTATGATAAATTCACAGGATGATAAATAAGAAGTGGAAAGATAATCTGTATAATTTAATATTATCTTGAGTAAATATTTGAGAAATGATTTGCTAAGAGCTTGAAATGCACCAAGAACTTCCGAAATTATAGTCTACAAACATTTTTATTTTAAATTGCTATGCTTTAATAAATATTATTTTTTCGTAACCGTTCTCCATTATTAATAATCTGAAGAATCAGTAAATGTCAAGAAGAAAAACGGAGTGAAAAGATTCTTTTAATTTTTCTAGAAAAAGAAAAAGAAAGACATAAGAGTTTTTAAAATTATTAATTTTTCATATTTAATTTTTACTACATAACTAATACATAACAACAAGAAATACATTAATTATTGTTAACTTAGATTAGGGCGGCATTGGAGAAAAAAAGAAAAGATAGGGAACTCCTTTGAACCAAAGGGTCCAAAGGAGGGTTACTAGGTTGGTAAGTGGTCTCTCAGACTTTGATTATGAGATTATGCTTAAAAGGCTCAATATGTATAGTATAGAGTAAAGGAGAGTTAGAGGGAACATGATTCAGTTGTTTAAATTCATTAAAACGGGAAATGTTGATGGGCTGCATTTATGCACTTAAGGTAGAACCAGAGGTCATTGTTTTAAGCTTTTCAAATCTCAGGCTAATCTTGAAATTAGGAAAAATTACTACTTCAATAGGATTGTAGGCAGTTGGAATAGTTTACCGGAAGCGACTGTTACTTACAGTGGGGTAAAACCTTTTAAGAAGGCTCTTGATGTTCATTGGGGATTGTTAAATTAACCAGTACCAGCTTAGCTGTGCCCTGTGCCTGTTGCTGGTCGTCACTTTAGTATTTTTATTTGTATTTTTACCTGATTGAAGTCAGGATTGATGCATGTAAAATAATACTGTGTTATAAATAGTAAATATACACCAATTTTATCAAGAAAAACTTCAATATATTTACTAGAACAACTAAAAACATAAAGGAATTATTACTTGTAAACAAGTTTATTCCAATTTTCTGACTATCTTATCATGCACGTTGCCAAGTCATTCCTGATATTCATGTTCTAGGACTCGTATATGCGAAAACGAAATTCTTTCAGAATAGCAGAAGATTGTTATTTAGATGATTTCCATCATCCTTGAGATTTATTAGTCACGGTAATTACTTTGCATACATTTAGTTCGAAAGTAAGCCATAACATTGGTACGCAAAACTTAGGGTTTTTTTAAATAACTTTTGGTGATAAGATAGGAATATTATTGATTATTGGTCATTTTTTTCTTCAAATCAATTTTATATTTTACTCAACATGTGGAAATATGTATCTGCCGTAAAAGAATACCTATGAGGAATTTTTTACGTTCCACGTACGCCGCAAGAGTTTGTGCTACTTTTAATTCCTATTTTCTTTCTTTTTTCTTTCTTTCTTTGAGTGCAAATGTAACTTGTAGTATAAATAAGTATATAAAAAATGTGTGAAAATTAAAAATTAAAAATGCTAAGATTATATTTTTAACTAAGCAAAACATCATGGAAAAATTGTACTAAAGATAAAATGTTACTAAAGATAAAATGTAAGTCACAGCATTAAGATAAACTATATTTCAGTACGAATAAACGCAAAATGCCAGATTTCTTAATGATATTTTAAGTTTTCCAACTTTCCACTGAATTTATGCCAACATTTTTAATCAAACGTAAAAGATCCGTGAGAAATAAAAAAATATTTTTATGTTTTAAAAGCATTTTTTTTCTCCGACACGTGGTTATTACATGATCTCACTTTACTTTGATTTCGACCGAGTCCGAGGTAGCTTTAAAATAGTTGCGGTTTTCGATAACTCATCTGTAACTTCATTTAATTATTTATTATACGACTGAAGTCTTACACAGCTACAATTATACTACTAAATTTGTTAGGAAAAATATCCTATAGCCGATGTGGTGGCGTGTTAGACGCCTAAAACTACCCACTTTTTGCCTACAAACCGGTTCCATAAATCATTTGATAACAATCAAAGTAGTTATAAAGAGAAGCGGTTGCCACTAACATGGGAGTATTAGGACACCTTATTTTTTACTTTGAACACAGCTATTCATAATCATATAAACTAAAAAAGTCCAAAAGAACTTCTTTGTGAAAACTTCTTTCTTTCTTTTTTCTTTTGAACCTAAACATTTAGCAACATGTGATATTATCATGAAGTAAGCTCACCATTTCAAATTTTTCAGGGAAGCGGGGGCTGGCAAGGGTTATAAAGTCAATGCATATTGCATTAAAAAACATTCACGAATAAAATTATTACGAAAATAAAATAATTATGAGTAAATGCAAAATGCATCTCAAGCCCCGTCCTAACCCACCTGAATGACCGGCCATCAGTTTTTTCGTGGTCAGAAATATAACATTTATATTTTCCACTTTTTTCTGAATTTTTGAGAAAAATCTTCTGAGTTCGTAATAGCTTGGTAGGTGTGATATATACTTCCTCTCACTGTATTCGGCCTAATGAAAATGTGTATAAATTAAGGCGACGGTGGACGTTAGTTTTCGAAAAATCGGCCAAAAAAAGTCGATTTTTTTTCCAAGCATATTTTCATTGCTGTGGACCTGATTTTCACTGTGGCACAAAAAAAAGGAAAGATTTATGCATAAATTTGAGCTAATTTTAAGGGTTATAGTTTGAAAGTGGGCGTTTACCGAGCTTGACTGGCCCTTTAAACATGTAAACATAAGCACTTGTCGTTTTATCTGAGGCTGCATCTGAGCCTTAAATACCGTTTTTAGGAAGAAGAACGCACTGTGATGAGAAAAAAGCACTTCTACTTCAACTGCTAACGTTCTGTTTACATCTGTTTCTCTTGAAAACGTGCTTAATTTGTCTCTTGAATTTAGAAAAAAAAAAAAAAAAAAAAAACAGTTCTTTTCAGAACTAAAACCCCTATAATAAACAAATTTTCTGCTCTTGCAAAGATTTTGTTATATATTGTAAGCCTTATTGCATAAGTATATATAGATTAAGTGGTAGATGGCGTAAACCAAAAGCCAAACCTTCTAAGCGTAAACAAGCAGCATCGGCAAATGCTCAAAAAAGATGGGCTGCTGCCAAAAGCAGTGAGGAAAATACTGCTGGAGATGAAGCACAAAATGTATCTTCTAGCCATGAAATTGCAACAGTGAGTACTGCATCTTCATATACTTTGGTGAGTCATGAGATTTGGGGATCTCTTTTACACGATGTGGTGTGCTCTGAATGTTTATCAAAGAACTTGTTAGTGAAAAATAAAGCACCGTATGGATTTTCTTCAAAAATTAGCATAGTTTGTGAAAATTGTGAACATTGTTCACAGCCTCATATGGAAAACAGCCTCTAAAGAGGTGCCTATTTCGAAAAAAAGACTGGAACTTATTGTTGTGTCTTCAATTAGCGAATTTAATTTTGGCTGTTTGAAGACATTAGAGCTTTTTGACAGATCAGCCAATGAACTCTCCGTTTCAATTTCTGAAAAGCGGGATAGTCGTCGAAACTATCAGTGTAGAAAAAGAAAATCAGAGTCATATAATGTGAAAAGAAGTCTGAAAAGAGTAAAAAGTGTCATAAAAGACAAAAAATGTGTAAAAAAAGAAGGTATTTCGTATACTCCTGGAGGATTTTGAAAACTTTATGTTAATTGTCAACACTTATTGCTAAAAAATGTTGCCCCCCCCCCCTCATTGCAATCTAAAATAGTGTTTTGTTACCTAAACTAAAGCTGAAAATAATAGAAGGAATAATAATTATACTAAAATGTCATTACATTCTTACCAATAGATTTCTAAGTTTGGTTTTTGTAAATAAAGTCTATTTTCAGTTTTCGGTATTATTGTCATTGTTCACATGTTTAAACATATATTTGTGCTAAAATAGTGTCAACTCCCTTTGAAAATAGTAGTTATTAGTTTGTTTATGCAAACGTTACTTTTACAAGACATTTGTTGAGAAAGTTTTCTAAGTAAGTGCCATTATACTCTTAAAATGCATTTTTCTCGAAATTAAATTTTTCGGGTTTTTGAGATTTCAAAATGTTCCTTGCGTCTCAATTTTTCCTCGAAAAGGCTGAAAATTGGTGATTTACTAGTTTTTATATAGCTAAATCAAATTTAGTATCCATTATGTGTTTGGAATATATTAAGTAATTTTAAAATATTAATAATGTTCCAAAAATGCGAAATTTCGCGAAAAAATTAGTAATAACTAACAAAAAAATTATTTTTAAATAATTTACTGACGGATTCTTAATTGAATATTAAGTTTTGTTCATACTGTTGCATTTTTTCATTATAAATCAATTTCAGCCAAAAAAAAAAAAATCAAAAATTGTGACGCAAGGAGCATTTTGAAATTTCGCTAAAAATTTAATAAATTTTAAATTTTTAAAATTTAAAAAATGAAATTTCAAAATTTTTTTTGAATTTTCTATTTATTTATTGAGTTATATGCAAGTACAAAAAATTTATAAATATTTCATGAAAAAATAAAAAAGTTTCATTCGAAAGTCCACCGTCCCCTTAAGGGACACAGTACTTCAAATTGCTCAAAATATTGAGAGAAAAAATTACTGCGTATTTCGATTGATAAAACTGTTTTAAAGCCTCATGCAAAGATTCAAAATCATGTAAACAGTACTTTAAAATATATTCCGGTTTTTGTAAATGACTTTATCTGTTTTCATTCTGCATTTAAAATCTATAAACATATTTTTCTCTGCTTTGCATTTTTGACCAAATAAATGCAGTACAATCCTTAAGGCTTTTTTTCAGCAAAGATACAGGTTTGAAACTTTGTATGTGCATTCATCGGATTAACAAAAATTAGCATGGGTTTGACTCTGAACTTTGTAGTTTATTTTTGTTTAATTTATGAATTTGAATTTTTAATTTTTTTTTGTCCTTTTCTCCGAGTTTTTAACAAAAAAAAAAAAAAAAATCATTAAAATTCAACTAAGTTTCAGATAATTCTATGCTAACTTTTAGTCTAGAATCTTTGGAAAGTATTATTCAGGAAAAAATCTTTTGAAAAATGATATAATTGTGAAAGTTATTAAAAAAAATTTAATTAGAAAAAAATATTATATTTTAATTTTAAATTAATGGGTGATGGCAATGAAGTTTGTTTTTTCTAATGGGCTGCTGTTGGCTTCTGCCAATTCCAAACCTATTGCGATCCCGAGAGATGGGTACCATCTCTTTCAGTGGCACCACAATGAGTGTGGTACCATCGCCGAATGAGAATTTTGACGTCCGGTTTCTCCACCTGGAAGGGCGATCACCTGGAATTAAGTTTAGCTGAGAGCATTTAAGCCAAATGTCTACTCAAGGGATCTTTTACATGCCGCATAATGATACGACATGGGTGCAGACGTTTTCTGCATCTTGCAAATCCTCACTGCTAGGCTCAATCGTCAGACCTAGGGTGTCCCGGCTCCACACCTTACTACGACGCCATCAAGCCGGCTCGCAATGAAGTTCTACTTCCAAATTTCATTTCTAATCATCATTGGAAGTAAATGCATGCGTTATTTTTTATCTTATAGTTAAACGGGAAAAAAAATTGAAGGAGGTACTGTGCCCCCTTATTAGATGCCGAGAAAATTCTTCGTTAAAATGTTTTTCTCCTCGTCACTTTTTTTTTCCAGTAGGAAAAAAAAACACTGTAAAAAAGGGCTAAAGGTAAGCAGAGCGCTCGCGAGATAACCCGAGCGTAACTCTTCTCCTTATAACCTGGCAGTCACATTGAGTGGAAAAATAAAACATTTTAAACAAACAAACAAGCATAAAACTTGCTTTTGGATCGGCAAAAAACTGACCTTCAAAAGCGTCAGAGGCAGAGTGCCAGCGCAAACCTTTGCAGGAAGTCAGGAGATAGATCCTCTCCTCCATCCTCAGGGAGGAGGACCTCTTCTCCTTTTTTTTTCATTTCGATGCCGACATTTAATGTATGTGGCTTTAAAAATGGATTGGGATGTCTAGACGTCAAATGTTCGTTCACCCCGAGGTATTTGTGACGACTTGCGGAGAAATGAAGCGAGAAAGTTTATCTCGCGATGACAGAGGAAGGCATTCAAATTAAATAATAAGGAACGTGAACGTCAAATCAGGAACGCGGCTTTATCTTTCCCTCTTCTCAGCAAAACGAGAGCTCTTGGGAGGAAGAACCGAAAATAGGGAACTTGAAATTCGTATGTACACTCAAGTGGAAGCATAAGACGTTCGCTTTGCCATTTATAGAAAATTTACACAGTCAATCATTTAACCCCTTGACGATCGATTTTAACCCTTTAATTCGAGTTTAATACTCCCCCCCCCCCGAAAGATATTCATTAATTTATTTAAATTTTAAACGATTATCCTATCATTTCCTAATTTTACAGCAGAGTAGGAAACCTGACAATTTCCTAAAATGTAAAAGTTTGCATCAATTTCACCTAATTTGTCATACATAAATACCAAATTGGAACCTGAAGACATTTATTGATTAATTTCATATTTTTTATTGAGATTAATCACACTTTCTTTCAATTTATCTACGCTATCGCAATCAGAAATTTGAAAATCTGTAAACTTTATTATTTCTGTAAATTTCTACAACTTTTGACAAATTTCGTGTTTCAAACAAAAAATGAAACCGAAAGATATTTATTGATTCATTCAAAATTTTGTGCGTATATTTCTCATGCCATTAAATACTTGCTTCGCACTATCCTAGAAACAATTTCTAAACCGCTGGCCTAATAATATTTCAAAAAGAACAACTAATGAAAAAGTAATAGTTAAAAAAATGTACTTGGTTTCGTCTTCCTTTTTTAGCCTACTTTCCCGTAAAAGTAAAAAAAAAATAATAATAAAGCATGAAAGAAGGCTTAATGTATCGTGAAAATATCGTTAAAAATCAAGAAAAGTCAAAAATAAGTGAAGTAATTAAATAAAGATTGAAAAATAAAAAATTTGAAAGTAGGGTATTGAGATGGGGAAAAAGTGTGTATGTCGGTCTGTCTGTCTGTCGGTCTGTCTGTCTGTCTGTCGGTCTGTCCCCCCCTAATAACTTTTGAACGAATTGTCCGATTGGAAAAATTCTTTTTGCATTCGAAAGATCTCGGCGAGGACATCTCATTTCTATATTTTACTTTTTGATTTGAACAATTTTTTGTTCAATTTTGAACAGTTCAAAAAATTTTAACATTAGCGCCTATGGACAAAATTGAAGCAAATTCTGTAAACTCTGGGCACAAGAGCCAAGTTCCTATTGCAAGCTTATTGAAAGGAGTTCTTGGCGTGAAATATTGATTTGAACAGTTTTTGTTCATTTTTGAACAGTTCAAAAAATTAACACAGAGCTTATGGGGAAATTTCAACCCTATATAAATCCTGATCTAACGGACCGATTTGCTTGGAACAAACTTTATCGGAAAGCTCTTATAACGTAGAACATATAGAAATAGAAAGTTTATCCAGAAATTACGAGCCTATTTTTCTATGAAATTTTTTGATCGGGATTTTCAAGAATATTTCTCAGTGACTCAATGAGTGAAATAATGAATGAATGAATAAATGAAAGAGTGAAAGAATAAATCAATGAATAAATGAAGGAGGAAAAGAATGAATGAATAAATTATTGAATAAATGAAAATATAAATAAATGAGTGAATAAATACATGAATGCGTAAATGAATGAATAAACACTTGAATGAGGTAACGAATGAATGAATAAATGCATGGCTGAATAAATGAAAGAATGAATGAGTGAGTGAATGAATATGTATTATCCGTTGAAAAAGGTATATTTTCAATAATTAGAACTAAAGATAAATAAGAAAGAGAGAGAAAGAGATAGCTAGATTATAAATTTGAATTTGGTGTATACGGGAAAGTAGGCTCGTATAGTTCTAGACGGAACTTCTTGTTGTATATTTTATTTATAATTCACTGTTTTACACACACACATGATCCTATTTTCATTTCTTCTTATGAACTATTGTGCTAGATGGAAAATAATTGCGCTTGGATTTTTCCTCCCACCGTAAATGACTACAGAATTGAAATTTTCTTGCGGATTTTTAGAGGGGGTTCGCAAGGAGCAAGACACTGGGAACCACTAGGATAAAATAAATAAATAATCTAAATACAGTAAAACCCCGTAATAGCGCTCCTCAGTATACGGCGGAATCTGATATAACGCAGTTACTATCTTGTCCCCTGACGTTTAAACCACCCTTTGTATTGCAGATTCTTTGAAATTTTTGAAAAGTAAACATATTTCATAGTCTGAGTGAATGTATAAAGGCTTAAAACATTGTTTTTTGTTTTAAAAAGTGCGTTCATCCCTTTCCACACAAATCTACTTTTTTCTTAGAATCTTTCTCCCTTCGTAATCCCCTTGTTGATAACTTAACAATAATTTCAAGCCCACATTTTCTCAGAACACAATTGTTTTTGTTGCGATTGATAGGGTTTTAGCTTAGGAGCCTCAAAAAGCAGAAAAACTTAATCTGAGTAACCTATGGCTGGATAGACTAACCACTGAGTTGAGAAGTGTGCTATTTGCACAGAAATTACAGTGAATAATATGACAGCAAACAAGAAAAGAAACAATTACACAATAGAAAGAAAGTTACGAGTAAGTGATCAAGTTAAAAGTGGTGCAGCAGGAGCGAGTATATTTCGTGAATATGGTTCCGCCGTACAGTTTCACTATACCGCGATTATGCAATAACATTGGTGCCAAACATATCCCCAGACACCCGCGTTTTAACGGGATTTTACTGTATCAAGTGGAACTCCTCCGATGCTCATTTACCCGTAACTGTTGGGTTTTTTCGTTGTCTTGGCATTAATTACACCCATTCGAGGTGATATCTATCCCAAGCGGAAAATGGAGTGTATGGGAACATCTCTAGGATAACATATTGTTGTATTTTTCTTTAAAATTTAATTCCCTTAAATTATATCATTATTAGTAGAAGGAATAATGCGCGACGCCGGCACATCCATGGGACCATTCATAAATATCCCCCTACGCCCCTTTGTCACAAGTGACGCTTTATTACATAAGCATATATACTTGCAGTTGAGAAAGAAAGCACTGCGTTATAGATCACGTTTCTAATTTTATTTTTGAGCTTTTAATGACATTTGTGAGCATAATAATAATAATGATTACATGCGTGCTTAATTTGAGGTTAAGCTTTACAACACAAAGGATACTTAGTATAGAACAGTAAAATATATTTATTGTTCGTATTCTGAAAAAATGACCCACGTAATTTTATCTTAAAAGTGAAGCCTAAGAAAATGTCCTTTTAAACTTTTAACAATAAGTAACTTTAATCAGCATCGGTGCTTACGCTATAATATGATCACGGAAACTTTAAGCTCTTCAGACCCCAGAACTAAGCACAAACAGTTTGGACGCAATGTTTCGGTTCCCTGATTTAAAAAATGGTTACAAAATAACTAAATCTTTTCAAAAATTTCATTTAATAATTAGTTTAATTAATATTTAATGCCCAATTTCCATGTTTTCCTTGTTTAAAATAAAGTAAACTATCTGTTGATTAATTTCAAAAACAACTGGGTGTTTTAGCTTTCAAATTGCACAAACAGTAGTTAATAAACAGTATTTTAAAATGTACCCAATTGGGTACACTTGGAATGAAGAGGTTAAAATTAAATTATGAAAACCATAAAAACTTTTTAAATAACTTTAATTTGCTGATTTTAAATGTTTTTATCGGAACCAAATTGTGTAATGTCACTCTTCTTGTTACCACCTCTCCACCCCTTGTCTCAAACTGTCACAATTTCCCGAAGCCCCCCCCCCCCTCTCCCCTCGAAGCGTGAAAAAATTCATCAATGATCCTGCCGTAATTTATACCGAAAGCACATTTCCATTGGATACGGGTCTGACTTCCCTGGCATTATTCTATTTTTATGTTTGACACGACGTTACACAATCCACAACAAATTGGCTAAGATTTATCAAATAAATAAATGAACAAGAAACTCAGGTTTCGCGTTGCTTTGACTGCTTTATGTCGAGGGGGCAAAATACCACTGATTTCATGACGCAAGTCAAACGCCGAGTTAATCAACAATGCGAGTTCATGCACCTTGAATCTATTGATTACTGCAATTAGCACAGTCGTGAAGAAATATCGGTAGGCATACAGCGAAAAGAAAGGTTCGAGATAAGAAAAATAATGCAAAGCAACACCCAGTAGTGCCTAACACCTCAAATACCTGATTATTAAAGAAGTAAAGTTCATTATAAATGATCAAAAAGATGATTAAAAACGTAATCCCGTGTAATTACCTACAGGGTCGACAAGACCTGTTGATTTCGTGTACTTAACCATTCGCATTCCTGCAGGGGTTCAAAAAGAAATTGCTTCCAAAATAATAAGGAGGGTAATGAAGAAATAATAAAAAATGCATTTCACCCTTATTCATTAATTGGTTTATCAAAATGAATGGAATTGGAGAGACGGCTGAATTTGATTGATACTCCACCGGATCATGATTGATGATCGTCGAGAAACAGGGGGACGCTGTTCTACACATGTTCAAACGTGTTGTGATACAAAACCAGGAATAATTGTGTTAAAATTTAAATGTAATTAATATAAACTAGCATATTAAGCCATCCTCTTAGGCGTTGGAAATCTTGTGCATATCCATCAAAACAAAAGCTTAACTTCAAAATTAATCGTCTATATTTAAGTAAAACTGTAACCGTGTTCAAATAATTTAAATCCATGCCACCCCTCTCATCAATTTATAGCTAGACTCTTTTACCAGATCTGCTACAGACCATGCTATTTTGCTCAATGAAAAGTCATAGAAAAGGTAATGTTTTAAACGTAAAACTTGCACAATCTGAAATTCATTTCCTTCTTTATAATTAGAAATAAGTCGGGAAAATGAGAGGCAGATTTTATACATACCTGATTATCTCATATAATCAGATATCCTAACTAGCTAAGAAGCCGAAACATAGTAGATGCAATTATTGATTCTTTTGGTGATAAATAAGTGATTTTCTTTATGTATCGGTAATTTTTCATTAGCGGGGTTAGTTGAAATCTTTGACAGCAATTGTAATTATTTTTAAAATTAAGATTATTACATAATTATTCAAGATTTTTTATTCAAATGCATTTAATATTATGATTTTATCGTATTCATAATCTCGACAACACATGCTCCTTATAATTGAAAAGTTCGCACTGGCGACAATTCGGAAAACCGTTGCAAAAGGATGCCTTCTATAAATTTGTTGTTGTTACAGCATTAATTTATAAATGAAATTTGATAAACATACATAAAATTCTGTTGATTACATAATTAAATTTATTGAACGATATTAGTAAAAAATACCTGATAATTTCAAAAGCTATGAAAAGGTTTGGACGGAAGTTAAAAAAAAAAAAAAAAGTCTAAAAATAAGACTTTGAATCTAAACCTCATAAATTCAAGCAAGCGTTCTAAAATGTATTTGCTTCTACTAAAATGCTCTACTACCAATTTTGTACAGCTTCATATTAGCCTAAGGAAAACTTAAAGTAGATCATTTAATGATAAATAAAGTGAAAACGTGATGGAAAAGAAATGATATTTGTGTAATTGTAGGTACCTCGATGACATTTCCTGTGTCGAAATTCCGAAAATAGTTAAATTTACAAAATATTTGAAGTTTTTGGCAGAATTTCAAACTTTTCATGCCGTAAAATAGGGCTCAATTTCCGATGAATTTTCATACATAACTCTGGTTTTTATCACAACATTTGTACAAGCTATTCAACTGAGATTAAGCAAGATGAAAAGGCTCAGATTGACTTACGACTGATTGATTGATTGATTTAGAGGTCGACACGTCATCACGGAAAAACTTTTCTTAGGAGGATAGGTAATGATCTTAGAATTGTCCAATGTGACTTTAAAATACTCAGAGATAATATAACAACAGCCTTCATAAATTCGTATAAAATAATTTTTATTTTTGATGGTGGATTTTATTTAACTTTTAGGTATCTCAATCGGTTTCACAATTGTGAAATGCTACATCTTGCAATTTTACAATTTGTCTGAAACAAATGCTATTGGAAACTGGACTTTTTAAAAAATATTTAACATGGAAAAGATAATTTGTGGTTCATATTTTATTTATGCTTGATTTTTGAGACTTTTAAGCAGAGACACAAAAGTGTCACGGTATGCTTTTTATGTATTCGTACATACAGCGTTTAATGTAATGAAAATGAGCTTACTACTGCTCTTTGATTTAATTTAATATTAACTTTTCATACATTTCTAATGTAAGTCGTCTTCCATTTTTAGTCGATACTAGGAAATGCAGAGAAACCACGGTGAAATTAATTGCCGATGGCTAATTAAGCTGACAAAGAACATTATTCATTTGCAATAGATATCCTATGCTTTTTTCTTCTACGTTTGTACACCTAAAATCACTTTAAAAAAAGAAATATGTTTAAAAAAAGTGTTTAAGTTAACAATGTTCGTAATAACATTTTTCTTCTGCGTTTGTGCGCCTATACATTTGAAAAAAAAGTGCTTGAATTTACAATGTTCCTGATAAAAATTCATTAATAGTTGTACTAGAATATAACTTTTGAATGTGTGCGAAAACTAATTTTCTATCTCTTTTTTTTAAATATATAAAACATAATTTTTCTTTTTTTTCTTATTCCCCAGAAATCTGTTTAAGTTTTTAAAAAATCTGTTCGAAATAATTTGCATCCTAAGACAATTTAGTGAAAAATTTAGCCAATGTTAGAAAATAAGAGCAGAGGTAAATAACTCTTGAATTAAAAAAGTTCCGAATAACAAATTCATTAATAGTTGGAACCTCTTAGAATATAACGCCTGACTGCTTGCGAGAATGAATTTTCTATCGCTGTTGGTATCTAATAGTTTTCTTTTTACATAAAAGAGGTCCTCACCCCCCACCTCTTAGGAATCTCTTTACATGTTAAAAAAGTTTGATATAATTTGCAATCTAAGCCAATTCGGAGAAAGATTAAGCTGATGTTATAAAATCGATGTTGGTACACAGGAAAGTATGTACAATTGAAAGGGAAATTGCAATTTTCATTTTCAACAAAAAGGAAATAAATAAAATTTGAAATGAAAAAAAAAAAAAGAGTTGAAAAAAATAAGATTTTATGTAATGTCGAGTTATTTAGAATCTTCAACACTGCAAACCGTCGAGTGAAGTTTTACGAGCTATCGTCTGCAAGTGTCGTCATCAGATCCGTTTCGTATTAAATTCCAAAGACTCACCATGGGTGAAAGTATTCCGTCTGTAGACGGATTTCCGTCTTTTTTCTTTTGTAAATCGTTAGATGGACAAGGACAGAATACTTGGAACTAAAGTATTTTGATATAGATTTAAATGTGTTATAAATGTTTTTCCGATACATCTTCATTTAAAAGATTAGTATGTGATGATGTTGCTAGTTATAATAAATTTAGTAAGTTTGTTAAAATACTTAAGAATGCTTTTTAAAAAGTTCGACTTTAGTTTCCATTTTAATTATTAAATATTATTATAGCTAATATTAAACTAGTTATTATCAGAGGAGAAAAAGATAAATAATTAATACATGCAATATATTAACAAAATTTCTGGAAAGTACACATACTGTTTTTGCAGTTACAGAAACTTATTGTAACTTCTGTCCTTTGAAATCATTTTACTTTCATCCATGCACTCACCCCCAGCCTGCAACCATATTCTACATCCCAAAATAAAAATAAAAATATTTCAAGCATGTCTTTAATTAAATTCATAGAATGCTATTGGTATGTATATTGCAACAATTTGTAGCCGAAGCATATAGAAAAAGGCGTCGCAGTGGCAGGTTAATGATTGCCTACAATCGATGGGCCCATTGAAGCAGTAATCATTAATTTATCCTTCGGGACCACCAACGAAATGCCAGAAAGTCCGCCATAACAACTTAATTCATGTTCATTCTGACCAGCCTCCGATCACTGTAATTGTACCGAAATCCTCGCAGCTTCAGACAACAGTATGCCATGTTAATGTCGCTTAATGGCATGATCGAACATCCAATTAAATACTTTTATGACATTCGATTTCGTTGGTTAGACTTAAGAATGATAGAAACAGATTAATGGATATTGTCGTTATGTGATAAAGAAGTCGAATTTAAATGGCAAGACAGCGTACTTAATGGCCGTTATGAGTTTTGTTTTAATGCTTATTGATATATATTCATTAAAAATGTTATGTGAATAAGTAAATAAAAATATTTAATTTTTAACTACAGTTATTCATGTTTGGAAAGTGATGTCTTCTTTAAAAACGTGATCACTTTTTATTTATTACTCTGAAGACTTGCATAGTTTTGTGAATGTGTACACCTGTAACTTTCTCAATCCATTGTTGCAGGTGTGATATTTCTAGGCATGTATTTGCACTACAATGAACGAATTTTAACCATTAGCTTTTACTTTTTATATTTTTGAATGTAAGTAACTATCACGTATCTTGATACAACGTATCAAGTTTCTATAAGAAATGTTTTGCGCACACAAGAATAATTTGCGCATATTGCTGGTGTGACATTGTTGTCACACTCGTAATATGCATAAATTAATATCTGTTCAGTGAAACATTTAAGAGATAAAATTTGAATTTCTTTAATTGAAGTGCAAATGTATGCGTACAAACAGAAAAAAAAAATAATAATAATAATAAAAATCAGGAAACAATAAAAATTTGACAAATGAATAATTTTTAGCAAACTTTTAAATTTCCCTGTGGACAAAGTCAAAATAAGAAAAAAAATCTTGATGAAGAAAAACATACGCCCATTCATAAATCGCAATCACTCTAAAAGATTTAAATTACTGAGCACGCCAAATGCTTTACGAGTATTTCATATTTGCTTTCTGTGCCCTCAATTAAAAACAATTATTTAAACAATCAATTTTTAGAGCAGATTTGAATGTTCATCCTAAAATAATTATATATATACATGTATATAGGGCATACCGAGATAGAGTGGTATGCCCTTGATTAAATTTTTTACACCTCGATTTAATTATATTATTATGCGATTTTTTTCTCCAATATGAAGTCTCATAGACGGTAGCATTGGTTATGGTTGTTTACAGCCAAAAATGTCATGTGGGAAAGACTTAGGTACCCATTTTGCGTAGATTTTATGGTTTGATCAGCTTAAAGTAACTTTTCCGTCTTCAAGTTTTCTTAATTTTATCAGGACTGAACTAATGTTTATCAGTACGAAATAAATCTTCTAGAAAGGTAAAGTAAAACTGTTAAGTTTCTAAAATATATTTGTAAATCCCTATTTCAGATATACTTTCAGTGTCATTGTTTTGTTTGGACATGGGGCAGAGTGGACCACCATTCACTGTGCCTAAAAGTACCACTAAATATACCTGAAATTCCAAAAGTATGGCATCTTTAAAAATATGTACATGTCTATAAATTTAAATATTAAAGCCGGATATCCGGTACGGATTCATCAAATAACGGCCACTGGGTGTCCGACATCCGGCAAAATAAAAATCCATTGCATATCTAATCCTGACCTTGCCGCCTACTCCAAAGCAAAATACTCGAGGAGATATCGATCTAAACATTCTCTCATTTTATTTCTCCCCTCCCCCATTTCTCTAAAACCAAAGCAGACCTGATGCGTGCACAAATTTAAGGAAATTTCGGGCTTAAAAAAATCAGGAAATATTTAAGTGAACATGGCCATGCAGATGAAGTACAGTGGAATCCACTTAATTGGACCACCGGATAATCGGGCCAGCCGCTTATTCGGACAAAACTCCACAGAACCAAACATTTCCTATTACATAACCCTTATATTATTCGCTTATTGAGACCAAAAATCCGTTTAATCGGACCAGATAAATGAAAGCAAGTATAAAACAGGTGCCATAACTTGCAAGCGTAGAATGGATTTAAAACAAGTCAACGAACAGAAAAAATAATTTATTAAACATTAATTACAATTCCTCTAACTTTCAATAAAATCCAACGATACTTACAGGGGAGATGTTTAACAAAATTCCCATTAGATAATGGTACTATTAAGCAAAGGTCAAAGTTCAAGTGAATTTTCGAATTTACTCGATTCAGCAGTCAGCACATACAATAAAATTAAATTATTATTTGAATAAAATTCTTTGATCTTAAAAAAAGTAATTTATATTTTAATGAAAGTTTTAACGTTGTGTTTCGATCTGAGCTGTAGTATATCGATCTGAACACGTGGTTGAATCGGGGCGAACGCATGTAAAAGGCATCTTCGACTTGTGTTTTCACCAGCTGACAATCGCATTAAATTTGTTTAAGTAAATTTCGTAAACAGTATATTATTTCTTGCTTGTATGTTTCCCAGAAAGAAGTGCCTCACAATAGTCATAAAAACAGTTTAATTTATAACGTATAGTACGTCCGGTCTTGTTACAAGGCCATATTCGCGTAATTGGACCAGCCGCTTAATAGGACCTAAATTGATGTCGTCCCGATGTGGTTCGATTAACCGGAATCGACTGCATAATAAAATTTGATAAATGAAACACAGTACCTTACAATAACATTCAAACCATATATGAATCACCATAAGAGTTTCAGAAATGTGATAAATACAAGTAAAATGTTCATAAGAGTTAAGGAATCTCATGAACACAATAATCATAAAAACACTTTAATATATAACGCATAGTACGTCCGGTGTTGTTAAAAGGCCATATTCGCGTAATTGGACCAGCCGCTTAATAGGACCTAAATGTACGTTGGAAAGCATAATACACCTGATGAAAAACTGAATAGACGAATTTCTGCCTTCAAAAAAGGAATAAACGAATTGTTCGTATACCTAGGAATCTACATAATTCTTACAGAAATAATGCATGATTGGAATGAAAATATCCTAACTATTCCAAATTGTAATGAAAGTCTTTGAAATTGCTCCTTAATTTCACTATTTCTTTATTAAAACCGAAATGTTAACATTAACGCAGAGGAACCTTGCATCTCCCCTTCCTCTCTGCATTAGATCGGTAGATGTCGAAAAGCAGCCAAAAATATCTGTCGCTTCTTTCTACGGCAATCAGAGCGAAAACATGTCCTCTAGTTCACGGTAGCCTAGTAACAAAACACAATGGCATCTTTCTACTTTTTAACTTCTTTGCCTTCACGTTATCTCTGCTAGAATCATGCTCCCTCCCCCCCTCAATCCTTCCCAAATGCATCCTTTCAGATAAAATCCTCATGCCATTTCAGAAAAAATATGTGTTCTATTCCTTAACTCATTTGAACATTTTACTTGTTTTATCACATTTCTGAAACTCTTTATGGTGATTCATACATGGTTTGAATGTTATTGTAAGTACTGGGTTTCTCTTATTTATCAAAATATTATACAGTCGATTCCGGTTAATTGGACCACATCGGAACGACATCCTTTGAACACGTATAAAACGAAAGTCGGAAGTCCCGTTATACGCTGCTTATAGCTTGGAATTTGCTGCTAGCATGATATTCTATTCTTATTACATTCATGCATTGTTTCTTTAGAAATTATGTAGATTCCTAAGCATACAAGCGATTTTTTTATTCCTTTTTTGAAGGTCGAAGTTCGTCTATTCAGTTTTTCATTAGATGTATTATGCTATCCAATATTCTAATGAACACGTATTAAACGAAAGCCGGAAGTCCCGTAATAAGCTGATTATAGCTTGCTATTAGATTGCAGCTAGCATGATATTTTATTCTCATTATAATCATGCATTATTTCTTTGGGAATTATGGAGATTCCTAATCATAGGAGCGATTCTTTTATTCCTTTTTTGAAGGCAGAAGTTCGTCTATTCAGTTTTTCTTCATGTGTATTATGCTTTCTAATTTACTAATGAACACGTATCAGACGATAGTTGGAAGTCCCGTAATACACTGATTACAGTTTGTTAATAGATTAGACACTCTAAAATAAATGTCCCGAAAATAACGGAAAAAGTACGGCAGCAGAGTTGCCGGAAATATTCCGTTTCTGATAATATTTTCCCGAGATTGGACAGAAGTTCCATTTCTTTTTCTTCCCCGTATCCAAATCAGGTTGTGAAAATACAGCAACCGTAAAACGGAAAAGTTCCGTTCTCGTATTTTCAGGATGCGATATTTCCGTTTTTGGAAGGAAAAAACGTGTACAGTGAAACTCCGTTAAAACGCGGGTGTCGGGGGACATGTTTGGCACCCGCTTTATAACATAACTACGATATTATGAAACTGTACCGCGGAACCATATTCACGAAATATACTCGTTCCTGTTGCACCATTTTTAACTTTATCAATCACTCTTAACTTTTCTTCTGTTGTATAATTGTTTCTTTTCTTGTTTGCTGCTATTTTATTTGCTGTAATTGCTGTCCAAGAGGCACACTTCTCGAGCGGTCAGTCTATCGAGTGATCGGTTATTCAGATTAAATTTTTCTGCTCTTTGAGACTCCTAAGCTCAAACAATATCAAACGAAACAAAAACAATTCTGTGTTCTGAGAAAATGTCGGCTTAAAAATCTTGTCAACTTATCAACATGAGATTATGAAGGGGGAGAGATTCTAGGAAAAAAGTAAATTTGTGTGGAAGGGGAGGTACGCACTTTTCAAAGAAACAATATTTTAAGCCTTTATACACTCTCACGGACTAGAGGATATGCTTACTTTTCAAATATTTCAAAGAATCTGGAATACAAAAGGTGGTTTGTAATGATAAAGGGTGGTTTAAACGTCGGGGGACATGATAGTAACCGCGTTATATCCGATTCCGCGGTATACTGAGGCGCGGTATTACGGGGTTTTACTGTATTGAAGCACTAAGGAAATCTTCCGTCAAAATCAGTCAAAAAACACTCTGAAAATTCAGGTTTTTTAAACAGTGTAGTATGATATTATATTCTTATTATCACAAATGGCAAAGCAAATTACTGGAAGAACATAGTCGGCAAAAAATATACGCCGTAAAGTACAATTAACAGCGAACAATTTCTGGTCAAAGGAATACTTAAAATTTCATCTGAGTCCCTAACTGAAACTATTTTTCTCGCAAACAGACAGTAATAGTAGATTTCTTCCTCAAACGAGACTATCCTAAGGAAATTATGATGTCCATTAACTTTTTGTTAAACTGAAAGACGGATGAGCAAAATGTTTAAAACATTAAGAAAAAGAGTTCTTTTTTCCCCCCTTTTTTTGTGCTAATCACAAAACAAAATTACAATTTCAAATTGAGAGGTTACTTGAAGAACTTATTAGCTTAGTTGGTTAATTCATTACCTACATATTAGTTTTAGTGACAGCTACAAATCATCTAATCATTTGCATCAAACTTAGTTTTCTTAAAATGAAGAATGAAGGAAATGCTAACGATGTTTAAACCATGTTTTGTCTGTGGCTAATTTCAACAAATATCAACGCCTTAAAGATGTTTTTACTTTTGCGGTTGTAGCGTCTGGAAATGCATTTGGGAGAAATCTGTTTTTTTGTTATGCGGTCATTCATAAATGATGTCAAGCTTCTAGTATGGAACGGGAGTTCGAAAAATCAAGACAGTTTGTGACAATAATATCAAATATATTGAAAAAAAAGTGTGACGACATTTATGGAACGGTTCCTACGTTGTATACCGTTGTCACAAGATATGAAATGGATATGTTAGTTCTTTTATAAATATATCATACTGAATATTGCGTCACATTTTGTTTTAGCTATAACAGCTAAATTTGCCTCAGAAAAATGTTGTAATTTTGTTCTATTAATGGTGCATATTTTTGAATGTAGAAAAATTTGAAATCAATTTTGTTTGTCAAATTAAATGACTATTGATTATGATAAGAATCAGTCGCGTTCCTAGCATGGGTGTCACCTGGTGCGGTAGTTTGAAGTTTCATCCCCCTCCCCCCCCCCAAAAAAAAAACTTTTCTGTGTTCTGTAAAGTTGTAATTTTGCAGTTTTTATTACTTTCAGTAGTGAAAAAAAAAAATTAGAAATTTAGTAGACTAGTAACAACTAGTAAAATCTTGCACTTTTAATGATATCAGAAAATCCATAGCCGAGGGGACATCACCGTTAAATGTTGATTTATAAAAGTAAAATTTTACATAATAGTAAAAGTTATTCTTAACATTTTGTTTTAAATTACATTTTGTAACTTTCACGGACATTTTTCTCTATCTCCCTACAGTTTAAAAATTTCTTGTGAAAAATAACATGGGGCCCACGGGACAAAAAAGTTCGGGAACCAATGATATACACACATCGAAATATTTTCAAAAATATTGATTTTACTGAAAATGTTCATAAATTTAAAGTCTTTCATTGATTTACTTGATAACAAATATCGTTTAAAAATCGCAGTCGGATCTCCGCTATCCGAACATACCATTTCCAATCGTTTTAAGTGGGGGGAAATACTGTATGTACCAAGTAATTTTTCAGTAGGGGACATTTTATTAAAAAAGTGATCAATGAGAAATGGCGAACTTTTCACGTGTTGTTACTTATCTGTTCTACCCAAAGTTTTCAGTTTTTATGTGTGTGTGTGTTTATGCATGAAAATCTGCGAAAACCCTATTCAGCACTACTGTCATTTCAGAAATGAATCTTTGCCAAATATATTTTAAACGCGACAAAAATACAGAAGCGACAAACAAAACCATCCTACGCTCCAGTTCGATCAAACAAATAAACGTAATTGAAAAAAGGGCAACGTTAACACCCTTTGCTCCATGCCCCAAAGGCGTAAGAGTAGGAAAAAAATCATAAGAAAATTCTGGAAAAAAAAATACCGACGTCAGAATGAGTTATCGGAAAAAAGTCGCTCATCCATAGCAATGTATCCCCTTTATAAAAAAAAAACCGGCTTCTTAAGCGAAGAAAAAAAAAATCTCGACGAAGATAAAAGAAGACGTGGAAAAAAAATGTGCCTCACCCATGTGCTTAGGGTCTAAATGACTTCCGGGATTGGCTTCCGTAAACGGATTTCGAAGTTGGGTGTTTAGAAAACAAGTGCCGAGATGCGCTTTCTGTCGCATAATACCCGAAGAAGAGGGAAACAAAATAATTTCACATCATTCGTGGCGGTAAATGAGCGTAACAACGGTAAAACGATTCTGGAGAAAAAGCGAACGTTTTTAGGGGAGGTTGTTTAATAAATGACAGGGGTCTTTTACCGATAAGCGAGCGAAAGCAATTGTCAGGCAGTTAAAACAGAGGGCCTTTTGACGGAGTTCGCCTATTTTCGTTTGTGGTAAACAGTAAAAAATTGCAGTAGATAATATCAGGAGAAAAATGAGAGACCGCCTCCTATAATTAGGAGGATACTTCCTTTTAATTAGCATTCTTCACATTGCGAAGTACGTGTTACCGTTTATCAAGCGATGGATAGGAACACGAGTCACAGTTCAGCTTTTTTCGGACCCGTTTTGCCAGATATTCCTCTCAATCCTGAGCAGGATTAATGTGCAAAACGTTTCTCAGTGCCCGGATATCGGATAATGTTTTAAACGGAACTAGTTGAAATTTAAACTCTATGATTTCATAATGAAATATTTTATTCTACAATATTCATAATTATTTATTCACTTGTTTTGTATTTGACATTCATAAAAAATTTTATGTAGGTATTTCAATTGTTAGGCGACAAAGATGCGGTAATACCAAAACAATTGTAATACTTTTCTCTACGAGACCCCTACCTGTTAGCCGAGGCCTTAGGATTGCTTGCGCACGGGCGAAGTAGTGGGGTCCACCGATTTTACATGCACGTATCCCCAAGTGTACATGGGTGGTCTTCAGCGGGTATGGAACGCGCGACCTTTCATGTGGAAGTCCAACGCTCTAACCATTAGGCTACCAATTGTAACAGTTTTAGATACATATAGGGTTGCACGCAATTTTCGCTTTTTCACTATTTACAAATAAAACCATGGTATATTTTACGAAAGTTGTAATCCCTTCAATTACTTTCACTACTGCAAAAAATACACCTCTTAAAGCATAAATTATATTAAGCAAAAAAGCGTTTTAAAATCTACTGAAACAAGGTACTTAATCAAAAAGCAGTGTTAGATGCTAGTAAAATACAAACTGAAAAAAAAAAAAAAAAATCCTACAAAGACATTTTTTCGTGCATGGATTTCAGTGATTCGTTTAATACTTCTACAAGATATGGCACCAATACGTTATTGTCCTAATACGCTTAAAAAAATAATAAGAACATTTTAATAATGCATTCTTTAAAATATTTTTTTTCAATTATATATTTTTAACTGTCTTTCAACACTTGTATCAATGCGTATTTAACAATATTGTTTAATATTTAATGGTATTGAAGCAGTATGGGTGCATCGTAAATGTGAATCAGTATATATGTGTATACCTGTATAATTTGCCTTGCGTGGAAGACCAAAAACAAGTGAACCAGTGGCGGCTCTTCTATATGTTCACATGAACCCCCATGAAAAATGCCCGAAAAAATTTATTAAGAAGTAAATAAAATGATATTATCTCCATAAATTTTATTAATTTAATCAACGTTGTTAAATTTTACAATATACGTTACTGCGAGCAATCTGTCGTACACATAGGACAACAAGGAGTATCATTTTAAAGTAATTCCAAAAGAAAACTTATTTTCTTAAAAGCGAAAGTCTGTTAAAATCAGAAATAATTAACTGCTCTAAAAATCTTGAAAGGGCATCATTAGCATGTAATTGCACAGAACGGTGTGGATGATATCTCGGCCATCAGCCAGCAATGCAAATTGTTGCCCATCCAATACCTTTTACCATTCTGACAAGAAAAAAGAGAAGATTCGTCCAACCAACAACCCCATCACCTGGATTCAAATTGAAATGTAGGCCACTCCTTGGATAAACAAACCTCAGCCAGAAGTATACACCTTGCTTCTTTTTTTCTTCTGGGAAATTTCTTTGGCAACGGACAGGATTCGCGGCTCAGGTGGAGCAGACGCAGCTGACAAGTGTACCTGCTTTGTAGTCACGTGATCTTAATTAGTTACGGGTTCTAATTTTAGTTACCGCCGATCTTATGCACATCATGTAAACAGACCAAAAGGCCCCGACTCCAATTAGATCTGGAAAATTAGTTGAACGCTTTCCACAGTTTGCACCTGAGTTCTGGTAATTTGTCTCGAAGGAGACGGACTCCTTTTAGAACAAAGTTATATGTAGAACACTAATAATTAAGCATAAAAAACTGATGATTATGACAACGCTTTTGAAAAGAAAAAGATTCCCCAATTTATAAATAGTACCCTGCTTCTAAATTCTATTACGTTTCAAAACTTTAAGCCTTCCCTTGATGTGTGATCTTGCAAAAAAATTTCGTCACATTTGAGAAAGAAAAAATATTTTTTATTTTAACTTTAAGAATGTTCCCCCACCCTCACTTTTTGTGCAAAATTCTGCACTTAATTGACAACGAATGGACATACTTTCAGACCCGTCATTTAAGGGTAGTCTGGGGAGGGTCAATTGCCCCCCCCCCCCCCACTCCTGGCTTAGGAAATACAATGTATTTATTTTGGGCTCGAAAATTATATTGCCCGACATGCCCAGGGCATCTAAAAATCGGGCACGAATCTACCCTTGCATGCCTGGTAGGGCATGTAATTTTTTAATCAAACATTTCTTTCTAAAACTTTTCTATTTCGTATTTTATTGAAAAATCACCGCATCCTTACCGGAGCTCAAAATTGACATGTTAACGGACATGCATGTCAACAATAAAATTGGCAATACAATTTAAATTTTGCAAATTTTGACTTATAACAGCTTATTTATTTGTAATATTTATTTGTAATGTAATTTTTTAATGATTTAGATTAAATTTAGAATATTTCTTGACTCAGATATAAATCTGTTAATTTAAGTTTTTGTCTGGTTAATGATATACGACAAATTAAAATGTTTTTAAATATAATACGCAATAAAACTAATTATAGGCATATAAAAATTTTGCTCCGGCATGTATTTTTTAGACAAACATACCCGGCAGGGCATGTAAAAGTTTTAAGATTTTTCGAGCTCTGGTATTTATATGTATGTATTTTGTTGATTTTTAAATGCAATATACATTGAGTTTATACACTTTGCCCCCGCCCCCTTTGAATTTTTGAAATGACGGGTCTGCATACTTTCATCAATAGGCAATAATAAATACTGAACGTAGCTAAGTCATAAAGTAGCAGAATATACAATTAGTTAAATGCACGGCTGATAAAACGATTTTCAAATAATAAAATACTGCATAAAAATAAGTGTTGATATAGTACCAAATCTCCAATCATCTGGTCTAACCAAAATCGAGCATTAAAAATGCAATTCATTTGTGCACAAAATGTTTTAAATTTCAGTTTAAATAGGTACATAGATAATAAAACATAAGTATTTTGAAAATTCAAGACGATATAAGTACATTTTTTTTTTATCTTCAAAAACACTTTTTAATATGCGAGACAATACTAACTCTGGATTCGGATAGTATAATTTTTTCTTAGTAGCAACAGTTTTATAGGTATAAATATGTGTTTTCACTAATATCATTTAGCTAATGGGGTTGTAAATGGAGTTATTCATTCATTACGAGGTTTTATTTCTGAATAATTTTGAGTATTAATATTACTTAAATGAGTTATGCCATATAACATTCATAGCATCAGTTTAGAACAAGAATGGAAAAATTGATAGCAAACTGTATTGATAATTTTTACAAAAATTCCACCCGAATGTAGTATTTAATTTACAATTGATCCAAAGGAGGCAGTTTCACTACTAGAAAACGTCGGGTGGAATGAGGGTGTTGTATAACAAAAAAGAAGCCTTTCTGAAACAAGCTTTAAAACAACAGCTCACAGTACTGCTATTTCTAACAGAAATTATGTTTCAACTAGATACTGTTGAAATATTTAACGTAATGATTCAGTTCTTTTTCTTTATCAATCACTTGCTTACATAAAAATATTTCTAATATAACTACTTAGCCACGTCTTTGAAAGTGCAGAGAGAGAGAAAGACAAAAAGCACATATTCTGTCCACCCCGTGTTCTATGAAAAATTTTATAAATTACTATTTTTCTTTTTTTTTCTATTTAATTATAATTAGTGTCTATCAATTTTAAGTATTTTTCTACATGTTGCTTACAACGCAAGATTTTTTCCCCTTTCAGGGGTGGGGGTGGGGCGAGGGGTTAAAAGAAAAGAAACAGAATGATAAAGAGTATAACAAATTAAGATTGAACGCTGGTAAAAAACCTCGATTCATAAAAATCGGTATCTCTTTTCAAAAGAACACTGTTGTATGGATTTTAGCCTTTGAACTGATAGTAAGGCTACAAGATTGATCTTTCTTGCTTTTTCTGATACTGCAAGTGAAGAAGGGTCAGAAAGTTGACAGCCCGAATGTCCTTGGCAAAGAGCCCCAGCACACAAAGAACACCTATGCTTCCAGCCAGGAACACCTTAAGCAAACTAAGTTGAAGCCAAACACAATAACCGATTTGCATTCTAAAAATGCAGCTGTGGCAAAAAGAAAATTTGGAGAAATCCAAAGCGCTAAGCCTCGGAATAGCACGTGTGAGTAAGAGATACAGGGAATAGTCGTGAGAATGAAACTAGGGGTAAACCTCAGCAATGGCGCACGGAAGCAAAGCATCGAAGCAGCAAAACACCGCTTTAAAAACAGCAGGTTAGCCTATCAAATCAGCTATAAAAAATTATTCTTATTATAAGAAGAAGAAATATTTGGCTTTTTTTCGGTGGCCTTGAATTAAAATTAATTATAAAGTCCTCGAGTTTTATAAAAAGAAAGAGATACAGGGACTTTTTCTTCTGGTGTATTATCTAGAATGGATTACTATGCCTATGATAAAATCACAAAGTTAGCCTTAAAGTTTAGTTAGTCTTACGCTTATTAAATTTCCCGCACATATTAGAAGTTCTAATTGAGACTCTTGCAAGAGCATAATAAATGCATTTCCTGAAGATCAGCTAGTTTTCGCTTCAGTATAGCGTCTAATTTTTGAGCTGAATTAATTTTGGTTAAATCGGAGAATTACAACCTGCACATTAGTAACTTTCAATCAACATTTTAAGACTCTAACCCAATATTTAAGTACAGAGTGGAAATTCTACATACAACAAGAGTAAATATACCAGGGAATTACCGTAAAAAACTTTTATCACCCGAAAAAATACGTACCCTATTCTAACATTTAACTGATTTTTCCTTTTACTGTGGAGACAAAAAGAAAAAAACAGTTCTTCACGAAAATTAAAAGCTTTGTCATTAAAAAGGAAAAGAGGTTTTGAATTATTCTCAGTAAATTGTTAAAAATGATTTTTATGCTTTGATTAATAGCGAACCAGTCCAAGGAATATCGACGAACAAACAGATTTACGAGACTAAGTATTAAACGGCACTTAGTCCTTCACAACAATAGTGGAGAATATGAGAGACTACAACTTCAAATTACACTTGAGAATCACGCGTAAGATATCGCAGTTTGTTTTGGAAGCAGTGCGGATCACGACCCACTGGAAACGTGAGTTTCCATTTGAAAATCCATTGAAAAGGCTATACTTATAGCGTAATTGGGAAGGATGTCGTGTAATGCGTGGAATTGCTACTGTAATGTTAGCTAATACCCTCATTATTCATCAGCAATTACGTTCATATGGATTATGCAAAAATATTTTGTAAAAAGAGAACGCTGTGATTTTTGGGGGAAAAGTTTTGTGGGAGCACCAAATTGTGTTAATTTTATTACTTGACAAACAATGCAAAAAAAAAAAAAGCAATGCTGCTCAGCAATTTTTTTTGTTCTCTAACCATTTTAGTTTCATGACCTTTATTAATAGAGATATTCAATCTCTTCAGGAATGTGTAAACCTTAAGCTGATAAATTCCGAAGTTCAATGTTTTATAATTGTGAGACATAAAAAAAATGCTATTTTTTTCTTTAATGATTAGATCTGTAATGGTTCCAATGAGAATGAAAAATAGAGTCTCAAACTTGTTCCACAAGAAACGAGGGTAAATTTTTGTGAAGAAAGATCACATACCATGAATGAATATTGAACATAACTTTGTGTTTAAATTTTCCCTCGGAACAGTCGCAGTAACAGTAATATTTTACCTACCATACAGACGCTTTTTATATTATTCGATTTGATTACTAATAAATAGGTAAAACATACTGTTCACTGGCCACCCTGTTTTTAATCTATAGTTAATCTATAAGTTATTGAAGATTATACTAAATCATAAAGTTAAAAGAATTGCAGTAAATTTTACTCTGTTCTTAAGAACACTGCTGTAGTTTTCCTTCCTTTCTTTTTTTTAACGTTATTACTCAGTTATTTGACAAGGCATCAGTAAAAGTTGCCTAACAGTTCAGTACATTGCTTCTTTATCTCCAAATTGTTAGTCATTAAATTCTTAAAACTATCGGAGAGAGTAAAAAAAGAGCCATTTTCAGTATATAAAACTATTTTAGTCCGATTTAGAAATATTCTCTTTTTTTTTGGTATGAGAAAATTGTTTCTTTTTAATGCATTTAAAATATTTTTATTATTTTATTTTCCTGCTTTTTCTGATTTTCGTAAAATAATTCGTACCTGCAAGAAGAGCTTTCACTCAAAATTTAAGTGACTTTGTAAAGAGAATGTTTTTTAAAACATTCGACAGACATATAGATGTATAAGATTAGAGCAGAAGTTTGAAGAAGCAAGAGTGGAATTTATTTATTACATGAACAAAGGACAATTTTCTTATCTTTCACTTCTTAAATTATTCGAAGAAAAAAGAAGCATCTATTAGCGTAATAGACATTGGCTTGTTATCCATACATCATGGAATAAATAAAGCTCATGAATACACACCCTTCTCAAACCAATGTAAACTCTATAAAAACAGTCAGGAATCGATAATGTCCAGCACTGAAAGGAACTGCCCGAAAATCATATCAAATCAGCTACGTTAGTTCGCCAAATTAGGCTACCACTTTGTCATCAGAAAAATACAGCAGGAGAAAAAAATAACGTTATTCGTTCAGTAAGAAAGTACAATTCAAATAACTTTTTGTAGAAGCCAAACATGGTGAAATCATGTTGTGCACCTCTTAGGGGTCATTCATAAATGATGACACGATTCGAGGGGGGGGGGGAGGGGGTCCAATAAAGTGTGATAGTTTGTGACAAGGGGAGGGGAGGGGGTAACATGAAGTGTAACATGACGCTTATGCAACATAGCGTGATATGTGACAAAGGGGGGTACCCAATGCTAACTGCAGCCATACCGTATATAGCATCGATGGCTTTCCTGGACTACCCCCCAATATGAGGGGGTGCGGCTGCAGCGCTGTCCTCCTCGAACTTCCCACAAACTCTCTGACACACTTGATAACCAGCACCAGCCATAAGGGGCTGGGCTGGCAGAGCGTTGCCTACCTGCTTTACCGACCCGGGGCCATAGTCATGCTACAAAGCAAGCCTTACGTCACCCGGATCGGATATTGCTATTTTAGTCGCCTCTTACGACACGCATAACTACGTCGGTGCTTTTCTACGCCGGCCACCGCACGGCGGTTGACAAAGGGGGGTAGGGATTTCCGTTGGAGTGTGACATTTTGTGACAAAGGGTGGGAAATATATTGAAAAAAAGTGTTACATCATTTATGAACAGTCCCTTAAACCACTGGGACGCTAAATCAGTTGACATTTTATATTTTTATTTTAGAATATTTTCCTTGCTGCAACACGACGTGATACACATGAGTGAAAGAATTTATTTCCCTACAATATTCCTCATCAAATGCATGACTATTTCGTATTCCTAAAATCTATCTTATGTGCATCTTTTATTTAGTGCTCGGCAAAGTGTTTTAGTACTCAAAATAAAGCCTAAATGTGGCCAAATAATGGTGCACTCGTTACTGTTAGCGGAGTTTCTTTTTTCTCCTTACAGCAGAAGTGTTGTCCGGTTTTAGCAGACGATCTTCAAAACAGACTGCACAGTTTTTGTTGATATTATATAGATAATACTACGGTAAGTGTTAGTATCGGAGTGGAGGACTTAAGTTTTTACCTTAGAGCGACACTGGAACTTAACTCCCCATTCTTACAAAGCTTAAGACACACGGACTTTAAAGAAGAAAAATGTTTTCGATGAATATTTTTGAGGAAATGCTCTGAGAAACTAGAATGAGGGATTTCGGATCTCAGAAATACCATAGCTAATAACTCTCGTGACCTATATTTCTTCTCATCCTATCTGTCTATCTTTCAGCGGGTGTGTCAATGGACCGCCTAATACCGGAAGGTGAGGATATATGGCTATTTGTGCGGCTCACTCTGACTGATAACGAGAAAATATTGTTTCGCGCCGCCCGCTTTTACGACTTTGGTGACGAGACTTTAAGTACGCCTTGACGAGCCGATATAACTATTTTTAGAGACCGACATATCGCGAAGTTTCTCCGTTTGAAAATGCGCAGAGATGAAATGTTATCACTCACGATCACAGAAGTATAAATTATAATACGCTGCAAAATAGATAATATCTGGTTAAAATATCTTGAGTAAATGTGACTTTGCCTTAAGTCTACTTTCCCACATAACACACGGTACAAGTTTGAATGAAAATGTGGCAATAGGCTTAACTTCTCATAAAATGCCGTTAAAAAATAATAAAATAAAAGGCTTAATTAGGCGTAGATTTAAAATAATATTAAAAGGTCAGGTATAGGGGGACGGGGCTTTTGGGGTATGGGAATATATTTTGATAACTATGTCTGCCTTTTATTCTAGGAAAATGAAAAATTCGAAAAAAAAAAAGCATCAAAGCATATTTTTTTGCAAACACTTGTACTTATGCACAAAGAGCTTGCTTTGAACAAAAGTCACCAGCGCTCGCACCGCTATTCTACAATACATGATTTCTGGCGTTTTAATGAGGAATGATGATATTATGATTAAAGTAAACAATTTTTTCATTTAAAAAAAAATACCCTGCATAACGTTATAATTTATTTATTTACTTTTTATTTAAATTTCAAGAAAGGAAAAAGTTTACAAATGCGATCATCTAAAAAATTTTTTGAAAAAAAACAGAAATTAATACTGGGGAAATTTCTTTTTTTATTCTAAAACTACATAAACCTAATTCCAATTGCAGAATCTTCCATTTTTTAATCAAAGCAAAAGAAGTTATTTGAAGATGCGATTGATTTGCAACTTTCAGTCGAAGAACGAATAAATTAAAATTGGATTTTTTTTATTCTAAACCATTTAAACTTGATTCCGATTCAGACGGCCAGCCATTTTCCCCAGAATGTCTGTCGCTCTCTAATGGGAAGACGATGAGGGGAAATGGGGTGGAAATGCCAAGAAAAAGGATGGTAAATAATGAGGGCTAAAGACAGTAAAGGAGGCAGGATCAGTTAGCTATCTTCCGACAATCAAAACTTGTCACGAGCAGGAACAGCGCAAGTCAGCCTGCAAGAAGCAAAGTCCCGAAAGAATCAAAATAAACAACCCCTCATCCAGAAGCAGTTCCTGATCCAGGAATTCCCGGATGAGACAAGCTCATCTCAACATGTGCCAAGAAAAAGTTTCTCTTCTACACCTAGATTTCTTCTTTTCCTTCACTTTCTGATGCGCGAGATTTAAAAAGAAAAATAGTTTATTTTTTATATACTGTTGTTTGGAAAAGTTTATTTGCGGGAACGAATGCTCGAACTCGTCAACAGACGGAGGTGGCAGCAGTTTTTGAATCTCTCTCAATTGTGGAGGAAATAATCGTAAATAAATAGGCTGACTCATTACGACGGTTATGTCGTAAAAGCGTAACAGTTTTGCTACACAGTTAAAAAAGAAGCATTTTTAGTTCTAGACTCTTCCACTGGATGTATTTTTAATCTTACACCATAACTTCCGTTTCATAATATAGCAGGAATAATAAAAAAAAAAAAAAGAATATCGCTCTATTTTAAAAAAAAAGAGAGAGAAAAGGAAAGTTTCAGTAAAAAAAGACTGTATCACGATTTCGGTTATCAGATGGTATTCAATTGGAAGCATGTCCTCCATGGAAGGTATTCAGAAAATGTCTTCCATTAACTGAAACTACTTAACACAAACACTTATCTCCGAATATTCTATTTCAAGCTTTGCAACGCATTCTGTGATAATTATGGTAAATCTTGATATACTAATAAATTTTTTTGAGACATTAATGGTTCGATCATTTTTATGGTTTTCTTAAAAATATTTTTCCACTGCTTAACTGCCGAGAATCATATTTTGCAGGAAGTTGTAGAGGATATCAATGGATTTTAAAGTTTTTAACATGAATTAGTAGTAACGAATCTGAAGTGACGTCATAAATTGGGGACAACTTAGCGACATTTCGCAAAATTTGCCTCAAGAAGGGTGATCAATATTCGGTGCCAGCTTGGCGATATTTGGCGACTGCCGAGTTAAAAACCGTTAGAGAGATTTCTATCGACCATTTTGTATTACTTTTTTTCCTGCACTGGTTTGTAATAAACCAAAAAGAGGTAGTAACTAAAATATTCCTCCGTTTACCCTAAGTGTTTTTTATATAGTAATTTTATTATTCTTTTGCACTCTGTGTAAATATTATTATTGCAATTTAAGAGTGCATTCACACCAAGCACAGCGACGAAATCTTTCAGGACGTTTCATTGGTTCTATACATAACTTAATAACCCCGCCTCTCAATTCCTTGATTGGCGAATTTTATTGCGTCATCAAGAGTATCACTTAGACGTTTAAAAGTAGTATCTCCCATGTTTACTATATGCACATATAGTAGATAAGTCATTCTTTATTCCTATTACACTATAGTTTTAAACTTGGATATAGGTAGGTACTCAAGTCGTTTTTATCAACATTTTGAGGTGTAGTTCTCTTTCAATAAGGAATTTACTAAAAATAACTTTTGTCACCAAATTATTCAATATTTTTGTCATCAAAGCAAAATTTACGTTTAATCCATCAAACTCTGTACCATTAAATTTCTCTTGCCTTGTTCAATTCGCTTTGCATGAGTTTTTACTCTCAAGATTCATTAAAAAATTATAAATTTATGAAGCATAACTTCAATAGCACTTTATATGAGTGCACACGCCCACCATCTCTTCCCCACAATATTCTATTTTTATTGTAAAAACATAATGAAAGGAATTTCTTGAGAACGGTTTAATCCACGGTCGTCCAACTTGTCAGTCATTAAGTCAGGCATACGCAACAGCTGTGTGTTTTCAATCAGTGTTTGCTATGTTTACAACACCGTGTTTCGGCTAACGGCGATAATCAGATGGCCAGTTTATCCTCCATAAATCGTGTGCTCGCAGCTGAAGGGAACGACCAGATGGCCTTTAAACAAATACAGAAAGAGTTTTTCACTCTAAAAGGCGGTATTCGGAAGCCTTGTAATATCATGACATTTCAGTAGCTAAGCAACAGTCGGTCGTTGAGCACTGTATGTTTGCAAGTTGTACGTTTGTTTCAAATAATGGTACAGCTTTAGGGGCACATTGGCGATTGTTTTGGCTGGCGACAAAAAAAAAATGTAGGTTACATATAGCTTTTTTTGTTTTTTAAATTCTAAACTTTGGTTTGCTGCATATTTTAGTGAGTTCTGGACATATCACTACTTTGGCGACCTCTTCTATCGTCAACCAAAAAAAAAAAAAAATGTCAATGGGGCCCCTAGTCAAAAGCGGTTCTCACGTGCTGAATTTGTCGCAGTGTCTTACAAGGTCTTTAGATTTTAGCACATTGCGACTTTTTTTTTGGGGGGGGGGAGGTATTTGAAGTCACGTGTGTATGCTAAAAATCGTCCCAAACCGGCCTATCTGAAAGACACAACCAAGCAAGAAGAGTCAACAACTGATAGCGAGTTCTTGGACTTCGAATACACCGTTTTCCAGCAAAGGTTTTGGCTCTTGCATTCAAGAGGACATAACCTGTCTGACGTTAGTTTTTCCTGGTAATATGCATTCCAAATGGCTGCAATTCACGAAGAATGATTTGTATTAATAGTTTTTTCTTTTGGAAAAACAAGCGAATGTTGCTCATGTCAAAAGCGTCCGGTTCACCCTTTACAAATAGATAAAGATTTCTCAATGCTTGCAGATCATTTTGGTAACTGGTTTAAATTTACTGAATTTTGTTAAGAACTGATAGAGATGCATAAAAGAGATGACACATAAAAGGGATAATACTGTATTTACATTCAACGACCATTTCACCACAAGTGCTTTTCCTATCTCTCTAAATATTTATCGATTTTTCCTCTCCACTATTTCCAAACATTTACAGTTCTTTTCTCGGGAAGAGCTCGAAATTTCACGAAGACCAATTGTTACTTTCACCAGTATCACTTACCCATTGTTTAAAAGTACGATCTCTGTTTAAAATTCGAGATTTTTTTAAGTTGCCTTCCTAAGAAAAACAATATTTTTAAGTCACGCGAAAAGTAATGAGTGATTATTTTTCCACTTAAAACACAGAACCAAGAAGACACGTCAGCTTTCCAAAAAATCTCAGAGTCGAAAACTATTTTCGGTGCATTTCTCCCGTAACGTTTTGTTTTCACTTAAAACACTTCTTGACGAACGAGACACAGTCTAAAACACATTCAGTTGTATATTATTCACGTGGAAAGGACGGAGGAGGTAGCAGTGAGACGTTTCCACACCAGAGCCTACTTTATGCTGAAATTCCAGAAGTTTTTAAAGTAAATAACTGTTACCAGCACGAGGGACCTCTAAATGCCTTGTTTCTCACTTAACCAATAAATTTCTCCTCCGCACACCTCAATAAGCGGGAAATGTTTTGACACATTATTATTAATACAGATTTTTTTCTCTTCCCCACCGTGCCACCCCCGAAGGGGGGAACTAAATAAAAATAGTCATCCGTGATGAAGCACCATTAGGTTTTTAAAGATGAAGCTCTACTCGGAAGTCACAGAGGGTTTTGTGCGAATTTATTTAGGACGAGTAATGAATATGAGCAGGTCTGTTACCTGTAAATTGTAAAATGAATTGGAACAAGAGCAGAGAGTAATGTTGAGTGCTCAAAAAAGCATTTGACAGTTGTTGAAAGATAAATGCAACTGGGTAGCTCTTTCAAATGCAGAAACTCGTTGCTCACTTGAAAAAAATACTACCTATAAGATATAAGGTAAATGACCCGGTAGTGGGCACAGTTAGGAAAATTTTCGTATTCTTTTACGTGGCAAAATTTTTTCAAGGGACCCACATCAATATTTGCATATTTAGCTTAATCGCCAACTATTTCTCTAAAAATTAATTATGTATAAAATGTCATTTGATGAAAAATTAGAATTTTTACGTCAAGTTTACTAAACGTTTAATTTATATCTATAGTGGACATTTATAAGACACGTATTTGCATTAGTAGTGGACAGAAATTAATATCATCTATTTTATGCTGTTAACTTGGAGAAATAATTTTAAAAATGACTAAGGGAGCATTCATAAATGATGCCACGCTTATTTCCCATATATTTTTCCCAAATCCCGAACCTTCTTGTTGATCGGCTTTAGTAAAGAGCAGCAAATGTGACCGTTGTGGAAGCAGCTATTAAATATTATAATCCATGTACTTGCATAGATGCTCCACGCAACTTTAGTTCTATTAACCAGCACTAGGAATCGTTCGCTATAGGTTCTGATCATTTCATTCAAGTTTAATGTTACATTCGCTTACTTTAGGAGCTTAAAGATCTAAGTGTCCACTACTGGCCATCGGATCTCTACCTAAAGCTTCGGCTAAAAGGTGCAAGGGTGTCCGATGGAGAAAAGTGTCCACTACTGGGTCATTTACCTTAGTTAGGTGGCTTGTAATTGGCTATTAATTTAAACAGTGTCTTGTTGTTAGTAGTTCTCTTCAAATTTGAATAACTGTTTCTGAGGCTTTATTTGCTGAAATTTGCAAAAGAGCTCTGAGCAGGATTTTGCTGAGGAGGGTGACACATTTTTGTGGTTTCACCTGTCACCCAGAAAATATCTGTTCCAAAGGGGGAGAAATTATAAAGTTTTAGTTCGTTATACATATATATGTTAATATTACTTGACTTTCAGCAATTTCCCTCATTGCTTTTCCATGTTTCTGCGCATAGCTCGAAGACTGCATCATCAAAAAACTTTTTGAACGAGCTTCAGTGTCCAAATATTTTTAAAACGTTACCGGAAAAAACTTAAAGAGAACCCTTGCAGAAAACGCATCGAAAAGTGATATTAATTTTCGTTCGAGGTCATTTCCATTACTTTAATTTGTAACTATTTACATAAAAACCAGAAACACTACCACTTACATGTTTTGGACTTCTTAGCACATCCAACTCGGAAAAAGTGTGACCGGGTGAGCAAAGGATATTTTGTTTTTAATTTTATCATATTAACTTTATTGATGCTATTATTAACTTTTCGAAGAGGAGACACGGGATATCTGTTTCAATTGCATGTTTTTGAGGGCTCTTAAACATTTGGTTTTGAATGTAAAAGTAAAAAAGACAAAATATTTACATAAATCGAAGAGATAGTTTAACAATCTATGGATAGTTACCTTTTTACCTTAATTACTTAAACCTTTTTTATGAATTAGAGGTTATTGAATTTCCGTTTGTAGCCTACTTTCAAGTAAAAATAAAAAAAAATAATAATAAAGCATGAAAGAAGGCTTAATGCATCGTGAAAATATCGTTAGAAATCAAGAAAAGTCAAAAATAAGTTAAGTAATTAAATAAAGATTGAAAAATAAAAAATTTGAAAGTAGGGTTTTGAGATGGGGGAAAAAGTGTGTCTGTCGGTCTGTCTGTCTGTCGATCTGTCCCCCCCCCCCCCTAATAACTTTTGAACGAATTGTCCGATTGGAAAAATTCTTTTTGCATTCGAAAGATCTCGGCGAGGACATCTCATTTCCATATTTTACTTTTCGATTTGAACATTTTTTTTGTACAATTTTAAACAGTAGCGCCTATGGGTGAAAATGAAGCAAATTATGCAAACTCTGGGTACAAGATCCAAGTTCCCATGAACAATCTCACTGGACGAAGTTCTTGGCGTGAAATATTGATTTGAACAATTTTTGTTCATTTTTGAACAGTTCAAAAAAAATGAACATACCGCCTACGGGGAAATTTCAATCCTATATAATTCCTGATCGGATCGATTTGCTTGGAACAAACTTTATCGGAAAGCTCTTATGACGTAAAACATGTAGGGGAGAGTGGGGCATGTTGGAACATTTTTTACGTTTTGGTCTATAAGTTAGTAAATTAAAGATATTGGTTAAACCACTAAGGGTTATATTATAGCTACAAATGTTGGCTAGAATTTAAGATGATATACTTTTAAAAAAGTTCAGATGGCAGAAAATTATGAATGATAATATAACCATAGACAAACTGTTCCAACGTGCCCCATGGCGGGGCCTGTTGGAACATAGTGTGGGGCAAGTTGGAACACAGTTGAACAAAATACAAAATAAATTATAAAACATTTAATTATCCAAATATAAAGTTACAGGTAATAATTAATACACTTGTCTGATGGACCCCATGATTTGCATTTTGACAGGCCTTCATAAATTGACAAATCATATGGAAATACAAATTTTCTAGCACACCTAGAAGTGCCACCAACTGAGTTAGGGAGTGGAAGTATAAGACAAATATCTTCATGGGAGTATGATCCACGATCCTCCCTATCAGGGAAAACAAAACCTTTTTCACCATTGCACTTTTTCAGAAAATTAATTTCTACTTCATCATCTTTAACTCTTTCTACAATGCCAACAAAGTGTAAAATTTTCTTTTTAGTGGCGAACTTCACGACAACATAGTCATTAATTTGTGGTTTCTTATCCTCACAAATTGGCAAATCAAATCCAACAGAATCATCATCATCTTCGGTAGTGGAATTGCACTCAATTTCTTCATCCGTATCACTTTCGGAGGATACTTCCTTGCTCTTCTATTTTTTTACTTTTATTTAAACGAACTGGGTTTAGGAGTTTAAGCTTTCTCTGAGATGCAGCCAGCAATGGAGCGAAAGGCTCTTATTTCTTTTTGTTCTCTTCGTTTTAAAGCTTCTTCAATAATTTGATTTTTGACTGGTGTGTCTGTTAAGATTTTTATTGATCCTTTTCTTTTACCATTATTGGAACTTCTTCTTGGTCCTGCTTTTGGGAAAGGCCGAATTTCTTCCAATGTGACTGCAGGAGAGCTAATAGTTTTTGTAACTATTGGAGAACCAGTAGGTGTTATATTTGATGTAGTGCTAGGTATTACAGTTAAAGAAGGACTTGTGGTATTTGTAACTGTATTTGGATTAGGGCGGTTAGTAACATCTGATGGTAGAAAATCAACTTCATTAAAAATGTGCCGATTAAATGGATATATTCCTGTGACTGAGAAGCCAGACATAATGTTTGCTGGGATAAATGCTGAAGGAAAAGCAATTTTTACAATGCCTGATATATCATAGATTGTCATAGTTAATCCTGGGTGGTTAACCATCCATGCACTACTTGCTGAATTTATAAAGTTCTTGAAAGACCTAAATACAGTTCTATCAAGTGGTTGCAGTTTATGAGAGCAATGTGGTGGAAGGATAACATGACAATACCATTTTCTTTCGCATAATTTAGGACTTCAATTGATATATGTGATTCATGATTATCTAACAGAAGTAAAATGTTTCTATCTTTCGAACATCTTGTATGTTTCACAAAATGTTGTACAAATTTTAAAAAATTTTCTTCAGTCATCCACCCTGATGGATGAGAAGCACCAGTGCATCCTGGTGGACCATCACAAACAAAGTGTTCTTTGTAGTTCACACGAGGGAAAATCATCATTGGTGGTATTGCTGTGCCAGCTGCATTAACTGCAGTACAGATGGTAACTAAACTTCCAAGTTCTCCAGATGTCATGCCACCAACTTGTCTACTTCCTTTTAAAGCAACTATTTTGACAGATTTATGGACAGTAGTGACTCCAGTTTCATCAGCACTATATATACTTTCTGGACCAAAGCTATATCTCATCATTACAGTTTGAAGATCATTGAAAAACTCATTAACATTCTTTTCATTGAAACTCGTCGCACGAGCTAATGAAGTACTTTGGGGCATTCGAATAGTTATATTAGGATGTCTTTTCATAAAGCCATTGAACCAATCTTTGCTAGCTGCCTTTTTAGTAATCCATGATTCATGAATAACTTTGTTATTTGCAACGGCATAGTTATATGCTAGCTTCCTCACTTCTTGTGGACATAAACCATAAAATATTTCAGAAGCATATATTAAATATTTTACAAGCTGTTCCTCCTCTTCAGGATTTAGCACTTGCCGAGGTTTGGTATACCCTACCTCAAAATCTATAGGGGGAGTGGGTATTTCAGTGGCAGGGTCATTAGTAGTTATTACAGAAGAATCGATGATAGCCTGAGTAGCAGAGTCAGTGGCAGTTGAAAGAGCAGAAGTAGGCATGATCGAAGCATCAGAAGTAGATGGGGAATTTACACAAACAGAAGTGGTAAATGCAGCATTTAATTCAACGTTACATAATTCATATTTTTTCTTCAGTTTCTTTACATATCTGGACAATCTGACATGAGGTATTCCATATTTCTTGGTACTTGCACGGCATGAATATTTATCTTTCAGTACCTCAGTTGCTGCTCTAAGCATAACATCAGCAGGAGTACTAGCCCTTGTAGTTTTTCGAACTCTGTTTCGAACCATCTAAAATTAAAATTATAGCCAAAATTAGGTATTTTTTAAACTCTACATTGCCATTTATATAATACTAAATACTAGCTATACATTATCTAAGTGTCTCATGAAAACATATGTAATTTGCAAATAAATATGAATGAATTAAATCTTAAATAATCCTCATTAAATGTAACCTATATAGTGATGGGAAGGCTCAGAAAAACTGGAAATTTGCTATTAACCATTGTAAACTTTGCTATTTCAATGGAATAATATAAGTACACGAATTTAAATCTATTATTAATATTTGAATGTCATAGAATTGTAATAATTGAATTTTTCCTTTTAAGCAAGTACAAAATAGAAATATTACTATTGAACTTAAAAATGAGAAAGTATATTTTGCCGGAAAAGGAATATTTAATAATGGAACATCTAAATATTGATATAATACCAGATTTATAACAATTTATTTATTTCAAGAGGCATTATCACTACTTATATTCACAATAATATAACTATTTCAATTAAGAGATTAAAAAATCAATAATTATACACTGCCCTAAACAAAAAGAGATAACAAGGGGTATGTTGAAACAATGTTTCAACATGCCCCTTTTAATGTGTTTGAACATACTACACTATAGTTTAATTTGTTATTTTAGGCCTAACATAACTATGGCTACATGTGAATATTTTCTATCAAATACAAGCCTAATGTTCATGGAACATGACAACATAACTTCAGATTAGGTTAATATAATACTTAATAAGTAAATTAATATTTTAAGGAATATGTAAAATTTACTCACCATGCTTCAAAATCCAAATATCTATCTGCCAGAAAAACTTGAAGACCTATAGTAATGAAACCAATATGGAAGCTAGCTGGGCTTAAGAAACACTAAATAAACGTTCCCAGAATTCTCTGCTTTTTCTAAAATGGCTACCAGCCCTTTTAAATGTTTCCCAAAATGCCCCACTCTCCCCTACAAATAGAAAGTTCATCCAGAACTAACGAGCCTATTTTCCTATGAAATTTTTTGATAAGGATTTTCAATAATATTTTTGAATTAATGAATGATTAAATGAATAAGCAAAAGAATGAATGAATAAATGAGTGAATAAATACATGAATGACTTAATAAATGAATGATTGAATGAATATGTATTAACCGTTGAAAAAGGTATATTTGAAGCAATTAAGAACTAAAGCTAAACGAGAAAGACAGAGAGAGAGATAGCTAGATTATAAATTTGAATTCGGTGTTTACGGGAAAGTAGGCTCGTATAGTTCTAGACGGAACCTCTTATTTAAATAATTAATACATTTTTCCCTTCAAATGCACAGAGATTGTTAAAACACTTAAAAGATATTAACTTTATTTATGCTATTATTAACTTTTCGAAGAGGAGACACGGGATATCTATGTCAATTGCATGTTTTTGAGGGCTCTTAAACATTTGGTTTTGAATGTAAAAGCAAAACAACAAAAATATTTCCATAAATCGAAGAGATAGTTTCTTGAGAATTTGTATGTAGTTTTTCAACACATAAAAGGAGCTCAGGCGCTGAAGGAGAAAGTTTTACTTAAACCCCACGAATATTAACCCCGTGCCTGACACGTGCGAAAGTTACAAGAAAAAAAATTTGCCCATGCCCGTGCGTTATTTTATTTCTAATGCCCGTCTCAGATCCGTTCACACTTTGAATAGTATATTTTGTCTGTGTAACTTTTAACCCACCCGCGCTCCCTAGTCCCCCCCCCCCCACGACCTGAAATTGCAAAGAACTTACACTTGACTAGCTTTTCAGAAAAAAACTCGTGATTTAAGGGGTTGAGATACATTTTTATTTTTTATCGCATTCGTGATGGCATGTGGTGAAGTACTTTAAGAAAAATTGGGGAAAAAACCCATAAACACAAAGCATTTTGTAAACAGGGAAAAAATTGATTTGCATTATTTTATATGTAATTCAATGTTTTGTAGAGGTATATTTATTAATCTTATGACGCATCTAACGTTAGGATTCTTATCATTTAATAGAAAACTGATAATAATACCAGCTCTCAAAAAATATTTTTCACCAATTAATAAATAAATCACTTAAACCTTTTTTGTCATATAGAAATTCTTGAATTTCTGTTTTTCAAATAATTGAGTCCGTTTTCCCCTTCAAATGCACAAAGATTGTTAAAAGGCTTAAAATAAGAAATAATAATATCAGCAGAACAAATGCAGTGCTTTTATACTAACTTATAATATTTATTCAATTGTTGAATGATTTATTTATTTTAAAGTTTTTGATTTATGTATTCTACCTTTTTAAGAGAGATAGAGAGGAAGAAAGAGCGGAAAAACATGTTTACAATGTAAGAGAATATGATCTGAATATGAGGAACTTTCGAAACAGCCAGTGTTTTTTTTTTAAATCGGTGTTCTGCAGAAACAAAAAGCACTGTAAAAATCACTTTATACTCTAACAGTGTCAACAGCCATGAAAAAAAAATCCGGAAAACAACGTAAGACACAATGTAAAAACAGTTAAAAACATTTTCTATAAAATGACGTAATTCTTGGAAAGGAGGAAGCTTTTTATAAACAGGCAAATAACAAGTTCTAGTTTCTGGTCGCTGCCTTTCCAAGAAGGCAGCTGTATGTAAAAAAAATGACGGTAAAAAGCCACGTACCAGTGATACAGTGAAACAAATGCCTCCCTCCGCAACCCACATACAAGAAGCTGAGTTTGAAAAAAAGTTTTCAAAATGTAACAGTGCGCAGAATACACAAAAAAAAACGCAGAAGCATTTATCGCAGTGAAGTTGTCCGCCAACGCTTGGCGAGAATCGGCGAGAAACGGTGTTTTTTGATTTATTACGCATCCAGGAGACAAGAACAGAGGGAAAAGACAGCGAGATGTCAAATGACAACCAAAACTAGATGGAATTCTCGGGAGGAAGTTGGGGTCGAAGAAAGTGAAAGAAAACAAAAGGCGGGGACATATCACTTAAAAGACTCTCAGGGGCGGAAGTGGGGAGCTAAGAAAACTTGCCAAGATTCTTTTAGGAGGTTGGTGTAATTGAACAGGACAAATTTTTAGCAAGGAATATTCAGACTTACAACACGTCAGCTTATGGAGCAGACTGCATGTCAAACTATTGTCAAACTATTAAAAGATACTACCGGTTTGGAAAAAAGCTATCGATTACCCAGATCCTAGAATTTTAATTTCTTTGTATGCAACTCATTCTATTTTATACATTATGATTAATTAATTTATCATTTAAAAAAGCTACAGTAAAACTGTAACCTTTTTAACAGGTTTTACTGCGAGCACAGTAAAACCTGTAAAGTTGACCACCTGTCTAAGTTGACCACTTTTGTCAGGAACGGAATTAGCCTTTCACCCCCTATAAGATGACCACTAAAGTGCTGCACCGCATGTGGGCAACTTACACAGGTTTCACCGCACTAATAAAATAGGTTGAAGATCTCTTTATGTCGAAAATATTTGTACATATTTACATAAAATTCAGCTTTATGGAATGTGCTTTTTTGTTTTGTTCCTATAGGATCATGTGCTTGACTTAAGACAACAAATGAGCAACCAAATGCAGGGTGGTTATAATTAGAGTTGCACTATTTAAACCTGCAAAGAGCTTGCTCCCATTGAAGCGTTACATTCGTTATATGCACCATGGGGAGAAGATACCTACAATAGGATAATAATGGTTATGAGTTTAACCATCAGGTAGGGGCTTCCTGTTTTTCCATCCAGCAGAATTCTCAACGCCAAGTTGTTGCCACCGAAAGAGAAACTTTTCGCAATACAGTCGAGTTTCTGAAACTTGGCACTAGATAATCCGGCAATCTCGATAACTCGGCCACACCCTGGCAAAGAGCAACATCTCTTTAGAACTTCGTTCTATGCATTTCTTCCAAGAAAAGTAGCCAGTTTTTGCAAAGTCGGCCAGTTACTTTTCATTATAGGTAACTTTTGCCTTTAAGTATTTTCTGAGGTCTGTCTTGTCAGAAAAATTACTGTACATGGCTGCGCATAGGGTGGCCCTTAACCATATGTAATTTTTGGAAGGTTAAAATTTTGCTGCTCCCAACCCCTGATCCTGTTCAAATGATGAAAAAAAAAGGGCTATGCAAAATTTCAGCTTAATCATTTAACGTTTAGGTGACCCTCAAAGAGCTTGAAGTAATGCATATTGATTAATTCCATTACTAACATGTATATTCTTCCATAGCTCCTAGCTTGTCCGTTACTTCTTTGAGAAATGTATGTGGAATTGTCTGGTCTTCCCAGCAATTGTTTAAAAACATTTCAAATCAAATTTCCCCAAAGTAAATTATAAATTTTTTTTCAAAACTGCATGAAAAATTAAGACACATTTCATTTTTAAAAATAAATCACATAACTTCGATAAGAGCAAAGCGTTTTTATTTACTATAATACTCTTGATAGAACTACAACATAATGTAAGCGAAATAACAATAAATATTATGTTTTCATAAGTGAGGATTTAGTAGCAGTTGGGTTTTTTTTTACTCTCCGGCAACAATTTGTAATATAAATTGTTTCTCAGCTTCATCTTTTGTAAGAATGTTATTACAATCTTAAATGAGTTTGATACCTCTTTCTGCAACATCATTCACAACAATGATGGCCTGAAGTTTTTCAATTCCACTCTTATAACCAACATCATCTTTTCATGTTGAATCGTCTTTGTACAGAAAATCGGAGCTGATAGAAAATCTCGTGAAGAAATGTTTTGTACAAGAAGTTACAAAAGACGGAAACTTGATTTTTGAAAATGATGAAAAATCGTTTGGGTGAAGAATGTATCGCTTAAATTGATTTGTATCTTCTTCCTGTTCGTCACTTCTTTCAACCTCCAGCATAACTTGAGCCATACTTGTCTTAACATCTATTGGAACATTGTCATAAAAAAAAGGAAAGAGCCACAGTTTCGGTAACTAAGTACCAGACATGTTTTGACATTTTTTTTGCAGTAGCCTTACCGATTTCTGGATCAATAGCCTGATAATTTAGCAATTGATACATGAAAGGAAAATCATAATAGGCTGGTTTAATTGCATCTGGTGACAAGAACCATGCTCGAACAGGAAAAATACATATTCTTCTTAAGGAATTCTTCTTTTTCTTCCTTACCCTGCATGACTTACAGCTCCTGGTATATGAAAAGATATGCCATTCTTTGGAATTCCTCCAAGAAAGATCATTGTTAACTCCAACAATTCTCGATAATCATCTCTCAGTTGTTTATTAGTAGCAAGCTGATCTTCAATAAAATGAATAATGGTAGAGCGGACATCATAAGGCACTTCATTTTTATCAGTTATGTAAGCATTTTTGTCTATTTTAACCCAAGTTTCTCTAAATCTTTTGAAAAGTGGCATGTCTAGACCAGTAGTCGCATCCATCAGCAGGTCGAAACAGCTTCTCAAAACTAATTCAAAAATGTGATGACGACGAGGGAGGTACAACAGGTCACGATTGAACGACTTTTCTAGATTTATGCAGACACCATTTATTCGGCCTGTGTTGCTTGCTGTAGTATCACAGCAAAGTGCCTAAAGTTTTGTTAGTTATACTCCATTTCTTGACTGCACGGTAAAAAAGCCAACGCTTGCTCTTCTCCTGAAGATGTTGCAAATTTCAGGCACTCCCAGCAGTTGCTCTTTGCCTTGAAAGGTGACTGTTATTGCCAGTCTATCAACCTTTTCTACACCTGTTAGTGTTGGGAGCAGCTTTCCATCCCAGTGTAACACTAATTCTTGACAGTTGTCTAATTTAAATTTTTTCTGGATTTCTGTGTATCTTGCTTCCCTAAATTTTTTTCTGAGATTTTAAAAAGGAGTACGATTTATTACTAGCTGTTCAGTATCATGCCCGAAAGCTTCTTCAGCAGCCATTATTTTTGAAAACTGCATTTCTATCAGTAATTTTGCACCTATCAAAAACTTCACACAAATTTATACAGTAAATATTAAATAACAGTAATATCTTGAAAAATAACTTTACAGATGACAATTTCAAAAACTCATGGTCGATGAGGGCCGCCAGAATGAAGTCAGATTAAGCTAAAATTTTGCCCATATCATTTTTTTGTTGATTGGAACAAGATAGGGGGTTGGGAGCTAAGCTTTTCGAAAGTTGAAAAATAAGGGCCACCCTACTGCGCATTCATTGATTTTCATTTTAATGCAGTACAAGCTCTATGCCTTCATAGAGCACGTACATTTCCTATGCTTAAGAGTATTGGGCAGTTTACTCTTTGTTGTATCATCAAATAAACAAAAAAAAAAAAAAAGAAAAAAACAAATACAATGCTACATTTTCTGAGGAAACACTCGAACTTTATTCTTGTTTAAACTCATTCCTCATCAACCGATACAGTGAAACCTGCCTAAGTTCATCACTTGCAGTGCAGCACTTTAGTGCCAACGTAGACAGGTGGTCAACATACAGAAGGTGGATAGGCTTTTTTTTGTTTTGTTGTTTCTCACATTACGCATTTATTCATTTGCAACTAATTAAAATATAGCTCCATGTAATGACATTACTTTAAAATAGTAATTAGCTTTTTTTTCACAATTATCTAAAATATCATTAAAGAAACTTCACCCGAAGTACTTTATTTAACTTCAAAAGTAAAGTACTTAGTTAAAATTGAGATAAATATCATATCAATTATGTCAGTTACTTATATGATGCTAAAGGTTTCCTAAAAATATATATTTTTCAAATGGCTATATCAGTTTAAAGAAAAAAGAAGAAACGTATTCAAAGAATAAAAGAGTGCTCATAGTAGTTTTCCCATTTGGTTAACTTAACAAAGAGATTTAGGCAAACTTTATATTAATGTTTCATCCATCCAGACAAATACTGGTCTAACATTATAGCAAGAAAAAAAAATATCCTGATAGAGAAGCTATTTTAGTTTTGTTCATCTTCCCAAAAACAGATAAACAAAAAATGTATTAATAAGTAGGTGGCCAACTTAAAAAGGGTTTTTTGTAATACTCCCACCCAAATTTGGCGCAATAAGGTGGTCAACTTAGGTGGTCAAGTTACAAAGGCTTCTCTAAGGGCTAATTCCGTTCCTGACAAAAGTGGTCAACTTAAGTCAGCTTACAAAGTGTGGTCAACTTTACAGGGTTTACAGTATTTTCAAACTCTGCCACCCTGCGGTCTGCATTAGGCCGACTTTATGGGACCTCTACTACTAGGAAACATGCTATTACACACTTTGAACATGTGACTGACGCAAATGGAATGCACATTTAACAAATTCTGTGACAAGTTTTTTTTTTTTTTGGTCCTTTATGCACCCTCTTCATTCTTTACGGTAAAAATTTCAACTATTCTTGTATTTTCTTTTTGAAGATTTCTTTTTCCTCATGGCTCACAATACGAAAGCATGGATTTCAATGACTTACCTCTATTAGAATGATATCTACGTAGTTTTAAATATAACTACCTTGTGCGTAAAGTACAAGTCTGGCAAGCTTGCATTGTATAAATATGATTGTACAATCACAAAAAAAAAAAAAAAATTCTTTCGGCACTACAGGGTATAAGTATGAGTTTACAAGCGCAAGTTTATTTAGCCTGTCATTGTGGTAGCGGACAATAAATAATCTGCGAAAATATTAATGTAAGCAAAAATAGTTGCACTTAAAACTCGTTTGGGTTTATTAAAAATTATTTTCATTGGATGATAAAAGAGTTCTTCGAGTTGACAAAGCTACTATTTTATTTTTAAATGAAAAAAATGATTACTTGCACAAACATATGCAAGTCTTTGCACACAAGTTCAGTTTCACTTGGGAAATCGCAGCTTGCGGACGATTAAAATTCAATCCATCCGCAGGCAGATGCGCTATTAAAATGATTTAACAAAATTATCCTACATATGCCAAAGTTTTTCTGTACAAGCATGTTTGTCAATTGTACACTTTAAAAAGTATGCATCGTTCAAAATAAAAATTAAGAGAGAGAAAAAAATTGCACGTAATTTGTGTTTCTGAATGTGAGACGCACTCTTGGTTGTCTCTCGATTGTGCTGAACAGTGTCATCTAGTGTTGTAAGCAAACACGAAATAAAAATGAATGAAATATCAACACACAGTGTAATATATGGTCATACATAATTACTGATTTTTTTCATTAAAAAGGGTTTTCATAACAAATATAGTCGCATTTTTGAAGATTTAATTTCAAGTGTTAACAAGTGAGTATTTATTTAAAATAATGCTTGAACTCACGAACTGAGATCTCATAAATCAACATGAATGAAAAAATTCTATTTGTGTGCAAGCAGAAAAACCATTTTTAAAATTTAAATTTAACAAATATTAGTTAAAATATTGGAATTTAATTTGATGTGAAAAATTTTAATCAACGAGAGTGCATGTGAAACTATTCCTCTTTTTTTTTTTTTTTTTTTTGCTAATTGAAAACAGATCGAATCCATATGAGAGACATTTAAGGGGGGAAATACGTGTAAAACGGGGTATTAAGAGCACTTTTCATGAAATTTTTTAACATATAAAGAATAAATGTATTTTATTGATATTTCGAGGTGTTTGCATTGATATAATGAAGAACATTTACTAAAATTTTCAAACATTTTTCTTGAAAAATCCGGGAGATATCGGTTGCTGCACAATGTAAGTCGCCACCCGGGTCGGCAGTTTGAGTACACCCTGGAGGTCACAATTTTTATCTGAAATCAATTTTTTTTTAATCTACTTTTTTTATAAGTGTCTCTTCTAGTTGAACTAAAATCATCACAAAAATTGAAAATTTCTATTTTTTTAGAATGGGAAAATTAAGTACGACTTTTAACAGTTTTTTTTTGTTCTTTTTTTACAATAGAAAAAGTAAAAATAAAGTTATCTTTATGATTTTAGTTCAACTAAAGCGTGTATATATAAAGAAAATGTGTGCAAAATTTGATAAGGATTGGTCAAAAAATCTGCGAGCTAGAATGTACGCAAATTCGAAAAAAGTAGTTTCGAGAAAAAACCCCGTTTGAAAAGAAGAGTGGTATTGAAGGTAAGTTTAAGGCAGTAATGAATCAATTTTTTTTTATATACTTATAGATACTAATGAATACTTTTTTTTTTAATTTTTTGGGACCTTTACACGTATTTCCCCCCCTTAAACGAGTAATGCTACGGGACCGTCCATAAATGATGTCACGTTTTTTTTCCATACATTTGAACCCCTTTTCTCGCAAAATGTCACACTTCAACGGACAAAATGTCACATTTCAACGGATCCCTCTATCCCCCTTTGTCACATGCCAAGCTATATTGCATAAGCATCATGTCACACTTCTTATCCCCTCCCCTTGTCAACATTTCGCGAATCCCCCTCCCCCTCGAAGCGTGACATCATTTATAAATGATTCCTAATATATTAATAATAACTGAAGCGGAAGTGAATATTGATCACTTCGTCCAGTAACTTTAGTGTGTTTTTTTTAAAATAATACCTAAGGTTTTTTCTTTTTGGCAAAAGTCTTTGTTATGTTTTCCTAAATGAAAGCAGAAAAATTGCCGACTTTCTACTGTGCCCTTCCTCTTTTTGAGGGGGAGGGAAACGGGAAATTTTAACTTGAATACCTTCAAAGACTGTCTTTATAAGTCAAGAATTGAAATTTCTCTGTATCTCCCTTTTATCTTAACTAATATAATTTAATAAAATCGCGCGAAAAAGCCTCAGTAAATTATGAATCAATATACTATCAGCGAGGCATCAGGAGGCATTTCTCTGAATATATGAGTTACAAATTTAAGAAACATCACTCGGCATGGCGACTGAATTTTTAATTTTTGATGTAATTCACCAATTCCGCCAATTAAAACAATCCGTTGTTTCGACTTTTATACAATTGAGAAGGCTAATTTTCATGTAATTCAGCAAGTCCGCCAGTTAAAACTATCAATTGCTAAACTTATACGAAACTTCAAATTTGGGAGAGCAATTTTTCTTGTGATTCACCAAGTCCGCAAATTAAAGCAATCAGTTGCTCAGCTTTTACGACATTTCTACATTTAAGATCATTGCAATGGCATTTATTTACCCATGAAGAAAAGAAGCAGTAGACGAAAAAAAAACTCTTACTCATGAAGAAAGTTCTTTTTTAAGATGCGGATGTCTTCCTTTATAGATAACAGTCGTTACGTAACTGAGCATTTGTCAGCCTGACGGAAGTCAATTGGCTCAAATCTCGATCGGATTTGAGCCAATACTGATTTGTAAACACAACCAACTCCTTGGGGAAAGTATCGTGAGCGTTCGAAGAAAGCTCGATACAGGGAGTAAAATTGAAAGTATAGTTCATATGCCGTCACCAAGGGTTGGTGAGGAGCAGATTTTTGGAGACTTGACATACCTCATAAAAATTATTCAAATAAAATAATTTCAAAATGCGCAAAAAAAAAAAAAAAAAAAAAAAAAAAAAGGTTAGAAAAAAGATATTTAGGTTAGTTTTCAGGCAATTTTGTTTAGAGATTTCGGGGGTTAGAGATCAGGTGTTCATTAAGGCCCGTTTTTTCAAAAATTTTCAGGGGGCGGGCAAGGGTATGAACTTGATGTATATTACATTAAAAAAACAACAAAATACAGATACATACATGCAAATACGTTACATTTTCCAAGAAAGGGGGCTGACCCCTCCTAAAGGACGAGCCTGTGTTTATTAGAGCTTAAAGGGCAGAGAACCTTTTGGAGGTGAGGGGGCCTGCGAAAAGGACCCTGCGCCCTTTTTCTCAGACCTCTCATCTGTATCAGCGCAATAATAACTGTTACGCAACAAAAAATAAATATTAGTATAAAAAAATATTTAAAGTCGCAATATTTCACTCTTTAGAAAATTTGAAACTGGCAAACGATCATCAATACAGTGTCTTCTTTCCTCTGTGTGCTCAAGATATGGTTTAAGAAGATTAAAAATCTCTCAAGTGACTAACCTCTTTCCTGTGGCCAAGGACTTGAGAAGAATCTTTCTTGCAAAGAGCTAACGGAGAGATATGTAAGTGTTCAATAGCTTCTTCCATAGCCGGTTGGTTGAAGCTGAAAGGTCTTTGTCATGTGATCCGATCACTTTCGTAACTTAAAACAAATTGCAGTAACTCTGTTTATATCTTAAGCCGACTTTTCTACTTCACTCCTTTACCCTGTTAGCACGTGGCCTTAGGGCTGCCCTCCCCCGGGCACGGGTAAGTGAAGTTCGACGACAGCTCGCGACCGACTGGTCAAAGATAAAGGACTAAGATATTAGGACCAAGAAATCCTCTTAAACATTGTCCTCAGGAGCGAAGCTTATTTTTGAAACAAATACGCGCTCTTGCATTTGACCTTCGGCGTTATTTCCAGCCAATGTAGGTATTTTGACATTTATGCCTATTTTATTGACTGTTAGGACTGATGCAAACATCAGCTTGTTTCAGAGAGGCTAAGGATCTTCAATAACGGTTTAATTGTACTTTATATACTCTCACTCTCTTTCTTAAAAGAATGTTAAAAGAAATTCAAAAAATAAAAAAAATGTCTTCCCCTAAATTTTGCCGCTCTGTGCTCGAGTACAGAATGTCACATTCTTAGAATTATATATACATATATATATATATATATATATATATATAACTTTATATCAAGATAAGAAGTCAAGAATGTTCGTCAAAACTTCGGAGAAATTCTGAAAAATCGAAGCATAGTAAATGCTTTTCTCTGAGCAGAAATTATCATTTATCAAATTAATATAATGTACACCTGTACTCACTATCAAATAAGTCAGAAAATTTTAAGAAACATAGTCATGATCATCCATATATAAATAGGCAAGGACAAAGCAGTTACGTACTATTTTCTCCTCAGTTTGTCAACCGATTTTCTTACTTTTTTTGAAATTATTCAGTAGGTATTGATGATTTTTAGTGTTATCAATACTTTTTTTTTGTAAATATTTAATCGTTTTTTTTTACTCCTACTTTCGACGTTGTTTCGAATCATTTTTTAGAAGTTTTTATTCGTCATACTTTCATACTACTCTTTACATCTACAATATTTGTGCAGTACTCAATACATTTTTTTACCATTTATAAAGAAATGTCAAAAACAAAATAAAAAAAAATGTAATCTATTAAATGAATGTCAAAACAAAATAATACTAACCTTAAGTTGCAGTAAATCCACTTCCAATATATATATATGGTTAGTCAGTCAGATTGTTTGTCCTGTACAATGTCAGACAAAATAAAATGTAATTTGAAGCTAAGGATGTCTAATATAATATAAAGTGAGACAAGTGCGGTAATGCGTTATTTTTCTGAAATTTTTCGTAAGTTTGTTGATTTGCATTATCGTTTTAAACAACTAATTAAATTTTAAGTGAGGAGAGATCCATCGCTACTTGAAATATTTAAACATAACAAATCGTTGTCAAACCGAAAACTAAAATGTCCAAAAGTTGCTTAAACGTTTGAGGCTGATGAAGCGGATGATTTAATGAATTGCTGTCGAATTTCGACCACGGGTCGAACTCGAGTTAAGTGTAATTCACTCGCTAATAAATTAATATACCACTTTTGTGCTAAAAATCAAAAAGAAAAACCAACGCATTAATTACGCAAGATAGTAGCAAAACATTGTACGTGTTTTAAAATTCCAAGGAACACACTTTTTCAATGCTAAAGATGTGAAATCGATGATTTCCATCCAAACACTCACAGCGAAGCACGTCTGCAACTTTATGCAAATGTTGTGCCCCTAATTAACGTTGATTTCCCTTTTAAATACAGTCGCTATCATTGAAGTCAATATAATTCAATCTTCCAAAACTGACAAAAGTTTGCTGAGATTTAGTGAAAATGGATGCAGTTTTGTAAGAAAATCCCCCCCCCCCCTAATTTCAATAAAAATCTCTAAGTCTTAAATTGATTGTGAAAAAAGAAAATTCGTACAAAAATGGATAATCAGAGTAAAATCGTATAAATTGAACACTTGTAAAAATGCGAAAAAAAATCTAAAAAAATGGCAGGCGCGAATTTTTTGGGAAGTGAGCATTAAAAGCATAAGTTCTTCCAATTCTACTTAAAGACACAAAACAAAGTACTCTTCTCAAGAAGACAGCAAATGAAGGCAACTGAACATTTGGCTATAATCAGCTAATAAACATTTGGTTAGAATTAGCTAATCAAGAATCAGCTAATGAACATTTGGACAGAATCAGCAAATCAAGAATCAGCTAATGAACACTTGGATAGAATCAGCAAATCATCTAATGAACATTTGGTTAGAATCAGCTAATGAACCTTTGGATATAATCAGCAAATCAAGAATCAGCGAATGAACATTTAGATACAATTAGCAAATCAAGAATCAGCTAATTAACATTTGGTTAGAATCAGCTAGTGAAAATTTGGATAGAATAAGCTAATCAAGAATCAGCTAATGAACATTTCGCTGGAAACTCAGACCACCTTTCTTCAGAGTACTAGAAGAAGGGGTATATGAGTGAAGACTCCGGTCAACGACACTCAGAGACCAAAATATGAATAGAAAAAGACTACAAGAAGGGGAAAGTGAGGTGTAAATAGGTAGCACAGCGGAATAGAGGGTAGGCGTCGCAAAAACTCCCAAAAAACCTCGTTAGTGAAGAGAAGAGAGTAGATTGCTTTTCCATCCGCCCCCCTCAAATGAGTTACGACAAATAATAACTAACGATCCGAGCTACATTCTCCCTCTCTCTGATTTTTGATCTTTTCTTACTTGGCAACTTTTTTAAATATCTCGCAGCAAAGACTTGTCGACGTTAATTTACGACAAGACTAAAAGAGCTCTAGCTGTCTCTAATTTTTCGCCTTTATTCTTTGTGATTGGATGGTGTACAATTGCCAGATGGGAGATAATTACTTCTGCTATACTTCCAAAACTAAACTTTCATTTCACAAGGTTTTCGAGTTCTATTTAATGATTAATGTGCAGTTATATATCATATTAAAGCATTTGTTACAGTGAGTCAACTAGAATTTTCTTCTTGGGGGGGAGGGGGGGCTTTGTTCCGACCATGCTTATCTGTGAATTACCCTACTAGGATAGGTAGTATTGTTTAAAACCAAGAAAAACCCAAAGTTCTATGGGTAGGCGTTGACTCTAAAGATTATATTACCATACTAGGATCGGTAGTATTGCTTGAAACCAAGGGAAATCCTGAGTTCAGTGGAGAGGCATTTAGCCCAAGATAACCCCTAGTTGCCCTATTGATTAGTTGTCGATGAAGGCATGGTTAAATGTTTTTGTTCTCTACACCAGCAAATCTGAATGTGTCATAATAATAAAATAGAAAACAAAAAATTTCATTATGAGGTTTTTTTTTTGCTTTTGTCCTTAATTTTTATGCTCCTTTTCTCTCTTCCTTACTAGTTGCATTTCACCGAAGTTCAACACAGACAACCAATTTATGCACTTTTCAGGCTAATCTGATGGATACCGAGGTGCTTTTATGAATCGCTGGGGGATTAAAGCTTTAGTGGGCTTCGAACCACTATATAGGACCTGATCGGAAGAGGTGCAATACAGGTCGAAACATACATGTCCTTATAGTACCTTTTTATGCAAGAAACTTAAATTTGGTTATATTCCAGATTATTTTAATAGAATTTTTTACAAGCTATAAATTGAAATGTTTAATGTCACGAAAATGTGCTATGAAAAAGTCTATAAGAAGTCTAAATGCAATAAATGCTGGAGTTTTGGAAAATGCTATTTTTTAAAAGTTAGTATTTAAAAAAAATACTGTACTGAGAAAAGTAAATTTCTCTAAATGACTTCTTAATTCAGACTACACATAATGATATTATGGACACAATTTGGAGTTACTATTACCTCATTTGTTCATGTTTTTTCCCTCAGAAAGCTTAAAATATTTTTTTTCCACGCAGAATATTTGACGCTTATGAAAGTAATACATCAGTAAAGTGATATTAATGGTCCTTAGAATTACGTCCTTGGAATTTGCGCAAAATTCTTTAGGTTGGAAGGAAACTGAAGTACCGAAAATGTATAATAACAATCATTCAGCCGGGTATTTAATCGTTCTGCCAGTCGGTCTACCCTTTTCTGATGCTCAAATAAATTTAATATTTCACTTAATCAATAATGGTTTCAAAGTTAAGTTTGCAAGGCCATTACATTTATATCTTTCACCTTTCCTTTAAAAAAAATTTAAAGATTAACCCTCTGAATGCTCATTTATTTAGCGAATTCGATTAGCTAAAAATTGCTACTTTATGCAACTAAAGCTATCTCTGGAATAAAACTTTAATTAATGTCCAAATACTTGAGTAATTGCATTGCTGAAGTTTTAACGATTAAGCAGCGGCATAATAATTTTAATACACTTAAAAAGGTCATGCCCGTGGAAAACGCGGGATGAACAATTTTCGCAACATTTATGCTGCATGTGGAAATTGTGGGATAATCAGTTATAGGGTTAATTTTTTTTATTTAAAAAACATTGCGCATTGAAGAAATTTAAAAAAAAAAAAAAAAACCTTGTTCCTTGAAATTCTTAAATTTATTTATTAAATAATTCTATAGAATAAAAACGTGGTTTGAGATATGGTTTCTGTTGGGCACAATTTTTGGACAAATAATTTGTTGAAATAAAACAAATTTTTGCTTTTGAAAGTATCGCAGTGCGTTTACGACTTAAACCAAAATAAGTATTATTAAAAATAAAAAACACATAATTTACAAGAGTTCACCTCGGAAATACTGGTATTAAAACAAGAAAAGAGAAAAGTAATTGAAAAACTACGTAGCAGTTACGAAATACAAAAAGAGATTGGCTTGTGTTTAGATTCTAATTTAAATAACCAAAAAAATACATGAAAAAGCAATGTTTAAAATTTCAAAAACAATTATCGATTGTTCTTCAGAAATAATCAAATGATAAAGCATGGTTTCAGTAATTCATATTTTCTATTATTCTACTCTTCGATTTACGCAATTATAGATAAAATGGATAGATCCAGTAGGTTTGGCAAGATTTTCATCTTATTGGCTTTTTTCCCCTGTATGAGCACAAATGGGCGATCAAATTCCATTAATGGAATTCCATAAATGATTGTATTTAAAGCTTAACCTTAATAATAGAATGTAGCGTGTAATTTTTAAAAGGACCTCTTACATTTCCCCTATAAAAACACAATATATATGATCAAGATGCCAATAACAAAAAATTAATGGGCTTAGAAAGCGAGATTAAGAGCGGAGTTGAGGTGCACCTTACGACTGCTTTGCACGAAACATAACGAAAAAAAGAAAGAATGTTGGAATCAGGAATTGTGTGGTCCTTTGGAAAATATCAGACTAGATCTTTTCATACTAGCTACGCTCTCCATTAAAGTAATCAGAAGAACTTAAAAAGTGTTAGTTGTAAAACTTGAAAACCGATGTCGTTAGACTTTTATAAAGAAATATTCCAATCAATTATTTTATGGCAGCGTAGATAATTTTATTTTATTTTTACTTTCTATGCAAAGCATTTGAACGGCAAAACTTGCCTTGAGCATGGTTATAAAAAGATAAAAGAATAGAATGGTTGTTATTGTTAAAGTTACTGACTTTTATTTACCATGCTAATTCGAATCAAATTAGCAAAATCCAGTAATAGTTAAGAGTTAAATGCAAAAACGATTTTACACAAAGAAAAATAGTTACGTTGCATTCTAAGCTATTTTTGCGTTTTTAATACGTACTGTCTGGAATTTTAAAATGCAAAAATATTTATGGTTCTTTGGATACAACGAGGATTCCTATATTTTCAGTACAATTACACAAAAGAATTTATCAAAAATAGTTTTGCGTAATTTAGAGTTTTGAATTTTCATATGTTTATTGCGGGTTTCTTAAAGCTTGAAAGTATAGTTTGGAAGAAAAAAAAAGAAAAGAAAAGAAAAAGGGATCATTTACAGCAGCCCTATAAATTACATTTTGATGAAAATGTTATTAATAATTTAATTTTTTAAAATGAAAAATCACAGGTTTTCGTCGGATTAGTTTCATAATAAGGGAATATTACTTTATCTCACATGATAAAATTGAGCGTTCTTTGCATGTTTTTTGCTTTTTTTTCCCCTCCCTTTTTCTTTCTTTTTTTTTTAACATTCTACACTCTACATCCTTACGGCAATGAACAATTTTTCCTTCGTTCTATCTGACCTAAGTATCGCACAAGAATTATATTCAAAGAGATTTCCCTAAAAAATCAATTACTGATTCCAGAAAATGTATGCCTAAGACCTTAAAGTCATCACTTTACCTTTAGCGCAAGAAACAAAACTTCTTACGAGGAAACACACACCTTTATTTTCATCTGAAGAGCTAAATACCTTCTGTACAGTAATAACATGAAAATATTCAAGGATATGATAATATTTATCATACATATCCCGAAAAATATATCATTCTCTTTCGCAATTCACACTTTAAAACCATCTCAGAAGACCTTAGCGGTCACTGGCACAAACTGATCACGATTACTGATAAAGCATCCCGGCTTTGGAAAAGAAAAAAAGGCTCAGAATGCAAAATTAAGTAAAGAATCCATTTATCTCCAAAAAATCCAAAACAGCAATAACTATAAATTCTGTCTCTTCCCCATAAATCTACCAGGCTTGGTCGCAAACTGGAAGTAAATTCTTACTATGATGAAATCATCGAAGGTACGCACGAACTGTGGTTGGAATTGCAAATTTCGCCTACCGTTGTTTATCTTCTGAATCACAGGTTTATAAATACAGTAATTCCACATTTCAAAATCACCTCCACGATTATAACATATTTACATTGATTCTTTCCCAATTCACGAATTTGCCGTTAAGGTATGACCTGCGTTCTCCCTTCGTTGGTGTTCCACCGTGGATACGGGTTTTCTGCAGGGAAAATGTGACATTTTGATAAATCACGAAGATGAACTTTTTTTAAAGAAAGAAAACGTTGTAATTTTAAAGAAAACCAGAAGTTCATCCAAAATTGAAAGAGCTTTCTTTCCTGTAAAACTACCATCGCTTTTGAAACACATCATCAAACGTCTACATGTTATGAAACAGAAGATCTTTCTGAATTAGCTGAAGTAATTTTCGTTGTGTTTGCTTATAACGTTCCATTTAATAAAAAAAAGAAAACAAATAATAATCATTCCAATAATAAAGAATCTGTTCCGTATTTTTTCAGACCGTTTCGAGTGTGTAGCGTTAAAACTTTTGTGAGCCCAATTGAGTTAAAAATTAGTAAGAAGAAATTAATAATGTTTTTTCCAACAATTATTCACTATATAAACATATATTTATGTTTACAAACACAAATATAAGTATGTGTAATGCTATACATACATATATTTATATCTTTAAACATATGTATATATTACATTATAAAGAAAAAATATGACATAATTCCGAAAGATTAAGTACTATTTAATTTGGATTTAAATAATCTATTGACTTTAAACCATCAGCATACTAGTAAAATTGTTGCGGAAAGTACTTTAAAAAAAAAACATAAAAATTCAGGGTTGTGTAATGTAAAAATGAAAAAATATATTGAATCAAGAAAGTTTTCAAACGTTAAAAAGTCTGCATGTTGTTTTAGAGTAAAACGATTTTTATTTTCAAAATTCATTTTTTTAATTGTAACTTATTTGTGTGCACATATTTACGTATTTCATTTATGATTTAAAAAATTCTCATTTTATGAATTTTAAACTTCAATAATTAAAAATTTATAGTCATCTAACAAAATGAAAAATGTCTTTGCTAATTTTGAAAATAAAAATAAGCTTTAGGCCATTTGAGGAACTAGTTTTGAATACTTAATTGAAAAGAAAAAGAAAAATATGATTTCTATGTAATGTTTATCAAGTCTAGTTTCATAAAAAGCATTTTCCATATTACATTAAAAAATAAAAAATAAATAAATAAAATCACTTGAAATAAATAATAAACAAATAAAAATTTAAAAATAACTAAAATTAAATAAATAAAAAATAAAAATAAAAAGTTTAAAAATTACCCTAAATTACCCGAATGATGTACAATAAGCAGCGATAAGCTATCTTTTACAACGTAATATGCGGGAAAAAAAAGATTATTACTTAATAGTTTGTTCATTAGAACAATAAAAACATTTCATAAGAAAACCTACATTGTTCAATATAGAAAAAAAATCAACCTTAAAGTTCATGGCTGTTTAAGACAAATCTACTTTTCAAATAAACATAAAAAACCCTTTTTTGAAAAAATTATTAGCATCTTATGAAATTAGGTGACTCAGTAATGGTAAGTTAAAAATAATAAACTTTTTCTTTAAAAGACATTACCATGTGTTTTTAAATAAAAGCGTTTTTTTTTTTTAAACAGAAAAATGAATCATATCTTTTGGAAACCGATATGAAAAAGTACGAAAGTTTTTCAATTTACTTTCTTTGTAAACGATGTTCTTAGAGAGTTAATAACCAAAATAATAATAAATAAATAAATATTATTCGTATTCACGTTCAGTGTTAGAAAACTTTTTCATTAAAAACGCATGCTTGAAATAACGAAGTTAAGTGTTAACTGTTTAAATATTTTTTTACAAAATTGTTTTTTTTTTCTTTTTTAAGCTTTGATCGACTTGATCTGAAGAACTCTAAAACAAATCTATGCAATATTGAAATGAAAGTTTTCTTCATCGCGTTCGATTTGGTTATGTAACCGTAAATACTTTAACCATAAGTTACTAATCACAAAACAAAGAAAGAACTTACAAAAAGTACTCTTGAGTTTGTCCTCACTTTCTAGATATTTATAATAAAATATAAATTAACACGTCAGTCAACAGTACTATTTTTCATAGAATAAGTGAATAAGGAAGACAATACTTTAGAAGAACGAATTAGAAAGATATAACAATACTTTAAAAGCATGAACTGAACATTTGAGGAAATATTATATATATTTTTAAGTGAGTGAAAGTAGTGATTCTGCAAATATATAACATTATTAGGTTAAAAAAAAACTACCATTCTTTGACCCAAGTTAACTGCTATATTTACCTTTTTTTACATTCGAAAAACATGAAAGGGTGGAAAACCCTTTCTACTGGGATAATATATATATTTAACCTGGAAATTTTAAATACGAATGCAAAAACATACATATTATTTTTTGAGATATTTTCTCACTGCTTTCCTTAACTTTTTGTTCCATTTAAAGCTAGAAGCTTTTCCGCAGCAACAGGTTTTAACTGCGAAGCGTGTAACTGAATGATGACTGTGACGTAACTAACAGTAACTCCGAGTACCGTCGGTAAAACTCTTCTTGTAAATGGGAAAAACTTCCAAGCAGTTAGTTGCAAATCTGAAGTCATCATCACCTTAGCCAGATTCAAACAGTCCTGATGGAATTCCAAGTTTCTTGTTGATACTCTTTGACTGAGATGAAAAACAATGGGGGACAGTCTACGAGATTCTTCCGAAACTGAAGCAGCAAAGCAAGAGACGGCAGCTAAGGCGAAGATGTCAAACGCATTCTGCATGAATATGAAAAACCACGAATCTTTAACTGGGGACTTCAAATTGAGATAAAAATGAATGCCAGAGCAAACACGAGCGAAGACGCAGCCCAGTCCAACCAATCCGAACAAGGAAAAGACTTTGTCAGTCAATTTCACCATTTTTGCAGCTTCATTGTAACGGGCTCTGAAGTGGGGCATGCAGCTGGAATCCATGCGTGGACTCAAGCTGAGAGCTTTCATATCGAAGTATATGGAATGAAGAATTTGTTGCAAAATAGAACATATGAAGCAAAACAGCATGATATGTGACACCACGCTTCCAGATCCTACTATGAATATCATAATGTGTGTGGCCAACTGCACAGAAGGCCCATGCAAAAAGTCCGTGTTGGTATGATTTTTTTCAGCTGCGTCGAACCAGTGCGAAGCATTTATGGGAAATACAATGGAACACACCAGCATGTATATAATAAAAATGGCGTAAAAGCAAAGTAATCTTAAGATAGCTTTCGTAGATAAATAAATATTACTTCGCTCCAGGATATCATGCAAATGTTTTGAGAATTTCTGAAACTCTTGGCATTGAATCGCAACACTGTTGACAGAACTAGCGGTGACCGCAGCATTTATCAGGGGAAATACATCGAAGGTCATGTTCATGTGTTCTATCAGCTTGTAAATACGATAAAGAAAATAGAAGTTGGCAAAACAGATGATGACAATCCTATTAACCTTGAATATTTGACGGACAGGTGACTTTGCTGGAGGGAAAACTGGTATTCCATGCAGACAAAACAAAAAGCGCATTGTGGAAAACGTAAATTTTCCTTGAAAATTAGGCACTTGAAACATTTTCGCACTGATAATTTCACGATGCTTTACGCAAATTAGAATGTAGCCACAAGTATCGAATCTTCACTCTTCCCAAAGACGTACTTTTCTACAACAACGACTAATATCTTAGCGGCGAGTATTTTCAGCTAGATAATCTGACATGCAACTGCAAAAGCTATCTAACAAATAATGAACGCAAAAGACAGAGAAATATCCCAGTTTTATCAAACAAAGTAAGCAGTAAGTTAATTAGGAGTCCTTAACAAAATTCGTTACAATGTAAATATTGTTACAGGCTAGAGAGAAAGTGCAATGTTGTCACAGAGAGAAATTAAAGTTTGCGCTCAGTTTTATAATTTAACTTCTTTCATTAATAGTGTTCAAGCTTTCGTGCCTTTTTAAAACTCATATCTGGCTTTTATTCTCCGAAGCATAGGTAAAGTTCATAACATAAATATTTAAATTATGATTGAATGTCAACTCTTTAATATGTTTTGCTTGGGATAGCATAATTACTTGGCTTGATGAATTCAGTAATAAGAAAAAAGTAAATGTTTGAAGAACGTTAGCAAATATGAATTTTTTGCTTTCTTGAATTAAAGGGCAATTGAGGTTTTTATAAAAAAATTTTTGCCTATGAAATGGAACCCCAAATCTTACGTTTTTCATTAAAGATGGCTTAATTAATACAATAAATAGATTACAAATAAAAAAGTAGCTAAAAAAATGTTAAAGTCCAAATAATTTCACTATATATATATATATATAAAGTAAAATAAACAAGAATTCAGATTTATCGTGATTCTTATTTTCTGAAATTTAATCCTAAAACCTAGCCAGTATGACTGTATAGTTCTTTTAAGCCCCATTTCTAAATACACGTAGATGAGTAATTTCTGTGGAAATTGCAAAAACAAAAGAAAAAACGAGAAAGTTGGAAGGTAATCAGATTATTTACTTAGTAATACACTTGTCGAAAAAAAAAATTTAGTATCAACCAGCAGATTAAGTCATTACCTATATCGATGGAAATCTTTGCACAATGAAAATACACTATCGGTTTTAATCTAATGAATTCAGACGGGTAACTGCTGAGCACAGAAAGCAGTGTAAAAACAATTCCTTACGGTTTAGTAAATGTCCTTAGAAAATACAAGCACCCAATTTGGTATGTTCCTCGTACTTAGTTAAAATCAATTACAAAAGAAGGTTTCGTTTGTTGTACAATTAAAAATAATACACATTCTTTTGTTGTACCATTTAAATATATCATTAAAACTGACTTACTTCGCACACAGAAAAATCAGGCATGAAAACTTCATGATTACTGGATAGGAAGATATCTGAAAAATAAGTAAATAAATGAACATCATTAAAAATGCACTATATATGCAATTTTTACTGAAATATCTAGTAGATTATCTTACACATCTATATAGCATAAGTAGATTATCTTACACATCTATATAGCATAAGCATATTATCTTAACCCTCAGATTTTAAAACAATGTTATGCTTGATCTCAACGACACAAGACACCCATACATTTGTATTGCACAAGCTCCAGATCACGGGGTGTCGCAAAAACATAGACTATACTGTCATTCTTTACTGCTGATATACCTTCCCCTAAGCTCGATGGCACACTTCTCCCAAAAGCTGAAAAGCCCCCTCCCCTCCCCGTCAAAAAAAATCGGTTAAAACCTCCCTAAAAATTTCAATGGCACAGTTTGTACCAGCCTAGCCCCCTCCTTTCTGGTTGACACTCCCGTGTAGTACGCAACGCGACCTTCAGACATCGTAACGACGTATAAATACGGTGATTTTATTTCTGAGCATCAATTTGGGAACATGTCCCCAAATCCAAAGACATTTCAGGAACGTTAGAAAAACATTTTGGGGACGTTTTCGAGGACATAACAAATCAATACAAATACACTTCTATTATGAAAAGTTACTCTCATTAATATATTTTATAGATCATCGAAATATATTTTTTATACAATGTATGCATATTTTCTTAGTTCGTTTGCATGTTAGAAATTGTAATACTCATGCATTACAATTTCTTATTCTTTTGCTATAATATTATGAAGAAATTTGATAATTGCTATAATATTACCTACAATTTTACAAAATACTATTTGTTTGGATTCGCCCATCACACTCCATTTTGCATAATTTCATTTGCGCATGTACGTTTTTTCAGGTTATATATAGCTCGCCGCCAGGTGCGGTTCCATTCCAATTCAATTCAATTCAATTGTATGCTTCGACTTTCGCCGCACGGACGTGCAAAAAATAAAGACCTTATTTTGAAAACTGCGTTATGTTTTATTCAAGAAGTTAAAGCCACTCCGCTCCTGACAAAAGTCGATCCCGTAAGCTGGGAAAACACTATTTAAAAGTTATAAATTTCAAATCTAGAAGCAGTTTCGAGAGAAGGAATAGAATTTATTTTAATTTCTGGTTTTTCTGCGTCCCCAAGTAGTTAAAGCGTTTTTTGGGGATAAGGCATTAAAAGTATACAAATTTGGAAACTGTCTTCGAAATTCGAGAACGTATGGTCACCCCACGCACTCTCAGAAACGCATGCTCAAATCTCACGAGACTTTCGTCGTATTTGACGAAATGGCTTCGTGAAAAATGCTCCGAGTAAACCTTTCGTCAAATTGGCCAAATTTGTGTGGTAACTTTTTTAAGTCACGTGATCGTGCGAATAAAAATTTTCAAAAAGGAAAAAATTATGTCAGTAATAGTGAGCTTTAGCATTTTGTTCGAATACCTCCATTTTATTCTGAATTTCTTCTTGCTAATAAAGATTTATGTATCCATTTATTTATTTATTTATTTTAAATCACCAAGAACAATTAAAGAGCAAATACATCACTCAATATTGATACTCAATATCACGCAATCTCATCTTATCTTCAACTTCTAAGTTTATTTCGATATTCATTCTAAATATTTCGAAAGTTGTCAATCAAAATCGATACAGCAAATGGGGATCGAGGGTATTAGATCGATTACAGAAAAACGAAACGAAAACATTCATAGCAGAGTCGTTTATCTTCACGAATTTTTCGAATTCAGCAAAAAAAAAAAATAATAAAAATTTTGAAAAAGAAAATAAACGAGAAAGAAAGAAAGAAAAATAAATGTTATAAAGAGAAAGGTTGTTTTTATCTCCTTAAAATAGAAGATACTCCTATAGTAAGTATAATGAGTACCTGCCACCCTTTCAACTTTTATTTTCTGAATAAAATAATCTTTTTCATTCATTGCAACTAACAACGAAGATGCTCCTAATAATTTGCCCTATAAGGGATAGAATTTGTGGAAAATGAACGAACTGAACGAGTTCATGCTTTTAAATACCGTCAAACGTGGTGACTAAGTTCCATACGGGGTGACTTGGTGCCATCTTGGGTTTTCGAACTCAAGCGGCTGATGGCATCAGAGGAAGGAACCGATCAAAAAAAAAAAAAAAAAACTAACACTAGGTAGCAGGATAGTAGAGCGATTTTAACTGGGGTACCTCACGAATCAAATTATAACCTAAACTGTATCCTACCATTGTTTGTGTCGACGTGAATTTGTGGTGTTGTGATCTGGAAAAGAAGTGTGGTCTAGTAATCATATTTCGGAAGCAGCCAGGAAAAAGGTAAGTTCAGTTTTTTGTTACCAAACTATCAAAGAAGTTCTACACGCTTCGACGTTTCAAAATAATTTTTTTTTACCAGTTATAACCCTTAATTCAATTTTCGATGAAGCGTGGGGTGACTAGGTGCCTTCTCGTTTTGCAGTGTTTTGCTCATTTTTAAGTTTCTGTGACAGGTCTGTTGTCAAGTGGAGAGCCTGCCATTGATGTCCTAGATGTTGACCACCTATCTACAAGTCTTTGATCAACCGTTGACAAGCAGTGAGTCAGTCAATGACGCAAAAACACTGGCCCTGTGCATGGTGACTTTGCTGCAGTAAAATATAAAGCGAAAACGTACCCGGGTCAAATGATTCCTGATTTCGACAGTAGCAACGAGAAATGTGTGAAATTCCTGGAGAAAAGTGGACAATTCTGGAAGTGACCCGACACCCCTGATGTTTTGTGGTACAAAAAAAAAAAAAAAAAAAATCCTGAGGAAGATTTGTCCTCACGAACCTCTATCAAATGGTGACAAATTTCAGGTTATTCTAAATTCCGATTGACTTAAGAAATAATTTCTATCTCAAATTTGTAGTTTGTGTTTTGTTTAATAAATTGAGTTATTTTGAAAAACATTTTGAAGAGTTTATTTAATAAATAGCATTGTTCCATATGTATGGCCTTTTTTATTTTAAAATTTGAAGGTATACTCATAAAAAAATAACTTATAATAGCTAAAATGACAAGGAGATGAATTCTGAAGGGTGAAAAGTTGCCAGCGATCGTTTATAATCGATTTAAGAGGAGGAAACATGCGTGGCACTTAGGCACCCATATGTGCGGGGTGAGTAGAGGAAATATGACACGAAAACGTCAAAAAGTGGCACATAGTCACCCCGTTTGACGGTACTGCAAAAATTGAATCAGACGTCAAAAATCAATGCTAATTTAATGCTTCTAATTATATTTAGTTCTTTCGTTTCCGAAATCTTTACAAACTTTTATATAAAACACGTCTCAGAAATAAATAGAAATAAATACCTTACGGAAGCAACGATCTCTGTTTCTTCCCGTGCTGAACGCTAGAAATTAAAACGACTTTTGTTAAAATCAGAGTGGAAGAGAAGTGTGGAGCAAGAGCGCGGAATAGTGGAGCAATAACGTTGTGTTTGAAGCAGGAGGGGAGATGGAACAAGGAAATTGGTTGTTCCACAATTTATATTGAATTTTAAATCTGGTTGTTTTATGGGGTTTCTTAAATCAACATAAAAAGGTGCGATAAAAACAATTTTTTTTTTTTGCAAAATGTGGTATAATTGGATGCTAAGTGCATGAATTTTCTAAAAATAAACGATATAAAAGTAATTGGGGCAAAAAGTAAAACATTATTATCTATGACGTAATAGAAAATTGTCTGTCTACGGAAATCTTAACTGCGCATGCGGGAAGTTGAGTTCATTAGGAAAGAGAGGTGTGAGTCTGTTTAAAAGAATGGTTAGTTTCTGAGATAACACAGAATGCATTGGGTTGTGTTTGTTTACATAGTGATCCATGTACACTAGCGTTCCTAGCGTGCAAACAGTGTAACTCACTGACTTATAGTATGTTGATTTAAGAAACCCCATAAAACAATGAGATTTAAAATTCAATATAAATTCATGTATATATATTAAAGGTTGATGAAGAATATTTGATCTAGTACTAAATATTAAGACAGGAAAAATGTCATTAAAAACTTTTATTCAGTTTTTCTCAATTTTCCAAAAGTTGCTGAAATGTAACTTATGGGGTTTCTCAAATAACTGATTCAATTACCTTAAACTTTTTAATTTCCAACATAATTAAAATGAGTAACTTAAATAAATGAAGATGATGAATAACATGATTCCTACGAAAACTTTTCGCAGCGGAGATGGAGCCGAACTGGAGCAACACAAAAATGTTGTTGCTCAAATTCCTTGGTCAAAATCGATGCAACTATCGACGTGACACCGAATCATTGAGAATCAGCAAAAATCACACAACGCTTCCTACTGTCAACATGCGACAGATCGTCCGGGCAGAACTTGATGAATGAGCACCACGAATTTATTTGTCTATAGTATAATTAACTTTTATTGTTTTATTCCCAACATGAAAAAAAAGAAGATTATGAATAATATTATATAATATTATTCTTATGAAAACTTTTCGCAGCGGATATGGAGCCGAACTGGAGCAACACAAAAATGTTGTTGCTCAAATTCCTTGGTCAAAATCAATGCAACTATCGACGTGACACCGAACTATTGAGAATCGGCAAAAATCACACAGCGCTTCTCACTGTCAACATGCGACAGATCGTCCGGGCAGAACTTGATGAATGAGCATCACGAAGTCTCAAAAATCTGTCTCCGAGGCCTCACGGATTTAGCAGTTCGTAATGAGACGTGGTGTAAAAAGAAGAGCCGCAAAGCTTGTTTGCTTCTTCCACAGTCCTATCTCATTAGGGCAATTTCGGGAATAACGCGAATCCGTGATCTCTCCAGTTCTTGCAGTCGTGTGCACCTTTCGGAGACATTTTTTTTTCTCTCTCTCTTCCTCGTCAAGTACATAAATTTTATGCTTTGACTTCCGGGTTTTCCCTTGTTATGTTTAGATGCAACGGGGAATATGACTTGCTCTTTGGTTAATTAGCCAGTGTCATGTGGCATTTTGTGCTTTTCGTCGAAGCTTGGCGCGGCTCCTATAACTAACTAACTACCGAGCTCATCAATTACCTCACACGAAAGGAAAATCCTATGCGTACATGTAGAAAAAAACTATATGGGAATCACAGGTAAAAAATTGAGCAACAAGCTTCGCGAAACTTTTCCATGAAAAGTAAAAAAATTCCAGCTGTACAAATGGTCGTTTTTCTCTGATACTATGAAGTAGGAGTTTCCAAACACTTTAAGGTCGTGCTACTTTTGAAAGAATTAGAATTATATCACGACACACTAGACTGAGTTTATTTGCAGTTTAAAAAAGTACAATGTCTCTGTATTCTTTAGAACTTATATTAATGCGTTAACAGAGTGAAATTTGTCGAATCTGTAAACATTTATTCAAAAAAGAGAGGAAGTACAGAGTGATTCAAGAGGATGGTTTATAGACCCGTTAGAAAAAAATCCGACAAGTAGTTCCTTTTTTATTCCAATTTTAAGCAAATTTCTACATAAATTTCCCATTATGGGGGTGAAAAAACCTTGCACATATTAATGTAACATATCGATCGAAAGCGCTGATTTTTCTGCACAAGATGGAATTTGTTCGAAGTTTCTAAGTCAAAAAGAACACCAGTTATAAGCATTTTAGTTCGACTTATTAAGGCTTACCTTGATAAAAAAAATAATAATTAGCAGTTTCCTCAACTCCGGGTAATATAAACTATATAAATAAAAATGTAACTGCTCGTTTGTTCATACAAGGCTGAACGTGATCCAGTTTACGGTTACGATCAAGTTCAGCCTTGGTTCATAACCTCAAATCTCCGTAAGTACTTCACCAATTGCTAGAAATTTTATCAGAACATGTGTTTTTATATATCACTTTTAATTTATTTCAACTTTGATTTAATTATTTCGTTTTTTAGCCTACTTTCCCGTAAAAGTAAAAAAAAACAATTATAAAGCATGAAAGAAGGCTTAATGTGTCGTGAAAATATCGTTAAAAATCAAGAAAAGTCAAAAATAAATTAAGTAATTAAATAAAGATTGAAAAATAAAAAATTTGAAAGTAGGGTTTTGAGATGGGGAAAAAGTATGTCTGTCGGTCTGTCGGTCTGTCCGTCGGTCTGTCCCCCCCCCCCCCCCAATAACTTTTGAACGAATTGTTCGATTCGAAAAATTTTTTTTGCATTCGAAAGATCTCGGTCAGGACATCTAATTTCCATATTGTACTTTTTGATTTGAACAATTTTTTGTTCAATTTTGAACAGTTCAAAAAATTTTAACATTAGCGCCTATGGGCGAAAATGAAGCAAATTATGTAAACTCTGGGTACAAGATCCAAGTTCCAATGAACAAGCTCACTGGAAGAAGTTCTTCGCATGAAATATTGATTTGAACAATTTTTGTTCATTTTTGAACAGTTCAAAAAAAAAAAAAAAAAAAAATAACGTAGTGCCTACGGGGAAATTTCAATCCTATATAAATCCTGATCTAACGGGCCGATTTGCTTGGAACAAACTTTATCGGAAAGCTCTTATGACGTAGAATATGTACAGATAAAAAGTTCATCCAGAACTAACGAGCCTATTTTCTTATGAAATTTTTTGATCGGGATTTTCAAGAATATTTTTGAATTAATGAAAGATTAAATGAATAAGCAAAATAATGAATGAATAAATGAGTGAATAAATACATGAATGACTGAATAAATGAATGATTGAACGAATCTGTATTAACCGTTGAAAAAGACATATTTGAAGCAATTAAGAACTAAAGCTAAACGAGAAAGATAGAGAGATAGTTAGATTATAAATTTGAAGCTGGTGTATACGGGAAAGTAGGCTCGTATAGTTCTAGACGGAACTTCTTGTTAATGTTTTATTAAGGAGAATGAGCCACTGCAACAATTGGCAGGGTACAGCTATTTTCATTTTGATTTAATAATTTTTTCTGTTTGTGTTGAAGTATTTTTGCACTCGACGATTAAGGGGAACTTTAAAACAAAGATTACTTATTTTGAATAGCAACAGTTTAATTTAGCTATTTTCATTTTTATTCAAAGATTTTGTGTTTTTTCTGTTTGTATTGATGTATTTGTTAGTATTTTTGCACTCGAAGATTAAATGGAACTTTAAAACAAAGATTACTTATTTTGAATGTTAACAGTTTCATTTAGCTATTTTCTTCCTCATGTTAAAATTTTGTGTTTTTTCTGTTTGTGTTGAAGTATTTCTTAAATATTTTTGAACTTAACGATTAAGGGAACTTTAAAACACAGATAATTTATTTTTAACGGCAAATTTTTAATTTAGAATTTTTGTGTTTGTGTTTCTTCTGTTTGGATAAGGCTTATATTGGAATTTTTCAATGTGCCGAACCAGACAATATCAAAATCTTCGCAGACAATGGAACAAAAAAAAAAAAAAAAATGGCCGCAAACATTGTGAAAAAACATAAAGCTCAAGACCAATCAATCACATTGATCAGTTTAGATCTTCTCATGTGTACAATTATATATTGAGTGTTCTAGAATGGGTAAACCAAACAATCTATAGTTTCAGACAATGAAACAACAAGCATTGTCAAATGAAACATATTAGAAATATGTGCTTTTTCTTGCTTTTCCATCGAACCAGACTGAGCCACAGCAAAGCGTGGCCGGGTACAGCTAGTAAATAAATAAGCCATTCTGTTACAAATCTAAGAATGTGCTAAAAAAAATGAAAAAAAAAGTCTTTTAATTGCTTTTGTTTTAGCATTTTGTTATCTTTGAATTGTTAATACTGAAGTGCACTGCTATCACTAGAACTTTTTTTCCTTCAAAAGATACATCCATCACATATGGAATTGAAATTTACGTAATTCAATAAAACATTAAACTAGTGTTAGGAAAATTTAAATAACTTAATCAATAAACAAACAAATAAAATCAGAAAATATTCTTATTTATTTCAACGATTTTGGTTGTTTCATCATGGTAAGCTATCTTCTACCGAAAAATTACAATTTTTTACTACATAGGCAATTTTTGAGCACAGGTGTAAAGACTTACGGTAAACGTTCCAGAAGAAATTTTTGGGGGAAAATATTCTTTCAGGTAAACAAAACAAATCCGTTTCCGACGACACGCGTGCCCCCACCGGCAGAAAACCCGAATCATCTTTCTCCTCTATTAGGGGCCCGGACGAGGAGACTGACAAGTAGGATAATTGACGCCGTACCGGGGTGGAGACCTTGTCTTCTGCCCTGTCAGTAGAGCCATAAGGGAACACTCATTAATCTGACACAACCCCTCACAAACTAGAGACACCGCACGGGGTCCTCACCGCTAACAGCAGAGATGAATGGCTTCCTGCACTAAAAATTAGGTTCCGAATTTGTAGTTGGAGAGCTTGGAAGCAGAGACAGTCAATGGAATTGCCGCTCTTGAATGTAGTGCTCTGTTATAGGCAATCGAAATTGGGTAAGTATGTGACAGATTGGACTAGGAGGAGATCCTCCCTAAACAATTTCCAAGGAGTTTTGAGGGTGATACATCAGTTGGAGCATTACTTTTGCAACTGTTTTGTCTGTAACCATTCGGTACTTCAATGACGAAACCACCGTTTTGCATGTGCCTTGTGCAACTGGATGAAATTTAGATATAAAATATTTATATTTATCTAACTCTTCCCTTTATCATCTAGTTTGCTATTTATGAACCTAACCCGGTTATCAATTTATCGGTAATCTGTGCAAAACTGTCCGCTGCAGAAATAAGACTTAACAAAAATCCCTTTTATCCAATTTAATAGACAACTGATTGATTAATATTAATTAAGTTCCGAAACATTTACGCTTGTTGCTAATTCACAACATTACATTTTATTTTATTATTCTTCCAAAGTGTTTGCAGTCATTCATAGAAAATTTGCAATTCTCGTATTTTCTTTGAACCTACATTGTTATACTGTGTTCGTGGATCAGAATTGTTGTAAAACGTTACAGATTGGTGTGCGAGGAAATTCCTTCTAGACAATTTCGAAGGACTTTTGAGGGTGATACACCAGTTGGGCCGTTTCTTTTGCAGCTGTTTTGGGGTTAACCGTTCCAATGATGAAGCCGTCGTAATACATATAAATATACGCAACAAAAAATGATATTAGCATGTAAAAGAGATATTTACATGATTATGAATCTCATATATCATGACGTATGACATTTATGAACTAAACTCGGTTATCAATTTCAATGATCCACAAAAGCCCCTTTTGCAGTTGCTTTGCTCCGACTTCTAAATACTTGCTACTATTTTACGATTAAAAGCAGCCTTATACCACTAAAATGTCATCCACATCAATCAACGATTACAATAATCCGTTAATATTGAAACTGAGACGATTCCATTTAGTTGCAATAAACCTCCTCCCAACCTGTATATTCTCTTAGCCAGCACTGTAAACACTATTGGATTAAAAACTTACATCATCTAACGTTACATAGCATAAAAAATATCTCTATTAATACTTACCAATATTTTAAAATTTATTCAAATGCAAAACTTTAAATATCTCAAAAAAAAAAAAGAAAAAAAGAATGAACTTGCCCCAGTTTTAAAATAAACGGCTCGCATTTTATAAATAAACCTAATATTAAAAAAATCAGAAAAAGTAACAGTTCTAGAAGAATAACTTCTAACATACATGAGTACATCCACCCATTTATTTATTTCCCAATCATGTCATCTTCTTTTCTTCACACTGCGGCCCTGCGCGGAAAACAGTTCTAGAGTACATTACGTATTACTAATGTACTCTAGAACTGTTTTCCGCGCAGGGCCGCAGTGTGAAGAAAAGAAGATGACATGATTGGGAAATAAATAAATGGGTGGATGTACTCATGTATGTTAGAAGTTATTCTTCTAGAACTGTTACAGTTCTAGAGTACATTACGTATTACCTTTTTAGAAGTGGTTTCTAGTATAATAACTTCAATAAAGTGTAAGTTAAAGTTTAAAAGGAAAGTCAGTAGATTTCAGATGCAAGTACATCGCAAGCAACTCCCACTCATTTCTGGTTTTCACGTCTCTTATTTGATTAAGTGTAAAATGGAAAGATTTTGGAAATCCTATTGGATTGATATTAAGATACTTCTTTATAAAAACGATGAGTGTGAACTATCAACGGGATGTTTAATGAATACGGAGGCAAAAAAAACTTGGAGAAACATATGCGTAAGCATCTAAAATAAATCATAAACATGCACTCATTTTGAAAATGTGCTAAAAATATTCCAATTTCACACTTAAGTCAATTAAGGCAGGATTTTTTTTTAAAAATCGTAATCTTCTAAGTACGTTTTCGGGGCAAAGGAATCTGGAAACGAGCTAGAAGTTGATGAAGCGCTTAATTTACGAACAGCTCCTGTGTGGAAAAGCATAAGAAAAGGGAGCTTTCATCCCGTGCGCGCTGAGATATGCTCGCAAGTGTGGTTCCGCACCGAAAACAGCTTTTATGGCTGCTCTAAAGATGGGTCCTTAATTCTCGGGACATTGGGGGAGACACAGACTTCCTCTGTGTGGGTTAATAAGTCAACAGAGAAGGCACCTTTGTTGTCGCATGTTTTGTTTCGTTTGCGTGATTTACTGAGAGATATGGTTTGGGAGAGTACTTAAAACAAAACATCAAACACTTCGATGAGCCTTGATTCGGCGAAGAAAACGAAAAAAAAAAAGGACTAAGAACTAATAAGAGATAAAAAATGCTTTAAGTTATACGGTTTTACTCGTTTTTCATGGTGTATTTTTTTTTCTCGCGCCTCATCCGCAGCGCCGCAGTTCTTTTTTTCGCCATGATTTGAATATTTTAAAGTTCAAAACATCGTTGCATTATCCCCATTATCTAAACAAAGCTATCGTTGCCATTCGACAAATAATGATTCTGATAATTTCCTCAGAGCCAAAAATATTAATATTTTCCCTAATTAACGCTATAATAAATTACAAAATGGATGGGATATTGCACTGTCATCGAAGATAAGCTTATGTGCAAAGATTGAAGACAAATTATGCAGTAATAGTGGTCGAAAACCGCGTAACAAACTTCCGTGACAAATCTAAATAAAACTTTGCAAAAAAAATTGCAGTATGTATGAATTGTACACAAGTGGAATTTGAAATGTTGTTGATAAAAGTGCTAAATATATTTTTTAAAGTTTGTGTGCGAGCTTAAAATAGATATATTCAAAAGAATGCATTATACAAAAAACTGCCTTGAACATTTTTTGCGTTTAAGATATTCTTGTTGCATGTTTCATTTTAATATTAATGCTAATTTAATTTTTATAACAAATTTCCCCTTCATTTCACTTTTTTTTTTAACGTGTGTTCTGCTGTAAAATTACCACTTTTTCCAATTCTTTTAATTCTTATCGACTACCTTCGTCACTTTTGCTAAAAAAAGTAACTAAAATAGCTTTTGAAGATTTAGTATTTTCTGTATAATTACATATGAAATCTCAAGTTCTTAAAATTGATATGAAGAAATATCTCGGTAAATGTATAAACGTTCAGTTTTCCAACGTGTCTAATTAGAGTAGTAGTCAAATAAAACAGGGATTTTGATTTCCGTGTGGATTAGATATAGCTTGGATTCGCTGTGCCTCCACCTATGACGTAAATTTATTTTGCTGATCTTCATATGTTTTGAAAGAAAACCGATTGACTTCCGTTTAAGATACTGTTTTCACATTCGATATAAGGGACCGTTCATAAATAATTTAACTCGCTTTTTCCCCACATACTTGGCCCCCTCTCCCCTTTGTCACAAAATGTCACACTTCAACGTACCCCTCCCCCCTTTGTCACGTGTCACGCTATGTTGCATAAGCAGGAATGTCCCACTTCTTGTTACCCCCTCCCCTCCCCTTCCCTTGTCACACTTTGTCACAATTTCACGAACCCCCCTCCCCCCTCGAAGCGTGACATCATTTATGAATGATCCCTAACGGCGTGAACACGACTCTTGATACGACGATAATTTTATTCAATAGTCAGTTAAAATCATTTTTTTTTTTTTTTTTTTGAGTTGTAAACGATGTGCGAAATAAAAATGTTTATTTTCACGGTATTTTCTATGACTGTATTATTACTGTATATTTTTGTTAATTCTAAACACCATTAACGTTTTTAAACCAATGGCTCCAAACCATTTTTGCGTCACGAGTCCATTTTTAATAAATAACCAATCTTCGACCCCATATATGTACACACACAACACACATACACACTCAGATATTTTGATACAAAAACGATACTCATGTATCACGCTGTCTCTGAACCCAACGGTACTGACATTTGTTTATTTCATAATGCCCAGGGACACTATAAAATAAACAAATTTACAGTGGGGCTGGACTAAAATATTGAACTTTTACTTTCACGCTTTTTGTGCCCACTCTAAATTAAAATTTAATGCTTCGAATGGAACTATGTTTGGTACACATATGGACCCTAATAGGAAGTACAGCTGATTACTTTTTGTCGCTAATCCCGTCAAGAGGAATAACTCAATTGAGGGTTTTTCTCGTTACGCGTAATGGTTCTCAAAAAATAATGGAAGGATGCAAATAAATATTGGTTGTCGCCATATACAGTGAAACCTGTGTAAGTTTACCAGTTGCGGAGCAGCACTTTAGGAGTCTATTTAGACAGGTGGTCAACCTTCAGAGGGTGAGGTAGAGGGTGAAAGGCTAATTCCGTTCCTGACAAAAGTGGTCAACTTACAAAGGTAGTCAACTTTACAGGTTTTACTGTATTAACACATACACTGCTTTAATTTGAATAGTTTTGTAAATTATTTGAATATTTCTTTACATTATTTGAATATTTATCGTGCATCTCTTTCTTTTAAATATTTTTGATGAATTTTATTCTGGTCGAATATAACAAAAATTGTCACAATACCAGACAATTTCTTTGTAATTTAATTTCGCACAAAATAATTCAAAATGATGTTTAGTATAAGAAAGAATCATTTTGTCTACGTGGTAAAGTTTTTCGATTAAAAAGTGTATGGCGACCACATTACAAGTGCCTCGCGACCCCATTTGGAATTGCGACCCGCAGGTTAAGAACCATTGCTTTAAATAAACCGAGGAAGTAAACAAAATGTCGCAAACATCTCCACAGAAAAATTCCATCCTAAACTCACTTAACCAGAATTGATCAATTTTTTAAAATCTCAACTACGTTGCCATGCTCTTATTGGTGACTTTTTTGATGTCTTTTCCAAGCCGATTTTTCGAAAACGCTTCTACTTCGGAATTCCTGAGAGCAGAAGGAACCAGAATCAGTTTCTTAAATGGCAGAACTAATCACGTATTTAGAAGAGTTTTCCCTTCCCTAGTTCTCAGTTTTCTTGAAGTATTCTCTTTTCTTTTCTAGAACATCGCCGTTTGTTTTCTAGAAGGCGCATATTTAAGTCCGCCTTGGGGTTCATCGGCCTAAGATGAGTAGTAGATGAACCTTTTTAGTGCTAAACGCTTATTAGTCCCCTCTTTATTTTGACAAGGTTTTGGGGCGCATAGCTGTTTAACTCTTAGCTGCAAGTGAGAATGTTTTTCAGGGTAGAAAATGGGATGTCATTGCCATTTGTTGGCTTGTTTACCGCACTAGAGGTCGCAAGGTTTAAGAAAACTCTGGCGCAAAATTAGTATATTTTTTGTTGTTATATAACTCGAGAATTCTAGAAACAAAAACATGATCTTTTGAAAACATATTTTCTGTATACCTTAAAAACATCCACAAATAATACACGGCACAGTGAAAATTTTAGCAGCATAATTGCTTAATGTCGACAAGATTTACGAAAGGTCCTAATCTACTGCATTATTAGTTGATATGCTTAAAAACAAATACAGTATAAGAAGGGGTGCAGAATCTGAGGACTTCTGGCTGAAATCTCCTTGAGGTTTTTAAGCAACTTTATAAATCATTATGTTTAGGGGTAAGCCACTACTAATGAAACCACTTTGCGAGTTGTTATTTTTAGCGGTAAGCCACTACTAATAAAGCAACTTTACGAGTCATATTATGTTTAGGGATAAGCCACTACTAATAAAGCAACTTTACGACTCATTATATTTAAGGGTAAGCCAGTACTAATGAAGCAACTTTACAAGTCATTATATTTAAAGGTCTACTAATGAAGAAACTTTACGAGTCATTATATTTAAGGGTAAGCAACTACTAATAAAGCAACCTTACGAGTCATTATGTTTAGGGGTAAGCCACTACTAATGAAACAACTTTGCGAGTCATTATTTTTAGCGGCAAGCCACTACTAATCAATATACTGATTTAAACATTTATACACTGAGCATAACTGCTCAGAGTATAAATGTTTTTTTTTCTCCAATTCATCGGGAAATATAAATAGGTCAGTAATCAGGATAAGTGTGGTTATGCTACATTATTAGTTTTGTATAATTGATTCATTTGTTTCAATTATTTAAGCTTTTCATAGAGGGAAAGTTCTTGCGTCAATGTCAGAACAAAAACATGAAAATAAATGACAGTAATGTAAGAGGGAGAAAAAGCAATTTTAATTAGTGGGGTTTCCTTGGCACGGACTGCTAAGAGATTATTCTCCTTTTTTCTGAATGGACAGGGCGTCAAGAGGCAAAAATAGACGCGTCACATGGGAATAATCAAAAGCGAAAAAAACTATGGAATTACCTCATAGTCTGAGGTGATTGCATCCGGAACAAAAACGGAGGTGTTGACTGTGACTGAAGAGGTTAAAATAAAGAAGCATATTAGAGGCGAGGAAAAAAAATAGCTTACTTACTTACCGAGGGACCGCAAGAAAATATCAAAGAGGGTTAACGACCTTTTTTGCGTCGGGTCTAGAGTGCCGAGAGAAGAAAAAAATAACGTTGAGGTCATTTCTGCTTAGCTTTAAGAGAAGGTTATTAAGGACAGGTTTTTTTTCTTATTTTGTTTTTTCTCGGGTGTGGGGGATTACATAAAAAATTACGGTTAGTGGAAGAGACGGTGACATTTCAAGAAACATTAGGCGCAAAGAAGCAAGAGACGAAACTGACGAATTGTGCTTTTCAGCATTCGCACGTCTTGTTGAGCTAGCGTTTTCACTCATCCCATGCGTCAATTCGACTGTTGAGAAGTATTTTTCCATACCTAAAAGACTGTATTTATTTTGAGTTGTTTTGTTATCTTCGGGTAAAGTAATTAGTCAGTTCTCAGTAGTGCTTTTTTAGCAGCCTATTTTTGTTCTATTCCGCGTATTCCTACAGTGGGTAACTCGTAGTGATTAGTAGTTGTGCTCTAGAATAAACTTTGACACACGCACATTATGTACATCCTTTTAATGGGGGTGCGTATGGTCACTGACCTATACAGACCCAGTCTATTCCCCGGAAATCGAAATATATTCTTTCAAGTAGCACCACTGTCGCCGGATGCCATTACCAATTTGAGAAGTTTGACGCTCAGTTTCCCCTAGGCATCTGAGCTCTAATTGATGCAAATTGCACTGGGAATTTAATTTAGCCGAGAGCATCCAAGCCAAATATCTACTCAAGGTATCTTTTACGTGCCGCAGAATCATACGACATGGGCGCAGACGATTCTCTGCATCTCGAAAATCCACCGACACTGCCAAATTCAATATATTTCATACATAGTTCTATCTATTTTGATTTTGGTTGAAAATTTTAAATAGGACTGAGTTTTATACTCGTGAAATACTTATTTTTATTTTGTTCTGGAACACGAGATTTTTTGCACTACCGTCATCATGGTTGCAATCACCAACTCCTTTTATTTATTCGTTGATCTAAAGCGAATGTTAGTCACAATATGTTATTAAATGTAACTTAAAATAGACCCATTTAAGGAAAATTCTAGGGCCGTGGTAGCCTAGTGGTTAGGATGTCGGTCTTCCAAACGAGAGATTGAGTGTTCGATACCCGACTCGCTGAGAAACACCATGTACACTTGGGGATACGTAACTGTAAAATCCGTGGACCCTGCAGTTCCGAAGGTACCCAGATGGTAGAGAATTTCCCTTCCCTTCACTCTTAGGTCAAATAAGGAAGGTGGCGTTTTTCTGGTGGCTCCATCTGGTGTCATCTAACTACATAATGAGCCAAGTCGTACTTCCTCCGTTGTGGTGCTCGTCTAGAAAAACGGAAGGCGGTCCTTACTGCCTTAATTCGTTGTCGCTCTGCGAAGGGGAGCTTGGATACCCAAGTGGCATTAGAAACAACAACAAGGGAAATTATTAAATGCTGTAAGCTTATATACTAGTTTACATTTCAACTTAAGATTTTATAGAAATATGTATTTTTTAACAAACTAAATCGCACAAGGAATGAATAAAATGTTTATTTATTTTTTTTTATTTACTTTTTTATATATTTTTTATTCATTTTCTATTTACTTATTTATGTTTATTTATTCATTTTTTATTTACTTTTATTTTTATTAATTAACTAACATGAATGTGTGTGTTTTTTTCTTCCATGATCGAAATATAAATTGCTATACATTAAATATTACACTAGAACGTAACGAATTCATCATAAGACGACCTATAAAGATTTGAAAAAGCAAATTCCACCGTTTTCGAAATTACTTTATGGGTTCTCGCGACCTAAACTTCGGAGCAGAGAATTACACACAACCTGGTAAAATTCTTTAGGGTGCCCTTATTGCATGTAGCTACCAGCAAATAAAATCAAGAGAAATATGTCAAAATGAAAAATGAGCGATATTTAGTTTTAAAAATAATCTGGGCACCGAACCAGGCATTCAGAAACCGGAGAGTTTCATACACGAAAATGAGAGTTCTAAGAGAGACTTGTTATGTCTTCGCATGTGTACGTGACGCGCCGGTTGTCACACCTCGGAAGAATTTCTGTTCATTTATCAAAGTATCGCCTTTCTCTGGATAATATTAATACAAGGGGGGAAAATGATTACGAAAGCATGACAGTGAACAAAGTCTTTAAAATAGCAGGTGGCGAAAGACAGTTGCCTGAGAGTTTCGCCATAATACTTGTTCGCAATTTTTCTACTTCTTCATTTCCTAATTGGAACCTTAAATAGAATGAAACTTGGTTATTAAGTCATCCAAGGTACTGGAATATTTATGATGCTATAGTCGAGTAACAAACTAGGAAAAGTTATAAAATTTCTTCTAGAAATATCTAATGACTTTTTCTCTTCTTGCAAAACAGTAAAGAATCCATTTCTAGTTAGTTAAAAGTAGCAGTGTAAATTGCAGTTCGTGCAGATGTAAAGAAAAAATCATATTTTCATTTTAATTAAGTTTATTGTCCTTCTCGGTAAAAAATATACAAGATAGCCTAGGTGAATATTTACAGCGATGATTCAAATTAAATTAAGATAAAGTTGAAATTGATCTAATAAAAATATCATAGCGGCCAACAAAGGCTAACAGCCTTCTCGACTGACAGAACAACCCGGACAAAACCTGAGCAACAACGAAAAAAATTCTCGCAAATCATCTGGTCAAGCATTAAAATAGCGAGGTTCATTTGCATGGCATTCCACCCTCGCATTTCCCGATGTTAGAAAGGCGACCAATCAAAAGCAATGAAGCATCGTCATCTCATGACGTGAAGCAAACACGTGTCTAACATCGGAAAATGCGTCAAAATGTGATGGAACATGTGTGACTTTGCAAGAAGACTGGAATTTTCCTAATGCCAAAGCAAGAGCGATTAAGTTTAGAAAACCCGAAGAAAGGAATTAATAGTTTGCTAACCGGAAAATCCTAACATTATTTCTGTAATCTAAGCTTTCTAAGGAATAAATTAGCACGAGTTAATGCGAGTTATAAGTTAAATCTGCGTTTTCAAGATTGGAAGTCAGAATCGATTGAAGCAGTGTTTCTTAAATTGTGTTCCGCGGAGTTCCTTAAACATTACTCGAGGATTCCTGAAGCTCGTAGTCTTTCATTTCATAACATTCATGAAAATCATTAAAAAAGCTATAAAATTGTGTATTATTTTAGTACCTGTCGAAGAAAAAAGAAAGGAAGAAACAGAAGAGCTGCAAGCAACACCTCATATCGCCGTTCCGGGAACAATGGCGGAACTGCATAAATATGTCAAATCCAAATAATTCCATAGACAATATCAGGAAACACATCTCTTACACAGGGGAACATGGACGTAACTGTAGAACGACAGTTTGTGTCTTCTAGAACAACGAACAACTTTTAGAGAAATAATGACGTAACTGCACTGGGTTCAAATTAGGGTGACTAAATTCTAATCCCTGGTAAATGAAAGTAAAGTATATATCCTACACTCTCTCAATATACCATTATTTTCTGTCACTTATACCCTTTTCAATTATATGTTTTATACAACAGCAAATCGTTTTTTTTTCTCTCCTGTAAAATTGAAGTTTTTGCATTTACGTCACTGTTCTTCCGGAACGGTGATATAACTTCTCGTGGCTGCAAGCCCAATCGCAAGATTCTTCGGTTAAGGTAAAAAGAAACCTTGAGTTTCTTACATGGTAAACAATTTCAACTATATGAGAACATTAATAAAATAAAACAAAAATTAGCAGAATAATATTTCTCTCGGTACAAGCATATGTCAATAAGAAAAAGAAATACACCACAATGGGGAAAATAATGCAAAGTCACGAGATAAAATTAATGCTTAAAAATCACGAATACAAGATGCACATTTTTCATGAAACATTTTTGCTCCCTAAAAACAACAAATTCGAATCAAAAATAACTTTTTTCTGTTGATTTAAGATATGCACCTTGCGAATAAGAACAGAAACACGAAAACTTTAAAATTCCTTCCTTCTGGCATCACGCGTGATTTCAAGGGATCACGAATTAGCATCAACATTTTTCTTTTCCACCATCTCATCACCTACTCCAAACACTGACATCACGACTTACCTTTCAACGGGGAATTCGTGGGTCTTTAAAGAGCAGGGATATCAAGCTAAAGGTGCTGGCAGAAACGTGCTTCTGTATTTACATCAGCCGAGCGAATTATTGGAGGTCAAAAAGGCTTGCTTATTACGTGCACACTTAGCACAACATACTGCACACCTATAGACCTTTCACCAGGAATTATGATTGAAATATTGTGTTTAAAAGGCCAGTGGATAATAGAAAATAATGAAGACGTAATCGTTTAGAAGCATGATTGGCATAAGTTTCTGATATCTATAAAATAGTCCCACAGTGGACCAGTCTGTAGAAGCTCGGTTCCCGCAGAACACCGTAAGTGACGCAGCATCGACTAAGGTCAGTGTTTGGGCGGGGGACAACCTCTCGCGGCTGGTTCCTGTGGGGCCGTGTACGCTAAAGGGAGCTGGTACAAAAACTAAGAACCTTTCAAAGGGGCTGAAAATGGACTCCTGCGTATAAGGGCCCCGTTAGACTCAGGAGCAACGTACCCATTCTTCCTCGCTACGCGCGAGGACACGACAACAACATCTATAAAATAAAGTCAGCAAATGTCAATGTTGAGATATCACGCAGCAGGTTACTGTGAGTGTACCACAAACTGTTAAAGACATCATGCATACAGTTGTTTCAAGGCAACATTGATCATCTTTTTCAGCGCAAAATCTAATCAAAGTACAAGGGAAAAAACTTTGTTTGGCGTTTGTATCGTTAACAGTTTCTATGCACCATATTACAAAAAGAAAAAATAGTTATTAAAATATATAGAAAGCGAGAGAAGAGTTACAACGAGTACTTAACACAATTCAATTACTGAACTAGAAATAACTATCATAATCAACGCAACTTTTATTTGTGATGAAGTGGATCACGGAGAACGTATTGCAGTTTTTCGTTTTAAAATTATTTTTTTAATGACGTTATTTTACAAAAAAGCGTTATCAATAAACTATATAGCAAACGTGTAGCTTTTAATATTTATCTACGATGATTAACAGATTGTTAATTAAAAATATTAAGGTAACGATTAGTTATAATTTATCACAAAATGCTAAAAAATGGAGAGATAATCCTACCCTTACTGCAAAACTTAAAACTTTTTCTTCAACTTGATTATTAATGTGTTGAAAATGCGTTCTTTACAGTTTCATCTGAACAGAGTAAGATAATATTTTATCCTTTGGTTGCATAACACAAAGATATATTTGTTTCATATTCGGTGACATAATATACAATCAATAACTTAAAATAATAAAAACGTTAATTAAGTTTTACGAGAAATACTCTAAAACAATTTCTAGCAATTTATAAAATAGTAAATGTCAAAAGGCGTTTGTGGTAAGCGCAAATCCTTTCCCTTTACCCCTCTGCATTTCTTTCTGGTTGCGTTATTAATCGTACATTTATAAGGATTACTCACAAGCTCGGTGACATTTAAGGATAATTTGTTAATACGTTAGTTATGATAACATAAATTAATGTAAGACAGTAATTTATATAAATGCAATAATGTATGTATCATTAAAGGCCGACGAGATTGATGATTTCCCAATGGGGCTGGGAGAGCTAATATTTAGAGTCTCGTTTCTGCATTCCCTGGCATATTAAAAGCAACGACAGACTCATTTCTCTTCGGGAAGGAAGTAGATGTAATTAATGAATGTAGCCGGAACAGTGTGCCTTGTCGGGCTGTCAGCTGAGCCTTAACTGATTGCTGATTTTGAACGAAATGACACATATTGACCACACGACAGCATATAAATAAAACAGAGGTAAATTAATAAGGGGAAAACTGACGATGAGAAGCTTGTGCAGCTACTTTCTTACGCCGAAGAAGAGGAACTGTGGCACCAACGTGTACCTTGGCAATTATGGTGGATAATTACTCCATCTCTGGGCTATCATTAAAGGAAGAGTGTCTGTTTCTCAAGCGAAATGGGCGGAGCTAAGGTGCATATTTTTCTGTTTTGTTAATGAATACATCTACGTGCGAGAAGCCTTAAAATTGTAACTCCTCTGATTAGCATACTGATTGCTTCCTGGACGAAAACTTCTGGAGTTCTTGTTGTCGAAGTATATTAAACGGTTTTTTTCAATCTCACACACTAACGAAGCGATAATGATGAAAATTTCACAGACCAGAACACTTCTGATTGGTAATGGGTTCTTAATTGTGAGCCTCATAATTTACTTTAGATTAGGCTGCCTTCTAATAGCCACTAGATATGTTATGGATATTTGAAGGATATTAATTACTTTTCATGGCTTTAGTAATGAAGAAAAATATTTGTTTTGAACGAAAGAACACATGTGGGTTGACTGGACAAGCATAGGAAATTCTATTCTTTAGACCAGTGATTCAAAAAGGCCTATGGACTACCTATGGACTTCCAGGGGTCTAATGCGACTTACAAGGGGTCCCCGTCACCGAAAGAAAACATTGGGAGCCCATGAGATAAAAATAGGGGTTTATGAGACTAGATCTCATTTAAGTAAGCTATCCCAAAGTTTTGAACACGATGCAGCTAACAGAAATTTTGATAATATCTCTTACTTCTTATATATAAGCTGCTTAAGTGTCTGTTTGTCGCCAATAGCTTATTCCGAAGTTCTTACTCCGAGAAAACTGCATCGTGCTGCCATCTACACAATTGTTTCTATAATGAAAACGTTTTTTATGGCAGAGAACTTACGGCAAACTTCTACAAAATACAAGTTTGCCAAAAGCTTAACGAATTTACAGCAGTGTCATCGAATTTAATTTAATCCTTCTTTCTTTGTTTTAATTTATTTATCGTCTGCGCTTTTTATATATATTAAAGTGGGAGCGCTCTTTTTTCCAGTTTCGTTACAACTATTGTTTTGACGATGATTATGTTGGATATAAATAAATATTTTTCACAAACAATTTGATTATATAGTAAATAATATTTTTATTTTACAGATTATTATAACTTAGATGGTTTTTTTTCGGTAAGAATATTTTTTCCCGAAATTATTATATGTTTATTATTTATTCATTAAACTTTACTGTTCTCCCTGATAAATATCTCTTTGATTTGACGTGCATTTCCGGTTACTGGGAGAATTGTATATTTATAATATCTAGAACAGCGGTTTTTTCGTATGACCACCGGGCTTACTAGTATTTATATAATAAGCATATAAATTTACCAAATATATTTTCACACACCGAACACCTTATAGTCCGAACTACATACCTAATAGTCCGAACAATGGAACACATTTGAGAGTAAAAAATATCTTCGAAAAATAGTTAGCTGCAATAAAAAATGATCATGTGCCATCAAATTAAACGCTAAAGCAACGATTCCGAGGCTGCGCCGCGGCGCCCTGGGGAGAGAGATTCATAAATAATTGGAAGCTTATTAATTATGAAGCTTTTGCAATATTTCTGGGCGTCCTTGTAGTATAAATAAGGGTTATGCAATATAGGTACACAAGTTCGACACGTTTATTTTTATTTATTACTCATGATTAGTCCTACTTTTACTCACAGAAGGACTCCTTGGGAAAATCTCAATTCCAGAAAAGCGCTTCGACTGAAAAACGTTTGCACTAAAGTAAAGGATAACAAAATGGTTTCAAAAAAGTTCGTTGTATCCTGAAATAACAGCAGAAGTCCAGGAAATGATTATTGTGTCATGTTCTTTCTTTACCTCCATTAGTCTAAGTTGGATTCTATGAAGAACTAAGTTGCAAATAACTTCTTTTGCCATCTCCTGTTATTCCAAAACAGTTCGATTAAATTTACTACATGCCACCCCTTTTATAACATGTATCTATGTTAACACGATATGAAGAAGGTTTATTTATTTTTTTCTAAAATTAAGAATTTTATAAATCGGGTAGTATTAATACTAGTATATATATATATATATATATAAAAATAACTTGATAATTTTTCTATTTATTTATTTATTTAGATTTTTCAAAATATCCTGCACCTGGTACAAAATCATCAAAATGAGATGTGATTATATGATGGCTATGATTATATAATGATGTCCAAATATATTAAAAGTAAAAGCGTGGATAACTTTGTTTCTCAATTTAGGAATTCATTTTTAAACTTTCCTCGTGTTTCTTAAGCAGAGGAGTTATTCAATAAAACACCGAAATGACTAACTTTTTAGAGAAGAATTAAGAAGAAAAACAAACAGGATTTTTTTACTGCTTTGTTGATCAAGATGCGGTGCAGCAAAATTGCATTTAACCCCAAAAATAGTAAAATTACATACCACTCTGCAATTTGCGGTTATGAAATATGCGGTCACAGAAATTGTGGAACAGGAACATGAAGCAACTTGTTTCATAATCTGAAATATAGAAAGGAATATTGTAATATGGAAATATGAATATTTTTTACCATAATATATTAGTCATTGCAGCAATGTAGTTATTCATATTCATTCAGTATAATTTTTTAAATTGAAGAAACACCATAAATGGAAAATTCCTACTGAATTATGTCTAGTTTTTATAATTTAAACTTTTCCTCCACTGGTTAAAAATTAAAATCAATCGTTGCTTAAAATTGAGGTATCGTCCTTTTTATGGAATTAGGGCACAACGGCTAAAAAATAAATAACTAAAATAGTCTAATTAGTAAAATCAATAAAATAACATAACCTAAATTCGCACTAAAACTTGAGTTTTACGGCATAAATGCTAAAAAAGTTGAGAAGATATTCAAATTTTCAAGAAACTTGGCGGGGGGAATGAAAGAAAAATATCTGATTATATCTGTTCATATTTACAAGTTCTTGAGCTTATATTTGTAATCCAGGGCAAAACTTTTAGTGGTCCGAGAAGACCTTTATATTTATTGCATACAAGTCTAACATAGGTTCGTTATTTACCTCGGCAGAATATCGCGGACGATCCGGCAATACCTAATTTCTTCAAATTTTTTGTTTTTCAGATTTTCCTTTCTATTAATTTTATTTAGTTCGCTTGATGTACGCTAGAATTCTCCTGAAAGTAAAAATTTTATATCACGTAAAGAAATGCATAATGAAATCTCTTATTGTGAGTTCTCGCTATTAGGGATTCAAACAGTATTTTTGTCTCCTGTAAATTTTACTAAAATCATATAGGATCAACCGCGATATTTCAAACTATCTAACCGACTTTTTCCCCCTTAATTTAGCACAAAGAAGAATTTCACGACAACAGTGAATACAAAAGAAAGTTAGATCAGGGTATCTCCAGAAAATAACTATTGGCTAAGCTCTAGAAAAGTTTCGCCCTCTAAAGCAGTTTGTACAATGCACATGATCTTTACATAGAAATATATAAACCGTTGTCTTGTAGTACTGTGTATTACATGAACGTTTTAAGTGATTTGTCCTTGTTCTACTAGAAAAAAAATCAGCACTCTTTTCAATTTGATTTTCAACTTTTGAGCGGTTTGCAAAAAAAAAAAGAAAACAACTTAAGAACTTTAATTTATTTTAAAACTTATTCTTTGAGATTCGCAGCATAATCGATTGTGTTGAAAAACAGTTGAAGTGTTCATTAACAGTTTCTGTCTTATTTTTTTCATTTGCTTATGTTTCAATGCAGTAGTACATTTGGAGTTCAGAACCGTAAATTGCTAACTTCGTTACTTTAAATTTTCATGTTCATGTAGCCATAGTAGATATACAGTGCGTATCGAAATGATAGGTCAATCAGTAAAAACGAAATTCATGTTGGGAAAAAAAATTTATTATGCATTAAGTACTATTTTATAATATACTCTAGTTCATCCAATGAAAAAATAATGCTTAAATAATATACAAATCATATTAATGATAAACGAAACAAAAAAATTGTGAAATTGCTGTTTCAAAAAGATAGGTCCACTGAAGCAAACATTAAATGAATAATCAATTAATAGAAAATTTTCCCACCTTTTTTCAAAATGAGCTCATAAATCCTATTCGGCATGGTTTCTACAAGTTTTTGCAAACAGCTGGTCTCGATTTTTGCCCATTCGGAGGAAATAGATCTTTTTAAATCTGTAGTACAGTTGTACTGCCTTCCACCTGCATATACTGCTCTTGCGAGTATGCCCCACATGTTTTCTACCGGATTCAGGTCCGGGCTGCAAGGTGGCCAATCGATAATATGCACACCATTATCCAGGAACCACTCAAAAGTGGACTTTGCAGTATGAACAGGAGCATTGTCCTATTGGAACATGAAGAACGGCCCTCTAATGTGCTCTGCTTGTGGAAGAAAATGTTGTTCGAGCAGCTGTTGATAGCCTGGATCATTCAAGCGATTGTATACAAATGCTATATCAGTTTTTCCTATGCGTCCGAAGCCGGCCCACACCATAACGGAACCACCACCAGCTTGCCTCGTCTCTATCTCTCTATCGTTACGCAGATCATGCCAGTGATATTGCCAGCCATCTGGACCATCCAGATTGAATTTTTTTTCATCACTGAATATCACTCGATGCCAGTTTTCTTTCCAGGACATCACTTCCTGTGCGAATTTCACTCGCTTTTCTTTGTGATTTTTAGTCAATTTTGAAGCCGCTTTCCTCTTCCTATAAACTAAACTACCGAACTTCTTTATCACTCTATGGACTGTTGATTTTGATATTGCAGGAATTTGTTTTCGGGCCAAAGTGGATAAGCTCGTATTTCCAAATTTTAACTCCTTTACAATAGTCCTTCTTTGTCGGGGTGTCACTTTTGACGGCCGACCAGATGATTTTTTCTTACCATAAGCACTTCTAAGTCGCAAAACATTGCTTACGACATTATGAGATCTGTTTAAAAGTTTAGCTATTTCTCTGTTCGATTTTCCACACTTCTTAAATGCGTCAATTTTCCCCTGTTCAACCAGCGAAAGACTGCAACGACGACCCATTTCGTTTGATTACAATGTGGTGTTCAACTCCGTTTAAATACTTCCACGGCAGCCCGCGTAGTCCCATAGTAAGACTTAACTATGATGATTATGCAAGTTTTATGGAAAAAAACGTTTTGGTAAAAGGATTTATAAAGGCGGACCTATCTTTTTGAAACGGCTTCAAAATAAAAATTTTCATAAAATAAAAAAGAATTATTTATTTTTAACAAATTGCTTTCTAGATAATTATAATGATTATTGTTGAATTATCTGTACCAAAAAAACAGGAATTATTCTCAATTAACAGTCGAAACATTGAAAAATGCGGGTGGACCTATCATTTTGATACGCACTGTATGTACGACATTATGAGATCTGTTTAAAAGTTTAGCTATTTCTCTGTTCGATTTTCCACACTTCTTAAATGCGTCAATTTTCCCCTGTTCAACCAGCGAAAGACTGCAACGACGACCCATTTCGTTTGATTACAATGTGGTGTTCAACTCCGTTTAAATACTTCCACGGCAGCCCGCGTAGTCCCATAGTAAGACTTAACTATGATGATTATGCAAGTTTTATGGAAAAAAACGTTTTGGTAAAAGGATTTATAAAGGCGGACCTATCTTTTTGAAACGGCTTCAAAATAAAAATTTTCATAAAATAAAAAAGAATTATTTATTTTTAACAAATTGCTTTCTAGATAATTATAACGATTATTGTTGAATTACCTGTACCAAAAAAACAGGAATTATTCTCAATTAACAGTCGAAACATTGAAAAATGCGGGTGGACCTATCATTTCGATACGCACTGTATGTATTTCATTCATAGTTTAACATCGTTAAAAATGAAAAAATCTAAAATCGCAACTTCTCGCAGAGTATTTTTCATTCTCTTATCCATAAATTATATTTAATAAAAACAACAACAATAATAATAATAATAATAGCAATAATAATAATAACAATAGTAATAACAATAGTAATAATAATAGCAATAATAATAATAACAATAATAATAACAATAGTAATAATAATAGCAATAATAATAATAACAATAATAATAACAATAGTAATAATAATAGCAATAATAATAACAATAGTAATAATAATAGCAATAATAATAATAATAACAATAACAATAGTAATAATAATAGCAATAATAATAACAATAGTAATAATAATAGCAAAAATAATAATAATAACAACTGATCGACTCGTGCGGATTTCCGCACAAATTTGGGAGAAAGGGCATTATGAAGTGAAGAATAGCAAAAAGTAAACGGGTGTTGGTACAAAACAAGGCATGTAATTGATGTTAATCAGTACAAATAGCTGTTACAATTTTCCCCCACTATTATTTAGATATTCAAAATAATAAAATAATCACAATAATAAGGATAATTAATATTAGTAGTAGTATACATAGCATTAAAATACACTAACGAAACAGTTCCATTACTTAAAATACAGTTACTGTTAATTGGTTAGGCTCTACATATTTCTAATATAAATGAATGTTTAGAGCCTAACGATTGAATAAGTTTAACACACAGATGCAGCTAAAACTGTCCAATTTTCTACACGATAAAAGCATAAGAGTTTCTTTGTTTACTTGATAACAGATGGCACCAGAATACACAACACCTATTTGGCATCCATTAAAGGACCTCTTTCTAGATGTTTTTAAATCTCAAATTTCAGAGAAGCGGTATATTTTTAGACCGTGGGTCTATTTTTCGCCATTAGCCGGCTCGATAAGCTTTCAAATGAGGGGTCAATCATGGAATTTGATATAAGAATGAGGAAGAAATCGCGGAGCGACAAAAAGCAGGCTAGAGAAATAATATATATATAGATAATAATAAGATGTCCAAACTTTGTCTAAAAAGACATGATTTTTTACTGAAAAGAAATAAAATTACTTGATTAATTCTATATTTTTTCATTTTAATCAGATTATTTTATTTAAAATAGATTTTTCATTTAAATTCAAAAAAATATTTGACAAAATAAATGAAATGTAGTTACTTTAAGTTAAAATCACATTTTATTTATATTATTATTATCAGGGATGTGAGCCGCCCCTTTTTTGTGTTGCTCCGCTCTATGCTCCGAATAATTTAAAAAGATTATATTATTTATCTCTCTTTTTGTCAGTTTTTTTCCTTTTTTAAACATGATTAAAAAAATTTAAAAGTTAAAAAGAATTGGAACCAATGGAGCACAGCAAATTTCTTGTTCCAAGCTCCCCTCCAGATCCCTGATTGTTATTATTATTGCAGTAAAACCCCGCTATAACGAATCCTCAACGGACCGACCGGAGATCGCTATAATCGAGGGTTCGCTATATCCGATTTTGCAAAAAGAGTGTTAACTGACAATTAAATGTTTGTTAATAATAAACAAACAAACATAAAAATTTACCTTATTATTTACCCATAGTATGAAGCAAAGATATTATTGGCTGTAAACTTTTGGATTTTATATAAACCATTGCAAAAGATAATATTTGACTAGACTAGTACACAAATGGGAAGAAATGTTGCTAAGATAAATCGTATAAAAGACTTTAAATTTTGGATCACTATAGCCGATTTTCTAACGTTTAATGATCGTTATTAACGTTTGAAAATGCATTAATGACATAGGGTTTCAGTTGGGACCATTTGAAAGGTTCGTTACAACCGAGGGATCGTTATAACCTGGGTTAGCTATAGCAAGCTTCCACTGTATTAACTATTGTTTGGTCGAGGCCCACATTGTCTAAATCAGTCCCAGAGAACTACAGCAATATTTCTTCACAGAACATTCCTTTTCGTCCTTCAGGCAGGATATGAGGATGATTGATATCTATTGCTGCATTTTTATTCACGTCTTGATTAATGTCTGTTGAACACAAACAGAAAAACAACGGAACCAGCTAAAACATCTTCAGAAAATTCCGATGACATCATCACCCACACTGTTTCCCCGTAACGTAACATATGTTTGCTTATGAAAATTATTTAGTCTATGCGACAGCCGGCCGAAGTTGTCCAATAAACACGTCAAGTAGGCCACGGAAGGCACGAAAAAAAAAGAAAAGACATTTTCTTGGAATAGACTACGGCACGTGTCTTGAGAAATGCGTTATTTTTAATGCGTGCCTTGTGCAAACAATCTGTGCATAATGTACGATGCAAAAGACTGGTTAGCGGTGACTAAACGGGCCGTTATGAAATCGAAAAGCTCGCGGAGGATTTTGCTGCATATTTTGTTGCTTCATATTCTGCTGCTTCCTCAAAAATGTCAATTCCGTTAAATCCTGCACTAGTGATAACACCAGAGATAGTAAGAATTAAAAAAAAAATTCAAAGTTCGTAAAGGATTTTATAATGAGTTTTAAAAATTTTAAATTTAAAAACAAATGATTAAAACTTATTATTTGTACATAAATAGGCAGTTAAGTACCATTTTTTCTTCTGTTTGTCACCCGATATTACTTTTTTTATTCAGTAATATTCATATGTGTTAGTGTTATGAATGAAAAAAAATTGGAAATAGTTTTTTTTTAATCTTGCTTTCGACGTAGATTCAAAGCCTTTTTTAAAAGTCTTTATACGTCAAGTTGTCGTACGTCAGGAGCGTAGCAATTTAAAAATCATGGGAGGGGGCTCAAACAATTTTATTTCCAAATGCTCAGAATTATTTCCAAGAAAAACCAATTAACAATTAAAAAGTAATGAGTATTCACTCACTATTATTAACATTAATCACAAGAAAATCACTAATAAATGAATAGTTTTATAGATTATTAAAATAAATTCATAGTTTTCACAAAATAACCGAAATCCGTATGCAGTATGATTTCTAATGGGAGGGGCTTAAGCCCCCTGAGCCTCCCCCTTTCCTACGCGCCTGTCGTACGTATAATGTATTGACTCTTTTTTACGTTGTTCAGTGAATTTCATTAAAACAAAAGGCATGATAGAGATACATTTAAACAAAATATTAAAGATTATTTTAAGAAGATATAAAGTACACTCCACTTTAGTACAAAATAAAGCTTGAATATTATTGATGAAGAACTCCAAGATATCTGATAACTACTTCATAATTGAAATATAGTATGCTATTAATTTTCTTAAATATAAGAAAACTTTGCAAAAAGCTAAACTATGGAGCATCATTAATGTCTAAAAAGAATTCAATTTGTCAAAATCTTATCCAAAACAAATAAGTTTTTTCACAAACAAGCTTTCTAAGCTTAGAAATAAAAAAAGAAATTGGGTTGTATGGTGGAGAAAAAAAAAAAGGAAACCTATTGCTTGTCTCACTGAAACTGACAGTAAACGCTGGAATAGTGCAAATCTAATTGGAGCTAGGCAGATATATAAATATTAAAGCTCTAATTTCTTCCTCCAAATCAGATTGAATGTATATTTGTTTGTAGAAATTTACCCAACCGCTCTGGATGGATATAAATAATGAGAAACATAAACAAAATAATATAAACTTGGAGAGAGAGGGAGAGAGGAAAAAAAAGGAAGGAGTTGTGCTCTCTTTCGAATGAAAAACTGGTCCAGGTAATTGTGAATGGTGGATCATTTATCAAGCATAATTTGTTGATGGATGGCAACGCGGATGAAAGGCTGATATTAACCAATCGGGACGCAGCTTCAGATTAGAAAGCGTTTTTCGAAGTACTTTTTCGATACTAGGTGTCGCCACAGGGTATAAGGTGATCTAGATTCTGGGGAGGAATATTTGGAGGGTAGGCTGGCAGGAGAAGAGAAAAGCTTGCTAAAATGAACACATTTTCTCTCCATTTCTCCCTGAAAGACAGTTTCGAAAAAAAAAACTACTATTATTACTGTAATTTCTTTTTTCTTTTCAATTTTTCCACTTATGAATAATACTGACTTACGAGCCTATTTTGCGAAACAATGCGGAAATACTGTGGTGGTAAAATGATTTAACACTATCTATCATATGTATTATTTCCCCAATGCAATTTTTCCGTCCGGTTGCCAATTATTTAGGGCAAATTCAATTAACCTGTCCGAATATTTTTCTATTAGAATCCTTGATGTATATTTGTATATTGATGAAATGGTGATGAAGCAGGGCTATTTTGTTTACATTAAATTTCTATTAAGTAAAATGTATTGAAGTTAATTGATAGGTTTATACAATAAATAACTTACACGTGTAGTGGACGATTCGTTTGTTATGTAGCTAAGTCAAGAGAAGCGTTTTTGTTATAAAAACTCCCTTATTAATTACATATGAAGAGAGATTTTGTTTTTACTGTTTTACATAATACTTTTTTAACATTTAGGCTGCCTTTTACATAGTTGATTAATTTGTTTTATACTAATTTGTTCCAGTATTTTATTTTCTTTTTTTCTTTCTTACTTACTTTCTATCTTATTTATTTATTTTTTGTTCCAGCATAATTTTTGTTGCAGAATGTTTTATCTCTGAAATACAAAGATGATTTTGATTTTATTCTATAATGTTTTTAATAACCTCGAAAAACATGAAATTTCTATATTTCTTTCCTTTTTGTTAATGCAACGATCCATTTAAGCTATCACTGTGAGCTATAAATACAAAAATCTGGAAGTTAAGTTAGTAGACACCTGTAGATTTATGGTTCTCAAACTTTTTCCGATACGGAGCAACTTTGAAATTAGGAATTCACATCTCGGAGCACTAAAATTTATCCTAAAAGTACATGCTGTATGTAATAATTATACTAGATATTTTCTTACACACAGACAACTCAAAAAGTCATATTGCTCCAAGGTTTTTATACAATAAATATAGTTTTAATTTTTAAATGTGTTTAATATAAACTTTTAAGTTTATTAAGTCCTTTCGCGGAGCACTGGGAATTGTTTGGGGAGGACTTATTGCTCTGTGGGAGTACAAGTTGAGAAACGATGCGGCAGAATTCATTACCATTTTTTCTCGGAGTCATACATTTAAGAGATCTAAGGTATTTTCGAAATCACGCGTTCAAGAGATCTAAGGTATTTTTCGAAATCACGCGTTCAAGAGATCTAAGGCGTTTTACAAAAACTTACGTTAAAGAATAACTATTTCACGATGTAAATGAGATCAGAATTTTGAACCTGTTAATCAATGGTAATTGATACTACCATCTTTAATACTACAACAGCCGAAACAGTAATTTTGACAGTTCCAAACTTTCGTCTTGAAATAAAACCAAAACAAGAGCCCTGCGGCACCACAGTTGATTCATTTGCGAGGAATATAATACAATTCAGATTCAGATTCGTGCGGATTACGGAATCATATATTTAAGAGATTTGGGATATTTTTCAAAATCACACATTTCCAGAGGTTTACCTAATAGCCTAGTGGCCAACAAGCTTGCATTTGACAAACACAAAACTTCAAAATTTAGAAAAAACTAATAATCTAAGGCATTTTACAGAATATTACATTAGGAGTTCTAAAGCTTTTCTTTGAAAAAAAAAACTAGAATTCAAATAATAGTTATTACAAAATATCTAGAGATCAGAACAACCAGATGATCAATGGTAATTGATTCTATCATCTTAAAAATCTTCTCAAGTGCTTGAACACAATTCCCAAATTACTGAATTAATCAATTCCACTATTAATCACCAAAATCAAAGAGAAAGCACTAGCTCATATAATCACTATTCATTTGTCTTCGTCCGGATATGAAACACAACCTAAAACCGTGTGGCATCACAATGTATCTATCGAGACCGGACGATTTGCATTCAAATGAGCACGGAATACAGAATAATACATACTTTTTAGAATTCTACAATCAAGCAATATAAAGCATTTTATAAAATCATATGTAAAAGAGAATTAATTAATTGTACAGAATCTTACATTCAAGACCTAACGCATTTTTAAGAAGCTTATATTCGAAGAATAATTATTACGCAATGTACAGAACTATTTTTTAGAAGCAGATAAATCAGTGATAATTGATTCTATCAACTTAAAAGTCCTCTCAAGGGGTTAAACATCAGTGCCAAATCAATGAATTAATCAATTCCACTATTAATCACCAGAATCAAAGAGAATTCATCAGTTTATGAAATCAGTATTCACTTGTCATCGTCCCGATGAAAAGCTAAACAACAGCGGTGCGGCACCACAAATGGATTCATCGCGAAGAACAGATTCGCATTCAGATGCGCGCGCTTAGTTACGCTCATGAAATTCGAGTCTCGTCTTCCATTAGTTTGTTATGGTGCCGTTTTAAAACCCCACACCCGAGCATAACGAGGGCACTTAAGATTCCTAAAATCGCTAAGGGCCACCTACTTCACCTTCGTCACATCTTTAGGCACTATGAGTAATGAAGAATTTTAGCCATGCATTTGTTTTAACTCTAGCAGTACAGCTCCAATATTGCTTATAATAAATCATTCCATTATAATTATAACTAAAGAATAAAGGCTGCTGAATATATCTACAGCATAGCAAGAACTATCTGACATACCTGCGGGATAGATAAAATAAAATAATAATTCACAGGGAAGTAAATTAATGGAATATAATATAATATTTAATTTCATTTAATATTTTATTCTATCAGGTACATACTTGTGGCAACGTTTTTTTCGGAACGTTCAAACGTGATTGGTTTCTTAGAAAATCTATGGCAACTCAATTTACATTTAAAATGCTCAAACCGACATTTTCATCATTTCATTTCAAAGATTTATTTTTAGTGTATTTTGTCAAAGAATGCTTTAGTAACGATATAAATAATAAAATCTATGGTGTTCCTACTATGCTTTCACCTGGGGAAGGTAATTTGTGGTGTAACCCCCTTCCCCCCAAAAAAAAAACTCCGTTATTGTGTTGTATAAACATGTAGTTTTGAAATAAAATGTAAACCAAGCAATCCGTTAAGCCAAAAATGAATCAAATTGTAAACCTATTGATGGATGTGTTTCATCTAGAAACTCAGTCAAAAGGGGTTCCTTGCAACCTCGAAACACGTGTCTGCAGTTTTTGCAAATTGTGTACTAATTTTACGTTGATTTTTAAATTTTTACTATATAGTTTTGTAGTTTATATCACTTTAAAAAATGCAAATTAAGAACCTAAGCAATTTAATTTTATTTATGTGTGTAACTTTCAGTATACTATATTTATTTTCAGTTATGATGCATGAAACAGCATCAGTAAAATTGTACAATTCAAGTATATGTATTTTTTCAACATTTTATCCCATTTCGGGAGACACCCCCAACAGCCACCAAAAGAGTGTCCCCCGTGGCGGACCGTCCCCCCCCCCCCTCCGTAGCCCTCCCCCGACGATACTATATAAATGATATAAAATGTTCATCGGTAATTCACGTAACGAAGAACATGCAGCTTCCTTTTGTATAAACTTATAAAAGTAATAACACTTTGGTAACTCAGGTTATATAAAACAGACAAAAAGGCTGCCGTCTTATAAGTGTTAAAAAAAATATATTATCACCTTTTTCATATTTTTCAGACATTTTTTTACTTATTAAGATACTTAAATGTGTGCTTAAGCAGAATTTCTTATTGGAAAAAATCCCATATTACTTACATTTAAAGAATGACTTGCCTACTCAGAAACTCAGGTTGCAAACTTGGGGTTCAAACTCAGGTTACAAACATAGAAGTTCGTATGTGTATTCTATTGTAATATATTCTTATGGCAATCAAAATACTGGAAATGTTTATTGGTAGACAAACGGCACTTGACCAATGAATTTTCGTATCTAAATTTCAAACTGAAAATGATAAATTCTATGAGAAATAAAACATTTTATTCTTACTGTTATTTTCAATAGATTTGTCTTTCCTATTTATTTATTTATTCTTCCTTTAATCACTCCCATTAATAATTTTATCTCCCTTAAAAAATGCTTTCTATTCTATAACTAACCCTTAAAAGGTACTGATGCCAACTCTGAGAAAATCTGATACTAAGTATTTAACTAAAGTTTGGAATCAAAAGATGTAAGATAACTTACAGAATCTTATATTTCAAAGAAGAGGTAATTTAAAAAATAACACATTCAAAAGGCATTATTTACTGAACTTCACTTTGAAACTGCAATTAAAACTTTTTTTTTGTCCATTTCAGAGTAACCTTTCAGCAAGTCAAATGCCATAAAAATTTTGAGCCAGATTTATAGAGTTATTGAGTCAGATTTATTGTTCGTGGTGGCTAGGTCTGCTTTCAGATGCAGACGTTATTCTTAAACACAATGATAAAAGTGTTTGTGCAACAACTTAAAACAGCGGGTGAACACTGTTACGATAAAATATTACATGTCTCCCAGCGGGTGATGAAACGGTTCTGAAATCGAGGTCGAAATCCTCATCGATTAAGGCTCGAGTTTCAGGCTTTAAATTAAAACATTTCTCTTTCGGTTTTGATTTTCGACTTTTATCTTTTCTTTTTAGGATACGGGGACCTTAAAACCGACTTTCTTAACCCCTTAACGGTCGGGAAACTTTCAAGAAAACGGTCATGAAATTGTCTATTTTTTATTTATGAAAATTATATAAAAATATCTGCATGGACAATATATATATTCATTTTTAATTTTTGATTTGTTTCTATTTTGAAATTTTAAACACTCCAGCCCGAAAACGTCACGGGAGCGAGAAATAGAAGGCGAAACCTCAGCCCGCCACTGTCACGGGAACGAGAAATAGAAGGCGAAACCTCAGCCTGTCACTGTCACGGGAACGAGAAATAGAAGGCGAAACCTCAGCCCGCCACTGTCACGGGAGCGAGAAATAGAAGGCGAAACCTCAGCCCGCCACTGTCACGGGAACGAGAAATAGAAGGCGAAACATCAGCCCGTCACTGTCACGGGAGCAAGAAATAGAAGGCGAAACCTCAGCCCGTCACTGTCACGAGAACGAGAAATAGAAGGCGAAACCTCAGCCCGTGACTGTAACGGGAACGAGACGGAAGGGGTTAAATATCAGTGAATTATTCTGAAATTCGTAGTATTTCTTTAATATTGTAAACATATACTATTTTGCTAAGTTTTGTTTAAAATATTTTGAATGATAAAATGCCAAAATTTAAAATTTTCCATGTGCAATTGGTTTGAGCACAGCATCACCAAGAAAATAAATTTTACTCAAAACAACCTTAGTGGTTAGCTCCGAAATCTTAAAAAATATATATAACATTTTTATCCTTTTTTTTTCTTTAAATTTGAAAAATGAAATTTAATAATTTTGCTTACCTTATAAAATATAATATTAAAGAACATTTTTGTAAATTTTTTTCATGCTTCAAATGAGTGTAAGGAAAACGAATTTGTGCGCAAACCAGTTGCAAATAGAAATTTTAAAATTTGGCAATTTTTCGGCATTTTAAAGTTTAATTATCTCAAGAACCATTTAACATATCTCTTTAAAATTTACAAAATAACATGCAATTACAGTATAAAGAAGTGACAAAAATTTTCCCACCATTTCACTTGTAATTTAAAAAGTCAGTCACTCTCAGAAACGAGTCAAATCTCACGAAACTTTCGGCATATTTGACGAAATGGCTTCGTGAAAAATGCTCCGAGTAAACCTTTCGTCAAATTTCCGAAAATTGTCTTGTAACTTTTTTAAGTCACGTGATCGCGTGAGGAAAGAATTGTTATAAATGACGAAATTTTCTTGACGATTGAAGAGTCGTCAAAAATGAGGATTTTATTTCTGAGAATGCTGCATCCATAAAAACTGTTTTATGTATGATGTAGAGAAAAAAAATATTTTAAGAAACAAGGACATATATTTAAGGCATATCAAATGAATTTTAGGATTACTGCTTGAAATACATTTCACTTGACATAACACAAGTGCGAAACGCTCACTTAAATGTAATTCATTTAAGTTGCCTCTTTTATAATATAATAAAATATAAACTGCTGCTCCCGAATTCCGGGAATCAATCATGCTCTTGCTACCTGTCTCGTCGGAATATAAAGAAGCTATGATAGCATCTGTAGATTGCTATCGAAATTGAATTACAGGAAGGAAAAACAATTTGAAGGAATTATGAACCAATGCTGACAAGCAACTTCGCTGTTAATAATAAGTTTATTTAAACGCTATATTAAGGTGTAAAAAATATTGTTTACGATCGGGGAGCGAACCTTGTTATTAAGTCCCCAACGCATTCCCTAAATGGAATCTGTTTCCTTCTTAATATGTTTTGTTATTGTTATTTTCGAGATCTATTTGATTTCGCCGGACTCAATAAGTTGTCGCTTTAACCCTTTAATCCCCATTTCCGCCTCAAGGCGGACGACGATAACAAAAACTGGGCATTAGAGGGTTAATGTCGGTACAGTTAGATGAAAAGTCCTGATTTTTGTATAATGTACTCTAAGAATTTGAAAACTTTAGAACTGTTTACTGTCAAATCCCTAGAGAAACTAGAATTTTTTTTAAATTGTGGGAGTGGCATGGTAGTTCAAAAAAAAAAATCTAACATGCATATATGAACAAAAGACTAACATAATGAAAACTTTATTTAACTGCGCGAAAATAAAAATTAAAATGAATACTACTTTTACTTTGTTGAAATTAAATTTAAAATCCGAAGTCTTACCAGTGCATACTAAAATAATCTCGCCAAACCAAAAAAGCTTAAAATATTGCTTAAAAGATCTGAGAAAAAAAGCAGCATATAAATAAAACAAGAAAAAAAGTATAATTGCTGTTTTTTCATACTAGTACCGAATGGAAAAAACAAAATTTCATTTATAATTCTTGCAAATTTAACTATAAACATAAGCTGATTTTATTTTGATATCTGTTTAATCATTTCATTTGCAGGCATTATGAATGAAATTCTGCTGAATTTAAATTTACTTTTATAGGAAAAATCAAATATAAAATCTGAACTCGTATCTGTGCGTATTTAAATAATCTTGGAAAATACTTAAAAGGTTAAAATATTGCTTTTAATATAAATGACCTGAGAAAAAAATCAGCACGCAAATAAAACAAAAGATTTTTTAAATTACTGTCTATTTTTTCATGCCGTTTCCTTTATTTGACCCTACTCATCAATTACGATCAAAAAGTGCATTTTTTTAATTACAAAAAAGTAAACTGTCTTTGAAAACACGTTGTAATAAGAATAAAATGACGATTTCTGTCAACCATGACCCCTTCCAGTACCATTGAGTTAAAAGAAAAGAATTAACTTGATTGAGGTCACACTTTACAAAACTCGTGTCAAGACAGCACAAGCCTTTTGCTTTATTTCAAATTGATTTTCAAGTAATCGGCTCTCTAAAGATTAAAGATTGAAGACTGGATTCTTCTTTCACCGCACCTTTTGTCAGGAACCAGCCAAATAAATTGTATGACAAGCACAGTAATTTGGCATAAATAAAAGATATATTTAGCTAGGTAATAATAGAAGCTATATTCTGTACCACAGGAAAAATTGAGATTTGGGAATCTCCTGTAATTCAGGAACGTACTTTATCAAATTTAAGATCTTCTGTTGTACATAGATCGTACTTTTCATGTTCTAAAACTAATTTATTTCTTTTTTGCTCCTTTTTACCTTTTTTCTCACAAAAAGTTAAGCGGTATTATTTCAATGAAATGCGTAGCAAAAGTTATTTTTTACATTCAAAACAAAAAATCGAGCTTTAAAAAAAAAAACATTTGACAGCACAGTTTTTTCTTTTTTCCCCCTTTTTCCTTTCTTTTTTTTTTGTTTCCTTTTTCGGTGAGGGGTAGATTTTAACCCAAAATGCAAATGTATCTGTTATACCGTTTTCAAGATGGGCCCGTGGTCTGTTATTCTTCCATCAATACCTTCGTCTGCAAGTTGATATTTAATGCGTAGGGTTAATTTCCAAGTACAAAATGAAAAGGATTGAAATATGAAAATAATTTTTTAGAACTATTAACAGTGAATTACTTTCCCTTTATTTACCGACTTCACAAAGGAAGGAGGTTATACATTCATACTGTATGTATGTCGTTTTTTTTTTGTTTGTTTGTTTGTCCACTCATAACTTCTCACCGGATCAACCGATTTTCATTATTCTTTTTTTAATCGATCGAGGGTGGTTCCCATAGGTCCCCTACTTTCGTTTGACTATATTCGATAATTTAAAAAAAGTTATGGACAGAAATGTAGTATTTTTTTTGTTTTTTCATCCATAACTTTTGACTAAATGAACCGATTTTGATGATTTTTTCTTTAATCGATAGAGGGTCGTCTAACTCAAATACCGCAAACCAATTTGACTACATTTGTTTTTTAGAAGAAACGTTACGGGTGAAAAATATGTATTTTTTTATTTTAATTGGAAAGGCTTAGCTTGATTTTTCTTTGTTGGGAAATGTATTAATAAATATGAAAGTCATTGTTAAAAACGTGTTTGTTGCCATGGGCTGTAATATAAAAAGCAATTACAGCCTGAGTTTGACTGAAGGCTTCTCTGTGGCAAAAATTAATTCAATCAGTTCGTTTGCTAAAATCGACTTCAAAAGGGAATTTATCATACAAATGATTAGTTTTTAGTGCCATTCATTCAAAGAAGTTTTGCCCTTTGTTATGGATTCTTTTAAAAATAGAGTATTTACATAAATGTATTTACACTAAAAAGAATAAAATAAAATAATTTTTATAAAAAATCAGAACCGACTTCAAATTATAAATTTCGCTAAAAAGTGAAAAATAAATTCATTCTTTAAACAACATCGATGTGACTTTTAAACATAGTTTTAGAAGTCGATGCAAAATTATGAGTCTAATTACCATTAGGGATGTAACGAATATTCGGCCACTATTCGGTATTCGGCCTATTCGGCCCTTTGACCGAATATTCGGCCTGGCCGAATAGTCATTTCAGGACCTAGCCGAATATTCGGCCAGGCCGAATATTGATTAACTATTCGGCCGAATAGTTCTGCAACAGTAGAAATGTAAGACAATTAGGAAATTAGTAGATTTTAAACACTTAAAATTGCGTAATAGTTACTGCAAAAGAATACATTAGTATATAGTTTTAATAAATAAAGATAATTTAGAAAAAAAACATTTTTTTTAAACATTGCTTTTAGGTTTGACTGAACAAAAATAAAAACAGATTTTAAAGCTACAATGTTGTATTTTATACTCGGCATTAGCTCTTAAAAGCTGGCAATAGTTAATTAGGATTCAGAATATGAAACTTTAATTTTGTTATTATTAACAAAGTGGAAGTCAGACTTTGTCTGGATAGACTGATTTAATGTGAACATTGGGTAATAGAGAAATGTGAAAAGCCTAGATTATATCATGAATATTAAGATAGGATAAGTTATTGGGTTTTCTGAAACTAAACATATATTCCAGTTAAATGCATTAAATTTTAATAGATCTTTAAAAAATAGGTATGAAAAAAGTTCATAAAATAAAAATATTAACTTTTATAACTTTTTTAAATATCTTCATAGAACTATTTTGAGCAAGGTAAATGTTTACTAGACAACAGTATTTCTTTAATTTGAATTAAATAATTAGTAAAATAATGCTAATGCTTATATTAAAACCTGTCGTTTCTATTCCACTTTAGGGTGAGATTCTCAGTTTTATTGCATTCAAAACAATACAGAAAATACATTAATTTTAGATAGTTTTAGTTTCTTAAGAAACAAGAATTGAACATCATAAATTAGTGTGTAGAATTGGTGTTTAACTTAGTGAATACTTTGAAATTTGGCAAATACATTTATTACAACGATTTTCTAGAAATTTTAATATTCGGCCTAAGACAGTAGGCCGAAGCCGGATATTCGGCCCAGAAGAAATGGCCAAATATTCGGCTTCGGCCTGGAAGCGATGGCCGAATATTCGATATTCGGCCAAATCACTATTCGTTACATCCCTAATTACCATTATACCATTTGCTACTTCATATTGGAACTGCTGCTAATTCTGCGAAAATATATATATTTGTAATTGGATTCATGAATACAAAAGATTTTCTCTATCCTAATTTTGCACCACTTCTAAAACTATGTTTAAAAGTCACATCAATGTTGTTTAAAGAATGAATTTATTTTTCACTTTTTAGCGCAATTTATAATTTGAAGTCGGTTCTGTTTTTTTATAAAAATTATTTTATTCTCCTTCGTTTCAATTTATGATAACATCATTGTTAAGTTAAACAACACTAGCTGCCAAATCCTCAATAAGAGAAAAACTATTTTTGATTTACCCAATTTGTTAACACTTCTAAAATCAATGAATGTATGTTTACGTGGTTAAATGGTACATTCTTGAATCTCAGTTAAATTTATATTTCATAATTTCGTAACTTTTCAGGTATTTAGAGAAGAGTATTTCTCATTTGGACTAGGCACCAAATTACTTCAAAAATGCTATCTTTTTAACGTATAAAACAATAGTCTGAAAAATAAATTTTCTCTTTTACGTGTATCTATTATTAATGTTATTTTTTAAAGCAACATTTTAAACTCAAAAACTTCCTTTTCTTTTTTTTTTTAATATAGAATAGTACAAACGTAATTTCAGAAATAAGCTATCACGAAGGTTTCCACCGATATAAAATTTCGAATCTCAATATGTAAAAGAAAAATAAATAAATAAAGTAAGATTTTTTATAAACATTATTTTTTCAAAGGAACATCATTTTAAGCCAATTATTTTCAAATTTCACTTTGTATTAAAAAATAAGATTAATTTCCTTTTTTAGTAGTCATCAAATTTTAAATAAATAAATAAATAAATCTTAAAATTTTAAATGAAAAAATGCATATCTTAATAATTATTCGCAAAACAATAATAATAATAAGAAGAAGAAGAGTAATAATAATAATAATAATAACAATAATAATAATAATAATAGAAATAAATAAAATCGTTCGCAGTTATTTCCTTCCAATGAGAAAATATGGAAAGAAGATCGATAAAATAAAAATGAAAAATAAATGAACAGAATCAATGAATATGTACGGAGAAATGTATTTTCATTTTTAATATTAACTTTTTTTTCTTGAAGTGAAAAACTAAAAAAAATATACTAGGATCTTTGTAATTTTATTGACTTTTTGATTCTAAAGAATAACTTTAATTTAAGTTTTAGGTTTAAAAAAAAAAATCCTAGTAGGATCTAATGTTTCTGCTGCATATATTTCCGAAATATGTCCATTAAGAATAAATATTCGAGAATTACCACGAAATAAAACGTGTTTATACCAGTGTTACTCTCATTCAAATACGTGTCACAGGTAAGTTTCGAACGTGATCTTAAAGAACTACTTAATGAGCGTAAGTGATCGATAACCGTCAATGCGAACGCCCGTTCAGTAGAAGTGAGCAACTTATTTGCCGTCATCAGTTAGTAGCAATTATGTAATGAGAGCGACACAGAGATTGATAAGACAGCGTTTCGGTAGGCAAAAATATGAATGATATTTTTTTAATTATAATCATTACCGATCCGTTTGAAACATTCAGTGTTAATTCAGTTGCTCACATCACAGAAAACCGAAGATAATTTTTTCCTCATACATCTACTATTTGAGCCTTCTTTCCAAGGGCGGGTCCAGGAGAGAATTTCGGGGGGGGGGGGGGCATTCGAATAAAATTTGTAGTCTTTTACTGGGTAATAAAGCAATTTTGAGGTATTAAAAATAAGTAATTTTTAGGTATTGAAAAGACCCTCACTTACCTTATTTTTTACACAAAATAACCTATTACTTTATATTAATAAAACAGCATAAAATTTAATTGCTTTTACTCATAAAAATACAGAACAAAATTCGCATTATTTTTAATCCAAGGGCCGGGCCCTCCCCTTATTCCTAATGCCCTTATAGAAGAACCACGTGTCTACCTTCTTAAACGACACTTACAAGCTCCCTCCACACCGCCTCTCCTTCCTAAAAGGGTGCTTTGAAAATTTGTAAAAGAAAAACTATTGTATCGTTTGAGCGTACATGATTAAGATATTTTTTAATTTTGACATTTCAAAATTTTCCGCCCTCGAAAACTGCCTTCTCAAGGACCCTTGCCCTTCCACAGGAACCGGCCGAATGATCAACGACGAAACATATTTAGTATACCTCAATTTTAGAGTTTCCGATAGTTTATACAAGTAAATCATTTTATTGATCAATTTTAATTGCTAGTTTAAATTTGAGTGCCGAACTAGGATTTTAATTATCTTTTTCCAAAAGTTAAACTTTCTTAATTAAATATTTTTTTCTTCTTATACTTTATTTTCTTTCCTTTTTTTTTTTTTTTTGTGCATCAGAGTTGAACTTTCCACTCTCTAGAAGCGACGCCCTGGGCGTGGGCCTCGACTCCCCCTTCCCCCTAGATCCGGCATTGAGCTATGATGACATTGGAAGAGGGAGAGACAAACCAGCAAATCTCTCCTAGAAATTTTATGGAATTGACACCCTACAAACATACTTTTAAGCTTTCTTTGATAACGAAAGATGAAATGAGAAGTAGCAATTCCCTGCCGAATTTTTTTGTGAAGCTGAAGTAAATTGTAATCCATCTTTGGAGAGTTAATGAAATGAAGATTGCGGCTTTCCTTTCAACATTTTTAAAAAAGGTAATTTAACGGTTTTGGATGGAGTTTCGAGGGTCCTTCTCCGCCTAAATTTTGAAACTGAAGTCCTAGAAACCCAATCTTTAACAGTATTTGGTGATGGTAGAGGAAGGAGTCTGGACGTTCCCCCAGAAATTTTTCATAATTGAAAACCTAAAAACGAAATTTCAATCTATGATAGGAAGAAAAGGTTGGGGTTGGGGATGGGGTTCTCCTTTTTGTTTTTTTTTTTTTAATTGAAGTGAATTTTAGACTATCTTAGGTGACTCTAGGGGAAGGAAGAATTCGGGTGTTTACTCTCGGGAATCTCTAAACTTAAATTTAGGATATCTCTGATGACCTTAGGGAAAAGGCGGGGACAGGGGGTATCAAAGGTTCCTAAACCGGAAAATTTTCAAAATTGAAACCTTAAAAACCTATTTTTAGAGCACCTTTGGTGAAGTTATGGAAAGTATAGGTTCAGAAACTTTGCATGGTACTTTTTGACATTGAAGTTCTAAAAGCGTAATTCCAGGCCACCTCTCCCTGGATATTTTTCAAATTTGAAATTCTAAAGGCGTAATTTTTTGGTGACGTGAGGGATACTCCTATTATATTTCTGAAAACAAATTTTAATGCAGTTTTAATTCGGTGCTTTCCTGCGGATTTTTTTATTTTAAATTAACTTTCTAAGAAGTCAATTTTGGCTATGTTTGATAACTTTAGGGAGGTACCCCAGGCTCTCCGTCATAAATTTTTGGAAACGAAACTTATGTATTGATAAAAGATGTATGCGTTGATATCCAGAGAAAGCAGAAACAACAGAAGCATTCATCAATATGCACCAGATTGCAACGAAAATGAAAAATTACTTTTTGTGAAGGAATAAACTAATTTTTTTAAAAACAAATCTCTTTCCTTTCTTTTCTTTTTTTGCCGGCATCATCTGTAGTGACTGGGCGGCAACATCTCGGCACTGGGCGACATTAATGTCGCCCACTTTCTATCTTATTTTATGCACTGGTTGTAATTGTAATGGGAAATAATTTCTGATGGTATTTCACAATCTGTCCACAAAAATTTTGGGGTTGATAATTTGGTTTTTGATTTTTTTTTTTTATTCCAAAAAAAAACCTTCGGAATTTTTCTCGGAGGGGGGGAGGGGAGCATGGCCTCCATGGCCCCCTCTCTGGACCCTTGCTTCTTTCTGCATTTGATTCAAGTAAAAATGTGAGAAAGTTAGCTCCCGAATCATACGCATGCAATTGTTATTTTAACTATAATCCTGAAATTTCGATGCAAAGATTGCAGTTAAACCAGGGTTTAATTTCGAACAAAAGAAGAGCGGAAGGTTTCCGCTGTTCGAATTTATTTTCATTCGTAAATAGTGTGATTAAAGGGAATGTAGGGCAAAGTGAAATGATAAAATATTTACTATGTTTGCAGGGCAGCCTATTTAATAACATTTTAACTGTGTTACATAACATGCAGTTGACTCCAAACAAAAAAAATTGCTGTAAATATCAAGCAATATGATAACACAAGCCCATTTCAAAATTTGATGCTCTTGTTGCAATATTTTGCTCTCAATTTTTTTTGCTTTTATCTATTGATAAAAATCTTATTATTTATATTTTAAACATTAATTAAGACCTCCTAATGTCCGGTGCAGTGTTCATTTGTTCTATGTTAGGCTTGTTCTGATTTTAAATGTTTAGTACAATTAATTGGTCATGTACAAACGGGGATAAGTGATATACATATTCAATTTCACTTTGTCCCTACACCAGTCATCAGATAACTAAATTTGTCGTTCGTTTATTCATTCATTCAATTATTAATTCCTTTATTTGTTCATTTATTAAGTAGGTTTTTCTTTCGCTCATTAATTATTCATTCGCACGTTTTATCAATCATTCATTCATTTAGTTATTAAGGTTTAATTAAGTGTTTTTCACCTCTGTTTTCATAAACATGAATTATTACAGGTTATTTTGACTACCATAAGGTGACATACGAATGCAAATTGTCAGTTATCCCATAAAAACTATTTCATTAGGGAAATATTGCAATTTTTCACTTTTCCCCATACATGCTGCAAAGCGATAATTTTCCACTTTTACCTTAACGTACAAATTTGCTGCCTAAAATGTAAAAAAAAAAAAAAATTCAATACAAGTTCAATCATAAAATTCACGGTTCTGTATTTATATACTGTTATTTTCAAGACAAATTTACAATTTGTTCAATTTGAAAAATGTAATTTATCTTAACTATTTCACTTTATCCCACATTCCCTTTTATGGTTTCCCAAACTTTTTCAGGTTTTAGCATCGTTGGAATAATTAGAACGGCCAACCTAGTTATATAATATCTATCCGTGATATATGTATCAGGCTCCACATCACTCTTTGAGGGGAAAAAAGTTGGGGTTCATCTGTCAACTTCCTATATCATTTTCATACAAGCCAGAGCCCAAGATTCAAAAATTTTCAAGCTAAATGTGAAACGCAGTAAGAAAATGGCTGTAAATGTGATTAAAATATATAAATTCACAGCTGAGTCTTATCACCTAAGCAAATGATGACAATACTCATCTCAGAATGATTAATGTTGATCAAATTGGACATGATAAATGTTTCTTCTCATTTATATGCTCATCAGTACTCAAGCTATGTTTTGTATGTTGTACTAATTGGATTAAAAGTAGGCATTAATCAAGAAAGAGTTAATAATAATCGTATAAGAAACTTACAAAATATTTTGTTTTTCAACAGAATTATATTTGTAAGCCATTTCAAGCTATTATGTTCCCTGTAATATTCGTGTTTCATTTGCATACTGTCATTAGAGCCCTATTCCAATATCGTTTACTTAGTGCATGAATAACACTTGTCATTTGTCTCGCCTGGAAAACATATTAAGGAAAAGGAATTCGTTAATTATGTCTCCAGCCTGTGTGTATGTCTCAAACATCTATCTTTTTCATTACAAATTGCTTTATGCAATATTTATCTTTGCTAGTAGAATCTTACATGGTAGTCAATATTATTTCATAAATTATGATAGTAAAGACACACAATCTAGCAGGGTTACTAACTACAAAGAAGTTCCTTGCGAAGGGGAATTCTTCAAGAAACTTGACTTCTACAATTAATGAATACATTAAGAAATAATGAAAGAAAGATATGGATGATTCGTTTAATGAAAATAATTTTACTGCGCTTAAGGAAAAATTTAAGCTGCAGTAAACTCATTTAGAAAGAAAGAATGTCTTAAAAACAAACCTTTTAGGCTAAAATTGTAGTAGTCAACTATTAATTAGAGCTATTTCGCTCATGGGCTGCAATAGCGGCACAACTCAAAACGTCATGTTTTGAAATAAGTGGGTTTAAAGTTTTCATTGCTAAAGAAAATGCATAAGAAATGCTTCAGTTTGCTGCCATCTTACGGCCTAACATTGAATAATGAGTTGTGCTAGCATTGTTGCTGAAAAGAATGTATTTTCATATTTACATTTGTTCTTAGTCCAAAACGCGTGTTTTTTGAGTTGTGCCACTATTGCAGCCCATGAGCGATTGTAGATGGAATATTATTAAAATGCTGATTCTCATAACTAGAGCTATTATTCTGAAGTACTTTTTCCTTTCTGTTTCGGGCAGCTTTTCGCTCATTTTATAGTAATACTTTAATCAGAACGTTACCAAATAGGGTGGTATTTGTACCTGATTATTCGACTACAATAAAATTCCAGTATTCTGAAGGCACTTTTTCCTTTCTGTTTCGAGCAGCTTTTGTTCATTTTATAGTAATACTTTAATCAAAACGTTTCCAAATAGGGTGGTCTTTACCTGATTATTCGACTACGATAAAATTCCAGTATTCTGAAGGCACTTTTTCCTTTCTGTTTCGAGCAGCTTTTGTTCATTTTATAGTAATACTTTAATCAAAACGTTTCCAAATAGGGTGGTACTTTACCTGATTATTCGACTACAATAAAATTCCAGTATTCTGAAGGCACTTTTTCCTTTCTGTTTCGAGCAGCTTTTGTTCATTTTATAGTAATACTTTAATCAAAACGTTTCCAAATAGGGTGGTACTTTACCTGATTATTCGACTACAATAAAATTCCAGTATTCTGAAGGCACTTTTTCCTTTCTGTTTCGAGCAGCTTTTGTTCATTTTATAGTAATACTTTAATCAAAACGTTTCCAAATAGGGTGGTACTTTACCTGATTATTCGACTACGATAAAATTCTTATTAGTTTTTAAGTCGGTTAAAATATAAGAATCTAACTGGTCATAAAAACTAAAAATTTTAATTAAACTTTGTTTACTACATTCTGTTTATTCTCACACCCTTCCAGTAAAAATATTATACAGATCATGTTCTGTAGTGGAATATGACCGGAATATAATCTGAAGCCGCCAGCAAAAACATCGTAGATTATTCAGCTCTGTGGAACCAATTGGTAAAAGGAGCGGCGGACAACAATTTTGCTTTTCTTTTATTTTTGCATTCTCTTGAGAACTGCCGCGGTATCACCAGGAATGATATAACGCGCCCTACTTGCAAGTGTGGGTGTAGCAGATGATCCAACTTGACCTCCTGACCCCTAGCAAGAATATTCCGACCTCTATCGCGAGCAATGAAGACAGGCGTTATTTACGCATTAAGCAGAGGTGCGTTTTCGTAATGCACCATTTTATTTTTCTGCCCGCTCTGAACTTTTTAACATGCTAATGTTCTGGCAGTGATTAGAGTCTGGTTTCTTCTTTCTTCACTTCGATTCTTTCATTAACAGATTGATGGAGACAATTAACGAATTAGTGACGGGCAATGTTTTCGACCATCTAACTACAAAAATACTTTTTCAGCAAGAGCATCCCAGTTGACAGCTAAGATTTATAGCAACCTTCATTAGATTCTGCTTATTATTATTAGCCATTGCGCACTATTAGCTACACCATTAATTTGCCATAAATTCTGTAATAAAAATCTTTAGAAGGACAAAACCATAAAACAGCTACTATACAAACAGTTTTCGAAATAATTGGCTTTAGAAAGTTCTGGAAGAAGCTAAAAACGAATCAAGAAAAGCAAAAATTTAAGTATCAGAAACTCAAATTTTAATCTAAAGGGGAAATGCCATACATATTATGTTAAGCGTAGTTCATTGGGGACTTTCAATCAACAATATCAAACATTCCGGCTAATAAAAAAATTACATAACTACTAATGTGGTTTAGCGACTAATTAAATAAAAAAACATTAGTTAAATTTTCAAACACCGTTTCGCTAGAACTAGCTACTATATTTTTGTGAGTTTCAAAACACGTTCCGGCGAGTTTAATTTCTCCCTTTTGAGAATTGCTGTGTCAAACAAGATCTGTATAATGTCTCCGTAGTGTAAATGAAAAGTTTTGTATTCTATGGTAAACTCGCTTAAAACTGAACTTTGTAATAAGGCATTGATTTATCTAATACAAACTAATTTTGAGGTTCTAATAAAGGTAAATATTAGTTGTACATTCTTCATGACCCGCATTATTACCAACGATAAAAAATAAGCGCCATTTTATTCCACCATGAGCAATATTTATTGCATACGAAATAAAGAAAAAACCCATTCTTCTTGATTATAAAATCAAATATAATTGATTTCTTCTTCTTTTTTTAAAGAAAGTGTTTCCGAAGTCGACCGAATTTAATGAATTAAATTTTTTTTCTTTATAAAAAAGAACATTTTCGTCAGAAACGTTTTCAAAAAAATGAAGCTCTTTCATGCAGATTCCTGATTTTTTATGCTTTTGAGAACTTTAGAGATAATAAATAATTTCAACATTTCTTTCACATTTAAAAGAAAAAGGGTCCAAATAATTTTTCTCTCTTGATCCCTAATCATTTTTTTCCTGACAACTTTTATTCGAACTGTGATTTCAAGGCACTCTTACAAGAATTATGTAGCAGACGTTTTGCAAGCAATAGTGTTTGTCATTCTAAAAAATCTACAGGAGTCATTTACCAAGAAAATAACTCTACTACATATGAGACAACTTCACAACAATGCCCTACGTGTTGTTGTTATTATTATTTAATATCTAGTCAGATTACCAGAACTTGTTTCAAGAACATGTTTGAAACAAAGTTGCTACTTTTACTGCAGAATTACATGCGCTCGCAAGGGAGGGACAGACATCGGCACTCAAAGATTATCTTCTTGGATATCTACAGGGATCACTTTAGGGCCTACTGAAGTCAAACAAGTCAACATTGTTTTTGTTTAAAATAATTTGCAAGTGGTCTGTGGCGCAATTTTTCTGGGTTCATGTACTTCTTTGCAACACCGTGAATACTTAGTGAAAATAAACGAGTAAAAAATTTTTCGTTTCCTTAGCTATATTTGGAATATATTTTTACGTCATAGGAAAAGTTAGTCGGAACTGTTCTGATACAGCACATATAAAATGATTTCTTTTTTCCTAATCGGTGACAAATTATGGATTTGCTCATGTGACACTCTTAAAATTGAAAAATCGCAAAAAGTGATTCGATAAAATATTAAACTGAATTTCAGATTACGTAACAAGTAACTGGTGCAACAATATTTTCGAGTTTCTCCTCACTAACTCTACTTTAGCTTTGCTTCACACTCCGAGTAGATTTAACAGGAATCACATTTTTATTATCTTCATTTAGTTCATAAATGATGTCTCGTTTTTCCCCCACATATTTGACCCCCTCCCCCCTTTGTCACAATGTCACAACTCAACGAACCCCTACACCCCTTTGTCACAGGTCACGCTATGTTGCATAAGCATGATGTCACACTTCTTGTTACCCCCTCCCCTCCCCCTTGTCACAATTTCGCGAACCCCCACTCCCCCCTCGAAGCGTGACATCATTTATGAATGATCCCATATATAATTTAGTAATTTTATTTATTTTGGTGATAAGAAATTAAAAGTTTTGTATTGGAAAGTTATTTTGCAGATTAAAAATCACCTTCCGTTATTCGTCGTTGTTTACTCAAAACTAATTTTTATGTGGAATAAATTGGGTTTTAAAATTTTATTAAATAAAAAGTCGGAGATATTAGAGCACGACTAGTTTCCCAACGCTGTTCTTGTTCCAAGCAAAAAAAAAAAAAACTGGTTGCTCTACGATCTCTTCTATGTTTAATACATTCACACTCCCTAAAAACATGTCAGTCATAAGCGTACAACACGCCAGAAAAAACAAACAATATTACTGAATTAATGCATTACATGAAATTTCAATTTGAAGCTTTTTTTCTTTCTTCATTGTAGCTTGAAGTCAGTATAGCCTTTGTCATTAAAATTTGGACTGACATTAAATTACCTGTTAAACACGGATTCATTATAAACGAGCAGGAAGAATGAATTTGAGAAGTCAAGACAACTCAACCACATCTATCCGTCGTATTACATATTTGACAGGCAGTGCAGACAATAATACTCAACATGAAATAATTTTACAATCATCTATCAAACGTTTAATTACTCAGAAAACATTAATTATAAGCGAATGCGTCTCTGATAGAATATGAGCAAACTATTCAACGGTGTGATTTAAATTTCTAATTTAATAACACTCAAGTGTGTGAAACTGGAGAAGGCGTGGTCTCATCATCTACGCAAAGTATGCACAGCGTGGATATGAATTTGAAACGTAGCAGAGGTTAGACTTCGATAGCAGAAAACGATCTTCCTCGTGTAGTCTACCTGTTTCGCGCTCGGCGATGTGGGCGGATTAGGAAGACCATCTGGAAAGGTCGCCCACACAAGGTCGGACGAGAGGAAAGCGGAGGTGGTGGGAAGGGAATCCTCTTCGCTCTCTCCCTTTTAGCCTCCCGCGGTACTACAATGGGATAGTAACTGATTGTGTAACTTATTTATCAGAACGCGTCACAGGCATTGGAAGGCTGGTCGCCGCCCAGTGACTTTATTCCAGGCGAGAGAAACACGGGACAAAATGTCATGAATCAAAACGTATTGTTTAGAAATCTGTAAAAAATGAGGTTTTCCTGGGAAAATCTCAGTTTGAAACATGAGCAGTAAATTTAAATAGTTATTCTATCTCGATAAACAGGCAACAAGCAAAAAAAAATGCTAATAACATGAAAAAAAGTTTATGGAAACGCAAGGATATATTCACAGGTTGCTGAGCAGAAGAAGAGGGAATGCAAGATAACATTGACCACAACATTAAAATTGAGAAGAAAAGGGACTTCAGTAAACGAAGAACGATTCTGAGTAAAACGCGTTCAAAGTTTGGATCTTATGAAAACTTTAATGTTAATTTATTTTCTAACTCAGGGAGCAGCATCTGTAAGCGTCACCACTTACATCTCTTGCCGCAATGCTTTCCCTATCATTTGCACTCGTTAGGTATCTCCAAATTTTCGATTTTGTCACTTACACCCCTTTGCTTCGAGGTGGCTCAATTAAAAACTAATTATATAAGCAGTACGAACAATAATGTTCTTAACTTCTGCTAAAATATGTTTAGTTGCTAACATGTATGGGTAAGGCGTGTGACCACATCTACTGAATATGCAGGTTCGACAATGATGGTTCTTGCCTGCAAGCAGCTATACTTTTAACCTGCTCTTGAAAGAGCAGAAACATAGCAGTAATTGCTGAAGTGAACCTGTTTTTATGTCCATCACATTGTACAGCCCTATGTGTGGTTATGCAATACTGTTCTGTGTAACTGCTTTCGAAAATTACTGCAAGATACATATGCAAATTTTGTTACTGTGACCTTTCTTATTCTCGAGTTATGCTAATTGTGATCCATCTCGATGCCTATTTGTTGCTTATTTTTTTAGGTAGATTGTAGTATACCAAGAATTTTTAACCTTTATTCATCACTAAAAACATTTGAGATTTAATAGATAAAGAACTCTAAATAAATGGCTGTGATAAACAATGGAAATTCAACGAAGAAATTCATACAAAGAATACGCTAAATTTAATCTCGCAGCTACATACTGTTTATGTTTAATAGAATTTCTTTCGAAATTACGGTAAAAACAAATAGTTTCACAGTTCAAGAGTGCAAGAGGTTGACTTTTTGTTATTCAGTTGTTTTCATTTTGAAACTTGGAAAATGACAAAATAAGGTATAAACGGGGAAAAAATGTAATATTAGTTTCGATCAGAAAACATCAGGAGTTAGGAGTTTATATGCAATTTAATGCTGTATTTACTACTATTCATACATGTCAGCGGAGAAGAAATTCAAAGTTATTGAACAGTTCTTTATCGCTATGTATCTATAAATAAATGCTTTTTATTTCTTATACGTGTGTCATAACAAAAAATAACTTTTGTCTTACTTGTTTTTTCATAATTATAAATAACTACCTGTCTTAAAGGACAACTCTAGCAATTGGAGGCTTAAAGCATTTTTTCAACCACTCTCGGTACTGACGAAGGGGCTGATTGCCCTTGAAGCCAGTCTACCATTTTTAACCTTACATTACTCTTATGCAAAAAGTGAGTGTCTCTCTTTTAACTTTTAAAAATTCTTCATAGAAACAAAACTAATTATCATACGCTTATTGAGAAACACTTAAACTGAAAAATGAACGAAATGCCTCTATTACACTCTCAGAAGTGAATGTCTGCTCGATTAATTCTGCAAGCGGTTTTTTATTTTACAATTCAATTTCTTGTTCAAAACTACCAGCATTTTTCTTTGTCTATTATGAAAAGCGAAAGATGAAAACCTATTATTTGCTTGTTGATGAATGACATTTAATTATCTTATGAGCCATTTTGACAAGGATATTTAATTGTATAAGAACCACTACGTCACATGTCACCGTTACAAAATTATTAAGAATTGCGTAACGAGTGAAAGCATTTCGAAACTCGATGGAATTAAGTGAAGTTGGAACAATAACGAGAACATAAATAAAATAAAGCGATAAGAAAAAAATAAAATCCAACCTGTTGACCTTGCCGATTCTCGAAAGCTACCTCAAGTCTGACACATCTCCCACGCTACTATCCGCACTTTTTTCGCCTCAGCTATCATTATCCACTACTACTGGTGTGCCAGTTGCCAGCGTAGGCAAGGAGATTCACGAACGATAATAGAAAACAAATAAAGCAAATTAAACGCTCGAAATTGAGCATTTAAACGTGGGGGCGATGAAAAGGTGGGGTTTAGGAAAAAAGAGTAAAAAAAGAAAAGAAAAGTTTCATTCATGACTTCTTCTTTTTTTACTTTTGATTTCGGTTTGAGGATACTTCCGTTCTGGTTAGAAAGGACAAGGTTTCTAGTTTACTGAACCAGAAGTTTCCAGATGTGTCAATAAATCTGCATAAAAGCGCTAAACGCCCGCAATTATAACAATTGAAACATTTTACATCACGTATGGATCGATAAACAATTCCCTGGGTAAATTATTGTCTGATACTATTTAATTATACATATAATTTTTAAAAATTCAATATTTACGTTTTCAAGCTTATGTATTTTTGGCAGTTACATCCACGTACAATAGTTTAGGCACAACACAAATTTAAATACTATAACAAAACACTATACAAAATGAAAAAGTAGGAACTTTAATAGTAATTAATTTGATTTGTTTATATATTTTCATTTGAAGCCAGTTTATTTTTGTCAATCCTCCCAAACATTTATTACTAGCGGTCTCCAAGGTCGTCAATTTCGTTGATACGGATTTCCTAGGGATAATATTCGATAAATACCTTCTTTCTAACGGTTTAATACAACAGAAAATTGAGATTTACTTTTTATTTTCAACCATCAAATCTTCAAACTCTCGTCATTTGTAAATTACTTTGACGTTGGCATTGTTCTAAAGGTTTTAAATTATTTCAGACCTTATATAACACACGAAAAGTTCCTTCCATCACGTGGGCACTTCGTCGCTTTAATTTGTACAAATCTGGCATGTGTGTGCTTAGACTTTTTCGGCATGCAAATTCCACTATTATGGTAATGGGATTTTTTCTCTCGAATAATTTATTATTGGTACAATGATATTTATCGCGGTGTCTACTTTGCACAAAACTGTATTAATACGAAAAATTAACTTTGTTTTTGCATATTAAGAGTAACATACACCAAAATAAGTAACACGCATAACATTTAACGTTTCAGGAAGTACGAGATGCATGATTTACTATATCAGTGAATGTTAATCTACTAAAAATAAGATCTTGCAACTATGAAATTGATTTTTTTCCCGAGAATATTATAAAATATTTCCTTTAAGAGTAAAATTCCTTTTAGTATATATATAAATACTGAAATACAAGTTTCTTTTTTTTTTCAAGCAGCGAAAAATAGATTTTAATTGTTTTCATTTTTCTCAAAAATTTATAAAAGCAGTGTGAGTGCTTCATCTAATATTCAGATCTTATGTTCAGAAAATATTCCAAACATAATAACAAAGCAAACAAGCAAAAAGAAAGAAAGAAATGGATTAGGAGCTTGGCATTAAGAATTTATAAAACAAGATGTAAGTATTATTGTAAGTTTAGAGGGTTTTCATTACATTTTGAGGGGGCTTTAAAGCCCCAATTCAATTCATTCCAAATAAACCCTTGTTAGTTTTCTGTAAAACGTCAGAAACAAATAAATCATTATAACTCTGGTGCAATTTAGTTTCAAGTTTTTAAGATAGGTAATCAACTATACCTTAATCACTATCGCTAGCAAAAAATTAACTGGCGCGACTACCGGCGTAGTGTAATTGCTCGCTGAAAGGCGTCACACAGTGTTCCATGACTTAGAGAAATCGGAAAAAGACATATTTTCTAAGCTAATTTATTTTTGACCTTGGAGCTTTAATCGTTTTTTGAAGGGAATATAGAGCGTCGATTGATTGTAAAATTATACAAATAAAATTCTTAAATTTATTTATTAATAATCATGCAAAGTGCCGACGTGCCATGCACGTCGTTTCTGTTTCTGTGATAATCACAAGACGACGTACATACCACGTCGTTTGCGTTTCTGGGACAAAAGCATTACAAAGTGCGTGGCACGTCTTTCCAGCGGAGGTGGTTTAGAAAAGGTTACATGAGACTTTCACAAGGGAAAATGGAAGAGAATTGAAAAATTTTTAGTTATGCAGGGATGCACCCTATAAGAGCGATGAATGACGACCATCGCCCACCCCCCCCCCCATTAAAAAAAAAGTTAACCCCCCCCCCCCCAAAAAAAAATACCTCTGGCAATTTCAAGGGTGCAATGTCGCCATGACCCCCGCCCTTACTTGTAAATAGGCTGAGACACAATGACTTAAAGTTCCAAGTTATGTACTACATAGCAATTAAATTATTTCATTCAAAACTATTAAATATTTCCTTTCTTCATTTTTCAGGCTTTGTATATTTTTCTATTCGTTTTAACCTTAATGTGACAGCTGGATCTGATATGCTCCTACGCAGCAGGAAATGCGGGGTGGGATCTGGAGAACCTCAAAGTTCTTTTGGGGTGCGGTAACACATATAGATAAACTACAAGTTTTTTCCCTCCTAGGTAAATGTGAATTGCTTTTTGAGTAGGGATGAGCGAATAGGGGAGGAGGGTGGAGCTTTGCTTTTCGAAGCTTTTTGACCTCGAATTTTCGACAAAGAACAAACCACGAGATACATTAAAAATTACGCAAAAAGACTACAAACACCTTCTAAAATTGTGAAACCAGAAAAAAAAAGCGATTGTCTGCTACACAATCAAGAAGTATAACGCCCGTAAAATATTCTTCTACGGGGGAAAAAACTAACATCTTTTAAATATTCAAACTCCCTCCCGTCAATAGGAAAAAGCACTCAATAAACTCAGACTGCCTTTACCTTTAAAAATATTACCTTTAAAAAATGTAAATTGATACAAATCACAATCTTAATTTAAAAAATGATAGAACTTAATTAAAGTTCATACATTAACTAATTAAAATAAAAGTTAATTGTACGCTAATATCAACAAAAATAAAAAAAATCAAAATTAAGGCTTTAATAACTTAATGCAGAGGTCAGCAACCAAAATTGACTGAAGATCTACTTTCCAAGTTCGGCGCGAACACCAAGATCGACTCGGTGGACCGGGGAGGGGGGTATACACTATTAATAGGGCAATTCTTGTCAGAACAAGTTTTGATGCATATAAAATACTTACTTTAAACTTTCTAAAATAATGGTTTGTTAACACCGTTAACTCGCATCAAAACAATACAAATATATTATTTCTTTTGAAATTGATTAAAAAAACTTAGTTTTTTTAAAACTGAAACACACATGTGAAATGCAGATACATTCTTGAATTAACTCTCACCGAGAGCATAGTTCATGTGACGACTGACATTCCATGTTATTGGAAGTTTTTTTAGGTCCGGTGAATGGTCTGACAAACTATAAAACATTTTCTGAAGGAAAAAAAATAATAAATTCGCCATCCAATTCAAAAGTTATTTTATTTGTTTATTTTTAACTATAAACTTTCCAAAATACTGTCGCGATCGACCGAAAATGAGCTCGCGATCGACGGGTTGCCGACCACTGACTTAATGTGTTCAATCTTATATTAGTAAACATACCATCATTTCCACTTGCAAAACTTTAAGTATGCATTTATTCTATACTCATTTAAGTTTTTATTTTTTGAAATACCTTTAACATGTTTTCATTCACTACATATAAGAGTAAAATCTGCTGTCGGGAGTCGTTCTTGAGATTTTTAATTACTATAAGGGGACAGTTCATAAATGATGTCACGCTTTTTCCCACATACTTGACTTCCCTCCTTTGTCACAAAATTTCACACTTCAACGGACCCACCTCCCCCCCCCCCCCTTTTTCCCGTCACGCTATGTTTGCATAAGCAGGATGTCACATTTCTTGTTACCCCCCTCCCCTTGTCACACTTTGTCACAATTCCAGGAACCCCTCCCCCTCGAAGCGTGACATGAATTATGAATGATCCTAAACGAGCTCTTGTAAGTTCAAGTCTTTAGTTACTTTTTTTTACATCAATTATAAACATTTGTATTGATATTTGAAATTTTTCTTAAAGGGGAGATATAATTCCAAAAATAAACTATGAAAGCAGCACATGTATGAAGTAAAAATTATAGACGGAAACTTCACTCAGAATGACTGAAAATTATTTTTTCTTGATTTAGAAACTCTAAATTCACAGAAGCATCATAAAATTGTCGAAGAAATTGCGACAAAAGAATCTCACGTAATTTTTTCTCTTATTACGTTCATTATTAAAATGACTTTTCAATTTTATTTATTTATTTATTATTTTCCATAAAACTAAAATTAACAAATTTTTGTTAGCATTTCCCACAGATAACTTCTCAAAGAAATTTCAACAAAAGTAGCTTACCTAAATTAAGGTATCCAAGTTTCGTAAAAAAACCAGCACGCGCTGACAAGAAGCATCCAAAACAACAGGCGACCGAGACGCCATGAAACTAGGCCACAAATAAAACAGAGAGGGAAAAAAAAAATCTGGCTATGCAAGTCACATAGACACACAGTAGCGTTTCTTCCTATATTCCCAACTCTATTTTCATTATCTGCTTTCCACCTAAAGGCCAGTAAAAGTATGAATGGATCTGTACCGGTATTCCCACGCTTTTGCTTGAAGCCCTGAATCGAGAACCGAAAATCGTCGCCTTCTTGTGGTGCAACGTTCGAAGCACCAGGAGGCAGAAATTTCGTAAGACACGTAGTATTCTTCGATGCTTCATCATATTTCATATTTTAGCACATGATTGAACTCGTAAAATATTTTTTTTAATGGATTAGCTCCTGCTAATGATTTTGGTGGAGCAGTAAAATTGGCGATTTCCGCCATTAACATGACGCTAATTGTGTTGAAGTCGTTAAGTTTTCAATTCAGATCAAAGGTCTTCTCTCTTCTAAAGTTATAGCTTCGTTGGAGGGGACCGCTCATAAATGATGTCACACATTTTTTTCAATATATTTCACCCCTCCAGCCTTTATCACACAATGTCACTCTTTATCATAATCCCTAACCCTCTTTGTAGATGTCACGTTGTATTACATAAGCATACATACTTTCGGTTCCGAAACAAAGCACTGCGATATAGATCACGTTTCTAATTTTATTTTTGAACTTTTAATGACATCTGCGAACATAATAACAATAATGATTATATGTGTGCTTAATTTCCATAAAAGGAGTTTAAGGTTTACGACACAAAAGATCATTGGTATAGAACAGTAAAATATATTATTGTTCGAATTCTAAAAAAATGACCCACGCAATTTTATCTTCAAAGTTCAAATGCCTAAGAAAATGTCCATTTAATCTTTTAACAAGAAGTAACTTTAAACGTTAATCAGCATGGGTGTTGACGGTACAAAATGAACAATAAAACTTTGAAATCAAATTATGAAAGTCAAAAAAACTTTTAAAATAAATTTTATTTGCTGATTTTAAATGTTTTTATAGAGACCAAAATGTGTAATGTCACATTTCTTCATACCCCTCCCCTTGTCACAAATTGCCACAATTTCTCGAACTCCCACCCCCCTCGAAGCGTGACATCATTTATGAATGACCCCTAGACAGTTACAGGGTTCGATCCAGCATTTTTTAAGTGTCTGTTTTTTGTGAATTTTTAAGAGATTTTTGCGAAAAATTCAACAATTTTGTAAAAATGTAAAATTTAAACATATAGTGATGAAAATGTGTGTTATTATGTGCCGTTTTTAGCCTACTTTCCCGTAAAAGTAAAAAGAAAAAATAATAATAATGTATCGTGAAAATATCCTTAGAAATCAAGAAAAGTCAAAAATAACTTAAGTAATTAATTAAAGATTGAAAAATAAAAAATTTGAAAGTAGGGTTTTGAGATGGGGAAAAAGTGTGTCGGTCGGTCTGCCCCCCCCCCCCACCCACCCTAATAACTTTTGAACGAATTGTCCGATTGGAAAAATTCTTTTTGCATTCGAAAGATCTCGGCGAGAACATCTCATTTCCATATTTTACTTTTTGATTTGAACAATATTTCGTTCCATTTTGAACAGTTCAAAAAAATTTAACATTAACGCCTATGGACAAAAGTGAAGCAAATGATGTAAATTCTGGGCACAAGAGCCAATTTCCTATCGCAAGATTATTGGAAGAAGTTCTTGGCGTGAAATATTGATTTGAACAGTTCAAAAAAAATTAACATACCGCCTACGGGGAAATTTCAATCCTATATAATTCCTGATCTAACTGACCGATTTCCTTGGAACAAACTTTATCGGAAAGCTCTTATGACGTAGAACATGTACAAATAGAAAGTTCATCCAGATTTAACGATCCTATTTTCCTATAAAATTTTTTGATCGGGATTTTCAAGAATATTTTTTAATTAATGAATGATTAAATGAATAAGCAAAAGAATGAATGAATAACTGAGTGAATAAATACATGAATGACTTAATAAATAATGATTGAATGAATATGTATTAACCGTTGAAAAAGGTTATTTGAAGCAATTAAGAACTAAAGCTAAACGAGAAAGACAGAGAGAGAGATAGCTAGATTATAAATTTGAATTCGGTGTATACGGGAAAGTAGGCTAGTATAGTTCTAGACGGAACTTCTTGTTATAATATGGCATGAAAAGTGCGATTTGGAATCTTGGAACTTTGTGAAGGGTCCGTTTTGATGAATTGAAATTTTGTGAAAGATTAAGAAAAAGGACCCGAATTGCCTCTCGCGCGACCCTGATTTTCTTATTGCTTCGATTTTATTAAGATAATAGTTAAAGTTTCAAAAAAAAAAAAGTGTCTTTCATGATTTTCCCCATAGATAATTATTCTTAATTTATTAGTAAAAATACCTTCTGCTTTATCCACGTTTTCCTTAAGATGTATATTATGTTCAAAATTAAAGTAGTTTCAAGTGATTATAAAATTATAATGATTAATCTATAAAAGTACACTTTTTTTGCATAACTAAAAACCTGTCGATTTTTAAGAAAATAATTCGACATGATATGTTTTAAAATCCTTGTCATCCTTTGGAAAAACTTCTATCGATACTCTAGAATTAAACATAATGATTTCTTTTCTTTTCCTTCTTTATTTAATTTTGTTCTTAGATACTTTATGCATTATTTTAATTTTTGTTTCATTTCTGATGTCTAATAAATGTGCAAGAAATTCAACACTTTTCGGCCTAAAAAGCAATGCAAGATTTTAAGTGCAAAGCGTTATGTTATTCCAGCCGTGGGTTTGCTGTGGTTCGCAACCACTATGGCTCCCAATCGTGGTTCGCGAACCCCCGGGTTCAAGAAGATAATAGTATAATGACGAAATTTTTCACTGCTAACGTAAAAGAAATAACGAAATCATAAATTAAACTTTATATGGATAACGTATAAAAATTTATTTTTCATAAATTGTTTTTCAGATACTGCAGAAAAGTTGGAGACTGGGGACCGGTACTGTAAGCATACGCACAAAATGTAAAGTGCACTTATTTCTACTTTTGCCTGCTTTCGAAAATTTTGATCGCAAAATGGTACTGGAAGATATTCATTGATTTATTTTAAATTTTAAACACATGTTATCCTATCATTTCCGTTTTTTCCCACGAAGTCGGAAAGAGGAAAATTCAATAAAATGTAAAAATTTGCATCATTTTCAGCTAATTGGTCACATATAAACATCAAAATGGAACCGAATGATATTTATTGGTTAATTTCAAACTTTATATTTACATTAATCATACTTTCTTTCAACTTATCAATGAGAAACAATGATTAGCAATGAGAAACTTGAAAATATGGAAACTTTAATGCAGGAAAACACCTCTATATCAGCCATTAAAGTTCAGAGCGTTAATAGCCACCAGCGGCACAAAAATGTTCGTCCGTAGAGAGAGGCATCTACAAAAGATGCTCACAGAAACAATTCTGCATCTAAATAAGACGATGAGGAATAGCTTACAAGTAAGAAAAGGAAAAACCAATTAATAATTCCCTGAATTACAATACCAACGCTTATAAAATCTTAAGAAAACACCTCAGCACTTTTTTTAAATCATCAAATCATTTTTATATCGTATCAGTTGACATAAAGTTACTAAATGATAAGTTATTAATTCGCATGCCGCGTTCATTTCGGAAACGCATAAGTGACCGGTCATGCATGCCAACTGCTTCTTTAGACACTTAGTAGGTGGCGAAAATGACACAAGTACCTCGCCGTTGCTCAAGAAGAAAAGGAAATCATAGGAGAAAATTAGGTCGTATTTTTTACTTTATACTCGTATTTAACCTTAGGCAATAGCGTAGGTTCTAGTTTATGAATGAACGGCTCACTACTGTCTCACTGCCCACGTAGATGAGAAGGAAGACTAATATTTACGACAAGGAATGTATTCAAATAAAATCCCCACAGCATACAGTGATATCAACTTATAATTAGACGCACGTGTCGCGTGTTTTGGTTTTTTGAAAGAATTGGAATAAAACTCTTCTACTGTACAGCGTATAACGCGCAGTTTTGAAACAAAAAAATAAATCGAGAGTTACAGGTGCTGGTTATGCGCCGGATATAAAAATTAAGGAAAAAATAAGGAAAAGATGAGTTTAAAAAATAGATTTCTATATGTATCTTATATAAGGCTTGATGCAACACGATTTCAAAATTCCTTTTGCAAAATTGAATTTTGCATTTGTCACCAGCACTGTGTTTGTTTCGTTTGCCAGAACCCATATTTAATATTAAAAGTAACACCAACTGTTTTTTAAGCTGAAGGAAATGCGACAGTCATTCATTGTAACTTTGAGCCATGGGGCTTAAGGGGCACAGTAGACAGTACCTCAAAACCCGTTCGTGATTTTCCGACTTGTCATATAAAAACTGAGAGTTCATTAATGGCGAAATTAAGATTCTAACTTTTTTTGACGTTTTATTTATTTTTTTTTTTTGGGGGGGGGGGGGAGGATAGCCCGCAGTAGATTTTAAAAACGGTACGGTTGCTCAGTCGCTCAAAAAGTTTGGCAACCCAAACTAGAGTAATGTTTTTGTGCACAGCTGCAATGAATGCAAACCACCTTGTTTGAAAAAAATATTTACTCGCAAAAGCATTTCCCACACATATTGTTCCAATCAGGGCTGCGGAGTCGCTTAAAAACGCGTCGGATTTTTTTTTTTTATTGACACTTCTTCAAAATGTCTGTTTGCGTTTTGAATACTAATAATAAATTATTATTATTATTATTTCTAATAATACAGCGTTTTTCTTTATTTGATTGAAATATATTTTAAACTAGCTGTACCCGGCCAAGCGTTGCTGTGGCTCAGTCTGGTTCGATGGAAAAGCAAGAGAAAGCACATATTTCTAATATGTTTCATTTCACGATGCTTGTTGTTTTATTGTCTGAAAATCTAGATTGTCTGGTTTACCCATTCTAGAACACACAATATATAATTGTCCGCGTGAGAAGCAATCTGTGGCTAGATCTAAACTGTTCAATTTGAGTGATTGGTCTTGAGCTTTATGCTTTTTTCACAATGCTAGCGGGCTTTTTTTTTTTTTTTTTTGTCGTTCAATTGTCTGGCTCGAAACATTGAAAAATTCCAACATAAGCCTTATCCAAACAGAAGATACACAAACAAAAATTCTAAATTAAAAAACTGCCATTGAAAATTAACAATCTTTGTTTTAAAGTTCCTCTTGATAATTAAGTGAAAAATACTAACAGAATACTTCAATACAATCAGAAAAAACGCAAAATTTTTAGATCAAAATGAAAATATAGCTAAATTAAACTGTTGCCATTCAAAATAAGTAGTCTTTGTTTTAAAGTTCCCCTTAATCTTCGAGTGCAAAAATACTTCAATACAAACAGAAAAAACACAAAATTATTAAATCAAAATGAAAAAGGCTGTACCCTGCCACACGTTGCAGAGGCTCATTCTACTTAATAAAGCATTAAAAAACGATAAAAAATAAATTAAAAGTGATAAATAAAAACACGCACGTATTCGAAGGCAATGTTCTGGCAAAATTTCAAAGTGATCGGTGAAGTAATTTTGGAGATTTAAGGTGATGAACAAATGAACACTTACATTTTTATTAAAATAGATTAAGCTAACACTATTCCCCCGGAGTTGAGGAAACTGCTAATTATTATTTTTGGATCAAGGTAAGCCTTAAGAAATGGAACTAAAAAGCTTATAACTGGCGTTCTTATTGATTTAGAAGCTTCGGACAAATTCCATCTTGTGCAAAAAAATCAGCGCTTTCGATCGATATATTATATTAATATGTGCAAGGTTTTTTTCATCCCCATATTGGGGAATGTATGTGGAAATTTGAGTGAAATTGGAATTAAAAAAAGGAACTACCTGTCGGATTTTTTTTCTAACGGGTCTGTAAGCCTTCCTCTTGAATCACTCTGTCTATTGATGAAAACCGCAAAAAAACCCGTGAAGTACTTTGGGAGATTTGAGGTTATGAACAAACGAACACTTACATTTTTATTTATATAGATAATGAGTGTTTCAACTTGTTCACTTACTTAATTTCTTATATCGAAAACATAAATTTGGTATAAATGTCTATTCTTTTGTTTTTTTCTGTCCCATTTATTACGTGTTTTCTATTGTGCAAAAAGAAATTAATATGTACACGCGATTTTCAGAAAATACATTTTCAACTAAACGAAAAAACTAAAAACAAAATAAGTCTTTAAAATAAATTAATTTCTTGTTTTAGTATCCACTCATGTAGCGTTTGTAGAATATAGCGTTTTGTAGTTTTTGGCATTTTTGGTTAAAACTAATTGTTACACTAAATATTGTCAAACGACAACTGAAAAATGTAATTTTTTTTGTAATAGAAGAAAAATTAAAACATTAGATGATAAATATAAAAAGTTTCTGAGGAAGATACAGCATATAATCACGCAAAAGATATTGTGATTTTAAATACAGCGTGAAACAAATAGCAAACACAAGAACATATTAGAAAGAAAAACATTAAAATATTTAGAAGTACTTTCAATGAAAATAATTTAAGGAGATGGAAAGTATAAAATAACGTATAAAAGTAATTGGGGGCCAAATTAAACCTATTATACACCGAAACCAATTCCGTTAGAGATTATATATAATACCCACAACTAGATTTTCTTTTAGTTACCTAATATCAAGTCATGTGGGATAAATTTTATTCAATCAAGCATCATCACTGCATCGGTAACTCCAAAAGTAAAAGTGATCAATCAAAAAATAATATTCTGTCTACACCCAAGGCAAGTACATCTCATCTTTTATTTAACTGAAGATATTATACTTATTTTGTTGATAGTCACGCAACGTGTGAAGTCCTTTACATTTTTGAGTGTAAATTTTACTGCATGAGTGAATGACTTATTTTTTTTCTCTAATTTTTGAGACATTTTGATAGCACCATTACAAAACATCGTTATGGCCTGATGGATCAGTTCACGTAGTTAATTTTGCGGTGCTAGGAAAGATGGATGGTTTTCGCTCGGTTTCTTGGAGGAAGAGGATTAGTTAGTATAAACAATATACTGCGTCTTCGAAGTGTCTCCGAGTATATTTTGTAAACGCTTACACGAAAAATCCCTGATTTTAATACTTTTTTTTATATGAGAAATATATGAATCCCTGAAAAGAGAAATTGATGATTTCGATTGCGGAATTATTAATAGTATTTACAGAAAATAGACAGCGTCTACGTTATATGATTTTGCGGCACGTTAAAGATCCCTTGAGTTTATTTGGCTTGAATACTTCTAGCTAAATTAAATTCCTAGAGCAGTTTTGCATCGTTAGAGTCCAGGTGTATTCCCTCTAGTGGAGAAACAAAGCGTCAAAATTCTCAAGCGGTAATGGCATCCACCGATAGTGGTACTACTTGAAATAATGATTGCCGGTCTTTGGAGAACGCACTAGGTCTGCAAAGGGGGAGTGTCAAGATTAGACCCCGCTCAAAAGAACTTGCATTCAGTGATGTTCCTATTTCATACTCATGGAGCTGAATTTCAACTTTCTACATAATATTGTCGATCAGACTTTCATTTTTTCAATTAAATATTCATGATTTATTTGTTCTTTTAGCATTTATATTCAATTATTTGTTATTTTTTTATATGTATAATATATATTTATGTATTATTGTTGTGTTTTGAACACTGTATTTCAAAATTTCTAGATGTTACTTCTTGCGCTTTGCGCGACTCCCAGCGGGTGCCTAGTCGCTCGTGGGTTCAATCCTTTATATGTTCTTTTCCTCCCAATCACAACAACCGTTTAAACCCCCAGTACTGTATGTACGGTGGTGATTGGTGAGGTATAAGTAAATAAATAAGTAAAATACAGAACCATTAGATAGAACAAACAAAAAATTCAGTAAAGGAAGCCTTTTACAATGAAGGCTTCTATGCATAACTATTATTTCAAAAGTTAAAGATCAGAAATAGAATCTAATGGAATATTAGCAAATATCCAGAACAGGAGAAAACGAAAAACATCTTCAATTTCATTCGACAAAAAAAAAAAAAAAAAAAAGTAATTAAATAAAGATTGAAAAATAAAAAAATTGAAAGTAGGGTTTTGAGATGGGGGGAAAATGCGTGTCTATCGGTCTGCCCTGTGTTTCTTCCCCCCCATCCCAATAACTTAACTTTTGAACGAATCGTCCGATTCGAAAACTTATTTTTGCATTCGAAAGATCTCGGCGAGGACATCTCATTTCCATATTTTACTTTTTGATTTGAATAATTTTTCGTTCAATTTTGAACAGTTCAAAAAAATTTAACATTAGCGCCTATGGGCGAAAATGAAGCAAATAATGTAAACTCTGAGTGAAAGATCCATGTTCCAATGAACATGCTTACTGGAAGCGCTTGGCGCGAAATATCAATTTGAAGTTTTTGTTCATTTTTGAATAGTTCAAAAAATTAACATAGCGCTTACTGGGAAATTTCAATCCTATCTAAATCCTGATCTAACGGACCGATTTGCTTGGAACAAACTTTATCGGAAACCTCTTATAACGTAGAGCATGTACAAATAGAAAGTTCTTCCAGAACTAACGAGCCTATTTTCCTATGAAATTTTTTTATCGGAATTTTTAAGGATATTTCTCAATGAATAAATGAATGAGTGAAAGAATGAATCAATGAATAAATGAATGAGGAAAAGAATGAATAAATGAGGAATAAATACATGAATGAGTAAATGAATGGATAAACACTTGAATGAGTAAATGAATGAATAAACACTTGAATGAGTAAACGAATGAATGAATAAATGAATGGCTGAATAAAGGAAAGAATGAATGCGTGAATGAATATGTATTATCCGTTTAAAAAGGTATATTTGAAAAAATTAAGAACTAAAGCTAAAGGAGAAAGAAAGAGAAAGAGATAGCTAGATTATAAATTTGAATTTGGTGTATACGGGAAAGGAGGCTCGTATAGTTCTAGACGGAACTTCTTGTTTAAATATGAAATTACTTTAACGACAAATAGATTAAGTATTATACTTGCTGTTTTGATCTGAAATTTGGGGATATTCATAGTACAAACTATCAGAAAAACCATTTTTCAAATGAATTTACTTGAATTAATTTTAAACCAATCACATTTTTTTAAATCTTAAGACATGAAGTAAATCGCTTATATTCAAAAAAATTCTCAAGACAAAAATCATATTTTAAATATCTCTTCTTACCGAGACTCCAGTAACTGTAATTCACTAAAACATAGGTACTCTGGTCAAACCTATTCTAAAATATCAAAAAAGTACTCCCAGAAAAAGGATGGGCAGTAAAAAACTAACTAGCATAACGTATTTGAAGAAACTATATTGAATGTTTAGAAAGTTAATGAATATATTTTAAACCTTGAAAGTGAATCAATTGAATATTTTAGCTATAAGCAGAGCCACGTTAAACTGGACCAGGAATGTTTGTAATTTTGAGACTTCAAATACAGCAAAATTATAAATCAGGGTTTCATGCCAGAGGAAATTCTGGTCCGTTTTCGGATTCTTCACTAAATTTCAATTAATCAAAACGAATTCTTCACAAAATTCCTGTAAATCAAAAAGGACTCCTCACAAAACTCCAGCCAATCCAAATGAACCCTTCACAAAATTCCAGCCAATCAAAACGGACACTTCACAAAATTCCCAGCTGCCAAATATTATATTTTGCAGAATTATTTATTAAATAAGCTGCAAAAAATAGTATATATTTTTTTTATCACTGTATGTTTAAATTTTGAATCTTCACAAAAACAGTTGATTTTTCACAAAAATCTTTTTAAAATTCACAAAATTCGGACCTCGTTAAAAAATTCTGCATCGACCCATGTACACTGTAATAGACGAATATTGAAACAAACCACTATCTGTAAATTAAATCATTCTATGACAACATATTTCATTTGCATGGAAGTTTTACTAATTTGGCCAGAGAAGGCATCCTTGCGTATGAATTTTATCTAGTATTAATGAGTAATTTTCCATCCCTAAATCCAAAATTTGAAAGCTTTTTCAAACCGCTTTCAACATTAAGGAAGGGTTAATATACCATTTCACAATCTTTAACTATAGTTGATCTGTTTTTTACAACTTTATGCTAATGCACCGCTGTGCAATTTAAATATGACACCCTGGGTTGCCCCATCGTCAGGCACAAACCCTATCAAATTTATTCGCTGCTTTGATCTATTTCCATACGTAAACAGTAGTTAAAGGGCGCACCCACCGTATTGTTGCATGCACGCGGATCTTGGGCAATCACAGCTGCTCCAGAGCTTCAGAAGGGGCCAAAATGGTAATTATCTTAACGGGCGTGGGTGCTAAGTTTTCGAATAACTGCCGATATTTAGAGCCACTTGTCGAGATTTTTGCTGTTTCGAATTAAAACAACGAATGGGTGGAACCAGGGAAGGCAATGAATGTCGGAACAACTATTAATAATGATGAAAACTGAATATTAAACATCACTGCATGTAAAGGCTGTGGGATTTTTCCACAATGAGTTTTGTTCCATTTTGTTACCCTCACTTTAAATGAGCAATGAATTCAATTTCATTCACTTCATGAAGTACAATCATTTTAGGGCAGTGAAATTGTAAATTTTTTTTTTTTTTCACAAGTTCACTATAATTAGTTGCACTTCTCATATTTTAATAGTATTCTTTTTTTCCTGCTGGCATAAAAATGAAGAAAACGTCTAAATTATATAGCTGCCAGAAATTTAAAAATATCCAATAATGAAAACCAGATAAAATTAATCAACCTGGTTCAAAGTTATCCTTTCTCTTAGCTAAACTTTAAAACGTGTCAGAAAAGTAATATTGAAAAATTATTTTAGAGTACTATAAATGTGCAACTTAGAGCCATAAAATTAAATTTTTAAACATTTAAACCTTTTATTTCACAAGAACAGAGGATTTCTATAATTTATGATAGTGTATCTACAACTTCAAGGATCTCAACAACTACAAATAAGCATTAAAAAATAGTTTCCAAACAGAGACTTCATAATCACTGGATTATGCAATTATCTGTGTACAATGTTGCAAACTAATTTTGTGAAATAAAAATAAGAAAACTGATTTTAAACCCCAGTCAGCAGAGTGCAATCTTGAGCCTTCTAGTTCGTTTTGAAATCAAATATACTAGAAAAATATAAAGCTGAACAAAGTTAATTCACCTGGTTCAAAGTTACTTTAGACAAAGTTACTAGTATTAACGTTAAAAATTATGTAAGATTTTCATCAAGCTGTAGAAAAAAAAAATGCCGAGAGAAAAACCGCTTTATGGCATATCATGTCCTGATTGATGAAAATAAAGAACAGTTTTTCAAAAATACTATTTCTGTCCTACTAATTTTCAAGAGAAAGTCCTTTCGCTATAAAATGGGAGTAAATTCAAACAAACATGGCATAGTTTTCTTGCTTGGAGTTTCCCTGAATGGCAAAAGAACATGAGAATTTCTCAAAACTTGTTGGGCTTCTACTTCTGTGCATACTGTAAAGTTAAAGTAAATGTGCTAGGGAGTAAATTAAATTCCCAGAATTTATTTATCGATGAAATGTCGTCTATTTCAATTAATTGACTATTGCGGAGGTACAAAGTAAAAAAAATATTTGAAAGCATTTTGTGTTGTACGAATTTTTGATCTAGACAAAAACAACATAAAATTATTTACCTACATTAGGTTATAGCTTACCGACACATGGTTATGATAATTGTGAAAGTACTAGCAATATTGATTTAAAAGAAGCAAAGATGCTTTTATATTTACCTTCCATTTTATGGTGTTGTAATCAAACTTCTGGTTGTGCGAGCAATGTTGCTGTTATATTTCAGATCATATAATTCGGTAACACATTTTATTTTACTTGATTGACAAACAAATTTAAAATGAAAGAAAAGAAAGGGCTAAAACCAAGGATGAACTTGATGCAGTTAAATGTTACGATAAAGTTCAGCCTTGTTAAAACTACCCGTCATTGCAACAATTAATAAATTTAAACGGTTTGGCGATGAAGAGCAAGTAATCTGGAATCTAAATATAGCAACCAAAAGTTACAGCTCTGAAATAAAATTCGCTTGTCCACTGAATATCAAATATTGTGAGTATTTTTTTTATTATTAGCAGCATTTGGTTGGAGAGGTGAAGAAGTTAGAGATGGTATGTATATACTGTTGGTTTCAGCAGGAGTGTCACCCTCCCTCAGTGATGGCGCACCCCCTTAAAAAACTACGGAACTTTCCCAAACCGACCAAGCCCCCCTCCAATAAAAACCTCTCAAAACACGTCCACCAAAAATTTCAATGGCGCAGTCTGCGCCATTTGGAGAATACCCTCTTATTTCAGTGTAAACCTGAAGTTATCAATTATAAAGAACTATTTTTGATTAGTTGAGTCACTATCTAGTAAACCTACTGAAAACGTCTGACCGATTTAAAGGATCGTATCCTAGATATATCTGACAACATACTTTACAAGAGTCTTAGAGAAATCAACGGATTTCTTTCCGACTCGAAGTAATATCTAAGATAAATATCGCGATAAGGAAAAAATATAAGAAGAATGTTTTTACTAGAAGAACAAGGATAATGCAAGTTTAAGAACAATTTAAAGAGCATATTCTACAACAAAGTACTTTAAACATTTTGCATCATTAATTTTATCTAAAATAGAGGAATAGAAGTTGAAACTCGTTATTGAAGTGTAAAAAAGATTACATTGTACTTCATTCATTTTTTAAGAGCATTCCCATAAAACTGAATAATGCGCATTCATTGGATGTAGTGAACTAAAGCATAAATCTTATCAAACGGGTAAGATTCTATGATAAAGAAGAACTGAGTGATGTCGAGCTCGTGTTTTAGTTCTCTCTAAATTTAGAACGCATTACTTACTTCCAAGAGAAACGCTTTTCTTATTCCATTCCATTTTCTTTCCACTCCCTTCGATTTTCGAACAGATCCAAATGATGATAGATAACACCCATATACAAACCGTGATAGTATTTCGGCAAATGTATAACACACACAAGAAGCAAACAATCAAAATTGCAAAATGGCGTACGAGGCGTCAGCAGAGGATTATCGGCGAAAATAATGGGCCATCGAGTCACAGCGTTTCAATATAGTGGTTATTACCGTGATGGATCGTGTGCAGAAACAGGGATATGAAAATCATGGTTGTGCCCATGACGAATGGAAAGCAGGTTGTAGAACATGGTTAAAATTAATAACAGTAATTCCGAATAAGCATTCACTTGGAAAAATAAGTGTCGAAGTTTATTTGGGCTTGGGGTCTTGAACATTATTGATATTGATTGGGAGTTAAAATATTGTGCCATAAATCACGTGTGGAAACTCTCTTCCTTATTTTCAATGAAGCCGCACACGAACTTTGATTGGATTCAATGAATGAAACGTGCTTGTTTTTATGGTACCAAACACGCATTAATAAATTAATAATTGCAGTTGCAATCAATATGTGATTCTATGCCGTAATAAATGGTGTGAATTATAAAATACTCCAAACAACAATTCCTTCAACTATTTACATAATATAACGCAGAGTTAAATGACATTAACGTTTAGATTACGTTTAGTGCCAATTTATAAGCATGGCACGTAGTTATGTAATACTATTTATAAAAATTTCACAACATCGAGAATGATAGATCGTTCAAATTCAGCGAAATTTAAATGAAATACTGAGTAAGGAAAATAAACGATTAAAATGATACCGTTTATGTGTCTGTAAGGAAAGTAGCGATTGTAAAAATGTGCATTCAAATCTATGTCGTCAGCCGAATTTGTACAGTCGTGGAAAATTGAAAATATAAATAGATAAAAAAATAAATAAACGACGCCAAAAAATAAAGCGAAATGTTTCTACTTTTTAATTACTCAGTCATCATGCGCTGCAGAAAAAACAAGTCAGGTGTCAATCGACTTAAAAATTAAAAAAAAAAAGCATGGATAAGGGGCCATATTTAAATTAAAATGAGCACCAACTTCACAAATTTGGCTGGGATATACTATTTTAGACAACAGAAATGAATTCATAGCGTGCTCAAATTTGCATAAAAACCAAATTTTATTGTTTTTTCAGCAGAAGGTATTCATAAAGGAACCATCATTATTTTGAACATACTAATTTACAGGTCGAGGTTCATGAATCGATGAAAGCATACATTTAGGTGATTTAATGAGATAAGCAATATATTACCCATTATAATACGTAATTTTAATGAAATTCCTTACGAAAGACTTTGGTTTACCAACTCTTTTTTTCACACTAAAGCGAAAAACGTTGGAAGTAATAGGACAAACATACGCTCAAAATTTAAAATAAATCAATCTCTTCCGGTACCACTTTGCGATCAAAATTTTCGAAATCAGCAAAAGTAGTAATAATAAGTGCACTTCAAGTTTTGTGCGTATGCTTACAGTGCCGCTCCCCAACTTTTCTGCAGTATCTGAATGACAATTTATAGAAAAATCATTTTTATACTTTGTTCATATGCAGGTTAATTTATTAATTTGTTATTTCTTTTACATTAGCAATTAAAAATTCCGCCATTACAATAACATTTTCGCGAACCCACTTCCTACTCCCTAAACTGGAACCCCTGGGGTTCGCGAACCACCGGTTGGGGAACGGTATTCTAGAGCAAATATCAGTACATTACATTGCTCTCTCTGTGTAGTCACTACAAAAAGTGTTACTTTATGTATTCGGAAACGGGACTTCAGTGTAGAAGTTACAAAGTATTATGATATATACTTGGAAACGTTGATTTCAGTGTAGTCACTACAGAAAGCTATGTACACGGAAACGGGATTTCAATGTAGTCACTACAGAAAGTTGTGCAGCCGGAAACGGGATTTCAATGTAGTCACTACAGAAAGTTGTGCAGCCGGAAACGGGATTTCAATGTAGTCACTACAAAAAGTTATCTACCCGGAAACAGGGATATATTCATTACAAAGAGTTACGCACCCGGAAACGGGATATAGTCACTAAAAAAAGTCGAATTTTATGCACCCGGAAACGAGTCTTTTTCTTGTAGTTCATAAGTTTCCAACTTATTACAAACATTAGCCAAAGATACTTTTCTGGAAATTTCGCAACTGTGGGCAGGTGACTGAAAATATTGTGAAATCGATGTTACTTATTCATAATCGATTCTTTTGTAATAAAAATCGAAGCAATACAAGGCATGCCGAGAAAAAATCTCTACGCAGCCCAATCTATTATGAAGTTCACGTGTTCTAAAAGCATTTTCTCAGTAAATACATTTCTATGATCACGTTTAACCCTTCCCTTCCATTGTGTTATTGCGACCTTTGGGGGCAGCACCTTGAGGGATGGGTGTTCGATATATATTCGCTCTTTTCCTCTTCCCATCACTTCACTAGACAGCCGACTCACGATAGATCCATAAATGGGCCACCAGAAACCAATAACTGGGAATAAATCAGAGGCACATTTTAATGCCGCACATCACATGCCGGGCGTATATAGGACGCTTTAAGTGGCCTAATGAGTAATGGTCAGGTGATTATTAGTCTTGTAGACATTTCTCCTGTATAAAGTTAAATCCGCAGGGTAATTTTATAGGAAACCGCTGCGACAGAATCTCATTACATGGATCTTGAAGGAAAGAGCAGGAGTAATTTTGCCTTAATGCTTGGTGAAGGATTATCAAGATCATTCTTTTAAACCTGGCGTAGCAATGTTGCCAACCGTAATTAAGTAAATGCTAAAAACCTCAGTTAAATTAAAAATTTATGTAACGACTGCATAACAAATGAGGGCAGTAGGGTAAACAAGTAGGAATTTTAGGAGTAAATACAACTTTGCACATTTTTAATGTATAAAAATTCAACGTGAAAATTGATTTCGGAAGAAGAATAAAGAGTGGTAAGATTTTTTCATTTATTGAATAACCTAATCCTCACTTATCAGGTGGATATATTTCTCAAAAATGACACATAAAATGAAAATAATTTACATTTTTATTAAAGACTGAAGCACACGAAATATGTCTTATAGAATTATGAGTACGTTTGACTTCGTTAAAAATCACATTTACAGCTAAAAACATAATATTTCTTACATATCTATGAGTAGTGCGTTTGACTTTGTTAAAAAGCACACACATATAGTCTTCTAGTGTTTTATTAGTAAAACAGAAGCTAACTTGATCATCAATTTGATATATTAAAGCAGAACTATTTAGTCGAAAATGATTTGAAAAAATAGTGTCATTCCATAAAAACGGCAAATATATATAGTTCCTGATGTGAATAAGAAATTTAAATCTAAAGTCTTCGAAAGAGAAAGATCGGATGGTGACTCCGATAACCACTATATAGAACACATATTCGTTTACCAATTATTCCGAGACTTTAATCCAACGCGCGATGTTCTTCAACTGAACCACATAATTGGTGTACTTATTTTCGCGATTTTTAGCAATTTTAGTATCTTTTTATTACTCTATCAGCGTTTATGAAAAAATTCCTATCCGGTCAACCGGCTGTGAGTGACATTCCACTGCTGCAAGAAGAATTCGTTTGAGGTTACAATTTATGTCTACGACCACCAATTACACATCAGAAACGAGGGGATAGCTAATCACAGAACGATAAATAATTACTAAAGATAATCCAACTACCATGAAAACGACCCTGTTATCGCAGTTCCATCCCCCGAATCAAATGAAGTCGATGTTGCCGCTATTACCCACACATGAAGCCATATCATTTTCCCATCCTGATGTTATGGGACTCACGCCTTCATACATACAAATGGGTGAGAAAAATGATTCTGCAAGGTATGATATCCTGTAGCGACCCGTGACAGATAGGTCCACATGCAGTTGTCTGCAACTCTGCCAGACTCCGCCCTAAAACCCATAATCCATTAGTTTGGAAAGAACTGACAGGCACAAAAACTATCATATTATACGCTGGTGTCTGAACTACACAACTACCAGCGCCCGGCAATGGCACTAGCGGTCTTTCTTGTTATTATTAATGCCTTATCTTCGTTACGCTACCCGGCTTGTAAAACCTCGCCTCTGCAATTAAGTGAAAGGTATATTTAGCGATAGGCGCCTTCATCGAAATGCAAGAGAAATGGTTTCTTCTGCTGCTAATACTTGCCTCCCATTCATGACTAAAATTTAAATCTGCAACCACTTCCGCTGTTTCTGCTTCAAGGCAGTATTTATAAATTTAAGTTAGGATGAAATCATAATAGAAAGGCCACTTAAGCCTTTAAAGGGCTGAATTAACTTAAAAGGCCTTTTTTTTTTGTAGTATCGGTATGTTAGAATATTTTTCAGATTTTGTTTTGTTTCAAAAAAGAAATTCCCATAGGACAGTAAATAAGATTAGCATGATTTTTTCCACCCCCACCCCCTTTGAGGGGGGATAGTTATAATATTTGAATACTGATGCATGTGGTGGTAAATATATTCCCCAGAGTCTTTGCAAGATTCTGTCAATCAAAAAGTGTAAAATAGCTTACTATAAACATCTATAATTTGATGAATTTGGTAAGAAGCATACTTCCCACCGCCTTAGAAAGGGCTAATTCAGAAGTGAATTTACTCATAGGCAAATTCTTTCACAATTTACACTTTTTTCTTTCTAACCCTTCCATTTTTAAAATAATTTTTAAAAGCGTTAGACTTTGTCCTATTTAAAGGCTTTTTTAACCACTTAAAGATCATCTACTTTTATGGTAAAATTTACAGAACTTATTAAAATCTATTTGTAGGCCTTAATATCATTGCAAACTAATTTAATACAAAGTGTTTTAGGGTTAACACTAGCTTTTTTTCTTCTTCTTTTTTTTAAGTAAGAAGATAATGAAACCTAAAAAAAATTTAGCAATGCATTTAAAATATAAGGCAAATACCAGGTGTATGCAAATGAAATGAGACGATTGTTTTAAAAAAAAACACAATAAATTTTCAAAAACTGTTAATATTTCTTTATTCGAAATAACATCCATCGATAGCTACACATTTTCACAATCTTTCGGGCAATTTGTGAATACCACGCCAAAAAAATGATTGGTCTTTTGAGGCCAGTCTTGCTTCATCAAGACAAGATTTGACGTTTTCGTAAGAAGTGAAGCACTGGTCAGCCATTGCATGTCCCAACGATGCAAATAAGTGGTAATCGGAAGGAGCCAAGTCTGGCGAATAAGCCGCATGCGCTAAGGGCTCCCAGCCGAGCGCCTTAACGATGTCCTTGGTGGGTTTAGCACGGTGACTAGGTCCGTTGTCATCAAGGAAAATCACTTTGTGCGGCCGTTTCTTTTATTGCTCGCGTTTTTCGAGTACAGCATCGTTCAAATCAAGTAATTGTTGCTTATAGCGATCAATATTAACGGTTTCGCCGGATTTGAGAAGCTATTCAGCGTCTAAAAATTTTTTTGCTGGTCTGCCACGCTCCACGTTTTTCACATCGAAGTAACCATTTTAAAATTTTTCAAACAACCTGTAGCACTGCGCACTGCTCAGAGCATTGCCCCCGTATGTTTCTACAAGCATTTGATGCGATTCGGCAGCATTTTTCTTCAGATGGTAACAAAAAATTAATGCTGTCCGCGAATCAAGGTCGGAAGGCATAAAATTCGACATTTTCAACACAGTAAAAAAAAACACGATGCACGCTGAAACTCGTCCAAATGTAAACTAATCGCGAGTATCTAAGGTCAAACTATAAAAAAATCACGTGTCATGGTTTCGTGATGTTTGCATATATGCGTGGCGACATCTGTTAGCAATCGTCTCATTTGATATGCATACACCTGGTAGTTATAGCATAAATATAAAATTAAATAGCGTTAAATACTTTCCTTGTAGTAAAATTTCGTTTCTGCAGTACCAGAAACAAATTCTATAATTAATGGGTTTGCTTTATAATTTAAAATGTTATACTAATTCGAATTCTATTTCCATAGAAAAGCAAAAGCTACTTCCGCTATCAAACTTTTCCAGTTAAAACATCCAATAAATAAGTATTTTCAACTCACTAATATTTTTGACCAATCTTACTGAAATTGCGATATAATTTTAATGGCGTAAGACAGGTTTTACTAAACGTATGTAATTAAATTTAATTCATTTATAATTGCAAACTCCGATAATTAATTGACATTTCAAAGTTTGTTGAATAAATTGTAAACTAATATTTTATGGAGATCTTCTTTATTGGGAGAAGAAAAAAATATATAACGTCCACGTCATCGACTCCCTTCTTCAACAGGTTACTTCAATAAAATCACTTGGACGACAGTGCATTTCATTTAACGGTATGAATAGTTGTTCAACAGTTCGTTTTGTCGACTAGCATTGATATCGATACTGAGGAAGTGACCTGGAGATTAAAGGTCAAAGCAGCGATGTTTTATTTGTCGACGAAATATAATTATAAAGTAAACAGTGAACCGAATGCCCCTTCTAGTGAAAGACTTTGTCCATCAAACGTATTGGTTGATGAAATAATCTGTTGAACGCAATTTATATAGAACCTCCCTTGTTATTCTATCCGTGGAATTTGACGAGTTTCAAATTCACAAGCTGTGTAAAACTGTTTTCCCTGCCTTCCTTGCGGCACAGCAGGAATCAAACCTCAGAAGTATTTCAGTGACACTTAAACTACAATTCACAGCAATATTATTTCGATGTTTACAATATAAAAGTTAAGCAAATGAAGAGAAGTAAATCTTTTAAACATTGTCTCATTGACCAAATTCGGAATAAACTTAAAATTCACTTCTAAAGCGTTATTTTCCTTTTCTTTTCCTTTTTTTTTAACTCATAAAATTTGCAAAAATGTAAAAAAATTAATGTTAGCAAATTTTTAAAATTGAACATGTACATTAAGTTCTTAATAAATGGGTGAAAACGAAGTTACACTGAAACCTAGTCAACACAACACAGTTCATTTCTCCGTTATGTTTTTGAAGGCAGATCATTCTAGTATGTGTTCAAGCTATGTTCCTGTGAACTAGTCAGTGAATCCGTCGATCGGCTATGTACAAGGCATGTTTAGAAATAAAACCGTTTAGTTTTCATTATTATTTTAACTACATTAAAAAAAAGTATGACTTAAAAACTTCGTCAACGTGATGTAAACGGGAGATAAAGAGAACCAAAAATACAATTTGTAACAGTAGATTTTAAACACTCATTACAATAAATAATTAAAATTTTTCTGTTGAAACTGAATCGGAAAATTTATGGTGAACACACACACAAAGCAAAACAACAAATTAAAAACCAATCATGAAAGAAAAAAGTCCGCACAGCCAACTTGACAGTCAGTAAAAACATCGACAAAACGTACATTATCGTATAATTACACCTTACATGTATTAAAATAATTACATATATGAATGTGTCGGGATCGACTTTTGACATTATTTGCTTGTTAAAAAGAAATGGTTATTGATATAGAAGAATTTTTTTTAAAAAAAAGAAAGTATTACAAAAAAGAAAATTACTATGTGCTTACAAAGGTATCAATCAATGATTGGTTTGAGCATTTTCCTTTAGAATGTGGTATTTACAGATATGAAACAATCTCCCGATTACTGATATGGTCTATATTCAGAAATAAAATTTCGACTATGGGTTTGTAAAGAAGACACAGTGAATTTGAGAGTCTGTTCAATAACGTATGCAGTCCAACAATTAAGAAAAGTTTATTTTTGGTGATTGAAAAGTTTCTCTTGTAAAATTATAAAATAAATTAGTTCAATAATTAAAATTAATTAATCAATACTGCAGAGCGCTAAGCCCGATTCTCTTTTTGCACTCATAGAAAAACCGTCTAGATTGCGACCTATGCGTCAATCATGACACGCGTAAATTTTCTTCGAAACACTACGTTTGGAGACTTTAATTTGTAGTACCAAATAATCGTTAAAAGCATTGTTATTGACATAATTAGAGCATTTTTGGATTAGACACCCTCGCAGGCTCAGATACAGGGAGGAGATAAGGGGGGTAATTTTCTCTAAAAAGCCAAATACTATTATTATAGATGATTATATAAATAATCGGTAATCGGTAATTGCCCAGTTTGCTTATCGGTGCATCCCTATGAAACTGCATGTGGTAAGAAAGTCCACGAGTCTTTTGCCATGTCTACCACAACACTTTTGTTTCATTTGAATACTAAACATAAAAACTCAGTAAATTTTGATGCTTACATATTTTCATGCCTACTTTAAAATAATGGGGGGATTTTAGTCTAAGAGACAAGTACTTTGGATTATTATGTAAAAACATGTCGTTGTGTAGACATGACAAAAAATGGGTATTTCTGTCACTGTGTGTACATAATAGTTCAAAAAAAATATTTTAGACTAATATTCTTACACTATTTTAAAACTGGGCATGAAGATGTGTAAGAGCACCAAAATTTCTTAAGTTATTTTAATATTTAATGCCTGAGATAAAGCAAAAGAGTTGTGTTTTGTCATGCCTGTCACATCTGAAACTAACCCTGCTTCCTAAATAGAAATAGCAAAATAAACTACTCCAATCATGACAAACTCTTGAACAGTGAATCGCACGTAATATTTCATGCACACAATAAACATTTTGCAAAGGAATTCGGTAACTGCCGCGATGTAATTACACCCTGTTAGTTATTAAAGGGTAAGGCTGGCCATCCATTTTTAATCAATTTATTTGATCCGATTCCAACCGAATCCACCTCTTCCCCGTTTCCTCGTCGCCCTTTTTCCATCTTAAATATCTAGACAAGAGTTATTAATCATTTCTCGCCAGATTCTGAAGTGACGTTGACTTCCCAGAAATTACCAGATTTGATACCCTAACCAGGTGGTCAGATATCGTCAGCCATCTTTGCTGTGGCTTTTCTTTAAAAAAAACAATTAAAAAATTGTTTTCGTCAGGCTTTTCTTGCTTCAAAGCAAAAAATTCTTGCTTAATATGCTGCATGACATGTGTCAAGAGAGATAATTTACAAGACTCCCTACGACGCTGCCTTCACCCATTCTTCTTACACATTAAGCAAAAGAAAAAAGAAAAAGAACTCTTAAGGCCCGCGTGCTCAATAGTTGTTTATGGCTAGTTGAATAACTGTTATTAGACTTGCAGGAAAGGAAAATATTTGATCGTTCTTAAAGCTGCAAGGGAAATTGTTGTTGAATGATATTAGAAAATTTTATGCATGTGAAGCCGTAAAAATAAATGCTTTTGGAAACGTTCCAACCCCAGCAATTAGGTTTCGAATTTTGCTTAGGAAACATGTCATTTTGATTTACGATTCTAATTGCTGGGTAATTATAAAATTTAGAACTACCTTCATTAAACAGTTCCAGTCAGAAACTTGAGCTTGTGATCCATCACAGCAACTGCTGTTTATTGGTCTCTAATCGGGCTTAAATGGCTTTTATGAAATTAGGCGCCTGTTTTCAACTCTTCCCTTCCAATCATAAAACTTAACCAATTTTATGACATGGGGCTCATTCCAATATTGCATAATTCAATTTTATGATTTCATAAACTGTTCCAATTGTATGAGGAAGATAGTTTTACTTTTAAAAAGTCAATGTTTTCCCAGCGAGCAGCGAAAATATTTTTCTTAGAGGTGGAGGCTGATAACAGTTTTTTTATGTGCATATGTAGGGCTTTGCAGCCAAAGACTGAAAAAGGGAGAACGTTTCCCAACTTTAACCGGCTAGAAATGTGTCTAACTAATCGATATACGCACACGTAAGGATAGGGCTTGTGGTAAATTGTTCTGGAGGTTTGACCGTGAAAGTATTCTCTTCTGGTATCTCCCTAATTAACTAATTTCAGTCAAATAGCATTTTGTGTGGTGATTTCAGATTCCTTTAATAGACATGTGACACAGTTAAAAGATAGTAAGACAGTTAATTTTGTCAAAATTACTGAGTTATGATTCAAAATTATGTGTAATGTCTTCCACTGTGACAGCGAAGAGGTTTCTAACCCGTTATAAATGAAAAGCAAAACACCAGTGAAAAGAAAAAGCTTATTTTTGAACAGTGAGCTGTTTTCCTTCCCCATCCCCCTATGAGTATTATAAAGAAGCATATTTTTACATTTACGATATTGAGAAGGTTTTTCTAGTAAGGTAACTAACTTGGATTTCTCATTAACTTTCTTCATTATAAAAGAAAAGTAAAAGGGAGAAAACCCTAATGGTTCCGTACACTTTAAATAGTGATTATATTTATTTTAATCCGTGATTCTTATTTTATGCATAATATTAATAATAATCCAGCTCTTATTGTTTGAATGGAAAATATTTTGTTCTGCACTCAGAATTAAAAAAGTTTTTTGCTGGCATATATATGAACAAAAGTGAGCTAAATTCATACTTAGAAACGCTACAATTTTGTAGTTTAGATTCCTTGGAAAAAAAGACGAAATAAATAAATTAAATAAATACATAATAATAATGATAAAAAAGAAGTGTAATTCTTAGCATTACTTTCTAGAGAACAAAGTTGTTTTGATTTACACCGCTTAGAGCTTACCGTATAACACTGGTAAAAATAAAAAGAAGAAAAAAGAACAACTGAATAAGAAAAGGAGCAACCATTGAAGAGATGAATAAATATAGACAATTTTATGTATTCTTATCCCAATAAATATCATACTTCTTACTTACATTACAAAACATATTTGTAGCGGGGAAAAAAGTAATGCGCATCCCGGAAAATCCAAGGAACTTTAACCCTAATATCTATATTTAAAAAATGCATTCAGGCTTTTATTTATAATTTCAAGTAATGTACAATTTTTTTTTAATTTATTAGCTTGAAAATATGTCATTGATTCATCTTTCTTATTGATCATTGTCGCACGATTTCTTTGCGAAGACTGCTTGATTTTTCTCAAAAGCTTGTCTTTATGTCAGAGAAACTATAATAAAAGCTTTTATTAAAAGCATAAATTTCTATTACGAAGGAGTTAACAGAACATAATTTTCACAGATTAATCAAGTTTCTACATCTCTTTTCACTTGCTACTCCACTGCTGTAACACACATTATTTTACTATTTCGATTTCCTGAAACTTTCACACTCCTCGCGAGGTTCGTACTTGGCACAATCTATTCAATTTCAAAGCTTTTTTTTCTTTACTTTCGGGGTCGTTCATAAATGATGTCACGCTTCGAGGGGATGAGGGGGTTCCAGAAAGTGTGACAGTTTGTGACAAGGGGAGGGGAGGGGTAACAAGAAGTGTGACATCGTACATTTTTATTTCTATAAAAACATTTTAGTCAGCAAATTAAACTTGTTTTATGCTAATGTAATATAGCGTGACATGTGACAAAGGGGGGAGAGGGTATGTTGAAATGTGACAGTTTGTGACAACGGGGGAGTCAATATATTGAAAAAAGTGTGACATGATTTATGAACGATCCCTTCATGAAAAGTCTTCCTATACACTAAATAAGACATTGACCTACATGAAGAAGATAGATGATTTTATTCCAGACATTCTTCGCTGTTTTAGTTATTTTTTAAAATGTCGATGTTCAAAACGACTTACATCGATAATGAGAAGGTAAATTTTATGCAGGCTATAGACATCTCTACAAAAAATCCTTTTAATTCAATCTTCAAACCACACTTTATGAGCACAAAAGCTACAAAACAGTAATAAAGACAGTCTATTGCCTTCAATTAACTGCCATTGCACATGTTTACTGGCTACAAATCCTACCTTTAGAGTTTTATGTGTCTATTTACTAGAACATACTTTAAGTTTGCAGTTACAATAAACTCGTTATAACGACCTGTTGATTAACAATGAGGTTTTCAGAATTATTTATTTATTTTTTTGAAGTTTTTCTGGTCTAGACTTAACGGTTATTGGTATTAATTGATGCTAGTATTTAAAAAATTATTCTTTTTATAACCAAAGGATTTTTAAAGTTATTCTTCGTTCCACCTTTAGTGCAAATTATTTCACAGCTCTCCTTGAATGTTATTTTTCAATACAATGAATATACAAATGATTTAATATTATCGACAATATTCTTCATTCAAGTCAAGCTTTTTTCTACAAAAACAATTTTTTGTAAGTATTTTTACCTCCTCATAGTTTACCCTGTTTACAAATTCTGGGGACGTAGAAGTAGTTACACCCCATAATATTTATAATGTTTTTCAAAAAAAAAACTACGTTCGGTGAATAGGCAATGGTTTACGTTATACAATATCTCCCAAGTGAACTAAACCTTTATCTCTTCTATTTTTCCCTTTTACGTATCAGTTTATCACCTAAAAAAAGTAACTAACGCCAATAAAGCAAAAGTAAGTCAAAAAAAGAGCTACTACAGGCATCTATTTTAAGGCTAAAGAGGAATCCCTGGCTCACACACTGATGAAGAGGATCCATTGTAGCTTTGAAATATACCATTTGCAGTAGTTTGCTTGACCATTTGTGCTTTACTTAAATTAATGCTGCATTTTCTCTTATTTTAGCACAAAGAATTTTGATCACTTTTTGTATAAATACTACCATAATTTAAAAGGGGACCACCTTTAAAAACAAATTAGTTAACTTCATTTTAAAGAAGGTTGAACATATATTCCCAAAACTGTCTAGAACACACGACTTACTTATTACTTCTTTAACTGCGAAATTTGTCAATCTTAGAAATAGTCTTTAAGAACTAAATGTTATCTGTTTCGGGCAACTTTTTCTTTTCATTCTTTTACCATTGAACAAAACCATTAAAAATTTATTGAAGACATTTGAAACGCAAAATGTGGTTTTAATCACAATCAAAATAAATGTCGTTCTCCCATTTTAGTGCATTTTAATAAAATCTTTGAACTCAACTAATATCTATTTCCTTATTATCTCCAAACCGCTTATTATGCTCTCGGACTTGTTTCCTTTTTCGCATTTGTCGGATTTCTTCTGATTATACCTTTACTCAGCTGTGCTAATACCGTTGCCGCAGCCATTTCATACTTTAAAAAAAACATGCGTTATGCATATTTATATATATATAACATTAAAAAATAAATTTTAATGACTCTTTTAAACACCTTTTAAATTCAGTTTCGATTTTAAAACGCAAAAACTAAAGCGACCTACAAACAAATGTAGGCACTTTATATACGTTCCTTTAAACCGGTCCCTTTTTTTCTCACCGCGCGAAAGAGCTTACGTAACATGAGACCTAGATAAAAGTTTGCAAGAAAAACCAATAGAAAAATACTTGCTTGATCATGTAACATACAGCTCGAGAAATTATTTAAAGCGATTTCGCAGGAATTTTTGGGGATTTCGTGAGATTAGTCAGATGTAAATTCGTAATATATAGATTTTGGTGTTTTGTATCCGTCTTCGTGTTATTTTAGACTGTGTATTAGCTATATTGAAGCTGCAAATAAATTACGGATTGATGGTTTTTAGTCACGACTGCTTGATATGATTGTTTCATGAACGGACATTCAACTAACATAATGTGCTGATGTAACAGTTTTGTTACATATACGCATATATATGTGATGGCGTATATCCGAAAATGGAGGATGTCGACAATCACCGGTCTGAAAAATGGTGAATCGACATCCACCGGTGATTGTCGACATTCTCTACTTGGTGTATGTCGACATCCACCGGTGATTGTCGACATTCTCTGTTTGGTGTATGTCGACATTCACCGGTGATTGTCTACCATTTTCCGATTTCGGACATTCACCGTAACATATATATTATCACGTAGAATGCAAGTAAAATGTGCTTAAAAAAAGTTTGTGTCATTTTATTTTAATCAAGCATCAATGAAACGAGCTCTTGAGTTCAAGACCCATTAGTTTCATCCATTTTGAATGCGTACTAATTGACAATGCCACTTTCTTACATTTCGAGGGAAACTTGAAATTGCAGACAAAATGAGTCCGCTTGCATTTCGCAAGGAAACAGACATGTGCCAGTGATTCATGCGTTAAGCACTCTTTCAAGTCATTATTGGATTCTATCGAAATCCCGGAACCCGGCCAGACTCGAGTCGGGGGTGGCACTTAGCGTTCGCGAGTTCTAGAGCGATTAGAACGGCCATCGCGTCTCCTTCCCGCTGCAATTTAGTGCCAAGAAAAACGGAGTCAAAACAAATCAAAATGTCGCTAGGCCATCATTTACGAGATGTCAAAAGAGAGCGCACTTGTAAAAGAACCCTCAAGTGGACCAGAGGAATGAGGAAAATATTAGCTGTCGGTGTACGTGAGTGGGTTCGGTTGTTGCTAATTTCTCCAGACGAGAAATAACCGAAAAGGATTCCTTTTCCATTGATTTATATCGCCTGCTTAATGATGACAACCCTGAAGAAAGCGTGGACCCATCATTCGGATGAATGAAAAGGCAGCTTGACAGTCAGAGCCCCGACCTTCCAGTGAAATGTTCGACCTAACAGTGAATAATGCGCGCCGTCAAAAACATTTTAACAGGTTTCATGTTTCAGTAATGATAACTTTAAATGGGGTAGGACGAAACGTAACACATCATTGGCTCATTCATGCATCAAGTATTTCAAAGTAGCATTTCTTTTTTTGCTGGGTTTTATTCATTTATTTTTATTAAAACGAGATCACAACTTCGTGATTTCTATGAAATGAATTAAAGATCATTATTCAAGTTTGGAAGATGTGCTCACTTTGAAATGGTTGCAATGTATTGGATACAGACAACCCTGACTTTTGCTAATTCAACTAAAGCGAATTGGAAGATATAATCGTCGACAATAGTAGCACCTCAAGATTAACAGTATTAAGGTTTTAAGTTTAGAAACTAAATATAATTGATTTAGCTGACTACAAAATACTCAAAAAACTTGTTTGTTATGATTACCGAGTAGTTTTTTAAAGCCTAAATTAATACTGTTCATTTAAAACTTGCGAAAGTAAATTTCCGAATTGAAGAACTTTGAGCATGTGCTAATAAAGAGTACAGCCAAGTTTAATAGTTTACCATGCAGCCAAGTTACGTAAACTAATTTTTCCCCCGTTTTGACAGCATTAAATTTGGATTTTGATTTTGGACAATAATTATTAGGTTTTTCAAAATTTTTGTCGCCTATTGTCATTAGATATTGTTTTACAGTTAAACTGTTATCGGTAAAAAATGAAAACCCATCGTACTGTAATTCGCACTGTACTGATTTACTCCAAAACACTTCGGTTTAATTTACGACGTTAAATCAATTATTGTTATTTAAATTAGATTATATCATTAGTCTCGTTTAAAAATGACGTTGCGACAAAAAAAAACGTTTTTTTTTTTTTTTTTTTGTATGCAACATTTTGTACATTACATTGTTTAGATGTTTTAACTTTTGTTAGTTTAGTTTCGTAAAAAAATTCGATAAATATAATTTTTATGTCAATAAAGAAAGCGTAAAGACACATATACAAACACGTATACCATAAATAAATAATAATAATATCAATAATAGTAACAATAACTTTTCCCATTGTTCCATCGGTCGCTGGTACATTGTTAAATTAAAAGGTACTATTTATTTACCATTTTCCAAACAACAAATAGATCGCTAGAGTTTAGTTCACTTCAAAAGGCACGCGAACGATAATTAAAGTCGAGTACCGTAGAAACTTGATCCATCGTTGCCACATGTACAGTCATAATTCAATGTTTCCGTATCGTTGATTCTTTTTATATTGTCCCGTATGCGTTGTTTTCACGTATATATCGTTCGAAGCTAATGGTCCCTTGAAAAACAATTGCTCGAGGCTCCACTGCATTTTAACAGGTTTCATGTTTCAGTAACTATTTTTGTAATGTTTTTTGCGGCCCTGAAATATTTTACAAACATGTAAAATATTTCAGGGCCGCAAAATTTACGACTAAACTAATTAGTCCTAACGAAATTTGTCATTGGTACAAAGTGATATCAGACTAAAGCCCCGAAAAACGAAAATGTACAAACTTAAGCAAAGAAAACTTCTTGGATATGAGAAAATATATGAAAATAAATTTCTGAAGGAAAAAGAAACACGTCTCTCGCCGCAGACGCATAAACAACAGCAAATTCGACATGGAAAATAAAGATAGGATGGAGAAGTAAATTCATAATTAGCATGGACGGTAAACAATGAAATCTCTGTTCTATGGTAACAGGTCTGACAACGGCAGTGTTATGCACTTTGAATGAGCCCTTGATTTGTTTTTGAGAATTCGTTATGAAATGGGATTTATAGATATGTTTTCTGTATATCATTATATATATATGAAGAAGAAACGTGTTTTTATACAAAACAGCAGAACTAACGGACAAGGTGATTCTGACCTTTTTAATCTTCAAAAAACTATTCATGGCAAATAATGAGCCATTTCTTGCACAACTGTTTGTCGGCGATATAATAATTTTAAAAGCTTCGTTGGTTTAGTACGTAACAGTAAAGCATTGCTAGTATTCCATTTGCTATTGCAATTCTGTTAAGCGATCCATTTTTAAGGAATTTCACTTAGTTAAAATAAGTTAAACGTTTTTACTTTCTTAAGTTAAGCGTTTTCACTTTATTTTATGCACATTAAGTGCGTAAAATAAAGTGAAAACGAATTTTGATTTCAAGTGTAATTTTTTTATCCATGCATAACACTTGTTCTCACATAACATCATTTCAAACTTTTGCCTTAACAAATCGTCGTAAAAATGCGTTGCGTGTAAAATAGTTGTTAAAATTTCCGTTCTTTTTTTTAAAGTCACATATATATATATATATATATATATATATATATATACACACACCATACTTACTATCTGAACAATATATATATATATATATATTGTTCAGATAGTAAGTATGGTGATGATCGAAAATAATTGAACAAACAATGTCATCAAATCAATACATGTAAGGACTCCCTGCATCTAAAAAGATAATTCTAATCATTTCTTAAAGGATTTCTTACCTGTTAAAAAGTAAAGACAGTTTCTTATATGGAGTTGATAATGACGAATTGGAAATAGAAGTTAATGGCAGAAATGACAGAGTGATATCGCTTTGTAGGTTTCTCGAGAGAAAAAATTTAAAATAGCTACTCACTGATTTTTTAAGAACGTAAAAATCCTACTAAAACTTGAGGCATTTCCCTGAAGAATTAAACTTTTTGGGGTGGAAAACTTTCTTACATAGGAAAATACAGTTCAAATTTGTTTTATTTTAGGTACATGCACTATCATCAAACATTGTTGCTATATCAAGTCAACTGCTACATACTTTCTGAATAATGCATATGTACAAACAAATATTACGCCAATACTGTGTGTCGGTAATAAAGAAATTATGAAGTTAAATAGAAGCAATGATTTAAAAACATGTTTGGATATACACATATATATATAACGAAAGTACACTGTAAAAAATCCTCATTCAACCTTTCACCAAATATTTAAAAAAAAAAAACAAGAAGTTCCGTCTAGAACTATACGAGCCTACTTTCCCGTATACACCAAATTCAAATTTATAATCTAGCTATCTCTTTCTATTTCTTTCTCTTTTAGCTTTAGTTCTTTTTTTTTTTTTCAAGTATACCTTTTTCAACGGATAATACATATTCATTCACTCATTCATTCTTTCCTTTATTCAGCCATTCATTTATTCATTCATTCGTTTACTCATTCATGTGTTTATTCATTCATTTACTCATTCATGTATTTATTCCTTCATTTATTCATTCTTTTCCTCATTCAATTTTATTCATTCCTTCACTCTTTCATTTATTCATTCATTCATACTTTCACTCATTCATTTATTCGTTGAGAAACATCCTTACAAATCCCGATACAAAAATTTCATGGGAAAATAGGCTCGTTAGTTCTGGATGAACTTTCTATTTGTACATGCTCTACGTTATAAGAGCTTTCCGATAAAGTTTGTTCCAAGCAAATCGGTCCGTTAGATCAGCATTTATATAGGATTGAAATTTCCCCGTAAGCGCTATGTTAATTTTTTGAACTGTTCAAAAATGAACAAAAAGTGTTCAAATGGATATTTCACGCCAAGAGCTTCTTCCAGTAAGCTTGTTCATTAGAACATGGATCTTGTACCCAGAGTTTACATTATTTGCTTCATTTTCGCCCATAGGCGATAATGTTAATTTTTGTTGAACTGTTCAAAATTAAACGAAAAATTGTTCAAATCAAAAAGTAAAATATGGAAATGAAATGTCCTCGCCGAGATCTTTCGAATGCAAAAAGAAGTTTTCGAATCGGACGATTCGTTCAAAAGTTAAGTTATTGGGGGGGGGGGGAGAAACACAGGACAGACCGATAGACACACATTCCCCCCCCCCCCCCATTTATTTTTCAATCTTTATTTAATTACTTAATTTTTTTTTTTTTACTTTTCTTTATTTCTAACGATATTTTTACCATACATTAAGCCTTCTATCATGCTTTATTATTATTATTTTTACGGGAAAGTAGGCTCAAAACGAAGACATTTAGCTGCAACCAACATTTGGTACCAAAGTTGAACCGTTATAAGGGTTCCTAGTTCCACATTCATGGTGAAACTAGGCGAAACTACACCATTATAATGGTTCAACTTAGTACCAAATGTTGGTTCCAGCTAAATGTCCTCATTTTCTCACAATAGAATAGAAAGCCTATTTTACTATCGTAAATAAAAAAATAACGTTTATGTAAATTCATTCCAGTTCAAAAAAGAAAGCATATATAAAGTCAATAAAGATTTTAAAAGATTTGATAAACTTTATCGAATTAATAATGTCTATTTAATATATGTGTTGGCTCTAAACAAGAATCTTTTATATTGCATATAGACTAGCGTAAACTAGCTTAAATGTAGGTCTTAAATTACGATCAAGATACAACTTTACAGCTATTAAAATTAAATTCCATGAAATGGCGCATCAAAATATTTTATCCATGGTCTTATTTGAATCCCGAAGTTATTGGTTTATTTTATATTTTATTGTATTTATTTATTTTTAACTATCAGAAACACAGGAACATATGAAAGGTCAACTGGAAAAACGACCAAAGTCACATGCTACTTTTTGAATTTTGCTTTATGTTTTATTATAAATTATGTATTATAAATATATGTATTATAAATTTGAATTTGGGTGTTACGGAAAAGTAGGCTCGTATAGTTAAAATTAACATTTTTGTTATAAAATAATTGAATAAAACATAAAGCAAATTTCAAAAAGTAGTATGTGACTTAGGTCGTTTTTCCAGTGGAACCTTCATATATAAATCCCTATATCTGCAATTAGATCATCTCGTTCTCAGATAAGACTACTCTAGAATACAGAAAATAAATAAATAAATAGAAAGAAAAAAATAATTTATGTCCGATCTTGTCCTCCTACTTTCGTTTGGACATACCGCATTCTTTGCCAGGCTTATTTGGATTCAAAATCTGACGTTCTCGTCGCATCTGGCGACCTGAGTGCCAAACGGAAGATATTAAAGTGAAAATTATTTTGAACTTGGCGCTTTTGACTGACAGCTCCGAGCATCCTACTCGATATCAAGAGCTGCCACTCAGAAAAATCATCAGTCTCGGAAGGGGCTTAATCGCACGATTTGTCTGTCTAACTGTGGGTGGAGCACCACATTTCGCTTTTTATTTCACAGTGCAAAGGTTAAGACGTCATTGAAAGGTACTCTTGTTTTTTTTCTAGTAGAACAGAGTTGAGTTCTCTCTCAAATGAGTGTTCATTTATTATCGAAAATTGCTAAATAGCAAAGGGATCATTCATAAAATTTGTGACAAAGGGGAGGGGAGTGGGTTCCATTGAAGTGTGACATTTTGTGACAAAGGGGGGAGGAGTCAAATATATTGGAAAAAAGCGTGACATAATTTATGAACGCTCCCAAACAAAAGTAACTACAAGCGTAATTCAGATTAACGCTGTAAATTAAAATGAAAATTAAGAATTTGTAAGGAAAAAAAATCATAATAAATGTAGTCATATAATTACTTTAAAATATGCGAAAAAATATTTTTATAACTACCATGTTACTTACAGCGTAGCCTTACTATTTCACTGTTGCTACCAGCTTCTTGAAAAATCATTTTCTCATTTAATACTATGTTACTTTCATTAAATTAAACTAACTTTTGTTGGTCATACCACAAACTGTATTGCATTTTTTTATAAAACAAAACGAAACCCTTGTCTGGCTTTTAAAATTAAGAAATTGCTCTTCATAGATAAATGTTGCATTACTGAAAATGAAAATGAAAAAAAAAATTCTCTGATGGTTCATGTTTTGAACAATTATTTTTTAACTTCGTTTCAAAAGCTCTAAGAAATGTATTTTTAAGCCCTTTTTAATTATCAAGTTAAGTTTCTTCACAAGATCTATAAGATACAGTTTATTTCAAAGAAATGCTTAAATAAATAAAAAAATATAAAATAAAGAGAAACACGAGCTAACTGTTTGTTGCAAGATCTGTTTTCAGTTTTGAAAGCCCACTGAAACTTAACTATATGTAAATAGGAATATCAGCAGTCCACTCTTTCACCAGATAAATAAATTAATAGTACTCGCAATTTTCCCGTTAAACGTAGCTTTTCTCCCCGAATTGTTAGTGCGGAGTGGGATTTCTGAATGTGTAGATAACATACCATACGATTTTTAGTGATGATATAATAAAAAGCAACAATAAGTTAAGGGGGAAAATATCTTCCGTATTTCATGCAAAAGTAAATATTTTACTTAATATGTCATTGAAAACACTCAAAGAGTAAAAGTAAAAGAATAACATAATTACCGTGATAAATTACAGTATCGTCTACAATGCATCTTTTTGGCTTTACCTAAATTGTGAATAATAAAATTCAGCTGACAGAAAACTTTTTGAACAATTCACACTATGAGTGACAGCTTCAAAAAAATAGCAATGCACGATCATTTTGGCTACAGCATCTCGAAATGTTTAAATTTTAAACATTTTAAAATCTTTTTCCGCATTAAGAATGAGAAAGGTAAAAATATAATATTATTAATAAATAACCTTTATTAACATAATTAAAACCCCTGTAATAATTAGTAGAATTTTTTTACCCATAAAGTTCAGTGGATGTTTGATTATAAGCAATAAACAAAACACTACTCTTAAATAATGTAACTTGTGTGTCACATCGTCAACTTCCTCGTGTACTACAAAAATCCTTTCCTACTTTTGCTCAATTGAAATCCTTTGATTAACTCAACAAGCGTTAAAACTAATTGCAAATTCATTTTTTTCTCCCTTAAATCAATTCACACGCTTTCTAATCGTCGGGGTGTCAGCCCCACAGGTAAAAAACAAGTTTCGTCCAATCACAGGTAAAACGACTCAAAGAAAAGAGGCATTCCTTTCACATCTGTAGAAAGACACCTTTTCTCAAATCCATGATTCCTGCGGCCTTTCACTCTCCTTATCCTTGTAACCTCTTTTCTGTCTTTTATGTTTCTCCGCCAGGGGGCAACTGCTACGAGAGAGGAGGATGGCCGGGAGCACGTGCTGATCTGAATGGACAGGTATTCTAATTAAGCGGAAAACAGTGCTCAAAGCTGGACTTTTCGGCACCAATAGGTTTTTCATTCTTGGATTTTGCACCCGAGATAGATTTTCTGTACGGTTTCCGTAGATTCGTTCACCAATTTTCAACTTGCAACTTGTAAGACGTTTTTCTCGTATTGTTTCGAAAAGTGTCAAATACTACCCCATCATGTCAAGTTCGTATATAAGTAGATAGAAGATATAACTATGTCCTGTTTTGGACATTAATATGCCAGTGTCAGCTTTCAAAGAATATTGGTTCACCTCTGTCACAATATCGCTCTTCCAACACTGCCCCCACTCATGTAATCTAGGGGGAGGGTCCTCCTACTTGTTAATTTTACCCCAAGCACTCCCCTTGCCTTCATTCTTCAATTTCATTGTTTGTTTTATTTTATCTTAATTCGCCCCTTTTTCTTCCAGAACTATATCTCTGAAAATAGCAATAGACCATGATTTGGGGACAGAAGATGCAATAGATTAGAGATTATGGGCTTTCAGCAATCCATTCCCTATGCTGCATTCGTCTGCCACAGTTACTGGCAGAATGTTCCATTTTGTAAAAATTACTTCCAGGACATCACTATAAGCAGCAAAATTCTGCAAATATAAACGCAGACGGGAGGACCAGCAACTGGCTCTAGTCCCGACTAGCCTAGCTGATAACCAGCCTAGTCCTCTTTATCAACTCCTATTGAGGATCAAGTGCCCGCTTACAACTAGTATTTATTCCATTGCAAGTAACAACTGCTTCTTCACAGCCTCGTTTAAAAAATTAGAAAGCATCATATGTCTTTTACAGCATTCAAGCAATATAAAAACGAGTTTTAAGAAATTCTTAAGTGCGTATAAGAACAGTTTGGTGCAAGATGAGAAAAATTTGTTGTATAACATTTAATCAGGGCGATATATAATGTCAGTGGACAACAACTAAATAAAATTATAAAATACAAATCTAGTAGAGTTCTTAAAAGTGTGAAGCATTTCAAAACACATTGGAATACGTAGAAGAATTCGACAATTTTTACACCGCCAAGTTGATCAACCGAAAACTTTTGGCGTGTTAGACTCGTCAAAGTCTGCAATGGCACATGGAATGGATGACGAGCCCAACTCGTCATTATATTGGGTTAATTATCTGATATTGATGAACCTTCATCTTGTTTGGTAAAAACCAAATTACGCATTTTTGCCTGATCGTTAAAAAAGCCATTTTAAGAGTCATTTACATCTGGTTAGATGATTTGCTTTAAATTACCTAACATGATTTTACCTATCCTCATTACACTTTGGGTTTAGGTCCCAACCCCAAGGATCGTCCTACCTTAACCATTCACACCTTTCGCAGTTGAATTGTGGCTGATGTTTAGAATTTTAATCAATAGTGCACGACTTTTATCCGCGCCAGGATATTTAATTCCACGCTCTTCATAATTAACGTTGCTCCAACCCGACACACTTAGTAGGAAAAACAGCTAGATTAAACTGTCTTTAAGTTCTAGTTTTGTAGAAATATTTTTTAAATATTGAAATAATTTTATATCTATATCCGTATGTACTTTAAGTAGATATAGTTTTCTCCAATAGTAGTAACACATTTATTTCACACAGCCAACTTAATCTTCTTCCCATTTATTTCTCCACAAAATGTAAGAAAAGAAGAACAAAAACTTTTTCGAGCCTCAATAATTCTTTTTCTTGTAAACAACGTTTCTTTAAAAAAGAAGTATTTAAAAGCTTAACTCTTTGTGCGATTTTCTTTCAAGAAAGAATAAGCACCGCAATTATTTCTAAGATATTTTAAAGAAAAAAAAGCAATAAATACGGGATTAAGTTTCAATGCAAAAACTACGAGGTTAATTGCCTTCTGACCAAGCACGCGTCAGGAGACAGATATACAACTTTGTCGGTAATGTCTTACACCAAAAAAAATGGGGATTTAGCCGTTATTCTTAGCATGAATCCACATGTTTTGACATTTTGGATGACATCACGTTTAAAAATTATTACGCTGTCAGCAGTTTTTACCATCAATTTAGAGCGCACACACAAAGTTACTTTCCAACGGGATGCCGCGCTCTATATTTAAAGAATTCGACAGTTTTTCCCCCTCTTAAAAGCGAATTCGGAAACTTTAGACGAGCTTAAGTTTTTTAACGTAATAATTCATCAAAGTATGCTATTATTTCATAGCTTGGAACTCATTATAATTAATATATATATATAAGGTACGATATAATACTATCATACATTATACATTTAAATAATTTACATATATTCTGTTATACAATTCTATTTATTGCGAAATTTGAGTTGTAGTTGCGTTTGTGCAAAAAATATGTCGGTCAGTAAAATTAATCTAGAGAGGTCTTCTTTTCAAACTACCATATATATACATATATATTTTTTTAAAAAAAGGCGGACTTTTCCTGTAAAGGACATCAACAGCATTCAACCAACTGAGTTCGAATGTTTGACTTAAAAGGTAAAGAAGAAATCTCATTTCAAAATATATATTCAATTTATTTAATTAAGTTGGGATGTATTTAATTAAGTAGATAACGACGGTTAATAAGTAACATTTTCTGTGAGAAAGCTACGGATCTTGTGAAATTGCAACAAGGGAGAAGGGACATCAGTTTGTGTTATTTTTTGCAAAACGTTTCTTTAATATAGCGGTCGGCAACCTAAATTGACTGAAGATCTACTTTCCCAAGTTCGGCGAACACGAAGATCGAATCGGAGGACCGCGAAGTGGGGGTGCATACACTATTAATAAGGGCATGCTGGGATTGCGCCTGTCTTCAAATTGTAGGTTAATTCTTGTCAAAAGAAGTTTTGATGCTTATAAAATACCTAATTCAAAATTTCGAAAACAATGTTATGTTAACACAGTTAACTTGCATCAAAATAATACTAATATATTAGTTCTTTTTAAATTTGAAAAAAAAAGTTTTTTTTAAAAACTAAAACACACAAGTGAAATGCCGTTACATTCTTCAATTAAATCTTACCTAGAGCAGTGGCGTACGTAGAATTTTTTCAAGGGGGGGGGGGATTAATAATTTTCTGAAACTACTAAAAGAAATTCGAGTATGTAATAAAGCACTATTATTTCCCTAATTTAGACAGCTAGACAATTTTGACTTAAGCTCAAGGGGAGGGGGGTTAAAACCCTAAACCCCGCTTGCTTACGCCACTGATCGAGAACATAGTTAATGTGACGACTGACGTTCCATATTTTTTTTTAGGTCCGGTGAATCGTCGGACAAACTAATAAACATTTTCTGAAGGGGGAAAAAAAAAAATTCGCCTTCTGATTCAAAAGTTATTTAATTTTTTTGAAACCATAAGGGGCCGTTCATAAATGACGTCACGCTTTTTTATATATTTATATATTTGCGTATATTGACCCCCATATCAATATCATATCATATATTTGACCCTCTCCCCCCCTTTGTCACAATATGTCACACTTCAGTGGACACCCCTCCCCCCTTTGTCACGCGTCCCGCTATGTTGCATAATGCATGATGTCACACTTCTTGTTACCCCCCTCCCCTTGTCACACGTTGTCACAATTTCACGAACCCCCCCTCCCCCCTCGAAGTGTGACATCCTTTATGAATGATCCCTAAGCTGTCCAAAATGCTGTCGCGATCGACCAAAAATGAGCTAGCGATCGACCGGTTGCCGACCATTGCTTTAATACAAGCTTATCCAGATCTTTACCAGTTTATACGCACTGCCGGGATAAAAGGTAAGATTTTTTTCTCTTTCTTGAATCTAAGCTCGATAAAAGAAAGCTATAGTTGGCATTACTCGACAGTCTTGAATCATTCTAGTTTTAATTGATCGTACTAAATAAAAGTTTAAATTTTAGCATATAAAATGTCATTCAAAGTTTATGTTGAATTCAGGAAACTGATTATTCAAAATACCGTGTAATCGAGCGCCATTGAACAACTAACACTTAAAAACTAAATTTATTTATTTATAAAAAAAAGATTACGTATTACGTTTCCTTGTAAAGCATAAATAATTTTTACATTGTAAAAAGCCATTTTAATTAAAGTTAAATATCATGAGTTTGCTTAAATCAGTTAATTTTTCCTCCTCTCCCCATTCTTACTTTTCCTTTTCTTTACGTAAAAAACGCATGAGATCAGAAAGAGCCAATACGGAAACGGTGCGAAAGCTGCACAAAAACATAACAAGCTATTGAGCCACACATGCAATTTACAAAATTAAATGTACAGCATTATTGTATCGAATGAAAGGATGTCAAAAAAGGTATGTAGAAATTATTAATAACACATGGAATAAGCCTTCATTCCATGAAATACACATTTCATCGTATATTCCCCTTTGAACAAGCAGAAGTAAAGTAAAGTAAAATTTAATCTCTCCTAAATTACAGCTTCAAATAAAGGAACCATAACCCACATACCAGTCGGTGATAGAAAGAAATCCGTCAATAAATTTCACCGAATATTTGACCCAGCCCATCGCATTGAGAAAAAAAAAAGGCCTCATTTGATGCGAGATAACGAATTATTTTTTTCAGAGACATCTTATTCAGTACCACACCGCATCGGGAAAGTTCAGTAAAACAAATTCTATTTTCACACCGCAAATTACTTTATCCTCACACTTTGGTCGATGAAAATCACCGATAAGACGTTAAAGACCGGAATTACTCAGACGGGGATTACCGAGAGAAATCCGACTCCAGATCTTACCTAGGTTGTTAAAAACACATTCTTGGGATATTGAAGGAAAAAAGATACGTTTATTTTTACCAATCGACAGCTATTGTGCTATTTCTCTATCTCTAAAGCTGAAAATAGGTCATTTATCGTTATTCGTTACCAGTTTCATTGCTACGTAGATTAGTGCACGCAAAGCATTTAGCATACTTTTCGATTACTTCTAATACATATTATGTTCAATCGACCGAGGATATAAGTGGAGATGAAAAGGAACTTTCACACCAAAGGCGACAAAGACACAATATTCTTGTCTTTGCAAATCTACGCAAGCGCCTCAAGAATATGCTCTGCGGTTCCGCAGATGAGAAAAGACAGGATATTGTCTTTGCCGCCTTTGGTGTAAAAACATCCTAAGGGGCCGTTCATAAATGATGTCACGCTTTTTCCCATATATTTGACACCCTCCCCCTTTTGTCACAATATGTCACACTTCAGCGGACGCCCCTCCCCCCTTTGTCACATGTCACGCTATGTTGCATAATGCATGATGTCACACTTCTTGTTACCCCCTCCCCTCCCCTTGTCAGACTTTGTCACAATTTCAGGAACCCCCCCTCCCCCCTCGAAGCGTGACATTATTTATGTATGATCATTAAAGCAGCCATACTCTGTGGGGCTATGGTCAAATGACGCCTGATCTTGAATGAGTTCAAGTCTTCTTGGGGAGAACAAGTAGTAAAGAGGAAAAATTCTTCAATTGGCACAGAGCCAATAGCCATCGCAATATGCTACAAGCAAGGCAAACCTATTTTTCTCAACTTTATTTTAATAAATGGGATCATATTGGAATTTCAGTTACTAGCAAGGATCCGGAGCAGTGGCTACTTTTCTGAATTGCTCCGCTTCTGCTAAGCTCCATCTCCGCTATTTTCCTTTGTTTTTGTGTATATTTTTGAGTGTACCATTTCACATTGTTTTGATATTGTATGATTGATTTTGGTACTTTTTTATAGTGTTGCACGGTTTCTCATTGTTGTCTCATGTCATATAGCGCTTAATGCATACTCTTAAAGTTTTGCATTCTACTGTGATTTAGTGTTTTACAATAACCTGTATTTTTTATGTTTTATGTTTATTTTATTATTTTTTTTAATGGTTTTCATAAATTTGCGGTTGGTCGAGCTCTCCCGGAACCCCATTTGCTCCCGAGGGCTTGCACTCGGAGGCATCTAAAAATACAATAGGCCAGAAAATGGCAGGTGCGGGGGGTTTCTGGGCGCACTATGCGTGTGGTGAATAGTTTTAAAAGGAATTGTTTTATTTATCTCTTCACTGTTTTGGAAATGTATTAATGGGTATATACGGGATAAAAAAGTTACTTATAAAGCATTTATTTATCAATAAATATATCTGCAACTGGGGGCCATAGTATCTTTCGTCCAGTTTTCACGTTTTTGCGATAAGTTAAATTAACATTTTTAGTAATATATAAAGACGTCAGTGCTTAAAAACGCCCATTACACTGCAGACCTTTAAGAGCTGATGTTCTCAAATTAATAATATATTAAATCTCCAAAAAATGTTTTAAGTTACAGTTTCATTTAAAAAAAAAAAACTAAAATGCAGTAATAGTGGTCGAAAACCGCGTAACAAACTTCCATGGCAAATCAAGCTGAATGGAACGGAAGAGAACTGGTTTAGGGGGAACTGACGACCTCCGGTGTCACAATCCAACGCCATAACCACTGCGCCCCAGACTCAACTACAACTCAAGTTAAATAACATCGTTGCATTATCGAAACAAAGCTACCGTTTGCCATGCGACAAATAATATTTTTCTGATAATTTCCTCAGAGCCAAAATTATTAATTTTTTTCCTAATTCACGTTATAATAAATTATAAAATGGATGGAATATTGTACTGTTATCGAAGATAAACTTGTGTGCAAAGTTTGAATATAATTTATGCAGTAATCGTGGTTGAAAACAAACTTCCGTGACAAATCAAGTTAAATAAAATCGTGTAATAAAAACTAGACTTCGTACTAGACCGTACGAATCTTAGACTAAAGATGTCCGATGGGCGCTTTAAAAGTACGGAACCCTCATGCAGCTAGGGGGCTTTGTCGTCAGTACACTGTATGTCTATAAAGTGTAAACTCACAAAATCTCGAAAAATGGACTTCAGATACAATGGCTCTCAGGTACATATATAATGTTTCCTGCACAATGCACCCGTAAAAATATTACATAAATAAAAACAATTTTATAAAAACAACGTTTATCTTGAGCACTAAAAAGGTAGAAAATAATATTCCTATGAGCCGGGCAGAATTGCTGAATAAATTGGTCACATTATGGTAACAGAGTTTCTAATTCTTATAAAACAAAAAACGTTGGGAGCATGAATTCTTTATATTATTATATGTTATGAAAGTTTGTTTTACAGATCATTGATGTATATATAAAGTTTAAGGAGGAGTCTTGATGTTTGAGTACATGCTCCCAACGTTTTTCGTTTTATAAGAATTAGAAACTCTGTTACCATAATGTGACCAATTTACTCAGCAATTCTGCCAGGCTCATAGGAATATTATTTTCTACTTTTTTAGTGCTCAAGATAAACGTTGTTTTTATAAAATTGTTTTTATTTATGTAATATTATTTTCTTCTTTTTCGTTTTTGATGGGTGAAATTTCGCAATCGTAGAAATTTATTTAGAACCTCGATGTACAATGCAATTATCCTTACTGCAAAAGTTAGCGCTCGAGATTTAAAGACAAACCAGATATAAAATTTAATACAACATAAAGTGACTTATGAGACTTTTATTTCAATGTTTTCTGATATGTAAACTAAGCTAACCCGGAGTTGAGGAAACTGCTAATTATTATTTTTGGATCAAGGTAAGCCTTAAGAAATCGAACTAAAGAGCTCATAACTGGCGTTATTATTGACTTAGAAACTTCGAACAAATTTCATCTTGTGCGGAAAAATCAGCGCTTTCGATCGATATATTATATTAATATGTGCAAGGTTTTTTTCACCCCACATTGCGGAATTTATGTGGAAATTTGCGTAGAATTGGAATTAAAAAAGGAACTACCTGTCGGATTTTTTAGGCGCGGTAGAATATTGCATTGTCATCTGGTTCCGAGCTATATGTAAAGTTTCAGAACGATAGCTTATCGGAAAATGGTCGAAAATTCGATTGCAAAATTCCGCGGACAGACAACAAAGCGAGTTAAGTAAAACTTTGTAAAAAATCAAATTTGTGAATGTGATTCAAAAACAGATTTTAAAAAATCGAGGCAGTAGATCACAATAAATTCTTTTTGCTCCACTGCTTCGCACTCCTGCTCTGCGTTGCGCTCCAGATCCCTGACTTTTAAACTTTAACTTATCGCATAAATGTAAATGTTTTAATTTTAACTAAAATTTATTTGACAATAACTACCTGGATTCATATGTGTACTAACAAAGTGATTTATGCCTTGAGGGAAACAAAAAAGAAATATGTTACGTTCACCTCAAATTTCAGTTGCATTTTTTAAATATCAGAGATTTTCCCCCTTTCAAATCCAGTTAATACAAGCTAATTTTCATTTTCTTAAAATAAGGATACGAAGGAAAATAAAAACAAGTGAATATGATGGAAAATAATTTAGTCCTTTTATTACTGGAGCGCTTGCTACATCAAATTCTAAGAATATTGCAATAAGGAAGCGGATAGAAAAACACACAGATCATCCGGTGGTGTTCCAAAATTAAAAACAACTTTCTCAACAATTATTACAGTTCTTGAGGATTTGTTAAAAAACTGATAACATTTATATGTTTATTCCAAGTGGCACTCAAAACTTAGCTAGAAAACACTTAACACTCATTTCACGGAATGATAAAACGCATTAGAACGTTTTTCGCCATTTGAGCTGAGAGACGGAAGCATAATTTACAGACGATTTCCCAATGTGTGGGCACTCTTCCTAATTAATATTTATTTCTAGAGCTATCCGATTTTATTCATAACAAACATGTGTTTCGATTGAAAGAATACGTGAAACAGAAAAAAAAGGAATTTTAGACATCGACTTTTTAAGGGAATTTGGTACTTGGTTAATGTCTACTGAAAATTCTCGCGCTTGATGTACCGGGTGGTTTTGTAATTAAAGTTACCCAGTTTAGATCCACATTGAATTCGTTGATTGGTCTATTAGATCTATGTCAGGACTTTCCAAACTTTTAGAACTCACCAACAAAGGATAACTTTTATCATAACCACCTTGTGTTTCGACCGTAATTTTCTCTATCTTGAAACTATGTAAATAAATGTCTAAGGTGTCATTAGAAAGAAGCTTTATATTAAACAGTTTCTTAAGAATCAAATTCTCATCCACAAAATGCATTTGATTACATTTCATTCTAATATTTCGAAAGCATTACTTAGATAAAGCCCATTTGATATAACTAATTATAAGTCAGATTGCTACACATCAAAGTTTGACGACTAACTCAACACTTTCTCCTGTTGGAAAACAGCTTGCAATTGAATATTTTTTTATGAACTCGGGCTTACCTGCTACACTAGGGTCACTAACATTTGGCTCTGCTGTTCTTCTACTGTGATAGTCGTGATTGTCAATCAGTGGCGTACGCAGAATTTTTTCAAGGGGAGTTCATAATTTTCTAAAACTACTAAAAGAAATTCGATTATATGATAAAGCACTATTATTTAGGGCTCAAGAGGGGGTTTAAACCCCTAAACCCCCCCCCCTTGCGTACGCCACTACTGTCAATCCCCTTTTACTAATAATCATGAATGAATTGTATATTTATTGTAAATACCAGTAGTTAAAATAGTCGATGTCGTAGCAACATTGTAATGTTGCTACGACAGTTTTTTTTACATGATAAAGAACTAAAAAGTTTTAAAAAAGAATAATTATATTAACAAAGCTTTATTCGATTTTCCTATCACGTTTCGGAAAAAGAATGAAGCTATCCAGTTATTAACGAATTTTTCTGAAATATTTTTAAAGAACATATTTGTTCTTTGTAAGTGTATAAAAAAGGTAGCGTAATACATAAAGAAATTAAATCGCTATACTTACTTCATCACATTCTGCAGGACTGTAATAACGCAGGGCCGTTATAACGTGGCCCGGAACATGTCAGATAATTGGTTATACATTGTGGCACAAATAGTTGTCACAGGACCTGTCTGTAATATTTTTTAATGGTACGCGCTGTGTGGCATTATTTCAACCTTTAAGACTGACATTTTTTAATGCAAAACAGACAACATGTATGCAAAGCTTTAAGCGATGCCTGAAAACTTATTAAAATGGTTCTCGTAACACTATCTGTTGAGGAAAATGGATAATACATCGCTTCCATGAACCAGCTATATCGCTCGTTTGCGGCATTTTATTACATACGGCGTTGCAGGAAAATTAAATTTTACTTAATTTTTAACACGCACGATCGTGTAAGCTAGGGCTTAAGGGGCTAAAACACTTCTGCCGTTTTATGAACTCATCATATGCAAGTATTTAATAAGACTGATCACCTTGTTATTTCCAGATGTATCGGAGAAATAAAAGGCAATCAAACGCAGCGTGAATCACAACAGACAAAAACCTATAGCTCCGACCCAATGGCCACATAAAATAAAACCCACTCAAGCAAAGCTCAACAGTGAGACAGTTCCCACACAGCGCTCAATGAAGGGGCAGCCAAGTCAATTACAACAAAATTCATCAATTTTTGAGTTATGAACCTGGAGGAGAACAAACGCTTTATTAGATTAATTAACGTGAAAATTCATTTAAATAAGAAGGGGCTGCAGATCTAATAAGTTTCTGCCTTCATAATAAGTAATTATGTAACCTCTTAGTTTTTGTTGAAATTTCAACGCCGATTGAAAGAACGTTTCTTCACTTCACTTTATTATTATTTTTTATTATTCTAGAGCGGAGTTCTGAGGCTGATAATGATATATGCTGCAATGGAACAATTACCTTAGGATGCATTCAGTTAATGTAGGAAAAAATGAAAGCAATTAACATTTCCCCTCTAGTGCTTTCATGCACTTGGTTATACAGCGATCCATGCAAACAAATATTTTCATATTCGCAGGGCTGATTTTGGGATAAAGGAGTCGGAGTCGCTTCAAAAGGTGTCGACTCCAACTCTGGGTGCTTTTCTTTTTTTACCGACACTCTCTACAAGATGTCTGCGTTTTGCATTATATTTATGTCACTTTTGGATCATATTAAAGACTACTTCTTTATTATTGTCAATAAAAAATGACCTATCTTGTGAGCTTAAAGACGAAATGTACTCTTTGTTTACGAAAGGAATGCCTAGCACTAAGGAACTCTTCCATTCCTTAAAGGGGTGATGCACTGAGATGCACCTTTTCAGAAGTTCTATCTTAACCGCTTGAATTTATTTTATTTTATTTATTTATTTTTCTGCCGATGTTCATTTCCGATTTGAATATGTGGTGAAAGAAGACAAGGAATAAAGCAGATGGTATACTATTATTTTTCATTACAAAAATTACAATAATTAAACATCTCCTCGTCTTAATTTGTCCCGTCCCCCCTAAAATCGAAGCAAACCTAACGCATGCGCAAAATTGCAGGGAGTTTCGGCGAGCAGAACCAACTAGTATTATTTTTCTGGAATAAGCTGTCCTTTCAACTCCATAATAAATCATTAATTTTAATTGATTTTAATTTGTACATTAAGAGGAAAACCATCTGAAGAGTATTAAGTGTAGAAGACGAGCATATCAATCCAGAATAATTAATTAATTTAATCACTAACTCGAACAATCAATAAAACTCTTTTACAAATAATATTTAAACGTCACCTTTTGCAGATTATGAACAATCTCGATTCAGTATATCACGATCCTACATACAAATGAACACCCAAATTCAACAACTACAAAACGCTGCCCATGATAGTCTGTTAATCACGCCATATTTCCTGACATTACAATGAGTTTAGTAATCGCGGATGAATACCAATCATTTCAGATGGACGCTCTGGGCAAAAGAAGACCCACCGAACCATAAAGAATTGGTCAACCTTTTGTAAAAGTCAAAGGTCTTGATCCACGAACTGCGGAACATTACTCTCTCGAGTTAATGGATCAAACTGAATTTATTTAACAGATTGAAAGTAAAGTCTAAAGGCGCTGTAGGTGGTCTTTAGAGGGAAAAAAAAAAAAGAGTTTGAATTTCTTTTGTTCACTAAAACTGATTTCTTTTGTCCATTAACAAGTACAACAGCGTATTAAAATTCTGAGTTATGTAAAGTTTAAAAGAGGAAGGCCGGTTAAAAGATGGGTAGATGAGGTGGAGAAAGACCTTAAAAACCTAAATGTCCGAAACTAGAAGGAAAAAGCGAAAGACAGGGAGCTTTGGAGGAAAATTGTTGGAGAGGCCATGGTCCATCATGCGCTGTAATGTCAGGGAGTTATTATGTAAAGTTTATTTTGACTGTTTCATTTGTGATTATACATAGTTAAAATTGAAACTCATGCGCATTAAGAGGTCAAATTTTCGAAACAAATGAAAAAAAACTCCGTTTATATCCATGACCTCCCCCTCCAATAACTTAAGAATGTAATTTCCATAAAATAAGTATATGCAGTTAATTTTATTCGTTCACTCCATATGTAACTGGAAATTCTCACTCATATGTCAGAGTCCTTCGCCAACTAAATAGCCATATTTTTAATTTATTAAAGTCTCTTTAATTATTATCAGAACACAGAATCCAATAACATGATGTATTAAAATGATAGAAAACATGAATCATGAATTAATAAAATCAGTGCAAGAAAAATAATACTGTTTAATTATCTGAATGCAGAAATAAAACGCTTTCGTACATTTTCATATTAACCAAATAATGTTTTGTCTTGATTCGTAGTGTAGTGCTAAACTGTAAACCGTTATATATTCAGGTTTAAAATGCAAGAAACGCCTTTTCCCTTACGGTTGTATGCAAAACGTTTTTAATTATTAGTTGTATTGCTTGAAAAATATTTGCAGTTATTTATGAGTCATTGATACAAAAATTCAGACGTCCTCTTCACAAACTTTCCGATATTTACTTGTCAAATGCATCTAAACACAAACCGAGGTTAAAACCACCAGTACCTTACCCCGTGTCGAATTGCATTTAGTCAAAATAAATTTATATAAATAAAAGGTTCAGCAAAATGTATTGTGTACTTAACTGTTTTTAGTGTGCACAGTTATCAACCCCTTCAGAACGAACCAGAAAAGTGTTTGCCGTGCGTTACACTATTATTAATTCTTTAACGGAAGATATTTGTCCACCCGAGCATTCAAAATCAATACTTCTTTTTCTTTTCTAAATCAACTTACTATAAACTAAGACTACTCAATATCTATCTTAACGCAGCTAAGAATTGGGTGACTTACGGCATGTGCATCTCTGGTTGAGACTCGATTAACTTCAACTTAACATGAAAAACATCGCATGTTATCTCATGCAAACACACTATGTTCCTCATTGAGACTTCTACCTATGATGGAATTTATGGGCGACCCTGGATTGGAATTCTCCTCGATGCCAGAAGATTTGACTTTCTTCCTGTGTGTTCGATGGCTGAAGCTGCAAAGGAGAGAATGTGAAAAATCAAATGTCTGAGGAAAGATCTACTACTGTAGTTTGCTTTTTCATGGATAAAAAGGCAGACTATTGGCATAAATATCATCATCATGTTAGTGCTACTTCGTACCTCATAAGGTAAACATTAATAGTGTGGTGTGATTTTCTGCTAAAGGCTCTATTTTTTAGAACATAAAATTAATTTTTAAAAAAATTTGCACATGAGAAATTACGTTCGTTCAAATTTCCAATGCATTTTCTTTTCTTAATTAATTTTTCCTGTCAAGGAAGTAGTGCTGGGGGTTCTTTTAAAAAGGAAGGTAACTCTAAATGTATCAATTTTGAGATTTTTATACCTATATAACCAGGAAAAGGAACTCTTCTAGATGTACGACGGGTCAAATTCACATTGCAAATACTTTTCTTACACATTTAGTCAAATTACCCAGGAAAGATCTCAACATTTTTAACTCCGATAACAGTTAAGCCACAAAAATTTCCCTTTTTGCTGTAGTATTATTAGTATAGGGCCGTGGTAGCCTAGTGGTTAGCACGTCGGACTTCCACCTGGAAGGTTGCGCGTTCGATACCCACTGAAGACCACCATGTATACTTGGGGATATTTGCATGTAAAATCCGTAGACCCCACTACCTCTCTCCGTGCGTAAGCAATCCTAAGGCCTCGGCTAACAGGTAGGGGTCTGGTGGAGAAAAGTATTATTAGTATAAATACGATGGTAGCCTAGTGGTCAGAACGTCGGACTTCCACCTGGAAGGTCGCGTGTTCGATACCCGCTGAAGACCACCCACGTACACTTGGAGATACGTGCATGTAAAATCAGTGGACCCCACTACCTCTCCCTGTGCGCAAGCAATCCTAAGGCCTCGGCTAACAGGTAGGGGTGTGGTAGAGAAAAGTATAAATACGGTAATCAAAGAATATTTGTCAGATAGTACGATACCTATATTAATACAAATTTCGTGTAACAGTAAAAACGTAGTAGAAATATGTATATTAACTAGTATGTGATAGCAGAAAGTGTCCTAAAAGGCCAGCAAATTTTTTATGGGTTTCCCGCAATCAAAGGGTTAATAAGTTCTCTTGGAAAATTGCATATTTGAACTTATAGCTCCTTCATCTGAGGCTCAGAACTTAGAAATGTAAACAAACAGATTCAGTTTTTCAAAAAAAAAAAAAAAATCAGTAATAGCATTAAAAAGTAACGTTCGATAAAAATAAATTTGAATTTACCATTTCTTATCTTCTTTCAGCACAGAACATTGCGAAATATGCAACGTTGAATGAACCGCAATCATACGATCTCGGTTTTCTATCTCTGAATGATAAAATACTAGTGACGAGTCAATCAGTGAAGTGAAAGTCAAATATTGCTTTAAGAAGTTTTGAATTTTATCAGATACTTATTTCCTTCAGTTATGGCACCAGTAGATGGGCGCAGCCGGCTTGTCGCCTTTTTTTAAGTGCTTTCAACACTTTCTTTAGATATCTTTGAACTTTGTTCGTCAATGTTAAAATAAATTCATCACGGTGAAGTCGTTTTTGTGTAATTATCACCTAATGAGCCTAGTAGATGTAAGTAAAGAAAAAATCTAGAAAAATATACGTGATTTTGTGTTTTTAATATAGAAAAAAAAACTCAACTTTTACTCAGCTAACACCCAATTTAAGACGTTAAATTATCATAGAAGAAAAAAGGTCATTTTTTTAGAACTGGAAAAAACAATATTATATCGTTGGCGTTCAGATAAAAGCGACAAAGGCCATAATGCCAATTTTAGACATTGCCAATTTTAAGTTCGAATCGTTATGAACAGAGGTTTCCAAACTGGATGCCGCGGCACCCAGGGTGCCACAGCGAAAGATGAGGGGTGCCGCGATGCATTCATGATAACTAATCTTCTTTGCTCTTAAGCCAGATATTATACGAATAGCGTGAAGTGAGAAAATTCTAATTCTTCCAAGGGTGCCGCAGCTTGGAAAGCTTTGGGTACCCCTACTTATGAAGAAGAAAGAAAAACTTTTACAAATACCTAACTACTACAGTAGGTCTACTCATGTAAATTTTAAATGGTATAATAGGTTTACATCAGTAAATATCTAACAAATTCCTAAATTCTAATATTCTGATTCACTGCAGTAAACCGTACATATATATTTTTCCTTTTTGTGTACTTAGTAACTTTTACCTAATCGCCGACGATATGTTCATCTAGTCTTCCTCAACCCCCAGATTCTTACTTTTTAAAAGATTATAAAATACTTTCTTTTGTTAATTGATTATAAAATAATTTATGTTCTTAATTTTCAAAAAGATTTTAAGAAAAAGAAAAAACTTCCTGACATGTCTACATGTCTACTTTTTAAGAATTTTGGTCAATAGATAATTTTCTTAGAATTGATTTTTAAAAAAAGTGTCACATAAACCGTTTTTCTAAAAAGAATGAAGAAAAGTACGCTTCTAGTATAACTAGACAATGGCATTTTTATTGATCACTAATGAAATATTAGACAGACTTGCCTAATAGGAAAGACTAGGAAAAAAAATACAACTTAAAATTTTGAAATCTTAAAGCTTATTTTATACTTATCACCAAATACAGCGCTTATCTGCCTCAAGCACTTTCAGAATATCATACGGCAATCATTTTTAGGAAAAGATATATAGTAATCGGAGTTTTTCCTTAGAATAACTAGGAGTCAAGAAGTATCAATTTTGGAAAACACAAGTACTCTTTATCATGCAGGTAAACTCGTGTTTCATGTCTCATGCACTCGTTCACAATTGACGACTTTTTTTTAAAAAAAGCATATATTCGAGTTCTTATATTTACCTCAGGTAAACAAAACTAATTATTAAAAGTATAGTTAAAATTCGCTAATGTCTCTCCTGGGAAAGTAGTCGCTTTTGGTTTCTGACCCTCTACACTGAAGATGGGATCTATATACAACCTTGATCGCTATTAAATTGAAAAATTTTAAATTATAAGCTGTGGAACGTAGTTAAGAATCTCTTCTTTTCTAAGAGGAGTAAATATATGCTTCTTTCAGTGAGCATTTATCACTGTCAACAGAAATGACCCAGCAAAATTAACCTGCTAATACAACTGTAACACTTTCATGGTTAGCCGCCACAAGCAAACTGAATCTTGCTCCTAACACAAACTCCACCGTTTAGAATTTGCATAATCCATTTATCAAATAATTCTAGACAAAATGACACTCCCGACAACTCTCTTTCGAACAAATCTATCACCCACTTGACAAAACTACGAAAAAGAGTGAAGGTTCTCTTACACTTACAACGTTATAGAGATAAATGGAGAAAGGGGGGGGGGGAAGCACGCAGGCGTAGTATGTTAAAAGAGTTATGGCAGAACGGACGATGTAGAATTGCCGATCAGGTCATAAAGCACATTTATTAATGTTGCAACAAGGTTTTCTGCGAATAAGTACTTCTCTCTGACAATAATACTAAGTATCGTTATTGAATGATATGAGTTTAAAAAGTAACTGACTTTGATTATAATATTTGAAAAATGAAAATAATATAGGGAATGTTTTCTTTAATAGATATTTTTTTTTACAAGTTACTTATAGTTTTGTTATTCTGGTAACCATTATATTTTTATACCATTTACTAAAGATTCAAAAATAACATATTCATGAAGAAAATCTAAAAAAAAAAAGAAAAAGCAAGTGTATGGTGTTGGGATGCAAATTGTGTGTCTGAAACACACATAATCTACAATTATCCGTATAGTCTCGGTTTTCCCCGCACTTAATTTTTATTTTTGAGCTAAATCTTTTAATTTTCCTTTTAATGATAAAATACTAGTGACCCTTTCTAAGGTATATAATACTAGTGAATCCCTTTCTAAGGTATTTTTCTATGATACGGAAAACTAATTTTTAAAATATTTCCGGCTAACTTCTTGGATCTTATAAATAGTATATCTACAGGTCCCACACATTACTAAATTTCAAGGATTACTTGTACCATTTTAATGGCATTTTTACGACTCTTTTATGAATTTATTTCCCTATTTATTAAAATTAATGTTAAAGAAATAACTTTTTCAGTACTTCTTTTTTGCCATATATTTGTAACAAATATTTTTCAAGCATTTAGTGAATCGCATTTTCGTACCCCAAATATGTTCCAGTTTGCAGTTTGTTAAATGCTCAGTAATTTTACATTTTAGAGAACGTATAAGTAAATGTAGTTTCCAAACTTTAAAATACGGCTTAGTCTAACATTATTAACTAATCGATCAAAGGAAAAAGCAAATTAAGAGTTTAGTTCATTGAAATGCTTGCTGTATTTGAAGAGTTAGACAGCGAAATTGTAAAACCATTGAGGAAGCAAAGCGCCACCAAGAGATATCACCATTTTTATTCAGCGAGAACATTCCAACCGACTCGTGACTGTTTAAAAGACGCTGCGAGCATATTGATGTCCTTTTTCTCTGTTAATAAAAAGGGGTTGGGTTGTGTTAGCGATGACGTATGGGGTAATTAACCCGAGGGGGCTCCCTTTTAACCGGTAGTCACAAAAAAGCGCCACCCTCTTGCGCGAAATACCACAGAATCATAAATTCCGAGGTGAAATTCAATTACAAGTTTGTTTGCTGAGGTATGGCTATTGTCGCCCTTTCATGCGAACGGGGAACAGAGTTATGTTTCATTTACTTCGATCTCGTGAAGTGAAGTGCTACCGAATGGAGTAAAGAATTGATTTACTAAAGCTTTCCATCTCATTCTTTATTTAAGCAGACAGTAGCCATTTTTCAAATGGCTCGAGTGCCGGTCTCATGAAGGGAAAAAAAAGGAGATAATCATTAAATATTTGTGTATCAACTACTTCTGAATTATAGTTGCTTACAAATGGATGCTATTTACACAATATTGTTATTACCTAATTACTTTCTTCTGGGAAATAGTTCGATAATGCTCATAAGCAGAACTTTTCAGTCATATCCTTTGATTCGCAAAAATATAACATATGTCACATTAATTTACTCTAGGAGCCGTTCATAAATGATGCCACGTTTTTTTCCCATATATTTTACCCCCTTCCCTCCCCTTGTCACACTTTGTCACAATTTCACGAACCCCCAACCCTCTCAAAGCTGGAAATCATTTATGAATGATCCCCTACTCAAAAATGTGTTTCCTCCCCTTAATCTTGACTTTTAAGAAAATGAAATTTTTCCAATTTTTAGTTAATACATTATTAATGTGTCTCACTTTTCACCCACATAATTACCATTAACTAATAAATTAATTGACATAACTGTTGGAAATAATAAATTTAATTTCTGTTCATTTTGGTTTTTAAAGTGTGATTATAACGTTTATACGCCTACCACGCATCAGTAGAGTAACGTAACTTTGTTCCAGTATAGGGACAAAAAAAAAGTATTAAATTCAGATTTTTAAATAAATAACTATTATGTTATTTTTTAATATATAAATACTTTGTATTTATTTTAATCATTTTTGAACTTCTGATATGAACTACTATTGTTTCCTACTATTGATACATGATTTCAAAGACAAATAATACAAATAAATGGTAGGCACATAATTACAGTTCCCGAAAATATTTTAATTGTAATCACAAAATTGTAATAATCTTTTCTTTTAATTTTCTTGGGAGCAACTATTTAATAACATGAGCTATGCGCATCGCAGCATTTTTCAGTGCACGGTGGTAATCAGAGCACCGAAAAAAGCTAGTAGCTTAAAATGAAAGCTAGTACGAGACTGGTCAAATTTCTGCGTTTATTCTCTAACTAGCGGTACCCACACGGCTATGCCCGTATTAAAAAATGAAAAGACCAGTCGGTTCGCCATTGTGTATATAGTGGTAACTTTTTTATGCGAAAATTATGTTATTTTATTAAAATGTATAGCATTCCACATAATTAAAAATTACCCACCCACGGCAATGAACCAGCGATCCTACACATTTAAGCACTTTTTTTTTACAAAACTCACACAATAAAAAATGACAAAAGAAATGAAAGAAACGAAACGAAAACGAAAATATTTAAGAGAAAACGCATTTTAATTGTTTAGTTCAAGTACCCACACAAAAAGAACGATTATAATCCATTAGTAGTTTTAATTAATAAATTTCTAGTATAATTAGTTTTTGTCTATTATTCATTAACAGTAAAACGTTAACACGAAATTTTGTAGCTCGCAGAAACTAAAAGTAGGAGGAAAGGATTTGAAAGCGGAAAAACCTTTCATCCGAGCTCAAATAGGCAAATAACATGTATGATAATTTACTGGAGAAAAAAATAGAATAAAATAAATAAAAATGTAAATAGTAATAATAAATTGGAAAAACAAAAATCGCATGAAATATTACATTTATTTAAGAAACCCTTGTGTAGTATGGAGAATAGTCTCGTAAAATGCATGTCAAAATAAGTAAATCAAAATAAAGCTATCGATCGCCTGTGAGCCGCAGGAAATAAATTTTAACTCGTCTAAAAAAAGAATAATCCAAATCCAAAAAAAAAAAAATTAATTAAAGATTGGCTGCTTCTCAAAATGCTAAAAACCGCAAGAAATAAATTTTAATTCGTTGAAAAAAAAGGATCATATGCCTTTTGTCGGCATGGTAACAATTCAAATAAAATTAAAGTTAATTAAAAAGTACGGTGAAAAAAATAATTTCGAACAACAGAGAAAAACGCTTTTTACTTCTTTTAATTTAAGTTAATTTAGAGGCATAAAATTTTATTATGTAGAGCATAACTCTTTCCTGAGTAGTTTTTGATGTGCTTTTCAATGGTATCAATCTCGTAACGATGCGATAATTTCTTCCTATAGAAAACGACCATTTTATGTAATTTTCGGCTGTAAATTGGAATAAAAGAGAACAAATTTGAATCTCAGAAAAATTCTTCGAGGTGCACATCCCCATGTTCCAAACTAATTTCGTGCCAAATTTCGGGAAAATCTGTCAAACGGTGCTGGCCCTACGCCGGACACAGACAGACATACTTGCTGCTTTATTATTAGCTAGCGGTACCCGCACGGCTATGCCCGTGTTAAAAAATGAAAAGACCTGTCGGTACGCCATTGTGTACATAGCGGTAACTTTGTTACGTGTAAATTATGTTATTTTATTAAAATGTATAGCATTCTACATAATTAAAAATTATCCGCCCATGGCAATCAAGAAGCGATCCTACACATTTAAGCATTTTTTTTTTTTTACAAAACACACACAATAAAAGAGGACAAAAGAAAGAAAGAAACGAAACAAAACGAAAAATAAAATATTTAAGAGAAAACGCATTTTGTTTGTTTAGTTCAAGTACTCACACAAAAAGGACGATTATCATCCATTAGAATAGTTTAAATTAATACATTTTTAATATAATTTGTTTTTATCTATTATGCATTGACACTAAAACAGAAACACAAAATTTTGTAGCTTGCAGAGATTAACAACAGCAAGAAAAGCTTTGAAAGCGGAAAAACCTTTCATCTAAGCCCAAATAGGCAAATAACATCTTTGCTTATTCATTGGAGAAAAAAAAAATAAAAATATAAAAGTAATAATAGGTTGGAATAACAAAAACCGCTTTTAAGGATAACATTTCTTAACAAAAAAACCCTGTGGAGTATTTCAATTCGTTTAAAAAAAGAGAAATCAAATCCTAAAAAAAATTAATTAATTAAAAATCGGCTGCTCCTCAAAATGATAAAAACCGCAAGAAATAAATTTTAATCCGTTAAATAAGAAAAGGATCATAAGCCAGTCGGCATGGTAACAATTCAAATAAAATTCAAGTTAATTACCGTGAAAAAATAATTTCGAACTACAGAGTAAAACGCTTATAACTTCTTTTCCAGTTAATTTAGAGGCTTCGAATTTTAGCGCGTAGAACAAAACTCTTTCTGGGATAGTTTTTTACGCGCTTTTCAACGGTATCAAGCTCGAAAAGATGCTATAATTCCATCCCATAAAAAACGACTATTTTACGAAACTTTCGTCTATAAATTGGAATAAAAAGAGAACAATTTCGAATTTCAGAAAAAACTCTCCGAGGTGCACACCCCCATGTTCCAAACTAATTTCGTGCCAAATTTCATGAAAATCCACCGAACGGTCTTGGCCCTACGCCGGACACAGACAGACAGACACACACACATACTTGCTGCTTTGTTATTAGTAGAGATAGAGATTCCGTACCCTAAATGCCTTTAAAAATTCTTCTTTAACCTTATTTCTTCAAAGCTTTTCGCTGAAAAGCAACTGTTTCTGAGTTTCTGGCGGCAACACTTTCTGAGTGTAATTTAAGACCCCTAGACACCCCTGCACAGTGGTAACCAAATTCTATAGCTCTACGGATGCTTATGCAGGTATGGAGAGTTTTAAATTTACTTTTAATAACAATGAAATCCCTGTGACATTAGCTAGCACTCAACATCACAACTGACTACAATTATCAATTAGTTTACATGGCGCCCAATTCATGGTGTTCTATCAAGATTTACTGGGATTAACTGCTGGATGTCTTAGAAACGTCGTGTGACAAGAGTTGACAGCAGAGTCGCATCCCACATTGCGTTTCAGAGGAAGTGACGTTTAATTTTGCTCCTCTCCCCCCCCCCCTTTTCTTCTTCTTACATCTTCTTATCGATAGTAAACACAATTAGCATAAATTTTCAACAAGAATTACGTCCGGATGTTATGTTTTTCGCAAGCTTTCTTAAAGATTGATTAATGAAAAACATTTTTATCAGTCTACCATTATGATGACGGTGACAACTTAATTGTTGTAAGAACGTGACAGACATGAAATTTTAAATCTTGATATCAGATTTTGGATGCAGGCAATGGTGGGTTGGATCAAGTGAAAATACTTTTTGTTTCAGGTCAGAAGATTCTATTGCTTTCAAAAGGTGCAAAAGTCTGATTTTTCAAAATAGATTACTTTTATAGACATAGTACTTTTTTTGTGTTTATGTTATTTATGTGCCAGAAGTCCGTCCACCAGTTTCTATATTACTTCAATATCAAAAGAAAAAAATGCTACGTGAAATGCAAATCTTTTGGGATGCAACACTATTCTAAGGGGACTTGGCACCTTTCAAATGTAGAAAATGGATGAAAATACCGATTTTTCAATTTTTTGCTTAAAATGTGGCTTGACTCTCCTAGTATATCTGAGCGAAGTTTTGAAGCGATACAACCAATAGAAATGTAGTTAAGAAGTAAGAGAATTCAAATATTTCTGATGTTTTAGTAGGATTTTGTATTCTTTAAACTGCGTTTTCTCGGTTTGTGTTTTTTCACAATATTGTAGTGCTTAAAATGCTAAGACTTTTACATATATTCATGTAGCAACTTGAAATTTTTTGTGTGTGTTCAATATGATGTGCTTGATAAAATTAAGGATGGATTTTGCTATATATTTGCAAAAAAAAATTTGAAAATGAAAATGTAACAAAAGTCTCTTTTTTCTGTGTTTTACCATCGATGTAACTTTAAAAACTTTTTTCTCAAAAACTAATTAATTAATAGCAAAACCCATCCCTAAAATTGTAAACCATACTATAGTAAGTACTTTTAAAAAATTTGGTTAAAGAAAATCAAGAAATGAAGAAGAAGGAAATTTAAAATCGGTAAATTATTTTTAAAAAATCAAATTTTAAAATTTTCTGTTAGTTGAATTTGGATTTTTCACGTGAAAATCATTTTGTTGAACAATAGCACTTCATAATATACAAATAAAATAAGTAAAAGTTATTAAATAAAAAAAAAATTGTCAAAAGGTGCCAAGTCCCCTTAAGAAATTTATCAAGTTAATTTATTTTGAATTTTTGCAGCATCATTTGCAAAAGACAAATTGTTTAAAATTGTATTAATTGTTGACATAAAAAGAAATTAGTTTATTTGTTTCAAGTTAAAAGTTTTTTGAAGGGAAGGGGAGTTAAGACTGTTTCATGCCAGAAGAAAAATAACTGCCGTCTTCAGAGAAAGTTATTGGATCGTACGAAAATAAGTACACAATATAAATAATTGTTAAATGATATTGTAGATAATGAGTGAGTTTACAGATGCTGTGGCCTACAAAATATAAGTCAAAATGATCTGATTGTTAGTTTTTATATCAAGCAGTTAAATTTTAGACTTTTAAAATACTAGATTATTTTGAAGCAGCATACAATTTTTTAAATTCGCTCCGATGGACCAAATTTAGCATTCCTGTGCTCCCACAACCGCCCTACTTCTCTGATATAGCCCCTGCGAACTTCTACCTGTTTCCTAAACTGAAATTTTAACCGAAAGGGAAGCGATTTGACTCGTTTGAAGACATCTAGCCGAATACGGAGAGCGCCTTAGCACATTTGACAAAAAACATTTTCCAGGAATGTTTCCAAAAGTGGAAACATCGTTGGTCAGTGTGTTCAGTCAGAAGGCGACTATTTTGAAGGAGATGCATCACAGTAGCATGTAAGTACCGCCATCGTGAAATTACAAGCCCATTCTTTAAAATTTCTAATCACACCTCATATACTCTTAAGACAAATTAGCGCGGGTCATTTTTACAGAATTCTAGAACAATTAATACCTTTCATTAATTACGTGCTAATTAATGCTGGATGAACCCGTAAGCAAAATAAGCACTTGCTTAGGGCACCAAGTAAAAAAGGGGCACTTCAGAAAATTTTTATTGTCCATTTAAATAGCTAAATTAATTTAATTTGTTAGAATTTTAAAATTTTAGAGTAAAATGAATAAACTCTGTGTATATGAAACATTCTGCCTTTCGGTTTTGTCTCAATCCTACAAAATAAAATACATGGCTATTCCTTTTTTATTTGCATGCTTGAAACAGCGGAGGTGAGAAAAGTTTCTGTTAAATGCCATTATAAGGGTAGATAATTTCTGAACATCTCCAGCCAGAATTGATTAGGAGGGTTTAATCAGAGATTTTACAAAGAAAATTAGTACTAAAAGAGTTATTTAACTCCAAATATAATTAAGCTAGAATAAATAAATGTTAGTTTTGTTCCAAGCTTTATCAATCTATAACATTTTTCTACTAGTTTTGAAATGTTTTATTGTCTGCATTTTGAATATGCAAATGTATTTTGGCACCAAAATATTTTAGTACTCAGGGCATCTAAAGGTCTTAGTCCGGCTCTGAAGCTTGTTTTGTTGCAAAACTTAATTTCATTTCATACAAATTTAAGTACACACATAATCGTTGTTATTGTTAGGCTAACAAATGTCACTAAAAGTTCAAAACTATAAAATTGGGAATATGATTTACAACGTTGTACTTTCTTTCTGCTACGTATTTATGCTTATATAAAATAGTAGTGTGTCATTGGGTGACAAAGGGGAGCGGGGGAACAAATAGATTGAAAAAAACGCGTGACATCATTTATGAAAGATCTACCTCCTAAAGGTCCCGTCGGTGTTTTACGCTAACCCTTTCTAAGGCGGTGGGAAGTATGCTTCTCACCAAATTCATCAAATTATAGATGTTTATAGTAAACTATTTTACTCCTTTCTGATTGGCAGAATCTTGCAAAGACTCCGGGAAATATATTTACCACCACCTGCATCAATATTCAAATATTATAACTATCCCCCCTCAAAGGGAGTTGGAAAAAAATCATGCTAATCTTATTTACTGTCCTATATGAATTTCTTTTTGAAAAAAAAAAAAAAAAATCTGAAAAATATTGTAACATACCGATACTACAAAAATAATGGCCCTTTATAGAGTTAACAAGCGTACGCCGTTTTTTCGTTTTTATCGCGAGTAATGAATAGTCTCGTGCTAAACGGTCAGTTGAGGTTCTACTCTCTATACCGAGCTTTCATTTATAAGCAATAAGATTTGTTAGTTAAGGTCTTAAATTTTGATAAAAAGTTGTATATTGCTACAACATTCTGAATGTTTCATTACATTACATTGAAAAGGAAAAATTTACGAACTGTTCATCAGAAACAAATTTCACAGGAGTATCGTTGGTATTAATATATACATTCTAAAGCGTATATTTTCTGCATTACAGTCAGTGAATGTGAACAAAATTAATACGTGGCAGTGTCAGATTTTGACCAATGATAAGTTATAACCTATTTTCATATCTTCAGCATCTGAATTTTTCGTGAAGTGCCAATGGCAATTTATACACAAAATTAAATGGTACCAATGTCAGCGATTTTTTTCCTTTAATATTGCACATTTTCCGGAAAAAAATCAAAATTTCGATATCCAAATAACTTGAGATGTTAATAAATTTGGAGTTATTAGAAATTTTTTGTTGATAGTGAATTCTTATCGCTGTCTTCAACTTCAATATCAGAAACATTGACATTGGTATTTTAGTACCTAGCCACCAGATATTCTCTCTCTCTCTATCTATATATATATATATATATACATATGTGCGCGTGTCTACTGAAATATTTGTTCTTGTGTTATATTATAAGAGCTCCAAAGAAGTTTTTCCAAAATGCGAGAAAATAACTTAGTTTCAAGCGTTAAAAGTAAATGAAATTCACGCCTTTTTCATAATTTTGATCAGTCATGATAATTATTATTTTTACTGTAATAATAATTCATTAATATTACGAGTGTGCTTCGCAATCACCGTTTTTCAATAGCTGTAATCAGAGGCAGTGATTTGTCTTCGTCAGTTCCCTTTATTCCTTCCCGAATAACGATCGCCGCTCCGAGCGATACATTATAAATAAGTTACAGCAAGAAAAAGGGAATGGAAAAAAAAAATTCCGGCTTAAAGTGGCCTGAATAATGATTATTTTGTTTGCCACACCTAGCAGACTTAACCCAATAGAATTACTTAAAGGGTGACGGTAACATTTTTTTGCCCTTCTCTTACTCGATAGTTAGGTTATTTACACAAGATTCTTGACCGCTTTATTCGATGCTCGGGCTTTAGGTGCCCGCGGAACGTGGATAGAAGGCGAAAGCAATGCTCCGGCTGGCGTCCAGAGAACAGGCAAAACTTCTGGCCATTGCCTGATTACCTCAAGGTTAAGAAGGGCAGCTGCCCCAGGTCCCGATTTTACTAGGGCTCCTAAAACATGTTTCCAGAACTTTGTTATAATGGTTGCATATACTCAAGTACGCGCGCGAGAGGCTATGCGTTTTTAATTTATAACTTTTGATGAATTTTAATTCTGATAAAGGTCGTCCATGTCGAATGATTATGTGGCATGTAAAATATCCCTTGAGTAGACATTTGGCTTGGATACTCTCGGCTAAATTAAATTCCTAGTGCAATTTCTCATCAACGGAGTCCGGGTGCTCGCCCTTTCAGGTGGAGAAACCGGACTTCAAAATTCTCATGCGGCGATGGTACCACAACATTGTGATGCCGTTGAAAGAGATGGTACGCACTAGGTCTGCAATTGGCAGAAACCAACATCAGCCCATTAGAAATAAAATAAAATAAAATTCTGAGATGAATATCTTTTCAACAGGCAAGGGAAATTGCGAACGCAATATCACTTCAAGACCCTGAAACTTTTTTTATACTAAACAGACAGCTTGTAGATAAAGCTTTAAATGATGCCTGACAACTTAAAATGGTACTTGTACCACCATCTCTTGAGGAAAACGGGTAATGCATCGTTTCCATGAACCAGCACGACCGTTCGTTTTCGGTATTTATTACATACGGCAATCCAGGAAAATTAAATTTTATTTAATATTTAACTCGTACAATCGTGTAAGCTCGGGCTTAAAGGGATATACGATGTCATGAATTTAGTTTTCAAATTACGGAAAAGAAAGATTAAAATATGTTTCATTGAGGATCAAAATTTTGGTAGTATAGAGATTAAATGTATATCCAACATTATTAACCAATCTTAAGCTATACCAGTTGAGTTAAAAAGATCTTGAGCTTCAAAATGTCTCAATTCTGCGTAAAAAAACAACTCAAGACCAGTTAATAAAAAAACAACAACAATTCATACAGAAAAATTCAAAAACGTCTTTCTAAATTTGTCTCATATTGATCACAGATCGTTTTTTTTTTTTTTTTTTTTTTTCAATTTTGAGAAAAATTTCTCTTTATTTTATGTAATATTGATTGCTGCACAACGCTCATCTTTTCAAAATTTTGAACGCACAGGTAAAACACAGAAATTGAAACGCGCTCTCGAATAGTCTAATCTCTAATAAATAATGATGAAATCTGGTGGGCTGAAGCGATACTGTTTTAGTTGGATGTTCCAGTAAAGAATGATCGAGTTATAAATGAAGTTCTCCGAGTTCTTGCATTAACAGATGCATGCATTACTTAAAACTAATATTGCCACTTGCAGTAGAAGATTTCTCAAAGAAAAAGTATTAATTTCCTTGAATGAGAGAGAAGTTGCATCACAAGATACCTACTTATTTGTTTACATAACAGAAAACAGTATTACTAAATGGATTGTTATACCGAATTTATTGGAATAGTTTAGCTGAAACCTTTTGCATGGGAAACCTTTACATTTACTTAGGGGCCGAAGAACTCAGAAATTGAACCACTTACAGTTCTCCCTGCGAAAAAAAAACATTCCTTGGCAGAGTGCCAAGAAGAACCCAGTAATATTTATGAAAGAAACTGCTGGTATAAGGAATGTACCATATTCTGTTCTCGTTTTACAACCTTTAGCATACTTCTTTTCTACGGAACTGATATTATATGACAGTTTTCAAATTTAGTGGCTTTCAACAAACTGAGAAGCAGGCATTCTGATTCCCGTGCTAATAAGCGCACCTGCAATACGAACTTCTCTAAAACTGGAATGGATTCGTCCTATTCTGCCATGCGCAAAAGCGACAACTTATTATAGTAAACATTTAGTTTTATTACCTTCCGTAATTATAATGGTAGCCATTTATAAAATAAACGACCATTCAGATTCAGTATAATTCTCAATGTATGTGATATTATAAATTATTTACATAATGTAATTGAAACATATAAACAATATAAAGTTGGTTCATTTCTTAAGCTTAAATGTATATGTAGTCAATACTAAGATATAAAAAGTGAACGAAAAATAAAATATAACGCTTTACGCACAAAATTGAAAAAAAAAACTGTAGACATGCGTTTCCGAATCACAAAGAATTTCTTTTTAGGAATTATAATGAAAAAGATGTGAGCTTATGGATGCAAACATATTCGATAAAATCCTGCAAAAACAAGTGAGCTTACGGATACAAAACTATCCAAAAAAAGCTTTGGTCGGACATTTTTGCATATAATCATCGAATGACTTTGCATATATTAGTATTGAAAAGGAAACTCCTAGTAAATCCAAAACACGAGCGTGAACTTTTAATTAAAATATTACACTTTCAATGCTGTTTATAATTTTCTTTTTATAGTAATCAATATTCTTCATCAAAAAACAGTCGTTTTTTGTGTACTGTGCATACTTCGTAGAACAGACACTTTTTTTCTCTTTATCGATTAAATTAATTTTCATCAGCTATAGTCCCATTTTTTTTTTTTTTGGAAAATAAAGCACTTAGAATGTATTTCTGAACTATCGCGAAACATACACATAAAATTAATTTAAAAATTTTGTAAGCTTTAAGAAATTTTCCGTGCAATTGTTTAAATATTTCCTAATTTTTGTATAACTATTAAAATCAATATTCTTGAAATGTTTCTCCTTCTCCCATGAGCAGTTGATTCGTATCTATCACTTTAAGCCGGAATTGTAATCCTCATGTTTGATATCTTCATGATGTAGAAATGAATGCTCCGTAAAAGAAAAGAAAAAAAGATTTAACTGATGCCACTCACGAGCGAATAAAAATCTTAAAATCAAATCATCTGACTCTCCTCTCCAATTATGAATTATCATAATTTGAACCGCAACAGAAAATCTGCTTGCCTTTGGGTGCTCAGAAAACATCTCTGTGCGAGCCATCCATCAACCTAATTCAATTGCGAAATAGTCTTTAGGTACGGGCCTCGGAATGAATCGAAACACAGACATTTATTCATTATTTTTTTTTTTCATTATTTTGAATAGTTTTTTTAAAACTATTATTAGAAATAAGTAACTGAAATATATTAACAAATATAAATTTTACAGAAAATAAAAAAATCGTAAAGTATATTAAATACCGGATTTATCAAAAAAAAAAGGGGGGGGGGGATAATGACGATTTTCCAAACCAGTATAATCTTGCAAATGATATCGTTACTAATTGCGGAGAGCCAGGTGAACGCGGAAAAAATAATCATGACCTATAAAAGCTAAGTTTTTCAGTAGAATTAAAATGAATTCTAAAAGATCAACAATACAATGTTTTTTCTATAAATTAATAAAATTTCCCTATATTTTTCAAAACTAAAGATACTAAAGAAAGTTCAATGCTCTTAAATCTAGAAATGTTTACGGATGAAAATAAAATCAATCAAAATATTTATTTATTCCAATGGGGCTGCATATGGTTGCCAACAATTTTGCAGACCTAGTGCATCATTCCCCGAAGATTGGCCTCCTTTCTTTTCATCACTCTCGGCGGATGCCATTCACTTTGAGAATTTTCACGCTAAGTTTCACTTAGATGGCGGTACCTGAGCTCTTATTGATGCAGATTGCACTAGGAATTTAATTTAGCCGAGAGCATCCAAGCCAAATGGCTGCTCAAGGGAGCTTTTACATGCCACATAATCATACGACATGAGCGCAAACGATTTTCTGCATCTTGAAAAGTCACCGACTTGGGCCAGGTTTGATCTTGCGAACATCGGCGTACGAGGCCTGCGCCTTACCATTACGCCACCTTGCCGGCATCAATCAAAATATAAAAAAGACTATACCAAAAAAAAAAAACATTTTGCAGAAATCAAGGCGTAACCAGACGACGCTTTAAAGTCCTTTACCCCTAAAGTCTTCAACGAGGTATATCGAGTAAATATTTAGGTGGTTCAAATGGTAAGAGTTACAAACTTTGTTCCTGCAAAATCGGACATTAAATAGCACTCAATATTTTAAACTTGAGCACATTATTTGAAAACTAGTGTTTTTGTAGATTGTTATTTAACATGAAAGGGATGTTATGAGAAGTTCTGGTAAATATTATTTCGTGTATGAAAAATTATTACTTTACAGATTTAACGACAATTTGTGACAAAGGGGGGAGGGGGGTCAATTATATAGGAGAAAAGCGTGACATCATTTATGGACGGTCCCTTAGCTATGTTTTCAGATTTTGTGGTGGGTATGATCTGCTTTGTGTTTCCATAAACTTTTTCTTCTGTGTGAAAAGCAGCGTTCGTAATTTTTCCCTTTTGAAAGATCCTTTTCTTCTTGCCAGAAAAAAAAAATTCCCTATAAACGGAAAAAAACTAGCTAAAATTTGTATTTAACTTTATGCCTAATTATGTCCTTCACGAAATTTAATAACCGGCATAGAAAATGAAACTGAATAATTTTGACCAACATAAATTTTAAAATAAAATATACGAAGCAGTCTTGAAGCCGCGAAAACCATTAGCAGGTTTCGGCGTTTAAGAGCAGAAGTCAATCATTAACAGGTGGCTAATGATACTTACTTAGCTGTCGAATTATAGCCCGAGCGGCCTTAATTTCTCAGGTGATTGGCCAGGCTAAACAAAGGACAGCCACACGCACAAGACATCTTTCCGGAAAAAAGATCACAGGTTGTCTTCTGCCTGTGCACGTGAGAGGGGTCTGATGCTGGCCCTAATTACCCGGTGGCCGGTCACGAAAAAAGTTGAAGCTAGTGGCCCGCCTGTCAAGAGCAGGCGACAAAAATAAAAGTTTCTGCAGCACAGGAGAAGAGTGATGGGTTTCGTGCAGAGGAATTCATTGCAATTCTGCAAAAAGGGACATTGTTGCTGACTGATCGGTATCCGAGAGTTGGCTGATTCAGCCCTGAAATGAATTACCTCCGCCCCGAAAGAAAAAAAAAAGTACATCTCGGACTAAAATGTATTTTATACATTCGCACGGGATTATGAAGTGATATTTGTTTATTTTTGTCCGGAATGAATGACAAGCAGTGCTCATTCGCCAAAAAAAGTTTCGTTGTTTTGCATTTGCAAATTTAAAAAAAAAAAAAAATCAAGTTGTATGCCGATTCTGCGAACTTGGGCGTATGAGGCTTGTGCCTCACCAGTACGCCACACTGCCGGCTTACGTATTGCATTGTTGATCATTAGGGCTCGACCGATGGCATTTTTTGGCCGATGGGCCGATGCCGATTGTTGGCCGATTGTTCCGAGGTCGGCCGATGGCCGATTGCCGATTATTTTCCTCTTCCATCAGCCGATGCCGATGGCCGATGGAAAAAATTCACTTTTAACCATTATGCTTATCAACAATGTCATATAAATCATTTATTTATTTTAATGTTTATGAAAACATAAATGCATTATTCAAGCACCATAAAACTGTTACTGTTTGGAGGAAGTTTACATAATAATTAAAACTAAAAGAATCACTCGCGATTCTAGTAAAGAAATTAAACTATTTGGCGGTAAAAAAATAGCTATATCAGAGGATTTTTAATTATTTTTTCTTATCCTTTCAAAAGAAGTCAACTACTATTGGATCGGGTCTCCTTCCCTTTCCTCCAACATTTTTTTCTTTGTAGCACCTGCGCTGCAAATGACAAGTGCAGCTGCCTTTATTTTCTTATTTTTGTTTTCATGGGCAGGAATGTAGATGTTATAATACAGGCTAACAAATAATGTGGGTTTGTATCTAACAAAATTGTCAACACCCCTCGGATTTTTTTCTTAATTTTTTCCCCCGTTTTTGAAAGAAAAGCGGGAACGATTTTATTTTTTATTATAAAAAATATTTTAACTAAAAATAGCTCTTTTTATACATAAAATAAAAAATAAAATATTAAAAAGTTTCGCTCGCAGTAACATCCCCCCCCCCCCCCCAATGTTAATAACCAAGAAATATTGAATATTACTTCAAGAACAGAAGTGAGATTTTTTTGTCATTACCAATGAATGGCCGTCTTAAGAACCAATCTTATTAGCTTTTTTTCTTGTGAGTTGAAAATTACACTAAAATACCCGACATATTCTTTATATTTTTATGAGCACAATGTAAGGTCACCGAAATAAACCAATATTTTGTAACGTGAAAAATATTTTGAGCACCAGCAGTTTTCTGTTGACAAATAATCTTATTAAAAAACACGTGATCAATTATAAAAATTAAGATATATTTTGAAAAAAAAAAAAAAATATATATATATATATATACGTTGTCAATTTTAGAAAATAAAGAAATTGTAGCATTTTTATTAAGATATTATTCCACCCTGTCTCGCGAACTCGTTTTTTAAGAATTACGTTTTTGAAAATTGCAAGTCGAACTTGAACCACATAAAATTTTGATCAATAAACATTTATACTGAAGAATTGATTCATATTTTTTATCAATATGTTCTATGTTGTAAACTAATAATAAAAGAACAAGAAATATTCGAAACTGAAAGCGGATGCAGCGAAATTGTTGTACAATAGCAGAAAAACTGTCAACTGTTGTAACACGTGGCATCGAAGCAAAAATATATATATATGTGTGTGTGTGCGTATTTAAAAAACGAAGTTTACGCGGGGAAAAATTAAAATAACTATCGTATAAAAAATTAAGATTTATTTTGAAAAAAATATGCATTGATCAACCTTTGAAAATAAAGAAATGCTAGCATTTTTTTAAAGATATTATTAAATCCTGTCGCGCGAACTCGCATTTTGAGAATTCAATTTTCGAAAGTTGCAAGTCGAACCTTGACACATAAAATTTCGATCAATAAACATTCATACTGGAAAATCGTTTCTTATTTTTGATCATTTTTTTTCTATGTTGTAAACTAAAAATAAAATAATGAGAATAACCGCACACTAAAAGCAGATGCAACGAGATTGCTGCACAATTGCAAAAAAACTGTAACACGTGGCATGGAAGAGGGAGAAAAAAAACGGCTAAGAGAAAAACGTTTAAGTGGATGAAATTATTATCGTACTTTCATTGAGTTGACTTTGTACTGTTTACAATTTCGGAATAATAAGAAACAGGACAAACTAAAAGCAGATGGTATAAGATTATTGCACAATGAAATCTAATGCACTAAGTCATTATTGAGCGAAAAACGGACAAAATGAGGCAACTAACCTAGTGCGAATAACAAATAGCGAAATAGCACTCATAAGACGCCTCTATTACTTTTACTTTAAGGGGGGAAATACGTGTAAAAGTCTCAAAAAATTAATTTTTTTTCTTCATAAATCGATTCTACAACTATTCAATAATATACCCTGAAAATTTCAAAGCAAAATTCCAAGTCGTTTAAAAGTTATAAGCATTTGAGCGAGCGCTCCTTTTGGAGCAGTTGAGCAGGTAGTCCCTCATGAATGACCTGAAGGGTATTAGAGAACGTAAGCAGATTTCCTTTTATTTTTTTTAACAACTGAGACCTTGGATAGAAATTTTTATAAGTACTATTAGTATCTATAAGTATAAAAAAATTGATTCATTACTGCCTTAAATTTACCTTCAACCACTCTTCTCTTCAAACGCGTTTTTCTCGAAACTACTTTATCGAATTTGCGTACACTCTAGTTCGCAAAATTTTTGATCAATCCATATCAAATTTAGCACACATTTTCTTTATATATACACGCTTTAGTTGAACTAGAATCATAAACATCTCTTTATTTTTATTTATTTTTTGCTGTAAGAAAAGAGCAAAAAAAAAAAAAAAAAAACGGTTAAAAATCGTATTTAATTTTACCATTCTAAAAAAAATAGAAATTTTCGGGGTTTTTTTTGTGATGATTTTAGTTCAACTAGAAGAGACACTAATAAAAAAAAGTTGATTTAAAAAAAATTTATTTCAGATAAAAATTGTGCCCTCCAGGAAGTACGCAAACTGCCGACCCGTGTAGTGACTTACAGTGTGCAGCCGCCGATATCTCCCGGATTTTTCAAGAAAAATGTTTAAAAATTTCAGTAAATGTTCCTCAATCTATCTATAAAATAACCTCAAAATCTCTATAAAATATATTTATTCTTTATACGTTAAAAAAATCATAAAAATTGCTCTTAATACGCCGTTTTACACGTATTTCCCCTTTAACATATTCTATTTCGCTAGCATTCTGTTCAAAGAGAAATAATTTCAATAATGAAGGTTTTCGGGCAGCGATCAATTAAATTATTTTTCCGAATATTTTATCAAATACACTTTGTAGAATGACATTATTTTTGTGCTTTTTGTTTAAACTGATGTGCTGCCTGTTATTGTCTGGAAATAGAAATTTAGCTATGGAGGAAAAAGTAAGTTACAGACAGAGAATGTTTTCTAGAAAGGTGTCCCTGCGAAAAACATCGGCCTTGCATCGGCTTTTAGATGTTTTTTAAGGCCGATGGGCCGATGTTTTTATAAAGTTGACATCGGCTGCCGATGCCGATGGCCGATGGCAATTTTGTTGAACAATCGGCGCCGATGCATCGGCGAGGCCGATGCATCGGTCGAGCCATATTGATCATGATATTTCTGCATGAAGCGTCACAACAATGCAATTACGTCAGAAATTTTAAGTTTCCCATCACTGCAATCATTTTTCTCTTCGTTTTACCGTTACAAACTGCAGAATTAGAGGGATCTTTTCCTTAAATAATTTTTTGACAGATTTTCTTTCAGTTATTTATTTAGTTCCAATTTAAAAGTCAGTTTGAAAATATTGCAACGCAACTTTTACAAGTGAATTTTAGACAAGAAACACCCTGAAGTACACATCTGCGCATTGAACTTGTGAGAAAATATTATTATTATTATCAAATGTTTAAAATTTTAAAATTTCCGCCGGTTGACATAACTCAGCATAAAGGCCAAACAAAACTCAATTTTTAAAAAGTACAGTTTCAAAAAGTATTGGAAAGAAAAAAATTTCTGGCACACACTGGCATAAATAAAATTGCGGATTAAAACCATCTCCAACTCATAAAAGACATTTTTTTAAGTGAAAGATTTGAAGCTACACTTCAAGTTTTACTCATCTTGATAGAACGATAGCTTAGTATTGAAAAGTATATAGATATAAATACATATTATATATACATAGTATAATAGGTTTTATATAATTCAAAAAAGAATGTCGTTTATAAGGGATTATGTCTTTAATATGATTTATGATTTATTTCATAGAAATAAATGTTCTTTACTGTTAGCAATAACTAGAATAAAAATCAAACATTTGCAAAGATATTCATACATTCCTTTGGTTATTTTTATTTAAATTCTTTTAAATACACTAGAAATTCATTAGATTTACTTTGAGTTTTAACGATTCCACTGTTTTCTATGTAATTTTTTGTAGAAATTACATAGAATTCGAAATTCATAAATATTTCACATGATATTATAACAGCTCATAAAACTATTTTGTTATGTCACTCATGTGCTCAGTTCTGAAACATTTGGTAATTTCAAACACCTTTTTCTGAGGGTTGCTTCTTTGAAAGTTGTTTTCTTGAGAGATGTTTTATGAGATATCTTGTTTCAGAAGTTAAATTTTAAATACAGAAAAACATTTGATTCACTTCACTTTTTTAGAAGCAAAACTATAGACATTTTTAAAGTCTTCTAAATAAAGAATGGAAAGCATGGAAATGTATAAAATGTGCTTATGCATAAAATATGTCGAAAAATACTTCTCGTGTTTAAACGTCAACAGTCCTAATAATTATGATTATTTATTATTACTATTAAAAGTAAAAATATGTTGGGACACATTTTAATACAGTACCTTATACCCATCGCATTTTTAACCCCTTAACGGTCGGGTAATTTTCAAGAAAACGGTCGTAAAAGTGCCTATTTTTGTATCCCTGAAAATTATATAAAAATATGTGTATGATGAATATATATATTTTTGAAAATTTTTATTTGTTTTTATTTTGAAATTTTAAACACTCCAGCCCGAACATGTCACGGGAGCGGGAAATAGAAGGCGAAACCTCAGCCCGTCACTTTCACGGGAACGAGAAGGAAGGGGTTAAAGCACAAAAATCATCACTGTGAATCATTTATTAAAGTTGACACAAAAAGATTAATAAAAATCCAATTTAACTCAAATACACTAACTTGAAAATTAATTTACATATTTCTAACAACTACTAACAATAGAACCGATTCATCAATCAAAAATATTGCGAAAGAGGAATTAAATTTGACTGAATATAGAAATTAAATCGAAACACTGAATTATATTTTTTCGCACGCAGGATTTGGTAGTTATTGCACGCTTTCTCTCATTCTCTCTTTGATAATTCAATTTCGCTAATTTTCATCTCCCCTTAACAATGCATAATAAATAACGGAGAAGAAAATAATTTCTCTGAGGGAACAGTGAACATTGTAGATAAAAGTTCCCTCTGCATTATCTGGCGAAATAATGACTCAGAGGCCGCTGAGCAAAGCAATAAAAAACAAATCAATCATCATCACCTCTCCATTTGCTTGTTATTAAGAGAAAATAGAACTAATTATATCTTCTTTTATTTAAAGATAACTATCTTCCAATCACGATGGCAACCCTTTAATCCTCATAACGATGATCCGATTTTGGAACCACGGCGTCGAATACATTAAAATGGTTGATCAAGTGATTGTCCTGATTGTGTCACCTAATGACGCATCGCTAAAATTTTTCTGATATAACGTCGTTGCATAATATAGGTTATTAATTTATGATTAAAGAAAACATAACATCATTTACGTTTTTTAAATTAAAAGTATTGTTTGTTTAGAATATTTTCTTTTAAGTATTAACCCATAAAGTTCCAATTTATTAAAAATTATAGCTTCTCTTTTCTTTCGATAAAACAATGAACCATGGAAAAAAGAAATAATTTTCCTGCCAGCTGAAAGCTGACTCATTTGAATTTGGTTCTGTTAAAGAAAATTTTCTAAATATTAAAAAAAATCATTTTGAAGGTTTCCGTAAAATGTTTTTATAATACAAACGCTAAATTTTACTTTCAGTAATACATATAAAGCTTAGATTTATTAATAAAAAGCGCTTTTTTTTTCATTTTCTTCTTTTCTTTTTTGTTTAATTTCGTTTTTAGTGTCATTTATGGGATTTCTTATGTTTCCTATTCTAATAAAACTGACGGCAAAAAAAATGTACTTAATGTATACATTCTCATTTACTACAAACATAAAATCCAAAAATGTTGAGAAAGAATGGCCTGTAGAATTTTTTGCCTGACAGCAAAATGATTTACTCGATTTCCCGAAGACAAATTACACCTCTCAAATAAAAATAAGTAACTTCAACAGCTCTCAAAAACACTTTTATAAATAAATAACTAATGTTTGAATGCACTTTCATCAGAGCTTCCACCAAAAGGAATGAATTCTTGATCGCAATTCAAAATTAGAAGAAAACAAAATGAGCCATGATCCGGCTTTTTATATTGAGTCAAAATATATTCTTATTACATATAAGAATATATTTTGACTCAATATAAAAAATATAATAAGAATATTAAAATATATTCTTATTATATATAACTTGTTATATTAATTATTCTTTAACAAGCCTGCATAGTATAAAACTGAAAAATGATAGACGAAAGGGCCTCCAGAAAATATTCCATACATTTAACTTTTTTAGAATTCTGAATTAGTTTCGATGCTTTTTTTTTTTTTTTTTGTCGTCACCAAGTTTTGGTTAACGGTGGTCTGGTTCACAGTAGATTATTTAACTATAAAAATGATCACTCCTTCCAAGATAGTACTTAGGTAGAAAATTTTAAAACACTTTTATGATGATTGTTGGAAAAAAAACTATTATTTCATGCAAATATATTACATATAAAATACTACTAAAAATTTTCTCTCCGTTTACCTTATTACATAAATTAGTCTTTAACAAGCCTGGATATTATAAAAATGATAGATAAAAGGGTCTCGAAAAATTATTCCATACATTTCACTTTTTTAGAATTCTGAATTAGTTTCGAATTTTTGTTTGTCTTAACCACTTTAATCAAAAAGCAATAAGTAGATAAAAGTTAAAAGGAAAAATATTTATATATATTTTCAAACAATCCTGTATCGTAACATTTAGATACGTAAATACATTAGCAGAATAATAAAAAGAATTAGCTTTAGGAAAGCAAAAACTCATTAGGCTTGAGCTCAAATTCTTGTGAATGAGCTTCAACAAAAGCAACATCATTAAGAGAATAATAAAGCACTAATCGCTTGGGAAAATTCTTTCTACATTAATTACGGTGATTAAACCTGGTAGATTAATAATGCTGATTTAAAGTAAAAGGTGTAGATGGAACCGAGATAAAGGTTTCTCTCATTTTGCATTGAAGATTAGCCAATACCATAATGGATTTCTTGAATGGTATCTCGTACACTTGGAAGCATTTTCCAACCTTCCGTCCTGCACCTTAGTTCAAATACCGGGCGGGTCCAGCAATATTAATAAAAAGAAAGCCCTTGTTTCGATCCAAGCGTAACAAATTTATCAGAAGACTATGAACCGACCAATTACAGCTCATTGTCATCGACACACCCCGTCGTCAGTGTCTCAATAACCGACAGGCAGAGCACCAAGGGTTTGAACACGAGCGCCCTTATCTTGTATGCAGGAGGCGATTTGGGTTAATAGCGAATAAAATCAAAATATCTCAAAAAAAAGTAGGAGATAATTTTTTTGTCTTGTTATTTCCTAACGCCGCACCATGCTCAGAGCCCGAAGCTGTTGATGTCGATTAAAATGATTTGTATCAGTTTTGATTGGGTGACGTATCGATGCGTAATTTGTCATAAAGTCTTTGCCAGATAGGAGGACACTTTAAGCTTCTAGGAATGGGATTCAGGTAGAAGGAAGAATTATTCAAGCTTGATAAAGGTTGTTAACTTTCGCATATAGGAAGATCCGTATCGTAATTCGCTGTTGAATTAATAGGGATCCAAGTTCTCTGGAAAACAATATACAAAAAAAAAAACGAAACTTGAAGAATTAATTGCTTTAGTATTCATAAGACAATTAAATTTACTATCCAGAGTAATTACAATAACTTGTGAAGCATCAATAATAAGCCAAACGCAACAAAGGTCTAATATTTTGGATTAAAGTGTGCACATACGACATGGTTATGAACTCTTAAAATTGCAGTACTTTTAGAACATTGCAATAATTACAAAATTAATTAATCGTCAGGCTAATAAATTTATTAATACAGTTTTCAAGCAAAGAGAAAATAAATGAAACATACACAGCAGATGATTCCGTGTAAATTATTGGATGTCCAGCATATTATATGCTTTTTAGTAAAGCTAGATCAAAAGCAACAATCAAAAACAATTTTCTCAAAAATAGCTTACAACTGAATAAAAGATACTATTTTTCAAGAGAAAAAATAAGTTTTAAACATAAATTAGAAAGGAAGCATAGATTAAGTTAGAAAAAAATCAATCGTGAATAATTTAAATTTAATTTTGCCAAATAAATAGTTATTTACTTATTTCTCAATACAAAAAATTAAAAAAAAAAAAAAAAAAACTAAGGTCAGGTGGGGAGGAGGGAATGTGTGGGGGAGAAATAGGTAATTTGATAATTTTTGTATTACACAAAAAATACAAAGTTTCTTTTTTCCAGGAACCATTACTCCTGTTTACGTTTTAGCATTATTATATTGATTGAATGCAATGTTCAGCGGCAGCAATAGGTTTGACCACGGCTTTCTTGTAAGTGACAGGCTGAATATCAGTATTTACTGAGACCTAAAATTTCGTTTTCAAGACTTCGTTTAATTTCGATATCTACTGGTCCTGTCACTTTTAATAAAAACAACCTTTTTTGGTCAGCTGAAAAAACGCAGGTACAGTTTATAAAATATGATTGGTATGAGATTAGGCTTAGTGGCAATAGAATTGTAATTTTTATCAAAAATCAACCGCTAATTGCCACTACCCCCCCCCCCCCCCCCCCCCAGTAAATGATGAATTTTGGTTGTATCCAACATATCCTCTCGTTGATAGGTCCCTGTCGCTGCGCTTTTTATTAGTGCTGAAACTTTTTCCGCGCATATTGGCGATACCATCGAGCTTTACACCAAACACGAATATCATTAAACGTCATTGATCAAGATTAATAACATGTTAAAAAAACAAGCTCTCGGGCATGCCTATGATTATGCCCATTATATCACCAGTGAATAAAGGTAAAAAAGGTGAGATTGTTTTTCAGCATTTCACAGCTCTGTGAAAATGGGGTGAACTGTCACCCAAGAACTCTTTCCATCGCTCGTTATTCTATGGTGTCCCCGAAAATGATGGAAGCAATTCCGTGTTGATTTTGGCATTTTTACACCCCTAATTACGGGTTTTACTTTCCGGAATTCAACTCATTCATCGTCACGGACACTTTACTCAGAAGAATTTTAACTTTGTATTGAATACATTTTAGGGAGCGATAACCTTTTCAACTGTGTCCTGTATGTTATGCTTTAGCAGTATAGCCCGTATTTTTTTAGTCTTCTTGATATTGCGACAAACTTTAAGTATGTAAAACTCCTTGCGACCCAGTTGCTGCAACATCTTATTTGTTCAGTGATGAATTTCGTTCACTTTATGGTTAATTTATTAACTTCGTTTAGTAAAGGAATATTTTGTATGCAGGTCTTACTTTTTGAACAGATTGAACACCCTCTTATCCTTGAACGCAACCCCATTAGAAGTCGAAATACCAGGTTGAAAAATAATGTCTAACCTCAAAAAGAGAGTTTGACCGTTAAATGTAAATACATATTTTGCGAAAAGAAATTCTAAGGATTCTAGTGAAGCAAATTTCAAAATAATTAGAGAAAAGTGCATTTGACTGCGAAAAGCAAAAAAGCAATGATTCAAAACAATATGGGAACTAAAAGTCATTTTAGTCTTTGTTGGCTGCACGTGGCCATGGAAACGCGATGCAAATACTTGGATCAAAACCTTCCTTTTAGCTATCTAAATGCTATGATAAAAGTTCATCAGAACAGGCCAAAAATAGCATGTCTGAATTAAACATAATACTTTAACTCTCCTGTTAAATATTGTTGTTTGGCAACAGTCAGTTTCTACTTCTGCTTTCGGTAACATTAGTTTTAATGATAATATAGCAATTATGCATAAACTACTTTCACTTGGCCTTAGTAGCAAAATATCCTTTTTAAAGGTGTGTGTACTAATATTTAACAAATTCGGACTTCAACCATCAAACTACACAAACTACAAAAATTGAATTTTATTAAATTCAAAAGGATTATTTACAAATCTTTTTACACGAAGCCTTAACGACTATGGGATTCTTGAGCAACTAAATGAAGCATGGTTTATCATGGAACAAGCTATCTTATTTTAAATATCAACGAAGTTGTAGGAAGAAAACAATTAGGGGGTCCAACTTAGGTGCACTTCGTCTATTACTGTTTATAATGCAATTTAGTGTTCTACTATATTCAGACAGGACAGGGTAAAGGAATTATTTCTGGAGGGGGTAGGAGAAGTAAAAAGGTGCTTCTCTCTTGTAAATATTTTCATAATAAAGTCCCCATTAGAGTTTTTATGCCCTTTATTGTAGATCAATTAATGTTAAAAGATACTAAAGTGCAGAAAAATGAGTGAAAACTATATAAGTACATTACCTTTTGGGGAGAACTCTCGAGCCTTCGTGCCCCCCTAAAATGTGTTTTAACTGCGTTCTAATAATCACTGGCTTTAAAATGAAATCGTAAATGAAATAAAAAATATAAATACTACTTTTTCTGAACTGTCGCATAATATTGCAAAATTTTAAAAAAGTACTTTTTTTTTCTTTCAATGAATACTTCCCATTTCTTCTTATGTCAGGACAGCTAACATTTGAATCAAGCAAGCGCAAAAGATGAAATTCATTAGCCAACGGAAAAACATAAATCCATCAGTTAGCTGACACATGAGAGACAAGACTTAAAGCTTCCTTCGCGGAAAAATAACTCGGGGGTGTGGCCTAGGTACATGAACACGGTTGCAGAGAAGTTAGGATTTTCCATGGAATTCAAATCTCCAGAGCTTAATCTGAAGAACCTTGACCGCATCCGGTTGTGTTAAACACCCGGTCAGCTGAGATAGCGGAGACAAAAAAGAGTTACTCCTCAGAAATATCATTTGTGGGTTTGCAATAGTTATGACATTAGCACGGAAGGATTACCGGATGGAGAACAGTACATCTTTAAAATGGAAATGTAGTCCGACTAGCACTGCTATTTTTTAAAATCGAATAACTGAATAAAACCGTTTAAAAGTAGCTTTCAGTTTTGTCCATATGCCGCTTTAATTTTTCCTCCTAAAATGTTAGAATTTATGTATTCGTATTTTAAGAACTTCTACACTCAAAATAGGAAATGTTGATAGATCAATACTTGCTATTCATTTATAATTTTTTTTACAGCGAATTTAACAGTTATCGTAAGAAAAGAAATCCATTTATACAATTTGTACTTGAAAACGTAAAAACCGAGCAAACAAAATTTTCCACGATGTTAAAACATAAATTAAATAATTTTAAATTAAAACTAAAATGTCATTTGATGCACAATTTGACAATAACATTGTTTTTAATCCATCGTAGAATTAAGCTTGCTTAAAAATCGTTACATTCTTCAATACATCTATCTCCTCGAAGTACATAGATATTTCAAGATGTTTAGGGTTCCAATGCTTCAATCTTTTGCGAGATATTTAGCATCATTTTTAGTTGTAAAAAATTTATTTACAAACCTTTTAAGTGGGATGGATAACTAAAACATATCTAAAAACAGGTTAATTGCTCTTAAGTCAAAATATTACTCTAATATTTTATCGCAAAGCATAAATTTTGCAATCAGGTAAAGCGTGAAGATAACAAAAATAAAAGAATATGAAATTCCTCTCGTTTGTTTGGTGGCATTTCTTTCAATTCCGACTGAAACACAACTTCATGTTTCAAGTCATAAAATTTGCATAGAATATTTTTTAAACCATCAAGCTTTTAAAATTTAAAAGGGTCCTGACTTGGAGATTAAGTAGATCTGTACGGTGTCGAAAGCAACAAAATGACAAAACATATGAATTGCATTTGCAAATTTGAAACGGTCAATAAAATTTCCATCAACGTGTCACTATCTAGTCATCGAATCATGTACCCTTATCGTTTTTGTCATTTTATATTTTCAACGAATTGTATAAAATCCTGAACATTCAATCTGTGATTATTTCTATCGTGTGATAATTTACTTTTCAATACGTAAGCGCATTGGCTTTTGGTAGCACAAGCATCTTTAGCCCTCATTTCTTTTTACCGTTACCCCACTATTAATGACACAGTAGCCTCTCTCCTCCTTACATTGGTCCTCCATCAGAGGTGCACCTAGACTTTTTTTTTCTCTAAAAATATGGTTGGTTCATAATAATCCTTTTATATATGTAGTATGCATAGCTTTCAAAATTCTTGGTAGTTCGCGATCACTAAAAACTGATTCGACCATCACAAAACAAAACTCAGTAGTCTACGAGACCGGTGGATGAGTGGCGTAAATCCACAGCGGACAAGCACATACATATTTACTGATCTCAAAGACTAGCAACTATTTTTGGGCTTTCTTACGCTGCATATTATATATATATATGTTAACCGCAAAGTATGAAACGCCGGCATTCTACAGAACGTCTAGACATTGTATATAATGCCGGACGTTTTTAGGCAAGGTATGAAATATGAGAAGTATTACATACTTTCCCTAGGCATTGTACAGAATGACAAATGCTATTTAGGCAAAGTTTGAAAAAAACGTCCTGATGCGGTTATTATATATATGATGTGCATTTCTATAAATGAGAGCGCCATTAAAATAAATTTATTTTTGTTCCACACAATCATCACATCGTAACGATTCAACAAAAAGGTTCCTTCTTAGTAGGCATTTTGGCTTTTTGTACATCTTTTATTAACTTCTGGTAAGTAGGTTTCGGTTAAGAAAACACTATTTTTTGCAGCGTTTACTCTCATTTTGCCCTAACGGACAGAGTTCTTGACGAATCGGAGATGTATTTTATACTTTGCTGGTTTCTCATTTGGCATTCTATAGAATGCCAAATGAGTGAGAACGCCTCGGAAATGTCTGAAATATAAATCATACATTGCCGGGTAGTTTTAGGCATTATATACAATGCCTAGGCATTCTATAGAATGCCGGATTTCAAACTTTGCCGGTAGCATATATATACTATATATAAACAGAAATTATCTCTAGAGACCACATGTTCTCCAAGTGTGATTCATCCCATTGCGTCTGGTTGAACCTCTGTACTCAATGATACTTTGAGCGTGTCCCAGTGAGTCTTTTCTGATTGTTAAACCAGTGACATTTCAGTACACTGTTTTGAGCAAATGGTCCGACATTATATTTATAACGCAATAAAGAAGCGAAGTGATGATGTAACGTCGTGTGTTAGTTTTGGTATTTCAGCTCTATATTAATTCCTGATTGATGTCCATAAAAGAATAGCGTAATAAAATTACAAATAGATTCTAAACTACTTAACTTCGGAAATTTTCATGAGATCTTCACGGTAGAATCAGTTGCCGTCCGAAGGAAAGAGTAATTCCATGTCAATTTTATATCTGTCAGACAAAGCAGTCGAACAATAAACGAAAAATGTTTCCTGTCACGAGAAAAATATTCCCTTTCCCGCAACTTATTGTTCCCCTCCCTGCCATTACATAAAAGAGACCGTCTCCAGCAGCTTCTGGGCTCGGTACAAATAATTCCGGATTGCTGACTTCTTGACGTGATGCTTTTATCATGAGGGACACACGGTGAAAACCCATGCATTACGTTTTTATTGGGTGAAAGGCCGTTTTGAACAATGTCTTCCTATCCCCACGTTTCCGAGCTAGCTGCTTGATTGCCGCTCCCATTGCTTCTGTCTTTTATTTGCCAGTTGAACTTGTGTCATGGTGTCTACTTTTTCCCCCCTCTTTTTTTTTTTTTTTTTAATCATGCATCTCTCAGATCCAATGGAGAAGATCGTGGTTCTATTTGCTGCAGCAATCAACAACTTTTTTGTGATAAACAAATCAGTCAATTTCGCTCCATTTAAATGATAGTCAATCCTGTTTTTAGAATATGTTCCTGTGTTCAGTATATTTTTTCAAGTAAGGAATAAGGTAATAATATGGCTGGCACGTAACCTAATCCATAAATGTCATTTATTGAAAAAAGGAAACATTTTCAAAAGCACAAACGTCCATTTTTGTGAGCTTTGCTACATCGTGCATTTCAAATTATGGTAAACTATCAGCACGTAGCTTCCTACTTGTAAACAATTCAGTCAATTCTGTTTGCATTTAAATGTTAGTCATTCAAGTCTTTCTTAAAGAAAATGCAATACATTCAATTCAAGAAAGAAATGAGGAACGCAATGAAGTGGGAAAACACATAACCTAATCCAAAACTCATTTATTCTGAAACCGAATCAGCCATTTTACAAAGAGCACAAATATTCGTTTCTGCTAACTTTTCAATATTATGTATTTCACATGAACGTAATTTAAAAAACGTACTTTTTCATATTCACGAAGGAATATAGAAGCAAATATTTTATTCAGCTTCCTATTGTTTGAGTCTAAAGTATTTTAGAACTTTTATTTTCCTTGTAACTGCTAGATGCAAAATTCTAGCAACGTACTACACATACACCAATTGTACACTGTACAGTCTTTAAATATTTTGGACTTGGTAACAATACATATTAGATTTTGTACTTATTTATCTTAAGAGAAATAGATTAGTTGAAGCAACGTCAGTTTATTTGTATTTATATTTGTGGCAGTTACAGTGCGATCACATTGGCGATTTTAACAAAAAATTACAATTTCTTGTTTTTAGCATTCAACTAAAAGGTTAAAAAATTAATTAAGTATAACTTTAACTACCTGTTATAAGAGTAGAAATTCTGCTCTGATAATAAGTAGAAGATTTAAAATTCAAAACTTGCTTCAAAACTGAATTGTTTAAAGCATGAGTGCCAAGAAAATTATCTTGGAAACTAGAGACATTTCGGGATATCTAAGCTGTAGTACTGACTTCTATATTGCAGGAAAATTAGTCCATTTAGTTAACTTTATTTTAATATTGGCTATCATCACCACCAAGGACGCTACAGTCCAGTGCGGATTCCGGCCTTCAATATTGTCTTTTGTTCATTTAAATTTCTAACTAACACCGCTCTAAGACAGTCACCTTGGAACTTCTGAGGACCACAACAATATCGCTATTACTATTAAAACATAAATTGTCAATCTAAAAAACAGAGCTACTGCCCAATCATTTCGGCTATTTATTACATTTCCTTCAGATCCTTAGGGGTCATTCATAAATGAGTTCACGCTTCGAGGGGGCAGGTGAGTTCGAGAAATTGTGACAGTTTGTGACGGGGAGGGAAGGGGTAACAAGAAGTGAGACATCATACATTTTGGTTTCTATAAAAAGATTTAAAATCGGCTAATTAAATTTATTTTCAAAGTTTTCTTTACTTTCACAATTTGCATTTAAGTATCCGATTTCATTTTATATCGAAAACTCCGATACTGATTAAAGTCTAAATTTACTTCGAGTTAAAAGTTTGAAAGGAAATCTTCTTCGCCATTTACACTTTTAAGATAAAAGAGCACGGTTATTTTTTTTCAGAATTCTAACAATTAATATTTGTTTATTATTATGTACTAAATATCTTTTTTGTTGCTAACCTTAATCTCATTTTATACAAATTAAGTACACAACATATAATCATTATTATTGTTAATTTTAAGTATTATCAAAAGTTCAAAAATAAAATTAGAAATGTGATCCATAACGTAGTGCTTTCTTTTCTGAACTGCAACACAGCAGGTACACTCTCAGAAATGGAGCTCTCACTTTTGACGATTCTTCAATCGTCCAGAAAATTTCGTCATTTATAACGATTCTTTCCTCGCGCGATCACGTGACTCAAAAAAGTTACTACACAAATTTCGCCAATTCGACGAAAGGTTTACTCGGAGCATTTTTCAAGAAGCCGTTTCGTGAGTTTTGAGCATGCGTTTCTGAGAGTATATATATACATATGTAATATAGCGTGATACGTGACAAGGGAGGGAGTCCGTTGAAGTATGACATTTTGTGACAAAGGTGGAAAGAGAGGCAAATATATTTTTAAAAGCGTGACATCATTTATGAACGGTCTCTTATTCGTAGTAAAAAGCTTCATAGGTAATAGCATAATAGTTAACCCTTATTCTCATCAAGTAGCATATATGCTACCTGGGGTTTTCCCCTCCTTTCTATTTGTTAAGTGACGTCAGCTGGTATGTTGCATTGTTATTTGCTAGCCCTTCTTCTCATAAAGTAGCATAAATACTACCTGGGGTTTTCCCCTACTTTCTATTTTTTAACAAATAGAAGATAGGGGAAAACCCCAGGTAGCATATGTGCTACTTTATGAGAATAAGGGTTAACCTACCGAGATATGAGTAACTGTATTTGCCTATTTTTGAAAGAACTACTTCTCTGGAACGCAGCATTAGCGTATAATCACACGAATACCCTCCTGCTAAAAGAACTTGATTCATTCGTGCAAAAAGGCATTAGTATCAGTGAATAGCATGTTATTATATATGATTTTCGTGACACAAGCTGTATTTTTCGTCCATGCCTTAATTAAACATCGGCAACTATGAGATACTAAGTAAAAATCTTGGAATTTTTTTTTCTGACGAAGCTAGCCTTAAATATGAGTCTTTCTGGGAGTAAATAATACTAATTCTGTATCCTGTATATTATCATGCAAAACATATAAATAATAGAGTACGTAATGAAATAAGTAAGAAATAAATATAATCTACGAGATGCAAACGAACATAACACTTGCAAATTTAGTGTAATATTTTTTCCGATAAAAAGAATTCATAAATGGCAAAAAATGAATATAATTAACTGATATTAGTTAGTTGTTATGAATAATGTAAATTAGTTCTATTCAATCCAAATCTTGATTTTCGATGATGATTACATTAAACTATGCTTTTTAAAGTGCATAAATAGATTTCGACAGCAGGCTTTAATCAGCCTTTATTTGCAAGTGTGGTTTACAATACATTTTAGTCACTTTCTTCAAATCGTGCTGTTTTTGTAGACTTTAATGCCAATTAAACAGAAAGCGTCCAAAAGGCACACAACACAAAGAATTATTCATATTCTTTTAAGTATGACTTTATAATTAAACCTTTTTGTGCCAGCGTCTTCCAGCCAGCAGGTTTCTGCAAGAAATCGAGAGTTTTTGTTCTTTATAAAAGAAACGGTAACTTAATTGGAATTATCAATTTGATGTCTTATTTTTACCATGCCTTTTAGCAGGGATCTGGAAAGAAGCTTGGAACGTGAGTGCGGATCAAGAGAAAAACAAAATTTTGCTAGAAAGCGTAGCGGTGCCAGAGCAAAGAATTTTGTTGCTTTTCTAAACTGCTTCAATTATATTTTTAATTACATGAAAAGATTTAAGAATAAATAAATGAGGTGTGTGTATTCATTAAATATTTATGGATAGCTAAAGGGTCCATAAAAACTTTCTACCCTTTAATCATATATATATATACATGTAATAATAAATTAAATAAGTAAGAATCATTAATTCCTACTACTGCTATTCCTATATAAAACCATTCAGAACTTGGAGCTGAGCTGGAACAAGTCCTTTGAAGTCGGAGCGGAACAACTAAAAAAACAAGCTGCTCTAGATCCATGCGCTTTATATAAATGATTAAGATATTTTCGCATTTCTTCATGGACGATTTAGCAGTGTTCTATTTATTAAATGATTCAGTTTTTGACGAGATAATAAAACACCAATATTTTAATGAATTTTGTCATCATAATACTGTTTTCAAATTGCTTCATAAAATAAATCTTTTTATAAAATTATTCGTTATCATTTAATGTAAGAATGGACTTAGAAAAAATTATTTCAAATGAGAATTAGTACATGAAAGTAGGGATTCCTCGGAACCTGAACATTATCGAGGTTCCATATGAGTGAAAATATTGGGAAACGCTTTTTTATTTAACCATTTAAGGAAATAAAAACCACCAGGATATGTAAATGCAACACACCACGCAGGCCCCGATGGAATTCATATTGTTTACAAGTTTTATTCAAAACAAGCAACAAATCAAAATAGATGAAATAAAAGATAATAGACGATGTCGTAAACAGAGTCGCTTATCTTTATATATAATATCCTTTCATATATCGACTAACTACGCCATCATACAGATCATCAATAGACCAAGTCCAAATACCGACAGTGTCCATTGAGTAGGCGAGCAGTTCCACCTTCTCGTCAAGAAATTAATACCTCGTATCATTACTGAGCCATTAAAATCAAAAACCTCTTCAACGCTATCAATAATAATAACTTCAGAAACCTAAGTTAAAGGCTAGGCGGAGTTTTTCATTTCTTTGAGTTCGGTTTTTCTTGACTTGGGACGTTTATCACGCGAGCAAGAGCGTGGGCAGACCATGTTTAACTTGTTTCAACAAGATCTTCCTGACAAATTGCGGTGATATTAAGTGTGAGGGATGACACACCTGGTGGGGAAAATATTTAATTCGCGTAATTTCTGTTTAACTAATTAGTGGACGACGACTGTTTTCATTTGAGTGACATGATTATTTCATCATGAAAGCAACCATGTAGCTCAACTGCTGCAACAACGTCACAATTTGAAACTTATACTACAAGATTTTTGGGACACGATAATTAATACTCCTTATAGAATTAACTCACAAATCCTTAACGCATGAATTAATTTACGCCTCTTGATATACTGTAACGAGTCTGACTCGTGATGAAGATTTTAACACAAACATGAATATCACGAGTCAGACTCGTGAAGGGATAATCGGGTCAAACATGAATATCACGAATCGACTCGTGAAGGGATAATCGGGCCAAACATGAATATCACGAGTCAGACTCGTAAAGGGATAATCGGGCCAAACATGAATATCACGAGTCAGACTCGTGAAGGGATAACTGGGAGGTAATCGGACTACTACCGATTACGCTCGAGTTTGGTCGAGCTAAATGGTACGGCAAGGGATTAATGATATCGGGATAATTCCAACTATGACTTTCGTTATCCTGCAACCTAATAATTATCCCTACACGTGCGCAAGGCTTTTTAATAGGGGTACCATTATACCGAGAGAGTTTATGGGTTTAGATTGTGTCCAAGATATGCTGTATTACAAGTGAAAAACAAAGTGAAAAAATGTTACTGAACTAAAAAATATAGAAGAGGCACAGCTACTAGATACAAAAGTATGTATCTCCGCGGTAAAAATATGTAAATGATATTTCTTTGTATTAGAAATATTTTGCGTAGGGTATCCTAAATATAGGGAATATCTATAGTCAGTTTAAATTAAGATATTTTGAGCTTAATCACTTTTTTTCAATTTGATACAGTATATGTCTTCAAAGTTTGAAAATGACCCGATAGGTTTTTTTTTTTTAAATAGCTTTCATATAGCATCATTAACAAGTTATAATAAACTTCAAAAAATTTAAACTTTGGAAGCTTAGATCTAAGGAAATGAGAAAAAATTCAGGATATGCAGTGCAACCTGGAAAAGTGACTGTGTTTGTAAAGTGACCCTGTCTAAAATGACCACTTCTGTAAAAAAAAATCTGTGATTTAGGGGGAATGTCCTATGTAATGACCACCTGTTTAACATGACCAGTTTTGTCGGTCCCTAGCGTGGTCGCATTAGAAGGTTCCACTGCATATTAATCTTCTACGGTTTAATATTATTCTCTGTAAGTTTGATTCAATGCACACGCGTATACAATAAAATAACATACCTGTAATTTTAAAAGTATCCAGATATCACGTGACTTGAACTAAAACCAGTCTTCTTAGAAGTATTCCTTTCTTCGAAAACTCATGTTGGTTGCTAAGTCCATAAGTAATAAGCATGGTCAACTTTTATTTCATTATTTGCATTTCCAATTCAAAGTTTGCACATGATCCATAAATATTATGATAATATCACCTCTAAGTGCAAGCAAGTTTGTGAAAATGTTTCAATTCTTATCACAGTATCTGAAAAAAATGAAAATAAAATTTTTTCTTACTCATCAAAACAGGTAAATTTATGGGTTAAAAGATTCACTTCAAGTAACTATGTAAATTATTAATATGGACATAATGCTACGCAAAAGGCAGAAGTAATCCATAATGTTTTGCTCCAGCTATTAGTGTAAAATTGATGCATAAATGTCACAGATCACAACTTGCTTTGTAGCTATCAATGTCATTCAGAAGGGAGGAAAAAATGGCAATAAAATTAATTTTTTACGTCTTGCTGAACTAAAAATATTCCTTTTCTGAAAAAGAACAAAAAGGCAACATACGTTCTGTTGTACAAAGTTTTCAAGCAGTTCTACTCTTTCATGAAACGTAATATACTGCCCTTTTAGTCATAAAAACTAATTACTTTTTGAAACTTAGCAAAAACTTCAATGCCATACAATATCATTGCACCAACATTATTCTACTAATTGTTTGTTTCTCAAAAACAAACAGACGCTACGATAACTAACTTTCAGTAGAAACAAACCATTATTCAATCAAATACGCAATATGTTTTGGCAACACACTTTGAAGAATCGGCCGGCAAGAGATCTTCAAATCACTTTGCAACAGCAGCATACAAACAACTCCACGTTGCGGTCGTAACCAGACCAAGGTAACTCTGCAGAAAGGGAACGTTATGATTGCGATTATTCATCATCAAAGCAGGTAAAGAACTACACAAACAAAAAATAGTCCAGAGAAGGGTGTTTGATGACGACCTCTAAACACGTTTCAAAGCTAACCAACAGATCAAACAAAAAAAAAGGGGAGACAAAATTAACATTTTTTTTCGCAGCACCTTTAAGAAAAACGAAGGAAAAAAGTCAGATCCAGGGCAAACTCAGGTTGTCCCCATTCGCTAATCCCCCTCCCTCCCTCTTTTTGATTTACCTGATTGGCTGATTTCGGCCCCCAACCCATACGACAGTGGTCATTCCAATCATCTGAACGTATCCCTCCTTACTCCGTCATTGGAGGATATCAAAAGTTAACCCAGTTTTGGTGGTAAAAAGCCGTTTGGGTCAAACTGGGAAAATGAATAATGATCTCACGTTTGCACTGAGCAAGAATTTCGACACGAAGCTCAGTTTTCTTCTTCAAGCTCTTTAATAACGAAACCAGGAATAAATAAATCAAATTAAGCACTTTTAAACACCGCTCCAGGACACTTTTAAATGAACTCTTCTACGGCGGCAGAATCGATTAAAGGGAGAGAAATCGACTCAAAGACACAGTTTAAGAGTAAAGAGTTACTTTCGGCCTTCCACGAAAGTTCAAACCTTGTTTGAGTATTCCTGTCATTTTAATAAGTATTCATTTCGCTCATAACTATGCGTAATCTTTCAGTCACGAATTTCGTATCAAAAATACAATCGAGAATATCGAGTCGATAGTTTCGGCACAGAGGAAGGAGAGTGTGTAACACTATTTATATAACAAAACCTTATCTTAATATTGCATTTCTCGTTGCGCTACATACACATAGATGATAAAACTATATACACAGTGTGTCAAAGAATCGACGCGAGCTTTGGAGGCAGTACCACAATGTGAGGCGGAACAGGCATTCGAATCGTTGTTAAACCGCTGTAACAAATGTATTGAAGTCGAAGGAGCGCATTTTGAATAAAAATACCTTAAAAAATATAATTTCTAGTTTATTTTTATTTTAAAAAACTAGTCTTAAAAATACTTTGACACACTGTGTATAAAAGATCAAGTCTAGCAAATAGCGGCTCCTGAAAGGACTGGAGAAGATCTCAATCAAACTGAGGGTTATATGTATATGGCGTACTCAAAGAAATTTACAGAGGAATTTAAGTTTTGCAATTTAATATCATACACAAATTACATTTTTGAAGCTGAATTTGTATTATACTGCAATAATACTCCTCTAAGGTTGAACGTACAAGGGTAATAAACGGTTAAAACATTACGTGAAATACGTAAAATAATACAATTAATATCGTAAAAAAAACAAATTCATACAGCATTATTCCTCTAAATAAGCTTAAAAATTAATGAACATTCCGTTGTGGTATAGAAAAATTCCCACTTTTAGGTTTTAATGCTTCTAGGAACAAAAATCAGACGCAAATGTTACTATTTTGCTTGTCTTTTTCGTTTTAATTATTTTTAATAATACAGAATCGGTTCTGAAATTCTTCCATTATTTAAAACCATTTCATAAATGTTGTAGGTAGAACTTTTTTTACATGTAATTTTCAGAAACATTGCTTGCATAAAAAATAAATAATTTGAGGATTTTTCCATCAAGTGTACATTTTTTCTCCTCCGTATTCTTTTTCATAAAAAATTCTCAATTGCACTTTTAGGAAGTTTTAAAATCTACGCTCAAAGTTTAAAAAAATGAACTCTTATGTTTCAAATAACCTTTTAAAGTATGAGCCATGATTAAAATATAAAATTTATTTTCATGAATAGAAAAGTTCAGCGACTTGAATTAAACTTGGTCAAATTTGAAAAAACATTAATACAATCAGCGACTTCAATTCTTCAATGGAATTTTAAATTCATATCAATAAAAACAAAATTTCTGAATAAGATTTATTGATTGCATATAGACAAGCATTCAAAAACTCGCGTTTAACCAGGCATAAAATGCAACCGGTTCTCCCTTGTAGAAAAGGCTCGGCTTAGAATTAATGAACAGGCTGAGATTAAAAAGATTTGAAAGGACTACGCGCTGTATTATGCAAAAGGAATGAAGTTCATGATAAACTAGAAGATCAAATTTCTTCCTAACACGCTACTTCATTTGCATTAAAAGAGACAGTGTAAATCATTGAAGCAAAAGATTTGTTTACCTTGATAAACGCTCGATTTTTTCTTTTTTTTTTTTTACTTCTATTGTACAAGCAGGACGCAGATTCTTTAAACAAGATACATTTTGAAGCAATTTAAAATTTAAAAACTCTTAGAAATTATAAATATATTAGAGTCTCAATTATCCGAGTCCCATTTAACTGAGTTCCGCTTTAACCGAGCTACCAAAATTCCCTTTTTTGCATTCTGACAGGAAAATAAGGAGTTCTAAAAAACGTTTTCTATGATTTCCCTTTCTGAATAGCAAGAAGAGCCTCTTCCTGCAATTTTGATGATACTACCAATAAAATGGCCCCTGACATTGCCAGATATGCTTATCATCCGATAAATTAAATAACTTTCGAACTTGAATAACTGTTTTACCATGAGCATTTTATTTCCCATTTTTTATACAATTGCTGTATGTGTATCGTATCCAAACACTACAGCAAATATAAAAAGTAATTAAAAGAGTACATTTATACTCCATCTCCTTAAATAGAGACGATTTAGACTAATCACGATTATCTGAGTTTTTCGCTTATCAGAGGTGGGCTTAATACAGATTAACTCGGTTACTCGGCACTCTACTATATCTGGAAGGGGGGGAAATTTATAAATGTCTGAAAGGGGGAAAAATTAAAATGTCTGAAAGGTAAAAAAAATTATAAGTGTCTGAAAGGGAAAAACTTCTTGTGAAACTTTATACGTCTAAAAAGGAGGAAAATTCTGGGTTGAAGGGCTGTGCAAGGAATAAAGAAAATATTGTTCGGGTCACGAAAAACAATCATAATTGTGATCAGAGCACACCCAGTATTTTTCACTGGTGGTAGCGGGCAAGGTCAGCATTACGGATTAACGGCACATTTATTTTACCGAATATCGGATATCCGATTCCCCTTGTTGGCAGTTCCGTAATAGATATCCGGCTCTGATGTATCAAACTCATAAGTTCTACACAAATTTTTAAGCAACCCAAAAACTTCGAATAAACTTTTAACTTTTAATTTTGCATACATTTTCAAAAAAAGTTAATCAAAATCCAATATAAAAATAAATATTAAATATAATTCCCAAAATATATATACTTCCAAGTCATTCCATTATTCTATAAAAATTATAAAGTCGTTCATTTTTTTTCGTTTTAATCTCGTTGCCAATACAGAAGACAATAATATGTATATTTATTGATACATCTTATTAAGCTCGATCCCTACGTTTTTTAAAACATACATAAACACATCTCGAATAAAAATATTCGTCTTTTTGATAAGAACCATTTTCCATGCACTCAAAAAACAATTCTGGGAATTGATAGCAAATAACTTCACTGAAAACGTCACTGATTTTCTTAGAATCGCGATGATTTCATTTTAATTTATCAGTTCTTGTTCAAAAGATGAAATCACGCCAAAGATATATCGAATTTAAACTTTGCCAGGAAGAGAATTATCTTCGCCTCTTAAGATTTTTCGAAGATAATCGAAGATTTTCGATCCTCTGAATCATTTACACAAATATCCTGTCGACATGATTGATATTTTTTTTATCTCTTAGTTCAATGACAAATCAGCGGAAACTCTATCTGTTAATAAGATTCCCATCCCAAAAGATAACACGAAATCATTTCTTTTACTGGTAACACTCGCGAATGTAAAATACCCATTTGAAGAAGGAAATGCTTGCCACTGAATCAGAGACATCCGGATATGCCGCTAATTGCACAAACTTGAGGGAAAGTGGTCTGTCCTAAAATAATATGTTTCAGTCACGTAAAAATGAAAGCTGTGAGTAAGAATCCATCATATCCTTATTGCCAAATTGAATATCCTGCTTTTATGAGATTCATGATAAAAAGCATTGTTGTACAAAACCACATTTGAAATTAAAATAACACGACTAGTCATAAAACGTTGGTCGTTTTAGGAGCGCCATTTTAATTAGCCGTATATTAAGAAATCATATATCACATGAGTTCTCTACTCCATCCCTCTCCCCTGTTAGCACGAGGCCTTAGATAAATCACATGAGTAAGAATATATGAGTAAGAAACTAATATGATTAAATTAGGCGGAACCACGAAACAAGCCAATAACACTGCTCTCAGAGTTTTTTTTTTTTTTTAATTTATTTACTGCTGTAAATTGAAAATTTGGATGTATAGTTCACATCATTGTGAAGAAACTGAACGTCAAAATTTTCATGTGGCGATGGTACCGCACTCATTGCGGTGCCGCTGAGAGAGATGGCACTAATCTGGGGAATGCACTAGGTCTGCAGTTGGCAGAAGCTAACAGCAGCTTATTAGAAAGTAAAAAAAAAAGTTCGCACAATGTTTGATGATCAGGAACGTAAATGTAGAAAATTATTTTTGATCTATTTTGAAGTTTTAATGTTTGTGTTTAAAAAAAAAAAAGGAAAAAGTGCAAAAAAAAAAAAAATTTAACAAGTAAAGTTAACTTTGTTACGTATTAAAATTCTATTACAATTGTTCATTTCTGTCATTTTCAAAAAAACGAGCAAATCGTGATGAAATTTTGATACGTAACTGAATTAGCGAACTTCATATGCTGAAAAATATTATACCGTAAAATGAACAATTGCAATGAAATTTTGATATGTAACTGAGTCAACGAACTTTATATGCGAAAAAAATATTACACTGTCGGCTTAATTATACACTGTTCGTCTTAAAAATATTTTTTTACAACGAACACATAAGAAAACATTTATGCTTGGAAATGAACAGCTTTTTAAACTCTGGTGTTATTGAACACCAAACGTGGCAGTTATGTATACCAAAATGATGAATTCTTTCTTCTAATTTCTACTTGTATTTGTTTTAAAAAATTAGTTCTCTTTTCCCCTGCGTTTTCCGTAAACGTATCAGATCAGAAGAAAGTATCAGTTTTTTTATCCACTTGCAATAGAGCATTGATAAATCAATTATACGGCCAAAAGTTTACAGTTCATTATTTCACTCCCCTAAATGTTCCAAAAATTTTAATTAAAAGCAGGAAAACGTTCTGGAACATCGTTGTTCAATTTTGCGGTAAGCTAACGGCGACGGGAAATATTGAAACAGTCTTTATAATTCCAGCATTACGCATAGCTGGTAAAGAAAAACAACTTAAGTTTCTGTAGTGTATATATATAGTATATGCAGTCAGCGCTCTTTATAACGACCACACATTACAAAGATCATTCCATTATAACGACCAGTGGTAAAAGTTCAAACTTTGTCCCTATGAACTCTGTGTAAATTTGCTTTCAGTATAGCGGCCTTTCTGGATCGTCTAATCCAATACAGCGACTGTACCAGGTGTCGTATCAGAAGTTCTGTTACCAGAAATGTGTATGTAATCCCCCCCCCCCCTATATTTTCTAATTTAAAATCTGTTTAATATTTTGCAGATAATTTTTTTATATCCACTTATTCCGATCGATAAACTGATATTTAGCATCATAACTAGCCTTGTAGTTATTAGCAATAAGATCGGAAAGTAGTACAAGGGAAAGCGGTACATTGGGAAAAGGCTAATTTTACAATTTCTAACAAGTAAACATTAACTCAGGATGGTGTCCATATAGTGTGTTTGCAACTGTAATTTCAACTGATTTGATAAAACCTTTTTCTTGGGAGCTAGGTAAGTTAGTATCAGCAACATTTTTTAGCTACTTATTATAATAGTTTACTCTGTTGAAATTGACCATACTTTTATCTGAACAATATTCCCATATTCGGTCAATTGACTAATTTGTTCTTTCCACTATTAATCATAGCGGCATATGTAGCAGAATATATTTTCTGCACATTTCTTCGGAAAATGAAGTTCAGTTTGGGACACTAATGTATGGGACACCACTGAGAGAAGGATAAATCATGAAAGATGTTTTTATTGCTATTTAATTGCGAGGCAATGTTCTTAATATTTTATTTTATGGCTATTAGAGTCGCGGATAATAATGTTTACTTTTTTCATTCACTTATAACGTAATGATAATCCTTTGTTTTATTTTGCATCACAGTAAATAAGTTTTCTGAATTGAAAAAAAAATGATCAAAATTAATACCACAGAATCGCAGAAGAAGAAAGAGAAAGGGAGAAAGAAAAGTCTAGCAAGTAAACTTAAGCGAAAAAGCCCTGACACTGCATATAATCCAATGCAGGTTGAGCAGCCTGCATCTTAAGAATATTCTTAGTAACAGTAATCTAACAGTAAATATATTTTAATTTGAAAAAATATTTTAAAGTAATAACACAAAATTGTATAAAAATACAGAGAAAGAACAAAAAGAAAAAAAATTGCTCGTAAGCAATTTGAATACTGAAAAAGAAAAAAACACTGACGGAGTGTATAATGCAATGCATGTTAAGTATTCACTAAAATCTCAAATAGTAATATTTTGTATTAAAGTAAACAGATTTTCTAATTTGAAAAAAAAAAAGAGTTAAAGTAGTGACACATAGTTGTAGAGAAAGAAATGAAGAAGGTAAAAGAAAGACATATAAGCAATTCATGCGCTAAAAAGGAAAAAGACTTAATCTAGTTACATAAAAGCGTCAGTACACTGACCGTAACCCATCCATGATCTGAAAGAAATGATAAATAGCTTGAAAATACTCATGGTGATAATTTTCACAAAGGTTATATCATCAAAGAGTGAGCATATATATCATTTGCTCTCCAACAATACACATGCTTGCAAGTTTAAAAAAAAAAAAAAGATACATGAAGCGTTTCATGCTTAACCTCACACCCCCCGATCTGACAAATACACTACCATTTATAAACGGCGGCATACAAATTATATGAACTTCGACTTTACTGGTCCTCAGCTAGAAGCCAATGGAAACGTGATGTGAATTTTATAGACTAAACTTAATGCTTCTTAACATCCAATTTTAAGACTAGCAAAAAGCATTTTGAGTCTTAGTCAATATAGACGATTATTCTTCACATATTCTAAATTATATCAAAAATTGTTGAAATTGAAACCGTACGAAATTTTTGACTGCATATATCAATAATTGGTTGACATCGTCTATTGCAGATGAAAAAAATTCAGTATTTCAATGAATACAACGTAATATGCAGTATTTCCATGAATACAACCTAATACGCAGTATTTAAATGAATACAACTTAATATGCATAAATATCACATAAAACATACTTTTTTGCAGAAATATTCCTTTACTTAAAAGAAATTAGAGCTACAGGAATTCCTTCAGTAATGCGGTTAGTAAACCTTTGAGATGTACTATAATTAAATTTAATTAACAATGAAATAATTTTGATGAATCCTACAAAACATTTAGATAATCGTGTTCTAAATGAACATAGATATACAGCAATGAATTATTAAAAAATAGTCTTTTTTTTTTTTAAAATAAAAATCCTATTTTCGGTTATGAACAGTATAATTTTTTTTAACCCTAAGAATTTTATGACAACAATTAATCTGCTTGTCTGGCAAAAATTCATCTTTCTTTTTCTTGAAGTCTTCTGGCAAAAATTTTGCCGGAAGACTTGCTTTCATGCATCATTTCATAAAGTTACTCTGTTTAGACCAACGTAGAAAGCTGGTTCTAATAAACTTCAAAGCTATTTCTATAAGACCTACATACTAAGTCTTTGAAGCGTTGTAATAGTTTATAAGGACTACAGGAAAAAAGAAACCTGCAATAAAAAAATACTGCTTGAACTTTTTACCACTAGGTGCCTGTTTCTCTATCAACTGTGATTCTGATCGCTATGCTGCTTCATTTGAAAGTGAAACCCTTTGTTATGCTGTTAAACATAACAAGCTTTGAATCCAAATCGGGAACATAATAATTCCTGTGATTAGGGTTTTTTTCAAGAGTGTTTCTTGTTCTTCGTGCATAATCGTGGTAAAATTTGAACCAACTGATTGCATATTTCTTTTTCCCTATAATTTATATCTATAGCGGCTTTTCTAACTTGACTTATGACAACAGCACCAGAATTTTGATGTTTACCTGATTTGTCTTTCTTATTGAGATTGCTTGTAAAATATCAAAAGCAAATTTTTTAATCAAATACAAGTAGTAAAATCCCCGCATTCCGGCCCGTGCAGCGTTTGTCGTTTGTTCGAGGCTTTGAGAAATCTAATTATAACTGGTTTTGATTTGTCAACAAAAAGGTACTTAGACCGTTGAGCTGGGAAGAGAAAAAAAATCATGTCCCTTAATAAATCCGGAAAAATTACCTTTAACTTCTCTTAAGGTAGCCAGTCGCTTAATCATTGTAAGTCACATCGCTATCGGCGATCACAGACGCCCGCTGTGTCGGCGCTGCCACCGTTTCAAAGGCTTTTTAATTGGCGAGTCGTGAAATTCCCTTCCCCACCCATCCGATCAAAACAACATTTTCATACATCCTTTTATTTATTTATTTGAAATGGCAACGGTGTGTTAATTCATCACCTTAACAAAGCTTTAATATCTCGGCCCGAGATTTGGGAATTTAAAAACAAAAATGTATTCTCTAACATGGGAGCCTTAGGCCTTAGACTTAATACCTGTCTATAATTATTTGTAAGAAATCATGAGTAATTGATCGAAATATTTATCAAATCTAAACCGACCATTAAGTTCAGATGTTAGTCTTCGGGGAAAATTACGTGACGTTTTAGATAAAGGTAGACGTGGGTCGATAAAATGTTGTGTTAAATATCAATACATTTACATAGACTGACAAGATTGTCCAAAGTAGGTTAATGCATCGTAATTGCCGATTCTGGACGCATTTACAACGCGGCAACGTCTAGATTTATAGAGTCTACATTCCTGTGTTCGTGTGCTGGTAGTAAGCATAATTGGAAGGAAGTAAATCCGATTGGCTACTTCCACTAAATTTTACGAGAATTATTTCAATGAAATCGGTATCGCTGAGACCAAGTATCAAAAGTATTTTTAAATCTAAATGAACTATTGCAACATTTTCTTCCTTAATGAAACTAAAAGAGAGTGAAACTAAGTGACCTCCGTTTGAAAATTCTTCAATATGCCCATCACATAGTATTGAGAAAATGTCATAGTCAAGGTTATTTTTCAATCCCATGTTACAAATTTTAAAACGAAATGAACACAGATAACGGTATAATTAAATACTTCTATTGCTAATTTGGAAATGATGCATCAATGTGGATGTATATAACGTAATTACATGGCTTATTCTAACGAAACACGACAATTTTCAGTCTTTACCACAGACATCTAATACTATGCTATAAAATGAAAAAAAAATTCATAGCATTATTATTATTTTAAAATGATTTTTCGCAAGTATCTACTATTTATTGTACTTTAAAACTGAAGTTGAATTTCAAAATATCATTTTCCGGGCACGTCACAAAAAATGTTTCCAAAAATTATTAGAATCAAAACTCACCAAACATTTCGCTCTATTAATCGACGAAAGCACTTCTAGAGTGTGTTTACAACGAATGATTTCTAAAATCCATATATATATTTCACTTAGCGTGGACCAGTTACGATTAAATTTTGCGGTACGATATGATACTGACATCATGCGAAAACCAACTAAGGTCATTTAAAAATTTGTTTAATGATTAGCATGGGAAAGTAACACAATATTTGTATTTATTATCGTAACTTACGGGCGTTACTAATCGTTTAACACATTTAATTATATTTCTTAAAAAGTATTTCCATTTATAACTCAATTTTTAATTTCCGTTTCTTTGGAGTGGCAACACCTTAGTTTGTTGATAGCTATAGCGATCTTTTCTTAAGCCGTATGAATTTTAAAGCGTTTTTTACGATTTTAAACTTTCACACAACGTGGACCAGTTACGATTAAATTTTGCGGTACGATTCGATACTGACTTCATACAAAAGACAAACTATAGTACAACTATATTTAAAAATTTGTTTAACGATTATCATGGTAAAGTAAAATAATATGTGTATTTATTATCGTAACTTACGGGCTTTAACACATTTATTTCTATTCATTAAAAAGTATTCATAACCCATTCATAACCCAATTGTTGATTTTCGATTTTTTGGAATAGCAACACCTTATTTTATATGTCGAGTGATCATTCCCAAGTTTGATTGTTGAACTTAAGCCCGCAGATGTTCTTCGGGATACCAGCTAGTATTTCTATAAATCAGTTTTAATGTCATTAACTCTATGTCCCACGAAAAGTTGTCATTTCTTTTTAATTCTCTATCACCTACATGCGGCGCTTATAAATAATAGTGCAGGTTAATAGCATCATTGGAATGCCATATTGCCATGTCTTTCATTAGGAACAGGAGAATTTCTAGGAAAAATGTCTAAATAAAATTTAAACAGCATTTTCCCCCAGGCTTTTTTAAATCAATAAAGAAATAAACCATGTGATTCAAATTGATCTATTAGAAGAAATCATGATGTTGCCAAAGCAATGTAAGTCTTAGATCTAAAAGTAGAAGAAAAGGAAAGTCAAAAGTAATAAAATGACGAATCTTCATTATACTGGCAGTCTTTTTCATAGCTCATAAATCCTATCAAAATAACGCAAATGCTAAGAAACCGACAAAAAGGCAGAGAATTTTCTGGTTTGTTAATTTTGCACATAACTTTATTTCATAAAGAAAATTAGATATTGGACCATTATTTTTGGTAATCTGGGTACAGATAAAAAGCTTGTTTATATTTTAGTTGCATCTTTGCTTTAATTTCAATGGGGTGTTTTTTTTTTTTTTTTTTCTGCGTCTTTCCTTATTTTCTTCTTTTAATTTTTTGTTTTTGTTTGGGTTAAATATTTGTGGTTGAAGTAAAGTGATAAGTTACTATAATGTAATATATAATTAGTAATGCAATCAAGATTTATGCGTATATATACAAGGATAATATTGAACTAATACACAGTCAACGTAAGTTTATAATATGATTGCATTTTATTTACCATTTTAATCATTTAACAAGTGGATTGCCAAAACAAAATTTTACATGTCTGCAGCCAAAAAGGTTTCTGCTTCTTTTGTCACTATACAAGAACACAGTCTGTGAAAGAATTCATTCATATTATTCATGGACTATCAGATATAGGTCTAGAAATTTAAATATAGTTTACGAAATCAAGCTCAAAATCTGGGGAATTTTTATTCTAAATACTTTCTTTTCCAAATGTTAGTAAACTACAATGCTCTGTATAAGATGTTAATAAGTTTATAAATAAATATTGTAAAAAAAAGTTAGATTAATTTCAAAACTTTTTTCCCATCAATTTAATGTTGTGTTTTCTGAGAGTCACCCACACAAATATAAATATTAACTGTTTTATTTATACACATTTACGCTTGGGAGGCCATAAATATGGAAATATATCCCCCTCCATCCTCCACAAATTATTAAACAGTCAATCAGTCTAAAAAGTTAAAAAAGCATCCATAAAAATATCAGTTGCAGAGAAAAATGCCCTTCCTTTTCCTTATCTTTTGCGCTTATTCTGTTTTCAATGTTGCACAAATTTAATGAAAACAAGAAGTTCCGTCTAGAACTATGCGAGCCTACTTTCCCGTATACACCGAATTCAAATTTATAATCTAGCTATCTCTCTCTCTCTGTCTTTCTCGTTTAGTTTTAGTTCTTCATTGCTTCAACTATACCTTTTTCAACGGTTAATACATATTCATTCAATCATTATTTATTAAGTCATTCATGTATTTATTCACTCATTTATTCATTCATTCTTTTGCTTATTCATTTAATCATTCATTAACTAAAAAATATTCTTGAAAATCCCGATCAAAAAATTTCATAGGAAAATAGGCTCGTTAATTCTGGATGAACTTTCTATTTGTACATGTTCTACGTCATAAGAGCTTTCCGATAAAGTTTGTTGCAAGCAAATCGGTCCGTTAGATCAGAAATTATATAGGATTGAAATTTCCCCGTAGGCGGTATGTTAATTTTTTTTGAACTGTTCAAAAATGAACAAAAATTGTTCAAATCAATATTTTACGCCAAGAACTTCTTCCAGTGAGCTTGTTCATGGGAACTTATATCTTGTACCCAGAGTTTACATAATTTGCTTCATTTTCATCCATAGGCGCTAATGTTAAAGTTTTTTGAACTGTTCAAAATTAAACAAAAAATGTTCAAATCAAAAAGTAAAATATAGAAATGAGATGTCCTCGCCGAGATCTTTCGAATGCAAAAAGAATTTTTCCAATCGGACAATTCGTTCAAAAGTTATTAGGGGGGGACAGACCGACAGACACACTTTTTCCCCATCTCAAAACCCTACTTTCAATTTTTTTATTTTTCAATCTTTATTTAATTACTTAACTTATTTTTGACTTTTCTTGATTTCTAACGATATTTTCACGATACATTAAGCCTTCTTTCATGCTTTATTATTATTATTTTTTTACTTTTACGGGAAAGTAGGCTAAAAAGGGGAGGAAAGTACAAAAAAATATTAAAAAGACCACTCTGTTACAAGTCGCTCTTCAGCAGCTAAATTAAGTAGAATAAAATGGAAGATTTCTGTTAATTACTAGTATTAATACATACTTGTTTCTTTTTTTATACTTTGGTTCATGTGAATTAAAATGCCTAAAAAAAGATAAGATTTTCTAATTGAATCTTACAGCTAAAAGAAAAGATTTTTACATAAAAATTAATTATTTTATGAAATTTTGGAAAAATGAAATTTATTTAAATAATTATTAATTTATTAACTGAACAAAATTTTCAATTCATAAACTGTTATTAATTTAAAATATTGTTCCAAAAAAAAAAAAAGACGTTTGACAGCCTAGTTATAGAGAGGATCACATCCCCCATCCAGTTTAAATGAAAAGCTGAAGCACCGTTAAAACTTACAAAATATTTTTCATCTCTTTTATTTGAAGTGCGTTTTGTGATTTTTCGTATGCACTAAGAGATGAAAGGATTCTCACAGAAATTACGCTTCACGAGTTTCAAACAAAACGATTTCTAGGACTAATGTTCAGTGAGAAAAGTTATTTGGGAACAAAACGATTTCATTGGTTGTTAAGTTTTATGACATCACACATGAAGTCATAAACTAAAATCAAATATCTAGCACACATTGCAACAAATATTTGAAGCCAATGAATATTCTCTCCTTTCGGGCCAAGGCAATGGGATAGGCTAACCCGACCCAATGAACATGCGCGTTTTAAGAGGCGTACGTTATGACTTCTTTTTTTTTCTTTTCTTTTCTAAGTTTAATAGCGAAGTAGCTCACATGAGTCTTACATCACTTATCTCCTTAAATTTGATTTAGAAGCTATAATTACCTTCATTACTTAAAGATGTAATCAGTGATCTTTTTCAGGTCTAGGTCCAAAGATATTTAAAAATTTACGCACTAATAATCTGGTTTAATTGCAGAAAATGCGTGTAGTTACTTTTTTAAAGAGAAAATCAATGTTATTAAAGCAATGTTGTTCCAAAATATTACACTTTCGAGTTTCGGAGATAAAAGGAATATTTTTTTACAATAGCGAAGAAGTTTTGAGCTTCATACCCTATAAACACATTTATGAAGACTTACGAGCTTAGATGATTAGCAAATGATAGAAAAGTTAGTGATCAGATTGAAAATGAAAAGTACGAAAAAACCCTTCAAAAATACACACACAAAACCAGGATAATAAATAAGAATGAAATTGGTCATACAATACTTTTCCGTTATCAATTGTCCGGCTTATATTAATGAAAAATAGGCAAAAAATTAAGTTATTATCATCCCATCTAAAAATCAATAATAACTAAATGTCGGGTACGTTTTTCGATACTTAGTTAAATTTAAATGTTTATCAGACAAACGATGAATAAACATAGAACATTGGCCCTTTTAGCAATTAAAAAGGGATGCCATAGCAGAAAAAAAAATGTTTACATAAATACAATCGAAATGACTCAAGAAAAGGTGTTACAATACACAAGTCTCAATTTTAGTGAACCAGAATGAATAACAGAATACTGCACTGCAAATTGCAATTTAAAATGCAATGTATAGCTATTTTCTTATTTTCACCCCTCTTACCATAAAATTCTCTTTGACGACAAGTTGGATAGTAATAAAAATATAATTTCACGTTAATTTAAAGCACAAATGAGCATTAAAACGCAGACATATGTTTCGAGATTGCTTGGAGTCCCTTTTTCAATGCGACGGGGAGCTTCTAGATGCAAAACATCCAAATGAAGCAGACAAAACAACAAAAACAAAGCTTATATAACCTAAGAATTAACTGTAAACCAATGAGAATAAAGGCAGTGTGAAGTGGAAGTAGAAGTAGTAGGAAAGGCACCAATAAGAGAGCAACAAACGAATGCAGTTGGAAGCACAGGAAGTAAAAAGGAATATCAATAAAAACAAAGCAAAAAAGACGACAACATGCATAAAAATGTAAAAATACATGAAAATTGCAAAAATAATAAAATAAAATACAAAGAATAAAATGGAAATAAAATAAGTACAGGAAATACCAAAACAAAAAGCAAAACAAAGTACACATATAAAGGAGGGGGAGGGGGGGAGAAAAAATTACATAATAGACACAAAAAAGGAAAACTAACAAGAAAACCAGGAAAGAACAACAAATTAAAGGAACTTATGCCAGACCTGTGAAAAATAAGGAGTTGAGGAAGAATCATTAACCAAATTAGAACTATTCCTGTTAATATAAGCTTCCCAAAAGTCAAGCTCTAAAGGGGAAGAACATTTTTGAATAATTTTCCTAGAATTGAAATCAAAAGAGTGGTTGGAATTCCAACAATGTTGAGCAATGCTAGACTTATTTAACTCTTGCTTTCGTACATAACCTTTATGCTCATTTAACCGAATTTTCAGAGCACGTGTCTGTCCAATGTAAGAAAGGCCGCAACGGCAACTAATTTGGTAAATATCCCAAGTATTAAGTTGATCGACAGGATCTTTAAGAGAAGAGAAGGAAAGTTTGTTGCTAGGAGCAAAAACGACTTGAAATTGAAACCTTTTTAGGATTTTAGCAACACGAAAACTGACAGAATGAAAGAATGGTAACACAACCAAATTCTTTCTAAAGGTTATGTACGAAAGCAAGAGCTAAATAAGTCTAGCATTGCTCAACATTGTTGGAATTCCAACCACTCTTTTGATTTCAATTCTGGGAAAATTATTCAAAAATGTTCTTCCCCTTTAGAGCTTGACTTTTTGGAAGCTTATCATATTAACAGGAATAGTTATAATTTGGTTAATGATTCTTCCTTAACTCCTTATTTTTCACAGGTCTGGCGTAAGTTCCTTTATTTGTTGTTCTTTCCTGGTTTTCTTGTTAGTTTTCCTTTTTTGTGTCTATTATGTAATTTTTCTCCCCCCCCCCCTTTACATGTGTACTTTGTTTTGCTTTTTGTTTTGGTATTTCCTGTACTTATTTTATTTCCATTTTATTCTTTGTATTTTATTTTATTATTTTTGCAATTTTCATGTATTTTCACAGGTCTGGCATAAGCTCCTTTAATTTGTTGTTCTTTCTTGTTTTTCTTGTTAATTTCCTTTTTTGTGTCAATTTTTAATTTTTTCTCCCCCCCCCCCCCCTTGCCCTTCTTTACATGTGTACTTTGTTTTGCTTTTTGTTTTGGTATTTTCTGTACTTATTTTATTCCCATTTTATTCTTTGTATTTTATTTTATTATTTTTGCAATTTTCATGTATTTTCACATTTTTATGCAGGTTGTCGTCTTTTTTGCTTTGTTTTTATTGATATTCCTTTTTACTTCCTGAACTTTCAACTGGATTCGTTCGTTTGTTGCTCTCTTATTGGTGCTTTCCCTGCTACTTCTACTTCCACTTCACACTGCCTTCATTCTCATTGGTTTACAGTTAACTCTTAGGCTATATAAGCTTTGTTTTTGTTGTTTTGTCTGCTTCATTTGGATGTTTTGCATCTAGAAGCTCCCCGTCGCATTGAAAAAGGGATTCCAAGCAATCGCGAAACATATGTCTGCGTTTTAATGCTCATTTGTGCTTTAAATTAACGTGAAATTATATTTCTATTACTGTTTACTTGCACAAAGTTAAATTATTATTGACAAGTTGAATGTCTATTTAGAACGTTAACCGTTTTTTTCCCACAATTATTATTGTATTCAAATTAAAAATATATTGCCTCCCGATGTAACGAAATGTAAATCTACTACAGAGACATTTGTATTGGGTACCCTAAGAATTGGTGTATCGAGGTTTTTCTGTAATTTCAAGCCTCGCGAAATATTTTTTTATTCGGAAACGAACAGTAGGTGATAAAGGACTTCTTGATGTTTCCCATGATCACGAGCTGCAAGAGAAATGGAAGACAGCTGAATGCGTTGGTCGGAGTGTAGGAAAGTTCGACCTTCAGTTAAGATTTCAACCGTGATATTGTCCATACATAGAAAATATGACCGATAGCCCCTCAAATCTGCCACACGGTAAACTCGGGAATTTCTGCTGCAGGGGTGCCCCTTCTAAGAGCGATGGCACCTCCCCCTTTAAAAACTACGGACCCCCCCCCCCCCCGAAAAGGACGATCCCGCAAATCGGCCAAACAGTCAACCACAAAAGCCCGCTGAAACGAACTCCCCCCCCCCCCCCTCAAATCTCAATATCGCAGTATGCGCCATGACTCCTCCCCTTGGTGGGCACCCCTGTTTTCTGTGTATGATAGGTAATCGATCCTGCATAGAAGATACATATATGGGGGGCTCAGATTCAAGTGAACCAAGTCTACAAAAAGTTTATTTGTGCTACAGAGGTTTAATGTTAAAGCTTTATAACAAAATTACCTCTTAAATTTTTTTTAATTATAAATTAAATTCTAAAAGTTCAAAGAGAGACTTGGTTCACTAGTGCACTGAAATTTTACATAGTTAGTGCCTGCTATTGCGCTGCTAACTCGAAAATGACAAAAAGTGGACTTGGTTCACTTGTATTCTGAGCCCTCCATACGTAGTCGGAATGGAATGGAGCCCATGTCATCTGAGCAATAGATTGCGGTCCCACCACTAGACCGCATAGAACTTATGCAGTTATCGCCTGGTATCGATTTTAGGACCGATTGTCATCCTCGGCCTACTTGGTAATGGTGTATCTTTGGATAACGTTTCAAGCGGTCTCAAGCCTTTGCATGTCAATTTTTATGTCACAAACTGGGACACAACCAAAATCCGCGATGTTTTGATTTAAAATCTATTAAGACGAAGCAATTGTTCAGTTGGCGTCTTTGTTAACGACTTCCCATACCACAGCAGCTGTGAAATTTTACCTCAACTAATCGTGCTGGTGAAAGCCTTTCTATATTCCTTTTAGTGCCGCCGGTGTTTTGTACACTACACATCAACATCAATTGATACAAAAGATAAATACGTATGTTGAGTTCATTACTTTGGGACTTATAATTTTCTTGGTGATTCCAAGAATTCCATATTTACAGGTCTCCGCAAATCCTGAGTATACACTGGTACGTTTTGCACTGGTGGACTATGCGGCAAGTACATTAAACAGCAACAAGCTATCGGAGAATGGTTTCTCTGTACAGTAGCGCAATTTGTCAGTGATACGTTAAACTACAAATATTCTGTCTGGTATAATATACACTAATTGAACATTCAGCAGCACGGTACGACACTAATGCATCGTAAGTTGTCACACAGTGATATTTATGCAATTTGTGCAACTTTAATGGGTTATCGTAACTCCTCTTGTTTATTACTTATCGTCTATGTGTGGGCCGTGGTAGCCTAGTGGTTAGGATGCCAAGCTTCGGATCGGAGGATCTCGAGCTCGATACCCGAGCCACTGAAGACCCACCATGTTTATTTGGTTGTACGTGCATGTAAAATCCGTGGACCCTGAAGTCCCGAGGCAATTCCAAGGGCACCGGAGGGTGGAGATTTCTTTTCCCTTCATTCTCATGTCAAAAAAGGAAGGTGGAGTGGTTGTGGTGGCCCCATCTGGTGTCGTCCGACTACAGTATGTTTGAGTTAATGCCGGCCACCTATCAGGTTACCCTTTACCTACAGGCCATCAATTCCCGTGGCTTTGAAAAGGGGCGAATGCTAAAAAGGCAAATGCCTCCACGTTGAAAAACAAAAAAACATGTGTATGTGCGACACGTCAAACCCTCCCTAATAAAATTAACAAATCTAAATATAGCTAATCGTTAAAAAATCCTGCATTTAAAAGATTTATTGATTCTTACATCGAAAATACAAAAGTAACTCAAACATTCGAGGAAGTAAAACGGTGGAAAAGAAAAACAATTCTAAAGGGTAAGCAATGAAAAGAAAAATGAAAGTTAGGAACAGGTTGCTGTCCATATCAAACTAGATATCGCTGACCTACGCTCTCTTCGATATTAACACCCTTTTCGTGACCACTCTGTGCCTTTTTTCATCCCTGAGGAGCTAACACGAAAGAAAAAACAAGAAAAAAAAATCCATGGCATTCTACAAAGATTTATGTATTAAAAAAAATGGCTGGGTGCCTCAAGGTCGTTGATGGCGCTGGGTCCGCGCTGCTCAGCAATTTGTAACAGAAACCTGCCCGTTTAAGAGGGTAAATTTCAGAGCAAAAAAAGCGTCATTTGCATCAGTTGACAATTTAATTCTCCCAACACTCCTTACAGGGGGAAAACGTGAAAGAAAAATTATGAAGTGCTGTAATGTAGTATTAACACTAAAGCCTAGGGTTGTTTTTATATGATCAAGGCGGTCGGTTTATTAGGAGATTACACAAAGTGATATCGAGCCACAAATTCCGATTAAATATTTTTTTATTACTCTGCTTTTTTCAATCAGTTACGGTAGATCGAACCACTGATTGCAAACTGAAATCGGAAAGTCATCTTCATTTATCAACAAAAGCAGAGTTAGAAACGAACCAACGATACAGCGTTGCTTAAATAGATTTCCGAGTCAGTCGTGCGGGTTGGATGTTTTATTGCGTAAAACGATCTCTTCGGGCATCCAAACACTAGTTCTTCACTCATCTGTAACGTAGCAAATAATTTCTTAAAAAATAATGAGGAAACTACAGCATCCAATGTTCACAGTTATTCTGTTACAACATTAAGCACCCAGGGGTGCCCCCCTCTCCAAAAAAAGCTACTGAGACCCCACAAAAAAACATCGAGTTTGTCCCCCCCCCCCCTTCCCCTCGAGAAAAAGTGAAATTGCCACCTGCCTCAAACATTCTTCTCTCAAACGAAACGAGTTTCTTAATGCTCAATTTGTCTTTTAGAAATCAGTTAATAGATGATGAAGAGTTATCTCACACCAAAGCAACCGTAACCTAAACTTAGATGAGCTCTCTCACACTTGTTCTTCAAACAAAGAGGAAAATGACTGTCTATGGGGGGTAAGAAATTGCAAAAAAATAAATAAATAAATGAAATGAAATAAGTTTTGGAAAAAAAAAAGCCCAACAAATATATTTTTTAAATAACAGGAAACGATTCTAGTGTGATGCTTAAAACGATCTGAAATTATCTCCCCACAATTGACGGCATGCCTTAATGATGATTTGAATTCACTCTTAATCACTTTGACGAAATTATTAAGATCACTTTTTAAAAGCATATGTGGTTTAAGTGTATTATTTAACGCAACAGACTGCAGTAGTGACGATTTAAAACAGTGATATTCAATCTATGCCCCGCGAGTTTTTGCAAAAAGCCCGGTAAAAGGCAGTTGAAGTTTTTGAAAAGCCGTGATATAAATTCATTTTTCTGCTGACACATCCATAAAAATGTACTTTTCTTCTTTTCGCAAGCCATAGCAATTTGCTTTGCCTTAGATAAATTCAGCGACAATGCACAAAAGAACGCACCTTAGTTTTCATTAGTTGAAGGGTTTACTCAAAAAGGATGCAGCTGTATTTTAAAAAAATCTGATTTTTTACTGTCTTCTATTAAAAAAAAGCTTTTGCTTTACACAAAAAGGATTCCAGTATTCTCGATACACAACTTATCAAAATAAAAAGAAAGAAAAAATAACTTTTTGGAGTTTTGAATTTTCAAATTTTATTACCTATTTTTTAAACCTCGCTAGTTTGGAATAAAATTTGCAGCTACATTCTTTCTGCAGCATATCCTTTCATTTTTATGTTGCTAGCCGTGTGGAATACTTTCACGGTTATGAGAGAGAGAGAAAAGTCAAGTACCACTGTTCCAAAACCTCAAAAATTGATCTCAATGGCTGTTGAAAAGCTCACTTCTAAGCGACATTAATATTATGTATCAATGACGGAATCTAAGGTCTTTAAAACATTCTTTCCCACTGTACTAATACCAGAATCACGCAGAGATGTTATAATAACTGTACGGAAAGAGATAGATAGTGAGAAAAATATCCGTTGTGATGAATCCAAAAGATGCCTTCCAACTATACGTGACACCACCGTTTCTTCTTCCCAGGGCAAACAAATAGAAAATTATCCGTGTTTCGATTATAGTAATTGCGGATGAATTGCTCTGACTCTACCACAAGTGATTAGGCGACTATCGATTGCAGGTTCTGATCAAAATATCGATACCTCCGATCACTATAAATCCTTGCTGAAGTTTGGAGATGGTATCCTGGTTAATAATGTTCCACCGGTTGCATTTGGATTACAGAGGAGTTAATTCAGTTTCTTTTTAATGTCTTTGGTGAGGGTTCATTTTCGTATTTAGTTACGCGTGAAGCTTTGATAATAAATAAATTTGTACTTATTCAAATCTTTAGTCTATCAAAGTATCGTTGCTTGGAGAAAATCTGAATTAATATTGAAAAACGATTACAGGTTGTCCGAAAAGTATGTTTTTTTAAAAATAAATTTAAATAAATGAACTATATCAAATTGTTTTTCCCTTTATCCTGCTGTGCAGTTTAATACCCAATTGAATTTTGTAGCTTCAGTTATTTATTTTTCCAAACCTTTAACTTGATCAGTCCGGCTGCCTATATAATCTATAGCTGCCCAATTGCGCACTTTGTAATTCTCTTACCACAATTAAATTATTTTTAAAAAAGAGCAAATTCCTATTTATTTTTTATTTTTGCCGTAAAGGAACCTTTCAGACACCCTTCAGGACATAATCAGAAGTAGGTCACAATTTCCCCATTTTTGACAAAAAGTGGAATAAATCATGGTCCCGCCAAGGAATGTGCAGTATTCATACTAACGGTCACCGCAGCAATGGAACCCGTTCCGAAAGGAACCCAGTAATTTACACACACACACACACAAAAGAGATTAAAAGTAATTTTTATCGATCTCTATTTTCTGGGGTATTTATAGTTTTAAGATAAAATTGCGTGGGTCATTTTTTTGAAGAATTCGAACAATTAATATACTTTACTGTTGTATACTAGTTATCTTTTGGGTTGTAAACCTTAACCTTGTTTTATACAAATTAACCACACATGTAATTATTATTAGTGTTATGCTCACAAACGTCATTAAAAGTTCAAAAATAAAATTAGAAATGTGATCTATAACGCAGTGCTTTCTTTCGGAAGTGCAAGTACATATGCTAATGTAATATAGTGTGATGTGTGACAAAGGGAGTGAAGGTATGATGAAGAGTGACATTTTGTGACAAAGGGGGGAGGGGGTCAAATATATTGAACAAAGATGTGCCATCATGTATGAACGGTCCCTTTTTTCATATTTGCTAAAAGCGAACGCTCTACTACTGCTGACCGGGGTGTACAGTAGCCCCTCGTTATATCGCGCTTGTCGGGGGACAGCGATATAACGAGCGCGATATACCCGAATGCGCGATATAACCGATGCCGTTAGAAGTAACTCGAAACGTACAAGGAAATTGAGTGCCAACGTAAAAAATTTAATTTAATCTTACGTAATGACAACTTTCTTAATGAAAATAGCTTAATAATAAATCCTTGGGCAATTAGACGTGTCTCTTTCATTCTATAGGCGTTAGGATCAATACAAAAGAATCAACTAGTTTGAGTAGAATGATTCTGCTGGCATGTAAGTTGGGGTGTGGGAGGAGAATTATCGCAGCTTTTAACTGCAGCAAACTCAGAAGAAAGGAAAACATTTCTGTTTGATGGCTTTGTTTAATGGGTGGAAAAGGGCTTTACTTAGTATAAGACAAATGATCAAAATACTTTGTGCAAAAATGTAAGTACAAAGATAAAACAACGTGAAAAAGCACAAATTCAGATTAAAATTAACGCAAATAGCTATTTCGAAGCTACAAATGGAGCCTCTTCATCAGTGCATAAAAAGAAGAAGAAACGCTCAACACACAAGCAAGAAAGCTGTGAGTGAACAAGGCAATAACCAGAGAGACACCGGTATTTATACCAAATGTGTCGGATTAGCGATTGACCAATCAGAGGCCAGGAACAAGGCGGGAACAGAGCCCGAAGGAAAAGGCGGGAAACGAATATGTAAATTGCAGGAGAAAACCAAAAATGGAGAGAAAAATTATAAAAATTGTTTCCAAATGTCAGGAAAATATGGAGTGCTGGAAAAATCATTTACTACAGAATGAGAATTTTTTTTTTTCCAAATGTGATAAGCTTTCCAAAAATCAAGTTCATGGACAGAAGAGCATTTGCTGATAATTCTAGCAGAAGAAAATTCAAAACAATGATCTAAAGTCCAACAATGCTGGGCAATGGAAGAACGTGCAAGTTCTTTACGCTTAACATAATTTTCATGTTCTTTCAGACGGTGCTTTAAGGCACGTTTAGTCTGACCTATGTAAAACAGACCACATTTGCAAGAAATACTATAAATACCCCAGTTGTTGTGCAAACCAATGGGATACTTCAAATTTGTAAATTTTATTTTATTCACAGGGGAAAATGCATTGTGATTTTTGGGAAGCTTATCACATTTGGAAAAATTCTCATTCTGTAGTAAATGATTTTTTCCAGCACTCCATATTTTCCTGACATTTGGAAACAATTTTTATAATTTTTCTCTCCATTTTTGGTTTTCTCCTGCAATTTACATATTCGTTTCCCGCCTTTTCCTTCGGGCTCTGTTCCCGCCTTGTTCCTGGCCTCTGATTGGTCAATCGCTAATCCGACACATTTGGTATAAATACCGGTGTCTCTCTGGTTATTGCCTTGTTCACTCACAGCTTTCTTGCTTGTGTGTTGAGCGTTTCTTCTTCTTTTTATGCACTGATGAAGAGGCTCCATTTGTAGCTTCGAAATAGCTATTTGCGTTAATTTTAATCTGAATTTGTGCTTTTTCACGTTGTTTTATCTTTGTATTTACTTAGTATATTTTTACTTTCGAGAGCTCAAATTTAAAATTTTGGGAGACAGAAAAAGCGCGATATATCCGAATGAGCGATATAACGAGGGGTTGTTGTATTACATTTTTACATGTTTACTTTTATATTTTTATGAAATGAGCATGTTTCCACTTAAAATTCAAAACATAAAGGGGCCGTTCATAAATGACGTCACGCTTTTTCCCCATATATTTGGCCCCCCTCCCCCCCCCCCTTTGTCACGCGTCACGCTAGGTTGCATAATGCAGGATGTCCCACTTCTTGTTACTCCCTCCCTCCCCTTGTCACACTTTGTCACAAATTCACGAACCCCCCTCCCTCCCCCCTCGAAGCGTGATATCATTTATGAATGATCCCAAATCATTGTAAAAACTTTAACACAGATCATTATAAATCATGTACCGGTTTTCTTTGTCTAGTAATCTTATAACACTGAACAAGATCAACTTTCAATTAATGGGAGATAGTACATGCATCTAAAGAATTAATCACAGGTTTTCGCCAAAAGTAACATAAATATCCATGAAATAAAAATCATATCAACACATCCAAGTTATGAAAACAAAGACGTCTAGTTGAAGAGACTTTTTTTTTTTTACGAGTGAATCACTTTTCCAGATATCATCTCTTGTCTGGTAACACAATCTGCATAACAGTTAGTATCAGTAAATAATAACCGTTGTTGTCTGGGATATAAATGAATGTTTCTCTTGCGTTTTGACGTTAATCTAATGTTCACTTTGTAGATGTTAACGCCTGATTAGCTCACTACGAGGAAAGCTTTATCTTGAAACTCGTCATCCTTATCCAAGTATTCCGGAAATAAATTGCCTGGGCTTTGATCAAATTGATAGCGTCTTAATTAATTGGTGAAAAGCAATTAAAGGTTCTTTCACTTCGACATCAGAATTATGTTCTTTAGTTATGAAGATGTTAAGATGATCCATAGAAGAGCAGAAAACGTTAAATATTTCACAAACGTCCTGTAAAGATTTGTTCATCAATGTCTGCTAACTTTCCTCCAAAGAGAAACAAATACATTGATAATCTTATCGTCTGTAAATATTAACTAATGTTGTGTCTGTAATATTAATATATTAATTAATACTGTCTGTAAATATTAATTAATATTGTCTGTAAATATTAATTAATATTGTCTGTAAATATTAATTAATACCCTCTGTAAATATTAATTAATAACCCTGAAAAATTACTTAATAAATGAATTTATACATTTAAAAGAAACTAGTACATTTATCTAAACAAAGAACTATTTCAACGATATTGTCGTCTTAAATAAATTTGCTCAAAAGGAGATTTTTCCCCCTTGATGAATATATTACTAGGAATATCTTATTAAATTTGCAGTGAAAAAAAAAAATTAACTCAATAAGTGTTTTTCTTTGACGAAGCTATAAAATAGAAAATGTTTATTGAATTTATTTTTGAAAAAGAACTTTCTCCTGAGACGTTTTTCTGTGGCGAATCTGTCCCTTGAAACAATTTATTAATTTGAAATTTGAGAAGAATTTTCTCAAAAAGTTTGTGCTCTTGGTGAATACACAATAAGTAATAATTTATTGAATATCCATTTGAGAGAAATTTTCTCGGGAGAAGTTTTTTTGATTGTGAATCTCCCACCAACAATAATTTGTTGAATTTTCATTCAAGAGGAATTCTCTCCAGAAAACTTCTCGCTTAGGAAGGCCACCACTAACAAATTATTAAGATGATTTTTCTAGCGATAAGTTTTCGTTGGTGAATATTTATCATTAGTTTTAATTTACTGAATTTCCATCCAAGAGAAATTTTCTTGGTGAATTTACGACCAACAAATGTAAATATACAAAATGTAAATATTTCCAAAGAAAATTGTTTTGATGATTTTATTTATTGCATTATTTAATTTTGATGCACAAGCTAAGTACGCATAAAACAGCTTGAACAGGCATTATCATAGATATTGACTCAAATAATATATAAAATAAAACAAGAACAGGAGGTTAATTTTCTCTGTAGAATTTTTTTTAAAAAAAGGCACAAATAAAACCTATGAAAAATAACAAACATTTTCTGTATTTTTATCATCTCAAATCTAAAACGCATCTCCGCAAATAGTAAAGTCACGTGATTTCCGGGAAATTACAAGAGGTCAAAACTTCGCAGGGGACCTTTTATGAAGAAGCTATTTACGAAATTTATTACCATCATTTTTTACAGGTGCCGTGGCAGATAGTTTAGTTTAGATATCATTTACTCTTACTGTGACAGGTAAATTTAATGGTACTTGAAGATCTTCATTCGGTATGACGAAACATGGTGCAATGTCTGTATGGAAGCAGTGGGTGGCAAGAATTTAGTTGTATAATATTGTATATAAAATTTCATTTCTGACGGAAGTGACCGTTACATTGCTTTTTGCTATGAAATGAAGATAAATGCTCATAAAAGAACTCCCCGTGAACTTCGGGACGGAATATAAGGCTTGTCGGGGAAAGAAGAAACACCTTATACAAAAAACTACGAAAATTGGCCTTTTAATAGATTCTGCAAACGGTAGGCAACTTGCAGGACAACAGTTATTATAATTGGTTTTTTAGTAAAAATTAAAAATGGCTTCTGGGATAGAATATAAGGTTTGTTAGGAAGAAAGAAAAACTGAAAAATGATCATTTCTTGGATTTTGTCAACGTGAACTCGTAGGACATCAGTTATTACAATTGATTTTTGTAGTAAAAATTAAAATTAGCTTCTGGGACAGACTATAAGGTTTGTCCGAAAGATAGAAAAGCTGAAAATTGGCCTTTCCTTGCTTCTGCAAACGATAACTCGTAAGACAACGGTTATTATAATTGATTTTTGTAGTAAAAATTAAAAATGTCTTCTGGGACAGACTATAAGGTGTGTCCGAAAGATAGAAAAACTGAAAATTGGTCTTTCCATTGATTCTGCAAACGATAACTCGTAAGACAACGGTTATTATAATTGGTTTTTGTAGTAAAAATTAAAAATGGCTTCTGGGATAGAGTGTCAGGAAGAAAGAAAACTGAAAAATGACCATTTCTTGGATTTTGTCAACGTGAACTCGTAGGACATCAGTTATTATAATTGATTTTTGTAGTAAAAATTAAAATTAGCTTCTGGGACAGACTATAAGGTTTGCCTGAAAGATAGAAAAGCTGAAAATTGGCCGTTCCATTGATTCTGCAAACGATAACTCGTAAGACAACAGTTATTATAATTGATTTTTGTAGTAAAAATTAAAAATGGCTTCTCGGATAGCATATAAGGTTTGTTGGAAATAAAGAAAAACTGAAAAATGACCTTTTTATGGATTCTGTCAACATTAACTCGTAGGACATTAGTTATTATAATTGGTTTTTGGTAGTAAAAATTAAAAACGGCTCTAATTAAGTGAAATAATTTACCCTTATTTTGCCACTTTTAAAAATAATTGGGCGTTATCAAAAATGATTTTTTACTTAAGTTTCTTGAGCGATATGAGTATAGCTCAAAATTGCTGGTCATTTTTCTATCTCTCACAATTTTTTCCTTGCTTCCATTGAAATGCATTTTTAATTTTATTTTCATTTTGATAACTGTACCATACATCCTAGATGCCCAGCTAGATTAGTGTCCAGTGGCTTACGACGTGCCACTAGACACAATAGACATTTAGGAATTTAAATATGTGTCTGATAGAGTAATCCTAGATGACCAAGTGCTGAACATACTAACTTCAAAATATTTGTTTCATTTGCATTTGAAACAAAATAAAAAATGATGATAATAAAGCCTTTTGCGTTTCTAGTTTATTTTAACTGCTTAAATTATGAGAAACGTGGTTCTTAATTTAAATTACGTACGAAACAGTTGAATGTAAGTAAATCATGTTACATGTTATTTTAAGGTACAGGAAACACAAAGACACGTCTATGCAAGAAAAACACTAATTTACGATTCTTTATTTTAAAAAGCCTTATAGTTGTTTTAAGCAGTCAAATCATTATTGAATGTCTACAATTTTTGGCTTTTCAAAAATCGAAAATTTGTATATTAGAAAAAAGAAAAATTTTAATTAATGTTTTTCTCCCACTTGATCGATAAGCATTTCTTGAATCGACACAGCACTTCTTTTGCATTTTGAACAAGAAGTTCCGTCTAGAACTATACGAGCCGACTTTCCCGTATACACCAACTTCAAATTTATAATCTAACTATTTCTCTCTCATTCCCATTTATCTTTAGCTCTTACATACTTCAAATATACCTTTTTCAACGGTTAATACATATTTATTCACTCACTCATTCATTCCTTCAGTTATTCATTTATTCATGCAGTCATTTACTCATTCCTGTATTTATTCACTCCTTTATTTATTTTTTCATTTACTCACTCATTTATTTATTTTATCATTTATTCCCTCATGTATTGATTCATTCTTTCCTTCATTCATTTAATTATTCATTCATTCAAAATTACAAATCCCGATCAAAAATTCTATAAGAAAATAGGCTCGTTTAGTTCTGGTTGAACTACGTACCTGTATACATATTCTACATCATAACATCTTCCGATAAAGTTTTTTCTAAACAAATCCGTCTGTTAGTTCAGAACTTAAAGGATTAAAATTTCCCTGTAGGCGCTGTGTTATTATTATTATTATTTTTTTTTTTTTGAACAGTTCAAAAATGAACAAAACTTGTTCAAATCAAAAAATATTTCACGCCGACATCCTCTTCCTATAAGCTTGTTCATAGGAACTTGGATCTTACGCCCAGAGTTTATATAATTTGTCCATTAGCGCTAATGTTCAAAACTTTTGAACTGTTCAAAATTGAAAAAAAATGTTCAAATCAAAAAGTGAAATATGGAAATGGGATGTCCTAGCAGAGATCTTTCGAATGCAAAATAATCTTTCGAATCGGTCAATTCCTTCAAAAGTTATTGGGGGGGGGGGGGGAGACAAACCGACAGACACATATTTTCCCCATCTCAAAACCCTACTTTCAACTTTTTTATTTTTTGATCTTTATTAAATTACTTCACTTATTTTTTACTTTTCTTTGATTTTCATGATATTTTCACGATACATTAAGCCTTCTTTCATGCTGTATTATTATATGTATATTTTTTCAATTTTACGGAAAAGTAGGCTAAAAAATGAATAAAAAAACACCTTTTAATGCCTGATCGATTTTAACAGTTTAAATTATGTGACACATTGATCTTCCTGTGAATTAATTAAAAAACTTTTGAATCTAAGTAAACTGTACATGTGAAAAAAAAACTTATAAATAGGACCTTAGAGACCCCATTTACCAACCGTACAAAAATGTTTTCCTTGGATAAATTGGTACGGATGGGAATGATTAAAAAATAACCCAGTTAGAAACTGCGTAAAAAATTCCCCAATATCAAAAAAAATCATCATCTTTTCAGCGACAGTGAGACACCTTCATTAGTTCTTTAAATTACATTCATTAAACTCAAGAGGAGAACATTTCTCCTCGTTTCACCGCGTTAGTTATCTCGCTCAAAATCATTTTACTGCAATAAATGGGTGTTACTGAAGTAAATCTGACGAATGACGAATGTCAGTGGGATTCAATACCGTTCGATGATATGAAAAAGATCTAAGCTCGTGATAAAATCGTACGTTTCCACAAAGAAAGAAAAGTAACTAAAGATATCATTTTGATGAAAAGGTTTGGATTAAGATGTTCTTAAAAGTACAAACATTTCATACTTCTTAATCAGATTCGGGTGAGAGCAGTTCCATTGACAGTTCGCTAATAGAGATATGTCAGAGGAAAGAACTAATTAGCATTAAAAAAATCGCTTCAAAACAATAAAATACTGTGGGCATAGTACTAGTATTTAATCTTTACACTTCTACGGTCGAGTATACTCAACGGTAGTCAAAAGTGCGGACGTTCAGCAGTCGAGAAAACTCGATTTCATGTTTGAACGCTTTGAAAAACAATTGAAATGACATATTTGGGGACCTTGAGAGGATTAGAGGGATTTTTTATTATGAACATTTTGGACAACTCACATCACTTGCTGCCATTTTCATCATAACTGGTGAGTTCTTAAAATATTTATATTTTAAGAACTCACCAGTTATGATGAAAATGGCACAGCAGCCACACGCAGTTTCCTTTCTGTACAGATTTTTTTTACAGTGCAAGATTACACAAAGTACTAAATTTAAGATTTTATTCTTGTTGTTTGCAAACTAGGAAATTAAGCAAATTTCGATTTACATTTCGAGTATTAATTCTTATAAATATTAGTCCTACATCATTTCCTTTTCAATAATTTTTCGTGAACAGCAACAGATATACTTCAGAAGCGCGACCTATTCTATGTACAGCAGCACCATTATCATAAAAAATCAAAATTATTTTTAAAAAAATTTCGAAATATAGTGAGCATTCAACTCTTTTCGTGGATGAAAGTTTTCCACAAGGCTGCAGAAAGCATTTTTTGTTTTTCAAATACAAAATTATCAAAAGAAAGATGTCACAAATGCATTCTGGAACGGATGGATTGAAAATACTTGTTATTTAGAAATAAATAACATAATCCAGACTTCAAGATAGGATGCAATTTACCAATTCATCTCTTTGGTAAAAGCAATCCGTGAGCGGAAAAATGGAATATTTCTCACACCAATAAATTTTCTCCTCAATATTCCAGAAAAATACGCAATTAGTCTGGCGAAGTGAAAGAGTTACCAACACCCTCCTTAACAGTAGCGTTATAATACTTTAAAACAGGCGTCACACCTCTACCGGATATTGGCTATCCGCACAAAAAAAAAAAAGAGGGGCAGAATAAATTATCGATAATTATATTGTTTTTATAATACTATCATTTGTTATCAAATGATTTCGTTTGCCCGCTGAAAGATTGCCGGCCGACGCCTAAAATTTCTGATAGCGACTTCTTGCACGAGGTGTGTTGACAGGGGGCGTCGAACCCTTGCCATATATTGCCAATCTCGGCGTTATGAATTGCCCCTGCACATCGAAACCGTCCAAGTTGGCAGGGCGTATGCACAATTGAATTTTAACAACTATATGAGCAAACGATTCTTCAAATTGAAGTAGTCGAAGAAAGCGATTTAGCAAGCGCAAGAGTCGAGTGAGAAAAGCGATTAATTTTTGGCATAAAAAGCGTTTTAATTTCCGTTAACGGAGTGATGTGAAGCTGTTAGAGCAATTTCAAAGGGAATCAATTTTCACGTTGTGCAAGTATTGGTTAAGTTAGGCATTCTCTTCAATCAATTATAACAGCCGAGCCAAATTGATTTTTCAATCACTTTGTTTTCCTCTCAGCAGAACCTTATCCGAATTTTTTATTTACATAATTACATTGTCCTTTTTTTAAATTTATTTTTTTATCTATCTAACCTTAATTTATTGTTTCTTTATCTGTTTAACTTAGCCTCATAGCTGTTTATAATGATTAAATGTATAAAAACAAAATATATTTGAAACTCGTAATAGATTTACTACATACAACGTTCAACTAAAAAACAGATCTTTTTTTGACACGCTTTAAAATTATTTTTTCCTTTGCTACGTTTAAACGATCTTTTTATAATTAATTTGCTTTAAACGATAATTTCAATTTTATAAGAATTTTTTCAAAAATAGCAAATTAAAGCGACATTTTAAATCTGTACCTGTATTTGTACCGGACTTGAAAAAAACTGTACTGAAGACTAACGAACTCAATGCCATGTATTAACTTTTTTTTCAACAGGTATAACTTTATTAGCACATTCAAAATTTCTTTTGTTGCAGTAATAACAATAATTATTGTTACTAACCATTACTCCTTTAAGCACAGAATGGTGGACCTTCTGCAAAACTTATTAAGTACTGCCAGAAAGTGGATTCATGGAAAGTTTTGATTACAATGGCACACACGTACATAGCTAAACATACAGTTAGTGCAAGTTTATGTTTATCCTTATTGCATTATGAAGGGAAATTATTATATTGTGCGGGGAACTTAATCGTTGTATTTTTAGGGAAAATTTTCGATTCCAGAAGGTGTTACACTTATAACTGGGTATTCCTTTATCCAACCGGCATTTCACAATTTTCCATAAGGGGGCAACGGGTATAACCTCAATGAATTTTTCATTTAAAAAGCAACAAAATACATACGCGTAAATATATTATTTTTTTCAAGCCATGGGTGGTCAATTGCCTTCTCCTGACCCCTCTAAATGAGGGGTCTGTTAACGAGGCCGACAGTACCAGATTATACAATTCGTGCTACAAAAAAGTAGCTAGACTAATAGAAAAGTATTAATAAAAAATTTGCCGTCGCGTGTCACCGAAACAAAATGACAGAAGTGATAAGTGACGACCATTGACAAGAAACATTAACGAAAGAAAAGAAAAAGATGCTGCATGCAATATTAAAAAAAATAATAATCATTACTAAGGCGTTATTTCAGGTGTCTTAAACATATTTCAGAAATGTCGACAGTAAAAAGGGAAAATGTTGTACAGTCATTTTCAAATGACAGAAGAATGTTAATAGTATGGACCAACGATTTACTAAAGTAGTGGGTCGCGACTTATAATTGGAGTCGCAAATTGAATTTAAATTCTTGGATGGTCGGAATACTTCATTAATCGGTTCAGTTTTATTTTAATTTGTAAAGATATTTTTGAAAGGAGAAGAAGAAAAAGAAATCACGAAACAACGCGAGTAGCTTTTTTTTTTAACAAGCAGATTTTTTTTTCTTCTTTCTGAGAGTAAAGTAAACTTTGAAAAAAAAAACCATGAGTTAGAAAAAATGCATTATGTAAGGTTTACCTAAAAATAATCAAGAAATGTTTTATAAAAAAAATGTAATTGATTTACTGTTTCTGGTGCGAAAAAGTTTAAAGTGACCTTATTATTTCATATTATAAAAATTGAATAATGTGAAGGCTCTGTAAAATTTACAAAATAGAAACAGTTTTAAAAATATAATTATTGTGCTGGTTTTGGAGAGAAACATTTTAAAATTTCGTGCTAGCAAAAATAAATTATGTAATGTTTCAAAAGAATTAACTATGATTACTTCATGCGAAGGAAGAATGGATGCATGCAATGAAACGGATGATTTTCTCCATATCAATGTCTACCACTGCTCTTGGCACTGTATTTATTATGCAATCAATACCAAACATTAAATACCTTCTTGTTTATTTATTCAAAGCAGTACAAATCATTCTTTGCATTACTTTTTACAGATGCTCACATTAGCTCGTTTTATTTGCAGTTATTATGTTACGAAACAAATTTGAACCGTCGGAGAATTCAACTGGACGCTAAACAGGTCGTTATTGGAGCAATAAATAGTTAAATATGTACTTTACATGCATGAACTGAGTTATTACATGCATTAATTGAATTACTTTGTAATAGCTCGTTAAAAATCAATAAGTCATTATGGTGTGTTTACTAACAAGCTTGTAGCATATAATTTAATGCCTTAAAATATTTGAATTGTCTTATAATAAAGGAAATACTTTACTTCAAAATGAATTGAAATGTTTTCTGCCAGGGACCGTTTATAAATGATGTCACATATTTGACCCCCTCCCCCCTTTTTCACTAAGTGTCACACTTCAACATACTCCCCCCCTCTCCCCTTTGCCTCATGTCACGCTATATTACATTAGCCATAAAATAGGTTTAATTTGCTGATTTTAAATGTTTTATAGAAATCAAAATGTACGATGTCACACTTCTTATTACCCCCTCCCCTCCCCTTGTCAAAAACTGTCAAACTTTCTGAAACCCCACCCCCCTTGAAGCGTGACGTCATTTCTGAATAACTCCTAACGTCATATTATTAATTTTTATTTAAGCATACTTCAAAATGAATTGGAATGTTTTCTTTAACGCCATAGAAAAGGGAAATTTGAAATTATTTATGTGAGGAAAATTTCTATCAGTAATGTATCTACGTTATATCGTCCCATTGAGAAAACAATCTTTCATTGACAATTAAAGAACGCTGCAAATAATTTACAGTAATTTATAGTTTTTAATATTGAATAGTAAAATATCTCCGACTGATTTATTTTTCATTTGATATATTTTTTAAGTAGTTCATGGATTTAAAAAAGAACATTCTTAACGAAAAAATTAGAATGATATAAATTAATATTACTGAAAGCTTGGAATTTCTTGACATAAAAAAATATAGAAATAATAATCCAATAATAATATTTTCTTTAAAATGATAGATGATCTCTTTAAATTATAAATTGCAAATTTTGAAGATAACGGATTCATTTACACGATGATGATAACTTGATTTACAACATTTGCTATGAAAAAGGAATACTCGTTAATTTTAGCTAGTAAAAATAACATTATTTTCATTAAATAACATTTCGTTTTTTCTCGAGAATTCAGCGAGACACAAAAATTAACATTATAAAGAGCTTTAAATTATGCGCTGCTGTTTTGCTAACTACACTGAATTTAATGTTCTATAAATTTTATTTAATAGTTTAATTCAATGCAGAAACATAATCAAAAGAATTCGATTGAATTTCATTGAACTACCTGAAGTTTTAAAGAAACATACATTAGCTTATTTATTTATTTATATAGTTATTTATTTGTATATCACTAATCACCACTCTACGGTACTTGGTAAGGGCTTTATCGAATGAGGTGATTGAGAGGAAGAGGACATATTTTTTTTTTTTTCATCCCACGAGCGAAAGCGTTGTGAATCGCAGAGCATGATATAGTACCATTTTTTTGAAACACATTTTTTTGAAAAGTACATCCAGAAAAGTAAAAACAATGAAGAATGAAATAAATACGAGAACAAATGCATAGCACAATTTAAGCAAAAGCATAAGATAAAAATCAAATAGAAATCCTATTAAAGATATAATGAATATTTGTACTTTTAAACTAAACAATGAAAATTTTAATTCTTGAGTTATAATCAAGTATAATTCTAAAGATAAGATTAATATTTGTAGGAAAACTACACAGCGAGAAAGAGATGTATTCTGTGAAGCAAAAACATACCATATTTCAATAAACGTACCAGAATATGTAACATCAAACAAAACTATTAATGTGGAATAATTCAATAAATGCCAGATGTAGTTCAATTTATTTTTAGACATAGCGATATCCCCAGTTATTGACTGGTATGCCGAACACGTTAATGTCTGCTTTAATTATCGATAAAATGGACCATCGATATCAATATGCTTTGACCCGTCAATGCTTAATGACAAACCCTAATCGAATACATGATGGATATCTTTAGAAAAAAATAAGCTGCAAAAATGCCCTCTAGGATGCACCGAAAACACTGTGATGGTGTGTCACTCTGAGATAGTGAGCGACATTTTGAGACAGGATGCCTTCCCGATGAAAGATACAACATGTTTTTAAGGACGCCCCCCCCCCCTCCTCTAATCATGGCCTCCAGCATTATTAAGTTAATCTTACAGTTCTATACGGATTATTTATACCCCCCTACGCCTCTCGCATTTCTCAGGAAAAAAAATCTGGTTGTCCCAATAAGAAGACATGTATCTTTCAACTAGGGTTGCTAAATTTAAAAACTGCTATTACGGGACAGCGAAGGGGAAGGATCGGTCCTCCAGGAGCCATTGAATATTCGGTATCCGACAAATTTTTTAATATCCGGAATCCGATCCGACGACTGTACGAAAGCTCTAGTTATCCAGTACGTCAGTTTTGGTTTTTAAAACTTACTCAATTAGCATATTTTGAAAGTACAGTAAAACCCCGTTAAAACATGGGTGTCGGGGGACATGTTTGGCATCCGCGTTATAACATAACCGCGATATAATGAAACTGTACCGAGAAACCATATTGACGAAATATAGTCGCTCCTGTTGCACCACTTTTAACTTTATCAATTACTCTTAACTTTTCTTCTATTGTATAATTGTTTCTCTTTTCTTGTTTGCTGCCATTTTATTTGCAGTAATTGCTGTGCAAGAAGCACACTTCTCAACTGAACAGTCTATCGAGTAATAGGTTATTTAGATTATTTTTTTCTGCTCTTTGAGACTCCTAAGCTAAAACCATATCAACTGCAAGAAAAACAATTGTGTTCTGCGAAAATGTGGGCTTACAAATCTTGTTAAGTTATCAACATGAGATTATGAATCCGATTCCGCGGTATGCTGAGGCACGGTATTACGAGGTTTTACTGTACATATGTTACAAATTTATTACGTATTTAGAAGCTATGGGATGTTTAAAAAATGTATAGTATTTTCATGATTGAAACATCAGAGCCGAATATCCGGTACGAACCTGTCACAAAAAGGTCAGTGGATATTTGGTATGCTGCAAAATCAATATCCTGGCAAGAATACGGGACTTTGAACTTCCCCGGGACGCGGGGAAATTTCTCAAAATAAGAGACTGTCCCGTAAAATCGGAGACGTTTGGCAACCCTGCTTTCAACAGCAACTGAGCGTTACAGAGGTTCCCAACCTGTGGATCGCGATGCACTTCTCATACACTGTAAAAAATTTAGTGGTATGTTGTACCAAAGGACGGTGCAGATTTGCTGGCTACAAAGGATGGTGCTGAATTTTACTATATTTCGGTTGTAGCTTGCTTATGTTGCACCAAAATATAGAAAAAATAAGCACCAACTATTGCAGTAGCAACACTTTGCACTATTTTTTAGTGCATTTGGTAGTAATTTGCACTCTTTTTTGGCGAAACATGCAGTTATTTTTTTAGTGTGGGGTAGCTATACAATATTTCTTATTTTAAATTTTAAAAAATTCACTATATGGACAAAATAACTCTTGCTTATTCTAAACATCATTTTGAATTATTTTGTGCTTAACTTTCGTGCCAGCAACCAAAAATGTCGAAAAAAAAAAGACTAAATTTTTTTATTAGCTTAAGTCGTGAAATAAATCTTTAAAAACGTTCCCTGAAAGTTTCAGAAAATTGAAGCAATATTTATTGATTTATCACTGATTTTATTACGATGTGATTTGCCACCTTTTCATTCCGAAACCGAAACTGTGCTGAATATAAGCCACATATTTATTTTTTTAAATAAAATATGCGAGAAGAAGCAATTTCCTCGTGACTGTAACTGAAAAAAAAAAGTTCCGCACTTGAGTTTTGCAAAGAAGAAGTTTTGCAAGCCGAAAACTTAAAATGCTGCTTTCTCTTGCTTTGTTTTTTGCACATTTCATCTCAATTAAAATGCAAAAGTTTTTTTAAATTTGTATCTACAGCATAGATTTTTACCCCACATGTTTCTGAAACTATACATAACAAATTTATGCTTTACTTTTACGATAATTTGAGTATTTTTTTAAAATTATTTTTGTAGATTTGAAGTTTTCGTTGTTTTTCTGCGTTATTTCAGTTTTTATTTTTGTTCTCAAAAAGTATTTGACTTGACAAAAAGTATTTGCATAAAAGCGTTGCCTTTATGTGTCATGAATCAATAAAAAAATTGAGACTCTACGCCAATTTTTGGAAAAGAAGACACATTTTTAAAAAATACTAAATTTCGTTTTAAAACTTCTATATTCAAGAAATCCAGTTTTTTTTAATGCCAAATTTCTTATGAAGTTATATAACATGACATGAGACAAAAATTGTAAATAAAAATACGATAGAGAAAAATTGGTCTCATGGTGCCGACACCCCTTAACACAAGGGCATAAACCAAAGTGTCTGGTGACATGACCATTTTGTCGTATCCAACCAGAATAAAATTCATCAAACATCATCAAGAAAAAGAAATGTACGAAAAATGTTCAAATAATGTAGAAAAATCTTCAAATAATGTAGAAAAATATTCAAATAATGTAGAAAAATATTCAAATAATGTAGAAAAATATTCAAATAATGTAGAAAAATATTCAAATGACGTACAGAATTCGAATAAATTCGAACTTGCAGAGAAATTCAAATAAAAGCAGTGTCTCTTTCCTCATATGGCAACAACCAATTTTTGCTTGAATCCTTCCATTATTTCTTGAGAGAAGTTACATGTAAAGTAAAAAATCTTCAATTCAGCTATCGGGCTAGACGCGATCCAAAAACAAATCAGCTTTACTTCCTTCCCATTATGCACCATTTGTGTTCCAAATTTAGTTCTATTCCAAGTATTGCATTTTCAAATAATACTTGGATTTTTTACTTTGACATAAAAAAGTGTCAAAGTAAAAATGCAATCTGAGAGGCTGCGTATGGTCACCAACCTTTGCAGACATAGTGCATTCCCCGGAAATCGGCATCCATTCTTTCAAGTAGCACGACTGTGGCCACTATCACTCTGAGAATTTTGACTCTCAGTATCCCCAAGATGGCGGCACCTAAACTCTAATTGATGCAAATTGCACTAGGAATTTAATTTAGCCGAGAGTATCCAAGCCAAATGGCTGCTCAAGGGATCTTTTACATGCCGCATAATCGTACGACATAGGCGCAGACGATTTTCTGCATCTTGAACATCCACTGACACTACCAGGCTCGATCATAAGACTTGGGGCGTACGAGTCCCGCGCCTTAACGCGACGCCACCATGCTGGCCCCAACTTCACTGTAAATTTGTTCACTTTACAGTCGCTGGACATTATGTAAAAACACACACACACATTTACTGTGGATTGGATTCAGAAAAAGCTTAGAATCTGACGTATCGTTTTTGTATCATAATACTTGTGTGAAAGTGTGTATGTGTACGTATTATGGGGTAGCGGATCGTTTATTGGTTAAAAATGGCGTGAAAAAGGTTGGGACCACTGCATTAAACGGTATATGTATTACAGTTTTTCTATTAAATTTTGAAGCAGTGCGCGGGTTCCAAGGCAAATCCTTTAGAAAAATTCAGTCATAAAAATTTTTGCATCACAGAATGTTTGATTCCTAAAACAAATTCTATGCAAAAAAATATCACTATCACAAAAATTATTTTAAAAATAAAGAACAATGTTTCTTTAATCAGTAATTATGTAGGTAGTGACGTTGACGGTATGATAAGGGAACAGTATAAGTGAAAAAAAAAAGACTTGGATGTGTTTATTTCATTTTTTTCGATCAAATAAACAAAATATCACAATAATGGCGAGTCATCAAAAATTGATAAAAATTTCTATCCAATATAGTAAACTTGTTATTATGGGTGCTTCGTCAAACATAAATGTCCTGCGAAAAGACTAATCCTAAATTCACTTCCAACTACCACGAAGATGAATGATATCATTCAATTACTAAGCATGTTTAACAAGAGCTTTTCGGAACCTAAGGATGAATGTGGCTTGTGAAGTAATTTCCAGTACCAAGGAACAGAATCGCATAACAAAAAAAGAGGGGGGGGACTATAAATCACAGTAATAGCAATGATTTGTCACATAGCACTACAGCGCACACATTATCAGCTAGCATATTGACCGATATTTTGTTTTCAATTATCGACAACGTGTAATTCCACGCCAACAACAGCTTGGCGGCGGTTCCACCTTCAGGCACGAGTCGTTAGCGTGTACTCGAAGCAATGTCAACCTCATTATTCCCAATGGGATACGAATCCATTTATTTTTCTTTCCTGATACTACCCATTAATTGATTCGCCGGGAGACTTTAATGAGGTTTTCTCTTTATCTAGAGCCTATCGCGTCGGATTTTGCATTAGATGAGTGCCAACCGATAATAAAATGTCAAATATAAGATGTTCAGAAACAGATCTCGTTGTGCCACGCATGTTAAACAGTGTCGTTTCGCATGTTTTTGTTGCATTGGCCGAATCTTCCTCCATCAGCGTCGAGTAGTTATCTGCATTGGTGTGAAACGACTGTCTGTAAATCCACTTACGGATTCAGGGATTTGTATAATGCGCATACAGACCAAAAGATAACCTTTCGGCGCAGATTACGAGCATAGGCGTAACCAGGAGGGGGTTTTGGGTGTTCAACCCCCCCCCCCCCCCCCCATTGGGTATTTACTTATTTAGCCACATTGAAGCACAAAAAAAAAAAAAAAAATTCTGGCTGCGGCTTTGCAAAGCACATTTTTTTACCCTAAGAAAATTAAACACATATGCATATAATTTTATTTCTTCTTTCTCTAAAGGGTTGTGAACATGACCAAAGTATGCAGATCATAATAAAGAGGACTTTTCATCGGGTTATAATCAACCCCCTTATCACCTTGATCTTGGGGGGGGGGGGGTTACAGTGAAAGGTGGCTTCAATCACCGGACCACACACAGACAAACAGAGATCCTTTCAATACTCCAGACTGTTTTCTTTCCTTCTTGATGTCTTTTTTACCCAAAGGCAGCAATTTGGGAATACAATCGCACAAGTAATAAGTTTCGTGGAAAATATTCTCTACTGTGATGGAGTTTTGTTTTCTGATAACCCAGCGCTGGGGTCTGAAAATGAAGGACCCCTATCCAACAATTGTCCTAATGGGTTAAACCCTCAAGCCAGGAAGGGATGCTCATCAAGAAACTTAAAGAGCAGTTTGTATTTATTTATGACTTCCTGTCCAAAAACCCATTTTGGTAAAATCTATTGGTAGATGAGCCGATTAGAAAACTGATGAACTGTATTTGCATTGCATTCTCAGCATAAGAGATGAGAGTACATATTTGCAGATGTACTCTCATCTCTTATATTTTAAATGTTTTTTTCTTATTATGGTCCATCACTGATCGCATTACGACTCTGGAAATCATCTGTTCAACGTTTCCAATCTCACTGCTACGGTTTAATGCTGCATTTTAATTTACAATCAAGTATTATTTATATTTTAGCTAAATTTTTAATTATTTTCGATACATAATAATGTTTGCACTCCAGCGATGGACACGTTCGTCATTCAAAAGGAAAAGAAAATTTGATTCAGACTCTTCCACTTCTGAGGTATGTTTTGTTACAAATTTAACAAAATTTTTAGAAATTTATTGTGGGGGATGAGCATTTTTGTAGGGGAATTTGGATTTTTTTCTCTAAACTTCCACTATTTCCCAGTTTTAATATTATGAGTGCCTGGACATAGAAGATTGCTTTGCGCTAAATATTGAATTTTCTATTACGTTTGAATTAAGATCTAGTGATGAATGTTTAATATTTTTGTGAAGGCCGTATCCAGAGGGGAAGGGGGACCCACGGGCCGTCCCCCCCCCCCCCGAGAAATCTTTGCAATGTATCATATATTCCTCCCTGAAACTTTGCTTAACATAAGTGTGTCGAAGTCTGCCCCCCCCCCCCCCGAAAAAATTCTGGATACTGCCTTGGCTCCGGAGCAGGGTGAGCATGTTAAGAATTAGGAAGGGCAGTGTATGCTTCAAAACCATACCCATTGTATATACATATATATAGATATATGTGACTAGAAATGATGTTAATATGAATTTTTTTACATATATGATAGCTTTTTCATGTATATTGTATATATAGTAGATGTATGTTTAGATCTTTGGTGAAGTTAGAGGAGTGGGTATTCGGGGCTTCTGCAACTTAGATTTTTGTAACTGGTCCTAAATCTATAATGCTTAGGCTAACTCTGAACGCAAGGGTTTGAGGGCTCTCCCCAGGAAACTTTTTGAAATCTTCCTAGCAATGCAATTTCAGGATACTTTGGTGATGTTAGAGAAAACAGAAAGGAGTTTGGTTACTCTCCCTCCCCCCCCCCCCGCAATTTTTTTCAAAATAAAGTCTTATATCTTTTAAGTTACTTTTGGTGTCGCTCGTGATAGTGTTCAATGTCCTTTCCCTGAATGTGAATCTGAAAGTAGTGTCTTAAAAGCGTAATTTATCTTTTCTTTCTTTTTTTAAAGCTTGTGATCTGAATTTTTTTTCGGGGGGGGGGGAGAGGTGTTGACTTGCTCCGAGGGGGTAGCTCCCCCCCCCCCAGGACATGCCTGAAATAAACACGGAGTATAACTTTAGAGACAAGTATTTGTGACTAGTAAATTTTCAACTCTCTTACACTTCTTATTGATGTTTAGTCTGTACATTTTTAGGGTGACCCCCCCCCCCCTTTCACCAACCCTAGTTACGCCTATGATTACGAGAATGAATTTATCGTTTGATGTAGTTAATTCAAATGGCATGCGTTTAAAGATTTCGCGTAAGCACAAATGTACATTGTGCACACATAACACATCTGTAGCTATACATTAAAATATAAATGGCATGTGTGTAAAGATTTCGCAAAAACACAAATGTACAAATTGAAATTGAGGTTGTAAGCAAGGCTTTTTTTAACGTGTGGAAAACAAATAATGCGAAAAAAGCACCAATTCGAAAATATGCACCTTAATTTGTTGTTTCGCTAAATCATTAGCTAGCTCATATTCTATTGTTATTCTTTTTATAATAATGTTTCACTCTGCAAAGAGTTCTTCATTTCCCAAAAATGAGATCTACAATAATATTTTTGTTAATTTATAGCTAGACATTTCTTCGTATGTATAAATACTTATCGTACCATATACCCTTGTAGTTACATTGGACGTATATACACGTATGGGGGCCGTGGCGTATCCAGGATACTTTTCGGGGTGTGATACTGATTAGGAGCCGTTTTCTAATGCATGTTTTAAACGGCATGTATTAGATTTGCAATTTCGGGAGGGGATATGTCCCTATATCTTCCCTCTTGGATGCTCCCAGTATAACGATATCCTTCCACAGTAGGGTGCACCAACCCACCAGACCTCTAATACACCATGCTAGGACATTTGGGGCTTAGGAGAAGATCTTTTTACTGATTTCACCAGGAAGAAACGAATGAAAAACAAAGAGTTCTACTTATCACAGAGGGGGGAACGAATGTTCATATTATAATTGTTTTTGTCCCTAATGAATTACCGTAAAATTTGCCAAGATGGACAGGAAATGATAGTTCTATTTGGCATTACATAAAAGAATAGCTACTAACCCTTCCTAGTTTTCTCAATTTTCATTCACCTTTACACTTTTTTGTAAACATTCTACTACTGAAGGAATATTTTCTATTTTATTTCTGGCAACAGAGTGAACAAAAATGAGCAAAACATCACATCCACAACAGAATGGACAAAACGAAAGCCATATGGCACAAGAACATGTAAATTTAAGTCCAATAAGATGCATGTGGTGTTGACATCGCGCTATGCATTCCAGATATATATACAAGAGATAGTTTGAAGAGCAAAATAGCCTTACACCTATTGATTTGGTAGTCCTTTTAACCCCCTCTTCAAGTTTGACCCGAAATTCCTTCCCTCCGACACCGTCTCCGATTACTTTATTCTCTATCTAGCATTTGGCAGATCAGTGTGCTTAACATTTCAAGTACCTGGCGTGGGATGCTCTTGAGCACGTGTAGTCAAATGTCCTACTCATGTATTCCGGGTAGTAAAACAAAAAACGTTTTGGCTGCTTCACCTGAGTACCCAGTTTGGCGAGTCCAATGAGAAGCGTCTTTTTCAAGCATTTGTACGATATTTTGCGATTGAAAAACCGCGATTTTTTGTCATGTTTCTTTGTTGTTGTTGTAAAACTACAGAAAATCTACATCGCTGTCAATAAAATTATAATTCACGTAATTTTTGTCATTAATTTTTTGACTACTACCAAGACACATACGTTCAGACGTAGAAGCCATACCATTTATACTAAAATATTGTAGCAATAGAGCACGACAAATTTCCGTGCTCCGGCTACGTTCCTGCTCCAAGCAAAAATTGGTTACTCCACTGCTCCACGCTCTAGCTTCACGCTCCGCTCCATGCTACTGATTCATATTAAAACAAAAATAATTAATGTATGCGCACACAAGAAAAACAGGATCGGGAAAGTCTATTCCCCCGTCTACAGCTCACGAAAGTCATGAATTTAGATATCGGTCACGAAAATTACGAATAGGTCACTAAGATTTTTCTTCAAACAAGACCGGTCCCTCCCAGAAGATATCCGGTATCTGAGACGTTTTTTAATGTGTAGAATCCGCCTTGTCACATTTGATTTGTTAAATTTAATTCATTAAAATATTTTGAAAATATATGAGAATTAAACTTACTACGGGGTATTTGGAAGCTGTGGGGTGTTTAAAAAATGTATGGAGTTTACGAGTTTACAAGCTTCAAAGTCAGAGCCGGATATCCGGTACGTTTCGTTATACAGGAAATATCTGATATCCGATATCCGACGTATCCACGAACGGTTTCGAAAATGTCATGAAATTTCACTTTTTGAACCTGAAAATTTCACCATTTTCAGGGTGAAAATCTGTAGACACCCTAAAGAACAGCCCTTTAAATATTGTTCTACCATCAAAAAAAGGCCTCTGACTGGCAGAGTGCCAAGAAGAATTCATTCATATGTAAGAGAGGAACTGCTGGTATAAGGAATGTGCAGTTTCTGTTCTCGTTTTCGTTCGTTTAGCATACTTGATTTCTTCGGAACTGATGCTATGTGCCAGGTCATAAGTTTAATTGCTTTCAACACACAGAGAAGCAAACATTCTGATTCGCATGCTAATAAATGCACCTGCAAAAAGAACTTCCTTAAAATTCGAATGGATTCGTCCTTTTCTGCCATGCGCAGAATTGACGAAGTGTCAGAACTTCGTGGTCGAACTGCACCAACACAGCAGCTTTGGTGTATGGAACTTCTTGATCAGAAATTCAACACGACAGCCACTGAAGAGCCATAAACACTTTTTTAAAATTCTGATTTTATAAAAATGCCAAACTGCCTCCAGCCATAAACATTAACAGCCATAAACATTTAATTATTTTTTTTATCCTGATTTTTTTTAGAAATGCCAAACTGCCTCCATCCAGAATTGCCCTAACCGAAATCCTCTTCCCAACTTCCTCTGGATCAATCATCGACTTCTTCAGTCCACATTACACATATCATCAGCGAACGCACAACCTTTCGTCTTTGGGGATTCGTCCTTTTCTGCCATGGATAGAAGTGGCCAAGTGTTCGAACTTCTTGGTCAGAAATTTAACACCATAGCCACTGAACAGCCATAAACATTTAATTATTTTTTGTATCCTGATTTTTTTAGAAATGCCAAACTGCCTCCATCCAGAATTGCCCTAACCGTAATCATCTTCCCAACTTCCTCTGGATCAATCATCGACTTCTTCAGTCCACATAAAACGTATCATCAGCGCACGCACAACCGTCAGCCATCCGTGTAAAACAAGAGCCGCTTTCATTTCTCCATCAGCACAAAAACATTCATCGTATCCGCTCACGTCAATTACACCTCAATTATGAAGCGCGAAAACTGTCATCAACCGTGGCAAGCTATAATAGGTATAAACAGCATTGTCGCTCGGTGGACAAAAGACAAGCGTTAATACGCCCTTTCAACAAGGCTCATTATTCGTCGATGGGGAAGCATTCATTCTTCAAGATTAGTCTTCGGGTTGGTTCGTCATTACGGGATCATCCGCGTGGTCAATTAAGTCCAAAATCATTCACCGAGAAGGAGTAGTTGAGGGGGGTTTTTTTTCCTCACAAGATTGCAGTGGCAGTATTATAGACATTAAAGCTTTAAAAGAATACGATGGGTTTCTGTAACATTATTAATCAGTTTGCGCTGCGATGAAATGTAATAATAATAGCAATAAAGCAAAATTTCTTCAATTTGATGAAATTAAAGCAAATAGCATTAATACTTAATTAACCAAGTTCAATGATAAAAATGAACAAGACCGAATTATATATTTGTGATGATTTTAAAATTTTAAATTTCGTTTTAAACTAGGCTTTGAAGGAGCAGATACATAACTGATTTCCGAATACTTTACCTTATTCGTGCATAAAATACTAATAACAGAACTATTTTTATGAATACTTAAAGAAATTCATAACATACTCTGTGGCATTTCGCGAACACTGCGTTAATGCCTCTTTTAGAGACGCATAAAATTAGAAGTACGCATATTTTCTAAATATTTTCTAGCGTTCCGTACATACAAACGATTTTTGGAATTAAATAAAAAACTTATTGTTCTAAATTTTAAGTCATCTCTTAGAATTGTATATTCGCGTGTGTTTGTTTCTGTGTGCGTGTGTTGTAAATGTATTAGGACAATTCCACACAAGTATGTTTCCGTCTAGAAAGTTTCATAGCAACATTTTACAAGAAAGAGTTCCGTTTCATAACCGTTCAAAATTGTGAGGGAAAAAAGAACTTTTGTTAAATACGCAAAACCTACTAAACGTCTCACTTGATACGTTTAATCGCACATTCTCAACTTGCAACAAAATATATTTTTCCTTTCATTTCATGACCACAAGAGTAACTAAATCTTTTGAAGAGAGAGAAAAAAATTACTCGCAGCTCCTTCTGTAACGTACTTTTATCTCTTAAAAGTCAACTTCTTTAACCTTTTGGCGTCCCGCGATTAGATCTCTAATCAATTAAAGCATCCGAAAGTGTAAAAAAAAAATCTAAATTCCAGACAACACCGATCCACGTGAACTCAAAATGATAACAGTTTGAACTGCCCAATCATATTAACTTCACTAGCATTTCAAGGCTTTAGATACTTATCGGAAGGCCTTGAAACCTTTATCGATTGGGTTTAACATTACAAGCCTGATCTTTTTTCTTGAGCTAGAAATTAAATTATCTTCCCCAAACATCCCAAATCTTCTGATCAAAAGAATGAAACAGGTAAAACTAAGGAACTGTAGAACCGCCGATTCTTCCGACATTTTGGTCCGCCTGGAACCGCTGACCTGAGCATCAATTACCAAAGAAGCGTCGAAGAATACTTATATCCAGCAGCGCACCAAGGATTTTTTGCATTGGAAAGAACCAAGGTCAGCAACAGGGGTGCATTGCATATTGATTTTGCCGGATATCCGATGTTCCTTGTCTATCGGATCAGTACCTGATATCCGGTTTTGATGTTTAAAACCCAGAAATACTGAACATAACTTTAAACATCCCAAAGCTTCCAAATACGTAGTTTCCAAATTTACGTACCTTTAAAAATTATGCAAATAAATTAAAATTTAAAAACCAAATTAGACATGCCGGAATACCAGATCTTTACTGCAGTGATTGGATAAGTTTTCGGACATCCGTTGCTTTTTGGGGGATGAGTGTCCCTCCCCACGCAACTCTGCTTTTATACCATGCTCCAGCTGTGTTGATTGATGAATGATTGACTACTTTAGTGCATAAAAACATAAGATTTCATTCTTCCAGGTTGAAGCAATTGAATAAGAGAAATACCATTGTTCTTTGGGGCCGTTCATAAATGATGTCACGCTTTCTTCCCATATATTTGACCCCCCTCCCCCCTTTGTCACAATGTGTCACACTTCAGCGGATCCCCTCCCTCCCTTTGTCACATGTCACGCTATGTTGCATAATGCATGATGTCACACTTCTTGTTACCCCTCCCCTGCCCTTGTCACAATTTTACAAACCCCCCTCCCCCCTCGAAGCGTGACATCATTTATGATGTCACGCTTCGAGGGGGGAAATATAAAACATAAGATTTCATTCTTCCATGTTGAAGCAATTGAATAAGAGAAATACCATTGTTCTTTGGGGCCGTTTATAAATGATGTCACGCTTTCTTCCCATATATTTGACCCCCCTATCCCCTTTGTCACACTTCAGCGCATCCCCTCCCTCCCTTTGTCACATGTCACGCTATGTTTCATAATGCATGATGTCCCACTTCTTGTTACCCCTCCCCTGCCCTTGTCACACGTTGTCACAATTTTACAAATCCCCTCCCGCCTCGAAGCGTGACATCATTTATGAATGATCCCTTTGGAGGAAACATTTTCCAATGAACTTTTCTTGCATTAGAAAGTTAAATTATCTTGATAGATTCGCTAAAAATGGGTTTACCTCGCCTTCTTATGGGCTATTTTTGCGACCTAACTGCAAGCGACCGCCATACCTTTTTTCAAATAATTTGGACATAACTGGATCCCAAGATGTCTTGAAACCAAAATGTCGGAAACGTCGGCTTGTGCTGCGCATGGTGACTCTAGGTAAAACGAACGAGGCCACCTTCCGCACACTGTCTGTTTATTCCGGCACTTCTCATACCGCTGATTTCTTCCCAAATTAATTCCACTCAAGTAGAGATGTTGGTGATATAACTGTCTGTGTAGATCATAATCCAAGCCAGTGGGTGGCCTCATTTGCGGATGGCGCCGCCGACCCTCTAGTACTTCCTATAGCGGCCACCCCTTCAAACCACACCCACGGCTCGATTTTGAGAAATAAATAAAGTAACAAGACTCATCTCTTTAACCCTTCCCAGACTTGTTGCCCAACTGACTGATCAGCAAGCTACCATGTTTGGCGAATATATTTATAAAGAGAAAATATTCTGCTGCCTGTGATGCTGTGATTTAAGACATTGCGTATCAGAACTTATTTTATGCTCGCAAAGAGGGCCATTATAATGTGGTTGCTGAGTCATGTACCTTAAGGGCAGATTAAAAATAACTAAAAGATAAGACGTAATGTTGTACTTAAATTAAGAAATGGGAGAGCTCACTAGAAATTAGAAAAGAAGGTATTTTTCAACCCTTACTGCCTTTACTGACATGAGTGAGGTTATTTTTGCTACAGTCCTATTTCATCTTAAATTATTGTCATTGAACCTATATTGCCGTGTTAAGCACAACGGTGGTATCTGCATCTGAGCTCAAAATGAGATATTGATAGTTAAACTTTTGAACCTTCCTTTGCAGCCAGGGTAACTTTGAGCCCTGGCGGTTAACTTTTTTTGAACCATGTCCATTATTTTTTAGTAAATTTGATTTCAAAAAGAAAACTAGAAGGTCCGGTACTCCACTCAACTGGCTATGCTATAGAATCAGGTTTCTGCGCTTTATTTTATGCAATAAGTTTGCAACACTGCACACGGAAAAGTGTACAATTCTCGTGCAGTCGTTCTGAAGTCACTGCTCGGAAACTATTTTTCAATGCTGATTTGAAGTTGAAGAAACCCTTGAATTTGTGGAGCTTTTTGAAATTGTCCTATGCACTACCATAAATTATAGAAATCCTGTTACGCTGTGAAATTTGAAATGTTAAATATTAAGAAATTTTATTTTTCTGGTTTAAAGTTGCACAATTATAATACTTTTATTAAAATAACTTCTTTTAAAATTCCTTTTTTGGCTTGCTTCAAAGTTGCCTTAAATGGAAGAATTACTTTGAAACAGGTTAATAATTCATTTTAAATGATTTTCATAATTATTATTTCTTAATTTTTAGGGACTATGCACTACTTTAGAAGTTCTTCAATTTTATGACAGTATATATAAAAAACAGAAAAAGTGTGGATCTCGATTAACTGTACTAGATTCAGATAATAACTTTTCAGAAATTTTGAATATACATTTCCTATTCACATGTGACCACAATACATTATATTTAGGTACTAGCGGTACCCGCACGGCTATGCCCGTGTTAAAAAATGGAAAGACCAGTCGGTTTGCCATTGTGTATATAGTGATAACTTTTTTAGGTGTAAATTATGTTATTTTATTAAAATGTATAGCATTCCACATAATTAAAAATTAGCTGCCCACGGCAATCAGCCAGAGATCCTACACATTTAAGCATTGTTTTTACAAAACACGCGCAATTAAAAAGGAAAGAAAGAAACGAAACAAAACAAAAAAGAAAATATTTGAAAGAAAACGCATTTTGTTTGTTTAGTTCAAGTACCCACACAAAAAGGACGATTATAATAAATTATATATTTAATTAATAAATTTTTAGTATAATTAATTTTTATCTATTATTTATTGACATTAAAACCGGGTGCAGACGCTACGTTTTGTACAACCTTTTGTCTACGCAGTCTTAATGCTGAATGAAAACGTTGCAGTTTTTTATGCGTCTACATGGTGCAGAGATATCTGTATATTTCACTCAGTTTTGTGCGGTATCGTCATGAAGGAGGTACTAATCTGGTCAATTTTGGCATGGTGTCATGTTAAAAAAAAAGACTGGAACGTCTCAGAAGTACCCGGCGTTTAAAGTAGTCAAATGATTACATAAAATAAATATTTTTTGTTGCCTGTTCTGTTGGTTCGACAACTGCAATCTCTTTATTTTCATCGATGGTATTCCTAGACTGCCTTGGTGTCTCCTGATCATTTAGCAAATGTAACAAATCAAAATACCAGAGAGATAGCTTGTAGATTTTGTCTCCAGCCCCAGATCGAATCGATTTATTAACTTTTGCCAATTCTTTACGGTAAACACTTCTCAAAGAATTAATTATTTATAACTGTTTCTCTGTTTGTGGTTGCATCAATTTCTTTGAATTTTTCCGCTAAACTCTCATAAGCGTCCCCCTTTTTATCGCTGTCACTATACTCCTTGGATTTGACACGCCAAATGCATGGGAAACTTTCGCATAATGCAATAAATTTTGTGAGAAACTCCTAAGAACATTGCCGAAAGTCGGTCATTGTCACCTGACGGATTGAAACTGAGAAACAAAATGAATCGGAAAAGGGTGCTACCGTCTACATGTACCGATTTGTCTGCACAGTTCAAAGACATCTATGCTTTCTAGCTCAGTTATCGCTGCAACTGTACAGTCTTCGCACCGGACTCAAAACTGCGCACTTTTCTAATCTATACGCAACGTTTTATCTGCAGCGTGTTGAACTGCGGAGAAAAAAAGTTGTGCAAAACGTAGCGTCGGGACCCGGTTTAAAACAGAAAGACGAAATTTTGTAGATTGCAGAAGCAAACAGCAGCAAGCTAAGCTTTGAAAGCGGAATGAACCTTTCATCCGAGCTCAAATAGGAAAATACCATATGTGCTAATTCACAGGCGAAAAAAAAAATAAAATAAAATAAAATAAATGAAAGTATAAATAATAATAAGCTGGAATAACAAAAATCGCTATAAAGAATAACATTTCTTTTAAAAACCCCTGTGCAGTATGGAAAATGGTCCCGTAAAATACATGTCAAAATAAGGAAATCAAAATAAAACTATCAATCGCCTGTGAGCCGCAGGAAATAAATTTCAATTCGCTTTAAAAAAATAATAATCAAAATCTAAAAAAGAAATAAATAAATTAAAAATCGGCTGCTCCTCAAAATACTAAAAACCGCAAGCAATAAATATTATTTCGTTGAAAGAAAAAAGGATTAATAGTCAGTCGGGGGGGGGGGGCATGGTAACAATTAAAATTAAAGTTAATTAGCGTGAAAATATAATTTCGAACTGCAGAGAAAAATGCTTATAACTTCTTTTCTAGGTAATTTAGAGGCTCCGAATTTTCGCACGGAGAGCAAAACTCCTTCCGGGGTAGTTTTTTTACGCGCTTTTCAACGGTATCAAGCTCGAAGCGATGCGATAATTCCTTCCCATAGAAAATGACTATTTTATGAAACTTTCGGCTATAAATTGGAATAAAAGAACAAATTCGAATTTCGGAAAAAACTCTCCGAGATGCACACCCCCATGTTCCAAACTAATTTCGTGCCAAATTTCATGAAAATCCGTTGGACGGTCTGGGCCCTACGCCGGACACAGACAGACACACACACACACACACACATACTTGCTGCTTTATTATTAGTAGAGAAAATGAGTGACGAACAACCCCCTGGTGGCAATAACTCAATTTCGCCCATAAAGTGCACAACTAATGTGCTTAAACGGCAGTATATGTGTTGTAGCATTCAGTGCCAACTTGCAATGAAACAGACAACAATGACTTTTATTATTACATGGTTTTATTTAACTTGACTTGTCACGGAATTTTGTTAGACGGTTTTCGACCACTATGACTGCATAAATTATCTTCAAACTTTGCACATTAGCTTATCTTCGATGGCAATACAATAATCCATCCATTTTATAATTTATTATAACGTTAATTAGGAAGAAATTTAATAATTTTGGCTCTGAGGAAATTATCAGGATTATCATTTGTCATTTGGCAACAATAGTTTTGTTTGAATAATGCAACGATGTTTTGAATTTAATAAAACCGTGTAACTTAAAACATTTTTGGCGATTTAATATTTTATATGTTACTAACTGCGACGCCCGGTGTTGCACGGTCCATCTTAAATGATGCTCATTTTCTGGCGGAGGACAAAAAGTGATGTCACGTATTTCTATGAAAAACGTATCATATTCCATTAAGAATACCCATATAAAGTACTGGGTCTTATAATCTAATATCATGTAGATTGTAGGTTATTCAAAAGAAAACTCAAAACAAATGTTATTTTAAAGTACTTCTGCGTACACTATATTTTTACTTCTGTTTTCTTCCGGCAGAAGTAGATATTCATTTTCACTAGAACCAGATCTCGATAGGGCAACATATATAAAATTATTATTAATACTCTTATTTACTTAGCAACTAATCATATTACATTAATATTTATAGACATATGGTCATAAAAGGCGAAAAAAACCCGATTTTGATACATTTTTCATTGGTGCTCCGCTCCTATTGGTCTTAGCGCGATGATATATAGCCTATAGCCCTCCTCGAAATGGGCGCTCCAACCAGGGGCCCCCCTATACCAAATGCCCTCCGATAGTGCTAGAAATCCATACTCATTTTGGCTGCAGTTTTTTAGATAGAGGGCGCTAGTTCTTTGCTCATAATACTGCTTTTATAAGTAGATACATAGGGCAAAGATTAATGAACTGAGTGTTTAAATTACATAAACTTTTTAATTTTAAACATATCAGGAAACAAAATCTTCCAGAAAGCAAATTTTGACTTGTCATTTAATGAATTTATTGAAGACAGCACAATACGTTATTCTTAAGTTCTCATATACAATATTTTTCTAGTGATTCAATTTATAAATTATTGGAATCCTTAAATTTGAATAAAAGCATTTATGATATATCCACCTCTAAAATAATAAATAGTAGCACTGATTCCATTAATTAAATTAGCCAAGAAATCAAAGATTAAAGAGTGGTATAAATTTAAAATGCGTTTCGGTGTAGAATCGGGTACCCCTTAGTTTGGCGTTATATTTTGGCGATAAAATTTTTTTTCTGGTTAGGCAGCGGACATCTTGCTAGTCACATCTTGGCGTCAAAAAAAAATCGACTAAAATGTTTATTTGAATCTGTACAACCATCATATTTTTGAATTTTGGCTACAACAATTAAGAAACATGAACGTTTCTAATATACGAAAACGAAACATGATCTGTGATATCGAAAATGAAGAATGTTAAAAGAATAAAACCGCAGTGATTTGAAAATAAAAAACATTTAAAGTTTCATAAAACACATTGGAGGGCGAAAAAGAATAATTACCTTGTCTAGACAAAGTTGTTATCCACTTTGTTCGTAATCCTTCGTCGGAAGGGAATTGATGGAAACTGATTTTTTTAGTTCTTGAATCTGAAGAGCAGTACGGCACAATACGACCTATTGTATACGCCCCCAACGCAATGCACCATAATTTTGAATAAAATCTAACTGGTTCTTAAAAGAAATTTAAAGTTGATAGAGCGGGTCATTTGCGCCACCTAGCGAAGAACTTTTCACGGCTGTTTTTTTTTTTTTTCTCATATCGGAGGGCATTTAGTATATAGGCTCTGATCTAACACTGAACGAATTTTTCAAATCGGACCTGAGATTAGCGCGTTCAAGCAAACAAACTATTCAGCTTTATAATATTAATGTAGATGAGATCACGCGAAGCCTAGATGACTCATGGATTTTTAATTGCTAAAAATATGTAATTGCTAGAATTCTAAACGCTGCCGTAACCTTCAAAATAAATTTCCTCTTATGTTGCTCTTCCCGTACTTTAGCATGATATCAAAAGCATGTGACAATTTCTTCACCTGCATCTCCATGTCCAGGAAATTTACGGAAAAAAATCCAATTTTATTTCATTAGTCTCTTGGAAGTACTCGTCACTATTCTTCGAAATAATTTTATGTCAACTTTCACAAATTAAAACTCGTTTAGTGAATGGTCTCAACATTACGCAGAATCCAGATCGACAGACTGACTTTTGGTCTTATTATGACTAAAGAATATAGAAATATAATAGTCTGTAGGCTGTTTGTAGGTTTTTTAAACACTAGATTTACCAGGCAGTTTTCAACCATTTCTAAACCATTATTTTACACCGAATTGCTACCTATCATAATAAAACTTTCGGTCACATTAACTAGTTCTACTTCCCGTGTATTAGGAAAAGCCAATGCGATTGAAAGTTGCACTATAATTAGTAACAAATTATGCAAAATAGAAGCTTCGAAGATGTCAACATGACTGGTCTGGTAAATCTAGTATAAAATACCCAATATTCCCATAATTCGGATACAAAACCATGTATTATTAGACAACTCACGCTTTCGCCCATACGTTTCTCCGCGATTTGAATTACTCATCATCAAATGCGCGCTATAGTGGTGTGTAGTCACTCAAGTAGCGTATAAGGTCAAATAAAAAATAAGTAAGTAACAAAACTAAAAGGCTTTCGGTAGCAAAGTTACTTGCTGCTCCAATTTATTCGTGACTCACGCAGTAAAATCATTTTTAAAACACAACAAGCTTTCCCTACGGTAGTAGCTACCACCTTGATAGGTAGCAGAACCTAAAAACATTGCACAACCCTTTTCTCTGCTACAAATCTGGAGGTCACCGAATCTGATACTTTGTTATAAGAAAAATAACCAAACCGATAAGAAAAGCAGTGTCTATTTAACATGTTCTCCAGATTAATGAGTCGTTCTTCTCTCATATGTTCCGATGATAAACCAGAATGTAGTCCTTGAAAAACGATTTTATGTGAGCAAAAATATCAGACAAGCAACATCACCATCTGGACAAAAAAAAATCTTTAACCCTTTATATACTAGTGTTTGTTTGAATTTTTCGAGTCAAGATACACATTTTGTCAGACACAGCTTTTACTGCAATAACAGACATCAATCCATCTGACATTTAAAATTTGGTAATTTTGATTAACAATTAACCCTTCCCTCTCGCTCCCGTGAAAATGACGGGGTGAGGTTTCGCTCTCTATTTCCGGCTCCCGTGATATTTCCGGGCTGGAGTGTTTAAAAATTTCAAAATAAAACAAAACAAAAATTAAAAATGAATATATACATCGTTCTTACACATATTTTTATATAATTTTCAGAAATAAAAAAATATCCACTTTTATGAGTTTTCTTGAAAATTAACCGATCGTTAAGGGGTTAATCTCCATGTATAGGGCAATTAACATTGCTCCATGTATGGGGCAAAGTAAAACATTGAAATATCTTCCCGTTTTATTTGATATTTACTAGCAAAAAAATTTTATGGCGACAATATGTAATTTTGAAGAAAGATTAAGAACAAATATTTTGTTGCTTACAAAGATGTAAAATTCGGGATATTCATGGAAAACCATTTTGTGGAACTAAATACTGTCCTTTCTGGCAGCCTATAATTTTTTTGCTAGTAAATATCAAACATCAAATAACACAAAAAATGTTATTTTTTTATTTTAGGCAATAAATTTGTACGTTAGGGTAAAAGTGGGAAATTATCACTTTTCTCCATATATGGGGCAAAGTGAAAAAGTGAAATATATTCTTAATTTGTCTGATATTTCCTAGCAAAAAAAATCATGGCGACTGCTTTTCAGCTTAAAGCAACAATATCATATGATGCAACATACGTTCCAGGAAATTTTCAGTCGGAAATTACCTTCCTCAATTATTTCACAAATAACGCCGCCATATTAATCAAAAATATATAAATCTCAAATATCAATTTATAGTCGTAAATGTCCATAATTCCTTAATTACCAACACAAGAAATCACGGATGCTAGTAAGACTTTTGCAACTTGAAGTACAAATGCTGTGAAAACAATGCATTCATTATGTAAAAGCTGTTACAGCAAAACAAAAAAGGGAAAATTAATGCAAGATGATTTTTTTTTCTCTCTCTCCCCAAGTACTTAGTATGCTAGCTACGTTTATTGCTGGCAAGAGACAAGGCCGTGATATGACCTTCAGACGGTCTCGAAGGTCTCTTTTTAACAATTAGATAAGAACCAGTGAGACAGAAATATATTTTATCCAAAGAAAAAATTACTTCTAAAAATAGGGTATTTAATTGTCTTGATCCTTAAAAATTATTTGATCAGACAAAATAGTATCCGTAAGCTGGTCACGTGCTCGATTTTCATCAGGTCAAACTCTTACCTTGAAAGAAAAAAAATTCTCAATCTGTACATTGAAGATATTTAAAAATGCTTCTGTGTTGTTTTAAGTAGGGGAATTTGGGGAAAACTGAAATAGTTAGGATAAAGTACAATTTTTAAAATGAACGAAGTGGAAATTCATTTTGAAAATACAGTACATAAAGAGAGAACTATGGATTTTATAATAGAACTTGCATTGAAATATTTTTCTTAATTTTTGGCAGTAAATTTGTACGTTAAAATAAGTCGGAAATTATCACTTTTCTCCATGCATGGGGCAAGTGAAAAGTTGAAATATCTTCCTACTGAAATAGTTTCCTACGTGACGATTAACCCTTTGCATTCGAATGTCGCTTTATGGTAATCAAAGTAAGATGTAAAATGATTCATTTTTACGAGTACAGAGGATTAAAAATACTTTTCATTAACCATGAATAACTAAATGAACGAATGATTGATAAAACGAACGAATGAATAAATAAATTAATGAATGTAAAAAATAAATGAACGACTGAAAAATCTACGCAATAAATGAAAAAAAATAATGAATTAATAATTGAATGAATGGATAAATTAACGACAAATTTCGTTATCTGATGACAGATATAGGGATAAAGATGAAGCAAAATGCTATTTCACTTTATCCCGTATACACATCACAAATTGCACTAAATATTTGAAATGAAAATAATCCCTAAAATAAAATTGATTAACACTACACTGAACATTAGTATGTCTTGATTAATATGTAAAATATTAGTAACAGAAATTATATCATTATATAATAGAAAAAAAAATTTTGACTTAACCCAAAGTATTTCAACATGAGCATCAAATTTTGAAAATGGCTTTTATTAACATATAGCTTGATCTTTAGAGTTAACTATTCTTTGTCTGAAATCAACTACCAGGTAAAATATTATCAAATAGGTGGCCCTGCAAACAGAGTACATATTTTACCATTTCACTTTACTCCATGCACATGTTCCTCTATTATTGAGTGTTCTTCGAACTTTTTAAACTCGCAGAACCCTAAGAACTACTATGAAGCTTTTTCGGAGAACCCCAAACCTCTTTTAGAGAAATATTATTCAAAGTAGATTAATATATTATAAATACTAAGCACAGCTTAATCGGTAGTAATGGGTAGGGGATCATTCATAAATGATGTCACGCTTCGAGGGGGGGAGGTTCGTGAAATTGTGACAAAGTGTGACAAGGGGAGGGGGTAACTAGAAGTGTGACATGCATTATGCAACATAGCTTGACGCGTGACAAAGGGGTGGAGGGGGGTCCGCTGAAGTGTGACATATTGTGACAAAGGGGAGGAGGTTGGTCAAATATATGGGAAAAAAGTGTGACGTCATTTATGAACGGCCCCTAATCGTTGCACACATTAAACAAAGTATACAGTGCTCATCGTTTAGTAATATTATTTGATTACTGGAATCAATCCAATAAATTACTGGAATTAATCCAATTTTTCATCAAAAATTTGCACGAATAGATGCCTATGTAAAGTTTAAGGGGTAAACAATTATACGTTAAGCACCCGCTATGTATAAACTCTTACGGTGTAAGCCAGTGATGGCGAACCTATGACCCGTGGGTCAGACACTGACCCACGCAAGATTGTTAACTAACCCACGATTGCTAGGCAACTATTTGTTTGTTTACGCTGGTATATTGAGATTTTTTAAGTTGAGTGGGTAATTTATATTCTACTTGTATTTTTTCAAGCAATGCACTGATTCAAAAGTAATTTCAATGCTGTCTATAACCTTCAGTTCAATCATTACAGTTCTAAAGTTACACAACTGACGACAAATGCGTTTGCAGTATTTGAAATAAAGCAAAAGTATTTACAAAATATCAAATAAAGTGTATAATTTTACTCACATTTTTATTCTTAAAAAAATCCCGAAAACCAAAGCAAATAACCATCTTTAAAGCACTTCTTAAAATAAAATGTGTGTAATTTTCATTACTCCTTGTTCATTCAAACACTTATTGTCATTTGCACCAAACACTTGAGAGTTTTTAACCCCACTAAAAAATTTTAAATCGTTAACCCACCCCCATTTTTACCGGTTAAGCTAATTGAATTTTAGAGATATTTAGTTTTAAAATGCTCAGTTAAAAATTTTTAAACTTAACTTTAGTGCAAATGGGCATTAGTGACCCATTAGTACTAGCAAAATATAAACAAAATTTGACCCACGTCTCAAAACAGTTCGCCATCCCGGTTCTAAATAGATGTTGCAGCACAAACTTGACTTCCTAGCACAAAGTTACCGCACTCAAGCTTAGTTTTGAGCTTCTAAAAACGAAATGATGATTATCAAGTATTTTTAATGCATAAATGTAAGAATGATTTCCGGATCTTAGTTTCATAATTTTCGCGTTATCTACTGAAAACATGTTTCTACGCCATAACGAATAAAAATCCGCATGTGTCCTTGGCTTGCTGCTCAATGTTACTTACTAATGGCCTGGGAAATGTCTGATAAAATCAAAATAGCATTGTAATAGATCGACTCGACTGAATTCCGGACAAACATCATTAGAGGACCCTAATTTGTTGTCGAATTTTCTTTATAAATGAGGCATAAGGGGGATTGAAATGAATATATTGCTCGCTGCATTAGTTTTGCATAATGCTAATTAGCTTTATAAAAGTCACAAATGCACGTGATTTTCCCATTTAATAATTGCGCAGAAAATAAGCAATGTATCCATAAAATAGATGTTGATCCAAAAACTTGACTGTAACTAAACGAGAAACATGGGCTAGCGGCAAAAAACATATCACGTGTCTAAAGGGTCTTAATAGTTGAAGAAGGGAATATTTAAGGGTAAACTTCTCTTTAATTACTATTTATCTGTATAATGTATTTACTGTTAAAAAATCATTTTTCTTGGATAAACACAAACTTAAGTTTGCATGTCACTTAATATTGCAATTTTTAAAAAAATGTTTTTCGTAACAAATTTATTTTAAAACGAGCAATGAGTAAAGTAAATTTAACTTGTTTACATTTGCTAACTGATCGTTCAAGATTTATCACAAAGCATAAAACACGTGGAATGATAATGCGATTACTTTGATGCGATGAAGAACTGTTTTCTCATAAAGTGCACATTCTTTTTACGATTTATCGTATTACAAAATTTCAACTTGTCGATAAAAAAATTGTTTATAAAATAATATTACTAAACAGCACAAACAAATTGTTCTTTATTAAAACTTACACTTATTTCCCACATGTGCATTATTCCTTAGAAAAATAACAGTTTAGGGATCAGGTAGAAGCATGATTTTCAGAGTAGTAATCTTCCTTTCTGGCGTCGGGGCCAACGATTTTGTAAAATTTTGTTCGCTGTTCCCAATGAGTTTTTCCATAAATTTGAAGACCAAAAAGCCTTAAAAAATTATAAGTATATTCTCATTCAGCAGCTGCAATTAAATAATGCTCCTGGTAAAACAAAAAAAAAAAAAAAGATTATTTGACAGCATATTTAAAAATTCAAACCCGAAGAGATTTGTTGAACTATCTTCTAGTTGAATACAAAACGAGGGGGAGGGGGATGGAACTCATAACTAGAGGCCGGATTATAATAAGCACATGTACATATGCCAATTGCATACTTTTTACTTCTTTTGACGTTAATACATGCTTATGAATAAAAACGGCAATATTTTTAAATAAATACATAATTACTGGGTATTTTCACGTATTTTTATTATTTTTCTTTTGTGCATATAATTTTGAAGAAAGAGTAAGAACAAATATTTCGTTGTTTACAAAGATATAAAATTCGGGATATTCATGGAAAACTATTTTGTGGAACCAAATACTGTCCTTTCCGGTAGCCAATGAGCAAATAAAAAGATTTCTAAAGGGGAACAGCGAGCAACCCTGAATTACCCGTAGAGTATGACTGGTCTAAGTGAGTCCGAACAACTCACGTTTTTGAGGTGCAAAACAATTATCCTCCATTTTTTAGGAGTTCTCCCAGTTTTCATGCCTAAATATTTCTAACATAAAAAGTACTAAAAGTATACTGATAAAGTGTTCGATTTCCAAACAGGAAAAACTTTGACTAATAGACAGATGGGAAGGCAATTTATTTTACTACTTAGAAAAAAAAAAAGAAAATCACAATATTTTAGGGCAAAAAAAAAAAAAAAAGGATATCTTAAATTAAAAGTGATCAATAACTTTCTAAACAGGGAGCGGGCAAAAGACTTTTTACCCTAATTTCAAAGAACAAAATTAAATACTCAATTTATCAGTGACACCTTTAGAAGTTGATTAACCATGTTCATTTTTAAAATGATATCAAATGACAGAAGGCAATGCCAAACTACAGAAAACCTTGAAGAAAACATTGTGACTGATTCGAATAAAAGTAATTAATTTAAATTGCCATTTTCTGTGATAATTGTTTTAGTTCATGTGTGACGTTTTAACATACATGTTTTAATAATTTATTGCATACACTTACATGACAAAATTAAAAAATGGAAACTTCCAGCAGCTTTTTTATTCAGATGCGAGAACTTTTCTCTAGGTACACACAAAAAAAATCAGAGCAATTTTTCATTTTTAATGCATATTTAAACATTTTAGCGCACATTTGTATGCATATTTCAATGATTTTCATCATTGTATATATTCAGGGCTTTACTCATAACGTTAATAATGTAAACTAAATGCGTTTTCCATAAATAAAATACCAAAGGTAATAATGAAAAAGGAAATTATAATTTAATTTGAATGGAGAAAGATTTTACATTTTTTCTCTTTTACTGCTCTTTGGCAGAACTTTCAACCAAAATTTACCTTTCAACATTGAAAAACGAAAAGTAAAAAGACCGAGAATATAGAAGCATGAAACAAATTTATTATCAAAGAAAAAATCTGAAGAGATAACGTACTTGTCAGTCAATGTCTCTATCCGTCATAATACTTTTTACATTATATGAAGTAAATTACCTAATGCGAAGTAAAATGGCCCCCGCACGCACAAATAAAAAACAGGTTTCCTCACACTAGCTTTCAAAACAGGAGTGTTTTGTAGAGCCTTGATACTGAACAAATCCCTGAATTTATGACACTACTTAACGTAACACAATCCCTACGTTTCAGAACGTCTATAGCGTAAAAGAATTCAACAGTATAAGAGTTAAAAGGGTTTTTTTTTTTTTTTTTTTCAATTATTGAAGTCCATCAGTTTTTTGTCTGTAGTGATCGGTAACCTGTTTGTTTTCACTGGTGCCTAAGGAACACAAGACTTTTTTGTAAAGCCAGCAAAACTCCTCTATAGCGGACACCATCGTGACACATGGTACAAATAAACGATTCGGTTTTTTTTTTTTTTTTTATTTAATTATTATTTTTTTTTTTTGTTATTTTAAATTAAAACATCAAGTATTTTACATAATTCACCGTTATGGAATGAAAAGAATTATTTTATCTTTTCGAATTAGTCATCTAATCTAAAAATAAAATTTTTAAAAGCATAAAATGAAGTGTACCAAAATTTGGAAAAATATAGACGAAAACTATTGCCGCTAATTACTTTTTCATACAAGCAAAATTAAACTAATATCTTATGAAAAAAGTTGTAAACTTTTGTTCACAAAATAAAAGTAAAATAACAACGTATATTGCACAAATATTCTAAAAGATTGCAGAATGCAGATATGTGTTTCGAGGTTGCAAGGAACCCAATTTTTCAATTTAAAGGAGGTAAATGTTTCTTATCTAGAAGCTCACTTCCTTTGCATGGAAAAAGGGATTCCGTACAACCTCCAAACTCGCATCTACAATCTTTTGCAAAATTTTCACGAAGTATAAGTTATTCTTTTCTTTTTTACTTTTTAATCTTTTATCTTCTGTCACAATACTTTCACCAAATACAAAATATTTGAGTGACATTGGAACTAGCGTGGCGTTAGTTATTTAGGTTAAAAACTTCTTTTTCAAGTTTTTAACCTAAAACATACCCTTAATTGAGAAAATTAAGAGTGCAAACTCTTTATTTTCTCAAGCCGTTATTGTTCGTACTTTTCTGTTATCATTATCACCAAGATAAATTCTTGATTCTGATGATTCTGATTCATTCTTGACTTAATTGCAATTGAATTTACCTTTTCGCCCAATGATTTGGTGAATTCTTTGAATATGTGTCTTGTGATGTAGGAGCGTTGAAGTAAAGCTTTATTCGTTCGTTTAGCTTTATTCTAGACTTTATTTAAACTTCACTGTTTTACACAATCATATCTTCATTTATGAACTTTCGTGCAACATGGAAAGTAATAAGTTAGGAAATTTTATCGGTTTTCTTCCGTTACTAACGACCATAGAGAGGGTTCGCCATTTTCTGTGGGATTGTAGACGGGGTTCATAAGGACAAAAAGGTTTAACTAAACTGGTTTAACGATATCGTCCTGCTTTATGCTCACCCGTATGCGCCGTTTTTCCGTAAGTACTGTTCGAAATAACTACTCCCGTGAGAAATAATAGAATGAGATAGTATATAGAATTACGAGGCCGTGGTAGCCTAGTGGTCAGAGCGTCGGACTTCCACCGGGAAGGTCGCGCGTTCGATACCCGCTGAAGACCCACCATGTACACTTGCGGATACGTGCATGTAAAATCCGTGGATCCCACTACCTCGCCCCATCCTAAGGCCTCGGCTAACAGGGAGGGGTCTGGTGAAGAAAAGTATATAGAATTACTACGCATAGTAATAAACAATTCTTACTAATCAAGTGCAAAGACAGTCGACTTTTATAAGCGTAATCATGAATCCTACGCAGCAAATACACATAATTTGCATCAACATAAATTTTTAGGTTTGTTAGATAAAACTTGCGCAGAATGATCCACATCCGTAAAGACATAAAGAGAACCTGTCAGTCTGCCGGTTTTAAAACGAACAGCCAAGAAAGAAAAACTTTCGGCAGACATTTCAATCATTCGGCTTTTGATTGAAAAAGAAAAAGGTCGCCTGACCTAACCTCACGACCACCTCATTTACACGCTGGTTAATTGAGATCAGGAATGATACGGGTGCGCGAATAAAAAATAAAAAGTAAACACTGGAAGCCTCAACAGATTTTGGGGAGATTCCCTCACGCAAAGGAAAACTGTTTGAAAAAGCCGCTAATGAACGTAATCATGATTAGAGAAGTAAACACAGGCTCCATTTCAAAGCTACAAAATTCGAGCTTTCAAGGTGCTTGAATCTACCGAAAAGTATGTATAAGTTCAAAGCATATTTGAACGAAAACTAACGAAAAAATAATAAAAGTATCTCAAACTGGGGGAAGGAATCTTTTATTTATATACCTACGCGTCGTAATTTCATGCATAACGAAAACTAAAGAAACAAGAAGTTCTGTCTAGAACTAAACGAGTCTACTTTCCCGCATACACCACCTTCAAATTTATAATCTAGCTATCTCTCTCTTTCTCGTTTAGCTTTAATTCTTAATTGCTTCAAATATACTTTTTTCAACTGTTAATACATATTCATTCACTCATTCATTCATTAATTCATTTATTCAGTCATTCATGTATTCGTTCATTAACTCATTCATATATTTATTCACAAATTTACTTATTTTTTCATTCATTCACTCATTTATTTTTTTTTTTTATCATTTATTCATTTAATCATTCATTAATTCAAAAATATTCTTGAAATTCCCGATAAAAAAATTTCATAGGAAAATAGGCTCGTTAGTTCTGGATGAACTTTCTATCTGTACATGTTCTACGTTATAAGAACTTTCCGATAAAGTTTGTTCCAAGCAAATCGGTCCGTTAGATCAGGATATATATAGGATTGAGAATCTTACAAAGTTTGACGATCAAAATTTCTGTAATCGTTTATTCTGGGATTTTATGGGAATCTCATGAAACATCGATTAGCTGATACTAGATTTGCTATTTTTTCTTTCCTTTGTAGAGACGCTACTCTCACAATCACTAACGTACTACTTGTCATCAGGATCCTTGTGAGTACCAAATTTCGTTCGAAAACGGTTCCACGCTCATGCATTATGTTTTAAGTTAGAATCGCCACAAAAAACTGTTCACATACGTACAGACACACACACACATAGGCATTTTCCAAGAATGGTCAAATAGATTGCTTTCCCCCCCCCCCTTTTATAACGTGAATACAATGCTTTTTTTCTGTTCATTTTGGATATAAATGAAAGTAAAGAGAAACTTAGAAAATTAAGCAAAATAATTAATTGTCGAATTAATGAAAAATATATACAAATAATAAATATATAAATGATTTTCATCGTACAAAAGTAATTGAAATCAGTGACTATTACTTTTTTAACATTATTTTAAAGGATATTTCTTCTGGAAGAAAAAAGAACGTAAAGAAAAAGGTTTTTTGTAACCTCGAAGCACGTGCCTTCCAAATTTTGTTCTTAATTGCACTGTTTTTCTTTCTGATTTATTAGCACAAATGAGCGATTTATTTCTTATGATATTTCTTTTCTTAAAAAAAGAGAAAAGCAAAAAAAAAACCGGTAAACAAATCATTCTCTAGAAAATGAGTTTTTGGCACGGTTAGGAGGTACATAATAAAACTCTGTATTAAGAGAACAGTTACGGAGCAAACGCCACGCCGTAGAAATTTCCCTCAAATATCTTTCGATTCATAAAATTTCCAGAAGGTAGGAGACATTTTTTTTCTATCATGAGATATTAAAATCAAAGCGGTGTTATTCATTATTGAGTAGTTAACAAGATCCCGAAAAAAAAAAATTCTGCATGATTCCATAACAGGACAGTCACACAGTCATCGTCATTGCGGGGGGGGGGGGGGTTGTAGACTATTTCACGCAATGATTATTGAAAGGAGGAGTTAAATAACGGCAAAGACGTCTTCACACAGTTTTGAATGGCTTACTTCATCCAAAAATTTGTCATGAAAAAAAAAAAAGAAATTCTGCTTCTATTTCTTAATTCTGATTTGAAGAAGGTTTCCCAAAACTTCAAAGGATGAAAATGCTCCAAATGCTTTGTCACTTTTTTGCCTGTAACATTCTCCATTGTTATTGCACAGAACGCTGCCGTGCGAGTTTTAACGATAATGCTTAGCTACAGCTGTTCTTGGGATTGAAGTAAAAGTTTTTTTTTTTTTTTTCGTGAGAGGGTTGAGATTTTATGAAGAAAAAACAAAAGTGAAATTAAACTTGAATCATTTAAGATGTTAAAAACACAATTATTTTATTTCTCATTTTAACAAATAATTTACATAATTTTGGATTATTTACAATTTTTGAAAATATTGAAGAAAAAAAATGTTCTTTAAGACACTTATTTATCAATTTATTTATATTTAATTTACACTTATTTACATATGTACGTATTTCAGTTTCTTTTAAATTTATTAATTTTTTCACCACATAGACTCAAATCCGGACGTCCGATTTTTGGAATTCTCCAAAATCCGAATGTATTATTCCTAACCGTCATTTGCAATTTTATTGCAATATATGTGTATTGAAATGCGAGTCATATTCTCATGAGAATAATTTCGGAGAAAAAAAATATTCTCCTTCCCCCCCCCCCCCCAGCCTATAATTATATTAATTATATGTTCTATGAAATGCAACTGCGGTGATGAGAAACATACTGGCGTAAGTCAAGAGATGAATATTTAGAGAAAAACGGTATTTTGCATTACGGTTTATTGTTACGGTATTGAATAAGAAAAAACCAATGGTGCAATATGCAGATCAAAATAAAAAAAAAGTTTTAAGTCTGAAATTGCATTAGTTATTTTTATACCCCGTCAAAACCAGGTCATTACTTCTTCTTTGTGTGCATTTCAATGTCCCACGTAATGTTACGGTCCCTAAGCTTTTTTTTTTTTTTTTTTTGTGGGGTTATTTGAAAGAGAAAGTTTGGAAAGAGGCCGTTCATAAATGGCGTCACGCTTTTTTCCCATATATCTGACCCCCCTCCCCCACTTCGTCACAATATGTCACACTTCAGCGGACCCGCCTCCCCCCCCCCCCTTTGTCACGCGTCACGCCATGTTGCATAATGCGTGATGTCACACGTCTTGTTACCCCCTCCCCTCCCCTTGTCACACTTTGTCACAATTTCTCGAACCCCCCTCCCCCCTCGAAGCGTGACATCATTTATGAATGATCCCAAACAGCCCGCATACTTTAGAAGAGCTGAAGGACCGAATTATTGAAGAAATATCCGCCATACCCCTTGAAATGCGCAGAAAAGTTTTCCAAAATTTCAGAAATGGACTGCATCAGTTTGTTGGTGCTGAACGCCGAAAAAATGGGAGTATATACAGATCAAATTTTAAAAAGTTTTAAGTCTCAAATTGTATTCGTTCTCTTTTTATACCACCTCAAAACCGGGTCATTTCTTCTGCCCCACCCTGTTCATTTTCAAAAAATGATTCTTGCACCGTATGTCTTGCACTTCCCCACATCATACATTTTAAAGAGCGAATCTCTTTTTCTCGTAATTGAATTACAATGTTTTATCGTTCTGAGCTTCGTGTACTTCGTTTCTGATTCAATTAAAGGTCCTTCACCTCTTTCTCCATCCTTCATTCATTCATAAATATCATCGGCGTATTTTCCCCAAGTTCTTTTAGGAGAGGACGAAAGAAAGCTGTCGCGTTGTAACATTCAATTAACACACTAATAAAGTAAAGAAGGAATGAAATGAATGCATAGTGACATAAGAAATGACTTTACTTGTCATGGACAGTGAGTTACACGCTGCATCGACATTCAGAATGTGTCCGAGACTGCACACAAAAAGAAAGTTCCGCAAGGAAGTGAAAAGGATATCGTGTGACGAAAATAGCAAAGACGTATTCCATAAACCGACCTTAAATTTGTCCAATATTTAAGATGCGTTACCAGTTCTCACTTTCGTTCTGCAAGCCAAATAGTGCATTTTTTCCCCCACGGCCTACAGAAGAGGTTTTTTGTAACTCAGAAACAAGTGTATTAACTTTTCAGGTGTGTTAGGGACCGTTCATAAATGATGTTACGCTTTTCCTCACATATTTGACTCCCTCCCTCCCCTTTGTCACAAAATGTCACACTTCAACGGACCCCACCCTCCCCTCTTTGTCACATGCCACGCTATGTTGCATAAGCAGGATATCACACTTCTTGTTAACCCTCCCCTCCCATTGTCACACTTTGTCACAATTTCACGAACACCCCTCCCCTTCGAAGTGTGACATCATTTATGAATGATCCTTTACCAGTTCTCACTTTCATTCTGTAAGTCAAATAGTGTTTTTTTTTTTCACGGCTGCAGAAGAGGTTTCTTGTGACTCAGAAACAAATGTATTAAATTTTCAGATGTGTTAACAGTTCCTACCTTCGTTCTGTAAGTCAAATAGTGTGTTTTTTTTTTTTTTTTCACGGCTGCAGAAGAGGTTTCTTGTGGCTCAGAAACAAATGTATTAAATCTTCAAATGTGTTAACAGTTCCCAAATTCGTTCTGTAAGTCAAATAATGATTTTTTCCCACGACCTGCAGAAGAGGTTTCTTGTAACACAGAAACAAGTGTAATAAAATATCCATTAACAATTTGTTAATATATGATTCCCAAATTACATCTTGATTCACAGCTGATTAATGCTATTTTAACCTTTAAGAAAACAATTAGCTTTTTTTTTCGGCTATATGTCATCCATAAATAAGTTTTTTGCATATGACTGATAATTTCGTTTTTTTCTAGTATTTACTGTAAAAAAAGAGCTTTCAATGCATTGAAAATCAGCAACTTATCAAGATTTAAAACGTAGTGATCGTGAGTTCTCAGAAACCAAATACGAATCAGCTTGGTGGCAGTACTTTACTTTGGAGACACAGTTAACATTTCAGTTTCAGGTCAGGACAATACGTTATTGTCTTGATTATGAACTATTTCAATCTTAGCTCACTAATTGTTGCAATACTTAAAAACTTTTTCGTAACAGGGAGGTACTAAGTATAGCTCAATAAATTAATAAGTTTTTTTTTAATGTTCAAACACTGAGAGAAGATTTAACTAGGACAAATAAAAACTTTATTCTAGAGTTTGTTTCATTATAATGAAGAAATTCCTTATTACGACATTGAACACTGAATTTTCACGAAAACAGTTATGTATTTTCAACCCTTTATTACACGTTTTTTAAAGTGAAGAATAACAATTATTTTCATATGCAGGGTTAGTCAATTATTACAGAAAAAATACAGGCCAGACCAAGTGGTGTACGCAGAATCAACGGGGGGGGGGGGGGGTCATAGTGTTCTGAAACTACTAAAAGAAATTCGAGTATGTAATAAAGCACTATTATTTAGGGCTCAAGGGGGGTTTAAACCCCTATACCCCCCTTGCGTACGCTACTGAGCCAGACTGGTAGTCAATTTACCTTACTAAAACCTTTGAAGATGCTAAAAGCACCTTAAATATTAAATTCTAAAGACAGCAGAGAATATACAGCTCAAACAGTTTTACGACTATAGCTTTGCAACTCAAAGTGTCATAGGGAAGGGTTAATGTTGATCTCGTATGTTAACCACGGCCAACTAGATACTTAAGGCCCAAAGAAGTCTCTGATTACGGGATTTTATCTGGTTCAGTAAAATCAGCCCGATTGAGCGGTAAAGAAATCGGTTTTGCCTCTTTTTTTTTTTTTCCTTCCACTTTTACGTGGAAGGACGTGGAAGGTACTTACTAGGAATCGTATCATGTGATTAATCAGTTCTCCGTTGTGTAGTCCATGTCTTACTCCCCTCCCCTCACTGGAGCTTCTTTTACAAATCCTGATTTGACTTTTTCAGGATTTAAATGTCATTTTGGTTGTTATTTTCGGAATCCAAGTAAATGAAGTTTTTGACAGATTCAAACTAAAATAAGCCCATCGTTAAATCCACAAAAATAAGAATGAGATGGGTAGATCACTTTCTGAGAACGAATGCAAAGCGAATGACTCTTATTAAGATCTTTAAGGCAACTCCTTTCTGAGGAAGATTAGAAGATCAAGATGAAAACCTAAGAAACAGTTAGGAAACTGCCTGGATGAGGATTTTGCCATGCTAAAAAAAACTATTTCTAATGGGCTGCTGTTGGCTTCTGCCAATTACAGACCTAGTACGTTCCCCAGACATTGGTACCATCTCTTTCGGCGGCATAATAATGAGTGTGGCACCATTGCCGCATGAGAATTTTGAAGTCTGGTTTCTCCACCTGAAAGTGCGAACACCGGGACTGTTGATGCGAACTTGCACTAGGAATTTAATTTAGTCGAGAGCATCCAAGGTTCTTTTACATGCCGCATAATCATACGACATGGGCGCAAACGATTTTCTGCGTCTTGAAAATCCACCGACACTGCCAGGCTTGATCCTCAGACCTGGGGCGTACGAGCTCCGCACCTTACTACGACGCCATCATGCCGCCCCATACAAAAGAACTGGCAATCAATTCGTGGAAGGAGGGTGGAATGGACAAAGCTTTTGAAAATAGGTGAGCCATGATTTGGGACTATAAGGGGCCATGAACGAAAATAGGTTCAGAACCTCTGACCTTAGACTGAGGAAACATTTTGCATAACTACACCTCTTATTTTGTTTCTGACCATGAAGGAATGAATCTTACAAAGTTTGACGATCAAAATTTCTGTAATCGTTTATTCTGGGATTTTATGGGAATCTCATGAAATATCGATTAGCTGATACTGGATTTGCACTTTTTTCTTTTTTTTTTTTGAAATTTAATGAGACTTCTTGCCAACTGGTCACCAGTTTATGACGTCATTTCCGTCTTGTTACTTCCACTGAATGACGGCCACTAAGGGCTGTCGTGCCAATGCTGTTGCTGATGATGATGATTTCAAATTAATTCTCAAAGTTCAGCTTCGCACTCTGCAGTAAGGGGAAAATCTTATGTTAAGATTGATTATATAAGCCATTTCAGGATTATTTTAATTACAAAGACATATCTGTCTGCATGTACGAGTTGTAACTGACTCATGACGGTTTGCGTATACGTTGCAAGTTATAAAAGAAATAGCTCACACGTATTGAAATTTTGCTGTCATGTCCAATCAAAGAGCTAGAATCAAACTAGATCAAATGTATTCTTGTACATAAGAAAAAAAAAAGGTGAAGTAAACGCTTGATGTCACTTTAACTGATTCACAACGGCGTTCGGGGCTGCTATGCGTAAGAATGTCTCTCAGAAATACTGGGTGATTGAATTGAATGACCAATTCGAATATATGCAGAATTTAAAGCACCTCATCAACCTGATTCCGATTCTAATTGCCAGTCTGATAAATAGGTGCGAATACATTAACGAGAGTTTTTTCTTGGCTGTGAACCCAAACTTGTTTATGCAACAGACGATATTTAAAAGTATCAATGTGTTGCATTTGTCAAAGCTGGAACATTGATTCTGGCGAAGGGAGCAACTGCGACCCAAGACTGATATCTAAGGGTGGGGGGGGGGGGGGGATTTTGAAGTTCAAGTCGAAATCGGTTGAACATGAGCTTTTTGATTAATGACCCTTATTCTCATAGAGTAGCATATATGCTACCTGGGGTTTTCCCTTACTTTCTGTTTGTCAAGTGACGTCAGCGCATATGTTTCATTGTTATTTGCTAGCCCTTATTCTCATAAAGTAGCATATATGCTACTTTATGGGAATAAGGGATAAGCATGGCGTTTAACATATATGGCAGGCCCGTAATTTTTTCAAACAGTGGCATGGGTTCCCTTTCCTCAAGTTCAATTACGCACCCCCCCCCCCTCTCCCCAGCTTAATGACAATGACTTTTCCGGATACCCGGTTTCCCTTGTCTGACAAATATGTACCGGATATCCAGCTGTGATATTTTATATCTATAAATTCTTTGCATATTTTTAAACCCCTCCCACAGCCCGACGTTTGCAAATGTAACTTTGTTAATTTACATATATTTTCAAAACATGCTTATTAATTAAATTTTAAGAATCAAATTTGGCACGCTGGACAACCGGATGTTTCGTGCAAAGAACAGAATTAGATTCCGGACGTTTGAAAACTATAATTAGATACCGGATATCCGATGCATTAAAAAAAATTTTTGAAAAAACATCCCAAAAGTTCTGTTCTATATGGGTGCAACTTGAGCCATGATCCCCCTCTCTCTCTGTTCACCCTTGAACAGTGGTATAGTCTTGGATTTAAGCAATCTAGTATACTTAATTGCAAGGTGTTTAATGGTTAAATTATGAAGTTTTTATAAATAACTCAGTTATATTTAATTCTTTAACTGTCACCGAAGCACAAAAACGTCAGGAACAGGGCCAATTCTAGCAGGTGTGCAGAGCGTGCACCGCTCGCGAGAGGCCAAAACATGGGGCGGCCGCAGCCGGCATAAAGTTTTGTCAATCAAGCAAAAATTTTTGCGAATTTCTGAAAATTAAACTTAGAATATGTCGAATAAGTATGCTAAATTTTAAATAGTTATTGAAAAATCTAAATAGGTCCCGATTTCCCGATAGCTTAGCATAGTTCAAGAAAAATAAAATGTTAGTGCACAGAATGTTGTCTAGTAAAATCTACTCTTTACACGTCCTTCATATGATAGCAAATGTCGGGGCAAAGCCGGCAGTACTGCAATAGAAAAGGTTTTTTTTTTTTTTTTTTTTTTTTTTTGCTTATCAGCGGCACTTTAATTTAAGTTTTTTCTTTTTTTTTAATTTGTGTTAGCGAAAAATATAATTTTCGCACAAAATTGAGTAGCCGACCGGGGTATTTTTATCTTTTTTTTTTTGAGAGTTTCATTTTTACCCTGACCTTAAAAAACTCTACGAATTATTGTTTATTTTATGTAATTTAGCTATCCAGAAAAGGAAGTTTTGCATTTCAAATTTTATTAGCATTTTTTAAATTTTGCTTTATACTCTTATACAGGCATATGAGTTTATAAAGTCAAAGTGAAGTGTTATTCGAAGTATGAAATATTCTCTACACCCATTAGGTCTGTGCACGCGAGCAACTGACACCCTAGGATCGACCATGGTCATGAATAGTCACCCAATTTCAAGAATTGATCACTTCAAGAATTGATCACCCCCCCCCCCCCCCCCCCGTAGGTCAGTTGAAGGAAGCAGACGTAATTGCGCGTATAGTTTCAACTTTAAAAGCGGTATTTTCAACAGCTAGTAGCAGTTACCTCTTTGACTAATCAGGGTGTTGTATATATACGCCCAAAGCTGTTAAAGAGTTAATATTAGCCGCCTTCGGTAATTAGTTGGTTCGCCTCTTTATACATAATGGATAGCCAGGAACATAATGAAACACTAGCAGAAAATAATTTATAGGTACAAGATCAAAAATGACTAAAACTAAACAGCAACGTTAATAAGACTTGAAGTGAAAATAATCAAAAGCCAAAAAATAAAGGTAAGAATAAGATAGGAAAATTTATGAAAAGAAAAAGTTTATAATAAAAAAACATTAAGGGTCATTCCATGTCAAGTGATCCAAAATTTGAGAAAAAAATTACCTCACCTTCTTTGATTTTTTTTCAAATTTGGCTTATCAACTGCACCCCTCAAGGTAATTAAGAATCCAAATTTTTAGATTTTTATCTTGTTTAGTTTTTTAGTTATCAGGCTTTGATTTTGTGAAAAACTCACATTTTTACATGTATGCTTCAATACAAAATAGATCATAACTCATCAACAAATAGAGATAAAAAGTTCTATTAAAAAGCATTTTGAAGTATATTGAATGCAGTTTTATATGATATGCCTCATGACAAATTTTATTAAAATTTTAAATTTTAAACAATGACCTTAAAATTTAAATTTTAAATTTCTCGAAAAACGTATCATTAATTTTTTAAAAAACATTCTCAAATATTTCTGTGCATTTTATCTTTATCTATGCAAAATTTCAGCTTGAGGACTCAATGGGATCATATTTTCCCAAATTTTCAAAAATATTTGATTTACCAAAAGATTTTTACCATTTTTGTGATTCAAACTATTTTAAGATGATGGTTTCTTAAAGGAGATGATTTAATTAGCCTTATAAACACACAGGCCTGTAGCCAGACTCTGACTCCAGTGGGGGGCAAACTTTTGGACAGGAGGGGCAGACTAGTTTTTAATTTTTTTTCTAACATTTTTTGAATTTATGCTCCATTTTGGGCGTTTTCTTAAAATTTAAATTGATAATTTATTTTATTTATTAATTGATTCATTAAACAATTAATTATTGAAACTAATACTAATTTATTTCAATAATGAAATTATTTGATCTTAAAAGAAATCCTTGATTAAAACTTAGAAAATGCAGAATTGAATTTTTAAAGCTTATTCTAAGAATGTCTTTTGTAACTTAATGAAACATATGAAATAACATAATCATTATCATTCAGAGACGAGTAACTCCGCAGAGAGATGATTCACTGATATAACAAAAGAACTCACATGTCTGCAATCAATTCGATGGGCTGACGATTGCACAGAAGAAAAAGGTATTTCACCTCTTTCTCGGGCATCATGCTCAATGTTAGGAAGTAAAGAGAAAACTTACAAAGTAAGATCCCCTGGGGACTTCCCATGATCCTTTCATTAGTGCCTAGTTTAGATTGAAAACAGGAAAAAAAAAATAAGCTGAATAAAGGAAAAAGTTCATGTTTTTATTTTTTCTAAAATTTGAATTAAGAGAGAAAGGTGCATGGGAACAGGATTTTTTCGATAGGACTTTGCGTTTAAACAAATCAAAAAGTTTAACACAGAAGTACCATAGATTATTAAGGTCCAATTAATCACCGCAAAACATTTTCCAGGTCGGGCATTGCCCGTCCTGGCCCCCCTCTGGCTACGGGCCTGTAAACACATCTATGCATTATGCATGAGTGAACAAGCATGGACATGACTGTGCATGAAATGAACAAGTTCAAAATTTATTTGGGGGACGGGGGCAGTGAATACATTCACATTTTTGTCTTATCATAGCTATTTCAAAGTATTGTTTTCAAATTATTCAATAATTATTTTTAAATGAACGAATTGACTTATTTTATGCATTAATAATAACTTTTCCTAATTAATTCTCAGATTTCAGATATATTTTAATGTTATATTATTCATATGAGAGGAAAAAAAAGTACATCTGTTTAAATTACTTCAGCTAGTTTTTTTTTTTTTTGGATTGCCCTTTAAAAAATCGAAAGAAAATAGCGAACACCTTCTGTAGTCGTTATAATGGCGGGTTAAAAAAAACTTTAAATTTTTGCTAGCACATTTATTTTCCAAGTTCCACAACAGTTCATAACAAGAAATGAAAATACAATTGTAAAACATTTAAGCTCAAATAAAAACTAAATTAATAGCTAAAAGAAAATAAATGTATTTTTTAATTATGACTTTTTGTGTGAATTATTTAATAGAGCAGTAAAAAAACAATAGAGCAGTTTGTATTCGCAAAAAACAAACTATTTTCAATAATTATTTTTCCGACAGTGTGAAAAGTTGTGGAATGACAGAGGTACAAAATTTTGAATCAATCAATAAATATCTTTTGGTTTCACTACCGGGTTCAAATTATGCAAAATTCGGAAAAGTTATGGAAATTTACAGAAATATTAAAATTTACACATTTTCAATTTTTTATTGCGATAGTGCAAAACAGACCATAACTCATCAACAAATTGACCAACATTTGGAATAAAGTATCATAAATGAGAGCACAAAACTTGAAATTAAATATCTTAAGGTTCCACTAAGGGGTCCATATATGAGAAATAAGCTAAAAATAATGCAAAATTTATATTTTAGTAAATTTTCATATTTCCGACTCATTCTTCCGAAAAAGTGAGAAATGGTGGGAGAAACGAGCTCACAAAATTTAAAATAAATCAATGAATGTCCTCTCGAACCACTTCAAAGTCCAAATTTTCAGAATTAGGCGAAAATAGAAATAAGTGCATTTCAAATTTTATACGTATGCTTCCTATGCCAGTCCACAACTTTTTCGAATTAGCGGGGAAAAATTTATTAAAAACATTTTTTACGCTCCGTTCTATTATGCGTGAAAAGTTTACGATTTCGTTATTACTTTTCCTTTAAAAACTAAAAATTTCGCCATTGCAATATTATAAGCCGGAACCCCCTTTCTACCTCACGCTAACCCCGGGGGTTCGCGAACCACCAGTTGAGAAACGCGGAACACACAGCATTTAAAAAAGCACATTTCTTAGCAATAACTGAAAACCTTACAATGTAATTCTTGTGAGGGATCAAATTTCATTCACTAACACTTTTCATAGAATTTATAATTTGTCCTTATTCCTTTTTACAGATTGGAAGGGTTGATCCTGGAGTCCCGAATAAAGAAATACTACGGCCTGAAATTTTTGACGCCTTAACTATATCACCACATCAGTGACATGTTTTTTTGTTGTTGTTGTTTGGCAGCATTATATAGCATTTGTGGCTTGATGATATTCTTCTCTAGTTCTTCAAACAATTACAGTGAAATTTCTTCTTAATATAATAGACCAGCTGTCTGTCATTTCAATGTTCTCTGGGCGAGACGCGAGACATGTATGTTTCTACTTGTTCGTCTAATATGTATTTTTTTTTTTTTTTTTGTAAAAGCAGTTCTACCCTCCTACCGCCCCCCCCCCCCCTTTAGTCAGCTGGTCTGCAGAAAGTAAAAAAAATTGTCAATACAAAAAGCTTCCCTCCGGAATTAATTCGTATAAAAAACACAAGCCCTTTATTTCATTTTTCCGTGAAGGGAAAAGGAGGTGTATAAACTCAATGTAGATTGTATTTTTAAAAACAGCAAAACGCATTCTCATACATATAAATATTTTATATTTACAGAGTCAGGGGGGACAATTGCCTCCCCCCCCCCCCCCGCTCCTATATTTGCACTGTACAACAGAAATGTTCGCACAGATTACCAAATAGTTCAATGTTTACTATAGATCAAAGGAAAAAATTACACTTCATTTATTTTATGCACAATAATATTAATAATAATAAAGTTAAAATAAAATTAAAATAATAAAATTTTAAATATATTTAAAATAATTTTCTACTGAACTATGTCCATGACTCTGTGCACATAAAAGAACATCAATCTGTGAATAATGAACACTATTTTCACTCTTCCTAAAAATTATCAGGCATAATTTTGACACAGTAATTAAATTTATGAATATAATTTCAGAACAGAAATGTTATATAATGTAATACTCACAGTATTCTTCAGATATTGGTATCCAAAGGATAAGCTCCAACACGCGAGAAAACTTGTCTTATGTCATTTGCGATTAATTATTGCACGTAAGTAATTTATTACCGTCATTGAATGCAATTTCAATATTCTTCGTTATAACATAAAATGCGCATCAAATCAAATCGCACAAAAAAGTCATATTTTTAGCTCCAAATCCAACAGTTGGTTGCGCGGCGATATAAACATAAGTGGGCAGAACTGATAAAAACCGCTTCCTTCTAAGCCTAAAGCAAGCACATTTTAATCTTCTGAAGTTATTATTTTTTTCCTTAGAAGCACAGAAGAATAACAGAAGTATAAGTTTTTCATCCGCGAAGTATCTTTTTACTTTGAATGATAGGAGTGCTCAATTTTTGGATCAAAATTTGCTGGAAACCATCACATTTTGACAGTGCAGACGACTTTTCGGTATCCATTAAGAAGTTCCGATGTTTAGTAAGGATCTATGACGTCACATTATCACGTGCTTAAGTGGGACAGCTGATTAGCTATTTTGTAGTTTTACCCGGGACTTTTCGAAATGTCTCATCGCTATTTTTTGCAGGATGACGTATAATTTGAAAATAATTAAAAATTTCATTAAAAAACCCTTTACAGATGACTTTTTTCTTTCCAAGCTTCAGAAAATTATTCTAAGTTGGTATTAAAATCATTTAATATAAATTTAAGGAAATTCAAAAATTAACTGAAAATGTGGCCTCGAGAACAAGAAAAAGCTAAATGTTGATAAAAATCACAGTTGTTACGTAATATGGAAGGAAACAGAATTTTTTATTTTCATCGAGTGGTATTGTATCAAGCAGAATGTTGAAGATGTCATTGGAGCTGCAATGCATTAATTAATAAGATTTCTATACCGTAATTTCAAAACACTCTTGTCTTATAATACATATAAATAAAAATTACAATTCTGTTCTTCTTCTGAAGGATAAGATAGATTCATAACAAACTGAAACATAGCAAAAAAAAGAAACCTTTTTGTATTTAATTTGGTTTTGTAACTAAAGTTTCCACAATTATTCGTGGGCCAGTGGCGCAACGGATAACGCGCCTGACTACGGATCAGGAGATTCCAGGTTCGAATCCTGGCTGGCTCGATCTCTTTTATCGAACTTGGGCTTAATGCATTTTGCAGTCATTTTTCTTTTAAATCAAATTAAGTTCACCAGTAATCTGCAGTATTTTTTTTTCCTTTGTCACTATATTTTTCGTCTTGGGTGAAGAGAGAGAAAAATATGAATATCTCGAAAAGAAAATAATTTAGGGAGGGGTTCTGAAGCGACTCCCCCCTTTTTTATTTACAACTTGACGAGCATGCTTCCTTCAAAAGATTTTCTTTTTTCTTTTACATTTCTTTTATTCTCTCCATTATTTCTTCAGTTTTTTACTGAAAAATGTATTCGATATTTATCATTTTAGGCTAATCTTGAAATTAGGAAAAATTACTACTTTAATAGGATTATAGGCAATTGGAATAGTTTACCAGAAGCGACTGTTAATTGCAGCGGGGTAAAAACGTTTAAGAAATCTCTTGATGTTCATTGGGGACTGCTAAATTGACTAGGATCAGCCTAGCTGGGCCCTGAGCCTGTTGCTGGTCGTCACTTTTGCATTTGTATTTGTATTTGTGCGACAAAAAAAATTGTATGCAAAATCAAGTTTTTTTATTATTACCATAAATCTTATTAAATTCTAATGAAATATAAAATCGAATGCCAAATCAGTCTAAGTACTTTATTATTATCTAAGTACTTTATTATTAATCAGTCAAATAAAGTCATCAGTTAAAATTAAATTCTGAGGATGGCGGGAGCGACCGACAGTCGACTCGCCTGCGCTCGGCCACACTCGGCGCTCGCTCGTTTGCGAAATGTAAAAAGCCTAACAAAAGTGGACAAGCCGGACGCGGTTTATTTTGGCCGGACACGCAATCAAAAACTATGTCCGACTTTATCCGGACGCCTGGAAACCCTAGATACACTGGCATTGAAAAAACTACGAATTTTTTGAAAATTATTCGCTCGCGATGAAGCAGAGCAAAAATTAAAATTTATGTAACTTATTTACTTTTCCAAATAATAATAATAATAATAATTTTTTTTTTAAATATATTATACCTATTTTTAAGGCATACTTTTGCTCTCTCTTTATCGAACACTAAAACTCTGAAAAATATTTTTGTTTACTATTTGGAATGTAAGCAAAGGAAATAGAAAAAAAAAAGACAATTGTGATAGTCAAAATACAAAATGAAAATAGTTAAATTGTATTATATTGCTTCTAAAAAAATTGATTCATATCATTATGTACATGATTTTTAAATGATTATTCAATAATTTCATTTTTATTTATTTATTTATTTACTCTTTTGTTTATTTTATTTACTTATTTACTTCTCATCCCTTCTCCTAAGACTGAAAATATCAAAAAAAAAAAAAAAAAAAAAGGAAATTTAGATTCCAAATTCGGTTCGTTTTTAGTTCAAACATGAATCTATCAGACAACTATTTCTACAAATTTATTGACAATTTCAGGGCCACAACTTATTCTGTATCAACTGATAAGATATTTTAAAATGAAGGTCTTTTTATGATGCAATTGAGTTTTTAACAAACAATACCACTACCAAGTGATGCATTACATTCTAATTAATAAAATAAAGAAATGCTTTGCATAACCTTCAAAGCCGCCGAGAATCAAGGCGTGCCCCATATCAGTTTTGCTAAAGACGTAAACTGCCCGAAAAGGCAATTTTTAGTCAAAATATATAAAATGTTAAAGACAATAAAATTTTCCATGTAAAAGAAAATATTTAGACAGAGAACGAAATTTAACCAGAACTAATGACATTTTCGTGTTACTCATACACGGATTTCATAAATTCAAAAATGTCATAAATATTATTCACATATCTTGTTGTTAAACAATTTGAGGGACTTTTAAAAATTCAATATGATACTCAATAGATGGCGCCACTAAAAGCTGAACAGTGAACGAAACGCAAGAAATTTATTTTTTCCCAGGGGGGGGGGGAACATCTATTCTCAAATATTTGACTTTGTTTTTCTGGATTGGCTAAGGGTGAAAATAAATTTTAATAATTCTTTACAATTAAAGCACTAGAGAACAAAATGTGTCTTTATAACTTGAAAAAAAGAACTTTTAGTTTTGGAGAAATAAAGGTAGTTTTGTTTTCGCGTAATAACAAGCGCGGATAAAAGATTCCGTCGCGAACGGGCCAACCTCTTTGGGATTTAACTAACTCTGGAAAAAATTGTTCCAAAGGGGAATTTTTGTTTAAATTTATTTTCTTACTCTTATATTCTTCAATAATGTTTAACTGGGGAGGAGCCCCCCCCCCCCTGGTATACCCATAGTAAAAAGCCATATCAAATTCATTCTGGAATTATTCGAACTTTTTTTAAACTAATACAGTAAACCCCGTAATACCGCGCCTCAATATACCGCGGTGACTATCATGTCTCCCGACGTTTAAATAACCCTTTATCATTGTCATTTGAAGGTGATTCCTTACTTACCATTGTAAATAAAGCCAGCCCGAGCACACAAATATTCTAGACGGGGGGGGGGGGGAGAAACACTAACAGATAAAGCCCTATTGTGATAGGCTTGATGAACACCTTTTTTATGCTTTTCTGTATCACCCTAGGGCACTATATACAGCTTGATGTTAAAATCGGGTGCAATCGTCCTGATTGGCTCTGACACTTGTTTGTCTTGACAGGGGCGGAGCTTAATCTGTCAGGAAATGCTCAGTTCAATGTTTAATTATTCCATTTTTTCAGAAGTCTAGTTATGCGTGAAAAGTTTCTTTTATAGCGCTATCAAAATTAGTATTCCGGATTCTTTAGCATTCCGGAAAAGTAAACATATTATCCAGTGTATGCAGGCTTAAAGCATTGTTTCTTTGAGAAATGCGCTCCTCCCCTTCCAAATCTAATTTTTTCTTAAGAATGTTCCTCTTCCCCTTCACAATCCCATGTTGATAACTAGGGCTCGACCGATGGCATTTTTTGGCCGATGGGCCGATGCCGATTGTTGGCCGATTGTTCCGAGATCGGCCGATGGCCGATTGCCGATTATTCTCATCTTCCATCGGCTGATGGCCGATGCCGATGGCCGATGGAAAAAAAAGTCGTTTAAACCATTAAAACGTGTAGAATTCTTGTCAAAAATGTCATTTAAATCATTTACTATTTATTTTTATGTTTATAAAAGCATTAAATGCATTATTCAAGCACCGCAAAATTGTTTGGGGGAAGTTTACATAATAATTAAAACTGAAAGAATCACTCGCGATTCTAGTAAAGTAATTAAACTATTCATAGGCGTAACCGGGTGGGGGGGGGGTTGGGGGTTCAACCCCCCCCCCCCCCCTATTGGGTATTTACTTATTTAGTCACACAAAAAAAATTTCTGGCTACGGCGTTGCAAAGAACATATTTTTTTCCCCCTAAGAAAATTAAACACATATGCATATGATTTTATTTCCTCTTTCTCTGAGGGGTTGTGATCATGACCAAAGTATGCAACTCATAATAAAGAGGACTTTTCATCTGGTTATAATCAACCCCCTTATTACCTTGGGGGGGGGGGGGTTACAGCAAAAGGTGGCTTCAATCACCGTACCCCCACACAGACAAACAGAGATCCTTTCAATCACTCCAGAGGGTTTTCTTTCCTTCTTGATATCTTTTTTACCCAAAGGCAGCAATTTGGGAATATAACCGCACAAGTAATAAGTTTCGTGGAAAATATTCTCTACTGTGATGGAGTTTTGTTTTATGATAAACCGGTGTTGTAGTGCTGGGGTCTGAAAATGAAGGACCCCTAGCCAACAATTGTCCTAATGTGTTAAACCCTCAAGCTAGGAAGGGATGCTCATCAAGAAACTTAAAGAGCAGTTTGTATTTATTTATGACTTCCTGTCCAAACACCCATTTTGGTAAAATCTTTTTTGTAGATGAGCCGATTGGAAAACTGATGAACTGTATTTGCATTGCATTCTCATTTACAGATGTTCTCTCATCTCTTATATTTTAAATGTTTTTTTTTTCTTATTATGGTCCATCACTGATTGCATTACGACTCTGGAAATCATCCGTTCAACGTTGCCAATCTCACTGCTACGGTTTAATGCTGCATTTTAATTTACAATCAAGTATTATTTATATTTTAGATAAATTTTTAATTATTTCCGATACATAATAATGTTTGCACTCCAGCGATGGGCACGTTCGTCATCCAAAAAGAAAAGGAAATTTGATTCAGACGCTTTCACTTCTGAGGTACGTTTTGCTACAAATTTAACAAAACTTTCAGAAATTTACTGTGGGGATGAGCATTTTTGTAGGGGAATTTGGATTTTTTTCTCTAAAATTCCACTATTTCCCAGTTTTAATATTATGAATGCTTGGACATAGAAGATTGCTTAGCGCTAAATATTGAATTTTCTATTGCGTTTGATTTAAAAAATAAACTAATAGATCTAGTAATGAATGTTTAATGGTTTTGTGAATCAAGGCCGTATCCACAGGGGAAGAGGGACCCACGCCCCCCGAGAAATCTTTTGCAATGTATCATATATTCCTCCCTGAAACTTTGCTTAACATAAGTGTGTCTAAGTCTGGGCTGGACACACTTATGATTATTTATATCCCCCCCCCCCCCGAAAACATATTCTGGATACTGCCTTGGCTCCGGAGCAGGGGGAGCATGTTAAGAATTAGGAAAGCCAGTGTATGCTTCAAAATTATACCCTTTATATATACATATATATATGACTAGAAATGATGTTAATATGAATTTTTTTATATATAATATCTGATAGCTTTTTGATGTATATATTGTAGATGTATGTTTAGATCTTTGGTGAAGTTAGAGGAGTGGATATTTGGGGCTTTTGCAACTTAAATTTTTGTAACTGGTCTTACATCTATATCTTAGGCTAACTCTGGAGGCAAGGGTTCGAGGGCTCTCCCCAGTAAACTTTTTGATATCTTCCTAGCAATGCAATTTCGGGATACTTTGGTGATGTTAGAGGAAACAGAAAGGGGTTTGGTTACTCTCCCTCCGCATTTTTTTTCAAAATAGTCTTATATCTTTTAAGTTACGTTTGGTGTCGCTTGTTGATAGTGTTCAATGTCCTTTCCCTGAAAGTGTTTCGGAAAGTAAAGTGTCTTAAAAGCGTAATTTCTCTTTTCTTTCTTTTTTTAAAACTTGTGATCTGAATTTTTTTGCCGGGGGGGGGGGAGTTTACTTGCTCCGAGGGGGTAGCCCCCCCCCCCCCGGGAGATGCCTGAAATAAACACGGAGTATATCTTTAGAGACAAGTATTTATGACTAGTAAATTTTCAACTTTTACACTTCATATTGGTGTTTAGGCTGTACATTTTTAGGCTGACCCCCCCCCCCCTTTCACCAACCCTAGTTACGCCTATGAAACTATTTGGAGGTTAAAAATATTAAAAAATGCTATATCAGAGAATTTTCAATTCTTTTTTTTAGTCTTTGAAAAAAAAAAAAAAAATACTCAACAACTATTGGATCGGCTCGGGTTTAATTCCTTATCCTTCAACATTTTCTCTTTATAACACCTGCACTGCAAATGCCAAGTGCAGCTCCCTTTATTTTCTTCATGGAGATGAATGCAGATGTTATGACACAGACTAACAAATAATGTGGGTTTGTATTTTTAACGAAACTGTCAACCCCCTCCTCTCAGATTTTTTTCATGATCCCCCCCTCCCCCCCGTTTTTAAAAGAAACGCGGGTACGATTACATGTTTATTTTTCATTAAAAAATTTATTTTAAGCTCTTTTCTGAAATAAAAATAAAATATTAAAAAATTTCGCTCGCAGTATTATCCCTTGTATAGTATATCCCTTGTTCATAACCAAGAGATATTGAATATTGCTTTAAAAACATAAACGTGAGATTTTTTTGTCATTACAAATGAATGCTGGGTCTTAAGAACTAATCTTATCAGATTTTTTTTTCTTATGAGTTGAAAATTACACTGAAATACTTGACATGCTCTTTGTATTTTCATGAGCGCAATGTAAGGCCACCGAAATAAACCAATATTTTGAGCACCCGCAGTTTTCTGTTGACAAATAATCTTCTGAAAACACTTGATTGTTTATAAAAATTAAGATGTATTTTTAAAAAAATTATATATTTTTATATACGTTGACAATTTTTGAAATTAATGAAATTGTAGCATTTTTATTAAGGTATTGTTCCACCCTGTATCCCAAACTCGTTTTTAAAGAATTAAATTTTTGAAAATTGCAAGTCGAACTTGGACACATAAAATTTCGATCAATAAACATTTATTTATACTGAAAAATTGATTCATATTTTTATCAATATGTTCTACATTGTACAAGAAATATTCTAAACTGAAAGCAGATGCAACGAGATTGTTGTACAATAGCAGAAAAACTGTCAACTGTCCAACACGTGCCATCAAAAAAGCCAGAAAAATGCGCTAAAGAAACGAAGTATAAACTGAGAAAAATTAAAATAATTATCGTATAAAAAATGTTAAGATACGTTTTGAAAAAAATTATATGCATTGATCAATTTTTGAAAATAAAGCAATTTTAGCATTTTTATTAAGATGTTATTAAATCCTGTCGCGCGAACTCGCACTTTGAGAATTCAATTTTTAAAAATTGCAAGTCGAACTTGGACACATAAAATTCCGATCAATAAATATTTATACTGGAAAGTGTTTCTTATTTTTGACCAATTTTTTCTATGCTGTAAACTAAAAATGAAATAATGAGAACAACCGCACACTAAAAGCAGATGCAACAAGATTGCTGCACAATTGCAGAAAAACTGTAACACGTGGGATCGAAGAAGCAAAAAAAAAAAAAAAAAAAAACGCAAAGAGAAAATGTTTACGCTGGTAAAAATTTAAATTATTATCGTACTTTGATTGAGTTGACTTTTTATTGTTTACAATTTCGGAATAATAAGAAACATGACAAACTAAAAGCAGATGGAATAATATTATTGCACAATGACATCTAATGCACCAAGTCATTATTAAAAGAAAAACGGACAAAAATGAGGCAACTAACCTAGTGCAAAAAGTAAATAGCACCCATAAGACGCCTCTATGACTTTTACTTAAACATATTCTATTTCGCGAGCTGCTCTGCTCAAAGAGAACTATTTTAATAATGAAGGTTTTCGGGCAGCGATCGCTTAAACTAGTTTTCCGAATTTTTTATCAAATACTTTATAGAATGACATTATTTTTGTATTGTTTTTTAAACTTATGTGCTGCCTGTTACTGTATGGAAATAGAAATTGAGCTATGGAGAAAAAAAGAAACTGAAAGACAGAATGTTTTCTGGAAAGTGGTCACTGCGAAAAACATCGGCCTTGCATCGGCTTTTAGATGTTTTTTACTGCCGATGGGCCGATGTTTTTCTAAAGTTAACATCTGCCGCCGATGCCGATGGCCGATGGCAACTTTGTTGAACAATCGGCGCTGATGCATCGGTCGAGCCTTATTGATAACATAAAGAGATTTTTAAGCTCCTTTTTTCTTCGAACACAGCTTGGTTTATAACCTATCGCTCGATAGACTGATTATACAGTTGAGATGTGTGCTTCTTGCACAGCAATTACAGAGAATAAAATGGCAGCAAAGAAGAAAAAAATTATACTATGGAAGAAAAGTTACGGGTAATTAATAAAGTTAAAAATGATGCAACAAAATGGAGTATTATTTCATGAATATGGTTCCGCAGTATAGTTCCACTATACCGCGGATTTGCTATAACGAGGGTGCCAAACATGTCCCGCGTTTTAACGGGGTTTTACTGTACTAAGAAATAAAGCATGTCTTCTGTAGTTCTCACAGGGCCAAGAGCGCCAGACCGATTTTTATAAAATTTGGCACAAAATTAGGTTGAAGATATGCGCCTCAAATCGTTATGTTCAAAAACTCGATTTTATTCTTTTTGTATTTTAATTTTTTGCTATTTGCTTTTGTATTTAAAGCATGTCGTCTGTAGTTCTCACAGGGCCAAGAGTGTCAGGCCGATTTTTATAAAATTTGGCACAAAATTAGGTTGAAGATATGCGCCTCAAATCGTTATGTTCTAATATTCGATTTTATTTTTTTCTATTTTAATTTTAAGCAAACGTTTCAGATAAATTAGCTATAATACGGAAACAAAAAATTCTTGCGAATTTCAACTTTTTGCGACAGTGAAAAGTGTTTTCAACACGTGTCGAGGAGCAGCGACAGCGCAAACTATTTCTAACCATTTTATTTCCCAGTTTATGGAAAATAATTCCCTGCATCAAATTACTAAATTAACATGCTTTTTAGCTCCTTTTTCTCTTTTCTTTTTTTCCTAATTTTCTATCCATTTCTTGCATAATATCGATCGGTATGCTAGATGCTTGGGTTGGTTTCATTGGGTTTATTAGCGTAAGAATATCCATGGCTATTCTGCGCCAAACGTTTTTTATATTTTCAGACAATAACAAATTTTAGTGATCATTTTTTTTTTCTTAATCTTGTAGCCATCGATATTCGCTACAAGATTTAAAATTGAAATTAATCATGCATTAAATTTAAACTTTTTTCGTATCTAAAAAACAGGCTAGGTTGTTTGGCCTAGCAATGCATACCAGTACCGGACCTTAGAGTTTTCCGTGGCTGGGCTAAACTTAAAAAAGTACTGCTCCCCCCCCCCGCCCCCTTCATCCAATTATTGTTCATATTTCATAAACTTTTACGCGCTGGCCTTTTTTTCTTTTTGAGGAGTTTTCACACGTTGCTCACTGATAAACCCATAAAACACTTTCGTTGATGTGTCCCCCGGCATGGCCCTTTCAGTTCAACATTAGAGGGTAAAGCCATATGAAGGGTCCCCCTTTAAATGGAGATGGGATTCTGACAGTTGTAGGGGTTCCGGGGGATTTTCCTCCGGGAAAATTTTGAAAACTAAATGCGAACTGGTGCATTTTGAGACCTTATTAGGAGATGCATTTGGGACTGCAAAAATATCAGGAAAAAAAAAGCAAATAAAACCTTTTTAAAATTTAAAAGCTTTTACTAATAAATAATTCTATTAATCGGTTTCAATCGTTAGAAAAATAGCCGATGAATGATCAAATCGGGGAGTCGAACTAGGATTTGAATTCTCTTTCCAAAAATTAAATTTTCTTAATTAAATATTTTTCTTTTTAGCCTACTTTCCCGTAAAAGTAAAAAAAAAATAATAATAAAGTATGAAAGAAGGCCTAATTTATCGTAAAAATATCGTTAAAAATAAAGAAAAGTAAAAAAAAAAAAAGTGAAGTAATTAAATAAAGATTGAAAAATAAAAAAATTGAAAGTAGGGTTTTGAGATGGGGGAAAATGTGTGTCTGTCGGTCTGTCCCCCCCCCCCCCCTAATAACTTTTGAACGAATTGTCTGATTCTAAAAATTCTTTTTGCATTCGAAAGATCTCAGCGAGTGCATATCATTTCCATATTTTACTTTTTGATTTGAACACTTTCTCATTCAATTTTGAACAGTTCAAAAAAATTTAACATTAGCGCTTATGGGCGATAATGAAGCAAATGGTGTAAACTCTGGTTACAAGATCCACGTTCCAATAAACAAGCTTGCTGGAGGAAGCTCTTGGCGTGAAATATTAATTTGAACAGTTTTTGTTCATTTTTGAACAGTTCAAAAAATTAACATAGCGCTTACGGGGAAATTTCAATCCTATATAAATGCTGATCTAACGGACGGATTTGCTTGAAACAAACTTTATCGGAAAGCTCTTATAACGTAGAACATGTACAAATAGAAAGTTCATCCAGAACTAACGAGCCTATTTTCCTATGAAATTTTTTTTATCGGGATTTTTAAAGATATTTGTTAATGAGTGAAATAATGAATGAATGAATAAATGAAAGTCTGAAAGAATGAATCAATGAATAAATGAATGAGGAAAAGAATGAATAAATGAAGGAATAAATACATGAATGAGTAAATGAATGAATAAACACATGAAAGAGTAAACGAATGAATGAATAAATGAATGGCTGAATAAATGAAAGAATGAATGAGTGAGTGAATGAATATGTATTATCCGTTGAAAAAGATAGATTTGAAATACTTTAGAACTAAAGCTAAATGAGAAAGAGAGAGAAAGAGATGGTTAGATTATAAATTTGTATTTGGTGTATACGGGAAAGTAGGCTTGTATAGTTCTAGACGGAACTTCTTGTTTTATTTTATTTTCTATCTTTTTTCTTTTCTTTTTGTGCATCACCTTTGGGTTAACCAAATATTTTCAGTCATACAGCTCGTTTCATAATCTGTATTGTTTCCTGTGTCTCAGAATATGGTGACTTTTGCCGTCCCTTGCCCAAGTTCTCCTTGATGTGAGACACGTTTCAAAAGGTGTAATTGTCCCTTAAATTCCGGGTCGCTTGGCGACCTGGGATACGAGGAAAAGTAATAACTTCCACGGCAAATTTCCCAATGTAACGAAATGGCCGGATACTGCTATTGGTTACAAAAAAAAAAAAATATCACAAAGTAACTCAATTTTCCCAAAGTAACTAAATTGAACGCTCATTGTTATTCTCAATTAAATTATATGATTTATTGACACAGAGTAATTCTAGTTTACCCAATGGTACAACTCATGACAAACGTATAGCTTTTAATTAAGTAATTTCACATGTGTTTCAGCGTCAATAAGTCCTAAAGCTGTTTGTTTAACAAACGGAATAATGTTCTATTTACGACAACCTGAAAATGAATGTAGGAATATAAGCATCCATCAAGACGCGAGTGAAAGTCATTACTTTTGTCTTAAGCGCGGAGTCTTGACCTCAATTAGTAAGTAACAATCCTCTTAATGGACGTAAATTTATTTCCTATTCTCTTTCAATTACTTCCCAGGCATAATGATGGCACATTATGAAGTTAAAATGCCCTCTTTCGAGCATGCTTTTTTTCACCTTTGCACTCAATCCTACGGTATGGTGGGATCATGCAGTAAGCCGCCGAAAGTAATTTGTTCAATTAGCAAATAAATCAATTATTTGCAGAAGAGTTCTTATCTGTAAAACTTTTATTCTCACGAGGGTGAGCTGAAAAGTTCAAGTCTCTATTCATTCATGAAACGTGATATAAACGACCTTTCAACCTGCACATATAAAATTAAAAGAGGTGCTTAATGATAAAAAAAAGACCAAGATTTTTAAAAAAGAAAAAGAAAGACAGGGGGTAAAACTGGTTACCAGGTTTAAAATACTGGCATTACTCACCAAAATGGATGAAATACTCAGTTTTTAAACCTACTGACCGAAATTAGCGTAATAATCAACAATATTGCGCAGGTGGGTTGCTTGCCTAGAACAGCGTTTCTTAACCTTCTTTTCTTGAGAACCCCTTCCAAGATCCAAACTAAAGCGGCGAATCCTTCTGTAGTTGTTAGGAGCGTGTAACAGAAAAATAAAATTTTCTAGCACATTTATTTCCCATATGCACAATAGTTCATGACAAGAAATAAAAGTATAATTGCAAAACATCTATGTGTAAATAAATATTAAAATTACTTTTTTTATTTGTTCTTTTTGAAGTATTATATTCCAGTAAACATATGTATTCGCTAAAAATATACATAGTTAAAAAAAAAGTCCCCAATAGTGCGAAAAAGTTATGGAACGGTATGAGAAAAATACGTAGGAATTTTTAATCAATGAATATCGCTCGTCCCACTTTCGGGTTGAAATATGCAAAATTCTCAAAAATAAGAAATAAAGTGTGATAAATTAATGAATGAATACCTTCTGGTTCCACTTTAAGGTCTGCATATAAAAAATTAGCCGAAATAATGCAAAATTTTTCATTTTAGAAAATTTTCATATTTTCGACTCTTTTTTTTTCGCGATAAAAAAGAAAGAAAAACATACGCTCAAAATTTAAAATAAATCAATGAATAACTATCGATACCACTTTGAGATTCAAATTTTCGATATTAGATAGCTGTAGAGATAAGTACATTTCAAATTTTGTACCTATGCTTTCTCTGTCAGTCCACAACTTTTGCGAATTAATTAATTTATTCAAAAAAATAATTTTTACACACTATTCCCAATTACGTATGTAAATTTATTATATCATTTATTCTTGTACGCCAGCAGTTAAAAATTCCGCCATTGCAATATTATTTTCGCGAACCCCTTATCTACACCAAGCGAACCATTGGGGGTTTGCGAAACACCGGTTGGGAGACGTTGGCCGATAAGAAGATTTGTAAACTATGAAAGTAAAAAACTGGAAAACTTTAGCCAAGAATAAGGAATGGAATTATAGACCAAGTCCCACCCTGGGTTTTCGCGCCAAGGAGGGAGGAAGGAAGGAAAATACGTTAAAGACATTTTACAAACATTCAAGATACAATTAAATTATTAAGAGCAGCTTTTCAATATTAATCATAAAACATTTTCTTTTAAAACTCTATAAAAAAAATTTAAAAAAGAAAAAAAAGGAGAGAGAACCAGGAAATTTAAAAGGCCAAATATCATAGAATTAGTAACCCCCCCCCCCCCCAACAGTCCCTGTTAGTTTTTTATTCCAGAGGGAAAAAATCACTGATTTATTAGTGTACAAATAAATCAATAGGTACATATATATATATAAAAACAGGAAAAGAAGAAGACTGCTTTTCTACCGAGCTTGTAGAAATAATGACAAATCATTCAATTTAATGATTACGAATGCTATTATAATTACATTCATTGATTTTTTTAATGATTTCATTCACTCTCAGAAGTAGAACTCTTACTCTCAGAAGTAGAACTTTTACAATACTCTTTCGAGTATTCGTCAATCGTCAAGCAAATTTCGTCATTTACAACTATATTCTTTCCTCGCGCGATCACGTGACTTAAAAAAGTTACTATGCAAATTTTGCCAATTTAAAGAAAGGTTTATTCGGAGCATTTTTCACCAAGCCTTTTCATCAAATACGACGAAAGTTTCGTGAGATTTGAGCATGCGTTTCTAAGAGTGTTTGTTGTGCAACTATTTTTCACACAAGATCAAAATTCAGATCTTTTTTTTTTTTTCTTTGGTACATCTAAAACTACTTATTGGCATTTCAGCCTTAACAGTTTAAAAAAAATAAAAAAATAAACAATAAAGCATGAATTTCCTTACAAAAGGATACTAATTCCAGCTAATCTAACGAATACTCGTTATATTTTTTATTAAAATTCCACAGATTAACTTCGAAATTAATGGTATAAATTCGGTGAATTTCTAACATGCTTTGAAATTTCTGTATTAACTGGGTTCTGTATTAACTTGCGTCCGTCACATCCTTAAGTCAATTTAAAACCCTTGGAAATTGTTCGAAAAATCGAGCGTCAACCGTATAAACTATTGTTGAAAAGTTGTATTTGTGAAGTTTACAGAGAGTTGGTGCTTGTTATGGGTCAAAAGGGAAAAAAGAAAATCAAGTTGAATAGTCATATCAAATAGTAGGGTAGGATGGGGTAAAATGGGTCACTGGGTAAAATGGGTCACTTGATAAAAAACTCAAAATAATAGAACTTGAAATTGAAATTTATAACTAATATTTTTTTATGTTAGATTTCAATGTATTGGCAACATTTTTCATTCTAAAAAAAGTTAGGTTCTTAAAAATAGCAACACAAAAAAATATTTTTGTAATTTTTGGATGATAGAGTGCTAAACACATCGTTTACCACCTTCTGAAAATCTCAATATTTTATCAAATAAGAACCAAAATTTAAAGGATTTCCGCACAAAGAAACCTTGGAGAACCATTACAGCCGAGCATGTAAAAAAAAATTAAATATTTAACTTTTTACAACAGTTTTTCTTGCAAGGGGTAAAATGGGTCATGGTTAGACTTAGCTAGTTCTATTCTTTTTTTTTTTTTTAATTTACTCTGTTGCACCTAACTTCAGAAAATTCCTAAATTTAAACAGTGTTCGTTGATTATTTTATTGAAATTAAATTAAAAAAAAATTTTTTTTTAATGTTTTCAGTAAAAAAGATCATGTTGTTGTGGTAGAGAGAAGTCATGTTGTTGAAGTGTTATGTGAACCAATATATAACAATCTAGAACAATATTATTTAAACATTTCAATGTAATTATAATTCAAAATGTTGCTCCTTTACTTTTTTTTTTTTCAATTTTAAAGTAATAAATAACTGTTTTCAGCATTATTTTGCATTATGACCCATTTTACCCCACGATGGAGTAAATCAGGTCACAACTTTATAAACTCAGTTAAACTATCTCATAATTAAAAAATAAATAATAAAATGGCATAAAATTGATCTAAAAGAGTTCAATGTTAAGATGAAATTGAAAAGAAATAGGAAATGTTTCTGGTTTTGTTGTTATGAAACTTTAAATGAAAATAGCTAAAAATGACCCATTTTACCCCACCTGACCCTACTCACTTTAGAGATATTTGAAAGAAATAATTCATTCCATAGGTGATGAAAACGAAACAGAACAAAAAATATTTTTACGAAAATACGTACTTTTATTTTATTAATTTAAAGATAGTTACGTATAATCGATCATCGATAACAATGTATTGTAACATAAGTTGAACACACGCATACAGCGGACTTCCGATTTTTGCGGAAGTTTTTCGAATCTAGTGCAGGTGGGATCCGTCTTGAGAGCTATAACATATAGTACGGCCGATATAAAAATTGGCCGAATTGTGCCTTTAATGATAGAAGCATAAAATTTGGGGTACATGTACTACACATATTAAGATTTAATTTTAGATAGGAGGACATCGCAGATTTCGCCTATTTCATTAATGGCGGCCTATTGATTTGTTATGTGCGCTCTCCCGAAGTTTCTTTGATGATATTAAATGGTCAGTTATGAAAACAATGGCAGGTAATAATTGTTTCATACATGTAGTGTGTAATTTATAATAATATACCATATTTTATTTATGATATACATACTTTTATTCTACTTAAGACCTGATTATTTAATGAAATTACTAATACTACTTTGCCTGAATTGCATTGCATAAATACACTAATCGATAAATGCGTAATATATTATAAATAGATAAATGCACAAATATTTGCCCGAAAATACGTGAAAATCTCTTTGGAATCATGTATCTGAAATCTAACGTATAATTAGAGAGAATTTTTACAGGAAACTGCAAACTCCTTAAAATAGAAATTTACAGAGAACATTATGTACAAAATGATGGTAATGAGCCGCAGTAGTGTCACCATCTAAGAGTAATTTGAGTTCGTATTTCTGGTACACAAAGTCAAAGGTGAGTTCAGTTGACCCCATATTAGACCTGGGAATAAACCGCACGTTATATAATGTACTTACAATATATAATGCATTTCTTGACAATTTATAAAATGGTAGTCGCAGATCTCAAGTGTTCAGCTTTATGTAACTTAACAGATCTTTCTCAATAATTGTACAGAGTGCGGAAAAACAAGAATTTTATTGAGAAACTGTTATCAAGAAATTTAATTATTTCATTTGAAACAAGTTCTTAAAGTGTAGGCAATAAGTTAGATTACAAATATATCATTAATTAAAAAAAGCACCACAATCATACAGAGCAGTTTTCCAACATTGACACTTGTGCGTGCAGCCATATAGAACCTGTTCTCTGCATGCTTGTGGAGCCTCTGGTGTGGTTGTCCAGAATATTTCCCAGGGACCTTCAACTTCCAGTCACCTGGTGAGGGAATCACTGGGGTTGAGACCATCCTTTGGACCCAGGAGTAACCAGCTGGTAGACGGCTCTTTTTAAACTTTGAATGAGCGCACCTTGTGAAGGAGGAAGACTGTCCATAGCTCTGCATTGACGAGTGAATAGGTGTTTTCTTGCATCATTCACACATTCATCACTACTAGTTTCGTCATAAAGCAGAACTACAAATCTTTGCAACGGTTTTATCATATCTTGTACTTTCTGTTGAGTTGGTCTATCAGCCAAGGTACAAAAAGTAACAATGATGTGTTGATATGTATTCCAGATGTTCCTAGTGGTCTTTTTTCGTCTTCCGCCAAAGAAGGATTCAGTGTCACACCCAGTTATTGCATTGAACAATGGTAATGCAACGCATCCACACCACCACCCAAATATCTTTCTAAGTCATGCACAGCGAAAATTCGATATTTCTTCCCCACTTCAAGTGCCACCCAGAGTTCCTCAATGTTTAGGCGTTCTACGGATGAGATGGCAAGAACTAAAACCTCAGTATCCATGGTTCATATTTCGGTTTGATATCCCCACGCTGCAAACAATCTCATAAATGATGTGTAATTCGAGTTTCATCATTTTCGGAGGTGCATGGAGTCAACCATGCGACATCTTGACGATTTATAACGAGCACATCGCTGCCAATTGGGACAATTACTTGCTTGTCTGCAGAAATAGTTACTAAAGCTGTAGCCAGGGAAGATAACATTTCAGACTTATTCTCGTCAACTCGGAGAAATTTCTCCCAGTTTGTAGGAAGTGGACTACTTCCTTCAACACGCATTCGAGCACTTTTCCCTCTTTTGCTGCGTGGGTCAATCTTCCAGATGTCATGCAGATACACATCCCAGATGATGTGTATTCTTCTTACACATTTAAGATGAGGTTTGGCATAGGGTATGAATATATTTATTAGCATAATCTTCAAATGATTTTGCTAATCCTGGTCGCAGCATCTTGACAATTGTAGCACCATCAATGAATATAATTTCTGCTGTTGACTTGAAAGTTCTAGTAAACGCCATTTAAGACAAATCCCCGGTTCTTAGACTCGCTGACTTCGACAGAGTATAAGCTTGGTTTTCGTGTCAAAATAAAGCATCCATTACGCATCTGTGAAACATAACAATTGAAGCATTGCCATTATGCATCTGTGATTCAATATGCAATTTATTGAACAACGAACAGTCATTCTTCAATGATGTTAACTGTAACTGTTTGTTAGACTTTTCTCGAACTGGAGGTCGGATGAACGACTGAATGTTGAGGTGTAAGATATTCCACTTTACAGCATTCAATATCAGTTTCGTTTTATTAATGCTTCTTATGCTGACATCTTAACGCATATTGTTCAACTAAAGTTCTTTCAATGCGTAACAATATGTCTGCAAGTGCTATATCAACAATATTTCTGCTCTCAAGAGCAAGAAGATCAGTGATCTTATCACTGGTTGGGTACTCAGATCTTGCATGACACCAGTGTGACACTTGACATGTTTTGCAAACGCCATATGTGATTGCTTGGTAGCTTCGTGATGGCGACGATCTTTTCCCTTCTTCTCTGCCGCGGTGCAATTAAATTATTTAATTAAACGGTCCGTCTCAGGTCCAGATACCATCCAACGAAGCAGAGCCTCCGAGTTCGATGTTAGACTTACAGGTACTCATCACCTTTGACTGATGCGTTGTTTTGTTCGTGAGCCTGATAAATAGCAATAGCAAAGATTTCCCCTTCTTGATTTTTGTGAGAATTTTTTTCTTTTTTTTTTTGTGAATTCTTCACAGGTTAGGTACTGCTGCTCCGAAAGGATGGTCTAAACCCCAGTGATTCCCTCACCAGGTGACAGGAAGTTGAAGGTTCCTGGGAAATATTCTGGACAACCTCACCAGAGGCTTCACAAGCATGCAGAGAACGGGTTCTATGTGGCTGCACGCACAAGTGTCAATGCTGGAAGACTGCTCCGTATGCTTGTGGTGCTTTTTGTAATTAGTGATATATTTGAAATCTAACTTATTGCCTACACTTTAAGAACTTGTTTCAAATGAAATAATTAAATTTCTTGATAACAGTTTCTCAATAAAATTCTTGTTTTTCCGCACTCTGTACAATTATTGAGAAAGATCTGTTAAGTTACATAAAGCTGAACACTTGAGATCTGCGACTACCATTTTATAAATTGTCAAGAAATGCATTATATATTGTAAGTACATTATATAACGTGCGGTTTATTCCCAGGTCTAATATGGGGTCAACTGAACTCACCTTTGACTTTGTGTACCAGAAATACGAACTCAAATTACTCTTAGATGGTGACACTACTGCGGCTCATTACCATCATTTTGTACATAATGTTCTCTGTAAATTTCTATTTTAAGGAGTTTGCAGTTTCCTGTAAAAATTCTCTCTAATTATACGTTAGATTTCAGATACATGATTTCAAATAGATTTTCATGTGTTTTCGGGCAAATATTTTCAATGTATTATATATATTATGCATTTATCTATTTATAATATATTACGCATTTATCGATTAGTGTATTTATGCAATGCAATTCAGGCAAAGTAGTATTAGTAATTTCATTAAATAATCAGGTCTTAAGTAGAATAAAAGTATGAATATCATAAATAAACTATGGTATATTAATATAAATTGCACACTACATGAATGAAACAATGAATACCTGTCATTGTTCTCATAACTGATCATTTAATATCATCAAAGAAACTTCAGGAGAGCGCACATAACGAATCAATAGGCCGCCATTTTGAATGCCCGCCATTAATGAAATAGGCGAAATCTGCGATGTCCTCCTATCTAAAATTAAATCTTAAAAAGGAGGACATGTACCCCAAATTTTATGCTTCTATCATTAAAGGCACAATTATGTGATATATCTGCCGGACTACATAAGCCTGCTTTCCCGTGTACACCCGCCCCCAACTTTAAATTTATAATTTAGCTATCTCTCTCTTTTTCATTTTGCTTTAGTTCCTAACAAGTTCAAATACACACTTTTCAACGGTTTTTTGTACTCATTCATTCAATCATTTATTTTTTTCATTTATTCTATAATTTATTTGTTTTTTCATTTATTCACTCAATCTTTCACTCATTCATTCAGAAATATCATTAAAAGTCCCGATCAAAAAATTGTATACGAAAATAGGCTCGTTTCGGTCAGGTTGAACTTGGTATCTGTACATGTTCTATGTCATAAGAGCTTTCCTATCAAGTTTGTTCAAAGCAAATCCGTCTGTTAGATCACGATTTAAATTTCCCCGTAGGCGCTACTCACCAATCTCAAGAGACTACCCCCCTACGACAGTGACTTTTAAAAACACTAACTGAAAACTTAAATAAAATAATTTTTGGAAAAAAATAGAGCCGACTTCAAACTATAAATTGCGCTAAAAAGTAAAATTATTCTTTAAACAACTTCGATACGACTTTTAAATATAATTTTTGAAGTTGGTGCACAATTATGACAGTCTAATTATAATTGCGCCATGCGTTATTTTACATTGAAACTGTTGCAAACTCTATGCTATTTATATTTGTAATTGGTTCATAGTTACAAAAGGAATCACGCCTCAAAATTCATCATAATTTTGCACCGACTTCAAAAATTATGTTTAAAAGTCGTATCAAAGTTGTTTAAAGAATAATTTTATTTTTTACTTTTTAGCGCAATTTATAGTTTGAAGTCGGTTCTATTTTTTTTTCCAAAAATTATTTAATTTTATTATTTTTAAAGTGTAAATACATTTTTATATAAATACTCGATCTTTAAAACATACATATCAAAGGGGAAACCTTTGGGGATCATTCATAAATGATGTCACGCTTCGAGGGGGGAGGGGGTGTCGTGAAATTGTGACAAGGGGAGGGCAGGGGGTAACAAGAAGTGCGACATCATGAATAATGCGACATAGCGTGACAAAAGGGGGAGGGGGGGGTCCGCTGAAGTGTGACATATTGTGACAAAGGAGGGAGGGGGTCAAAAATCTGGGAAAAAGGGTGACGTCATTTATGAACGGCCCCTTGAGGGAATGACCACTAACCGCCATATTCACCGTCAACCTAACTCCACGTGTGAAACCACGAGATTCGTTAACTCGGAGTTGGGTCTCAGCGCCACGCAGTATACATTTCGTTTCCCGTTTTTTAAAATTCCCGTTCTCTGCGATATAGCGATGAATAAAACACGAGTGGTTTTTAGCCCGTTTGAGAAGGAATTACTTCTAGCACTCGTGGAAAAAATTTAAAAATATTGAAAGTAAAGAATCCAATAAAATTTCTCTCGGAAAATGAAAAAAAATATATTTAATGAGGAGGAAATTATAACTAATTTATCAATGTAATAATATCTCTTTCTGACATTAGAAATGTACCATTCACAAACGATATATTATAATATAGCAATGTATCATTATGAACCAAGCAGTAGTGTATTATTGCATTTTTTAAATTTTTATTAGAATATTCTTTCATTAAATCAAGGCTGTATCCAGGGAGGCCCACGGACCCCCCCCCCCCCTCCCTCCGAAATTTGTCGCAGTGTAGCATATATTCCTGGATGAAACTTTCCTCAACATGACTGTTTCAACCCCCCCCCCCCCCAAAAAAAAAAAAAAAAAAAATTCTGGCTTTGGCCTTGCATTAAATTCATGAGAGTATTAAAAAAAATCATTTGATTTCAAGTATACCTATTGTAAATATTTTATTCTCACAATCACTTCACATTGGCAAAGTACAGTAAAAATTTGGTTTAATTCTCACAACTGCATGAAACGGCAATTCAAAATTATGTGATTTGGGGTTAACAAGAACCCTTTTTCTAATGCAAATATGAATTCATTAATAAATACATATGGCAAAAATTTTGGCTTTTTCAAAAACCTTGCAGTGTACCTTTGAACACAAAACTGCCATTAGCATTATGGATTCATTTCATATGTCTTTTTTTTTAAACTAACCGTTTGTAAGATAAATGTTGTTTTAAAATTGATTTTAAAGGGTCACTAGAGCAAGCAAACTGATTGGATTTAATTTCTTCTTCAGAGAAGCCTTCAGTCTATTTCTTGTTATAATTGCTTTTAATATTACATCTTAATAGCAACAAACTCTCTTTTAACAATGAGTTTCATTTTTATTAACAACTTTCCCAACAAAGAAAAATAGAGCCGAGCCTTTCCAATTAAAATGAAAAAATATTTATTTTTCACCCAAAAACGTTTTTTCTATAAAAAAGATGTAGTCAAACTGATGCGCGATATTTGAGTTAGGCGACCCTCTATTGATCAAAGAAAAAATAATCAAAATCGGTTCATTTAGTCAAAAGATATGGATAAAAAAGCATAAAAATGACCACATTTCAGCCTATAACTTTTTTTCTAATTACGGAATATGGTCAAACCAAGGTATGGGACCTATGGGAGACCACCCTCGATTGATTAAAAAAAAATTCATGAAAATTGGTTCATCCGGTAAGAAGTTATGAGTAGACAAACAAAAAAAAAAAAAAAAAAAAAAAAAAAAAACGACATACGTACAATATGAATGTATAACCTCCTTCCTTTGTGAAGTCGGTTAAAAAGCAAAAGTAGCATTAAGAAGAGCAGGTCAACAGCATTCTTGAACTATCGAGGAAAATATTTTTCACTTTTAATATCCCACAAAAACAAATAATTGTATTTTTACTAGTACTTTTTCTTTTTAATGTATTCTTTTTATTTATTGCAATTGCCTATGCAAAACGTTTTACTCCAACATTTAAAATCGAAAGATGGTATCAAGAGTCATTTTTAATTGCTGCAAGACTTTCTTTTCCTCACCGTCCCCTTTTTATATAAACATTAAGTGTTTTATTTTGTTTAATATCTCCTTTTGTTCATGTTCAATATGTTTGGTTTAAAACTTTTTATTCGTGTGTTAAAAATCCACCATGAAAAAAAAAAAACTCTCTCTACACTTTTTGCGTTGGGGTTCTTTCCTCCCTCAAGCAGTTCAATATATTTTCTGGCTTGAAAAAAACTGATAAAATTGCCTTTAAAAAAACATAGTACAGAATTGTCATCTGTACAAATTTTAAACATGTGTACTTAAAATCAATAATTGCATAACAAATTAAGGCATATTTTTACAAACTCTCACTTAAAAATCAAAACAGTTAAGAACTTTTACCAAATTCAAGATCATATAAAACTTTCAAAAAAAAAAAAAAAGCACTGTCAAGGTCGAGTGATGCAAATACATATCTATTCCAGATTGTGGGCCAATTGTCTTTAGAAATAAATAAACGAATAAAAATGTAAAACAGAGATTCATGTAAGGCATACAAATAAAATTTTTATTTTTAATAAAAGATTTTGACAATGTCTAAATTTTTTACAATAAAAATAGCAAAATTATTAAAATCTTTCTGATCAAAATACACATTTTCAGGTTTAAAAACAACAACAGTGAGCTCTTTTTTTTCCTCTTTCTGAATGCAGAATTCAAGTGGATGTATAAACAGGTTTCATACAATTTGTCCTCAGTCTTACAGGTTTTTCTTATCTGAGGGTTTTCAATTCATTGAATTATACACTCAAGTGGAATGAAAAGAAGAGTATTCAACCACATATCCTTACTTCTGTTTCAGTCAAGTTCAGTGATTAAATTTATTTTAATTACAAATTTTATTCTGGCTTGAGGAAAAGGAGTTTTCTTTTTTTCTTGTGAAATTCTGAGTTACCTGAATATTTTGTTGCACTCAATTTTTGCATTTCTTTCCCTTTTCCTTCTTTTCTCTTTTTTTACCCTTAAGCTTTCACAATGTCTCAGATACCCTCTAAACTGCTGCACTGCTTAAAACAAAATATTAAAAATAGAAGGAATAAAAATGACTTTGGTGTTTCTTTTACTGTCTCAATTATAAGCTGGAGTTGTTTTGTGAATTTGCACAAAATTATTTATTCTGTTTTTGACTTCTGCTTTAGCTTCCTGAATTGATGAAGCAACTTCATATCGAACTGAAACGTCCTTCATATTTCTTTCTAAAAATTTGTCAAGATGCTTATGACCAGAACTTTGTCCAAGTTTATGCAGAGTAAGTGTATGGCGAAGATTTTCGCAGGATCCAATGAATGCTGGTTTTTTGGCTCGCCAAACTTTTAGTTCATAAATTGCTGAAGATGAAGGTACATTAGCATTAACACTTTTCAAATCAATCCAGGAAGTGTAATTTCCTAAAAATAGAAGAAAAATGTTGCAGTTTACTGAAATTAATAAAAGAATAAATAAAAAATGAAGTCAACTGAAAACTGTATATTAATAGAGTTGAGCACGAGTATTATGACAAGCCCGGTTCAAACAAGAACCCTGGTTCAAAGAAGGAAATCAAAATAAATGGTTGGTTTATTGCTGTTAAGTAAATTATTGCTTGTAAAGTTGGAAAAGTTGCTTGTAATAATTGGGTTTTACAATTATTACAAGCATTGCTTGGATTAGGTGAACATTTTTTGCATAACTTCTTCAAAATTTTCTTTTCATAAATAAGTTTTGCAAAGCGCCACTGTAAATTTGATGAAAAACATACAATTAAAAGGGAATTATTATAAAAATTAAGAACAATTTTGAGAAAATACGGGTAATCTTTATCTACAGATTCAACTGCGGCAATTGAGGGAAACCAGAAATAAAAAAATTTCCAAATACTGAACAGTTTTTTCTTTCTTATGCAATAAATGATGAAAAGTAAAAAAAAAGTTTTCTAATTAAATTCGTTTTTATGCAACACGATCTGAATTAATAATAATTGGATCATTACGAGGACTCGGATTTAACAACCAAATTGTTTCAGTCTCTTTATAACTGTTGTTATAACAGAGTTCGACTGTACGGTGTAAGAAACAAAGGGCTATAATCAACCAAGGGCTTCCATTCTAGTCTCAGAATCAAAATTTATATTGTAACATTGGGCCTGTCCTTTAGGGGGGTCAATCCCCCCTTGGCTTGGGAAATATAATGTATTTATATGTATGTACATGTATTTTGTTGTTTTTTAAATGCAACATTGAGTTTATATCCTCCCCCCCCCCCCCCTGAAAATTTTGAAATGACGGGCCTGCTTAACATACGTAATGCTACCGGCAGAACATAATTTAGGCTATTTTTTATATGAACCAAACAGCAATTAACGCTTCCTTCATTTTCCTACACAAATATTCAATTTTGGATCATGCAAGCTTTTATCATGAAAATATTCAAATTTTGGAAATGGAACTTCCTAAAATACTTGTTTTGATGTGTTAGGTAAAAAAAAATACAAGAATTTTCAACTAGAACTATATGAGCCTACTTTTTCATGTACCAACACCAAATTTGTAACTCTTGTTATCTTTCTTTCTTATTTAGCTTAAGTTGTTAGTTATTTAAAATATACTTTTACAATAGATAATACACTTAGTATCAAAGCATAATAAATATCTTTTAAGAAATAAAAAGAAAAAGGTTGTTGCATGTTGCGTAAACAATGTCAAATTCACTCTCTAACCACTTTTGAATATAATACTTCCAGTAATTTCCTATCAATACTTTTAATCAGAGAATTTTTAAAACCTAGCGAACTTTTCCAATATGTAGGAAAGTAAAAAACTGAATTTTAAAAAAAAATCCTCCCTTGTTGCTGGTGTGCACCTGATATAGCAATATCCTCTACTGTATTTATGGATACTATATTCCAGAAGGGGTCCAAGTCAAACATTAGAACTTTTCAAATTGAAATTTCGAAATATTAAAATCTTTATTCAAAATATGTAGGTTTGAAATTAATTTGGAAGGGATCCTAGCTTCTTTGGTCCCTCTTTAAATACACACTTGCTAAGGCCATACATTATGTGATGAAGGGGAAAAAGTACTTTAAGACTTTTAATCAACTGACACATCAAGCAAACAATTAATGACTTTTCCTTTTAAAAAATGCTAAAATGTGACTTGTGTTAAAATTAAATAATGTTTAATATAAATATAATCTTTAAATTCGAACAACAAATTCTGAAAACATGTGTTATATTCTAAGCAAATAAAAAGCACAATACTAACCATAAATTTCTGTTACACCAATAATAAAATCATTTAAAATTTTGCAAGTAAAACTAGTCCTGATATAGTTTTTTTTTTTCATTTCATATTTTTTCCCATTGATATGTAATTACTTAACACTTTTATGGCTAGACATAATTTGTATAAATGTCTCCCCCCCCCCCCCCACACACAGTATTGCTCAATTGTACTTAAATACTTACCAAGCTCAGTTGAATCTCCACCATCCAAAGGATTACTCTTAGTTTCGTCTTCTTAAAAAAAAAGAGAGAGAACACGGGTGAATATTTGCATTTACATGCATTTTTCAAACAAATGAATACATACAAAGTAATAAAATAAAGCATGTTTATATGGACTATGCCCAAAAATAATCCGACTTTCTTCTCTACAATTTGAACTGTAGAAATTTATTGGCGTTTAAGTTAACATGAACACTAAAAACACATAGCTAAAAGTATTTTGATATCAATAATTTAAATTACTCAGTAAAAAAAATATTGAAAAGCAAATAGTTGTAAAATGTAAAACAACAGATTATGAGATATATAAGCACAATGACACTCAAAGATTTTAAGGTGCACTCATAAGTTCTTACGTCTGAAAGAGCAGGATAACAATATGAAGTAAAGTAAGAAGAAAGTAAGTCAATTCTTCCATAAATGATAGTCAAAAATTCATTTATAGGATTTTAGCAACTCTCCAGTAAAAATGCGATCAAAAAAGGTACAGGGGTAGAAGTGAAAATTTGATAGGAAAAAAGGGATCTTGATATGAAAAAAAAAAAGGAATTTCAGTATGAAAAAAGGAATGGTTCTGCTGCTTTTCGGCATTATGCATATGCATAACGGCATAATTTTAAAACAAAATTAAAAGAAAAACCCTTTCAAAGTTGATATTTTGAAAATTGAAGAGGAATTAATTATTCAAAAAAAGTATAGGAAAGCAAAATTGCATCTTACTTAAGAAAAAATACTTAAATCCTTCCCAAAACATTTGAAAGGGGAAAACCATATGCATTAGTTAATGTCCTCAAATTTTAGTTTAGCACAAAGGAAAGATCAGACTGACGAAGCTTTTAATCTTTTACATTTTTTCAACCACTATTTTGACATTTTCTGCTTCATAGATTAGCTTGCTGAAAACTTAATAAAAATATTTTTGTCCATTGTCCAAGGTACCTATGTTTTCTATGCCTGAAATTTTACTAGTATCATTGCAGAAATTTAAGTGCTTACAATGAAATTTCAAGGTATTTGTTTGAAGAGCCATAGATTTACATATATGCTTAATTGTTATGTAATCAGTTTAGCTAGTACTGCTGATAAACTGGTAAACACTTTTAACAAGGGCTGAAATCCAAATTTTCAAGTGGAGGGGAGAGCCCCTCCAAACTTTATACATAGCTTTACATATTTTCAGAAGGGAGACATAATGGCAAAAGAATTTGATTTTTTCAGGCCTTTTGTGTATTCCTTGATTGTAAAATTTTTCACATCCTAGTCAAGAATAAGTTCTACTTCTACTAGAAAGGTATACAGTGGGAAAAACAGAACTTTCTACTCATGGGAGGGGGTTATAACAGTTCTTACATACATATATGTTACCATACTAGGATTGGCAATATGGTTTTAATCAGTGTATAATAAAGTTCGTTTAAGACAAAAGTTCTCTCTTCCATGGATTGGAGTTCCCCAACCTGTTTATATCTTTCGGGGATCTGAAATCCCTCCCCCCGAATTTTAAGCCCCTGTTTAAACACAAATGAAACATTCGGGAAATTAAGATTAAGACTTAAAAATTTTAATTTGTATACATATATATATACAATCAGACCTTGATATAAGGCCACCCCTCGGGACTTCACGAAAATGACCTTCTAACCGATTCATATATATTTGATAATCAATGAGCTGCGACTTTAAAAAAGTGGCCTTATATGCAGGGTGAGTAGCATGCAAAAAAGCAAGAAAGAAAATGAAACCAAACAAAAAGAAAAAAATCAAATGTTGAGTAAAACTATAATCTTTTATTTTTGTTTTAACTTTTTTGTAAGTACTTTATCAAGCATATTCTTTACTTCTTTTACTATTGATCTTTCAATCATCGTAGAATTAATTTTCATATCATTCTTTTTTTTAGATTTCAGTAATTTTTAATTGCTGGTTACCTTCTGTTATATAGATTTGAAAAGGTATTTTTGTAAATTTTCAATTTTTCTAATTAATTTCTTTAACTTATACCTTCAGCTTTGTTTCTTTTCATTTTTTACCTTCCCTTTTCTTATTTTCTCTTGCTTTTTCAAGAGCTCAACTCCCCCCCCCCCCCCCCCCACTCAGTTTCTTTTGAAGAAGAAAGCTTAGGTTCATGAAAAAATACCTGCACTTTTTAAGGGTAAAAAAAGGGGGAGGCTTGTCCCTTTCATTACTTTTAATGAACAGTGATATAAAGTAATTACTTCTTAATATAACCCTAAAAACTCTATCTTTTATAAAAGCGGGTGCTAAATTCAAATATCTTTTACCAGTAATTTTGAAGAAAAAAAGACTTTTGCTCTTTTAAAATTGATAAAGTGTTTTGGAATCAATAAAGATTGCAGTTGCTGCTAACAATGGAAAAGAATTTAATGGGATATACTTAGCAAATGTCCTAATCTATACGAGAACTGATATTAAGATTTAACATTCTTATTAATCGAGATATGTTCTAGATGAATCTTTTTGCTTGACATGAATTTAAAATAATTATTTTTACTTTAAATGACGTATTCATGCATTGCAATGAATATGCTTTAAATAAAAATGATCATTATGATAAAACAGCAACTTGTGCGTAGTCACCGATTCTGATTTTTCAAATGGAATTTTAAACATGTTATCAGTTTTATTCCTTATTTATTTATATAATTTTTTATTTATTATTTAAAATTTTTTGAACCGATTGCAGAGATGTATAAATTCCAAAATGTAAAATAATTGACACAAATAAAAATAAACCTGGATTCAACGTTTTTCAACTTTCTGACAATTGAGAGCTCACACTCCTAACAATCAAAGAATGTCATTCAAAAAATTTCAAATGAAGATTTTACTGAAAATAAAAGCGAATTTTTTTTTCTTTACCCTTTAATAATTCTTAATAGACATCAATTGTGAAAAAATTTCAATTCTAACAGCGGAGACAAAAAGATGGCATTTTTTGAAAATGAAGGTCACAAAATATAGGGGGAATATAAAAGAATTTCTACAAATAGAATAACATTAGGGTGGCATTAATAGGGGTGATCAATACTAATAAAACAGGTGTAATAATAGGAAATTTGAAGCAAATCATAAACAATAAAAATAAAATAGCCAATTTTTGAAATTTTGAAAGTACCGAATTTCTGGTGCTAAGATCCAAAAAATACAGAAATTCCAGTGCATAACCGGAGCACAATCACCCCTGAATTGAGAATGGGGCATTCGCAATGAATAAATTTTACCCAAAACAAGTCTATATATTGCATGTTCAATGTAAGCATTGCATCCAAACCTGCTGAAAGCTATGCTACTTAGCAGCTGTGCTTAGCTGGGAGTATTCCCAATGTTATCAGACACATTAGCTGTGATCTTTTAGCTGTCTATACTTTTCAAAACCATCCATATTAATGCATTAACATTTGAAAAATCTTTGTACCCTGTAAGTAGCTGTTTAAAACAAGTGACAAAGTAAAGAATTACAAGTTTATTTAGTATAAATTTAATAAAAATTAGTAATAGCAAAAATACATTAATAAATAAAAAGTAAACAAAATTAGTTTACTAATTATTAAAATAAAAAATAAAATAAGCTACTCAAAGGTAGAACATGTTAAAATAACTTTTAAACATTAAAAAAATTGAAATATTTAAGATATGCAAAGGGATTGAAATCTCAAACACGGGAAGCCATTTTCGGCGAAACGACAACCGCTCATCCAAAAACGTTTATGATTGGTTATCCAGTTGAACTTGAAGAAAGGAATCATACGATGTGAGTTGAAATGGCCGAGAAAACAACATTCAGGACAATTAAAAAAGACGTGCGACCAGGAGAAAAAAAAAGGACTTCAAACGGGCAGAAAAAAAAAGGATTTAAAACGAGCAAAAAAAAGGAGCATGTTTAAAGATAACAGTGTGATGAAAATTTAATCCCTGTTACGGATACAAAAAGATTATTTGCTTGCACGAAAAGATGCACATTATCAATTGATGACATCAACCACAAGCACCTCATAGCCTAAAAATTTTATTGCATTTTTAGAATATTGATAATTTAAAGAACAGCCACACAAATTTAGACAGAAATACTTTAAGCCTGCATCCACAGTTCGCAAAGTCAACTAACTTTTGCTTTGTGTCATTACAATAAGGGATGCAACAAATATTTGGCCACTATTCAGCATTCAGTAATTTGGAAGAATATTCTGGCCAAATATTGTTTAACTATTTGGCCGAATACTTGTATTATACAAGGAAAAAGAATGAAGAAATCTGCATATTTTAAGCATTTTAATTTATATTACAGTTATTGCAAAGGCAAATTAGTGTACAATTTTCATATATAGTAACTAATCAAATTAATAGAAGCACAGCAGAGTTTTCGTAATCTTGTACTTAACACTCAGTCTGATGCATAAACCAGTTTTTTACTTATTTGGTCAGGTTTTAATTTACAATGTTCACTTTCCAGTAAAACATAGAAAACTTTTAAGTTAAAAATAGTTTCAATTCCATTAGATTTTGAAAATTCTCAATATTTGACTATAGAATATTCAGTATTCGGCCAGAGACACTAAGCCAAATACTTGCCTCCAGTCCAGAAGAAATGGCCAAATATTCTGCTTCGGTTTAGGATAGGAACGGCGAATATTTTTCAATGATTAGTGTGCCTTTAATATTTCCAAGTGTCCAGTGTGCCACTTGCTACATATCTTTTTACAAATCATCTATAAACATCTACTTTGGTTTCAAACTATTGGACTATATTTCGTAAGTATAATTGCTGCTTAGTAATTAACTTGAATGGAAAGTAAATTGTTTATACAGTATTTTACAAATATTTCAGTTTGATACTAAGATAAGGTAAAGTGTCCTAAAGTAGACGATCTTCATTGTAAGTGACAAAGTAAAATAAACATAATTGATGTTTGATGTTTCTAGCTTCTATAGTGTGAAAAACCTTAGAGGCATCAATACAATTCAAAATATTATAAGGCAAAATGTTACTACACTCATTTTCGCTATAAGTCGAAATCCGATAACTCAATTCTCCATTTATCTCTATTTTTTATCAGGTCTCGGCCCCTTTATAGTTAAATACATGTAAATTATTAACGATTACTCGATTTTTACTTCCTTTAACTCGAATAATTTTTAGGGACACATTATTGTTATTGACCAAAAAAGCAGCAAAAATCTAACAAAACAAATGTGTAGCAAAATGAACATATTTTTTTCACCTTTATTTAAATTCTTAACAACAACAAAATATTGATAGAAAAGTGAGAGAAGTTTCTCCTTCCTACTGTTTGCAGCTGCAGTTATTCCGTGGAATTCCATATGTATGATTCTTCTCTGCAGCCAAGTTCAATGCAAAATAACGAATTTCTTCAAAAAATAAAAGTAAGATAATTTTTACAAGACTTTTTCCTTTTAAAAACGGATACTTACTACTTTGTATATTCTATAAATTAATCAATTATCAAGGTGTGAATTACATGTAACTTATCCCATAAGGTTAATGCAAAAAAAAAAAAAAAAAAACGAAAATTTATTTTAATGGTTATTTGAACTTCCGATAGGTCGAAGTTTTTCTTTGGTCCAAACAGATTTGACTTATCGTGAATTGACTGTAATTGCCTCTATTTTTTTCATTTAAAAACTGGTGCCCCTTTTTACACTTCACTAATTATACTTTTTACTTTTCAACAGGCATGCCACCTAATGGTACAGGTGTCAGAGGTTTGCCATCTCTGGCCTAGGTGAAATAGTTGAATATTCATGCTGTTTTTGGCTAAATCACTATTTGTTACATTCTATACCCAAATTTACAAGAAAACAGGAAAACAAGAAGATTTCATTATCTGACTAGAAGAGCAGAGACAAAAATTTAATTCTTTAATCAAGAACAGAAGCTAAAAACAATTTCTGTGCAAGAAGCATTTTAAACTTGGAAATCCTACCTTCATTTGACAGAGACATACTTTTTCTTCCACTAGTCTTTAATCTTTTGGGTGATGGGGCAACTGAAAAACATAATTAATAAGGCAACTGAATATTTTTAATTTGTAACAAAAATACAGTATACATGGGTAGAAGCAAAAATTTGAAAGAACAAAAAGTTCTGATGCATCATGTATAACAATGTAATTTTAAAACAAAAAAAAAAAAAAAAAAAAAAAAACTCTTTCAAAACTGATATTTTGAAAATTGAAGAAAAAAGAATTGATCATTTTTTAAAAAGTAGAAGAAAAAATGGCATGTTACTTTCAAGGAAAAAAAACACCAAATTTTTTTCAAAACATTTGAGGCGAGAAAACATTTGATTAATATACTCAAATTTTAGTTTAGTGTAAGGAAACATCAGATTGACAAGGCTTCTAGTCTTTTATTTTTTTCAACTGCAATGTTATAACTTTAATTGCTTCATTAATTAACTACTGAAAACTCATTAAAAATATTTTTGTCTTAGGATGAGACTATGTTTTCTATGCCTGAAATACAGACACACTAAAATGCTACATATTTAATTTAGCTAGTACTGCACACAAAATAAACTCATAACAGGGGCTGAAATTCAAAATTTTAAGTAGAGGGTAACCCACTCTCCAAACTTTATACATTTGGGGGGGGGGGGGGGGGGGGGGAATGGCAACCGTATTTTTTTTTCCAGCTTTTTATGCATTCCCACATTGTAAAAGTTCTTGAATCCTAATCAAAAATAAATTTTATTGCAAGTAGAAAGGTATAATACACTAGTGTAACCAGAATTTTCTCCTCCTAGGAGGGAAGGGGCAGGGGGGTCTTTAGGTGCATGTGTATTACCATACCAGGATTAGCAATATGGTTTTAACTAAGAGTTCTACAGAGCTAACCCACAAAACCTTCTTGGTTGCTGTAAAAGGATAACATTTTTTGGCGAGTTGTTTCCACGTTTGCAACAAAGTGCTCAGAAAAAAAAAAGATTAAATGAAATTTAAAAAATTCATCCAGTTAATAAATTAACTGAAAATATTTTAAAGCAGAAATGAGGCGGTGAGAAGCAAAGGGATGTAAGTGACTAAAGTATCATTTTGAGCAAAACTCGTTTGAAGTTTAGTTCCTATACTAAATTCTAGAGCTTCTTCATGTAAATATTTTTTTCGAGTCCTATATGTAAAGTTTAAGTATAAAGTGTTTCTGATTATTAGATTTCATGCAAGATTTTTTAAAAAATAGCTTATTTTTACTTACACGCTTTTGCTTCCAACTAGTTAACTTACACCCCTTTGCCACTAAATGGAAAACGTGTCTTGTTCATTTAGATAATTTACACAGTAATAAAGAAAATTTGTTGATGATATAAACTTTAATTAAAATCTGCATAGTATAAGTTTCGAATAATTATATTTATCAACAAACTAAAAATCATTGCCATTAGACAAATTGCCGAAAGCAAAACATGACAAAAACAAAATCTGCAGACGATTTAACCCTAGTTTTGATTATTATTATTCAACAATTATTCTGAAAGATTTAGGTAGGAATTCTGTGATACCGACCTGAATTTTATTCCCTGTTAAATTGCAAAGGGATGAAAAATTCAAAAAATGATGCTAAATATTTAAGAACTTTAATAATTACAATTTTTAAAAAAGTAATATGTATATACATACATATGCAATGTAATAATAGGTAGTCCGCTTGCATGTAGATGATGCTCTTAATCAAATAGCATTTGAAAAAAAAAAAAAAGTACAAAAGAGCAAGGAAGGAAAGAAAAGAAAAAAGAAATCAAATGTTAAGTTAAAATCTATAATCTTTTACTTTCATTTTAAATTTAAACTTTTTTGCAAGTCTTTTAAGCTTTTTCTTTATTTCTTTTACTATTGATGTAGCTGTTTCTAGAGTAATTTTGTTTATTTATACTTATTTTCCCTTAAGCTTCTTTTTTTTTCTTTCCTACTCTTTTCCCATTTTCTTGAACTTTTTCATGAGCTCCCCCTGTCTCACAACCCCAGTTCCCTACCCCCCTAGCTTCTTTTGAAGCTACATATGAAGGATGTGCCTGAGCCACTGAATTTCAATGTTTGTACACAATATATACATTGAAAAAACTCCCATACTACTTAGTAGCTCTGCTAATTAACTGGGAGTATTTCCAATGCAATCAGGCACGTTAGATATGGTTTTTAGTTGTCGATACTTTTAAAAATCATCTGAATTAATGCATTAATGTTTAAAAGACTTTTACCCTTTAAGTTGCAGAAAATTGCTAGATAAAGTTTTGATAAAATGTAAGGAAAAAAAAAAGAAAGAAAAAATTTCAATTTAATAAAATATAATATTTTGAAAACAAATGTGAAATTAAAGAATTAAGAGTTTATTCCTTAAAAATTTAATATCTTTAAAAAATTAGGAATACACTGAAATTATAAGTAATTAAAATTAAGATCTCAAAAAATTAATTAATAAAGAGAAAAAAAATCAATTTTTTTTAACTGTTAAAATTAAAAAATATAAAAAGGCTAATTTATTGTAGAATATGCTAAAATAACTTCCAAATATTTAAAAAAAAGAAACATTTAAAAGATGCGAAAGGATTGAAATCTCAAACACTGGAAGCAATTTTCAGTAAAATGACAGCCATTTAGCTAAAAACATTTGTGATTCGTTATCCAGTTGACCTTGAAGAAAGGAATCATGTACAATGCAAATTGAAGTTTCTGAAGACAACAAAAAAAGAAGTTGTGCGATCGTGAGGAAAAAAACGAGTACTTTGATTACTGAGTACAGTGTTTAAAGCATACTGTAAATAAAGTGAAAAGAAAAAAATGTTACCTGTAAAATCGGAAAAACCAGCCATAGTCTTTCTCTTAGATTTCGCTTTTAAAATCTTCTCAGGGCTAGGTTCCTGATCTGAAATCCAAAATTATTTAACACATGAATGGCAGGAAACTAAAATTAAATTTATTATTATTACTATTATTTTATTTTAAAAAGTATGTCACATTACCTGATAAATCTTCATTGATTGTCTGAGGGACAAACATAGTCTTTCGACGAGATTTAGTTGTAGTTGGATGCACATCTGGAAGCATATATATATATTAAAACAAAAAATCCTTTTGAATTATTATGTCCAAGATGCACACACAAAGACATACATATGCTAACTATTTATATGGGACTTAAAATAAGTAAATTATTATTTTCTTTTAGAGTCTCTTTCTGTCCGTTAAGGAATTAAAGAAATAATTATTCAGCAATGGATATGTTTGGTCCTAAAATCAAATTTTGTGAAGCATCCATTTAGGGACTTAGAAAAGTCCCAAAGGCTCCTGAAGACAATGCTAGTTGTAATTTTTTTCAATTCTTGACTCAAAACGTGACATCAATGACACTGCTGTTTTATTGCCACCATCCACCTCTACTATTCATTTCAACAGACGTGTGATTCAATGAGAGACATTTAAAAAAACAAATTGTGGAATCATGATGTAACATTAAAAGCTTAATATACAAACTAATTATGAACATAAATTACTACATAATAGAATTATAAAATAGTAAGAGAAGTTATGTCATTACTTTTATGTAAATAATAATAATACTAAGGGCATAATTTCTAACGAAAAGTCTAGGAATCCTTTCTTTGGAAGTTATATTCATACACCAATGAATGCAGTCTGATGTTTAAAAATTCACCGCAATTTTTGTCAAGAAATTAAAAAATGACCTACAGGGTGTTTAATTTTTCCAAAGGTGTGGTTTTCATCTGACTTTGCTTACACCCCAATTCTCAGTGATGAAAAAAATATATATACTAAATTTCAAGATAATTGGATAATATAGGGGCTTAACATATTGATCAGTTTTCTGAAATTCCTAATCTTAATGTGCTTTGTTTTAACAGACTTCTAGTGAATTTCTTCCATCTTTTGCAGGTAGTTTAAAATGGTTAAAAAATTAAAAAAAAAAAAAAAGAAAACTTGAAAAAAGTCAATAAACAACTTAACAGTCGTCAACGAGAATTGAAAGGAATGAGAAGAGTTTCCCATTTTGTCAGTGTCATATATGTTCTCTTTAGAGACAAGGCAATTGAAACCCGATAGGCTCTAAAGAATAATTGGGGTAGGCTACAGCTTCTAGTTTGAGGAAGCATGTGAAAGTTACTTTCACATTAGTTTCTAGTAAAAAATGCATAATTAGTGACAGATATCTAATAAGGAAATTATTCCTTTCAAAAAAGCAGAAACTAAATAAATACCAAATTCATCAGTAATATCTTCTGCAACATGCTCAGTTCTTGTGGAAGGCAGTTCAATTTCTAAAAGAAATAATAATTATAAATTTCAGTAATTATTGCCAACAAGTAATTATCTTATTTACTAGAACTTTTACTAAACTTTTAACGAGAGACATGCAACCATAAGACCATGCTTTTTAACACTCGCAAGATGGAGGAGGGCTTCTACATTATACGGGAAAGCTGGGAAATTTGATTAGTAGCCAATGGCCGGTAGACTCGGTTTAGTTAGTTGTTACTTGTTAGGGGCCACTTTTTAAAATTGCTAATAAGAATTGAAAACTAACTCTAAAATTGTTTAAAATATAAATAAATTATTGAAATAAAACAAGAAATATGTAGATCTGAATTAACACATGCTAAACGTGTTTCAAACTTTTAAAATGATTTAAATTTATACATGATGCTGAAAGATTGAAAGTTGAAATGCAACCTGAAATTTTCTGAGAAGCACATGTTCAATATTGGCATGTTTCCAAGGAAAAAAAGATAATTTGCTCATAATAAGAATTGGAAAATAAAAATTCAATTTATCCTTAAAACTTTATTAAAATTATTTCAATCTTCAAATAAATAGATAAAAATAAATAAAATGTTTACAGAAAAAAATGAAGCAGTTAGCAGTAGTAAAGTAGTACGAGGGGGGAGGCGGGTCAATAATGTAACCATTTTTCATGAGGATTTTTTTGAATTTGGCCGGATCCTCCTCGGAGGAGAACGCTGGGCTAACAACCCGACTTTCGTAAAAAAATCCCTGTTCAGTAACTACTAGCAAAGCAAAAAAGCCGGACTGTTATAAAGAACTAGAAGGAAAAAGCGAAAGACTGAGGGCTTTGGAGGAAAAAAAAAAAGAGGGGAATCATCATGCTCTTGGATCCAATTATTGACAATGCGAGCTCGATGAATCTGTGCATTGTCATCCTGAAAAACGCCATCACCTTCTGGAAAAAAGTGATGCATTGAAGGGATAAGATGATCACTCAGTAAGCTCAGATAATCTGTACATTTCATTTTATTACTGCATAATGTTGCTCAACCTAGTCCAGAATAGCAGAAGCATCCCCAGATCATAACACTTCCTCCAGAGGCTTGAACAGTGGGTACGGTACATGATGGGTCCAATGCTTCATGCGATTCCCTTCTAACTCTGATGCGACCATCATGTTGGAATAGAGCAAATCGGCTTTCATCGGACCACATAACCTCCCGCCATTGCTCAGGAGTCCAATTTTTATGCTCCCTTGCAAATTGGAGTCGCTTTTTCCGATTAGTCTCAGTAACTAAAAGCTTTCTTGTTTCAACACAAGTGTTTAGGCCCATTCCTCGGAGTTCTCGTCTCATTGTACGTGTGAAAATGGTTTTGCTTGCCGTATTGAAGCTTTTTGTAAGGTAGGATTGTTTTTTTACGATTACATTTCACTAATCATCTTAGTGATCTTCGGTCACGATTGTTGAGGATCGTTTTTCGACCACACATTTTCCGCGAGGTTGTTTCTTCATCCAGCTCTTCCCACGATTTAATAATACGCTGGACAGTTTGCAATCCGAAGCCGGTAATTTCATCAATCTCCTTGCAGGATTTCCGCCCATGATTTGGCCCTTCTTGAACTCCAAAATGTCTTTTCTGGGACCGCATTTAACTTCTCTAAACATGATTGCTTTCAAATGATTCATTGCACACTGCTTCTTCACTATGCAAAGGTAGTCGTGAGCGCTAACATATGCAAATTTTCTGAATACATCATCTTTCTTTCCTCTTTCACAATTTGAATATGTTAAGTGACGTTGTGACTTTTTTTTTGGCCACTCAGTGTAATATATAGGTCTATGCAAGAATTAAGAAAGTATACCTTCATCAGAGTCCTTCTTGGCTTGAACTTTTCTCCCAGTAGTTGCTTTTCGGGTACCATCTAATTTCAGAGAAATGATAAAATAAAATTGAAACAAATATGTATTGCAATAAAATTAAATTTAAGCAGTATAATTCAACTATTTGCCCATAAACATCGATACAGGAAAGCCAATGTTTGAAACAATTCCTACTCATAAGCTCTATGCCTGTCCCCCCCTCCTCAACTACACTAAACATATTTTCAAGGACTTGAACATTTTCAAGTACAATATAAAAATATATTTCGCATGTTAAAAATTGCAAAGAAAGCTTTTTGTGTGTGTGTCAAGAAATATTAATAGATTAATAACTATAAAATCTGACACATATGTAGATAACATAATTAACTCATTGAGTTAATTGCATTAAAAGTATATTTAAAAGCAAAGGGGTGTAAGTGACAAAATTGAAAAAAATCGAGATAACCAAACTAGTGCAAATTGTAGGGAAAGCACCAGGGCTGGGCTTTTGCCGGCAGAAAGTGGTTATAACCGGTTTTAACTGGCAGAAACTGGCAATAACTAGCACGAACACATTTTGTGACATTATCTGAGAATTTTTTAGTAGTATTTTATTCAGAATAAATAACAAATAGAAAATATTGTGGATAGTTTTAATTAAAAAATAAATTTGTATTAGAAAAATGAGTAATGTCGTCTTTAAAAACAAATACTGGTAAAAATGAAAATTTTTTAAATTTAGTAACTTTTGCATCCACAATAATGACATTGCCAGCAAAGAAATGCTGTCTTGAAAGAATATCTTAAAGCTTTTCTTTCATTCAGAACAAATTAAGAAACAGTTTGTTTTAAGAAAGGTTAGCAAAATTAGTCGTATGCTATGAAATGCTCCGTGTAAAAAGTGATAATATATTTGAGTTTGAGTGGGTAATTTTGTAAAATAATTGTAAGAGATATTTCATTTAAAAAACTTTCTCTGATATTTTATGTGCTTCAATTATTTGCTGATAATATTTTTCTCAAGAACTATTTCTATTTGTACATAATAGATAATCTTAAAGTTATTGCCATTGCATTGTATTATTTATTCAAAAATACTCTGAAAAGTGATTTGCTAAAATATCATAGAATTTTTTTACTTTTAAATAGAAATTCAACTGTAAACAATAATATTAATAGTTAAACTTGTACAGCATCAAATTACCATTATGATTTTTTTTTCAAGTGAAAGAAAATTAGTACTATTATATAAACAAAGTATATCAATATGATCATTTTGAAACTTTTTGCTACTTTGAATAACATTCATTATCTTTAGTTTTAATTTTTAACCTAATTGTTTACATATCAAATACATGTGTGAATTATGAATCGTGGATTGAAGTTCTTATTTCTTAGTTTCTACCAGTTTTTGCCACTTACTGGACGAAACTAGTTTCTGCCATGCCGGTTTAAACCGGTTATAGCCACTGGTTTTAACCACCCCGGCAGAAACTTGCCAGCCCTGGAAAGCACCATTCTATATTGTGGCAAGAGATATTAGTAATACAATAGCTCTAACAGTTACTATGCCCCAATGTGATTTAGAAAAAATAGCATTAAAGGTTCCAGAAGATCCAAACTTCGAACACATTTTACTCAAGGTTCGTTGATTTAAATCAGCTTGCTTTAAATCAAGTGATTTTTTTTTTACAATGTTAGAGTTGTAAAAATGAAATATGTTGCAATTACAACCACTGTTTCAAACAAAACTTTATAGGTCCAAATGTCTTGTGTTCATAACTTTAGAACTAATTACTATTTTTTTTTTTTTTATAATATTACTCTTATTCTTTAGGCATCTTATAGCAAAGCATAATTCATTCAATCATTAAAATTAAAATTCATGATCATTCTGTTTTTTATCTCGAAAATAGTATTTTAGATCAATTTAATTGATGCCACAGAATAAATAATTCAGAATGATAGTGTTTAAAACAATAATTGTAAGAATTTAGAATATGTATCCTAAAGTTTCATCCATGTCCCCTAATAGCTTAAGGTTTTTTCCTTCTAAAATATTTTTTTATCATAGAAGTTTTCAATAAAGATATTTGATTAAAATAAAAAGTTTCAGGTTTTAGTAATGGTGTGAGCAGATGATTTTACTAAATGGGTAAAAATATTTCAGGCTTTTCCATTTATAAAATAGAAAAATGAATGAAGTACACAACGTAAAAACTAAGTACACACAATTGTTTCTTCTTTCTTTTTTTTTTTTTTTTTTGAGCTTTCAAACAGCAAAATAATTCAGATTATATTTGTTCATTTTCTCTGTACTTATGAGTGTACTATTGTTCCTGGTAGGGTTAAGTTTCATTTGAGTCATGTATTTGTATTAAAATTTGTTTATCATTATTATTACTAAAAAATATTTATTGCTGTGAAAATAGCTTAAAGTGTGTTTTTGCATATTGATTAACATGCCATATTGTTTCTACGAATGTAACATAATAAATATCTAAAATATTTAAGGTCTTTTATAAAATATAAAAAAAAATTAGATTTAAATTTAAAAAATCTAATTTACATTTAAAAAATCTGATTTTTTAAATTAAAAAAAAATAATAAAATAAATAACGAACAAATCACGAATTTTACTCAAAATCGTTTTTTGGTCACTTACATCCCTTTGCTTCTCATTGCCTCATTTGATGACTAAATGTTTGAAATAATTATCTAACTTAAAGTCTCAAAAAAAAAAAAAATACTGGTGAAAGCTTTGTGCAGGTTCCAAGATGCCTGAAAAATGCTTCTTTGCATTCGATTCTTCAGAAATTTTCATGGGGGAGCACCAGAAAACGTTATTTTCTGGATGTAATCTAATTCCCTAAACCCCCTGGTACAGTTACCCCCAATGTTTCAGTTCTGCCCATGATTCTGATAAGCTAATTAAAGCAAATTTTATATGTCACTTAAACAATTTAACTCTTGGTTATCTTTTAAAAAATCAATAATGGTAAATGTACAGTACATTTATTTATCAAACTATACAACTGAAATGATAAGTAAGAAAAAATGATTTTCAAAATATTTGCACATAAAATTATTTGGAATTTATCAATAAATTTTTCTTTCCCAGAGTCAGGCACATGGATTCTATTTTAATATGGAACACAACAGGTATTTACTTACTTGAAGCAGGTTTAACTGCTCGTCGTGTAGTCCTCGCGCTCACTTTTGTATATGTTTCATTCAAATCTGAAATGATGTTATAATATTTAATTTAACCAATACCTGTAATGAAAGCTTTCATTTTTAACAGCCTAACAGAATTTCTGATGTCAACATAATCAATAAGGGATATAATAAAACCAATTATTATATATTTTGAAAAATTCTACCTTAATAACAATATCTGATAAAATTAGATTTTTCCTTTGCAATTTTTTTTTTTTTTTTTTGTTACAAATAATGAAATGTACTTTCTTCCTCTCAGTGTCACTAAATACAGAAGTCTAAATGAACATAAAAAAATCCCTATATGTCCTTTGTTTCACTGTCACGTCCTTAACTGACATTTTATAGTGAAATAAAATTTTCTGTACCCTTCCAATTTTTTATAGTAATATGTTTCTAATTTTTTTCATGGAGGTAAAAAAAAAATAAAACTTCTAAAAGAGAGAGAAAGACAATTTACAAAATATGAGTCTTTGTGCACATGTATAGGATTCAAGAATTTATCAGAGAAGCAATGTTCCTCAATGTATGTTCTATCTTTTAAGAATGTCAAAGAAAGAAGAATAGCAATGCACTGCAGAAAGAAAAGACCACTGCAACGCATGAAATTTCTTTTGAATTCTATAAAAGTGGTCTGGAGAAAGTTTTGTGCACCTAAAGGCTGATATTTGCAAATGGTGTCACTATATCTTAAGCATTTGCCTTGAAATTCTTGGGTTAGCCTGGCAAAATGATGTGTTTTCTGTTAAGGTAAAGGAAGAGTTACTTTACTTTAGTAAGATTGTATGAAATATAGAAGGAATATTCATAACAAATTTACTGATTGCTATGGAAGAGAATAACAAGCAAAGAAAGCTTGGTGAATATTCTCGACATGTTATAGCTTACTCGAGGGGAAAAAGCTGAAATTCTACTAAATAAATATTTCCACAAAAAAGTATCAAATAACACTTTTTTGCTTTCGGAAATAAATAAATATTACCTAAAAAAGAGAAAACATGTTTTTTATGTGAAAAAATACCATTCAAAAGTGGATACAATTGGTTGCTTGAACTGTTGAATTGGGTTTCTTACGCAGCTTTTGACTGTATTGTGCCGGGAAGAACAGCTGAGGAGTGAAGAAGAATTACCAAGGGTTGTTTGTGCCAGAGGAAATTTGGGCCCGTTTAAGGACCCTTCACAACATTCCATTCAACCAAAATGAACTCAGCAAAAAAAATCCAATTAATCAAAACGGAACCTCCACAAAAATCCAATCAAGCAAAGTGAACAGATTTAAAAAAAAAAATCTAGTAAATCAGAACAAACCCTTCTCAAAATTGTTCATAAGATTAATGGAAAAAGCAAATCCAAAATATAAATTTTAATTTATGTTAGTAATTTAAAGAAATCTTACTTGGGAAAAATTAGCTCTTCTCTTTACAAAAAAATGCTAGTTTTTTATATTAGTATTTTACCTATAATTAATACTTTTTTGAATACTATATTCACATTATACATATAAGTTTTTACCTGAAGATTCATTAAAAGTATTTGTTGTTCCTTTTCTAGGTCTGCCACCCTTCCTTAAAGCTGGTTTTGGCAATTCTACTAAAATAAATTAATTAGAACAAGAATTAATGACAAACCTATTTTCGAAATTACAAAAAATTATATTTATAACAGTAAAAAAAACAAAGTAGGGTAGGTGTGCCAATTGGGGTCAGTTTAAAGAGAAATGAAAGTTGAATGAGACTAAATTCCTTTAGAAAAGCATCATAGCAATAAAAAACTTGTCATTTGACACAAAATTTAAGCCTTAACATAAATATAACCTTACAAGCAATTCAGTGAACAGAATGAAAATAAATCTACTCAGATGAAAAAGTGCACTTTGCACCACTTGTGGACATCCATGAGCTAGTTGTGGCCAAAGCATTTTTTTTTTCAACTTTATAATAAAACTACGAGTCCAAATATTAAATATGTAATGACACAAAATATATAATAAAGCACAACAATGTTTAAGGATTTTTCAATCATTTTTAATGACTCGAAATTAGTAATTTTATTGGAGCATGAAGCGGCAGGGTTCATGCTAAGCCGGGGGATTGTGCCATTCCTCAATAACTTACAATCCCACTCAAAACAAAAAAGGTTGGTTGCACTCTGTTCCCCCAACTAGCGGGCATGCGGTCTAAAGATCACAAAACTACCCCCTATCCTAACCTGATATTCAATACAAACTAAAAGGAGTAGGATAGTTTTCAACTGCCATCTTATCCCTATTAATGAAAAGAAGAATCTAGGAACCTTTTTTTTTATCATGCATTGACTTGAGGGAAAGCTTGACAATTTTCTTTGGAATTATTAAAAATTGAATGGCCTTTGGAAATGCAGACTTATTTTCAATTATTTTATTATTCCCAGTTTCAATTCCATTCCAGTTTCTAAAATAGTTTTGTTTGAAAAACATCATTAGGGAATTGGCATAAGATCCGAAAAAATAGAGGATTAATAAACCAATATTGAGGGCGGGGGGGATGGAAATACCACATATCAAAGAATTTTTGTCATTTAAGAGGATCTTTCCCATGCTTATGTATTTATAAAGGACCCATCGCAAATTTTGTGAAGGATTCGTTTTATCTGAACCTTGTTAATGTTTATTTTTTCATTGCTGAGTATAAATTATATAATCATCTTTTATTATAAAGTTACTAGTATTAGATCATGTTCGGACAATTTAGTAATATTTTTAAAAACTAAAAAAAAAAATCTCGCCTAAATTTTAAAAAATCCCACTTAACATTTTGGCCAAGGTGGGAAATCTCACCTTGTATTTTTCCCCAGTGTGAACCCTGAGCAGTAAACAGGCCCTTCATTTAGGGGTGTCGGTATGGGCAAATGACCCAACCCCCGACTTTTTGGATGAAACGAGTTTTATCTATACGTATGTGTATGCTTTTGTTACTTTTAAAATAGAGCACATAATTTTTGACCCAATGCCTCCATGAAAACTTTGAAATGATGGGGATGGTCATAAATAATAATGGCAACAATAAGTAAAAAGCAGGTACATGAAAAAGCAAAAAAAATTATTTTGATCTTTTGGACTTCATAAGATCCGGTACTTTACATAAACACCAAAGTTCATCTTTCTAGATCTTACCAGTTTAACAGGACGTACGTCAATCAAACAAACACACACACACAAAACTTTTTTTAAATTTATATGTACAACCAAAATTTCAGCATTGCCTGGTTTAATAATATTATTTTACCATTATGTTTTAAATTTAAGCCATAAAATTAAAAAATATATATATACAGTGAACTTTCTCTATTCCAAACACTCATGGGACCAAACAAAAGTGTTCAGATTATGGGTATGCTCATTATAGAGGGAGAATGAGTAATACACTTGTGCATTGAATTTATCGACTGTACCGAGTACTTAGCCTGATTATCCATGCCAGTTACCAAGATGGAGGTGGTGAATTTAGATTTGGCGGCTAGTGCAATGGCAAACTAAACACAGTCGGACCAGTACTCTTACATCTCGTTCTTTTTAAATTAAAAAGCTTTACATTATGATAAACAAACAAACAAAAAAAAAAAAGCAAATTCTAATAAAATACATCAGTTTTTGGTATATTTACCTAAAAAAAATGAGTAATTTTAGTTTGTTTTTGCATTGTGTATGCCCGTGCAGCATACATATTATCCAGTTGTTTCAAAAACGGAAATGCTTCCAGACAAGGACGTACCCAGAGCCCTCCCCCGCCTGAAAATTAATTCTAGAAATTTAGTTTTCTATTCCTCTACTGTGTCAATGTTTATATCTGCAGCCTCTCCACTTAGGGTTTTAAAATGAATACTATGATGAACTTTGAAACAACTAAGCCATCCCTTCTGATGGCTTGCCTTCACTGATGTTTTCCTTTCCGACAAAATCAAGAGCAATCTGTTTCAGCAGAGGTCCAATGTCGGGCAAATTCTTTGTCCGCATTTAGCAAAAAAACCTTCCAAATAAGCCATTTATTTTCCCGTTTTTACTCTCAAAAATTCTACACTTTAAGCCAGGTGCATTCAGCTTAAAAGCTGCTGGAATTTCATTTTTATTTTTACCGATTGCATTAACTTGGCCTACAGAAATCCCAAATTCAACTGCAATTTTCCTCCGACTCACTTTCGACTTCAATTTTTGAATAACATCGTACTTTTCGTTGAGATTTAGTTCTTTCGTTTAACTTATTTTTGACGACACATCCAACTTGTTCTTAAACTGCAGCAATCAGTACACTTTTTGCCATCAGACTCCCACCTGTTACGCAAGGCCTTAGGATTGCTTTCGCATGGAACTGGTGGCTGCAATCAGAAAATGTCACCTATACCAGTGGAAAATCTCAGCAACAAGAAAGAAACGGAAGAGATAAGGCTGTCCAATGAGAAGGGCGGGGGAGAAGTGATAAGCCTTTTCTTCACCACTCCATCTGAAAACACCTGTCAGAAAAGGGGGGGGGGGGGCAATCTGAATTCCAATCGCACACCTGATGTTCAGTTTAAAGAGAGGTAACCATTGAATGGGGGATAAAAATTGCATTCATAATACTGGGGTGTTCATATTATGGGGATTTCAGATTACAGAGAGGTCATCCTATGTTAAGTGTATGAAGTGTCGCCGGGACTATCGAAAAGTGTTCATAATATAGGGCTGTTCACATTAGGGAGTGTTCAGATAGAGAGAGCCCACTGTATATACAGTCACACTCGTTTATAGTGAAGTCGTATATAGTGAATTTGCTGGATGATAACGTAATACTTTCAATTCCCCCTTGTGTTACAGTGAGCTATTTGGTAGTTTTTATAACGAAATCACGGTTATAACAAAATTTTCATTGGGTCCCTTCAATTTCACTATAAACGGGCATGACTGCATATATATATATTTATATATCATTAATAAAAAATTAAATGCTGCTGATATAACATTTCGCAATTAAAATAATAGCTCTTTAGCTTTGGGAGGTTGTACCATCGCACTTAGGAGGGTGGGCACCCCTGCCTATATGCCAGCACCAGCTTCTGTAGCCAAACTGTCACTGTGTATCAGGCTTGGAGTAATCGCGATTACGTAATCGTAATCGGCTGTAATCGATTACATTTTGACAAAATCGTAATCGTAATCGTAATCTGATGATGGCATATTCTCATAATCATAATCGAAGTTGTGTAATCCCGTAATCCTTTTTCTCCCGTAAATTTTAATCGTAATCTTAAGGAAAAAATCCGTAATCTGCTAGTCCTGCAATCGTGTAATCTTGACCTGCTGAAAGCTGAAATTTTTAGCGCTACCCTTGGATAGAAGAGATAAGATTACAAGAAAAAGGATTCAAACTGTGTACTGAAGTCCTATCCTAAGCGGTCTGTAACCTACGGGCGATCATAATATAAAAGGTTCTGTGTGGCGGTCGCAGAGCCTTGATGGCAGGACCGTATAATAGTCTGCTAGAGAAGCTTGTTGTCCTACTTGTTGCGGTCTCTCAGAATCCCTAATAATTGCGGCTCCACTCTCCACGGGGAATGGCTGGAGAGCCCGAGACGAAAGGGAGTCTGGTCTGGATATGTCACTCGCATCGCCTTGGGGCTCTCAGTTGGGGGGGGGGGGGGTCTCCGGTCTCCTCGCGTCGTCCAGTTTCGGTACAAGAGCGGTAATCTGTCCGCAAGTCACAGATTTCGGGGTAGAAAAGAAAGGGGAAGGTGTCTATAAGGACCAAATGCATCGGTCATTTTGCTTCCTTAATTACCCCTTCAACACATATTCAAACGGTTGGGCAATAGGCGAGAGTCTGGACGGGACCGCCGCGAGTAAAAAAGAGAGTTCTCCTTTTCTTCTCTCTGCGGGGGTCCCGGTTTGGAGCCGGCATTAAGAATGGGCGCCCCATTTTCCCTTTCAATAATCGAAGTAGACTGCCCCCTTGAAAATCTAGTGTTGGTACTATCACCTACACACATAAAGAGACATGAAATGACTTTTGTGTTTTCGCCTTTCTTTAACGGCAGAAGTGAAGAATTTTTCTAAAGAATAGCACATTTACACTTCAGCAATTTAGGAGCAAGCGTTACATGATGCTCTATGCTTAAGATGCATGAAATCTTAACCCTGGTACGTGTGATTATTATTATTTTTAAAAATATGTTCTTTGAATATTTAAAAAAGTACATACATTTAAATCTTAAATTTATTTATATTTTAATGCTAATATTCTTTATAATTAATAGGTATGTAAAAGAAAATGATATATGTTCAGATATTTTCCCAATTGTTTTTTACATGCATGAATTAATATTTAGGAATTATTTAAAAAAATTAATTATCTTTTTCTTCTTAGAATTACCTCAACAGAAATTTGTATTTCAGTTGAATCTTGTACGTTAAATTTGTGTTGTAAAATTACTTGCACTTTATTTTTTTTTATTAAAACAGTTAGTACATGGAAAAAAATATCTGCTCGTGCATGTTAAAAAAAAAAACCACAAAAATCATATTAAAATATTATAGTCATTCGTATTATAATTATTCTTCATATTACTTTTTAACGATTACTAATTTTGCTAAGAGTTATTTGAATGTTCATGTTCAAATTTTTTGAAATTATTCTAAAATGCAGCGTTTATTTTCAAAAAATTATTTATCTCTTACACTATCTGAATATTTTATAAGATGTGCATGAATTGCACGGGATAACAAGTGATTTCATAAAGAATTATAGAAAATTATTATTTTCAGTAAACTAATTGGTGTTATGTGAAATATTTGCACAATTTAAACTAGAAAATAAATACAATGGAGAAATATACATTTTCAGAAATTGCGGCCAACTAAATTTTGATTGTATGCACACAAAATAACAATGAACCAGGTAAATCACTTATACATTATATATACATTTAGTGCATCGTCTTTGCTTATATACAAAATACGATCAATGTAGTTATTCCTCACATGAGTTTTAAATATTCGAAAAATACTGAATGTGCCTTTCCTGATTATACATATATATATATATAATGCAACTTTTTCATTTCTGCAACGACGTCATAATTGCAGAACTGTGATGTTGAAATTGTGTCATTATAATTGCATTCATCATCATTTCAGTTATCTCTTATAAAATCAAAAATTTAATTAAAAATCATAACTTTTTAATTTATGGCACTATTGTGAAAATGAGAGTTGTATGCATAAAATCGGATAATTTTATGCTAATCTAATCGTAAGCAAAATCGTAATCGGATATCATAATCGTAATCGATTACATTTTTCAACGACTGTAATCGCTGCCGTAATCGTAATTACTTTTTGGCAAAGGATTACAATCGTAATCGTAATCATAATCTCTCAATTTCTCCCTTTGTAATCGTAATCGTAATCGATTACGTTTCTTTGTAATCGACTCCAAGCCTGCTGTGTATAGAAGATGCTGCATGGCCACAACTGGGTCTGTATGTAATTCAATTGTGGCCAACCCATTAACATGCAAATAAATTACAGAATAAAGAATTTACACAAGAAACGATGTTTCCATGATAGGAAAAACTGTTGTATAATTAAAGTGTGCAAAAATATTGCCGATAAAAGCAGATTTAAAGAAATGCAGTCTCTTAAAGGTGAGTACTAAAAAACCAGTATTTTCACATACATGCATTGACAAATGCTTCCTGCATCTAGACAAAGGAAAATATTGAGCCAATCACAGAGCAGATTAAAAAACATATTCGACTGTTTATAAAGTACACTTTGGTATTGGTCAGTGTGCTCAATATTTTTAGTACTTCTAATCTGAGTATGAAAATGGTCACAACTGGTACAGTGGCCAAAACTAATCACCCCACCCTTATAAAATATTTAACAAAAGATTTATTTACTACCGCCCCCACCACTTTATCTTTTTATTAAAGTATGCTCAAGGACTCTGTTGAATTAATTGCATCAGATCATCCTTTTACAACTCATTGTTGCTTAATACAATGAAACCCCTCAAATCCGAACTGATTGGGACTGTAGCCTGTTCGGATTTCAATTTGTTTGGATTAACCGAAAACTTTCCATAAAATAATAACGAACCCTCGTTACGGCATAATAACAAATCCTCGTCACTTCGAAAATTGAAGATAACTGATTTCAAGTGAAAAATTAAGTCATATATTGTGGTTTTCTATTGTTACTTCATTGTTTTTGCAAAGTGTGATTAACCTAAAAAATTTCAATAACAAACTTTTACTGTTTTTCAATCCTGCAGGATATAAGTATGTAGACACATTTACAGTTTGTTAGGTAAGCTAACTGTACTTCTTTGTTAATTTTTCAACTAATTATATAAAATAAGGTTATAGTAATTGTTGTATGACAAAATAAATAAGTTTCTCGTTTTTTGCTGGTGTTTTTCAACCTTAAATTTGTTAAGAAAATCTCGTCCGGATTTCCCGGGTTTTCGGATTTAAGGGGTTTACTGTAGCTAAACATTGTAATTTTTCTGAAGAATTTCATGAAAAAACCCATAAAAGTACAATTTATTATTAAAATTCTCATAAAAAATATTTTACATACTTACTATTTTTAGCATATGTACTTAAAAACGGTAAGGATAGAAAAAATCATTTATTTTAAAAAACTATACAATAAGAATAAAAAAACTATGCTAGGATAGGGTTTATATTAAAGAGAAAATATATTTAATGAGTGAAAATTATTTAAAAGCACTATTTGATATTTCAATTAAAAAGTACCTTCTTGTTTACTACTGTTATCACTATCACTTCTTTGATCATAATCCATTACATCTGCCTGAAAAGGTGTATTTCGTTGTAAAGGCTTCAATGCTGAAAAAAAAAAAAAAAAAAAAAAAAAAACCATCAATTTATATTTTTGCTCATAAACATACAAGATGCCTACTACAGATTTTCAAAAGTGAAACTTGTGACTTTTCGGTTCAGTGATAAATCAAATTTTGATTCTGCCGGATATTGAATATCTGGTCCTGATTCTTGAAACTTGTTAATTCTATACATTTTTTAAGATCCTGCAAAAAATGATGGTTCTCAACTCCTAGCACCAAAATGATTATGTCATTCCGAAAATGCATTGCTTCAAATATAGTACAAAAATTAAAAATGAATATTTTGAAATAAAGGAAATTTTATGCTCTTATTTGACAATGGTACAATTTTACGATTGCAATTTTTAGAAAATATTCGATTATAAGTTTTTTTTTTTCAAATTGTCACTTTCATTCTATGTGAAAAGATTAAAGTTATACTGTTTGATTTCTTGGAATCTCATATTAAATTTAATGATTTTAAATGAGCTCAATATTTCATGCTGGAATCAATCATCTGGAAAATTCACGTAAATGGAATTCGGCCTTTTTCACTTTTCTGATAGTTGAAGTATTTCAGTTTATATTTTGATGAATGGTTAAACACAGGCAGATAAATTAGTCCATTATAAAGTGAACTAAATCACACAAGTAAAAGAATGTAGACAAAAATACCCTTTTGGAGAAGAAAGTTATTTTCAAATAGTGCTTTCTACCCTTTTGTTCGTAAGTCAATCTTAGAAATAACAAGTTCTCAAGTGGTTTGAATCTGTTTTACCCCCCCCCCCCCCATAATGACGAAGAAAGATTATTTTTTGTACTTCTTTTTTGATTCTGTCAACTGAAAATAGAATGAATGAAGAAAATTTGCCATTCCTCGAGTATTTAATAATCCCGAAGAATGAAGAAGTTGTTAATCTTACCCTCATGTTACTATGAGGTAAACAGAGTTCGGAAATCCTATTTTAAAAAAAAATTAATAAGGATAAGACGACAGTTGAAAACTAACATAACTCCTTTCAGTTTGTATTGAATATCAGATTAGAATAGTAGTTTCGTGATCTTTCAAGCCGTGTCCGCTGGTTGAGGGAACAGAGTGCAACCAACCTTTTTTTAACCCTATTTAATGAATTTTAGACCTATTTAATGAATATCACACAATAAATAATTCAAAATGAGTATTTATAACAAAGTCATTTAGAATTCAGAATATGTATCATTAAAAAGGTTTCATCTATTTTCTATATAAGCTTAAGGATTTTCCTCCTTGTGCAATATTTTGTAATCAAATGTTCAATAAAAATGCTTGATTACAACAAAAAGTTTCAGTTTTTTAGTAATGGAGTGAGCATATGATTTTACTAAATGTTTTAGTTAAAAAATATTTCAAGTTATTTCATTTACAAAATAGAAAAATGATTAACGGGCACTCAATGTAAAATTAAGCACACACAACAGTTTTATTATTTTTCAGCTTTCAACACAAAAGAATTCGGATTAAATTTGTTTATTTTGTTTTTAGTTAGAGTGTACTATCGTTCCTGGTAGGGCTAAATTTCACTTGAATCATGCATTTGAATGATTTGTTCATCTTTATATTATTAAAAGATATTTACTGCAGTGAAAATATCGTAATACCAAATGCATTGCAACCAAATCTAAACTGAGAAGGTTCCAATCCATTGTTTACATCTCAAAGCTGATAACACAAAGTTTGTGCATCAATATGGTTTGATTTAAGACTCCTGCTTTGATGAAGAAAGGGATGCTAATCACAAAGCAGTAACTCTATGCTCCAGAAAGGGAAAAGCAATTTATGAATACTTCCTCTTCCCATTTTATTAAAATCTATCCCTGTCAGAACAGATGAAAAGTGTTTTATTTTAATACACAATGTAAGAGTAAACTAAAGTACTAAAACAACAAAACTGAATTTATGAAAAAGAAAGGAAAAAAAGAAGAAAAAAACTGGAGATAATAAGTTTTCAAGATGACATAATCAAGCATTAAAACAGATTCATTCACACTGGAATAGATACGTTTAATAGAGATGTACTGCGGCAGTTACCTTTTCCATCATCAATACTCTCATCAGATTCCTTTGATGTGGCACTGCTTTTTCCTCGTAGCGAAGATGCAACTATGTTTAAGAGAAAAAAAATTATTAGAATCGAAACTTTGTCAAAATATTCAAGAAATACTTTTACAATATAAGAAGAGCAATAATCAACAACTAACTTGATATAATATCAAAATATAACAAAAGTCTTAACTCTCAAGTTCTATAACATGATGTGCTTAAGAAAAATCCAATATTATTATAATCTAGGAAAGTCAGCTAAATGCAAAAAAGTACTTTAATAAATAATGATTAATTAGAAAAGATGGAAGATATTTTTTCCTTGGAAATATAAAGGAAGAAAGGTTACTCTGTCCATTTCAGGAGAAGCGGAAGGGAAATTGGCGATGGCTTTTCCAAATCGGTATTTAGTGCTATTCTACTTAAGGAGTCCACTAGGGACTTTAAATTTTCCTTTTTTCTTTTTTGCCAAATCAAGCTCCAAACACAAAACAAGGCACAATTAATTGACCATCAATGGTGTCACTAGTTAACGATTTTTTCCGGCATCCCGAAACAGAAAAAGCACGGGGGAAAATTATTCATTTGTTTCAAATTCTTTACTTTCTTATTCATATACGATACATTTTAGTACAATCAATGGGCATTACAATTTACATTTATACCACCAGATGCTCAATCATTTTTGGTAACTTAGTTGTACGTTGTCTTCATATACATTTCGACTCAATATCTTGCTACACTAGCATCCTTTCAATTGCTTGTCTAAATATCATTCAAGACAACTGTATTAATTTAATTAGAAGTGAATTACTGGGGTAATCTAAAATGAATTTAAAGTGTTTAATTTTAAACAATATTAATTTTTCATTGGCTATATATTAAGTGATATATATCTGCCAATGCTGCTCAACACATTACAAGATTGAGAAAAAAGAAAGAACCCAATTGAATCGGTGAGTGGAAAAACAGTACTAGTCCAAAATCGATCATTTTTAGATATCTGGCAAAAATTACACTAATATTTAGAACAACACATTGCAATGAGAAAAAATACAACTGACAAGACCTCCCACGTTATAAAACCTAGGCATGGCGTTAACAAACAAAAAAACAAATTTGAAAACGAAAGTTGTTTTTGTAAATATCTCACAACATTTTCTGGACTAGTACTGTTTTCCCACTCACCGATTCAATTGTTCTGATAATAACTTTTAAGCTTTTAATCTTTTGTTAACATTAATTCAAAGTAAAACATTTTTCAAATTATAGTTACTTGGTACTTTGGTGGCTATGCTACTGATGATAGGATAAATTGTAGCAGATACTGATTGTAAGACATCTTGTTTGCTTGAAGAGAGTCGTGACTTCTTTGCAGCTAAATAAAAAGAATAACATTGATCAAAGATTTTCAAAATTTTAAGCATTATAACTATAACAGTTAAAACGGGGGGGGGGGGGGGGGGGAGGTAATGTTCAATGTTTTGCTTTGCATTTTTCTTATCGAAAAGAAAAAATTTACCTTTTACAAAAACACAACCACTTATAATTAAAAAAAATATGGTACAAAAACATAATTTCAGATTTTAGTAGCCAAATAATAATAATAAGGCAGACAGGGTTGGGGTTTTGGATGTCTGAAACTGGTTTTGGACTGGACAGGTGGTTTTTACTGCTCAAAACTGTCTTAAACTGCCCTACTGTAAAAGGGGTCTAATCTAATTTATTTATACCTAATGCTAATGCAATACTAGTAATGCATAGATGTAAATATTAATTAGTTATAATTAATAAATATTTGATAATATTTTTCGCTGAAATGTTAATAAAAAAAATATTTTACCTGGAAAAAAGCAAAATATTTGCTAATAACTCTATGACATAAATGCTTCTTTATGTAATAGTTGGTAGTGTTGTGAAAAGAAGTACCACAATAACTAATTTCAGTTCCATTTATGACTCATAATTGCTATTATATATTTAGAAAAAAAAACATTTTAAAATTGCTTTTGTGTGATAATATTTTACTTGATGTTTCAAAAAAAATTCTTTTTTTAATACTAGATTGATAAATTGAAGATACTTATGTTTTAAAACCAGCAAAATTTTTATTTTTCATTTTTACATAATGTATTCTGTAACAACAATAAAAAAAAAAAAAATCCTTGGTTAATTTTTAGAAAACCTTATCAGCATTTTCCTAGAGTAGATTGGTAATAATACAGTGTCAGAACATGAAATGGCATTATAATCATTTTCTTGAAAGTAAGGCAATGTTAACTTACAGGGTTCACACTAGGGAAAAATACAAGGTGGGATTTTTCCTCCTTGACCAAAATTTTAAGTGGGATTTTTAAAGTTTAAGCCCAAAAAAAATTTTTTTTGAGTGGGATTTCAAAAAATATTGCGGGAATCGCGCGATCGCGCTGCCTAGCGCGAACCCTGACTTAGTAAAAGTAGATTGACCAGTGTTATTCCTTATTCAAGTTCTGTGTAATCAGAATAAAATCAGCTGTATAAGTTTTATTAAGTTTAGTTAAATTTTAATAACAATAAAATCTATTATATATTATTTCTCTAGCCTGTTTTTGTTTTTGTTTTTTGTGCCTCCATAATATCTTCCTCCTTCTTTCATCAAATTCCATGTTTACCCCTCATTTTATCACATATCGTGGCGTGTAATGATGAAAAATAGACTTAACGTCTAAAAATTTACTGCTTCTATTAAGTTTAAGATTTACAATCATCTAGGAAGAAGTCCTTTAATGGATGATGGCAAATTCGTGTTGTGTATGCTGACGCCATCTGTTATCAAGCAAACAATCAAGAAACTCTTCTATTTTTATTGCGTAGAAAATTGGAGGGTTAGCTGCATCTGTGTGTTAAATTTATTGCAATCATTAGGCTACACATTCATTTATATTATGAATGTGTAAAGTCTAACCTATCAACTAACTGATTATACATCACTAAAATATTAAAAGCATATTTTAAAGGGAGAAGAAAAAAGGGTTTTTTTTAAGTATTGCATAAAATCTAAGGGTTCTTTCAAAAGAAATATTTATGAACAGAGTACTCGCATCTTAGTTGTAGTTGATGGGTTAGCATTTTCATTACCATAATAATGAGGAGTGATTCCCATTTTTATTTGCTTTTAAATAATTTTCTTTCAGAATATGCACGTTTGGAGGGATAGCTTTCCGCCTTGTAAATCATGCTTGGCAAAAGGCGTGGGCCGCAGATTAACTTGAAAAAAATTATATATTTAGTGTGTTATTTTTCTTATACATTTATATTTCATTAATTCATACTTACTGACAGAACTTGACAATGATTTTGCTTCTAACTTGGTTTCAGCTAAAAATATTTCAACATTTTCTAAGAAGTCCTTTGCCATTTCAGTAATTTCAGTCGACCATTTTTCTTTAATTTCATCAAAATGCGACTTCATACTCAAAAATATATAAAATTTTGCTTTTGAAAACTCCAGGTGAGCATCCACATTCTTTTTAAAATTGGATGAAGCTCCTAATGAATCTGGATCACGTATCAAATCAGTAATTTTTTCATTTAATAACGCCATGCAGTAATTTATATCTTCATCAAAACCAGTTTTAAAATTTTCAGCACTTTGCTTCAATGAAGCAAATGGTCTTGCATCTTCTGTAGACATTATTGGCTCTTTTAAAATCCCCTGAAACATATAAAGAAACAAAAGGAAAGACTAAATATTTAAATGAAGAGGATGAGTTTTTTTTAATAAAGAATTATTCAATCCTGAGTACCAGCACCACCCACCCGCTTTTTCCTCCAGAATAATTTGTATGTAACCTATTTTAAATTAATAAAACATGCTCTTTTGGGATTGTTTAGAGATCTTTCATTTATCATCACACAAAAATTAAATAAAATTATTAAATACTTTTTTTTTTTTTTTGACGTTCCCAAAGTGGTACACCAATAATGCTTATGGCAGCCTCATTGTTCAAACAAAAGGTAAGAGCGGCTGTCAAATATGATTAAAACTAAAATTTGTTATGTGCTATATTTATTATACAGGAAACATCCAAGTTAATGACTTGACCAAATGCACTAAAATCTCCACCTATGCTTCTGCAGATAGGGGCCACAACACGAAGTACTCAGGATTATACAGTAACTGTACAGCAGGATTTTGAAATGAAACTCTTATAGATATATATATATGAAACCAAGGCTGCAAGAAAAGACCAGACTGGGCGGCTTTTATTAAAAAAAGACCATTTTTTTTTAAATCCGGACTTTACTGATGCTTTTCAATTACACAAAATACTATTTACAATTAGGACCTATAATGTTATTTTATTTTGCTGTTGTTAAGTTATGTAAAATGAAACTCAATTTTTTTTAATGGAGTTTATTTAAAAGTAGATTTAGATTTGTATTACACAACCTGAATGTATTTTACAATACAGATTGCCATTTTCGTATTTGTGTGTAGAGTAAGGGCTCTTCCCCCAGGCTTGAGCGGGAGGACTCTGCGCCCCTGCCTGCCCTTTGATTCATGAAAAGCGTCCCTCTTGCCCTTTTATTAATGAAACGACGCCCTTTCTGCCTTTTCGTTTACAAATCCAAATCTTCTTCGTCGAAAAATGGATTCAGTATCCACGCAAACTTTGTAAACTCAAGATCACCAAAATAATTCGAAAATTGAAGCAACAAACCATTCAAGTGTTCCACAACTGATGCTCTTTTAATTTTGGAGTACCTGAAAACCTCAAGTGATAAAAAGTACTGTGGGAAATGCAAAGACTAAGCAATCCTCTACCACCAACGCCCCTCGTCAGGAACAATAACAAACGAACGTTCCGATCAGCTTCTGCTGAATTTCGAAAATTGTATCATTTCCACTTGGCTTAGGGTTAGCATTGTCTTTCTTTTGGGCAACACTGGGGACAGTATGCATTGAAATCGACAAAGAATTTTGGTCATCCTTCGATCCTTATCGCACAGACAAATTTCGGCGTCCGATCGCGCTAAATACAGAGCGGATGTCCACCCTCATTTTCATTATTTTCTCTTCAAAGAAGGGATATAAATAGGAAAATAAACTTACAAAGAAATAAATAATTGCAAGAAACAGCTTTTTTTGCTGCTCAAGCTCGTAAAGGCAGGTGCAAAACAATTCATCGGGTGATTCATCGTTCTCAGAATTGGACTTTGTTTTCTTTGTTGAATGTCGTGTGAATGATGCACCCCCTTGATTTTGATAGAAGGAAACCTCAACACCTTGAATTTTTTAAAAATAAACTCATTCATTTTATATATTTTCATTTAAACTTGTAAAAGAACTGAAAAACTTGTTGGTCGAATATTCAGCTTCTGCTTAGAAAAAAATGGCTGAATATGCGACCCTAATAAGAATAAAAACCATTTTACTGAAAGGGTCGCCTAAGGTGTATTTAGAAATAAGTGATTAAAAAGAGAACAGAACAATACTTTTTTTTTAAATCACAACTTACTGCTGTTAACAGGAAGGAAAGTCCTTTTATAATTGAAGTTACTAGAGGCCCAAGTTTTGACAGTGGCAAAGCCAAACATCTTTTATCCATTAACCATTAACTTATATTTGTTTTTCACCCAACAAGAGAAGGGTTATTCCCCTGCCAGTGATCTTCATTGAAAAGGCTACGAAAAGGCATCGTTTTTGCTATTATTTTCCCCAAATGGAGAAATATACAAAACGTAACAAAATTAAGAACAAACTAAATTTGATGTTCAATAAAAAATGCAATTATAACGTAAAAGTTTTATTTGGATGATGTGAAAATTGATTAAAGGAAACATGGAGTTTTATCGGATTACACAAAAATTAACTTTTTAAAACGGGAAATTTTCTCGAAAAATATAGCATAAATTTTCCACTCCACGTATCTATATCTGTGCTTAATATTGTGGACTTTCTTATTAAACTCGCTTAACATAATAGTTAGTAGAGTTGAGTGTGTCAGCAGGGGTTGAGCCAGAGGAAATTCAGGTCCATTTTCGGAAAACTTCACAAAATTCAAATCGATCAAAGTGGACCCTTCACAAAATTCCAATATGCTTAAATTTTTCAAAAAAATTATTTTATTTTTCACAAAAATCTCTAAAATTCACAAAAATTGGACCATGTTAAAAAATGCTGGATCGACCCCGTTTCAGTAAGCAGAACTACTAGACTCATGATTTCATCTACACACATATGAGATCCCACATACTATGTTTGATTCAAGTACATTTCTCACTTAAATTTTATAAGAATTACTTTAAAATAATTGAGAATACTGAAACTTGCAATAAAGAGCTATGCTCCATAATTTAAGGAGCATATATTTTACACTACAAACAAAAAAAAGTCTTTCATTCAAGATGGGACTCGAGATGTAATGTAGAGAATTAAACAAAATTTGGTACACACATACATCTTGATAGGAAGTAGTTGATTAAATTTCGGTACTATTCTCTCCAAGGAAGTGGAATAATCTGTTTTTCTCACTGAGCGTATCTGAAGAACACCACAATTCAAACAAAACTGTAATGGGAAAAGGTGTTAACTACGTTCTGGAGTCAATCGCGCTAAGGGAGCACTTTGTTTTGTAGTGCATTGTTGTCATTTGATCTACATGTTAACAAATAATATTATGAATATTTTTAGAATTTTGAGTTTTAGCAGGTAGCAAACTGTTTTATTAATTTATCTTGGTTTAAAATAATTTTTTAATGGAATTTATTATTATATTTTCCCACTAAGGATTTGTAACATAAGGAATATTTGGTGATACAGTGAAACCCCAATTTTACGTTTCTCAAGGGACTGGGTAAAAAAACGTAAAATATGGGAAAAACTTAAAATACGGGAAATACATAGAATGTAAAAATCAAATAGAAAAAAACTAAAGGTAGTAAAGATGACTCTTTCAAAAGGTATAATATCTATATTTTACGAAAAGAATTTTATTATACATGCCATTTTAAGACAATTTTAACACATTTAGATGCGATTGCTGGCATTTAGGCTGAAAATAATCCGTAATAGTGGATTGTTTTTTAGTCATTGAACAATTCAAAGTGAATGCAGCATCTTCTAGGATTGAAATACGTTGCAAGTTTTTTTCCTGATCTTTATAAGAAAGAAAATAGTCTTTCACTATTTGTAAGCTCTTCATTGGCAATAGTGAAAGAAGAGACGGGCTGTGCTTCCGGTTCTTTTTGTTGATCTTCATCGGCTGACGAAAAGTAGACGGAAAAATATTGCTTATTTTGGAACTTTTTTTTTTTTCACTTTCCAGGGAAAACGTAAAATTCGGGAAATTTCATATATAACAAACTTACAATCTGGGTTAAATTAACAATATTACTATACGGAAAAACTGGGATCTGATGAAAAAAACGTAAAATGCGGGAAAAACGTAGAATCGGGGTTTCACTGTAGTAATATTCATATGAAGGATATAGAAGAAAGTTTCGTGACGGCTACAACAGATTAGTATATAATGAGCTTAATTTTTCACTTTGGAAGCAAGCATTAGGTTAGATTTTTAAAATATGGCTTTACTTTAAAGGGCAAGAGACCTTCGGCTATATTATGTGGGGCATGGAGTAAAATTCGGTTCGGAGAACATATGATTAACAAGCACATCGCGGAGTCAACAAGCTGATATTTTTCCCGTTAAAATTTGACCACAGAATTAATTTTTCTGCAGACTAAACTCAAATTTTGAGGTGATCCATTTCTTTCGGACCACACAAAATATTCTATGAGTAAAAAGGATTTTTTCTTCAGTAATCGAAACACTTAATTTCAAAAAACTCACTTTTTATTTTTACGCAGCTTCTTTCGAAAAAGAAAACATAGTTACTATAGAACATGCAATAAAACAGTGGAAAACTTAAATATTCCGACTATAACAATATATATATATTTTTTTGAACATACACATATTAAGAAAACAATTTTCACTTGTTGTCGAAAATTACTTCATGCAACGAAGAATAAAAAATACTGCTGAAATAAATATATTTAACCTACCGCTCAAAAAAAATTTAATACTTTATATTGCGTCACAATTTACCGCCCATTCGGTTTCTTTTCGAAATTGAAAACACTAGGTTGTTGCCAACTTCAAGATTCAAAACATATAAAAAAATTTATTGCAGTTAAGCGAAGAATAACTGCACTAACGAAACTTATTCATGTAATTTTTTGCCCTATTCTCTATAACTGTGACTGAAATTTGAGCATGAGCTGAGCGTGATGTAAACAAAAATTAAATCCTCTGGCTCTACCAGGTAACTTTTCTTTTTCTTTTCGTCTATGTATGTCTCTCTATTTATTTAACCATATTAAACAAAGTGCAATTTATCTAGATAACATTTTCTCGTTCTCATAGGATGACAGTGAATACTTTTAACTGTATCAACAGCACGCAACAGTACTTAGACCATTCAGCTAACTGAAGTAATTTAGGAAAAGAGGATAATTTTCCATTTAAAGCCTGCCACTTGGCAGATTTTGGCAAATTTTTAGGTGCAAACCTTTAATGATTATAAAAGTTATTGATAGATGTCTGCATATTATACGCCAGCCTTCCTCTAGAGCAGGGGTCTCCAAACTACGGCCCGAGGGCCACATCCGGCCCGCGGACAGATTTTGTCCGGCCCGCGGAGAGCTAGCATACTTGAAAGAAAACTCCTTCTAGAGAACATATTTATTTTTTATAGCAAATTAAATTAAGTTTACTGAAGTAATCTATTTTTATGTTGAATAATTATTAATATGACATCTACATTGATATGGTCATGGGCTAACTACTCATAACATTGTTGTAGGTTATTATTTACTAACTAACAAATTATTGAAATGAATCCAACTAACATTTTATACATTTTAAATGAAAAGATAACTTATAACAAGCATAACGACATATGAAATACTAATGAGATTTATGTAATTGAGATTTTCCACTGACAATAGTTTGTAGTTGTGGACTAATTTTACTTGTACCAATTATTAAAAGAGATTTAAGATGCTCATCAGTTAATTTAGATCTGTAAACATTTTTTGTGTACTTCATTTTGGAAAAGGTCTTCTCACACAAATAAGTAGTACCAAACACAGAAAACAGCCCACGAGCAAATTTATGCAAATTATCAAATTGTGTCAGTGGAAGACTTATAAAATTCCAACAAAGATAAGTTTTGATATTTGTTCTTAATTATATCACTGCACTGTAGATCAATCATTTCCATTTGAAGTTCCGGGGCTAGGGTTTCAATGTCAGTATCAAAAGGATTCTGAAAAATCTTAATTTGATTCGCAATGGCATCAAAGTCCGAGAAACGAGTATCAAAATTTATTTTCAAAGCACTCAAAGTTTCGATTGCAAAATCGATAGGAAACTCGGTCTCAGTGGTGTGGCTAAATATTTCACATGTTTTAAAATGTGAAAAACATTTACTTCGTAGTTGTGATTGAAACAGTATCAATTTCTTCCGGAATGATTTGATATTATTGTATAAATCAGGAAGATGCTGGTTTTCTCCTTGCAATCTCAAATTCAGTTCGTTCACATGTTTTTTCAAATCAACATAGAATGCTAACTTCCACAGCCATGCGTCGTTTTGCAATTCAGTAAGAGGGCGATGCTTTTCATTCAAAAAAAATTCGATCACTGCTCGAAGTTCAAAAAAGCGCTGAAGGACTTTCCCACAACTAAGCCAACGTACGGCAGTATGATAAGGTAAGTCATTTTCTCCAATCTCTTTAATAAATTGTACGAAATGTCGGTGATTCAGCCCAAAAGATCTGATAAAATTAACAGTTGATATGACTGGTTTCAGAACTTCAGACATATCCAAACATTTTCCGCACAAAGACTGTTGATGAATGATACAATGTAAGACTATTGGTTTTGAACCACCGTCATTTTCTACAGCCTTTGACACAAGAGCGACCACTCCTTTATCTTTCCCACTCATGTTTTTGCCTCCATCAGTTGTAATACATTTCAAGTTTTTCCATCGAAGGTTCTTTTGCTTAATGGCCATTTCAACTCCTTTAAAAATATCTGAACCAGTAGTTGTGCCATGAATACTATACATATCAAGAAGTTTTTCATGCACTTCAAAGCTTTTATCTACTCCTCGAATATAAATCAACACCTGAGCAGTATCTGACACATCTGTTGACTCATCCAAGGCCAAAGAAAACCACTCAACATGTCCATTTTTGTTGAACAGTTGAGAGGATATATTTTCAGCGATGTCTTCTACCCTTCGAGCCACAGTGTTTGCTGACATACTGACAGTTTTTAATAAATTTACCTTTTCAGGGCACATTTCTTCGGCTACTGCGATTATGCATTCTTTGACCATTTCTCCATCGGTGAATGGTTTTCCACGTTTTGCAATTTCAAGAGCCACACGAAAGCTGGCACGAGTTGCAGCCTCTTGTTCAGTTTTGAGTTTTGTAAATAAAGATTTCTGCGATTTCAATCCGCGCTTCATAGCTTCGAATTTTTCTGTCCGCAAACTTCCTGTATATTTTGAGTAATTTTGAAAATGTTTTGCTTCATAATGACGTTTAATGTTATATTCTTTGAGAACGGCTATGCTTTCATTGCAAATCAAACATAGCGCCTTGTTACTGGACTCAATTACGAAATACTGAATGTTCCACTGATCTTTGAATTTTCTGCATTCACTATCAATTTTTCGCTTCTTTTCCATTCTACTAAATCACACACAAAAGCAACAATTCAAATAAAAATATTGTTACAAAGATGTCTTAAACTTAAACACGCACAAACACGTTTTAAGGAGGTACGCACTATTTTATTTCACAGCAGTGTCATAGGAACTGACTTGTGGTTGCGCCGCTAGCCTTCTTATATATTTCACTTACTGCCATCTAGAAGTGAGTGGAAGACACCAGAACTTTATCGAACCAACGAGATTATTCTGTAAGTGCTATTAGCGCCATCTGTTAGGGATAGAAGGTACTACCTATTTCTGCTTGTGTCCACCAGATGTCCTGTCACGTTACTCCTCATGGCTCGCTCGTACTCTACGACTAATCTAGAAATTACAGATAATGACAGGAAAATTAATAATATGCAGTGTTGCCGTTTTGCGGACTTTAGTTCGATTTGCAGCCTTTTTTAAACGTGGCGTACTTTTTCGGACTTTTTTTTTCATGTAAAAAAATACTCATTCGTTACTTGAGTACTCGTTAGGAACCGAAGTAACGATTACTGAAGAAAAAAGTAATCAATGATTACTTGTGTATTTCATTACTTTTGTAAACAATGATTACTATGGCGATACGATGCGGGTACCCCATTATAACGGATACCCATACGATACAGAAAATACATCAGCTTCCCCGTCGCTAATGGCATCTGGCAAAAAAGTAATCATATTTTACACCACTAGTGGACTGATTCAACTTTTTACCACCGGCAACAATTAATGATAATATGGTTTTGGCCCTTGGAATTTACTGGAGTAATCAATATGGCCCTAAGGCTGGAAAGTTTGGAGACCCCTGCTCTAGAGCACCGAAAAATGTCAAATGTGTAACGGAAAAGTACCGAGAAAGGATTAATGCATAACTAAGTTGTTTCGTAGGAATTTAATTTTAAGTAAACTTTAAAAAATGGATCATTGTCATCAAATTTGTGTTACAGTCAGGGAAGTTTAATCTAATTGACTGTATCGTTGGTTCATTGTAGGGCTGAAACTTCACAATCACACATTTATTGTAAATCTACATGACACAGCAATGATACATAGTTACACGGAAAAAAATACAGAACTCCGAGCATTATTCTAAAGCTGCAACTCTTTTCCCGCTTGAGACTCTGTTCTCTTTTTATAAAAAAAAGTATAAATTACTTTTTAGTTCTGAGAGTCGCTACAACTACATTTAATTTAATTGATGTTATTTTGTATTTTCCATTAAATGCCCACCATAGCACAATTTTGGCTCCTTTAAAAGAAAGTCAAACCCAAGTTGTTTCAGTGTATATTTTAGAGGCTAATAAGTCAAAACCTAAGCATTCACGAATTTTCCCCTTAGGTGCCGAAATTTCAACAGTTCTGGTGGCATCTAACGGAAAAGTAACATAATTTTCAATGCTTAACAGGAGTTTAAAAAATGGAAAATTTTTAAAAAGCTTGTAAATTCAGGACTTAAGTATTCTATATGGCAACCCATGATTTTTCGCCAAATCTGGAAGCAGCAATTTGTTGTTTGTGGAAGTGTTGAAATACGTTTTGCAGAAGCCCTGATGTGTTTTTTCCTTTTTGTCTTTTAAGACAGCAATTTGACTCTTGGATTTGGCGACTTTTTTGGAAAAAGCGCCAAGGGTTACCGTAAAGTAAGTTTCTCCCAAATTCAGCATTGTAGAAATGTCATGTTCTTTAAGTCTTCATCCAGAGTTACATAATTATATGATGGATTAACACGTACAACAATGCTAGGGTTTGAATCAAACCTGCAACAATTCTACCGCAATTCTGACTTACAGAGATTCGCTGACTTACAGCATGCTAAGAAGAATATATTCGTGTTCAAGGAAGAAACTGCTGGTATAAGGAACATGCCATTTCTATTCTTGTTTTAGTTTGTTTAGCATACTTGATTTCTTCCGAACTGATGCGATATGCCAGTTTATAAATTTAGTTGCTTTCAACAGAGAAGCAAACATTCTGATTTGCATTCTAATAAATGTACCTGCAAGACGGACTTCCCTAAAACTTAGATGGATTTGTCCTTTTGCTGCCATGCACAGAAGCCCCCGAGTGACAGAACTTCTTGGTCGAACTGTACCTCTTTACTCACTCAAGCAGATTTAATACTGCAATAACTGAATATGAAGAATGTTTCTACATTTCTTATATTCACATCAAAATGTGATTTATTTTTAAAAAATGGTAACATTTTTTTCTTTAATTTGTAAAGTGTGTGCAAATTCGACCTTCCAATTAAAATTGGTTGCCATTAATTGTGATCTTCCTTAACTGTTTTAAAGTGACACAAGTAAAAAATGTGCAATTAGTTGAGGCTTAGTCATAAGGGGAGAAATTGTCCGTTGAAAGAAAAAATGCACATTTATTGTGAAAACTCATTTAGCAAAATGAGGAAACTTGTTGAAACCAGTGGTGTAGTCCTGAAAAAAAGTTGGGGGGACGCTTATGCATAGAAGGATAAGCAATTGAAATCAAAAGGGGGGGGGGGAGCTTATGTTAAAATGTAAAAATTTTGGAACTATATTTATATTCAAATTAAAAGGTAGGGGGACGCATTCCCCCTCGACTACACCACTGGTTTAAACTGCAAAAAGTCATTTTGAAAGAAATTAGGCACTTTCTCTGGTATGGCTATTCATAATTTTATGAATTTTAACTTTCTCAGTATGCTGACAAACAATATGTGTACAATTGTCATGTTTGATTGGAAATATACATTGTTATGGTAAGAATTAGCATTGATTGAAGCCGAGAAATATGATCATAGCGAGTCACCATTAAGCAAAGCAGATGCAGTTGCTTGCAGGATGTTATTTTTCATTATTAACTACAACATTTATACTTTAAAGTAAAACGTTTTAGGTGCTGTTCTTAAATTAAATCAAGAAGACAAATTTGGACACTATATATAAGTGCATGAGTTAACTTGCTTAACTCTTAATCTTCTTAGCTATGACATCTTTTCAAGGTGCAACTGGAGTACCACCCCATACTGACCAGAAACCTTATCCAGGGACCCAAAGTTTGGATATTGGCTCCAATTCTGCTATGGGCCCAGTTGGAGTACAAGAAAACCAAGACAGCATGGAAAATACATCAGGAATGAATCAAGGTGGCTCACAACAGCCTCCGCCATTGAGAGATATCAATAGAGCATTGTTGTGTCGACTTGGACAGGAAACGGTCCAAGAAATTGTTGCTAAAACGACTGAAGTTTTCCAGATGTTGAAAATTTTACAGGTACTGAATCATTTATTATCTCTTTGATAAAAGAGGGTGGGGCCAGAACTGGGAAATCTGGGAGTTCTAATGCTCAGGAAAAAGCAGGAAAACTTCCAAAAATCGGGGAATTTTTTCTTTGTTTTCGATTTATCCCAAAGTTTCAATGAGCTTATTTGTAATCATTGATATTAATCAAAGTTCCATTATTAAAATTCCCCCTAAAATTATTTTACTAAAAAAATTTTTTTATTTGCCATTTTTCATACATTTGTTGCCCACACATCGAAAAATCCATTATTGGAATTGCACTTTCAAAACTTTTGATGTTCCTAATGGTTTGTTAAAAGGTAAGCAAATAACACTATTTTATTTTTATTAAAACTTTAAATTGAAGTTTTTATTTGAAATTTCGTGAATAGTGATTGTCGGTGCAAACTTTCAAATGTCGAAGATAATAACTTTAGTTTTATTTTTTGTTTCAGTTTTTTAATGCATGCGAAACTCTTCAAATCATTTTAAAAATTTGAAGTAATAAATGAAACTTAAATAATATGTTCAAATTTGAAAACGTCAGAACACAAAAGTAATTAATTATTCACAAGTTTTACCTTCATCATTTCAATATAAATTAATTATTTGTAGGAAGAACATGTTAAAAATCTGCAATTAATCAAATAGATAAATAAATAAAAATAAATCAAAAAATCATTTTTTTTCATTTTTTATTCAGTATGCATGTTAAATCTGGGAATAACCTATTATTAGTTTTACCTACTTCATGTGCACAGTTCTGTTTTTCAACATACTAGCATTAATGCTAAAATATTTAATCTTTGATCGAAGGTATTTCTGGAGCTTTGGTATTCCTAATACAGTATGGGACTCCAATTTCGGAATCCTGAAATCAGGAAAACACAAAGTCCGGAACTTTTTCAAAAAGAATCGGCTGCTGAAAAAAAAACAGCTTTTGTTTTTTGGGAAAAAAATCGGGAAATGTTTTGCACCGTTTGTTTGGAAATAGGTGTTTTAAAGGAGAGAGAAAATAAACTAACAAACATGTTTAAGATTGGAAATGTGCTGTTTTCAAAAAAATTATTTTGCCATTTTCTGAAAAGGGTTTGTTTTTGCGAGAGTTTCTATTAATTGTTGCTTTGAAAAAAATCGGGAAATGTTTTGCACCTTTTTTTTCTTGGAAATATGCGTTTTAAAGAGAAGGAAAATAAAAGGCAATGAACATGTTCAAGATCAGAAACGTGCTTTTTTTAAAAAAAAAGATTTTCGCGATTTTCTGAAAAGGGTTCGTTTTTGCGATTTGTTTTTCTTAATTGTTGCTTTAATTCTGAGTTAACATCATTAAATTTTGCTTTTTTTTATTTCTTGTAGTTTTCTAATATTTCTTTTTTAAAATGAGCTCTAAATTTCGCATGATGCAGAACATTCGCGTAATTGAAAATTCCGCGTTTCTCGCATTTTCCCGATGGTCTGCTGGTCTTTTACTTCAATTTAGTGGCTAGAGAATATAAAATCGTTTCAGAATTCAACAGAATTATTTTCTTTTATTGTTTAATTAAAGAAGTTAAAATAACATGGGGAAAAGTCTAGTTGTTTTGATGCTTTGCCTCAAATGTGCGCGTACTCAAACTTTTTTTTTTTGTTAAATTTCGTGACTTATAGGCGAGTATATACGATAATAAAAGTGCTATAAATGATCAAAATGCTAATAAAAACTTCCAGAGCAACTTATATGGGCTTACTGTAAAATTAAATGCGTTCTTAATCTTTGAAAAAATACATAATTTTCTTAAGGGCATTAAAAAAAAGAAGTTTTAAAACTATGCATATTCACATTTTTCTTTCAAGCAGCTATGAAAAGTGTCAAAATTTAAATGGCGACTATGTAGAAAAATAGTATTTTAGTGCCACTTTCAAATGTTTTTCATAAAAATTTTTTTTTGAACTTCGTTTTTTTTATATATCAAAATGTAACCGACTTTCTGGATAGCCCTCATATGTATTTATAATATACAAAATATTCAATCAGAAATTTTCAGAACAATCTGGAAGTCGGGGAAAAGTTGGGGAATTCTTCAGAGATTCTGTAAAAGGAATAAGAATAGTCAATCAAAAAAGGGGGGAAAATCCACTCCCGTCGATTTAAAAATTACCATCTTTATAATCCTACTATTGGATGTCACACAGTCAGACTTTTCAGAGGAATTGGGGCATTGCTTCCCTGGTTGTTTTCTCATTAAATTGTTTTAAGCATATTGAACATGTCTTTTTAATATGAGTCTTTTTGTAAAAACAAGCCCTTGACCTTCCACTGTTAAACTTTTTGCTCTGCCACTTGAGATCATATAAATTTTCATACCATCAATGGTTCAAATGGTTATACCATTTTAAAAAAGTCTTTGCATTTTATTTTGTTTATCAATAAAGTGTATTATTTGCCACTGGGGACAATGAGTTTTTTTTTTTTTATATATACAGTAGAGTCTCGATAGTTCGAGTTTCCCATAAATCCGAGCTAACGAAAAAATATCGGCTTAGCTCCCAAATAATGACCAACAACAACGAAACTCGGAAAAGAAATACCACATCTGGTTTTTATTGTTATTCGACGGCTCATGGCTAAAACTGTTGAATTGGGCTATTTTTTTCCATGGCAGGTGACCAAACATTTCATTAATAAGTAGGCTGGCTACAATTAGAGCGATTTGAAATGGTGGCAAATTTTAAAATATAATTTACTTTCAATCATGTAACTGTATGTAAGTACATTTTCCCTGAAAATATACAATACTGAAATTTAAAATTTGCTTTACTTCCTTCGACTTATTTATAAAATGTTATGATTTCTATAATTCGAGTTTTCGATAGTTCGAGGTAGCTTCGGTCCCGTCCATTTCGAATTATCGAGACTCTACTGTATATAAAAATAAAATTCCATGCCCTGATGACCTGCAGTAAACTATTGCCAAGTTTAATAAAACACCTAATTCCGTTATTTCTTAATAAATACATTCCTGAAGAATATGTAAAAAATATTTGTGCCAAAAAAAAACATTGTACCTATGGGAACAAAAATGATTGATTCTCAGTCTAAACAATTTTAAAAGCACATATGAAAAGATTTATTTTATTGTTAAATATTTCAATAGAATGCCCATGTAATAGTATCTAATAAAAATGAAAGTAACTCTTCAAGTGTAAAGGTTTTACATATAAATGTCTTTATTCATTTTCACTTTCTGACAATAAATGACAAGTACATTTACATGTGATTGTAATATCACTTCTATAATTTGAAAAGTTGTTGACGTCTCTTCTGAGCCGAATTGGCCCAAATAACCTCTGGTGCTGATGTTTTACCAGTTTTATGAATGAATTCAGGTGCTGTGTTTGTATTTTGCTTAGTCTGTGATACATTTTTTTGATTTTCTTTATGATTCTATAAAAATCTGTCATAGAAAAATAGAAATGATCTACTGTATCACAGATCAAAGTTTGTTTTATATTAACTTAAATATACCGGGCTCCCAAATGATCCTCTTTTCCCTCCAAAGTCTGTTTTATACTTTCAAGTTCGTTTTGGTCCGTTTTTTAACGTTTTGGTCCGTTTAGTCCTCTTTTGAATGATTTAAAAATCAATTTTACAAAGTTTTTTTATTACATTAAACGACGATGCGCGTTAAGTCCCGATAATTTACGCATTTGGTCCGTTTTTTGCGCTTTCAAAGGTCAATCCCGATTTTTTTAAGCATTTCGAAATCCAGTGGCATCGGCTTCAGTAAAACTTCCTAGTTCTCGTTTACTATCGGATTCTTGTTTTTGGACATCAGTAGCGTTGAACATTTCATTATTTAAAATCTTTCTTAAGTTGCAGCTTCTGTAGTAAAGGACTTGCATGGGCGTCATTTTGCCACGCCCGTTCGAAATTTCGGCCGAAAAAATGTATTGAAAATGATTGTATAAAAAAAAATTTTTAGCCTTTAAATGTTAATTTAGTCTCATTTCAGTGGCTGCATAACTATTAAATATTACAGCCTTATTTATAACCTAATTTTTAAAAATTTGCCAAAAACATCCCTCCCCCCTTTTTGCATGTAATTTAGTGAGATCTAAATTAATGATCTAAAAAGATCATCTTTAGCATTATTTTCCCCCCCCTTTCAAGTACTCATTATATATTGTTACAAAATAAATGAATAACATTTCTTTCCATTTTTATTCAATATGTAATTAAAAAACATGTAAAAAATTTAGCAATTATTTTTCAAATACATTAAAACAATCATTAAATCTTATGATTTTAACCGTGTCTCTTCTTGATCTTAGAATTTCATTTGTCAAGTATTTCAAAATTATGCTGTCTGATTGCCAAAAACTTGTATAGACTGCAAGATACACCATCAAGTGTATTAATTTTTGAATGTGAGAGGCAGGCTTCCTCCCCCCAAAAAAGAGGGGTTAAAAATTGTTATTTTGAAAGTAAATAAGTCAGTTTCATTTTTGAAACCAATTTAACTCAAAAAAATATGGCCTAATAAAGGATTACGTATTGATTAGCATCATTCATCTTTCGTGCTCTTCATATAATGTTTCTGTTAGCAACCCCTTTTCACACTTCACTAGAGTTATGATTCACTGATTCATTTCACCAAATTTCAGAAAAATACTGTTATACATTATGATTTTTAAATGTTGGCAGATATAAAAGTTACTTCAATTTTTACGCAACTTTTTTGGGTGGAGTTTTAATTTTTATATTGTATCAAATTTCCAATTGCAAGAAAAATTGAAAAGGGGGGAGGGGAGAGGAAATACTTTTTACTGGTTACCACTTTTTTTCACCTTCCTTGAGCCCTGTTTCTCAGGAATTCTTGTAGCAAGTCAATTTACGGCTGACAGTAATGTGCAGATAAATAAGTTTTGAGAACATACACATAAATTGGATTGATTTAATTTTTTTCCTGGATTAAATGTCAATGTTTTCATTTCTGCAAAGTGCAAGCTTTGTTTTAAAAATTTCAAAGTAGCAATTTCTAAAACCCTGGTGCTTAAAAATAAACTTATTAAAGTAAGTTAAGGCTATTGTGAATGTTAGTAGGATACTGAATCTATGTAATGAAATCGTAATCTGTGTAAATAATTTTTTTAGTGACGTAGCGGAGATATCGATCTAAAATGCTTACTCTAGTAATTGAATGAAAATAATTTTAATTACAAATGCTCCTTCTTAAGTCATCTTTTTAAGCATAAATGGTCCTCCAAAGTCCTTTTTTAACAATAATTGGTCCTCTTTTACCCTTTTCTTTGGCTAGAATATGTTGGGAGCCCTGTAAATATAAAAAAAAGTTTCATTCTAGTGTTGCATTTGTGTTAAACAAAACTAACTCATGTAAAGAGTAAAAGTAAATATTCATTTGGAATTTGTATTAAAGAAAATTTGTACAAAAAGTTTGTAAAAATAGAATTAGTGTGTATTTGATTCAGCAGTTTTTTTACTTGCCATTCCTAAGTGAATTTTTATATCTACCTGAAAGCCATAGTATCTTAAGTCCATTTTTCAAATCTTTGGGAGTTTACACTTAATGGACATACAAAGTACGAATGACAAAACCACTAGTTACATGAGGGTTCCGAAGTTTTATAGCTTCCATTAGAAATCTTTATGCTCTAAGGTTTGCATGAAAAAATCTAGTCTTATAGCACAGTCAACTCTCTCAAATCCGCGGACCTAAAATCCGCCTAAGATTTCCGATGTAATAGTGAAACTTAGTTGAAAAACTTATTAAGAAATTCCTTAAATTTTCATAGCGAAAAGCATTTTGTTAACTTGAAATGTTTACAATAACTCACATCTGCATGTTATACGTTGAAAACAATGTATTAGCTTATTTTTGTGTTTTATTTATAGGCACGTGTAATGCTCAATATTAGCGTTTTGCCGTAATTAGACATCAATCTTTTTGCATCTGCTTTCGGTTTGCGATATTTCTTATTATTTTTTCATTAGTACACAATTCACCAAAAATATGAAGCTATTTTTAGCATAAAATTTGTATTTGCATCGATTTTATGGAGCAAATGTTCTTCCTCCTAATTAATGAAAACAATTTTGATCGCCAACGTGGTGATCGGCAATGAAATTTTTGGTCACCATTGAAAAATTTTTGGTAGCCAGTTGGCGAGTGGCGACCACCGATCTGCACCTTTATAAAGTAGTTTAATAAAAAAATTCTTTTAAAGTTCAAAAACAAACACACACATATATATATTGTATCTCATTTTTATAAATTTTCTCTTTTCTATCAATTTCTTTTATATATTCATGCCTGTATAATTAGTGGTTTATCAAAACATTTTTTGAGTAATATGTAAAAAGGTGAATGGCAACATTATAACCTCACAAAATGCTTACACAGATCAATGACCCGAAATCCACAAAATTCTTAAATCTGCGCAACCTTTGATCCCACGCCATGGATGTGGATTTCGGAGAGTTGACTACTAGAAATGTTTATTTTTTAACTTCTTCACAAAAAATAAAATAATTGACTTAAGATACTATGGCTCTCAGGTACAGATATGTATTTATTTTAACAGTTCTATGCCACCAGAATAATAGTATAACACCCCCTTTATTATAACTGCTTTAAGAATATTTATCAATATTCTTAATAGTTTCATGGTAGGATGATGTCAAATTTCCTTTGTTTAAATTTTACAGCCTCCAAATGGAACAACACAGAGCCTTGCTTCCCAAGAAGAAAGGAGGGCTAAATTGCAGGATCAAATAAACCTTGTAAATGCTTTATTTAAAAAATTGCGAAGGATTTATGAAAAATGCAATGAAAACTGTGCTACAATGGAATACAGTCATGTTGAAGTAGATGTAAGTATTAAATATTTTCTTCCAATATCCTCAGAGCCTTGTTGAGAATCTGTTCACGTGATTTACTTGCGTCATGCCATAAATCGTGTCTGATGCAACAAGTCAACCTTGGTCTGACAATCAGAAGACTTCACTTGAAACTTGGATCTCATGCAACGAGGTTGGAGCCTTTTCCAGACACGCTCCTTCAAAAAATGCCCGAAATAATATTTTTAGTCTAATTTTTAATTTAGTTGTTGTTCTGTGTTTAATTGTAAAATAAAATTAATTAAAAGGCAATAGGACTTAATTTGGTACTTTCACCTTTGACTTGGCATCACTACACCGATACTATTTGTTCTCGAGTCAAGAATTAATGAATACCCTTTTTTCAAAAGCCTAGGTGTATTTTAGCTTGCCATAAAATAATAGGGAACTAAGTGATAGTATTGTAGTTTTAAAAAAATGCCTTAGAACTGGAATATATTGCATTTTTAGCACTCCTTCACATGTCAAAAGATTTACAATTACAATGTTGTTCAGCTTATTGAAATATTGAAAATGTTCTGCAGAATATGTGCTCATCATGTGAGTTTGTAATAAACATATAATTAAGGCAGTATTTTTCTAAAATTATGAGAATAATCCAAAACAGTAAAACAGCAGAAAATATAATAATAAGAATTTTAATTAATGTTTTATCAAAATTGACTTTGAATTTTTTAATTCAAAAGTTATTAAAGTAAAGTGATGTTAATTCAGAAGCTGAAAATTAGTTTAAACTTTGTCTTTGTTTTGTAAATATTTGGCCGTAGCACGATACTGCTCTTTCGCAATCGACTGAATTGGGTAATACAGCACAGAACCTCTTATCCGGCATGCTCGAGACCACCGCTATCCCGGATAACTGAATTTCCCGGTTTTTTGAATTGCTAAAAAATACCGATATTCGGAGGTTTATCGAACCCAAACTACAATAACAAATGCTAATAATACTTCAAAATAAGTAGAAAATAGTAAAGAAATAATTTTAAATTAAGAAATTTAAAAAGAAACATAATAAAAAGTTTTTATTCAATAATAAAAAACAACGTTTTTTTTTGCGCACTAAAAAGGTAAAAAATACGATAGCAACGCCGCTACTGAATTTTGGTCGCAATTTTCAGAACTAATCGCCGTATTTAATTTTATTTTACTGGAAATACTTCAGAAACTAATCAAATCATGATAAAAGTGGTAGAATATTGCATTGTCATCTGGTTCTGAGCTATATGTAAAGTTTCAGAACAATAGCTTATCGGGAAATGGTCGAATATTCGATTACTGGATGTTTCAAACAGCCATTATGTGCGTCATTTTCTCTGTTAAAGAATTTTGTCCCATTCCTGCTATAATTTCTTTAGTTAATTCAAAGCAACGATCGTTAGACATAGCAGGCAAAAATGTCATTATTTTCGTCTTCATCGCTATCTTGCTCTTTGTCATCGTTCGGGTGTAGCACCATTTGGATGATTTCCAATTCGGACATCTTGTTTATCATATTATTAATTTCGTAAAATCAGATCATCAATCATTTTTACAGCAATGAATGATTTCAAAAAGGTGGAAAATTTATTTGGTGTTATTTTCAAGTGCATCTTTCTATTTGACTTAATTATATGTTAATTAACTTATAATATATTTCTAAGCTAACTACAGTGCAGTATTTTTTATAAATAAGACTGCTTATGTTTACTTTAAAATTTAAAAAAAAATGCTTTCTGATTTAGAGCTTGGTCCCATTAAAAGATGAAGTTGACTCAAGACCGGAAGATAAAAAAACTAGTGAAGCAATGAAGCAATATACTGAAGAATATAATGATTTGGTTGAGGTAAATTTACTTTATTTAAATTTCATTTTAGAAAGAAGAGATTAAGAAATTTAACATTCTCTTAGTAAAAGTAAACTCATTAACCCTTTGACTGTGGGAGACAAATAAGGAATTTAATGTAATTTTCGTACATATTCCTGCTATTTAGTTAATAGACATATTTGCTATATTTTTTTGTAAAACTTAATTTACATTAATATAAGTATCATACAATGGGTAAAATTTTCTTTGATACCATTTGTCTGCTAATAGTATTCCAACAAAAACGCAATTTTCTCTGGGTCAACTGCTGTCCTATCACATAGTGGAAGAATTAATGCAGCTTTTAACTTAAAACTGTAATGAAGAATTAGTATATATCACCCACAGGGCTCATCATAAGTAATTAATACACATACATCTGTGTGTGTGTGGAAATTAGTGATGCAATAATTGCTACTTGGCACTAAACACCTTAATTTTTTGTCAAAATACTGCGAATTATGTGAATTTTGGTTATCAACAAAATAAAATAAGGTAGAACCTGGTGAGATTGCACGGTGGGACAGATGGAGCACTTGAATTTTTTAAAGGGAAAAAGGGGAGGTGTGTGTGCACCTTGATTTCAGGTAGTTGTACACTGTACAGTGACAACAGCGCAGTGTCTACTTGAATGACACGTCATTTTTAACCGACTTCACAAAGGAAGGAGATTATACATTCATATTGTATGTATGTCGTTTTTTTTTTTTTTTGTTTGTCCACTCATAACTTCTCACCGGATGAACCGATTTTCATGATTTTTTTTTAATCGATCGAGGGTGGTTTCCCCACATAGGGCCCGTACATTCATTTGAATACCATATATCGAATATTGTACCATATTCGATAATTAGAAAAAATGTTATGAGCAGAAATAGAGTCCTTTTTTTGGTTTTTCATCCTTGACTTTTGACTAAGTGAACTGATTTTGATGACTTTTTCTTTAATAGATAGAGGGCCGTCTAACTCAAATATCGCACATCAATTTGACTACATTTGTTTTTTAGAAAAATGTTACGGGTGAAAATTAAGTATTTTTTTAATTTTAATTGCAAAGGCTTGGCTTGATTTTTCTTTGTTGGGGAAAACTATTAATATCCCAACAAAACATAAATGTGAAAAAATTGCCAAGTTCGATAGAACAAAAACGGCCTCCGGAGTAGTCGGTGTCAGCGATAAAAGAATTGATATCTAATGGGTGCCAAGTTCCATAGCAGATCCTTTGATCATGGCTGTAAGAGCGTACAGATGTTCCTTAATTTATTTGAAAGCATTTTTTTATCGGATTCCTAACTTGGCAAGTGTTAATTAAGGTAACTTACATTCAAAAAATTTAACTCATTCAATTAGCAATTTTTAATAGTTAGTAAAATCATGTGGCAAGCTATTATAGTTAATTTCTAATTGTCTTCTTATCGTCTTCTTGAACGTAACTTATCTTAATTAAAACTTGCCAAGTTAGGAATCCGATAAAAAAATGCTTTCAAATAAATTAAGGAACATTTGTACGCTCTTACAGCCATGATCAAAGGATCTGCTATGGAACTTGGCACCCATTAGATATCAATTCTTTTATCGCTGACACCGACTACTCCGGAGGCCGTTTTTGTTCTATCGAACTTGGCAATTTTTTCACATTTATGTTTTGTTGGGATATCATTAATTTTTGAAAAGCTAAAATGTGTTTTTATATTGACGATAAGTTATACTGAATTAAACCAAGCTGAAGAGTCGCTATTAATTATTTAAGATTTTTTTCGTCTGTTTACATTTCTCCGTAATAAGTCCGTAAACCTATCTTTACTTAATTAATCTTTTATTTAAAATGTTGAAAAGTTCTGTATAACTACGACACTGGATTGTTTGTAGTCAGCTTGTGTTAAGCCTTAAGGCGAAAAATTAAAGTGGAAAGTGAATTTCAATGCATCAATTATTTACTTTCAAGTGCGAGAGAGTATTGTTTACTTTAAACGGCAGAAAAATATGGCTGCTGTTTGAAGTCGTTAGGTATGATGCTACTTATGAGTATGCTAGTAACTTCGAAGATAATGTAATTTTTTGAAGTTTCGGATTTTTCCCTTTATATATTCCAAATTGTCTACCTTGATACCAAGTTTCAAGTTTCTAAGTCTCCTAGAAGTAGGTTAGGTTTTTGATGAGTGAGTGAGTGAGTGAGTGATAAAGACACTTTTCAAACCTTAATAATTCCATAACCATAAGAGGTACATCAATGAAATTTGATATTCGAATGGTTAAGGGGATCGCTATTAGATGTACAAAATTTCAAGTATGTAGGTTTAATAGTTTTTGGGTAATGGTGGAGTCAAAAGTAGCTCGAAATGGTTCGGGTAAATATACACATTGGCCAGGGTCGCCGTATCTTAATTTGGCTGACTTTCTGAACTTGGCGGACACACTGCCGTGTGTCTAGAAATATAAAAATCATTGTTAAATAAAAAGCGTTTGTTGCCATTGAGCTGTATTATTAAAAGCAATTGTAGCAACAGTTTGACTGAAGGCTTCTCTATAGCAAAAATTACATCCAATCAGTTTGTTTGCCAAAATCGACTTCTAAATGGGAATTATACAAATGATTAGTTTTTAGAGCCATTCATTCAAAGAAGGTTTGCCCTTTGATATGGATTTTTTGTAAAATAAAGTATTTATTGAAAAAATATTCGCACTAAAAAGAATAAAATAAAATAATTTTTGAAAAAAAAATTAGAACCGACTTCAAAGCAGAACAACTATAAATTGCGCTAAAAAGTAAAAAATAAATTAATTCTTTAAAAAACATCGATGTGACTTTTAAACATAGTTTTAGAAGTTGGTGCAAAATTATGGGTCTAATTACCATTACACCATGTGCTACTTCATCTTGGCACTGTTGCTAATTCCCTGATGCTAATTTATATTTGTAATTGATTAATCATTAAACAAGATTTTATCTATCCTAATTTCCAATGTGAAAAATCAATAACAGAACAGATGTTAAAAAAAAATTGCGGCTCTATTATAAAATTTTTTTTAAATTCCTTAAGCCTACTTTCCACCTGCAGGCAAAGGAGTGCATACGCTCTACAATCTTTTTGCATCCCCTACAAAAAATCGGATTTTTTTCATTTCAACTATTGATAATGTTTCTTCTCAAAGTAAATAAATAAAACGTATGATAAATAATATTAATTAAAATAAAAACATTGTTTGAAAATATATATTTGTTCCCGAAAGTGTTTAGAGATACTTTCACAAGCTGTAAAGTAAAACATTGAATTGCAGCTTTTTCTTTTCTCATTACTCTTTAAGCTCTGTAATCTATATCATATAGCCATAAGCGATAAAAAAACATAAATATAAAGAACAAAATAAGTAAAAAAACTACAGTTAAGTTAGAAAATCATTAAAAAGGCATGTATATCTTAATGAAGTGATGATCTTTAGCAAATATGTTGAGCAATATTATTAGAAGAAATAGAAATTTTGTAATGGATGAACGACCTCATAAAAGTACTCTTGCTTAAAGTTTCAATTTTTTAACTCGATTTGAAAGTTATGAAATTATCATGCATATCCTCTTTCTTTTAATTCAATTTAGTTTCTTTCAGCATCCAATTGCTGTAACCCTAGGACTCTTAAAATTTAATTGTAACGTTTGCACAATTTTTGAAAGATGTTAAGATAAATTTTTGGAAATAAATAAATAAATCATTAGACATTAAATTACCAACATATAATAAAAAATGCATTTTGCCTTTCTATTATAGAACTGAAAAATATATTTCGGTTCTAGAATTTTCTTACTGCAAAGTTATGAAACTCAGCAATTTACTTTTAGTGCCATTAATTACTTCCAAAGCATCTAAATGAGCATTTAGGATTGAAATTTAAAGGAATATTTCTTAATCAATAGGATCGACTTCAAATATATTTTTTGATAAAGTATGAAATTATATTTAATTTATTCAAAATTTTACTGTTACTATAATCACAATGGTTATACCTAAATAAGTACCATTAAAAAAAAATTTTAGTTAATGATAAATAGTTTAAAATAGTTGAACCTCTCATATTAGTTAGTTTTTGCTTATTTTCTTGAAAAAATAGTGTTTTAGCTATTGAACAAAAACGAGAGAATGCAATGATTTTTGAAAAGAAGAAAATTAAACTTTCTTCCAGCTATTCTTAACTATTAGAAGAAGAAGAAGAAGAAAATTAAATAATCTGTTTGTTGAGAAAATGAATTGTAAAACACCTTTGTAACGTCAGAGTAGGGGGCGTATGACGTCAGAGCATCGTCGCAGGGGGCGACTCGGGGAACGGATGAAAAAGAGAGAGAGTTGGTGAGATGCTCTTGAGAAGAGCGGAAGCAACGATGTGTTGTGTCTTTAGTTATTTGTTCCTGTGTAAATAGTTTTGTACATAATAAATGTGTTGTGTTCGTGAATCGAAGATGTATTATTTCGAGTCGTAGAGTGTTGTTGGAAGTCGTCGGGTAAAGAGAAATATCACACGCTCTCTTTCGAGAACCAGAGTCTATACAAAGGTAAGAAGAATTACTGTATTTACTATTGTATTGAAGAGTTGTATTGAAGACGAAAATGTTTAGTATAAAAGGATTAAAAAAGGAAGATTTAGTCCTTGTGGCTAAAGAGTTAGGCCAGAAAGTTGAAGCAGAACATAGAGTAGTAGACATAAAAGCAATGATTGAAAATAGTCCTCAGTATACGGATGATTTTGATTTTGTGAAAGAATTTTTGAATTCAACGGTTAATGAGCGTATTGAAAGAGAAAACGAAAATAAAGCGCGTTCAAAAGAAGATCAAGGAAATGCTTTAGAATTAGAGAAAACGAGATTAGAACTAGCTAAGACGCAGTTGGAAATTGCTAAGTTTCAGGCAGAAAGCAGGAGTGCTAATACTGGTGTGGGTGAACAAATAGCGAGTGGTAATTCTTTAGAAAGTTTAATAAGAAGTGTTAGAACGTTAACTGTTGCAGTACTGACTAAATGCGATACGTGGAATTTATTTTTTACTTCTTTGGAAAAGGCGTTTGAAATAAAAAATGTAGCTGAAGAGTTTAAAGTAGAAATTCTATTTAATTTGTTAGGTGAACGAGGGGCAAATTTATTAGTTTATGTAGACGCAGAGGAGATGAAGAATTATCAAAAGGTTAAAAATATAGTTTTGAAAGAATTTCAACCGACCCCAGAAGCTTGTTTGGATAATTTTCTCTCAGCGAAAAGATCGAAAAACGAAAATCATATGCAGTTCGCGAGTAGAATTAGAGCAAATTGGGATTTCTATTGTCAGCTCAGAAAAGTAACAGATTTTGAAACGCTAAATGAATTAATAGTTAGCGCCAGGTTATTAAATGCTTTAGATCCAGAAATGAGTAGTTACATTAAAATCAAACAATTGGATACGTGGTTAAGACCAAGGGAAATGGCAGAACTTTGTGATAATTGGTTTACTTCTAAAGGTAGAACATTTTCCGAATTGTATGATAAATCAACAAGATCTCATAACCAAACCGAAAGTGGATTTAGAGATCAGTCGAGAGAAAAATATATACCACCCCATGTAAGAAATAATTTTGGTAATTATAATAATGTGGATACATTAAAAGTATGTAAGCTATGTAAACATGTAAATCATTTAAAGTTTTGTCCCATTAAAAATAAAAGCGCAGCCAGTGCTACACAAATGAGAAGAGATTCGTTGCATAGCAATAATAAAACAGAGGAGAAATTAGTAGCAAAAGTGAAAACAGAATATTTTGACTGTGAAACATTGAAATCTGAGGGTTTACAGTATAGATATATTATGTTGGAAGGGAGGAAAATTAAAGCTTTAATTGATTCTGCCGCAGATATGCCCATCATTAATTCGAAGGTTATTCCACCAGCTTTAAGAAACAGTGACTCTTCTAAAGTTAAATTGATTTCTGCATTTGGTGAAACAATAATAGCTGATTTGCAAACATTTCCAATAGCATTATATGATGACAGCAATCTTACTAGTTCATATAGTAATGTGCTATTTTCAGTGACGGAAAAACTAGTGGTCGATTGTATTCTAACACCGGAAGTCTTAGGAATGTTAGAAAGTCTTATCGCTAAAAAGGGGGCTGACGAGGGCATGGAACAGGGGGGAAAACTGGACACACATGGCCTCAGACGGAGCATATGAGCTGGGAGTCCGACTCGATAGAAGGAGGGGAGGAAACAGCGTATTTTGAAGAAGTAGCGAGGGGAGTCAATCAGACAGGATGCGTGAAAGAAAAAGATCGGTTTACAGAAAGGAAATCGCAGAGTGAAAGGGAGAAATTTATGACTTGTTGCGTGTCGACGGAGAGTGCAAGGGAGAAGCAAGAGGACGTTGGTCAGTTTTCGGAAGGCGAGGTTTTTAAAAGACAGCAAAGAAGTTGCGAGACTTTACAGGGAGCTATTAAGGATGCGGAATCAGGAAAGAACGGGTATTTCAAAATGGATAATTTAATTTATCATAAAGATAAGATTTCGGGAGATACCGTTAGTCAGTTAGTAGTGCCGAAGGTTAGGAGGGAACAAATTTTGAAGTTAGCACACGAATCGATTTTCGCGAATCATTTGGGAATGAGAAAAACAAAAGAAAGGATTCGTTATTCATTTTATTGGCCGGACATGGCAAAGCAAATAGAGCTATATTGTAAGTCTTGCAAAGAATGTCAGTTACGAAGTAGGGAAAGATCGAGCGATCAAATTCCTATAACTCCAGTAAATAGACCAGAATTTCCGTTTGATCAGGTGACTTGTGATATAATTGGTCCGATTGAACCACCATCAGCACGCAAACATAGATATGTTTTATGTTTGATTGATCAACACTCTAGATGGCCGGAGGCGGTGCCATTAAAGACTATAACTGCAAGGGCAACGTGTGAAGCTTTGCTAGAAATATTTATGAGGACGGGAATTCCTAGAGTAATAGCAAGTGATCAAGGAACGAATTTTATTTCGAAATTAACTCAAGAGTTCCACGCTAGATTAGGGTCATCATCAAGATTCGCTACTGCGGGACATCCACAAAGCTCCGGATTAGTGGAAAGATATAATCAAGTTTTAAAGCGCATGTTACACCACGTCATTAGGGACGATCCTAAAAATTGGGATAGATATATTCCTTACTTGTTATTTGCATACAGAGAAATTCCAAACTCTACCACGGGTGTGTCACCTTTTAAACTTATGTACGGGCGAGAAGATAGGGGTCCACTTTCAGTGTTAAATTCTACTTGGGCAGGGGAAGTGCCGTTACCTCTAAACATGGGCAAGAGCGCAATTGAATATTTAGAGGAATTAAAGATTAAATTAGAAAAGGCTGCGGAGCAGGCTTCTTTAACAGCTGAGGTGACACAAGGGAATTATGCGAAATATGCTAACCGGCGGGCAGTGCATAAAGAATTTAAGCAGAGAGACCAGGTATATTTATTGATTCCAGATTCTAATAATAAATTATATGCTAGATGGACAGGACCAGCTAATATATTAGAGCGATGTAAACCCGATTCTTATAGGGTCAAATTATTAGATGGGAGTATCAAAACGGTTCATGTAAATAAAATTAGGAAATTCATTCCTAGAATACAGGCAGTGGGCGTAATATTCCAAAATGAAGAGGAATTGGGGGAGGTTCAGCCCACACCTAGTACGAGCGATACTCCGAGTCCTTTCAAACTTAGTGAGCTTGATTTACGTCATTTGGAGGACGTTAAGAAGGAAGAAATTTTAGAATTGTTGAAGAAATATGACGCCTTGTTCTTGAACAAAGTCCAAATTGCAAATGTCGGAGAACATAAAATCAAAATAACTGACTCAGAAAGGAAAAAGCCATGCATCTACAGAATTCCGGAAGCATTAAAGCCTCAGGTGGTGATACAGAGCGAAGAATTGTTGGCATTAGGCCATATAGAAGAAAGCCATGCTGAGATTTCACATTCTGTAGTATGTGCGATGAAAAAGAATGGAGCTCTCAGACTCTGTGTAGATCTCAGAACTTTGAATGCTGTAACAAAACCCGACGACTTCCCTATTGCAAATGCAACAGACTTGTTTCAAATAGGAAAAGCGAACATCACGACTTCAATCGACTTGCTGAAAGGGCATTGGTCCATATCTTTAGAAAAGGAAAGTCGTAAAGTAAGTTTTAAGACAAGCAGAGGACAGTACTCCTTTAAAATTATGCCGTTTGGGCTAAGAAACGCAGCAGCCACGTACCAAAGAGTGGTGAACAAAGCTCTTTCACTATATCAAGACTTTGCGAGAGTGTATCTGTTTACAAAACTTACGAAAAAGAAATCTTCAGAAGAATTAACTTAGAAAGAAGAGTTCGTGTCGGTGTTTGTCAGCACGAAAAACTGTCTCGTAGACGCACCAAATCGCAACAATCCAGTGCTTGGCCAGCCATTTGTTATTCAATGTGATGTCGCATCAATTTTTAGTGACTTTTTGAACATTTTTCTATTTTGATATTTATGATTTGTGTATTTTTTTTAATATGTGCAAGTATTTTAATTTGTTTGTTTTATGTGTTATAGTGGTCAAGGGTTTGAAGCTATTTTTAAATTCTATTTGAAGCTGTTTCGAAACTCTAGCTTCAATTTTAGGTGGGGGGTGTAACGTCAGAGTAGGGGGCGTATGACGTCAGAGCATCGTCGCAGGGGGTGACTCGGGGAACGGATGAAAAAGACGGGGAGTTGGTGAGATGCTCTTGAGAAGAGCGGAAACAACGATGTGTTGTGTCTTTAGTTATATGTTCCTGTGTAAATAGTTTTGTACATAATAAATGTGTTGTGTTCGTGAATCGAAGATGTATTATTTCGAGTCGTAGAGTGTTGTCGGAAGTCGTCGGGTAAAGAGAAATATTACAACCTTTTTAAGGGTTATAGATTTAATTAGTCTTACTTTTTGAATAGGTTATGAATAATTTCTTAAGAAATATAAAAATAATCCAGTTTTTGAAGGATGACTGACGTTGACCTTTCCTATCATTTTAAAGACTTGAAACTGCTCTTACCCTTGATGTATGAAAATGACATTGCTTTCAAACAGCCATTTAATATTTAAAAAATAAAGAAACAAAATCCTCCAAAAATGGTACAAAGTTGGTATTTTCGGCTCCTAAACTGATATAAAAGTAGATTTCTTTTGCTCCAAACTGATACAAAAGTTAATTTCTTCTGCTCCAAACTAATACAAAAGTTAAATTCTTCTGCTCCAAACTAATACAAAAGTTAAATTCTTCTGCTCCAAACTGATACAAAAAGGACATTTTACCTGCTCCGAAAGCTGCTACAAATTGTGTTAAGGCGGTGGAATCCGTGTACTTACTACATTTATGGCATGGAAAAAATCCTCTTTTTAGGGGTGATTGTGTTCCGGGGGTACCCCGGAAATGCGGGTTTTTCATATCCTCCTTCCGTGTTTTAAAAATCGGAGTTTTTAGTCTTCAAAATAAAAAAATTTAGCGGATAGGAACAAAAATACGCCGAAAAGCGATAAACATCCTCTTTGTAGCAACCTTTTACGCAACTAGGGTTGTAATGGTGCCAACCATGTTTCGAACACGAACGATAGCACGTCCCATGTGCTTTCGTTGTTGCTGATAGCTGAGCGTTGGCGCCATTTTGGAAATTGTTTTCGGCGCCAAATGCGGTAATTTTTTTTCGGACTTTATTTTTATTTTAAAAAGAACAATAAAAAAATTGGAGGGTTTTTTTTTTTTTTTGATTTAATTATTTTTCCGATAATGATCGCAAAAGTTGAACTCATATTCCCTACTTCATTTTTTTTTTGCATAATAACGCATTTTTACGTCCTTTTCCTGAAATCGGCGCTGGACTTCAAGTTATTTTCTCAACTTTTACTTTAAAAGTTGCAGATATTTGACAAATAAATGAAAAAATAATAACTCTAAATAGAAAAAGTATATCACTGCAAAATATTTGCAAAAAATATATAGTCATGGGAAATTCCTATTCATTCAGGGGTGGTAGAGTTCCGGAAAATTCGGAAATTTCCGAAATTTTTTTGCCGAAGTTCCGGAAATTTTATTTTGTCTTGACCCTACATTTTCCGAACTTCTTTTTCTTTTTTTTGCTTTAAATTGCAGCAATACATATTTCTTAATTGATTTATGCAATTCTTTAAAATATCGTAGGCCTAATTTCCACGTGCAAGCAAGAAAACGTATGCGTTCTTTTCTTTGCGCAATCTTTCTGCATCCTGTACAAAAATCGTATTTTTTCCATTTTAACTTTTTTAAATTTAATTATGAAGTAAGCAAATAAAATTCTTTTATATTTTTATCAATATCTTACCGAAAAAATTGCGTGTAATTCGATTCACATGTAAGCAGAACCCCTACTATCAGACAAATAAATAGAAACCCGCGTGTAAATCGACCTTTCAGAGAAAAATCGGGAACTTTTTTGCCGCGAATTTTTTTGACATAAATGTTTTAAAAAGAAGAGAAATGAATTGGTAATTACAATTGGTAATGTGTAGCTATAATGTGGAGTTTCATTTTTGCGATCGCGATTTTCGTAAAGGGTTCGTGTTTGCTGTTAGACTGTTAATTGTATGTTGCTTTTATTCTGAATCAATAAAAAAGAGCTTTTGGGTTTTAATTCCTTTCAGTCTTATTTCATTTATTTTTTTAAAACAAGTTCTAATTTCAACTCGATCAACTACACAAAATTCGCGAATCTGAAAGTCTGCGTTTTCTGCATTGTTCTTGCATAGTTAGGTGATAATAGATGAATGAAGCAAAGGTCTGCAACAGGATTAAAACGAAAAATCATGCAAGGTATTGAAACAGCAAAAGCCAAAATGGAAGCAATAAATAATAAACTGGTATATGCAAAAGGAGTAAATTAAACGCAATAAATAATTTTGATAATGTTTTATTCATCATTTTGATGATTTTTTGGAGGAAATTGTATTATTTCTTTTAATAATCCACACATTTTATTCAGATATAGTATGCCCTTTTTGTACCATTTTCCTGTTGTCCTAAGTTTTATACATTTTCCATTGCGACCCCTGTTCAAATAAGTATTTTTTTCTATTTCTGTCTGAATCAAGTAGTTATCATAAATTTCAACTAGATAAATTACATTCATCTTATATGCCAGAAAATATAGTTCCCATGAAAAAAATTTAAGGTTCATTAAATTGTTTGGAAAGTTCAGGAAATGCAAATCCTTACTACTAACACCCCTGCATGTTTTACTATAAATTGCAATTTATTTTCAAAAAATACATTAATTAAATTTTTCTTATTAGTTAGAAGTAGGTAAGTAAAATTTTAATTTCAAAAGTTATTTTAAACATGGCATTGTAACGATATGTGTATAAAAGGTGTCGTATTATTTATGGTGCATAAACATTGATATGGACTTTTTGCATAAAAAATTTTCAGGGTTTTTTACTTTGTGTCGCAATCACCCGTCTTTTTCCCGTAGTAATTATTGACAAACTTTCCAAATGGAATAACATAACTGTTGCCTATATTGATGTGGTGAATTTTAAGGAAATAGCTATTAAAATTAAGAAGCTATAAATTAATAATAAAATTAAGAAGCCATAACATCAAACAAAATGATTGATACTCATTAAATAACCAAAAATTTTTTTGTTATTTTTAATTATGAGGAAAGAGAGATATTTAAACGTCAATGTTTTTAGTATATTAATATCAAAAATTTGCAGAAGAAAAGTAATTCCTTACATGGGTTTTTCGAAGTCCCCCTCCCCCTACCAGTATGATCTAGTGAAATTCTACAGCCTTGTGGCTCAAAAACTTACAATTACTTTACTATCAAACCCTGGTCAAACTAATCAAACACTGTTTTATAAGGTTTCTGTTACTCTACACTTATATTTCAAAACTTTCATTATAATAAGAAAATCCATTTTATGCTATACTCATTTCTGTGAATTATGTATTTTAAACGTGTTATTGTATGAAAAAGTTAAAAGCTACTTTTGTTTTATATAAATTTCAAAAAAAGGGGGGTTGAGAGTTATCTAAATAAACATTAGATTTCCACATTGAATAAATTTTCGTATGAAGTAACATACAGTGGAGCATCGTTTATATGATGCCAAGGGGACTACTGAAAAATGTTGCGTAAACAATAGCATCCTGTAATCGATGTTAAGCCTTCTGGCTAGATACAAAAATTGGGGCCATGTTAAAACGTCCTACAAATTAATGTAAACATTTTATAAATGATGCTCTATTCTATAAAGCTGTTTTAATTTTATTGTTTTGCAATGATTTGCTTTTTTTTAAATATATTTTTTAAAATTTTCTTTTTAGCAAGTAATGATGAAGAATAGACAAATCAAAGAAATTATTGATCACCTAAGGTCATTTGTTTGGGATATCAACACCATGTTGGCCACCAGCAAAACATGAACCAAGTCGATGAGTGCATTGTAAATTTTCATATTTCAAAGTGATCCTGATCATTTGACTTTTTCAGTGTCTCTTTCTCTTCGTGAGACGATTTACTTATCAATACATTTACATCACATATGAAGATATCGCAGGATCACAAATGATCTAAAAACCAAGATCTGAAGGACGACTAATTTCTAAGTGTCTTGGAACTTATACTGTGATGTAGATGTGTCACAACTTTGTGATTGTATTTATTGTATACTATGGTATTCATTCATATGGTTTCTGAAACATTTTAACTGAATGTTAATGAAATGCTGTGGATTTTTTTTAACCAACACAGTTGATGTGAAACATATTCACTGGTATTGAAAAACTATACTTTAAAGGCATTTCTCTGAGGCTTGAATGTATGTACAGTAAAGCACCGTTTATACGTTTTTCAAGGGACCGAGCGAAAAAAACGTATAAATGAAAAAACGTATAAACGAAAATCACAAAATCGGCATTCAAAACGTTCTTTGGTTCATATTCTTTTAGCAGTTCTGGCAATTGGTTTAGAATCCAATCATTCACTGTTTCACGATCAACATCTCCTGACTCTCCACTTACAGTTTTGCCATGTCTTAGCTTAAACTTATGAAGCCATCCCGAGGAAAATGATGCATCGCATTCTACATTTAACTTCTTTTGCTTTCTCCATAAGCAAAGGACCACTGATGGGAATTTTTGCACTACGACACTGATTAAACCACTGTAAAAGCACTTTCTCTACACCCGAAAAATTTTCCGTTTTGAACTCTAAGTTTTTTTGAAGCACTAGCACCACTTTGATTATGGGTTTCCTCGATGATCTTACGCTTATAAATTATGGTGCTTAAAGTTGAAACTGGTAATCCTAATTTTTTGGCTAGGTCAACTCTTTTTAAATGTTGGTTTTCATCCGTTTGTTTTAAAAAGGACATTTTTTCTTTCAGACACAGAGATTTTCTAAAACGTGAGCTCGAAGCCATCGTGAATGCTAGTCAACGATAGATCCCAGAATTTTATGAAGTTGTTAGGAGCAGGGTTGCAGGATTGCCATAAAGTCCCCAGGCTACTTACTGAAATTTAAGGGCGCCTGCCGTGGCAACACTGGTAGTAGAGGAAAAGCGCTTGTCACCTGCTATTTCTAGGTATTGCACCGCAATCAGAATGCACTTATCTGTGAATTTGGGATATTCGCATTCTTCCGGGGTATGTTTTTTGTTCATTTAGGTAGGTGCGTGACCACCGTAAGTGGTCACAGCAGGTGTGGGTCAAGGTCAAATGCGATTTCTAAACTGGACAATCGCTAGTGTAGAATCACGTTAAAATGTGCGTTTTTTCTTTATGACTTGGGGAGGGAAAAAAACGTATAAATGAAATTTGCAATTTCAGGAAAACGTATAAACGAAATTATTTAACATTAATTTGTATGAGATTTCGCCGGGGCCGTTGTAAAAAACATATAAAGGATATAAACGAGAAACGTATAAACGGTGCTCCACTGTATGTATTTTTTTAAGGCACATGTATTGTTCCTATTTGCTTAAACTCTTAAAATTATTGTTCTATAGTCAGACCTCAATATAAGGTCACCCCTCAGAACAAAAATGGGTTATAAGGTCACCTCGTTTATAAAGCCATTCATTCATACTCTATATTCAATGAGCTGGGACTTAAAAAAAAGTGATCTTATATGTAGGGTGACATATTGAGGTCTTATTTGTATTTTGTACATTAAAACTCCTAAAGGACACCTTTCAAATGCAGACATCCCTATATTGCAAATATTTTTGTCCCAATGGTGTATGCAATAGAGGAGTTTCACTGTATAAAAGAATTAAATATTCATATTAGTAGATTTTTTATAAACTCAACATAGAAATATAAATATTTGATAAACAAAAACCTATGATCTCCTGTTGCTGAAAATTTCGAACAAAATAAAAATAATTTCACTCGCAAATTTTGTTTTAAAACATTTATTTGACAAAACTGTATGCATTTATTTATACATTCTGGTGGGATGATTTTGTGAAAGTAGCACTGTACAATAAATGCTGACAAATTCAAGTTCATTTGTGCAAAATAACAAAACAGTCATTCCATATTAAATGTTTTATATACATTTATCCAAAAATTAATGTGGAATGATTTAAAAACAAGTGTCAATATTAACAAAAATTAGCAAAATAATGAACAAAAAATTTTCATAAAGTGCTTTTTTAAAACAATGCTATGAATGCAGAACATGAGAAAAGGGAGAGAAAAGACCAATAGAATACCTCACTGGTTTTAGTAACAACAGTTTTAACTCTTACACAAGAAGTTCTGTCTAGAGAATTAATTTTTTCGGATTTATCTTTTTTTTAAAAATTTACCCGACTAAAATTCATGTTACCCTTAATTTCCAAGAACCATATAACAATACTTCATTATACACAGTAAAACTCAACACTTATCATTCATCACTCGTTTTTAGGTTGTATTGAAATTGAAAAGGAAGATAGATTAATGAACACAATGAAACAGCATCTTTCGAAGATGACTCAATAATTATAAGAATGATCAAGCCCATCATTTACGGGGGGGGGGGGGGGGGGGTAATCGCCCCCCTTGGATTGGGAAATATATTTATATGTATGTACATATATTTTGTTATTTAATGAAATATACATTGAGTTTATTTTGAAATAACAGGCCCACGAATGATAATTATCAATTCGAAAAAAAATATATATCTACATCCAAAATTATGAACAATGTCAAATATCCTTGTATGATTGCTTTCATCACAATACAATACTTAGGATCAAGAAATTCAATTTAACATGCATCAAACTTTTTTCTACATTCCCGGGGGAGGGCAGCCCTAAGGCCACGTGCTAACAGGATAAAGGAGTGAAGTAGAAAAGTAGTTTTAAATGAGATAATTAAAATATAAAATGTTCAACATTTTATGACAGGAATTTTTCTTTCATTCCAAAAGCTTAAACATGATTCTCCTAAATTTTTGGTACCCTGTAATAGCATTTCACTATACAGTAAAATTCATAATTAACCGACCTCATTAGCACTGATGCTGTTTTATTGAATTCAGAAAAAGAACATATTCACTCCTCTGCTACAAAAGCTTTTAAACACCTTTTGTAGCTGAAATCTAAGACTTAAGTTCTTTTATTCCCCATTTATAAGATTGAATAAATTAAATTTAAATTAAATAATTTGTCTTCAAAATATCAATTGGCAAACATTATCTATAGATTAAATTATCAACTACTGAATATTTTTTTTGAAATGGGAAGTTAATTTTCATCTCTTACATCACAAAATAATAATTCAGCTCAAAAACTCACATTTAAAACAGCTTAAAATCAAACTTCCGGTAGACACTTTTGAATGAAATAGCTGAAACCATATTTTAAAACGATCTACTATATACCACTTCTTCATTTAGGTTTTGAATAAATAGTAAAATGCATACACTTTTTTTAGTTTTCTATCACAATGTTGCCGTGTATCTGTTCACCATGTTTATCCTAGTCCAACATCTAAGCTCATCATCACAATGAATCCAATGATTGTTGTCCATGAGGCTAGTTTTCCATTGGAACTAAAATTGGGAAAAAAGGAAAGAATTAAAATTTTATCAGAAAATTTTGTGCACAACTAATGCAATCATTTTTACCATATCTTGTTTCAGTTCTACTTTTTAACATTATGTTAAATATAAAAAATATAAAACCTTCCTTATTGGGTTAGGAAGAAAATATTTGTTTCACCAATTACATTTATTTTTCAGTAAAACAAAACATTCAAGTTTCGTTTGATTTTTTTATGTGATGAATTATACTAATATTGGTTTTTATTTTTGTTGATGAAAGAGTAGATCATCATTTCTTAAACGGAGTTGCACCGATAGGGAATTTTTTGTACAGATTACAACCCCCCTTACACCAAAACACCCAATATAAGGGAGGTTGGATGGAAAAATCAGAGCATACAATTCTATGGATAAACGAATATATATATATAAGACTTTTATAGTAAATAAGAAGTATATAAATATAGTAGTATATAAAAAGACTTTTTGCTTTCAAGAACAGAGATATTTTAAAACTAATGAAAATTACATTTGCTACAAAATATGGAAAAGATTTTAATGGGATGCAAAAAGCAAATCTCCCAATATATACAATAAGAACTGATCCTAAAAGTTAACATTCTTATTAATAAAAAAAGTGCTAAATGAAACTTTCTGTTTAGGCACGAATTTAAGATAATTACTTTTCCCTATAAATGACCTGTTCCTACATTGAGATGAATATATATGCTTATTTTTTAAAAATGATTATGGCTATGATGAAACTGCAACTGTAACATAAGATGCCATGTGATATCAAAATGTACGAAAACATGGAGTTAAAAATTAAAAAAAAAAATGCTGATTGCTCAGACATTGCTATAAAACTATTATGAATAATGAAATGCAGTATTTTTAAATTGTAATGGAAAAACACAAGCATTTCGGATTATCAGAGTATAAGCCATTTCTTACAAGATCATACTATATTTCCTTCTATACAGTCGAACCTAGTTAATTCAAACACGTTTAAAACAAATTACTGCTATGACGAACTACATTTGCGATCCCCATCCTAATGTCTTAACAAATAACGCTATTTTCTTCGTTTAAGACGAACACGTTTAATTCGAACTATTGGATAAGTCAAACTCTTATTTGTGGTCCCTACCGTTCAAACTTCAATTCAATAAGAAACAAACAAAAGTCGTTTCTCACTTTTACCAAACAGCGAAAAAAAAGGATAATTCATTAGAATGCCTAAACAATTTAGATTGAAGAATTTTGGATCAATTGTTCAGAAAACAGTATGAAGCAATGTGTTATAACCGAGTATTTAAAAAAAAAAAACAATACGGCATATGTCTATAATAATTTTGAAATATTTTATCTTGATATGTAATTTTACTTACTAAACGTTTTAAGTTATTGAATTTCGACTTTTAAAACTTTTTATTTGAGAACCCGAAATTGTTTTTTTCTTATGACTAAGTCGAAATCTATAGCATTGATTTACATATGCATTAGGGACTTAACTCGCGAGAGCTCGCGCGGGGTCGTAAACGACCCCAGCAGTTTTTGTTTCCAATTCTTAGAATTTCATGGACAGATAAAGGAACCAACCTTTTAGTAGCTGTCTTTGTGTTCGTGATTGACAAGTGGGTGTTGCTAAAATTTCGTTTTTTTTCTTTCAATACCTTTAAACTAAGGGGTTTTCTGAGAATGGGGTCGTTTTTGACCCCACGCGAGTCCTGACGTCAGTGAAATTCTCAGAAGGGAACAGGTGTTCAGGATTAGTTCCAATGCATTTATTCGAAGAATTTCGAAAATGTTTGCGAAAAGGAAGTAGCTTCCATCAACCTTGATTCTAGGGACGATTTTTTCCTGTACAAGCATACCGTTGGATTGGAAATGATCAGATTGGAATGATCAGTCCTTTCTCAAAAAAAGGGGTTTATTATTATTTTTTTTGCTTTTCGCAATTCCAATAGTCTTCTGAAAATAAAAAAAAAATGCCGACTCCATACGAGCAGGAGATGGAGCGCCTCCGCAAATTACTAGAAGATGTTGAAAGTGATGAGGATGTTGTTTCAGAGGATGAATGTTTTAGCGACAAAGAGAACTTTAGTGATCATAATAGCGAAAGTGAATTTTCTGGAAGTGAAGATATAGATGAACCTACAACAGACGATATTTTTGTTGGAAGAGACAAAGAAACTGTATGGAACAAGACAAAATTTCGAACTAATATTCGTACACCAGCTCGAAATATAATTACTCATCTTCCTGGACCTAAAGGGAACGCAAGAAACGTTAGTGATGTCTACGATAGCTGGAGCATTTTCTTCAATGATCTAATTATAAACCAAATAGTTGAGTGCATGAACATTTTTATTCGCGACATTTCTAAAAATTATTCAAGAGTGAGGGATGCAAAATGCACAGATCCAGTTGAAATCAAAGCTTTGATTGGGTTATTATACTTAGCAGGTCTTCACAAATCTTCGCATCTCAATGTGAGAGACTTATGGGCAACTGACGGAACTGGAGTTGAGATATTTCGTTGTGTAATGCCGTATAACCGTTTTCTATTTTTGATGAGGTGTTTACGTTTCGACGATATACATACGAGAGATTCAAGGAAACGAAATGAGAAACTGGCTGCAATAAATGACATTTTTGAAGCTTTCAATGCAAATTGCAAGGAAAATTACACTCTAGGGGAATATGTGACTATTGACGAGAAACTGGAGCCATTTCGGGGTCGTTGTGCCTTTAGGCAATACATACCAAACAAACCCGCGAAATATGGAATAAAAATATTTGCACTTGTCGATGCAAGAACTTTTTATACATTTTCCATGGAAATCTACTGTGGGAAAAATACCAAAAAACAGTTCAAGCCGATTGATGTTGTAAAAAGACTTGTAGAACCTCTATACAACACTGGTCGAAACCTTACCACAGACAACTGGTATACTAGTTATCCCTTGGCTAAACATTTACTTTCCAAAAATCTCACCATTGTGGGAACTATAAGAAAAAATAAAAAAGAAATCCCTGCAGAGTTTGTAAACACGAAGAAACGGGAAATACATTCTTCAGTATTTGGATTCCAGAAAGATTGTACTATAGTGTCATATGTTCCAAAGAAAGGAAAATGTGTTTTGTTGTTGTCAACGATGCATAACGATGACACTATAGATGAGGAAACTGGAGAGAAAAAGAAACCAGAGATAATTACTTTCTATAACATGACGAAAGGTGCTGTGGACGTCGTTGATCAAATGGCCGCATCGTACACCACGGCAAGGATAACGAATCGGTGGCCTATGGTAGTATTTTTTTCCATATTGAATGTTGCTGCCATAAACGCACGGATAACATTGTTATCGAAAAAGCAGCCACCTCTGGAGTATAAAAGCTGAAGGATGTTCCTAAAAAAACTAGCATTGAGTTTGATTGAAGAAAAAAGAACAAAATCTCTTGCTACTGAAGAAGAACCTCCGAAAAAAAAGTCTAAAATTTCTGGAAGAAGCAGATGTGCTTTGTGTCCAAGAAACAAGGACAAAAAATGCCAGCAGATTTGCGCATTATGCAAAAATTATACTTGTAAGGAGCATCAAACCATTGTTTGTAACAACTGTAAGTAAGTTTCATATGCATTCATTTCTGTACGAGTTTTGCATAATAGTTTTTATTGAATGAGGATGAAAATGCTGTGTAAATGTACTTTGCATTTTTCAATAAAGAAGTAATTTCGTAAAAATAGTTTTACATACATTTGCTAAGCTCTTTTTTTTTCCATGCTGTGCTGAACGGAAAAGAACAAAAAGATCGCGCATACTCATTAAAAAAAATTTTTTTCATCAATGTAAACGAAAAAAAAAACATTGTAAATACTTCTGAAAAAATAATTAAATAAATTCACTAAAAAATCTTTAAGAAAGCAGAAGAAAAAAAGAAATAAAATGATGGGGTCGTTTTCGACCCCGCGCGAGTACTCGTGTGACAAATAGAGGCGCGAGTTTTCGCGGGTTAAATAGAGCATTGTGTACTGGAAAATAGCGTAAAATTCCTCGTGCTTTAAAAAAAGGATTTCATTGTTTTCGGATATGCCGAGCTGCGGTTAAGACGAATTTATTTTAAGGGTCCCCTTGGGTTCGTTTTAACGAGGTTCGACTGTACTAAACTAACTGAGACGTCTGGCGTTGCACGGTCTATCTTAAATAATGCTCATTTTCTGGCAGAGGACAAAAAGTGATGTCACGTGTTTCTATGAAAAACGTATCGTATTCCATTAAAAATACACATATAAAGTATTGGGTCTTATAATCTTATATCATGTAGATTGTAGGTTATTCAAAAGAAAACTTGAAAAAAATGTTATTTTAAAGTACTTCTGCGTACACTAACTACATTAAAGTAACTTTTTCCAAGAATGAATCTTTTTATAAAATTATTATTAATATTCTTAGTTACTTAGCAACTAATAATATTACATTAATATTTATAGACATATGCTCTCAAAAGGGGAAAAAAAAAAAGATTTTGATACATTCTTCATTGGTACTCCGCTCTTATTGGTCTTAGCATGATGATATATAGCCTATAGCCTTATCCAACACTGAAAGAATTTTTCAAATCGGAACAGTAGTTCCTGAGATTAGCACATTCAAGCAAACAAACTCTTCAGCTTTACAATATTAATATAGCTAATCTTTCAGTTTCTACAGGTGCGTGAACATTTCTAATTTAGCGGGCATTCATAAATGTCACACTTTGAGGGGAGGAGGGGGTTTCGAACACTTCAAGGTCGGATGGGGGATCTTGAAATTGACAGTATGTGACGAGGGGAGGGGGTAACAAGAACTGTGACATACATTTTGGTTTCTATAAAAACATTTAAAATCAGAATATTAAATTTATTCGAGTTTCATAATTTGATTTTAAAGTTTCATTGATTTTACTTTGTATTAGAAACAACGATGCTGATTAAGCTTTAAATTTACTACTAGTCAAAAGTTTAGAAGAGAATCTTTTTAGGTGTTTACACTTAAGATTAAATAGCATGTGTCATTTTTTCAGAATTTGAACAACTAACATATTTACAATTAAATACTAATAATCTTTTTTGTATTCCTTAATCGTAAACCTTAATCTCATTTTATACAAATTAAGTTCACATGTAATCATTATTATTGATATGCTTACAAATATCATTAAAAGTTAAAAAATAAAAGTAGAAATATGATCTGTAACGCAAGTGCTTTGTTCCTAAACTGCAACACTGCAAGTATACATGCTTATGTAATATAGCCTGACAAGTGACAAAAGAGGATAGGGGGGTATGTTGAAACGTGACATTTTCTGACAAAAGGAAGGAGGGGGTAGACTATATTAAAAAAAGGTGTGACATTTATGAACAATCCCTTAGTCAGATAGGGAAAATTTCCTATCTCTGATTTCCACAACAAAAATGAATAATAACTTTTAGTTTTCTGGTTTTTATAAACCTGAATAATGTTTCAAAACATTATTCTTTAAAATGTTAGCGAAAAGAAAAAAAATGAACTCGCTTTCAGACATGAACAATTTTTAACAAAATTTCCTTATACCACTAATTAATGCATTGCTAGAGAAAGCAATTTTGTAGAATATTTTTAGTAATTCGACATGATTTCTTAAAAAAGCAGCATTCACTTAATTGATATTTTACATATCAAACAATTTCTAGCAGTTTGGGACGAAAAAAAAATGAAAATAAGCAAGAATACAATACATAACCCTCAAATATTGCAATGAAAATGCATTTCTTTATTCCAGATTTCAATGATGTCACTTACTGAATTTGTGCTTCAGGTATGATATCATCAACAACAACATAAATCATTGCACCGGCAGCAAAAGATAAGGCATAAGGCAGGATAGTTTCAGCTACAGTAGCTGCAATACAACCTAATAAACCAAATATTGGTTCTACAACGCCACTCAATTGGCCAAACCTAAATTGAAAAATATTTTTTAGTCCAACACAAAAAATTTCAAATGAGCTGCAACTTACACAACATGCATAATTCCTTAAATGTTTATAAACATAGTTGGAATTCATGCACAATTTTTGAATAAAAATAATTTCTAAAGCCTTTTTAGGCCCTCATTCAAATAAAGAAATAATTTAGCATCCATTCAAATGTAGTAACATTGTACAGGCAATTGTAAATATCTTTTATTTAATAATTTATAATTTCAGTATATATTTATGTAAAACTTAATATTAAAAGAACAATAACCTATATACATGTAAAATATAAGAAGGCAAATCTTAAATTTTAGCACTGCTTTAAAATTGAGCAATTTCATCTACTATGACTGGATTGTCAACAACAAAAAATACTTGAAGAAAAGCATTTTTTATTATTAAAAAATAAGGCTGGAAGAAGATTAGATATTATTAAATAAAATCACACTGGAAGAAGGATGAGATATTAAAAATTACTTATGCTACCATTAATAAACAGCTGTATTAAAAACTACAGAACACTGGTTAATGAGATTTTTTCCCTTTTGTCTAGTAGAATGAGTAGATTAAATAATTATTTTATAAATTAATCAAAATGGTTTTCCTTTAAAAAAATCAAAGAATCCTACAGTGCAGAAATATTTTAAACACCGTTTTTATATCACAGTTGCATAATATAATTTGAAATCAAGATAGTTTGCACTAACTTATAAATTATATCTTTTAGCAAAAGTTGAAGTATATATATATATGATTTATTTATTTAACAGATATATTATCAATATAACAATTTTAAATTTAAAAAAAAAACTAGTTTTTGAGACAGTTTAGCTAATTTTTTCAAATCCAAATAAAATTGGAAACGGGAACTCAAAGTATTGCCTAAATGGGAATCTGTCAACTTCAAACAACACTTACATTATAATTATTTCTTACTCAAAAATAGAGATTTACAGAAGCAATTCGATACGCAAAATCACCGTGGGTGATTCTGATCCGAAATTCTCCGACATTTACGAAATTTTTCGAGCACTTATTCCGAAAATTTAGAAAAAAAAAAGTTTTCCACATTTTTAAAAAATTTATTAATTTTAAGACTTCTTCGGCAGTTAATATCTGATTTTCTTTCTAATTTCAGACAGGCAAACAATTTAATACTATTTTAAAGCATTCGATACAATAACTTTTTTCTGGAAAAAAAAAAAAAAAAGACTTCTGGTATTAATATTAAACCTTTCATTGAATTACTTGGAGGAATTTTTTGAGCTTATATACACATATGTGCATGCATTGTATGTTGAGGGGTGGGTAGATGCGTGTTAACCTAAGTATACAATTTTTACTTTAAATTGATGGCCCATACTTTTCCGAAAATTTTCTGTGAATTTCCGAAAAACTTTTGTCACTTAGAATCATCTATGAAAATAACTGAACTGCCAATAAATTCTTAGATTTGCATGTTTTCTAATTAAGTTTGATAAGGCTGGAACGGTATGCCCAGAAAAATGTTCCTTACTTGAAATCCAGATAAAAAACCCCAATGGAGGGTTTGACTTGGACAAAATTAAATCACCACTGAAAGGGAATAATGGTTGAAACTCTACAATACATCGTTGGCAGTTTATTCGGAGAACGTAGCAAAGTATTACAAAAAATTCTACTTGAAAACTTACCAAAAACTTCTCCATTTTGACATTCCTGCCGCATGTAATGGCAAACTAACTGCAAGTCCTTCAGGAAAATTTTGTATTCCAATGCCAAATGCTAGATTTCTAATAATGTGAGAGAACTACATTTAGTGTTGTAAGAACAATGAGTTCACCTAATTAAGTGAATTACTTAATTTAAATGAGTTATAATAGTTTGAATATGTGGTATGTCCATACAACATTTAGAATATTAGTACAATCTGCCAACATTCCAAGGAAAACATCCAGTAGACTATGATACACCGCAATTTTGCATGTATTTTTCATTGCTTTATAGGGGAAAATGTGGAGTCTTAACAGTCCCTTAAATTACAATCCCCCGCAAGTTCCTTATGTGATATGTTTCAGGAAAACTAACAAAATAATCACTCCTTTAAAGCTATAATTGATTTTATAATGCATGGAGCTGTAAGTTTCTTGCGTAAATCTATTTGTCAAAGAGATTAAATGGAAATATAAAGTTTTTGAAATTAAATTTCAAAATTTCAAGGCCATTTTCATATTTGTCCATAAAATTCCCTATTTATAAAGGTTTTCACCAAAATTTATAAAAACCAGGAGATTTTAAATACAAACCAGGAGACCAGGAGAATAGAGGAAAATTCAGGAGTCTCCTGGAAAAACCAGTAGAGTTGGCAGGTATGTTAGTATGAACATTCCTTAATCAAGCAAAAGAATATCAGAAACTTAAGTGTACAATCCCATACATATTATCAAAAATAGAAATCAACGTAAATTAAGCACAGCATTTGCAAAAATTGCAGACAATCATTTCAAGGTTACAAGGAACCCCTTTTCCAAGGCAAAAGCATGAGCATCTTCATGAAAAACTTTGAAGTGAAGCCAAAAGCTTATCAACTAGAAGCTCACTGTTCTGCATTGGAAAAGAGGTTCCTTGTAACCTTAAAACACAAGGTCTGTAATTTTTATGCTTAATTTTACGTTGATTTTAATTTTTACTTTGTAGCACAAAGTTTTACTTTCTATTTCTTACATATTATTTCACTTGATAATTTATCAAAAGTTTCCTTATAGAAGCACTGGTAAATGGGATCAGATACTTTACATATCTATACGTGAATACTAGGACTTTGATTTTGAAAATAACAATGTTGATCAATATTAATAAATCAGGAATAAAATGTTTTATTTTGTTACAATGGCATTAACAATTTACCAAACATTAGCCGATGAATTTGCACACTTGCTTTGTTTCTCACACACTTGCTTTGATCAAGTGGATTTGTAGGCAACAGTGCAACTGCTGGCAACCCTATTTTTCTAGGACTAATGCATTTATTTGCTGCTACTTCCGACTGTTTAAATGAAATCAGTAAACAAATTTAATTAAAGAAAGTTCTCTAAAAATGTATAAAACACTTAGCTGAACAAAAATAAATATAATTTTCAGTGCATCAGTAAGCTAGGGTAAAAATAGATTTTAAAAACATCATTCCAAGAGCAAAATTGCAATATGAAGCACTTGACTTTCATATTAAATAGAAATTCTAGCAAATAAAATCTTTATCCACAATTACAGCAAATCTAATGTAGAAATAACTTTTCAAACAACTCAGAAGCAATAATTCATTGTTTTACAACTAAGCATACTTTTTGTCCCAAACTACAAGTAATTTTCAATAAATAACCAATTTCAGAGTAATTTATACATTTTTGTCATACAGAAATCAAACCACACCTTGTACTAACATAACAAAAAATCATCCCCGTCCCATTCCAAAAAATGAAAAGCAAAATTAATTAGACGCAAATATTTCTGAAATAGAGTAGATATTACCAATAAAAGCAACAGAAATTACACTTATGCAACATACTTCATTCACGCACATAGAACACCATGAATATTGGAGCTTACCGGGCACTTTCGAAGGTTGCAGATTTGGTTTTTCCAATTGCACCAAAACCCACCCCAACAGCAAGGCCTTCTACAGTTAGATAATAATGATAATTTTAATAATAATAAAACTGATTATCAAGAATAACAATTTAGAATGAAATATAAATATGATGCTTTGACAAGAAAAATAACCTGCACTTTTAAGCTGAAAGATTCAAGATATAACCTTTTTAAATATAACAATAATAATTAGAAGGGGAAGCACTTGGTTCACTAAACAAGTAAGATATAACAGTAATGTTTTGTCTTTTAAATTAAAAGATACATTATCATATTTTGCATTGATTTTCTAGGAACAAAAATGATAAGCTCTTAAACGTTGTTATAGTAAAACAAGTGCCTCAGATTTTTCTCACATCCAAATGCTTCTTGAAACCGGAACGGACATTGCCATGCGGGTACTGCTAGTAAGAGATTATAAGAGTGAAAATAGGATGTAAGTTAAATTCAACTTCATACTAGAGTTTTAAACAGGGGTGGTACTGGCCCTCTCCAAAAAATCCTGAAACTAATTTGAGGAATCTTTAAAGTTGAAACAAGGTTTTAAGCTATTATATGTATATATACGGTATTATTACTATTTGTAAAAAAAGTTATATTCTGAATCGTCATTTGTCACATAAAAATGCAGGTACATCTTTTGTAAGAATTGAATAAATTTTTATGTATTCACAGATCTATTAATCTTTGAAGAACATTCTGAATGCACTGTTAACTGCATAACTTCCATCTTACAGTTCCAAACAAAATACAGATAAAACCTATGAAAAATTCTTCATCACATTTTGAAAATTAATTTAACATATTTCACAAAATTTTCAAAAAACATAAGGATAGCGCTAAAAAAAGTTAGAAATATTTTTTTAAGATCCGGAATTCCGGACTTAAAAGCCTTAAAATATCCGGAGTTTCGGCCTACGGCCGGAAAAGTACCAGCCCAGTTTAAAGCTAAGAAAGAATGAGCCATAATAATTTCAAATTATATCTAAAAATTATTTCCCAACAACACAAATAAAAATTCATAATGTACAAAGATTTAAAAGCATACCTGGAATATTATGTACAGTAATAGCAATAATTAATAATAGCACTCTTCTCCACCGAACATCTAGTAAATTATTTACAACTCTTTGTTCTTCCATTTCTTGATCATGCTTGTTTCTATACCTTCTGTGTAAACTTGCTTCAGAATATTTATCTAAAAAATAAAATATTGAAACTAACTGAACAATAACTTGAAATTTTACAGTACCTAATATTTTACCTGAATAAAAGTGCAATAACCAATACACATTTGGTATTATTTCAAAGTTCTTTTTTTTTTTTTTCTGTCATTTACATTATAGGAAGAAAAATAATAAAATAGGCTGAAATTTTTACAATCACAGTGCAAAGCTGCTATTAATTCCACTAATTTAAAAGCAAAAAACTCGAAAAAATCAGGTAGTACTCCTTTATTTTTATTGCACTTATTTACACACACAAAAATTGAACTTAATTTTAAAATTCAGAATCAACATTTAAAAACCCTTCTACTATGGTGCTAGTAAAACTGTTGCAGCAAGGAAGGTTCCTTCCTTACATCCATGCTAACTATAGAAGACATGTACGCAAAAACCAAAAACATTTCTGTCTTTAGCATGATAGAGATGGTTGGTAGCTTTTATTTATAATATCCTATGCTGAAATCCATACATTTAACTGATATATAATAGCATAAATATATGCTAACAGGACAGTTTTTTTCATGAATCGCCTGCTAAAGGAAAATAGTGAAGAAACACGAGTTTGAAAAATAATACATTTTAAAGATATTATTCATAAATCGCGACTTATTACCAAAATTAATGTATGTTTGTGCATCCAGGCGATTCAGATGCTGTATTTTTTTGCCTTATAATCTGCATTTACCATAGAACCTGCATTTCTATTATTTGCTCCAAATGTAATTTTCCAGCAGAATATTATTCATCTTATATATGCATCTTATTATTAAACATCATATTACATGGTGGCCAAATCACCAAAAAATAGTTTAAAAAGTCATATATAAGCTAATATGCATGATATGAGATATTGAAGAAAGACATGAAAGTGCCACAGCAAAAGACTAAGCACTCAGCATGTAAAAGCTCAATGAGAAAGATTTTAAAATTTACATTTAAAACAAATGCCTTTAGTAATGAAAATTTAATACTATCGTATTTTTGGGAGCATGCGCCGCACCCGGCGTATGCGCCACAGTCGCGATATTGATAGCCATATATTAAACATCTCACTTCTTAGTAACATATTCCGCTAGCGTCCCAACACACGTGTAGCAGTATTTGCCAACATTTCAGACGTGTAAGAGATGGGCGGTGCCGGGAAGTGACGTACTCGAGCATGACGTCACCGGCTCCTGACCCAATCACGGATCGCACGTGCGTTGGGCGTTACCCTAACGGAATCCGTATGTTATGTAAATGAGGGAATGGGATATTTAAGCGGTCTGTCTGCCGATTCAAGAGCAGACCATTGCACGTAAGAGGTTATGTAAGCCGACCGACTTTAGCTCTTGACGGGCTGTTAAGCTCAGAGTGTCTTCTTTTATACCGGTGATTACCATACCGGTCTTATTTAAAATTACACCTCATTTTAACTAGTCATTTGACAGAAAAGTTGGTTTAAGTTTTTGAGTAATGGTATTGAAGTATTTTTTTGTAATGTTCTAAGAGCTTAAATAAAGCCTTTTAATTTATTTTAAACTTGTCTTCTGGATTTTCTGACTCTGCTAAAAATGTATCAAGTATAAGAATAACTTTGATGTATGACAACAAGAGATATGCATCCAAGAAAAAAAAATTAGCGTGTGCGCCGCACCCGGCGTAAGCGCAGCATGTCAAAATTTAAGTTATTACAGCACAATTAGGTGAAGAAAAGTAGAATAAATTAAATATTTTTTAGGTTTTCTTTTTTTTAATAATTACATTTACTTTTTTTGTATTTTTTCCTTGGAGGAGACATTTGTTCGTTATCTAATGCAACTATCTAGAGCGCGGGACGCGGACCATTTTCCCCAGTGCCGCTCCATGTATTTTTTAGTGGTCATCGTCAAACGGCTTCCATTTTACAAGTGGGTTGCATCCACTAATAGAAAACAGCAGATTTAACCATCGAAATCGCTCTCCTCGCTGTCCAACTGAAAAAGGCCGCACAGCTCAGAGCCTTCAATGCTCCGATCGTCCGATCTGTGAGGCCTAATCTCGCAACATAAACAAAGCCGCCATGTTGCGTTCAAAACTTCACGATCGGATCGTTTTTCACCACTAAAACATGGCGGACAGAAATGCGACAGAGTAGGAAAATTGTCCGAACTAGTACGAAAGTAGCGAAGCCGAAAATACGGGTATTTTGGATCGTGACGTCAACATCGTATGGATCATATACCGAGGCCCCGTCCGACGGCAGGAGCGCGCCGCCATTGAAGCACATGGACACTCTCTCCGCCTGCACTTCTCATGGAACGAAAATGATGTGGTGCCATCTAGTGACAGTGTTTTTAATATACTTGAAAAATAATTTTTTTTTTAAACTTTAAAAAAAAAGATTGTATGCGCTGCACCCTTTGTAAGCGCCACATCGGCAATTTTTTTCACTTTTTTCCATATGCGCCGCGGCGCATACTCCCGAAAATATGTTGGCTTTAGAGAATTTAAATTACATTTAAATAAAAATTAACTAAGATATGCCAACGAAAATTTAGAGTGGACCTTTTGGCCTTTCCGAGAAGAATACATGACAAATATTTGTATAAAAAAATGAACATTTATTAAACAAATGACAACATGTTAAACGACCTCGTAATGTTAAAATACCGATAGGTAAAAGAGTCAACATTGAAAAATAGAGATAAAATATTCACCACGTCCTTGAATAAATTCACAATAAAGTCACCGGTGTCCAAGATAAAAAAAAAAAAAAAATCTAAGTGCACAAGGTTTCTTTGCTTCTTTCGATTCAGTTAAAGGTGAGCGGAAGAAAAACAAACTTGGCATCAATTAGACATCCTGATGATATCCTTCGGTGAAATCCTTTCGGGACAGGAACTGGTGGCTCATATGCGTTGACAAAAATATCGGCAATTTAACATTCCCCTTGGTCAATAGTCAACCAAGTAAAATAACATTTCATTTAAAATATTTGTAAAAATTAACACACGTCTGCAGAGAGGAATTAACCTCAAATGAAAAAAAAAAAAACAACGGCTTCAACTGAAGCCCAACACGATGTGCAACCACATCGGAGACGTGAGAGGTCGGGGAAGTTGAATGAGAGTAAGCCCTGATGCCAGCTGCCGCCTGCCTTATATACGAGTTGCGATCCCCACGCAAGCACGTACGTCACACGTAATTTGCATGGGGAATACGCAACTCAACATCCGGCCGTAAATGGAAATTCTCCTTTCTTCTTTCGGCTTCGGCAGCAAACTGGCAAAAGTAAGACATCTCAACAACATCAATTCGCTTTGCGTGACAAGGCAGAGATGTCCGATGGGGAAAACGTGCAGGCAGTGAATAGGTACAAAAGGTGAGCTTTTGATTTCTCCAAGAATTTATATTTAGTTCAACAAAATATGGCAAGTTTTTTTCAAAATTTTAAAAAACTTCAGATTTTTCACCTTAATAGCAAATGGACGATTCCAGAACAAATACTTTTGGATGAAAAGTTTCAAAAGGAACCTCCTAGTAAAAAGTAACCGAAGTTCCTAAAGAATTAATTTTAGTTGCAAAAACCCATTTAAGGACAAACTTTATAATTCAAATTAAATATTGACTTGTTCATATGGAAAGATAACTAAAAATTTTTATTCATTTTGAAGTATAAATGTACTTGACCATTTAGAAGCTTAATTTAAAACAAAAAGGTGTCCTCCTCATCTTAAAATGTGCATTTAAAGCACTATAAAACATCAACAATGTCTCTGGTTGAGCTACTTCAAAAATCAATATTTCAAATAAATTTACTTTATTAACACTCACTTGATAGTAAGTCATACTTGTTATCCATTTCTTTTTTATTTGGAGTGATAAGGCCATTATTTCCCATTTCTTGCTGAATATCAGGTACAACACAAACTTTTGCATAGTTTTCCTAAATATCAAATTTTTGAAACCTGAATTAGTTGTAAGTGAAGGAACTAAAATAGCAACTACATAACTTATAAAACTTAAAGCAAAATATAACTACTTTTTTTTTTATATCCTAACTATTTTGTAATGTCATAACTTAGCAAAAAGAATGACATTTTTTATGCTGTTCCCTCTTTAGAAAAAAAAAATTTCACTTCAAGCAGAATCCACATTTGAGCACGGTTCAACCTGTTTATCAACTACTGTTTGCGCAGTTTGAAAGCTAAAACACCCAATTGTTTTTGAAATTAATCAACAGATAGTTTACTTCGTTTTAAACATGGAAAGCATGGAAATTGGGCATTAATCATTATTATTTAAACTCATTATTAATTAAAATTTAACAAAAAATTTTTTATAGTTATTTTGTTCTGTAATCATTTTTTAAACCAGAGAACCAAAAAATTGCGTCAAAATTGTTTGTGCTTAGTTCTGGGGTCTGAAGAGGATAAAGTATGAACATTTTGCACGTCTCAAAGTAAAAAGAAAAATGACAGATACTATTCATCAAATAAATCTTAAGATTAATAAAATGAAAATTTTTCTTTAGTTTTTTTCTGGAAGAGGTTTTCGAAAATTTCGAATCGGAATCACCCACGCGATCCCCGCACTATTTTTTGAAATCCCACTCAAAAAATGTTCGTTTGCGCGCTGTTCCCGCAACTAACGGACACGCGTTCAAAACATCGCGAAACGAAACTACTATTCTAAACGGATAATTCAATACAAACTAAATGGAGTATTGTTAGTTTTCAACTAACATCTTATCCTCATTAATGAAAAGAAGAATCTAGGAACCCTATTTAACATATATAATAACATGGGCGAAAGATTGACAACTTCTTCATTCCTTTGAATGCAGATGTTCATTCATTCTATTCACAGAGGACAAAATCAAAAAAAAGGGAATCTTCCTTAGTCACAAGGTAACAAGAGAATGCTGGTTTCTTAAAATATACTGTTTTCATTGAAAAACATCAATAGATAAAATGACATATGATCAGAAAAAATAGAGAAAATATTAAACTAATTTTTAGGATTTTTTTGTAAAAATCACACAAAGAATTTTGGTTAATTAACTAAAATATCAGAGGATCTTTTTCATGCTTAACGTTTTATAAAGCACCCATTTTTGCGATCGCGAATTTTGTGAAGGATCCATTTTCTGTGAACTTTGTTGATGTTTATTTCTTTGCTGAGCATAGCTTAGATAATCATCTTTTATTACATAGTTTGTACTGGATCATGATCGGACAATTTAGTAGTATTTTTAAAGACAAAAACAAAAAGAAAAGTTCCCACTTAAATTTTAAAAATCCCACTTAAAATTTTTTTCAAGGTGGGAAATCCCACCTTGTATTTTTCCCCAGTGTGAACCCTGATATTTCAGATTGTAATTACATTTTATTTTCCTTTTTTTAAAATCATTTATGACTAAAAATCTGCAACAAAAATGTTCCAGATTTTTCTCTGAAAGTAGGGAGGTCGACTTACATGAGGGTTTCTGTTTATTTGTCGGTTGTTTGGGGGAAGACAGTTGGGGGTTCGGCTTAGATGCGAATCGACTTATACGCAAGTATATACGATAAGATTTTGATAAGAATCAGAGGAAATTTTATTTGTTTACTTCTTAACTAAACCTAAAACATAATTGAAAGGAAAAAATGTGATGCCAGTAAAAGGTGCAGAAAGATTACGCAAAGAGCAGAACTCTTACGTTTCTTTGCTTGCACTTAGAAATTAGACCTACGTAATTTTGAAGTATTGCAGCAATTGACCAAGAAATACATAATTGCTGCAATTGAAAGGGAAAAAACCGAAATGAGGGAGAAAAATTTAGGGTGATTCAGCAAAAAAATTTCTGGTACTTCGACAAAAAAAATACTGGTATTTTCAGAACTCTGCCCTTTCCGAGATATAAATGAGAAATAAATCTATTCTGCCAAGAAATATCTTCTAATGCAGTTAACAATTGATTCAATAACAATTCAACCAAGAAATAGAACCAAAATCCCAAATTTAAAAGCCAAAAACCAAGTGGTCGATTTCTGATCGAATGCCAGATTCACGAATTTTCTTCAATGTCGATCAAATGGACAGTAGCAGTCTTTCTTTAAATAGTGAATACAATAACAAGTTGAATAGGAACATTTTATTGATTATTTTAATTCAAAATAAGAGCTAAGTAAAAACAGTAATTGTGGAAACAAAGCCTTTACTAAAATTCATAATCTCAAAAATGAAATCTTTTCATAACAGATTCAGGGTTCCCACTGCCTTAACACAATTTGTAGCAGCTTTCGGAGCAGGTAAAATGTCCTTTTTGTATCAGTTTGGAGCAAAAGAATTTTAACTTTTGTATCAGTTTGGAGCAGAAGAAATCGACTTTTGTATCAGTTTAGGAGCCGAAAATATCAACTTTGTACCATTTTTGGAGGATTTTTTTCTTTTTTTTTAAATATTAAATGGCTGTTTTAAAGCAATGTCATTTTCATACATCAAGGGTAAAAGCAGTTTCAAGTCTTCAAAATGATAGGAAATGTAAACGTCAGTCATCCTTCAAAAACTGGATTACTTTTATATTTCTTAAGAAATTATTCATAACCTATTCAAAAAGTAAGACTAACTAAACCTATAACCCTTATAAGGGTGTTTTCAATACTTTTCTCAAGAAACAGATTATTATTTTTAAAAAATGTTTTGTTTTTTTCGTCTTCTATTAGTTAAGAATAGCTGGAAGAAAGCTTAAAATTTTCTTCTTTTCAAAAATCATTGCACTCTTTTTTGTTTAATAGCTAAAACACTATTCTTTCAAGAAAATAAGCAAAAACTAACTAACATGAAAGGTTCAACTATTTTAAACTATTCATCATTTGTTTTTTAAATGGTACTTATTTAGGTATAATCATTGTGATTATAGAAACAGCAAAATTTTGAATGAATTAAATAAATTTCATATTTTATCAAAAAATATATTTGAAGTCGATCCTATTTTCTACCCACAGTAATATTTATTATTTTTCTGATTAAAAAATATTGCTTTAAATTTCAATCCAAAATGCTCACTTGGATGCTTTGGAAGTAATTAATGGCACTAAAAGTAAATTGCTGAGTTTTATAATTTTGCAGCAAGAAAATTCAAGAACCAAATTATATTTTTCAGTTCTATAATAGAAAGGCAAAATGTATTTCTTATTACATGTTGATAATTTAATGTCTAATGATTTATTTATTTTTTCCAACAATTTGTCTTTACATCTTTCAAAATTGTGCAATAGTTACAATTAAATTTCAAGAGTCCTAGGGTTACAGCAATTGGATGCTGAAAGAAACTAAATTGAATTAAAAGAAAGAGGAAATGCGTGATAATTTCATAACTTTCAAATCTAATTAAAAAATTGAAACTTTAAGCAAGTTTACTTTTATGAGGACATTCATCCAGAACAAAATTTCTATTTCTTCTTATAATATTGCTTAACATATTTGCTAGAGATTATCAATTCATTAAGATATACATGTTTTTTTTTTTAATGATTTTCGAACTTAACTAATTGCTTTACTTATTTTGTTCTTGATATTTATGTTTTTGAATTGCTTGTGGATATACGATATAGATTACTGAGCTTAAAGAGTAATGAGAAAAGAAAAAAAGCTGAAATTCAATGTTTTTTACAGCGTTTTGAAAGTCTACCTCTAAACACTTTCGGGAACAAATATATATTTTCAAACAATGTTTTTATTTAAAATAAATATACATTTTATTTATTTACTTTGAGAAGAAACATTATAAATAGTTGAAATGGAAAAAATCCGATTTTTATAGGGGATGCAAAAAGATTGTAGAACGTATGCGCTCCTTTGCTTGCACGTGGAAAGTAGGCTTAAGGAATTTGAAAAAAATTGTTATAATGGAGCAGCAATCTTTTTATCATCCAGGGGCGGACTGGGAAGAAAATTCGGCCCGGGCATATTTCAAACAGACCGGCCCTTGGGAGGGCAGGTATTTTGCAGATTGCAGGAACTAAAAATATTGTCAGTAAATATATCGATATGTATTAAAATATTAAATGTTTACGCGGCAGTTATTTTTCTTATTCAGCATGGAAGTGTAATGATACGTAATACAGTATAGGACCATAAATTCGGAATCCCAAAAGACACAAAATCCGGAACTTCTTCAAAAAAATCAGGAAATATTTTGCGCAGTGTTTTTTTTTTTTTTTTCTGGAAATATGTCATTTTAAAAAGAAGGAAATGTGCAGCTCGAATTTATTTCTCCATTTTCTGAAAAGGGTTTGTTTTGCGATTAGAATTAGAGTGTTATTAATTGTTGCTTTAATTGTGAGTTAATATCATTAAATTTTGCTTTTTTTATTTCTTGTTGTTTTATTACATTTATTTTTTTTTTTTTTAATGAGCTCTAATTTTCCCGCGATACAGAACATTCGCAAAATTGAAATTCGGCGTTCTCGCATTTTCCCGATCGTCTGATCTTTTACTGCAATTAAGTAACTAGACAATATAAAATCATATCAGAAATTACCGGAATTCTTTTCTTTTATTGTTAATAGATTAAAATAATATCGGGAAAAGTCTAGGTTTTTCGAGGTTTTACCTTCGAATGTAAGCCAACTCCAACTTCGTTTTTTGTGATAATTTCATGACTTATAGGCGAGTGGTATACGATAACCAAAAACAGTGGCGTAGCTAGACCCCAATTTTGGGGGGGGGGGGGGGGAAAGGGCGATTTCTCGCAGTTAATTTTACGAAAACAATTGGTCGAATTGATGATTAAAAAAATTTTTATAAATGGAGTTTCTAACCAGACTCATTTTAATGTGAAAATTGAAGGGAAAAAACATATTTATCAACTTAAAAACAATCTGATTTACGTTTTTATATAATTTTCGCTTCAGACAGAATTTAACTAGAACTGAAGCTGTTTTAGGGGAAAATACAAGAGAAAAATACAATATTATGTTAAAAATTTAACACTGATCAAGTTTACGTGCCTTGGAAAGGATGGTGATTGACGACTGAATAACTGAATCGCCAGTCTGAGGGAATACAATGGAAAGAATAAAACTATTAAGTCAATCCAAATGTTTTTAAAAATTGCTAATACAGAAAGTTAAATATGCAATAAAACAAGAATACCTTTAACAAAAAAACAAAAAAAATAAAAAATAAATAAAAATAAAAATAAAAATAAAACTTACCAAACTTAACGAATTTACAGGAATAAAAATTTATGTCACATAGAACATAGATTCGAAATATTTTATTTTTGAATCGAAAGGATCTTGGCGTGGGCATCTCATTTCTACATTTGACTTTTTTATTTGCCCATTTTTTTGCTTAATTTTGAATAGTTCAAAAAATCTCAACATTAGCGCCTATGGGCAAATTATATGAACTCTGGGCGTAGGATCCAAGCTCCTATGAACAAGCATACTAGAAGCTTTCAGAGTAAAAGATTTTTTGATTTGAACAACCTTTATTCATTTTCAAAGAGCTTAAAAAAGAAAAAAAATTAACTTAACCCCTACGATGAATTTTCAATCTTATATAAATCATGATCTAACAGACGGATTTGCTTGGAACCAACTTCATCGGAAAGATTTTATGACGTAGAACATGTACAAATACGAAGTTCAAGCGGAACTAAGGGAGCCTATTTTCATATGAAATTTTTTCATCGGGATTTCTAAGGATATTTTTGAATGAATAAATGAGTGAATAAATTCTAAAATAAATAAATGAGTGAACGAATGGAAAAATAAATAAATGAGTGAATAAATACATTAATGAGTAAATGAATAAATGAAAGAATGAATGATGAATGAATGATTATGTATTAACCGTTGAAAAAGGTATTTGAAGTAATAAGAACTAAAGCTAAATTAGAAAGAGAGATAGCTGGATATTAAGTTTGAAGTTGGTTTTTAACGGAAAGTAGGCTCGTATAGTTCTGGACGGAACTTCTAGTTAGATAATGCATTAGTACTAAAAGCGGCAAAAATAAAATTACCTTCAGGAAGTGTCTAGTGAAACGAAATCTAATTCAGCAGATTGTACTTCTTCAGAGGACATCAACTTTCTCTTTTTATAACAATCATCATCAATTTTCTCTTTCGAATTAAAAAAGCTTGTAATAGGTTTATGCTCGCGTCAATATTGCTTCTCATTCAATGCACTTCTCTAAATATATTGGGTTGGAATTCTAAAAAAAAAAAAAAAAATGCGCAGGACAGACCGACCCACCGACGCATAAGGGGTGGAGGTGGTGGATACAGCTTTCACGAGAGGAAAGTGGGTGGGCTCGAGCTCATAGTAAAATATTCATACAACAACCTACAGGCAAAGTAAAAGACCATTGGGGGAAAAAACCATTTAAATTAGAATAGTTTATGCTTAAAGAACATGAGAAAATAGCCTTTTTATGGCTACAGTACCATTTGTTATTAGGGGAGAGGAAAGATTGAGAAAGAAACTATCATTTTATCTCCCACTATCTCCCCATCTTCCTGTTCTACGCATCTGTTTCTGTATATGCAGCTGAGGCATTATTGAATGGTCAGTAGGGTTTAGAAAGTGGAGAGCAATTAGCGCAATCCCCTGTGTTGCTTGTAAAAGGAAGAAGTCATAAAAGGGTCTTTCTTCCGCTCTGGGCATGAAACGTTGATAAAATTGTTAAACGAAGGAGCATTGTGAACACTCATGGGAAAGATTCTAGTTTAGATAAATTTATTGTAAAAAGTTCGGATTGCTTGCATTTGAAAGCTATTTCCAGCTTCCTTTTTTTTTCTTCTAATAATGTTTCTTTGCTAGTTTGTGTGTGTCCACTTTCATTTTCAATCTTCTCCAGACTAGAGACCCATATCTAATATTAGTAGGTCTCATAACTGCAAGAGTTGCACTGAATATATTCTAGTTTTAAATTCGACTGCGAATCAAAACCTTCCCGAAAATGCTGCCAAACCAAAGATTTTCCAAAATTTTTCATGCATTTCAGCTCACCAGAATTTAATCTCAACTGGAGCATTTCATGATAGTTCAAAAAAATATATATTCTTTGCTTAAAATTAAAAGAAAATCATTAGAACCAATTGCGATAGCAACGAAAAGCCTACATTTAATCGATGTACTATATAAAATCATTTCAGGTTTGGGCTTGCGAGGTATTTAGGGGACAAACCACTAGGAAAGTGGTACGATTAGAGGTGCAAATTTGTCACTCCGTGAATTCCCTCGATTTTTAAAGCTGTTTCCTAAAATCTGCGATTTTTTTAAAAAAATACCACGATTTGTGCGCAAATTGTTTAAAATTTGAGACTTATTTTGTTTTTTACTTACACTTTAACGGCAATTTATACTGTTCTGAAGTTTTAAAATATATAACAGATGTACTAAACTTTTAGAAGAGTTCATCAATAGAAAAATAACTATAAAACTAGTTATAGATAATTCCCCTCATGTTTAGAAGAAGTTTTTGATCCAAATCAATACAAATATTTAAATGTTTTTGACGAAGTTGATAGTTGTTCCATTGTTAACAATAACCCTATGATACCCCCCTCCCAAAATCAGTTACACGTTGAAGGAGGGCAATTCAACTCTGGAAATTCAAAAGAGAAAGTATTCCCAACCTGTCCAAAGTGGCAATCCGATGTTTGTCAGTTCCGTCTAATAGCGCAGATGCTGAACGGTCCTTTTCTGCATATAAAAACGTGTTAAGTTATAACAGCGAAGCATTAAAGAAAATAATTTAATCATGTATAATATTTTGTACCAAAATGCTCTACATTTAATTAAATGCCTAAATATTGCATAAAATTTAATTGGAGACATTCTAGTTTTATTACATCATATTTGTGTTCTCGCGAACATTTCGCGCAATTTGCCGCGAATTTCCGGCTCTTTTTTCTGTGACAAACTTGCAACACTAGGTGCGACCTAGTACGACCCTATAAACCAAAGGACCCAAAATTGATTTTTTTTTTGCATTTTATCGCGCTTTTTTTTTTTAGTGTTCACTCTATTCAATTATTATTAAAAAAGCATATTTTTAGAATAATATAAAGCGTAAAGAGAGTTAAGGTCTTAAAAAAAATTTTTTGGACACCAACATTTCGGTGGGGTCCCTCTAAGTCTCTAAGTATCTAAGTCAAAATTTCGGGGGGGGGGGGGGGATTGTGCCCCCCTTATCTACGCCAGTGACCAAAAATACTATAAAGGAGCAAAATGCTAATAAAAACTTCCAGAACAAATTATATGAGCTCTGATGCTACTTACTACTTTTTTTGAATGAGAACCCAAAATCCGGAAAATTCCGAAAGCTGGAAAGATGGCGGCCCCGAGAGTTCCGGTTTTGAGGTCCCATACTGTATATAAATTAGCTGTTAACAGTCGCCGCAGTTTAGGGCGTTGCGCAGTGAGACAATCGCCGGAGACAACTGGCCGGAGAGAAATTCTCTGGGGCCGCCCCTAAGAATTTGCATCACCTGGATTAAGAAATTCTCAGGGCTGTATTTTGTAGCTTGTAGGGATTAAAAATATTGTCAGTAAGTATGTAGATATGTATTTGAACAATATTAAGTGTTTAAAAGATAGATCAATTTTTCTTATTCACCATTGGGCCAATAATACGTAATATGTTAATTAGCTGCCGTCCTTTAGGGTGTTGCGCCGTGAGGCAATCGCCTCGCCGCCTTAGCCTCCCCCGCCTGCACTGCTCATAATCAAAAACATCAATTTTGCGGCTCTCAAAAGTTTGCATAACAGACGGCCGCCTAGGTTTTCTATATGGACGAGTCGGCTCTGAGAATTTCTCAAGCCAGTATCGAGAGCTCGTCTATATAGACGACTTCGGCGGTAGCCTAAAGCGCAAAACTGATGTATTTTATTTATTTATTTTCAAAATTTAAAAATAAAACATAATCATTTTTTTCCTCGGGCAGCCGTTTAGGTTGTCTATAAGGGACCCGCTGGATCTGAGAAATTCTGCCCCCTCCCCCTTGTTACCCAACGGCCAGACCCTAGAGATTTTGCCCCATTGCTGCATCTCTGAAGCCCGGGTTACGGCAAAGTTTTGGTCCCCGTTTTTTTTATGAACATTGTAAAAGCTGTATACTTTATTGAAAAAAGATAGATATTTTGCGAACGGCCCAGGTTGGACCGGCCCACCGGGCATATGCCCGAATGCCCGCATAGCCAGTCCGCCGCTGTTATCATCTGTTCTGTTATTGATTTTTCACATTAATTAGTATTTCCTAAACATTAGACGCTAAGTTTATTTTTTTTAACGTTCCATGAAATTAAACTTTATCTATTTCAAGAAAAACTTACTAATTAAAATGTTCAACATAAATAGTGATAATAGGAATGATTTTTTTTTCTATAATACTTCAAAATATTAGAAATCGTATCATTGTTTCTTCCACAAGTGTGGGACACATCACTCATTTTGATCAAGTTTCTCATCCATATTTGATGTTCTTGGGTAGAGATATATTCATTAATAAACTGCTTCAAAGGTTAAAAAAAAGTTGACTAAAGGAAAAATGCATCGAATGATGTTGAGTTTAAGGTTAAAAAAATATACTATCTAATGTTTTTTCGATTTTTTTTTCTGAAAATCGCCGTTTGGCGCAAATTTTGCGAAAAAAAGCATTTTGTAGCAGCATGTAGCAGAAAAATCGTTTTGGCGCAGTTTTGCAAAATTGGCGCAGCCGTGGGAGCCCTGCAGATTTTGAAAGAAAAAAAAATCATATTTCCGAAAGTATCAAACATCAGGTTGATTACATCCTTCAAGAAATTTCTGGGCACTGAATCTACGTATTGTTCAGTAGAAATCAGTTCTGTTCAGAGCCACCTGTCTCCTAGGCCGCGGCATTGGAGAAGTTACAGGAGAAGAAACGGGCGAAAACGCAAGTTGGCACCATTTCTCCAATCGATCTTCATATAATAAAAAAGCTGAAGGAAAAATGCTGGTGAAGGACGCGAAAAAATATTTTTGCGTATCAATCTTTTATATATTTTACTCGATTATGCCCCCCCTGCTGTGTTATACCCCCCCAGTTGGAATTAATTTTTTGTTTATTTAATGTATTTAGAATTTGATTTCCCAAAAATTTTGATTAGGCCGAAATAGTGGTTGCACATAATTATGTTTTTAATCTCGAAGTGCCACAATAATTTCCCAGATCAACGACTACCTTCAATGCGTTTACAGATTGGCATGAAAAGAAGAAAAATTCGACTTACCCCTTGTGGATGGCGTGTTGATCATGAAAAAAAAAAACTGAACAAGTTTTAAACAAATAACAAAGAATTTTATTCCTGGAGGAACTTACTTGCATTTAACTGATATAAGATAAAAAAAACATTTAGGTGATCACCTGCACAATTACTATTTTAGATTAGACTATTAGACATCCTATTTTTTTTTTACAAATGACATTTGAGCATCTTCAGACGGTACAAAAATTCTGTTAATTAATTGTTGCTTTTGGAGAAAGTCCACGTCTTCAAAATAAAAAAAAAAAAAGTTCAAAAAATACAGAGATGAAAAACAAAAAAAAAAAAAAACAGGCCTTCAGCCGACGATCAGGTAGACGTAATATTAGCAATGATAGCCTCAATGCGCCTCCTTTTGGGAAAGTTGAAGGGAAAAATATGCGTGCATAAACTTTTACTTGAAGTATGACTTATAAACTTATGAAAGAGGGCCTCCTGGCTCCGAAAAGAAAAGATTGCAGTGGCGGGCATCGCTCCCGCTTTACTGGTGCAGCTGCGTCCTCTCATGAATTTCGCCGAACTTTTGCTGGTAATACTTGTTGGCATAATTTAAAATATTTTTCCAGATGAATTTTAATACATGACGTGTGGCTCACACGGAGTCAGGGGCAGGATCAAAGGCCCCATAACGGCAGTCTTCGGCCATTATTTCAAAGAAAAGGAATTCGATGCGCCGGCAACCCCTCGGCACGGCAATCTCGGCGAGAGTGAATCGTATCTCTGTCACTTTCGCCTCACGCAATTCTCGGATGGCGCCAATGAGAGCGCAGGAGGAATATCGGCGGGAACCAATCATTGGACGACTCTTGATTCTAAACCAAAACTGAAGATAGACATCGCTATGACGCAACAAAAACAACATGATAAAATCTTCAAGACAGGATGTTCAAAGATGGAAGACCAAATACATTGAAAACAAGATAGCCATTAGGTAAAAAAAGAGCATTTGGAAAAAAAATTAAAAAGATTTGTATTAAAAAGAAAGCTTAGCATGTTAAAAAAATTTACGAATCGGTAATTAAAATAAGCGAAATTTTGATGTTAAAAGAATTTAGTGCCAAAAATACCGATTTCGTGAAAAATCAAATAATTTTGAATAATTTAATTGAAAGGTAGTGTTACATAAAAAATATTAAATAATAAAAAAAGTTTAGAAAAATAAAAATAAATTAATTAACAATGAAAAAATATTTTTAATAGAAAAAAATGTGATGCAATATCACCCCCCCCCCCCCCCTCCGCATTGAAAATTATGCATCCCCACCTCCGATTTTTGAATATTTGACATGCTATAACGTCATAACGCATCGCTGTTAAAAGTGGCATCTATGTTGTATAAAGAACAAATTTATTTCTTACTTTTTAGCACAATTTATAATTCGAAGTTGTTTTTTAAATTTATTAATATATTTAGTTCTTTTTAGTGTAAACACATTTTTCATATGAATACTTTATGTTAAAAAAAACATAAGGGCAGACCTTTGAATGACTGGCACTAAAAACTAATCATTTGTATGAAAAAATTTTGAAGTTAATTTTAAAAGGTCACTAGAGCACAATTTTGAATTTTTTTAAATTTTACTTCAGAGAAGACTTCAGTCAAACTCTTATTATAATTGCTTTTAATATTGCTGCTTAATGGCAACAAACTCTTGTTTAACTTAATATTCATTAATAATTTTTCCAACAAAGAAATCTTAAGCCAAGCCTTTCCAATTAAAAGAAAAATACTTATTTTTCACCCATAACGTTCTTTCTAAAGAATAAATGTAGTCAAATTGATGTGCGATATATTTGAGTTAGGCAATAAAAAAAATCTTCAAATTAGGTTAATTTAGTCATAAGTTATGGATGAAAAAACAAAAAAATCACTACAATTCTGCCCATAACTTTTTTCTAATTAATGAATATAGTCAAACAAGGGTATGGGACCTATGTACAAAGGTATGAGACCCCCCCCCCCCCCCTCGGTTGATTAAAAAAAGAACCTTAAAAATCGGTTCATCTGGTGAGAAGTTATCAATGAACAAACAAAAAAAAAAAAAAAAAAAGGAACTGATAACAGTCCTCCTTGTGGAAGTCGGTTAAAAATAAGCACCACCTATTTAAACTTAATAAAATGTTTATGTTACAAAATTGCTTTGTTTACATTTGATTTGACGATGTAAAATTCTCTTGGCAATCTCAGATCAATTTGTACCATTAACTGATAAGTGCCAAATTTAATCAAATTGCTCTGTAATTGGCAATGTAAAACTCTCTTGGTGGCCTTAGCACAGAAGGCATAAGTACCAACACTTCTTAGCCTCCATAAATAAATAAAATAAATTTATGCTAGATGAAACACCAATGGAATACTTGATGATGGAGAACTAACACCATAAGTATTTAATTTGTACAGAAAGTAATACTTACACAACAAGGCAAGTACAAATCAGTGAAATATACAAAAGCAGCTCCTAAGAAAAAACCGATTGCCACAGGAACAAATACATATTCTCCACTAGCTCCATATTGCTGTGATGCAGTAGCTATTTCAATAGCAGGATTTAGAAGAGACCAGTAGGAAGCAGCCAACATGACCTAACAAAAAGAAAAAATACTTCATTCGTAAAAAACTATTAGCAATCGCTTAAAAAAATTAACAAACATGAGGTTAAAATCATAATGTATGCTTTTTAGTGAAAGAGTGGATTTTGATTCTGGTTATCTTGATGCAAGATTGAATTAAATGTAATGGTCAGAAAATAGCTAGCATCTCACTAATGCTACATAAACTCATAGTGGCAGGGGAAGCTCTCAATTAAAACTTGGTTGCTCAAGGTGCAAAGATTTTGCAGCCTGAATCTGAATGACCCAGATTTTTGTTAAATGTTATTCAAATGAACCCAAATTTTTAATTTGGAAAACACAAGTCGAGTTACTCCACTGCTGTGTATTAAAGTCTTAACCACTTATGACAATTTAAAAGCATCTTATTTCAATCAAATTACTTCAATAAAAGGGGGGGGAGGATGCAAACTTTGATCAGAATTCACTACTTAAATCCTTCTAATTACACCAAAAAAATTTACATTAAAGGTTAATCATTATCTAATAAACTTTCTTATATCTCAGACTTGATAGCTTCCTGCACAGGCACAGCAAGATAATTTACGAATTTAATGTTGTGCTAAAAATAGTAAGTAGCTACCAAAGTTTGGTACTAGTAGCCACTGGCCACCAAAGAAAAATCCCAGCTACACCATTATTTTAGGTGGAAGAGGGGGGGAGGGGGCACATGAAATGTGTAATTACCCCATTACATATTTTTACCAATTTTTCTCTACCTTAAAGTAGATACATTTGTTTTAAGGAATAGTAAAAAAATCATAAATACGCTTTTGAGAACTAATATGAAAAGTTTTATGAGGAACAACAGGATCTTCCTGGTTCCTCCCCCCCCCCCCCAAAAAAAAATCATTCACACGTCCGCTCCTGAGGCCCTTTAATCGATACCCACCTTTCATTATGACATAAGTACTTAAAAAGAATTCAGCAGAATTAAACATGTTATTTTAGCACACAGAGAAATTTAAAACAAATAACTTTAAATACATACCCCCGCAGCAAATCCCAAGCTTCCATCAAGTATTTTATGCTAAAAAAATGGGAAAAAATATTTGAAAATCAATTTTAAGTAGGTATATGTGTTCAATTACATAATACGCTGAAAAATAAAACCAGTTTAAAAATCAAATAATACTATATATAATATAATATATGGTAGAGTGACATATCGTCAATGTTCTTATTAAAAGCACTAAGTTAACGAAAAAAAAACTTACGGCCTACTGCACAGAGTTAGAATGTAATTAATTATTTCATGATTTCAACCAATTACACAATTTAAAAAGTAAAGTAAACCTAATGTTGGAAGACAATAAAATGATTTTTAGTATTTCTCATTAATGATTTTAAAAGTTTCAATAGACAATATGTCAGAGCTGCAGTTATTGGCTTTCAACAGAACGGCGACAATACTTAATTTAAATCTTTTTCAAGTTTAATTTAAGACCAGAGTACCTGAGCGGTAGAAAAGAAAAACACTAGGGCCGCCCCAGCACCGGTAAGGGCCCACGTGAAAATTGTTCCCAAAAATGCTTGAATAAGTGGAGACTGGCCACGAATCATATTGGTATTGTCTTTTGTGTTTTCACGTTTTCAACTTCACAGCTCAGCATTTTAATTAATCATTTCTTTTATCACAACACAGGTGTGCAAACAATTGACGCGTGAAAAGACCGTGAAAAAGACACTTGTGGAAAAACAACACGGCATTTAAATAACAGAAAAACAAAAGGGAAAGTTTCCCTTCATTTCCTTTCATTTCACTTCAGAATTTCCCTGCAGGAAACATGAAAAACAGGAGAAACTTTTACAAGAAGAGCTCGATGACTGGCACGTAAAATTTATTTAAAAAAGTATGTGATCGTAGTATTGTCTCGTAGTGTTGTCTAAAAAATTTCGATTATATGTTTTGAAACAATAACCTAAAGGTATGTAAGTAATGGTTGGTAATTTATGCCCGTCTCGTCATATTTTTACGTACTAATAATTCATTTTTAGACTCAAATTCTATCCTTTTTCTTTAAGTAGGCATGAAAAGTTATGTAATCAGTAAGCACCAATATTTATTAAGTTATTTTAATATTTAGTACTTAAAATTAACCCAAAAAGTAGTGACAGACATGAGAAAAAGAAATTAAACTATAGGGATTTTTCTCTTTCTAATGCACTTTATAAAGTTTTGTCTCTAAATGCAAAATTTTTTTTTTTTTTTTTTTTGACGAAAGTCGCTACTTTCATCAAAAGAAAAAAAAAGGTAAATTAAAAATGCTACGTTTAAGGTCGTAAACATCCAAATACTTTTAAGGAGAGGAGGGGAGACATAGAACACTTTTTACATTTTTGGCTACTCCTCAATATTTTTATGTAATACTGAAACAAAAACTGATTTACCTATAAATAAATACTTTTACTGAATGTATCAAGAATTTTTTAACTTCTAACACATCAGATATTTTATTCAAAAGTGCCCTAATGGGAGTGGTTGTTTTGAATACAAAAACCCCCTTCCCTTCAAAATAAAATTTATTATACGTTAAAATTTACATTTGTAACAATTTATAACGTTACCAAGTTATAAAAACTGAAAGCAAAATGGCTCACTTCTGAAAATTCAGGCACAAGTTGTATTCATTCATTCAGCATCTACTGCTTATTTATTCAAATTTGTAAATTTAGATTAACGGAGCGGCCCAGGGCCCAATTAAGACAGCCGGGGCCAGTGGTGTAGTCGTGAAAAAAAAAGTTGGGGGGGACGCTTATACATAAGATGATAAGTATTGAAATCAAAGGTGGGGGGACGCTTATGTTAAAATGTAAAAAGTTTGGGTGGACGCTTGTATTAAAACAAAAAGGTAGGGGGACGCCATCCCCATGGGTCCCCCCTTGATTACTCCACTGGCCGGGGCACAAACGTTATTTTGAGGCCCCTATGGTATGAAAAATAAAAAAAATTATCTTTCAAGATATTTTTAGAAATCTTTCCGACATTTTGAGGGCCGGGGCCTATAGTTGGCCTTTGCAGTAATCAAGCACTGGATGTTGAATGCAAAAACCACTTCCGATAGTATTGGAAATACTACAGATATTTTATCTGTAAAAAGTATATACCTTGTGCATAAAAAGGGGAGGGGGTTGTCTATAGCCTTTATCAACTTGTGTCTAGAAGGAGAAAGTAACGACAAGATAAAGATCACGCAATAAAAGAAACGTTTTCAGAAACAATAATAAACTTTGTATTTTATTTGAATGTTCTAATACAGATAATAACAATAAATAAAATATTTAAAAGTTTGACTAGGGGCAAACTGCCCTGTGTATGATGAACAAGTACTTATTCAAGCAAAAATATTTTATCTCTGGGTTAGATAGAATACAATTGAAAAGACATTTGGTCAACAACACACAAATATGTTTTCCTTTCCCTCACCAGATATGAAACTATATCTGTGCTGCAAACATTCATTTTACCATTTAAATTTCAAAAAGCTCCACGCCTAAAGTGATTTCATTTAAAATATAGCATGACTTTTCATCCAACAACAATTCTAACCTTTCATCTAATAAGTTATTATGAAAACCAGTTTTGTTTTCAATGATGAGTTTCTTGAACAGATAAGAATTTAAAAACAGTTATAAAATAATAATAATAATAAATAAATCATGGGGAAGGAATAAAAAGTGTTCCGTAGAACACGTAAATGCTTCATATCGTATAATCCGAATAAATAATTACTTTGTTAAAAGTACAATATTTAAAAATTACATTGTGTAATAAATCTAAAACTGGCAAATATTGCAGTGAAAAAAATCACAAAGCTTACATTTGATAATTAAAGTAACTAAATTATTTTTCATTTATTAAATGTGTTAACATCAAATATTTTATTATCAGTGCAATAATTAACATTTTCCTTATAATTTATGCTTAACTAATTATTCAATACTTTGTTTTCTTAATTTCAATATGAGGCAAAAAAAAAACATCCCAATCCTTTTATTTCATATTAATATCTTTTCTTTTTATGTTGGGAGTTAATGCGAAAAAATAAAATGTACGTCTATAACTTATGTGGTATGTTCTTTTATGTAAAGAAACATTAAAAATAATAGGAAAACAAGTCAACTCTTAAAATTACATATAAATATACACATTAAATTTAGATAAATATGAGATAAGTAGTGCCTAGTGTTTATACAAGCATTTAAGGACATAGGAAGGGAAAGGTTTATTTAGTATGAAATCGACAAAGAGTTAGGCAGCTTTAAAAAATACATTTTGCTAAACGCTCAGTCTTGATCTAAATATGAGGAATTTCTTTAAAACTACCTTGGTCATAGATTTTTTGAAAAGTATGGCTGAGAAGTTCTAATACATCACAGGCAATATTTTCCCCATCATTCTGATGCTTTCATTTGATTTTATTAATGGTAGTAACAACACTTTCTCAACAAGCATTTCGAATTAGAGACCTCTGAAATCCTTAACACTAAATGAGCAAATAGTTGGAGTGGGTCAAAATAATATAACCAAATCAATCAGGCAAAAACTGAGATTATTATTTTTTACATATGGTCTTCAGACTGTCATTTCTTAGAATGCTCTAAATTCTTTAAATTGAGTAGTCTGAAAAAATATATCTCTCTTTTTTTTTCCGGCAATTGTGATAGATCAGTTTTCTGAGGTCTCTTAGTTTTTTGGATTTTTAACGTCTCACTTTCATGTTACAGTTACAGAGCAAATGCATAAAAAGAGATAATTTTAGATAAAATGCTTTCATGTAATGCAGAAATTAATTACATATCAGCAACACATCAGAAAATAGATCACTGAAGGATAAGAAAACTGTATTTTAACATTAAGCATGTAATGAAAATTTTCGTAAAATATTTCATAGTGACTACAACAATAAAAGATTTAATAGGAAACTTAGCTGCTTGAACACTTCACAACTAACATTTTAATTCTGTCATTTAGGGAAATTATTCTCTCAATTATTGTATGACTACATTAATTAAAATACAAAAATGTATTTCCTAAATCAAGGAAGTGAAGATTATAGTAAAAAACCCTGAAATTCTTGTAAATTACATTTCAACAGCTGTTATAATATATTTGTTTGCATAATATTAACAGGCAATGAGTTAGTTCCAAAAATCTCTTGGAATGAAGACAAAATATTTCTTTTGAAAACAGCACACTCATGCAGTCAAATCCCAAAAATGTAAAGCTATAGAATTTTCTATTTTTTAACAACAACTTTATAGTATATAACTCAGTATTTCAAAATCAGTAGTTAAATATCAAAACTTCAATATTTTAGCATCTTATGCCCTACATTATTATTTATTTATTTCATTAAATTTAAAAGTTAAATCCAAGAATGGTCCTTTGTGCTTTAAGTGACCAAGCAAATTTCTAAATAAACCTATTTAACTTGTCGATGTTTTTTAAAGGCTTCCACATTGGAACACTGTAAGTATTCCATGATAGTACTAAGAGAATAATACTAAGATAGAGATAATACTAAGAGAATTCATAAAAAGGAGTTTATAATCCCAGCACTATTCTTGGATTTAGCTAGTTGAAATTTTGTAAAGTATAGCTGTTAGCAAGCAATATGCTATTTCAAAAACAAATTTTGTTAAGTGGAATTCAATTTTTTTTGTTTTACCAAAAAAAGCTTTTTAACATAAAATAAGTGCATTGCATGCCTCAACATTTTGAAATTAGTTTGATATTTTCAGCTTGAGTTGACAAGTATGCCACAGAATTTGAGATTTAACTACAACACAAGAATTTGTTAAGATCCAGTTATAACAATGGACTGAGCATTTCACACACAGAAAAATATTCCACGTTTTAAAGTACAATAAGAAGTATTTCCATCAGCTAAAAAGATATGTTTAATACTTGCATATAATATTATGCACTTAATTTTAAAAAACTGCTTTACATGACTACAACAATATTCATAAATTTCTGTGAATAGTAACAATTAGTGCAACAATAAGCATGATTTTTTACAAGAGAAATTTTTTATATACAAGTTTTGAACGAAAGGCAACATGAAGGTCCTTGTTAAATGGAATCAAAGTTAAATTCAATAAATAAATACCTTGTGTAATACTAGTCTCATAAAATATCAAACTTTTCAAAGCATTTTATTATTGGAGTGACTACTCATGTAGAAGGAGCTAGTCAAAACACCCCCTTGTATCTAAACAAAGTAAAGAAGAACTCAAATCGATACAGGTCGATATATTTAAAAATTTAAATCAATTAGTGTAAAGAGCGCAATGCTATAACTGTCATGGGGTGAAGTGCAATTTAGGGCACTGCAACACTTGGTGATTTTTTTTTCTGGTGATCGTTTAGAATTAGATTTATTCAATTCAACTGTTCCTTGATAATGTAACAATTCGCGACTTTAACATTAATTCCCAAGAAGCACCCTAAACATCACTTTCACTCTGTCCCGCATCCATTGCCATAAATGAACAAGTAAACTGATTTTAATAGAAAGACAGATCAAAAGTGAAGTCTCATATGTTTGCTTGGGAAACAGGAGAAAGGTCGCACAGCTTTTTTCTCTAGACGAATGAATAAATTTTTACCGACTGCGTATGGTTTTCGTAAAAAGCTTAAACCACAAGTGTTAGGCTCACTTCAGGGTTGCCATTATCTATGCATTCTTCTCTTTGGTTTTACCAAGTTTATGAAGAAAAAGTTGCCAAAATCTACCTTCCTATTACCAATACTCCATTAAGGAAATTCAATGCTGCATTCGCTCTTATTATAAGAACAGAAATATGTTGGTTTTGAAATACACAGTCAGATTTGTATTCAAATATATAATACTGGTAAAGAAGTACGAATAACATATTTTATATGAAAAAGGTTTTAAACTAACTTTAGAACAATATATAACAAAATAAAACAATAAATAAGCAATCTAAACCATTTTCAATCTTAACTTACATAAAATATAAAATGAGAATTGGGAACAGCATTTGGTATTTACAAATTTTCTGATGAACCATTCTCTGTTTGCCTTTTGAGTCAACACCTCTACAATTTCCACAGTTTTAAAATAACTCGTTTTACCTTAAATCGTATATAACTCTGCCTTGTTAGAGTATAAGTTCAAAGAATACGATATCAGTATACAACAGTCCAACCAACGAACACATATGGCATAAATTACGACTAGATTTAAGTGAAGATTTAAAAAAATACATCACAGAGCTTTTTAAGTACTTTTACAAGTGTCCACTACACTAAGCAGCCATTATGCACGGTGCAGTGATTTTCAAATCTGTCTTCATTGCCAGACACTTGAAGACCGATGCTGTAGTATAATGACATTGAAGATATGTTAAAAACGAAACTGTTCTATAACATATTCCAGTTTACCTCGTGGCAACAGTATCTTGGCAAAAATGAGATGAATTAACATTATGTGCAGAAAGAATGCAGTGTTGAATGATAATTCTGCATGTCGAAATGAATGAACCGACAATAATGGACACCTAAGCTGTTTTACTTTCACATTAGCTTGTCAATATTTCACAGCAGAAACATAAAGAGAAAGGTGAAATGCATTAACGAAGAGCGGCAAAATCAGCATGACTATCACGTTTATTTGTTTAGCTTTTTTTCAATTTATATACATTGGGGTACATAGTCAATAGAGAGAAGGATAATTTCATATTTAAAGTTGATGTCTTAAGTCAAATGAGTAAATATCTACTCCATTGTTTGAATGTTTAGTTTGAATGACTTTTTTCAAATTCTTCATGCATGATTTCAAAATAATAACTTTCTCAAACAAGTTTGGAAACAAACACGATTCTAGACATTCTTTTTTTATGTTTATAGTACAATAAATATTTTGGGTTATAGAAATTTAATAATGTTGTTTTCTTAATTTTGAATAAGGGAAATAAGTATGCTCGGTGTGATTATTAGCATTAAAGAAACAAGATTCCATAGAGTTCAATAGTATCTTTAAGCTTAGAATGCTTATTTTTCTTTTTTTTTTTTTAAATGAAAACGAGCAACTTTCAAACATTGTTTCTACATTGTTGACAAAATGTTTGTATGCTTGAGATGTATAGTTTAAGAATTAAATTTGTTAAGTGGAAGAAAACAAATAAATCATGAATATGTCATTTTCTGAATTTTTGTTTAAAACATGCGGTATTTTTCCTTAAATGTGTACATTTCTTTTTTTTGTAAGATTTTGTTAATTTAAATTTAATGTACACAATTAAAAGCATTTTATTTATTTCTTTGATTTCATTTAAATTTCTTTCTTTGAAATCATCTGATTGCATTTGATTTTATTGAATGTTTTTCTTTTGCGGTATACTATGATGCATCCTCTTACTTCTCGTGAATATTTTTGCAATAAATCCTAATTTTATCATACTTTCAAATTTTTGGAGTTGCATCATAAATGATTTAAAAATACGTTTGTAGTCAAGTGTTTCAGTTTTATTAATGTTATTGATTGAGGGAAAAGATAGAAAGCAAAAGAAAATTGGAAAATATGACAAGTACAAGTTGTTAAGGAAACAAAGAATTAAATTTTAATCAAAATAGCTGATTTTGCCACATGTTTACAATTTTACAGCTTCAATAAAAATAAATAGCTTTATTTTTAACAACAATTGTGCATATACTTTAAAATTTTCAACAAATTATTCAGTAACAAATAATATATATGATAAAAATATTGCACTAAATATTTTTTAACAATTTTGTTTTAAAAATTTAGTTATCTAATTTTGGCAACATGATGAAGACAATTGTAAAGGGTTAACATTGAATGTGCAGGTTTTTCTCAATAAAGCATCATGTTTGTAAAAAAATGCCGACGATAGGTGAAATTGTTTGCCATAGAATGTACATTACTAGACATAAATAATGAAGAAAAAAGTATAGATGTAAAGCAAAGAGAGTTAGAGAAACATTTTCAACAGTCATTAACCGTTTTAAAGATTCAATCTACAAAAAATGCATTCTGCTGTTACATGTTCTACAAAATGCATCTGGAACAGAGCTCGAATTAATATAAAATAAATAAAATATTTCATTAAATAAATTCCTTCGACTAAGATTTGATTTCTGAAAGGTTTGATTTTAGAGTAATATGAAAGCCTCCAAACAATATTTGACAATGCAGTAAACTCTTATTAGAGTTTAGACGGCAGTTTTGAACCAAATTTAATAAGGAAATCAGAAAAATATAATCCAATGATTAAAAAGATTACCAAAACAGGCTCAATATTACACTTGCTTATTATCAAATAATCTTGTCAAGAGTATGATAAGGGATTTCCAGGAGCTTATAAAGTTCCAACATTTCATTAGAAAAATTGCACTAAACTTTATTATTTTATACTATTTTAACTATGAGTTATGGGTGAAGATATTCTTTTGATTAAAACATATTTTCTGTTGCGTTAATGAGAAGTTTTATGAAAGGTACACAAAGAGTGATTTTTTTCTTGATAAATATTAGCATGAAAACCTTGAACTCTAAATTAATTCCCTATTTGATTTAGGTATGTAGCAGAACAAATGTACATTTATGTCACTCACTGGTATTTTCACATTATTAGCTCCCCAATTGAACTTGGATTTTTCTTTTTTTTAAAAATTAGAATTGTTTTGCTTACTAGTATGGAGCACCATATACCAGTAAATATGAAAAAACTTAAGTCAACTAGACTTTATTTCCTACTTAATCTCACTAATATAGATTGCTTACTGGTAGCTATTAAGTACTACACTATATACTTCGGTACTACTGGTAAAAAGTTTTCTATTATGTTAAACGTCCGACCAAATCTTTTTCTGGTTCACTTTGGGTATTTTGATTCTTACTGGAATATGGTGGTTTATTGTATGAGCTATTACGTCAAAACCGTGTGTACGCTATTTAAATTATCCAACAGATTTAATAATTCTTGGTTCCAATTATTTTACATATTAATGGATTTTTTTCTAGGTGTACGCCACAATATCATACCAGTATGGATTTAGTCTCAGTCAATATATGTATGTTTAAATGTTCCTTCATGTTAAGATCTACTTACACTTAGAAGGCAAGATAAATAAAATTAAAAAATAGTGAATACTATGTTCGAGCTCTGTTTTAAATATCACGATATTTCACCGGGTGGTTTAATGAAGATGAGATGACTTTTATGCAGAAAGAACGAAAAGTATTCTTTGGCTACGAGTTCTCTGCTCACAGGAAAAGCATGTATTCTCTCAAGAAAACTATCACATAAAGAATCGATTTCTCTGCGAGGAAACGACGACAAATTCCTATCTGGATGAAGCAATAAAGAGGAGGGGCAAATCCTCCCTCCCTTTGTCTACTGGCAAAGTCTATTGCACTAAAGAACGCTTGGACACATGACTTGGTCTACTGGCGAAGAAGAATCCACAGTAAGAGTTCTTCTGCGTTTCAATCTTGAAACAGGGTGGTTTTGTCGCAGGGTGCGAAAGCTTCTCGAGGAGGGGTCATGCCCTCGCACAAGGTGGGGCTGGGCCCCGTATCCCTGGCGAACGGGTCATGCCGTTTCGAATTTCGCACCCTGCTCGCCACCCCGAGCTTCGGGTTAAACAAAGTGGCCGGACTTGTCCGGCTTTCATCTCAGGACGTCTGCTTCCCTCCCTTTAGAAGGGAAGGCTGGACAAGATGTTCTCGACCAGCGGTGGGGCGGGAACATGGTGTGCCTCCAGCCTCAGGTAGAAGATCCTTTGCAGACCTTGCACGCTGATGGTCCGCAATTCGGGTAGTTGTGTCAGGATGCGGCTGAAATAGTGCCGCTTCTTTTGTGCCTCGTTGTTATAAGTTACGTGGTCGCGCAGGGAACTTATTATTTTCATCTGCAACTGCTCAACTCGTGCAGGTTCTTTGAGGCCATGGCGCTCTGAAACAAAACAAAGGAAAAGTTCATCTCTATTCATCTTAAATCAGGTTAAACAATAGGGATAGATCATCGGTGTTATGAAGTGATTTAATGCATGATATTTAAAAATAGTAATGTTACTTTTAAATTCAAGCTTAAGCTTGGGACCACAAGTCACTAAATCATTTACTTAGTTACCAGCTGCTCAAAAAAAGAATTTTAAGTCGAAAAAAAATTCTTCTCCCAAAAAATTTTAAATTAAGAAAACTTTTTATGCTTTTACAAATGTAATAAATAATCTGTAGCACTGCATTTCAGTGATGTTTGTCTTAAAAATATTGAAAAAAAAAAAACTTATTTGCAGCTACGCTTAAAAGAACTTGCACAATCTTTACACTAGACACTACCTAGAGTAAAGCAATCAGATGACAACTGTAAAAATTCAATATAGTAAAATAATGCCTTATTTAAGCAAAATAAAATGCATTGATACCTAACTGTATAAAGTTTCTGAATTTAGTACTTGTTTTAACGCATCACTACAGTTCTCCATTAAGATCCCCCCCCCCCCCCCCCGAAAATTGCAATAATCTATGTTAACAATCATTTTGTCCCCAAAAATTTTCCACCTTCTCGCTTAACTCACCTGTAACGAGAGTCAATGCGCAAAGGCACGCAAAAGCAGAAATATCAATGTCCATGCTATGTAGACTTCTTGAGAAGTCTAAGATTATGTTTAGCCATTCTCCAAACATCTGTTGACATTGCTCACGGCTGAGAACAGAACCGTTGCAAAAAGTAAATTTCTCGTCTTCCGGGTGAATCCTGAAAAGCGAAAACAATATGAGTTTTATTTATAATATCATTTACAATTACTATCACACCACAACACAGCATAAATTTAGTTTAGCACAATAGGTTTCAATTTTCACTACATTTATTTTTTTAATGTAAGCATTATAATGATAAATGAAGAGATAATTCATAACCTGTCAATAACACTTCTCTTGCAACTTAAAAATTATAATCTGTGCTTTTATTGTTTCTTCTTTTGACTTTACTTTAAAGTTTCAAATTGTTATTTTTCTAGCTTGCTCTATTTGTTATCTTTGAAATACGCATTAAAATAATTCTGCTCTTAGTTTACCAAATTAAGCTTAACGCGTTTGGTTTGTTGCCGGTCACTTTAAGGAGGAACCTTTACACACCCCAATAATATAATGCGGTTTGAAGCTGAGGAGCAGTTTTTCCTGCGGTATCACATGACTCTACTGAAGACCTTACTTCACACTATGCGCTGGAGTGTGATTGGCATGTTAGCATGATGCAACATCATATGCTGGAATATGATAGGTCAGTCAATTAAGGATTAACTTTTACCTTAAAGGACACACCTAACATACAATACATATTAAAGCATAGGCGCAGCTCTTACCCCAGCAACTTTTATTGCCACTTTTGACCAAGATATATATATATATATATAGACTAAGCTTACAAGGCATAAAATGAATTTGAGCAAAGGAGAGTCATCGGGAATATGATTTGGTTGTTTACAGATCTCAGAATAAGGCTTGTAGATCTTCTCAATTTTTGCACAGACAACAGAACCAGAGGTCATGTTTTACTAACTTAAACCCATGATAATCTGGAAATTGTTAAAAAAATTAACCATTTCAGTAGAGATGTAAAAACTTTGATTAGTTTTGCAGTGCAGTTACTTGCAGGAAGTAAAGGGCTTCAAAAGTGTACTTGATAGTCTTTGTGGATTGACAGACATATAAAAACTAACTTAGCTAGAACCCCAGAATTTGTTGCTGACTATCTTTCTTGCATTTGTGCTTTTAATATACTTTGCACAGCTTTTTAAAGTAATTGTTTCAATATATTCAGAAGGCTTTTGCTTTACTTACCGATACGCTAGCCTCAAGGAGAAAAGTTCTAGGCTAGCTGAATGGAATAAAAGTTCTTGGTCATCTTTGTGAAGATCTGCGAATCCAGGTATTTTGTCAGCAAACTGCCTTATAACTTCAATTGATGACACCAGAAGCTCATAAAACTGCTGCACTTGATCAGCGGCTGCTGCAGGTTCTCGACTCTGACCAGTGGTCTCCGTGTACTAATAAATAAAGAGAGATGATTAGCTCATTTAATACATACTGCTCTTCATATTGATATGATACAACAAGCATTTCAAACTATTGAACATTCCCTACAAGTTTGAAAAATTAACACCCATATAAAAAAAAATCCATTGAATAAAGTATATTGATTAAAGTATGTTAAATTATTATCAAATATTAAAAAAATATATTGTGCAAATAAAATATTGTAGCAAGAGGGTCGCGAGGCTTTCTATATATTTTTTGGATTTGAAGGGTATGGGGGGGGGGGGGGGGGGGTCACAAAAAATAAAAAAAAAAGTGAGAAACAATGGTCTAAAGCCTAGTCTATTGTTATCTCTGTTGCATTGTCAATTTCCTTCAAATCAGAAAATGTTTAAAAAGTTCAAATTCATGAAAATATTGGATGCAGTTTACATCATTATTTGTCAGAGAAAGTCAGATAAATCAATGAATAATTAAAAAGTTCATGTGCATTCAAACTACCTGTTGACTAAAAAACTAGAAAATTTGGCTTTACTGTTCGTTATAGAAATTCTATCTTGAAACCTTAAACATGAGCAAAAGAAAAAATAGATAGAATTCAAAATTGGAAAGGAAAAAATGACAATGCAAATTTTTTTATAAGGTTCGAAATTGATAAAAATCACTGCTAAAAAAGGAGAAAATTAAAATAAATAAATGCAAATAAAAAATGTAATGTAGAAGACACTAATGTAGTTTTTAGGCCCTAAACAGTTGAAAATAAGAAACAAATAATCCATCTTTTTTTTTTAAATTGAGAGTAAGTTTTAAGTAAATAAAAAAAAAAAGAAGAAATTACAAAATACAAAATGAACCTACAAGAAAAGAATGAAAGCTTGATTTCTTTTTTTCAAAAAAGTTCTATTAGAACTTTTTTACAAGTTTTAGTACATATGTATTTAAAACTTGAAATATAAAACGAGAAAGAGTGATTTTGCCATTGTTATCAGAGCTTCATGATAGATGAAAAAAATTTTGGAGAAAAAAAATGTGAAATTCAAGATTGTTCCAAAAAAAACAAAAATCTACTTATTTATTAGTACCTGTGAATAATCCAGGTTAGCAAGGTCTGGAGTGGTATCTACATGGGCTCGGACCAATGCTGTGATGGTGCTGATAGGTGGTGATGGAGGGGATTCTTGAGGAGATTTGGGTTTGGAAGGCAACCTGCCGCGTCTTCCTTTCAAGCTGTCCGTTCTTACGACTGAGGAGAAACAAACCAAAAATAAGAAATGAATTCCTTTACCTGAAATTTGGAATGGAAACAATCGAGTAGAAATTCGCCCTCAAAGAAATTTATCAATTGTTGATTCGGTTCGAGTTACTCCGATTCCGATCGCAAAGAACTGCGTAGTTTTGAATTTAGCCAGACAGTTTTCGTAATAGTAAACACAAGTTATGTTCTTGTAGTGTCGCCATCTTTTGGGTATTTTTGCAACTATATTGTGAAAGAGTATTTCATGAAATAACCCTTGATTAATTTAATGAATATTTGAAAACAGAAAAAAAATGAAAGAAAAGAGAAATTGAAGAGCCAATTAACAAGAATTTTCAATTAACAAACATATTGCAAATAGGACCACTTTCAAAAAAATTTTAAGTTGCATAAACTGTAAAGCATCCTAAAATTACCAGTTAACATAATAACACTTTAGGGTACTTAATTTATCTTAGCGCATATTAGATAAGTTTTAAATACCTTTGACCTAAATAACTTTTCAAAATAAAACAAAATACTCTTAAAATAAAATTAATTACGAAATGCACTTTTAAAAAGTTCTTTAGCAAAGTTAATATTTTTCGGCCCCTATTTGCCGTGAAATTGCATACATTTGTTTCGGAAAACAAGGGATTCCTTCTATAGCGAAGAAAGTGAAGCTAGCTTAAATGAATTTGAACTCGAATCGAAAGACAAATTAAAAAGACCTTCTGAAAGTTTAGAGGATTTTTTTTTTTTTTAAAGTATATTTATTTACAAGTAAATGTAAATTAGCTTACCTTCTTTTACCATCCCGACAGCCAGACATTTTTGAAATCTGCAGAACTGACACCTGTTTCGGCGCCTTTTATCCACAGGGCAATCTTTATTCCCCAAACAAACATATTTGGCATTTTTCTGAACCGTCCTCTGCAAAAACAAAAATTCGTTCTCCTGAAATATAGTTCCACTTATATTTGCTTCTTACATTGACACATATATGAAATACATGTGCGTATAATGTCTAATTTCAATTTGAAATTTCCTATTTTGAGAGGAAGTTTAAATATGATAAAATTCTTCTGCAACATCGTAAACAAAAAACATAAAAAATAATTGTATGAAGAGAAAAATAAATTAATAATGTCTTGTTTTCTGTAAATAAATTTCCTAAAATAAAATTCACTGCAGATAATGATTGAAAATATTGCGTCGAAAATTGCCATACAAAACTCAAAACAAAATTGTGGAAGTAAATAGTTCAAAATTCAACAACAGATGGCGTTACTGTTTCGGAAAGTAATCATAAAAACATAAAAATTAAATTATGCTGTTATATTTTGATTCAGATGAAATTAACAGATTTTTACATTAGGAAGGGAAAAATCTCAAACCTTTTCGGCGTTCAGTCACTGCTGACTAACTTGAATCATTTTTAACACTTAAGAAATAGGAAAAAAGGGTTTTATCTTTATTTCTTCCTCTCTTTTCTTTTATTTGTGGAGGGGTGCTGAAACACCAAGACACCCTCCTGATATGTAACAATTAAAATTGCTCATAAAAATTATTATACTGCTTAATTAAAATTTTATTTTTGAAACAAGCAAGTCAAGCGAATAATATTTTGAGAAAAACAGTATTTTGCATTATGGTTTTACGTTACGGTATTTAATAAGAAAAAACTAATGGTGCCATCGGTTGATATATTTTTGAGGCATTCTTTAGCTTACTGTAAATAAAGGTAGTGAAAATTGAATAAGCTTCATTTTCAAAAATATTTGACTTAACCATAGTATGTTTCTCATCACTTCACGTGATTATATTTGTTACCCCCTCCCCCTCCTCTCGATATGCTTTTTTTTTTCATGAAAAACTCCAGAAAATTTTCAAACCGTACAGCTTCTTGGAATGATTCACGCATCACTGGGAATATCCATATGGGGAATTTAAGAATGATAAAAAAGGTACTAGATACTTTATAAAGGAGATTCTGCAGATTTGTCGTAAATTTCTCAATAAACACCGAGCTCTTAAGCGACTGTCAGCTCAAAGGAGGCGATTGCTACAACTCATAATATACTATGACTTTTGTTTGGTGTCAAGAAAGCGTTCAGGCGTGAATTGAATTCATTGTGAAGCCACCATAAAATTCTTTTTATACGGTTGCCAATAAAGACAAAAGGAGGAAAATTTTCGTCCATCAATTCTGATTTACAAAGCTCTTTAAACGAAGGAATTTCGAGCGTTTATATGCATTTTCCTATTCTCTGGTTTTATAGAGGTTTTTTAGTGAAAAGGATGGCGAAATATTTTTTTCAATATTTCAGTAAAATATTTTGCGATGTCGATTGATATACCTCTTAGTAGAATCCAACGATTTCAAATCTATGTTTCTTTCAATTCAGATCTTTAATATTTTACAATGCAAAAGCCAAAAACATTAGCAAATTAAAACACGCAAAATGTATAACCTGATGGTTTTTAAGACGAATTCTGAAGGTAAAGCTGGTGTTTTGTGCAACAGAAAAAAAAAAAAAAAACATGTACATGCTGCAATTGATTTTTTTTTTTTAAACTTTTTCTAAAGTAAAAACCGTTTCTTACCTTGAAAAAACCTTTGCAGCCTTCACAAGTCCTTACGCCATAATGTTGGCAAGCAGCATTGTCCCCGCATACTGCACATAGCATTGAGGGTGGTGGTGTACTTTCTGGAACGCCAGGGGACGACCGGCTGGACCCAGATGTTCCACTCGGGGTGGTTGGGGTAGTTGGAGTGGCGTGCCGAATGCTGTTATAGAATTATTAAATTAATTATTCGCTTGACTTGCTTGACCGAAACAATATTTTAACTCAAATAGGGGGGGGGGAGGGGCAAATAAAAATATAAGAAATGCTCTAGTAAAAACTCAGAACAAAGTTTCAACGTGATTTTTAAAAAACAATAGTAATAAATAAACAATAATAATGATAATAAAAAAAATCAATGTGATTTCTTTAAAAATTACTAGTCATGTGAAATAGTTTTTGAGAATTGTGTCCAGTTTTGTAGACATTTTTCCCAATGAATAAAATGCTATTGAATATAAATAATTAAACTGAACTTATTTTCTTGAACAAAGAAGTTCCAATTCGTAGCTCATTATCAATATGGCTCTAAATTGTAATTTATAAATATTTTGTGTGCCATGTTTAAAATGACTGTGTACCAGTAAACTTCATTGTTTTAATTCATGCCTGCTCACCAAAATTAACATTAATACCAGGCTTGGAGTAATCGCGATTACGTAATCGTAATCGGCTGTAATCGATTACATTTTGACAAAATCGTAATCGTAATCTGACGATGGCATATTCTCATAATCATAATCGAAATTGTGTAATCCCGTAATCCTTTTTCTCCTGTAATTTTAATCGTAATCTTAAGGAAAAAATCCGTAATCTGCTGGTCCTGTAATCGTGTAATCTTGACCTGCTGAAAGCTGAAATTTTTAGCACTACCATTGAATAGAAGAGATCAGTTTACAAGAAAAAGGATTCAAGCTGTGTACTGATTACTGAAGTCCTATCCTAAGCGGTTTGTAACCTACGGGCGATCATAATATAAAAGGTTCTGTGTGGCGGTCGCACACCCTTGATGGCAGGACCATATAGTCTGCTAGAGAGACGCTTGTTGTCCTGCTTGTAGCGGTCTCTCAGAATTCTTAATTGCGGCTCCACTCTCCACGGGGAATGGCTGGAGAGCCCGAGAAGAAAGAGAGTCGTCACTCGCATCACCTTGGGGCTCTGGGCTCTCAGGGGGGTCTCCGGTCTCCTCGCGTCCTCCAGTTTCAGTAAAAGAGCGGTACTCTGTCCGCAAGTCAAAAAGATTTCGGGGTAGATAAGAAAGCGGAAGGCGTCTGTCTATAGAAGGACCAAATGCATCGGTCATTTTGCTTCCTTAATTACCCCTTCAAAACATATTCAAACGGTTGGGCAATAGGCGAGAGTCTGGAGCTAAGAATGGACGCCCCATTTTCCCTTTCAATAATCGAAGCAGACTGCCCCCCGAAAATCTAGTGGAAAGAGTACTATCACCTACACACATAAAGAGACACGAAATGCCTTTTGCGTTTTCTCCTTTCTTTAACGGCAGAAGTGAAAAATTTTTCTAAAGAATAGCACATTTACATTTCAGCAATTTAGGAGCAGGCGTTATATGATGCTCTATGCTTAGATGCATGAAATCTTAACCCTGGTACGTGTGATTATTATTATTTTTTAAAATATGTTCTTCGAATATTTAAAAAAGTACGTACATTTAAATCTTAAATTTATTTATATTTTAATGCTAATATTCTTTTTAATTAATAGGTATGTAAAAGAAAAAGTGATTTATGTTCAGACATTCTCCCAATTGTTTTTTACATGCATAAATTAATATTCAGGAATTATTTTAAACAGTTAATTATCTTTTTCTTCTTAGAATTACCTCAACAGAATTTTGTATTTCAGTTTAATCTTGTACGTTAAATTTGTGTTGTAAAATTACTTGCACTTTATTTTTTTTATTAAAACAGTTACATGGAAAAAAATTATATGCTCGTGCATGTTAAAAAAAAAAAAAAAAAAAACACAAAAATCATATTAAAATATTATAGTCATTCGTATTATAATTATTCTTCATATTATTTTTTAACGATTACTAATTTTGCTAAGAGTTATTTGAATGTTCATGTTCAAATTTTTTGAACTTATTCTAAAATGCCGCATTTATTTTCGAAAGATTATTTATCTCTTACACTATCTGAATATTTTGTTATCCCGTACAATTCATACACATCTTATAAGTGATTTCATAAAGAATCATACAAAATTATTATTTTCAGTAAACTAATTGGTGTTATGTGAAATATTTGCACAATTTAAACTAGAAAATAAATACAATGGAGAAGTATACTACATTTTCAAAAATTGCGGCCAACTAAAATTTTGATTAAATACAATAATAACACAAAATGCACACAAAATAACTATGAACCAGGTAAATCACTTATGCATTATATACTATACACATTTAGTGCATCGTCTTTGCTTATATACTAAATACGATCAATGTAGTTATCCCTCACATGAGTTTTAAATATTCGAAAAATTCTGAATGTGCCTTTCCTGATTATATATATATATATATATATATTATATATAATATATATATATTACAAATTTCTCATTTCTGCAACGACGTCATAATTCAAGAACTGTGATGTTGAAATTATTTCATTATTAATTGCATTCATCATCATTTCAGTTATCTCTTATTAAATCAAAAATGTAATAAAAAATCATAACCTTTTGATTTATGACGCTATCGTAAAAATGAGAGTTGTATGCATAATATATGATAATTTTATGCTAATCTAATCGTAATCAAAATCGTAATCGGATGTCATAATCGTAATCGATTACATTTTTCAACGACTGTAATCGTTGCCGTAATCGTAATTACTTTTTGGCAAAGGATTACAATCGTAATCGTAATCATAATCTCTCAATTTCTCCTTTTGTAATCGTAATCGATTACGTTTCTTTGTAATCGACTCCAAGCCTGATTAATACTGAAATTCATTGTGTCCGCTGATTTTATGGCACATATCTATTAATTAACACTAATCTTAATTAACCTAATCACGTGAGAATACGTATTTCTATTTTATAGCACGCTGTTAACATTTTTGTTATGTACTTTTACTAATACCCTTAATTGCCTTAACCCTTTGAATACGAAGTAAAGAATAAATGAAAAAGAAAAATGACCTTATTTTACTTCATAGCTGAAAATTAGGATTAAGAAAAATAATAAATTTGGAGTTTAGAATTATCTTTATTATCAAACAATTTCAATCTATAGATTAAGTCACATATGTCCCAATGGTAGTAAGTGTTGGGACACTTTTAGCAATCGACCTGCTATAAGCACACACACATCGCTTTGGTGAAATTATTTATAAATTTATAACGCCATTTAAGAAATAAGATGCATAAATGGCTTGAATTTACGACTGGGACATGTGGGTGCGGTAAGTTGTCGAAGGATTTAAGTGTTTTTGTACCATATTTCAAATTTTCTGTATTTGCTATGTTTTTCATAGGAAAAACTTGAATCTTACCTTCCCTCCTGTGTTGGTGGACTAGAAATAGTAAGGGAGGGCTTCCGACTTCCACTACGCCCTTGTTTTGGACTAGGGGCGGGGCTTGTCATCTCGTGAAGAGAAGGGGGAGGAGTTCCGAAGTGGGAGGGCCCCTCAGACCCCGAAGAAGTAATCCCAGAAAAAGTGGTGGGATAGGGCGCAACGAGTTGATGAAAGGATGGCTTCGATGACGCCCCGGCGTCAAAGGACGGAGGCATGAAGGATGATGATGAAGGACCGGGGCTGTCTAAGGCAGGGGTGGCTGATGTTAGTGCTGTTATGGATGTTACATCTTCTGCCTGGGGAAAAGTTACCATGGAAATAGAGAATCGGTCTCCTTCTGCAAGAAAGAAAAAGATTCATAGGTCAGCATAGAGAGCTAACGTATTTACCATATGTCACAAGCGAGCCGGATGCATTATTAAATAAGACAGAAGACACGATCAAAGATCAAATAATTATAATCGAAAAACCAAAAATTTCACAAACTAATTAAAATTGTTTAATGTCGAAATGTCATGCATATTTTTAAAGAAATTCACTGCTGTAAATTAATGAATATTTAAGGACGGAATTTTTAAAAAAGTTTAGAGTGAAAGATAAAATGCTAAGCAGTTGTTGAAAATTGGAAAGTGAATCTCCTTTGTTTTCCTACATGAATGTCGTAACTGTAACTAACAATTTTCTCAAGTACAAAATAGAAAGTCCATAAATACATTGAATATCTTACCAATATCTTCTTCCATAGGAACATCTTCCCCGGTTTGTATATCTTCGAACTTAAATGAAAAGACGCCACAGACATCAGATCGTCTGTAACGAGGTGAATATGTCTCTTGAAAACTAGGCAATGATGGTAAACCCATTGTTGAAGTTGTCAGAGGGATGGTTGAGATGTCCTCTGTAGTTGATGTCCCGAAACCTTGCTGGAACATTTCCTGAAAGGTGCTGTCGCTGCGACTGTCACCAGGGGCGAGGAAAGTTTCGGAGGTGGTTCCAAACTCCAACGGTGGTAAATCCTCCCCGATGAAGGCCACTTCCTCTGAGAAAGGAGCGTTAAACTCGGGACTTAGGAAGCTGCCACTGAACTGTGAGCTCTGGAAAAAATACAAGTGAATCGTGTAAGTTTCCTGCATGATTTTGGACTATTTAACACAACCAATTATATGGAATATTTGGGCTTGCATCCTCTATAAATAAGGAAACACTATATTTAGCTCAATGATTGAAGAGCTTACTTGAGTATTGATTAAACTCCTCTTTAAAAAAAAAATAAGCTAGCCTCAATTTTATGCCCATACGAGCAACTTTTATCATATTTTGAAACTGATTCATTCACTTCCAGTATATTTCTGCTGCCAACAAAGGTAGTAATATCAAGTATCTCCACTATAGAATTGTTAGCGCTCATTGAACTTTAAGGTTCCATGTCTCAAAACGAGCAATCTTGGAGTGGTGCACTATTGTGTACCACCACCGACTGTGTTGGTGTCATGTTGGTGTTGGTGCACTATAGAATTATCTCAAGCATCTAAACTATAGAATTGCTGTTAGCAATCATTGAACTTTAAGGAACGATCTTGGTTTTGGTGCACTATTCAATAAGGCATCCAATTAGTTTGCTGATAATAACGATATTATTCGGCTATTTTAGTACATTTTGTTTTGTACTTGACTAAGATATTTAAACAATGTGTATTCAGTATAAAACAATAATGCGACCGAAAAAAAAAACAAGAAACAAACTAAATCTGTTGATGGATACATATAAAGTGTAAAAACTTCCGTGGTAGCAAAGTATCAATTCCGAAAGATGAAAAAAAGTGCGATCTTAAATGAAATTCAAACAAGTGGTTTCTTATTTTCTAGATACATGAAAAGGGGTTCTGCAATACAATTGCATTTGAAAGTGAACATAAGTTTGTGGATCGAGGATAATTTTAAATGCAGTCGTGTCTAACCTGTGGCTGCTGAAGCAGAAGCATGGTGGTGGGTGCTGTGTCTGTCGCGGTGGTCGTGGCTGTCTCTGTGGTGGTCGTGATTCCACTGTCGCTGCTGGTGACAAGGCTAGATGTCGAGGCCGGTACGCTGGGGCTCCCACTTGTCCTGCAGCCAGTGGCCGAGTCTCGACTCGTCAGCTCGGGGGCTGTAAAGAAACGCAATCCTTCATCAACTGTGATTTGACAACCATGACGAATCATTTGTTTTAACATTTGGAGATTAAATGCTGATTACCTAATCCTGGAATAAGGGAGCAAATTCTTTCTATCTCAAAAAGTAAGCAACAAACAGAAAACTGGTAATAAGATGAAAATTTATTTGTACAAGTTTTTGAGCTGCAAACTGGTTGATTAGCTGCAAACATTTATCATCAGGGCGAGGGCGTGTGGCCACCTTTAGTTTGCCAGGTTAGACATCGGCGATTCAAACCAGTAACGCTTCTGAAAACAGCAACATAACAAAATAGCAACTGCTGAAATGAACCTGCTTTCATATTCATTGCGTTACACATCCTTATGTGTGATTCTGAAATCATTTTACCGCGGAACTGCTTTAGCACTTCAATGCAAGAAATGCAGTTGCTGTAACTTATCTTCTCGAGTTAAACTAATTTTACAGTTTGTTGCTAGCTTTTTAAAACAGTTTATTTAAAAAATACAGACATTTTCATTTGATTTTACGTCTGTCAACAAGTGGAATCTGTAACATTTAAGGACTATGTTTCTAAGGAGGATTCTTACCAATTGAAGCTGTAAGAACTGCTATTTTGGTGCCACGATTGACAAGTAATCGCTTTGACAGTGACGTCATTTTTGAGTTGAAAAAATAAAAATTGGAATTTGCTGGGTTTGCCGTAAATATGACGTCAGCATCCGAGTCAAGATCTTACTAACTCAGAACCAGAATAAGTCATAATGCAGATTGAAAATTTGTAAGAGTAGAAGTACCTAGATTCGTTTGTGTAGAGCTAGGAGCAACTTCCCCCTGCTTTTTTTGAGTACTGTAGAAATATTAGTTTTCTAAAATGCAAAAGTTTTGCTTAAGAACGAATAAGTAATAGAAAATTGACTATACTTTACTATATATTTGCTGCTTATTTTGATTTTATGAAATTGTCTTTTTCGTTCGCTTTTGTATTTTCAAAGCATGGAAAACACTGAATAAGATTAAATACTTATTAATTTAGCTCTCATCTACAAATATTTGTTTTCTTTACAAAAGAAATTCCATTTAAGTTTATATTGTACTTTTAAACCTTTTCATGTTATCTTCGCCAAATATTGGTAAATACAATTTATTCAGCGAACTTTATTAGATCAAAATTATCAAATGATTTATCTATATTACTTTTTTTTAAATCTCTGTAGTTACGTAATAAACGAAATTGAGAACTTTCGATCATATACAAAATCAGTCTTATTTAAAGGTATTATCATTTATATTAATATTTTCATTAATAACATAATCGATAATGTGTTTTTCCCCATAACTTGCGAATCAATACACAATTTAAACATTAAATTCAAACCAAATATGAAGTCAAATGTGCTCTTTGCGACAGGTTTTGCAGCCATTAAGTACCTTAGCAAAAATAATTATGGAATGAAATTCTTTTTATTACGTGTAATCTTTTTTTTTTTTTGCACCAACTTAAATTCATGAAAGCAACTCGTAATGGGGACCGTTCATAAATGATGTCACGCTTTTTCCCATATATTTGACCCCCCTATTTCCTTTTGTCACAAAATGTCACAGCTCAACGGACCTCCCTACCCCCCTTGTCACATGTCACGTTATGTTGCATAAGCATGATGTCACACTTCTTGTTACCCCCCTCCCCCCTTTGTGACAAAATGTCACAGCTCAACGGACCCCCTACCCCCCTTTGTCCCATGTCTCGCTATTTTGCATAAGCATGTCACACTTCTTGTTACCCCCTCCCCTCTTGTCACACTTTGTCACAATTTCACGAACCCCCCTCCCCCCTCGAAGCGTGACATCATTTATGACTAATCCCGTGGTACAATAATCGCCACCATCAAAAATAAATTGAATTTAAAATGCTTTCTGAAATGATATCAGCGTGGGGAACAATACATAGGACACAAGAACATACAATGTAAAAAGTTCTAGTTCAACCTTTCGCCAAAAAAAAAAAAAAAAAATTGAAAAAATAATGGCGAAATTTAGCTCCAACCATCATTTGGCGCTAATGGTTCCTAGTTTCGCAATCATGGTGAAACTATCCCATCATAATGGTTCAACTTCGTACAAAATATGGGTTGCAGCTAAAATTCACCCTTTTTTGGTGAAATTTAGCTGCAACTAACATTTGGTACTAAAGTTGAACCATTTTAATGGTTCCTAGTTTCATTCATGGTGAAACAACATCATTATAATGGTTCAACTTGTATCAAATCTTGATTGCAGCTAAATTTCACCATTTTTTTGGTGAAAGCTTGAGCTAGAGTTTTCTACAGTGTACATGTACAGAGTTTACCACGAACCAATTTCAAAGTTTATAAAAAACTTACTGCTGTATGCGGCGAGCAGGAGCTCTGCCAACCACTGGTACAGCTTGTCACGTGAGGCACAATACATATAAGGGTCTTCAGAGAAGTCCACAAGGACTGAGGTCGGATTCTGAAGAAATGGAATTACTCATCAGAATCAGTACATGGTTTTTGGGTATGCACCTTTCGGCGATTGGAATTTTCAGGGGCAATGGACGATTTTTGCTCAATTCATGCTTTGTTGTTAAGTTGTGGTTTACGTTGGTGAGATGCACTGGGACGTACATGAAATTTAAAAAATATTTCTGAGTTTTAAATTTCGTTGATGTTTGCACTGAAACATGATTGCTTTATTAAAAAGAACTTTTGTTTTGTGATAGCTGAGATGAAATGCATTGTTTTTCTTTGTCACGAAGATTGAAAAGTTATAATAAATTGATGTAGTGTGCTGATTGAAAAAGGTTGTTTGGGAACACGGAAGTATTAATAAACAATACTGAATAAAAATGAGTGCTGGAAAATGTACTCATGTTACAAAATAAGATTCACACGCTTTCAACTCTCGATTATCATCTCGAAGAGAAAAGAAAGAAAGAAGAAAAACAATTAATGGCGATGAACTTTTTAAGTTTATACTATAATATTATGATTGAGAATGAATTTCGGAGAATTACAAACGCATGTAGATCAGAATTTATTATGAAGATGCATGTCAAAAATAAGTTTTGAACATAAGACTGCATTTTATAATTCAAGTTATATAAAATGCTAACGATATAATAAAATTTTATTCTCCAGAGACGTATCACACGGAAGTGAAATTATCCTATCAACAAATATAAGAGAAAGTTAAATTAAACGGCCAAAATATTATTCCTTTGTTATTTAATAAAAAATGATTTCAACATAAACAGCATTAAGTTTAAAGGCAAGAAACGCTTCTCATGTGTAAGTTAATAGATGCAAAAGCTGAATAATAGATCCAGACACTTTTAACCTTTATAGGGATTCTAATCACTAATCGAATTAACTTTATAACTTCTGCATACAGATAGAAGTTTAGTTTTCCATAATATATCTGGATGTTATTTTACACTTCTATTTGTGCAAATAGTTAATTTTTACATATTAAGTATTTGAACATGTTTCTGTGTTGAAATAGAGTGAAATTCCATTACAATGAACTTCACGAGACCTGGAAAATACTTCGGTATAAAGGAATGTTTGATATAACGGAATATGCGTTATGCAAATGGAATTTAAAACAAATCTAATGATTACTTTCATTATAACGGATATTTCCCTGCATCAGCATTCGTTACGATGAGGTGTCCCTGAGTAATTTATTTCTGAGAATACTTTTAAAGCAAATGTTTTACCCATGAGTAATCTTTTATGCACAGATGAATATAAGTTTTGCGTAAGAACTAATACAATCAACTTTTCTAGATGTTTCTATAATTTTTGAAATAATTTGATAATGATAACAAATGTGTTAATAGTAAGATCACATTGGGAAAAAAGTTCTACAAAAACGGTGACAGGTTAAACGAAAACGACTAAAGTCGTTCTGCTTAAAATTGTAGAATTAAAAATCGGCTGTAGGTTCCGAATTTCCAACCAAGACGTAAACTTAAATTTAACAAACGACAAATTCAAGCATGTTCTAAATTATCCATTAGTTCAAACTGTTTCAACAATCAAGGTCGTCGTTCAGAAAAATCAACAAGGCTCAACGCCATCAACTCCGGCGCCCCTGATTTATTTTTCACCCTTGGCATGCAACGGTATCACGCCCCAGCCACGGGACAGGGTGGGCCCACCTTGCGGCGGGAATAGAGATCCGACTTTAGGAGTTTCTTTCTATTAATAGAATGCCCGCTACAGCATCGATCTCTGATGACGTAATCAGGAAGGGAGGAGTTACTATTTTGGGCTTGTTGACGTCAGAGTGCTTCGTGCGTTAAGTTTCGATTCTTCATCTAATAAGAAGGATGACGTCACGGGCTGCTATAAACACGGGGGACCACTGCCAAAAGCCAACGCAGAATTCGAAGATCGCTCTTAGGTAGAATGTTTGATGAAGACCAGCAGGGGAATATTTGAATTCGTTCCAAAAATATAGTGAAAGGGAATTCTGCATGCATCATTATAAGAAGAAAATGCAAAGGATTTATCTTTTGGAATAGCAATGAGATAGCACAGACGAAGGGGGTAAACATTTTCCCCCGCCGAAAAAATCTAATTTGGAATACATTAGTCCACAGTATGAATTGTAAATGGTAATTTCGAATAATAATATACGCAAAAAATGTACACTGCAGCAAATATGAACGCATATGTTTTTTTCTTTTTGTTAACTTGTGACTTTAAACATATCAGAATTTCTTGAAAAATACATAATGTCTCAAAATTGATCATCAATTGAAAGGTTTGCTGCAAAAAATGAAGTAGCTCCAAATTTCAAGAAAAGTACATATAATAAGTCAAAACTCTAAACAGCTTCATTTTTTTCTTTCTTTTTGAAATTAATTCCTTTGTATAAATTGAGCTTAAAATATAGAAATCTTTTATGTATTAAATATAAACTGTTATTATTATTATTATTTTCCTATTTTAAATACAAGACAGTTATATATTATAAATAACCAAATTCCTTAAAAAGGAGCTACATACGTTTTTAAGCAAACCTTGAGTTCTTAAATAAATTAAACTGTATACTACGAATTGTTTCCTGCTCCCCCCCCCCCCCAAAAAAAAAAAAAAAAAACAACTTTCAGCTCATTTTGATAATTAATATTACAACTTATCATCAACTTAATAAGCAGTAAATGCATATCTTCGCGAAGAAATAACTTATGAGCAAACCAACTTTGCTCGAACGGGCTTAGGATTACACGAATATGCAAAATACTGCAGAGGGAGAAGCTATGCGTACTGAAACGTCACATTAAATTTACCAGCAGAATCTTAGGATAATTATTCTGTATTTAGTGCAATATTAATTTTTCATCAGATATGTTTAGAAATGTAAATATTTTACATTATACAAGTCTAATAATAACACTAATGTAAGGCAACTACAATTATACTAATTTAACATATTTATGCAAATAGCTGGTCAGGATGCTTAAAAAAATTGAGAAGGCTGTAGGTTCCTCATTACTTGCTTTACAATAGGAAAATTTTTGATTTTTAGGTTTTATTTGATGGAATAACGTCTATAAATATCTGCTCTGAAAAAAAAATTGCTCTGCGATTATTTACTTTTTAAAATATTTTTTATAGTTCAAGAGTACTCAACGACTTAAAAACAATTTTCCGCCCGTAACACTTTAGGACAAAATCTCATCCCTCTGATGGTGACACAATGGGAGCGTTACCCACGGGTTTGAGTTCCTCCAGGATAAACTGGTTAGACTAAGAATATTACATTAGTTTTGCCTTTAAGATGTTCCAAAGTGATAGAAGTCACAAAGTGAGAAATTTCGCTGAATAACATAAAATATCATTGCTCTCCCTTTTGGCAAGTTGCTTGATTGACCTTTAAACATTTAGACTCCATAATGAAGTAATAATTTCAAGGTAGCCATAAAATTAGGATGAGGAAAAAGCAAATTAGTTAAGAGCAACGTAAAGTCCACCGTGAAATATAAAAAGTGACGACAGGTACTGCCGCGTTAAGCTCTCCCCTGGTTTTTGAGCGTGGAGCGAAATTTCCCTGTTATTGCAAAAACCGTTGGCTCACCCATAAATAAACTTCTCAAAAATTCTTTGCCAAACATTTTAATAGTATATTAGCAAATTAGTGATAGTTTTAAGTTGTGGTGATAATTTTGACTTGTGCTAGTTTTACTGCAGCATTAAATGCATTTTACTTTTCATTTAAGAACTTGTTTTATTCAACATTGAAAATAATTTTGCCAAGAAAGTTTACTAAGTATTTTTAACCAAATTTTACGTTGCTTTTAAGTATTATTTACTAAATTTTAAAATCAAATTCTGAAGCAATTCTTTAGCATACAGTTTTTTTTAATGAAAGTCTTATTCTTTATTTTTTCCCCCGAAATGAGGCAATTTTAAGCTAATGTATTATCTTCTGTGTCAGGGAACTAAAGGTGGTAAAAAGTCGGATTTAGAACTTAAGTGCTTTCACCTTGACAGGAAATATATAAAAATCAAATCTATTACCAAGTTAGAGTATAAAGTTAACATGATGCTTTTGTCTATTGTTTTGCAAAATATAAAAAAATGGCCAAAAAAATCTTGTTCGAATGTTTTTACAAAAATGCATAATCAATAAGCATCTTAATAAAAAATTTACTTAGAAACAAAAATTAAGTTTTAAATTGCTTTTGTTTACATATTTTTCACTTGCATAGGCACTATTTAAGTGCAATTGATTTGAATTAGAAAAATTCTTCACAAAAAAAAAATAATTAATATTTTAATTGCTAAGTAAGAATTAATTTTAGAAGTTATAAACTCAGTTTTAAAACAACGCAGCTTAATGTTAGTGAAAAATTGTTTGCATTTGAAAAAAATCAAAAGAAAAAAAAATCAATACCCCGTTAAAAATGCGAAAGCTAGTTTCAAAATTAACTTATGACAAACAACAATTTGACGGAAGGTGGAACTTGTAACGGGAGTCTGCGCTTCAATGTGAGGAAATTCCCTTAGCCGGCATAAACAACATACCATAACTGTAGCTACCCACGTACTATGTGACGTCACAGCACCCACTATCGATTCGAAACAGCAACCAATGGTGGTGTAGAAAGATATGAACGCAGCACGCAATTTACGTCAGCAATGACGTCACGGGAGTAGCACACAGCTGAGATTCAGGTTTAAAGAGGAATATTGAATACTATAAAAAGTTCCGCTGATTCCATAGTACTGGATAATTATTTTCTCAGAAACTAGTTTGTACAAAATTAATGTTTTTGAGCAGGAACTTTATAAGCATAAGTATTATAATATTTTACAAGTAAAAACTTTGTTATATTCAAAATCAATAACGCGTGATACAAGATATAAACATGTAAAAAACGGAAGAAACGTACAATTTTTTAACTTGTTTAATTTTGCGGATATGAACACAATTTAATTTGATGAATTAGTTACTTCATAAAACGGCTCGAAGAAAAGATCGAGTTATCATAACATAGATGGAGCAGAAAGCGTAAACAAGCGGGAAAAGAAATCTTAAAGGAAAGTAAAGTAGTTTTACAAGCAAAATGCACTAGATTTAAAATCTTTGGGATGGGTTTTCAGATAAATCCATAATTAATGCATTGATCAAATGATTGAAACATAATTTCAAAAAAATCCTAATTACTTTTTATGGATAAATGAACTATTTTACTAAGGAAACCATTTAACAATGATTTAAAATAAATTATGCATGGAAATGAATAAGCAATAGTGTAACAACAAGCACGAAATATTGACAAATGGCATTATTGAATAACAACAATAATATATGAGTAATAAAAAAAAAATGCAATGTGAAACGTTTGTATGAGGCACTTAATCAAAAGTGCAGTAGTAATTTAATATCAGAACTTTCTCTGAAGCGAAATTTTAGGTAGTTGTGCTATCAGTATAATAGCGGAAGGAGAAAAAATATTAGAATAATTTCCACAATTTGGAAAAGTTACTTTCGTGTCAAAAACAGAAGCCTGCAAAGAGTTTAGAGGAGAGAGAGAGCGTTAGGGTGCATAGAACAGAATATAGTGCATACCCAAGAAAGGAATAAGGTGGAGTAGTACGTACAAGTACTTACGTGTAACTAGCAGGTCAACAAGTACCCAATTAAGAGTGCACAAGCGATTTTTGTCATCGCCCGCTGTCGAATTCCGAGTTAAATAGCCCACGTTCGGAAAGATGCACACCGGTATGGTCACCACTTTTCAAAGTGTGGCACGTGCGATCATATGTGGTTGTGGAGAGAACCTAGGAACACCACCTCACTGTCACATCCATTGGTTGAGTACTAGCAGTTCTGTCCTCCAGATCCACTATATATTTCCTATTCCCTTCTTACGAACGGCAGCTGATGACGTAGGGAGATCTCTGACGTCATGCCGACGTCGCGGCCAATGGCGGAAGCCTCAGACTCCGGTACAGGTGGCCGAGTAGAGGATGGGTTAGCAGCGTCACGGGCTGTGACGTCAAAGCACTTAGCCAACCGATGGATCGATGCAGCCGCGTCACTGTGTCGCCCCTGTGTGTGTTAGTGTGTAGAAGCGAAGTTTTTCCCGGTCCCGGGTTGCCCCAGAGATGTACGAAGTTTCGGTTTTGCGCCAGATTTGTGTATGGGGTTATTAAGAGGACAAAAGAAATACTAAGCACTACACTGCCTTGCTAAGCCCGAAAATGCAGCCATTTTGAGTTCAGATATTTACGATTCAGGGTTTGGGGTTTTACTTGATTTTGACATCACTTTTAAAGAATTTTTTTAGAAATATTTCCTATTTACTTATGACCTTGAAACATGGTAATTTGTTAAAATATGTGACAAAGGTGGCAGTATCTGAATTTCGCCAAAAGCCAACTCTTGGCGCTTTATAGCGTCTAAAGCATATCCTGCGCGGGTCACCGACTACAGAAATAAGCTTGTAGAATTTTAATGCAAATAAATGAATATGTACGTGTATGACTATATCTATATGCATACATGTGTGTGTGTGCATGAGATAGAGAGAGATACAATAAATGTTGAAAAGATTTAGATCTTAGAGAATAAAAAATGCTAAAACTAAAAGAAAAATTCGGAGGCAAACTGATCAAATTTGCACTTATCTGACGGTCTGTAGTTCAAAAAGTTGCTAAGATAGTTCGCTCGAAAAGTTGCTAGAGTTTGGCTATAAACCTATAGATACATTGTTTTAAAATTTGATAATTTAAAAGATTTCTGGACATCTTATCTACTGCTAATAAAAATACTTTATGAAAATTTTGTTCTTTAATCTTGATGCAAGAACTACTTTCGTATATAGAGTAAACTTTCTGGGATTGATAAATTTTTAAGAAAATATGAATTATTTGTTCACATCTTAAAAATAACTATAATACTCATAACAGTATCGACACCAGCTTCGAATCAAGACATAGTTCGGCATATCATAGTTTGTGTGTCAATGCTTGTGCGCTATTAATTACATAATTATAATCTGGTAAATATATTTACCATATCAAAGTATGTTTTATAGTATATGAGAACTTAATGAGTATAGCAAATACAGTACGAGTTGCAACTTATCGGGAAGTGTCACTCTTTAATGTTTTTTGCGGTATGTCACAAAAACTTTTCACGGATTCCAACATTCATTTTGTTTTAATTATGACAAATGCTGTACGAATTGCAACTCATCAATAAGTTTCACTCTTTAAGGATTTTTCTATGTGAACCACAAAAACGTTTCGCGAATTCAAAAGTTAATTTCATTTTAATTTTGTGCGAATTGCAACTCATCGGAAAGTTTTACCCTTTAATGTTTTTTTTTTAACGTCAGTCACAAAAACTTTTCACGAATTTTAGTATTCACTTGCTTCTTATTTTTTCTTACAAAAAAACTTTTGATTTTTTTCCCTAGAAAACCATGTTCCGATAACTACAATCCAATAAAAGTGATTGAAAAATTCCGATAAGGTGATATCTTCGTGACACATATGCTTATTTCACTTGACAGATAACAAAAGAGTTTGGTTTTACTTTCTTATCGAAGAGTAACTAAAAATAAGATATTTTTATCACATATTTTCCAAATAAAAACCTTCTGATAGGAATATCTTTACTGGAGAATTGGACTTCCTGTTTTTATTTGTTTACGTAAGAAGAATGTGCTTTTATCTAGTAAGAAAAAGAAAATGGGATTAAAGTTTTAAAAAGTATTCCTTTTGCTATAAAACATAGCCAAAACAGTTTCGTGAAAACAATTTCATACAGCAATGAAATTGATTCTGTTTATTTCGAAATGTCGGATTTTGGCGCATGCCAGAAAAGTCAAACGTATAACGAATGTGTTTTAAGCGTTTAACTTCAGTAAAAAAATATGTGAGGCAAAAAATAAAGAACTGCAGCGCTACAGTGTAAAAAATTCTAATTCAACCTTTCACCAAAAAACTGGAAAAAATAGTGCAATTTTGCTGCAACCAATTTTTGGTGCTCAAGTTGAACCATTATAATGGTTCCTAGTTTCACACCATAAGTACAATTGCAATTCTCTTCGAAAAAAATTAAAAGAATTTTTATTAAAAAAAATTTTAAATTTTAAACAAAATCAAATTTATTAAGCTTTAAAATGACAATCCGACTTATTTACACTCTCCTAAACTGAGTTACATAGTTTAAAAACTTTTCAATTTATATTTCTTACTTTTTATTTTAAGTTATAAGTTAAAATAAATATTATTTTAATTCATAATTTTTTTTACAAGAATGATACTAAAGTTCGAAATCGGAAAGAAAGAAAATAAAAATTTAAAATTTTGTATTTAAAAAAAATGTGTTAAATATTTGTATAGAAATTTAAATAATGTAAATATTATAAGCATTTAAGTAACAGGAATAATATAATTAAAAACGGATTATCATTTGAAATATATAAATGATTTATATTTGTATACAAACATATTACTTTAAAATAAAACGGACTTTTTTTTTATTTTTGCGTACAGCCTCTGAAATCGGAAAACAGAAATAATAAAGCAATATTTTATTACTAGTTTTTCTTGACTTAGTTCGGAAGCGTAGCGAATATCCGAAGAAAAATTCTAAATTGTAATTATTCGTGAAGAAGGCAGCATTAACATGTCCAAGGTCGGTCACGTCTGTAAATGTAATTTTACTTCACTAGTAGCGTTGTGTCGGAAAAGCTACTTTCACATGTCTAATGCCGAAAATTTTTGCATAGTCTCTGAAATCATAACAGAAGTAATAAATTTTTTTTATATATAACTAATTTTTCTTGACTTAATTCGGAAACTTAGCCAATATCCGAAGAAAAGTTCCAAATTGTAGTTATTCGTAAGAAAGGCTGCATTAACATGTCCAATATCGGTCACGTCTGTAAATGTAATTTTACTTCACTAGTAGCGTTGTGTAGGAAAAGCTACTTTCACATGTCTAATGCCGAAAATTTTTACATACAGTCTCTGAAATAATAGCAGAAGTAATAAAGTTTTATTTTATATATAACTAATTTTATTGATTTAGTTCGGAAGCGTAGCGAATATCCGAAGAAAAATTCTAAATTGTAGTTATTCGAAAGAAAGGCTGTCTTAACATGTCCAAGGTCGGTTACCTCTGTAAATGTAATTTTATTTCACTAGTAGCATTGAGTAGGAAAAGCTACTTTCACATGTCCTGATGCCGAAAACGAACATCAGTATTATCTCTTTTATTTCACTTATTGCTTAAGCAGGTGGAGCTGCACTAAATTGTCTAGATTAATTTTGATCTTCACCCATAAAAAAAACTTAATCGGAAATTACTTTCGCAAATCAAGCCACTATTTTCTAAAAAAATGTTTTTAACTTATTAAAGATAAAATTTTTGGAATACGACAGAAATCTTCAAAGAACATACAAATTATTAAAGAATAATCACCGGAGCGAAAGACAGGCAGCATTTTAATTTACTTAAAAAGGTAAAATAATTAATTAAGGCAAATTCAATGTTTTAATTACAATGAGATAATTACTGTTAAGCTTTAAAATGACATGCCAACTAATGTTCGTTTCAACTTCATAGCTGGCCTATTTTTGAAATTTACTTTTCTACTTATATTTTTTTACAATTTGTTTTAAAGTATGTTCATTTATATATTTTAACCGGGAAAGGTAGCTGAAGTTCTAAATTCAAATTTAAAAAAAAAATGAAGATATAATTCACTTAAAATTTTGATATTTACTAAAAAAATCACTGAATTCGTGTGCTCGTAAAAACCGGGTTTACTATAAATTCATATCTTATAGTAAACAAGAAGTTCCGTCTAGAACTATACGAGCCTACTTTCCCGTATACACCAGCTTCAAATTTATATTCTAGCTATCTCTCTCTCTCTCTTTCTCGTTTAGCTTAAGTTCTTAATTGCTTGAGATATGCCTTTTTCAACGGTTAATACGTATTCATTCAATTATTCATTTATTCAGTCATTCATGTATTTATTCACTCAGTTATTAATTCATTCTTTTGCTTATTGATTTAATCATTCATAATTCAAAATATTCTTGAAATCTCGAACAAAATATTTCATAGGAAAAGAGGCTCCTTAGTTCTGGATGAACTTTCTATCTGTACATGTTCTACGTCATAAGAGCTTTCCGATAAAGTTTGTTCCAAGCAAATCGGTCCGTTAGATCATGATTTATATAGGATTGAAATTTTCCCGCAGGCGCTATGTTAATGTTTTTTGAACTGTTCAAAAATGAACAAAAATTGTTCAAATCGATATTTCACGCCAAGAACTTCTTCCAGTGAGATTGTTCATTGGAACTTGTACCCAGAGTTTACATAATTTGCTTCATTTTCGCCCATAGGGGCTAATGTTAAAATTTCTTGAACTGTTCAAAACTGAACAAAAATTGTTCAAATCAAAAAGTAAAATATGGAAATGAGATGTCCTCGCCGAGATCTTTTGAATGCAAAAAGAATTTTTTGAATCGGACAATTCGTTCAAAAGTTATTAGGGGGGGGGGGGACAGACAGACAGACCGGCAGACACACTTTTTCCCCATCTCAATACCCTACTTTCAAATGTTTTAATTTTCAATCTTTATTTAATTACTTAACTTATTTTTGACTTTTCTTAATTTGTAACGATATTTTCACATACGTTAAGCCTTCTTTCATGCTTTATTATTATTATTTTTTTACTTTTACGGGAAAGTAGGCTAAAAAATGATAAGTTGCTTTTAATTACTTTTTTTTTTAAATTTTTCACCCTTTTGGATCAAGGGGAAAAATTGGTTAGTGATATTTGTAAATTTTTTGCTTTCATGAAAAAATACTCGCTCAATCCGAGTTGTACTTGTAGAAACCGAGTTTTATGTGAGACTTTTAACTTTAAGCGAAGCATATATTCCCTCGTTAAAACCAGGCTCTCGTTATATCCGAGTTCGCAATAATGTTTGCAGAAGAGAGTTAATATAAAATAAAGTTATCCCAAATCTACTTCAGTGACCCCTAAGTAAGTTATTCCGGTTAAGCACATACAAATTGAGCTCACATAAAATTTACCTAAAACATCCTTAAATGGGATGTTTCCTGAGATTCATCGTTCGTCGCTGTTTGATAGAGTTTTAGAGAATATTCTGTCACGAAAATCAATCGCACAACATAACATTCTTACTTTAAGTGGCCGTTATTAAGATGAAAATGTCCAAAAACTTTTTATATTGGCCTGAAAAATTGTTATTTCATATCGTAGCTGCGATGAACAACCAGCAATATTCTATCCTATCCTACTGGACGTTAGTTTTGTCAACTTTTATCGTTTATTGAATTAACGACGATATATCAACCGATATTAAGTGGTTAGGTATTAGTAGAAGGAAAAATTAGTAGAAGGTATTAGTTGAAAAGCTTACATAGATTAATGGATAGAAATTTTCGATGGTGAAACTTATTGCATTTGAATTTATGAATATTGCAGAGTTTCTTTTCAGACAGTACATTCAAAATAATCGGATTAAATTGAAAACCAAATTTCAAATATGTTAATTTTTAAGCTCTGACAAAAAGATAGTTTAATATATTTAATAATCTGCATGATTTGTAGATTAAAACCATGACCTTTTTTGTTGGAGCCTTGCTTTTGTTATAGTTATTAAATCACCAGTAATTAAAGTGAAGATCTGATACAATATCGCCTGGTATAAATAAGCCAAGCAATTTATTATGAGAGCAATAAATCGCATACATATGTTTTAAAACCTAGCATAAATTACCTACCTAAACCGTAGACAAAATCTAAATAGTACTAGTAATGCCTTTAGTTTTACCTTACCAAAATCTAATTATCGAGTCTAGTATTAGCTTTAACAGAATCATAACTTTAAGAAATAAATTTTAATTTTGCCTGTGCTGTGGTTTGCTGTTTGACTGAACATGCATTACTATTGTAAAGAATTCCTCACTGTAAAAATTTTGCATTTAGTTGCCCCCGTGTTTCGTGTTACACCAACTGAACGCCACTTTTGGTGTTCAGTTGAAAGTTATTCATTTTTTGATACATTTTAATTTTTTTTTATGTCTGTCTAAAAAAATACAGACAGCAGAATGTTTTATTTTTTAGCATATCGCCGTTCCGGAAGAACAATGACGTAGCTGCAAAAATGTGTCCAATGCAAATAATTCCATAGACAATATCAGAAACACATCCCTTACACAGGAGAACATGGACGCAACTGTAGAACGACAGTTTGTGTCTTCTAGAACAACGAACAATTTTTAGAGAAACAATAACGTAACTGCACTTAGGGGTTGAAATTAGGGTGATAAAATCCCAATCCCTGGTAAATGAAAGTATGTATCCTACATAGTTACTCTCAATGTACAATTATTTTCTGTCACTTGCACCCTTTTCAATTATACGTTTCATACAACTTCAAATCGGTTTTTAATGTAATTTTCGCCCTGTAAAATCGAAGTTTTTGCATTTGCGTCACTTTTCTTCCGGAACGGCGATATGATGTTCGTTAACTCATTAACGTATCAACAGTTCATTCCGATTCCTCATTTACTGTAGTTTTACAGAAATGAGCAATCGTAATGAAATTGCGAAATGTAACTGAGATAAATTTCATGTGCTAAGAAACATTATACGGTCTGTATATTTTTTAGACAGATACACAAAATTTTTAAAATTTTTCTCAAAAATGAATAATTTTCAACTCTACCCCAATTGAACACCAAAAATGGTGGCAACTAAACGCAACATTTTTACTTATTCCTGCTACTTATTCTGGACAAGTAACAACCCTGGTCAAAAAATAACAATAGCAGTTAAGAATAAATGGATAAATCTCCAAGAAATGTTTTAAGTTATCGGTTTTATTTAAAAAAAACTAAAATGCAGTAATAGTGGTCGAAAACCACGTAACAAACTTCCGTGACAAATCAAGTTAAGTAACATCGTTGCATTATCCAAACAATGCTATCGTTGCCATTCGACGAGTAATAATTCTGAAAAATTTCCTTAAATCCAAAACTATTAAATTTTTTCCTAATGAACGTTGTAATAAATTACAAAATGGATGGAATATTGTATTGTCATCGAAGATAAGCTTGTGTGCAAAGTTTGAAGATAATTTATGCAGTAATAGTGGTCGAAAACCGCGTAACAAACTTTCCTGACAAATCAAGTTAAATAACATTATGTAATAAAACAGTTTGAAGCAAAACTTAAGCCTCGAACCGGAATTAAAATTAAAGTGAAAATAAATTTTTCAACGTATCTCGAAGCAATTACTCTTTCAACGTATCCCAACAATGTAATTTGAATTTTTTTATTCCCTTTCTAATTACCTGAAGTCAGTCTTAAAAAAAGTTGCAAGAAATCATGGCGAAAGATTCGCCAAATGAGCGATGATCTATCGGAAACCTGCCAAGTATGTTCTAGAGTTTTGCAACAGCAACACTGTAGTACATGTTGCTAGGCTGAGCCCAGATTTTCAGTGACGTCACGAATAAAGAAATCGATGATGGCTGGTACATATATAGGCTGAGTGCGTTTCATATAAACGTATCCTAGCATAAAGGTGCTATTTCTAGTCAGTCAAAGCATGACGTAGCTACCTAATTAAAATACGCATTTTATAAATGCAGGAGCTCTGACGTCATTTTTGTGACGTTGAAGACAGGAACGACGCTGTACCTATTAATAATTCAAATCACGATGTTGAAGATTTGTTCACAATATGTGGGCGAAGTAGTATTGACAATTTAAACAATCCGCGAAGAAAAAAAAACTGTGGGGTATGACGAATAAACACAATTAAGATGTTTTTATGCGTAGCTAAAACATTATATAAAACTTCAAATTAGAAACAAATTTAAAGAAAGTTACGTACATTTTATGCATAGTTATTGTATTCTAATTTTGCATAACTTGTTACTAATTATAATGCAACCTTCAATTGCTTTTTCTAAGACAAGGTAAGTAGGACAAGTTAATGTGACTGTAAGTTTTATTATAATTAGTAGCAACATGGTGTAAAAATGAACGTTTAGAAATGAAAACAGCCTGGTAAATCTAGTGTTAAGGGAAGATTACGCAACTATTACACAAATTTAACGTTAGTTGAAAAGCTTACGTAAATTAATGGATAGAAATTTTCGATGGTGAAACAAATTGCATTTGAATTTATAAATATTGCAGAGTTTCCTTTCAAACAGTACATTCAAAATAATTCGATTGAATTGAAAACCAAATTTCTAATTTGTTAATTTTTAAGCTCTGACACAAATATGGTTTAATATATTTAATAGCCTGCCTGATTTGCAGATTAAAATCATGACCTCTTTTGTTAGAGCCTTGCTCTTGTTATAGTTATTAATTTTTTTTTTATGGTTGGGGGGGGGGGGGAGAGGTTGAACTACAATTTTTTACATTGAAGAGTTGATTGTGCAAAACCGTTAAAACTTCGTAGAAAACTTCTGTAATTTAGAATTTGAATCATTTTGAGCAGTTTTTTTTTTTTAATTCAAAACTTTCGCGTAACATTCATGGGAGTTTTTTTACGAGTTTATGCAACTAATTAAAATGATAGTTTTTACTTAAAAAAAAGTCCATTTTTACGGGACATTTTCACCAAACTTTGTTTATTGTTTTAAATTTTTGGGACTGCTGAATTAGTTTTATTCTGAAATATTTTGTGCTACAGAAGTGTTTCATGACAACGTACGTCAACAAACCTTCATAGATTACGACTGTTAAAAAAATAATCTGACTAAAAATTAATAAACTAATTTAGAATAAAAGTTAACCCGACATTGCTAAATAGTAATGTAAGCATACATCAGAAATTGACCGTATCAATTGTTTACATTAATGCAACAGACGGAAAAAATATCTAGTTTTTAAACACAAGAATGTAAAAGCAAAATTAACATGGCGTTTAAATTTCTCAAAGATAAAGACAAAATGCCGAGTTTATATTCTAACAAAACAATTCCCTATACAATATCGTGCATAATACTCTAAGAATAAGGGATACAACACTATTTAGGATGCGATTCTAAGAGAAACATCTCAGCAACAAAGACACCTCCTAAGCTTCATGGTCAAAAGAACAGGAGGAGGAATGTAGGTCAATATCAAAGCTGCCGGAGTATTGATTGATGGCGACTGATTGATCAAGATTTCTCCCAGTTGGAATTGGCGACACCTCTACAAATGATGTCTCTAAATCTATTGTGAAAATATTGTTGGATAATAAGACGTATAAATAATGGATAAAAAATAATATATTTAGTTTAGCAAATGTTCCAAGTTGTGCAAATCATGCACGCCAATTGAAATTTTCGTTTTTCTGAACTTTTCGCACTTTTTCCGAAACTACTCTTTATTTCGCATTTCTTTAACTAAAATTCAAGCATAATTAAAGAAAAAAAAAAGAAAAGAAAGCAGCTAATCATGCATTTTAAGCAATTGTTTTATACTCTGTTACTATTTTTAGTTTATTTGTTAGAAAATGAATATAGAAAAACAAAAAGAAAGCCAGAAAATGTTTTACTCCCCCCCCCCACTTCCTTAGTGTCAGTGTTGTATTTGTCCTATTCTTTCCGATCATTTACTATCTATTTTTTCATTCTTGTATTAACATAGGATTTTTCTTTGCTTCAAATGATTAAAACTACGAAAAGAAAAAACAACTAGCTCTACATTTTACTTTCGTTAAAAGATTTTACTATTTTTTAAAACTTCTTGGTTACAATACAGAGAATAAATGCCATTAAAAATATACAATATTTTAATTTTTACTAGAAATTTCAAGATTTTTAGAATTTCAGGGCATGGGAGAGTAAAATAATAAAGGAAAAATACATAGATAGAATTTGATAATTTCAGATTAAACTTTTAGATATTTTTTTAATGAAAGCAAATCATAACAAACTAACTAATTTTATTCATTTGATTTAAGACTCTACTAGGAGCTTTTAGCACAAAAGTAGAAAAGAATTAGACAGTCATTAACTTATATTTTCTTCCGTCGGGGTGGGGGGAGGGGGAAACTGCTATCTTTTTCATTTAGTAGCATAAAAACGGAAAGCAAAAAAAAAAAAAGAAAATGAAGCATACGTTTGAGTGCATACTATAACAAAAACAAAATAATAATAATAACTACTTATTTTACTCATTTATATTATGACTACCACAAAAAAAGTTTCGTATTATAAATGGAACAAAACATTCTCGTGCATTACTCTCATTTAACCCAAAATTCGCATACGTTTAGAATTTCAAAGGATGAAAGCATAAGGTAATAAAAAAAATTAAAGAGCCTAATATTTTATATTTATTTTATTTTTATAGAATTTCTTAAAATAAAAACAGAACTGAACAAATTATCTACATAGAACTTTACTCATTTGTTTTAAATGCTATTATCCATGCAACTTTTTAGTATAAATTTTTTAAAAAAAAGTTATTCATTTTAGACATTTGAACTGCCACTTTTAGTATTTATTAGCATTAATGCAAAATGTATTAAACTAAACACATCTTTTACACGGCTTTCTAAGATTTCAAACTACTTTGAATATCTTTTGAGTAAAAACCAATAATAATAACTGCACTAATATGTATTTGAAAATAATTCAGATTAAAGTCATTAATTATTTACACAAGGAAACAATGACAACATTTAAACAGTAAAAATTTTTGAACGATTTTTAAAACTGTAAAAAAGGCTGTGAAATGGAAAATATTATAAGTTATAGGTCTTTAAGGATGGTCAATAGAAATGAAAGAAACAATTCGGTTGTTTATAACGTCAAGGAGTTTTAATACAGTCGGTAGTTTTTCATTTATAGTGTTTTTAATTTAACCGCTTCTGCAACATAGGCTATTTGGTTTAAGTACGCAGAATTTTCGTCTTAAAACGTTTGGAAAAAAATATTTTTGCGTGCATTATTTTATAGAATTCTATTTTGTCATCATTAATTTTTTGTTAATATTTTTAAAAAATATATAATAAACCCTGATCGCAAAGATATGGAAGTAATAGTAACCAAAATGTAAAAAATATATCAAATACCTAATCACTTTGCAATTACTTTTAGGCATATAAAAGTATCAGAAATAAAAGTTCAAGCACATTGAAAAAAAATGGTAAAGTTATAAAAGCTGGAATATTTAACTTGGTATAATATTTATAGTAAACAATACTGAAGCCAAAGCCCACTGTGTCTGATTTAAAAAATTTCATTACAAATACCAATATTTACTGTTCCTTTTGACGTAGAAACTTGCAGATATTTATTTCTAAGGTTTAAAAAGGAAATGCTCTGGTAAACAATGTTGGTGTTGTATTTATTTCGTATATATATCGAAATATATTATTTTAGAAAGGAAAAAAATCCAAAATTTACAATTTAACGTTTGCAATCACGTATGTACATACTGCTTAAAACGCTTTCTTTTCAGTTAACTTTAGTTAATTTAATTTAATGTTGCCAACATGAGGTGCTAGAAATAATACTTGGATATCTGTCATTAAAGTTCTATTTTTAAACTCTATCCAAAAAGCATCAATACTGATTTCTTTTTGTCTAGCAGCATAATACGGTTAAGATTGCGCTACTTGTCATTAATTTCGATAAATTATGAACCCTGTCTACCGTGTGTTGAAAGTAAGAGTATTTTGGGATAATTACATAGTTTCTCTACACTGTAAAAAATTATAGTTCAATGTTTCACCAAAAAAAAAAGGAAAAAATGGTGAAATTCAGCTGCAACCAAAATTTGGTACTAAACTTGAAAGTAACCATTGTACTATTTGAAGCCATTGGTCAGTTGAACCATTATAATGGTGTAGTTTCACCCAGTTTCACCAGGAACCCTTATAATGGTTCAACCTAGTACCAAATGTTGGTTGCAGCTAAATTTCAGTATTTTCCTCATTTTTTTGGGGGGGGGGGAGATTGAAGAAGAGTTTTTTTACAGTGTATATGATTATAAACAAAATTAAAAACACACTCACCCGGAAAACGTACATCAAATGAACTTGACACCCAAGAATCAGTGCGCGGTCTTTTATTTGCATGATTTTCTGCGTCCATCCAGAACATCACGTTTCTTGTGTTGTAGCCTAACAGCGACAAAACTTTTGCTGCAGACATCAACACGAACTCACCGTTTGAAGTATGGATAGAGATATCTCCTTCACAAATCGAAAAGTTAGAATAATTTTCAGATTTTCACTTTTCAATTAACTTAATTATTCGCAGAATAGCACGAATTTCTGTGTAGTTCTAATCACATTAACATGCTGATTGGGATTTATGTAGCTTTTTCAAACAAGGAGATGGAGCAATCATGAAGATCTCTTATCGTAAATTTAATGAGAAATATCAGATTTTGTAAAGAGCAAAAGTAATCGAAGAAAGACGACTTGAGAATGATGAATGACGAGTTATCGCAAAAAAATTTTTTTTCCTAGGAATTGACGTAAATTTTAAATAACTTCTAACTGAATTAAAAGAAATTTCACACAATAAATGCTTACAATTTGAGCAGATGAAAGTACCAGAGAAAGTTCTGATATCCTACTAAATAAATATTCAGACAGACGATAAAAACATGGCCATGAAGCTTGAAAAAATAACTGTAACTTCACCAAAAGAAATTGTCCAATGAATAAGAAAGATCACTTTTGCAATTGAATTCTCTGTATCCACAAAAGTTATCAACTGATAAATGTCATAGTAATTATTATATATTTTGCACTGATGTTAATAGCTGTTGGAGAAATATCCGCACGTCCAGAATACTATGTGAAAAAAATCACAATAATCTAAAATGAAGGTCACAGTTAAATCCAAATGAGTATTTGAGTTCTGATACAACACGTGTGACTTGGAGATTGTCTTTTTGGAATAGAAGTGACCATTTCATACATTTGGAAAAACATCTCTTCAGTTTATGAGCACTAAACATTTGAAACAGTATCGGTTTGCGAAGATAGAACTGAATTCTTCGAGGCAGACACAGGCATTGTTGAGTAAAAGACAATAATTAATCTGTGACAACTTCCACACATAAAGCCGCACGCGTACGTTGGAGAAAGGCAAAATTCAACACACGTTTCCACAACCGCACAAACTTCAAGAAACAGAAACTCTGGAAAACTAGTTCTTTATACGCATGCTGCTGGTAATTCCGCGCAAAGTAAACCACTCTTATCCACGTACGTAAAGTTTCACTCAAATGGTTTTTCCAATTTTTACTGAATGGACATTTCAGACTTCGCGTAAGTAAGCCACGCCTCGCACTTCCGATCACAAGGCATCTGAATTGTAATTCCATTGGCGGTCACATCAAATCACGTGGGATTTCTTATATTCTTCGTATCGTGACGCCTACTCCGCGTGACGTCGTTGATGCCGTGACGTTTGTAGTTTATATTGCCCTTGTTGACGTTTCAGCTTGGGTGCAACGCAGAGCTATTATAGCTTCCTGTCAATTTTGTTGTTTTGCGCGTTTTTTCTTTCATTCACCGGAATCGAAATCTTATTAAGCTTTCTTTTGGATGATAAAGATTGGTGGAAAGATATGTTTGATCAGGGAACTAGTTCCGGTTTCGGAATGTTTAAGGGGACAATGATTCAAAAGTTTTTTGGATTAATTAAATTTGTTAATCAAGCCACATTTTGCCGTTTTGAAAAAAGAACAACTCTCAATATTAATTTTTATGGCATAATAAAAAATCTAACATCGTTTTAATTTACAAATATTGCATTGCTATTACCTACTAAAATAAAATACTAAAAGATCAGACCATTAAAGTTTTCCAACTGTTCATAAGCCTTGTTTTCTGTCTCCCGAAAAAAAAATTTTGTTTTTAAGAGTTGCTACCTTTTCGAAATAAACGATTCCATTAAATTTGAAAATAAAATAATCTCTCTAATTGCTCGTAAGAGCATGAAGTTCTTCATCAAAAACAAGTACGATTAATTCATTTTATGAAAGACACAAATGAAATAAGAAATATATTTGCATTTTATTATCTAAGAATATTTTTGAACATACATTGGTAAAAAAATTTGCTAGTTTAGTTTCGTACAAAATTTTTCATGAAACGTTTTCTTTTATTTTTTTTTTCATTTTATTTATTCTTTTTTCTTTTAATTCATTTTTTAATATTATTATTAATCGCAATATTCGGAAACTGTCCACAAATGAAACGAGTTTTTCTTGTTACATTTAAAAAAATTTTTTATATTGTTATTAATCACAATGTTCTAGAACTGCACAAAGGAAACGAGTTAACGAGGTTTTTTTTTTGTTACATTTTTTTCATTTTTGTATCTTTAATAATCGCAATGTTCTAAAACTGTGTACGAATGAAAAAGTTAACGAGTTCATTTTTATAATGTAACACTGAGCATTAAAGGAAATCAAACATTTGCCTTTGTGCAAAAGCAATTAATGAGCAAACCAAAAAAATATAACATACACGGGTTAGAAATTGTGAAAAATATTGCATAGACGTAGAAATAAAAGGTTTGCGTTTGTGCGATAAGTTAAACTCACAGAAATGACGTTAAAATGGCAGAAATAGGAATTAAATTTGAAGACAGGTGTTTCTGAGTTACAAAGAACCTAATTTTCAATATAAAAGCTCATTTTGTTTGAATTGAAAAAAAAAGTTACTTGTAACACTGAAACACGTGTTTAAAATTCTTGTCGCTGTTCGTAAATTTTTAGCATTATTTCTTTAACTTTAATGGCGAATACATGTTTACAAATTGCAAGAAATAGTGCATATGCGTGTTGCTGGCTTGCACGGGACCTCTTTATTATTGCATAAGTTGTGAGCTTCGATTCAAATTTATGCATTGATAAAGGGGTCCCTTACATTCGTGTGTTGCGTACCCCTGCAACAGGCGTATGCAATATTTCTTGCAATTTTCGCTATAAGAATTTTGGTTTGCCGATTAACTAAGTATTTTGTTCAGAAACCCCTAAAAGTGTGAATAAAATGTGTAAATAAGACGATAAATGAAAACATGAAGTTAAATTATAAAAAATGAAAAAAAATTAATTTATGGAAAAAACTTCTCTCTCTCCCTCTTTCTATATATATAATTCTATTTTTTTTTTTTTTTTTTTTTTTTGCAGGCATGTTTGAAACTTAAGTCAACAAAAGCTATATTAAAAGTCGAAAGGTTTGTTTTTTACTTTTATTAATTTATTTCTTCTTATTATTTTTTCTTTTTTTTCATATTCCAAATTATGTAGCAATTACAAAAAAATGGCTGTTTTCATTAGAATGTCGGACAATAATCATTCTTACAATATTATCCGATTATAAAAATAAAAAAGTAAAGGAAAGGAAAGTAAGAAAAAGAAAAAAACCAAAAAAATTGAATCATCATAACATTTGAAGAGAACAATAAATTGCGAAATTCAAATGTAGCTAAATTAGAATTTGTGGAAATAGACATTCAAGAGCACAGATTTTTCCTTCTCATAAAAAGCTTAAGTATTTGCTTAAGTTGTTGTCGCTTTGCACAAATCTTTTTGCTCAGAAAAAATTCGAGTTAATTCGATATTCGAACATCATATCATATTTGAAATAAAATAGGAAAAATCCGCTAAATTATATGATTAAAAAAATAGTAATAAATTAATAAATAGTTTTGAAAACGAAAGGAAAATTATTTGCTAAAGCGATTGCATAACTAACGTCAGTTACTGCATAGAGAAAATGAAGTTTTAACACGATGCAGATCTACGTCACTAGGCACTTAAAGATTAATATACAATAGGGGTTAATATACAAGGGTTAATATTCGTCGGTTAATAAATTCAAATGCTTATTAGAATCAAAACCAAAAAATATGACGGTTCAATGCAATCACAATATAACCGGTGGTCACTGAATGAACAGAATTAAGCAGGCATGATTTTGCGTGTCATATGTGATCAAGACAAATTAATGCAGTCAGTAACGGCAACAAGAAGCAATCAGTAGCCTGCTGCACAAGAACAAGGGCGACGTACGTGATTGAGATTAACAACAAGTTAGTGCTTTGCTGGCATTAAAAACGAGATCTATAACAGTTGGTAATGAACAGAATTTTCAATTTCTCGACGAGACCAGAATTAAGAAAGAGGGTGAAGGATTTTTTCAAGGTCGAAACAGCACTTTGTATCAGGTTCCTTGAAACCTACGCGTCTGTCAAGTGCTATATGACGTCACCGGACTTCAGAACGAAGGCGTTAGAAAGGGGAAAAGCTTGATCTTGGTCGAAAAACCCCTTTTTAACGTAATGCATTGTTTGGGAAATTCCTAAGTGGTTCTTTATTTGCTTTAAGCTATTTATTATAGGATGCTAGGCACTTCCGTTATGGGTTTACCATGAAGGATTATTCTTGATGATTATCAAGTTCAAGATTAAAGTTGCTTTTTATTGTTGTGAAACACTTTTCATGTAATCCAAAAGGTCATGAACGCAAGGTGCTTCTGACAAGTTTCCATTTATTGCTTGGATCCGGGTGCAAGTGTTTGAAAATGCGAATTTAGTTTCATTAATCTTTAAATCTCACGACAAAAAACCGCAAAAAGAAACATAATTTCCTATAATGAATTTGGAAATAAAATGTGAGAAATTTCTCGATTTTCAGAACAAGTTGAAGGCTGCAATTTTTTTTTGAATTTAATAAAAGGTCATATATTCTCAAATCTAGGAACGGCAACGAAATTTTCCTCAAGATTAGTCACTATAGCAGATTAAGTATCCCTATATAGCAGGAAATTTCGTCCCGCAGGGGAAGAGTTGGTAAAAGAGCGATTCCCTGAGGAACACCGAAAGTGAGGCAACATTGACCGAGGACAGTGTTTAGGAGGGTGACCACCTGATTCGATGTCCTCTAAGTGAAATGATACCTCTGGGGGTGTCAACCTAGGTGACGGTCTCTCGTGTGGAAGCTGGTTCAAAATTAGGAGATCCAAACAGAGGCAAGGAGCAATGTACGCAGACCTCTTAATATGGTGCTAGAAGCATCTAGAATAGAATACAATATAACAGGAAATTTCAACCTTTGTGCGAGTGAGCTGTCTTTTAATGTATTCCATGGATGATTCTCAGCTTAAAAAAAAATTCGGAACTTCACACAAAATTTTCGGAAAAAGTATGCACCATGAATGTGAAATAAACTTAAGTGAACGCCTCCTCTCCCTCCTAACCCAGCGCACAATACATACGAATACATATAAGGTCAAAAATAATGCTTCAAGTAATTAAATGAAAGGTCTAAAATAAATACTAGAAAATATTTTTTTAAGAAACGTTATTGTATTGAAAGTTTTTTAAAGTAGTAGAAAATATTTTGTTTCTCTGAAGGTAGGAAGGAAAGTACAGATATTAAAAAATCAAGATAAATTGAAAAATTTTCAGAAAACCATTTTTTTTTAAATTTTTGAAACAGGTTCTTGAAAATTTTCGGAAATGTTGGAGAATTTCGGATCAGAATAACCCATGGTATTCATCCGTCAATATCATGTCTCATTTAGTTTCCCGATTGTTTTTCCCATCCAAACATCTCCGAAAAAATTAATATCGATCTAGGAGAGTCATTCCATTTCAAATCAGGCAGGCAGGTCTGAAACTTGTCACATGACCCTCACCGATTTTTTTGAAAAAATTACAGTAGTTACAACTAAGGGACATATAAAATATCCCAAAAGGATTTTTCAAAAAAAAAAATTATTTCTCTAATTACAGACGTTTAAAATTTGGGACAAAGTTGGCCGTTTTCAGAAAATCAGCAAAACACGCACTTTTAAAATGGCCACTGTTTCAAAAGTTTTTAACCGATTCGAATGATTTTTTTTTCTATAAATAATGAAGGGATGGTATTTTATTTAGACACTAATTTTAAAAATTTAGTTGGCTTCATTGATAAAGAAAAAAAAGTGTTTCTGAAGTGAAAAAATAGTGTTTGTTCCGACTTCATGATTTTTTTTTTCTTATGAAAGAAATTAATTTTTGGCAAAACAGAGGTGGCGATCTAAAGTGCTGTTATGGAAGTTTTGTATAAAATTTTATTGTAAGAATGAGATGCATATCCTCTCAGAATTTGAAATTTGAAAATGTTCAAAAATTACGATTTTTGAAGTGTGATTACTCAAAAAAGCCATTTTTTAAAAATCTGAAAATCTGCTCATTTGTTGCCCTTAAAGTGCTTAAGGAGCTGTTATCAATTATATTGTGTATTTTTGCCCCATATATTTTATATGATTTTTTAAAAATGGCCTTTTGTGCGTTTCTCAAAAAAGCCATAAATTCAAACTCATTCTTATTTAATCACTTTATTATAATATTTAATCAATATTTATTAAGAAATATACTGTATTGTTACACAATTACTACAGATAAATTGTACTTAACTTTCTTAGAACTTAAATAGCTCCTAGCACAAAGCGTAGCTACTGTGATTTAATGCGTGTTATTCTGTTCAATTCAATTACTAGCTTCAAACTCACACGCTTTATATCAAATACCAAGCAACAGCAAATGTAAAATTTATTGTAGGAATACAATCAAAACATTATAGGCTATCCTACAATACTGCTGAATAGTAAAAATCCCTAAAATAGTAATGCTTACATGGGATGCACGAGCAAACAAGAAGTGGAAAACAGTTAGAAAACTAACAGCCTCTTAAACAAATACTTAACTCAATGCATGATTTCTAAATAAGAAAATTTATTGAAAGTGTGAATGAGAATTATTGAATGGGGCAAATTAAGAATATATCACCAATGGTTTAGGGAAACTATCGAATAATTTGTACACAGATAATATAGAACAAATATTTCAATAGCCAGAATATAATACCGCAAGAAATATAAAACCATCTGAACCCTCCTAGTCTTTGCATTTTTTTGGTAATAACGAGTAGAAGATGATTTAAGAACTTGATTCTACTTATTTTGCTTTAAGTACATAATTTCATATGCGTTTAAAACTATGTATATCAGTGCTGTAACATATTTGATGTAAAGTGTGCGAGTTTAAAACTAGTAATTGGATTGAACACAATAACATGCATTAAATAACAGTAGCTACGCTTTGTGCTAGGAGCTATTTAAGTTCTAAGAAGGTTAAGTACAATTTATCTGTAGTAATTGTGTAACAATATAGTATATTTCTTTAAAAATATTGATTAAATCTTATATTAAAGTGATTAAATAAGAACGAGTTTGAATTTCTGGCTTTTTTGAGAATCGCACAAAAGTCCATTTTTGAAAAATCATATAAAATATATGGGGCAGAAATACACAATATAATTGATAGCAGCTTATTAAGCCCTTTAACGGTAACAAATGAGCAGATTTTCAGATTTTTAAAAAATGGCTTTTTTGAGTAATCACACTTCAAAACTCGTGATTTTTGAACATTTTCAAATTTCAAAATTTAAATTCTGAGAGGATATGCATCTCAGGATTACAATAAAATTTGATACAAAACTTCCGTAACAGCACTTTAGAGCGCCACCTCTGTTTTATCAAAAATAAATTTCTTTCATAAGAAAAAAAAATCATGAAGTCGGAGCAAACACTATTTTTTCACTTCAGAAACACTTTTTTTTCTTTATCAATGAAGCCAACTAAATTTTTAAAATTAGTGTCTAAATAAAATACCATCCCTTCATTATTTATAGAAAAAAAATCATTCGAATCGGTTAGAAACTTTTGAAATATTGGCCATTTTAAAAGTGAGTGTTTTGCTGATTTTCTGAAAACGGCCAACTTTGTCCCAAATTTTAAACGTCTGTAACTAGAGAAATAAATTTTTTCTTTGCAAAATCCTTTTGGGATATTTTATATGTCCATTAGTTGTAACTACTGTAATTTTTTCAAAAAAATCGGTGAGGGTCATGTGACACCCTCTGCCTGATCTGAAATGGCAGAGGGTGTCACAGGGGCTCAGGAGTTAAACAATCATTCTTTGTTATGATTATTCAGTGACATTCTTAGATTCATAATGCTTTTTTTTTTTTTTTCAAAAAATATTACACCTCAGCCATCCTATTTATAACGATTAACTGAGCTTCCAAGTTCATTCAAGTTTAGTTGCGATTTTAATATTTTATCCATATTAATATTTTCTTACAGAACCATCTCGTTTTATATAAGAAGCTGATCATTTACCCTTATTCATAAGTTAAAATTACATTTTTTTCTTACGATTTTCAGTCGTTTGCGGTTGATAAGTCACACAGCATTTCATTAAAAAAAAACGTGATTTTTTTTTTTTCAATTTCATAGAGTTATTTATAAATTCTAGATTCGAATTTTATATATTAAAATTAGCCCCCCATTCCACATAAGAAGAATAATTCTTTCAGTTTCTTTCACAATTTGAGCTTGACTTTATTTTTTAAATTAATTAATTTTTTCCTTCTAATATAGTGGACTCTCTCTATCTGAACACTACCTTATATGAACACCCCATATTATCAACACTTTTCGATAGTTCCTGCAACACTTCATACACTTAACTTAGGATGACCTCTCTGTAATTTGAACACCCTTTAATATGAACGCTATTTTTATCCCCCATTCAATGGTCCCCTCTCTTTAAACTGAACAGGTGTGCGATTGAAATTCCGAATTTTCCGGAATTCCAATCCGGGAATGCATGTTTGGAAGTTTTTTTTTGACAAATGCGGAAAAAGAATCTGCCTGTCACTGCACCTCTGCTGAAACAGATTGCTCTTGATTTTGCCGAAAACGAAAACATCAGTGAATTCAAAGCATCAGAAGGATGGCTTAGTCGTTTCAAAGTTCACCATAATATTGAATTTAAAACCATAAGTAGAGAAGCTGCAGATGTAAACACGGACACAGTAGAGGAATAGAAAACTAAACTTCTAGATTTAATTTTCGGGGGAGGGGAGCTCTGGGTACGGCCTTGTCAGGAAGCATTTCCACTTTCTGAAACAACTGGATAATATATACGCAACACGGGCATTACGCAATGCAAAACTTATGTATTTTTATTATAATTTACTTTTTTGTTTATTTATCATAATGTAAAGCTTTTAAAAAAAACGAGGTGTAAGAGTACAGTTCCGAATATGTTTAGTTTGCCATTGCACTAGCCGCCAAAGCTAAATTCTCCACCTCCATCTCAGTAACTGGCATGGTTAACCAGGCTACTCAGTATCAATAAATTCAATACATACGTGTATTACTCATTCTCCCTCTCTAATGAACACACCCATAATCTGAGCACTTTTGTTTGGTCCCATGAGGGTTCAGAATAGAGAGATTTCACTGTATATTCTTCTGTTACGTTCCAAATCAGCCAATAGTGTGACCTTTTGGTTTTATTCGTAATTGGAAGTTGTAGTTGTTTCTTCTGCATCCGATTTTTTCCCGAAAAAAGAAGTCATCTTCAGGCACTCCGTGCCACAACTGCCAGGATCGATTATATGAATTGGCGAGTACGAGTCCTGCGCCTTGCCACGACACCACCATGCCGGTACATTCAGTCATTTAAATTTTAGAAAATTTTCGTGAACTCTAAAACATTCCAAAATAAGTCCATCCAATGATCTCAAAAAAAAAGGAAGAAAAACGGGGGAAAAAAATGCCTAATTTGTTAATGTAATTTTCTTTTAAGATCTACACAAATAACACGGTGCTCACTTGTGTGCCAAACTCAAATCAGCAACTGAATAACATACGCAGAAAAGGAAAATATGTTCTTTCAAACATTATCATCGTTAGAGCAGTTGTTTGTAAAAGGCAATAACAGTCACATGCCATTTGGATTAGAAATGAAAATTTCCCGCACGCAAGGCAACGCCCAAGCGTAGCCTTCGCAAAGACCTTAACATTCGAAGATGCAGAGTGAACAGATTCTGAGCTCTTGACTTGGGTAACCCCACCCATAGCACGATTAGGGAAACATTCCAAGCTTTGGAAGAAAAGCTTTTCTCTAAAATGTGTCGTTAAATATAATGACAAACAAAATATTTTAGCGTAAAACTCAACAGGAAACTCATTGATACTGAGGTGTCATAACACTTGGTGTCTTTTCTTTGTTTTTAAAGTCATACTTCTTTTAGTGCGATTGAGAGGGTAAGTGTCAGTTGGAATGACGTCATATATTTTTGCAATGGAATGAAATAAAGATAATTCTTGAGCGTGATAAGACATCCTTGGGATTTGAACCTGGGTTCTCTGCGAGCCTTCTGAGATTGCTTTAATCACTCGATTATGTATGCTTGTCTAACGCTGCGAGTATTTGTTTTGTTCGTTCAACATACTATCAATTAAGAATATATTAGAAATTTAAAAAAAAATATGAAAGAAGATTAAGCGTTCTTTCGTTTCATTTTTTTTATCGTGAAAATATCGTTAAAATAAAGAAAAGTCAAAAAAGAAGTAAGTAATCCAATAAAGATTGAAAAATAAATTTGAAAGTAATTTTGATTGAAAAATAAATTTGAGATAGGGAAAATGTGTGCTGCCTCTCTGTCTGTCTTCCCCCTTCTACTGATTCGAAAGAATTTATTTTCATTCGAAGAATCTTGTCTAGGACATCTTATTTCCATATTTCATTTTTTGATTTCAACAATTTTTCGTTCAATTTTTAACAGTTCAAAAAATTTTAACATTAGCGCCTACTGGGAAATATAAACAAGTTATATAACCCCTGGACATAGCATTGAAGTTTCTTTGAACAAGCTTATTCGAAGTAGCTCTCGACGGAAAATATTTTTTGATTTGAACAATTTTTGTTCAATTTTGAATTAGTTTAAAAAAATGAACATTAGTGCCTACGAGGAAATTTCAATCCTATATAAATTCTGACTAACAGTCGAATTTGCTAGCAACAAACTTTATCGGAGGAATCTTATGACACACACAGAACATGTATACACACGAAGTTCATCCAGAACTAAACGAACCTATTTTCCCATGAAATTTTTTGATCTGGATTGTTAAGGACAATTCTGAATGAATGAATGAATAAATGAGTGAATAAAGAAATGAGTGAAAGAATAAATGAATGGATGAATACGGTATATTCGAAGTAATTAAGATAAAGGAGAAAGAGACACCGATAGCTATATCACATATTTGGTATTGGTGTAATGCGGAAAGAAAAAGTTCCGTCTAGATTCGAGACGGAACTTCTTGTTTTTTTCCTCCGTCTGGGTATCCAGCTCTGATGTTTGAAACTTGAAAATTCTATACATATTTTTAAACATCCCACAGCTTTATGCGTCGTAAGTTTTTTAACTCGTTACTTTTTTTTTAGTTACTTTCGTGAGGGGCCGTGGTAGCCTAGTGGTTAGCACGTCGGACTTCCACCTGGAAGGTCGCGCGTTCGATACCCACTGAAGACCACCATGTATACTTGGGGATATGTGCATGTAAAATCCGTAGACCCCACTACCTCTCCCCGTGCGTAAGCAATCCTAAGTCCTCGGCTAACAGGTAGGGGTCTAGTGGAGAAAAGTTACTTTCGTGACCGATTTTCAAATTCGCAACTTTCGTGACTTGTAGGCACCCTGGTTAAAAATAACATTAAAACTGTTTCTTGTTAACTTCCATCAGCGGACTAAAAAAAGCTCTAAATGCATTTTTTTCTTAACATTTGGTATCAATGAATAAATACTACACTTCAATAAAAGTAATACATTTAGCACAGCAGTGCATCTAAAGAAGATGAAAAATATCACGCTATTCTTCGCTTTGTCGGGAAATGATATTGCATTATGATGGGCAAACTTATGGGTTAAAAATAAGTCGAAAAATTATTTTTAGTCAAGAGGAAACATTTGGACAAACAAATAGAAATAGAAAGCATAAAGATAGGTAAGTACACAAACGGAACGCAAATAGAGTTTATTGATACAGCTTTTAATGATAACACGTCAATACATCACCGATTGCTCCATGTGGCTTAATAAGATATTGCCGTACACCTGGCTTTTTTTTTTTATATATATATACAGCGTTTGCTCAGCGGGGAGCGTGTTTTCTTCACTTTGTTAGGATAATTAGAGAGATGGCCCAGGTTTTGTATTTATGTCAGAACATTAAATAAGACAACACTTATTATGCAGATTTTTTACGTATGGGGTCATTCATAAATGATGTCACGCTTCGAGGGGGTGAGGGGATTCGAGAAATTGTGACAGTTTGTGACAAGGAGAGGGAAGGGGGTAACAAGAAGTGTGACATTATACATTTTAGTTTCTACAAAAAGATTAAAAATCGGCAAATTAAAATTTTTTAAAAAGTTTTTTTGATTTTCACAATTTGATTTTAAAGTGTCTAATTTTAATTTGTATCGAGAACACCGATGCTGATTAAGGTCTAAATTTACTTCCAGTTAAAAGTTTAAAATTAAATCTTCTCAGAATTTGAACAATTAATATTTATTACTATTATATACTAATTATCTTTTTTGTTGTACACCTTAATCTCATTTTATACAAGTTAAGTACACGGCATATAATCATTATTTTTGTTAAGCTCTCAAATGTCGTTAAAAGGTCAAAAATAAAATGAGAAATGTGATCTATAACGGAGTGCTTTTTTCCTGAATCACAACACAGCAAGTACATATTCCTATGTACTTGCGTGACATGTGAGGGGTGTAGGGGGTCCGTTGAAGTGTGACATTTTGTGACAAAGGGGGGAAGGGGTCAAATATATTGAGAAAAAAAAGCGTGACATCATTAATGAACGGTTCCTATGAACTGAATGCAGCATAGTATAAAATGTGTTGTTTTTGTGGCAAACAAATCGAAGATCTTGGATATTTTGTCAAACGACCTTTTTTTTTTTTTTTTTGTTGACAGAGAAAAAATTTGTGGTTTTTTTATTTGCAACGTGAGCTCAAGTAATTATGTTAATATGAAAAGACGTAATGTAAAAGTTAGGCTGAGTTTATTGAAATATTTCATGGTAAAACCAGACAGCCATTATCGTTGTTTTAATAGGAATAACGTAAGAGGGCATCTCTCCTTACCAAAAAGGACATCAGCACCAGAGGAGAAAAAGGAGAGATGCCCTATCATGATGTATGGATAAATGCCTCGCTGTATTATTCGAATTTTTTAAAAAATATTTTGTAAATCCATTAGTTCTATAAATATTTTTACTTTATATAATGTATGTAGCATGCTTTTTACTTATTACATACATATAGTGTTAATTTAATTTATGAACACTTTTAATTTATTCCAGAAGCAGGTTTACTTAAAATATTTTATATAGAATTAATTTAAATTGTGTATAGTGTTGCTTAATTTATTATGCATAAAGTAGCATATAAAAACATAAATCTGTGAAACAAAAACTTAGTTGAACGCGCCTTCTTAAAACGTGTTTCCTTGCACTCTGTAAGGGCACTAGGAGTTAATACTCATACATTTAACCATTTAATTAATGATACTATTAAACATATAATGCTCATACAATTTACCACAAAAACATCTTCATGTACTAATTATTTCGTATGAATATTAAAGTCACTGGGAATTTACTACTTTGAGGATTGAATGAAGACGATTTATAAACGTAAACGTTTCGGAGAAAGAAGATGTTGGACTGAATGTTGAATGAAGTAAAATGGGTTTTTACGCATTTATATATAAGTAGTACGTATTTTCAGGAAAACTTGGCATTAAATAAATATCTAATGCATAAAATTCATTATGAATATTGTTATAGACAAAACTCGGTGGGTATGTAATCAAATATGCAACCATAGATTTAAACGAGCAGCATTGAACATACAGAAAGAACATTTACAAATACAAACGTATACTGATAAGAAAAATTATTCATTTTAACTTGAGTACAAAGCATGCTAAATTATACATAATTTTAATCATACAGAAAATCTATTTCAGTAGCAAGGGGTAGAACTCTAATATACGCTTCATATATATATATATATATATATATAATATGGAATCTGGAGCATGGAGCAGGAGCGCGAAACAGTGGAACACGGGAGCACGAGATATTGCTCAAAACAGGAGTAGAACCGGAACTTTTCCGTTTAATTTATTAATTTTTTTTGCCATGTAAAGAAAATTAACTAAAAAAATATATCATTTATATAATCTATTAAAATGATTCGGAGCCGGAGCAAGTATTTAGAAGTCGGAGTGGCTGCTCCAGACCACTCATATATATGCAGTAGAGTATCGTTTATACGACGATCGTTTGTACAAAGTTTACATTTATACGACATTTAGTGTAGTCCCAATTCTTGGATTTATCCAGAAGGGTAAATCAAATATACGACGTTATCGTTTATACGACGTTTTTCGATAGTCCCTTCGGCGTCGTATAAGCTATACTCCAGTATATACAAAGCGAAAGAACCATCACAGCCTTCGTGCAAAAGGTTCAATCGACTGACCTTTACTTAAAAACCATAATGAAATTAAAGATACCTCTGTAAAAGGCATATCCTTGAGCTCGCTGTTTTCCACACACGTAAAGGCTCATGTAAATTTTCGGAAACAGAGAATTTCTCATGCTTACACAGTCAAATTCATAAGCACGGTCATGCATTAAAAAATGCAAAGTTTTGTCCACAAACCATCGGCAAAAAGTTCGAACAGTCAAACTTTCAGGTTCGCAGCTCCGAAAATAGTTCTGTAGCTCCACCCTTTGGCTAACGCCCATCAAAAATCGCCGCTCTAACCTTTCACTGATTCTTCTTCAATACAAAGCATCGATTAATTCTCTGTGTTGCATTTCATCTGCCTACAGTCCCTGTGTTTAGTAATAAATGTTGAAACAAGCCGAATGTCCAGTATTTTTTGAAGGCTGGAATATTTTCATACAAGCTTAACTGATGTACTGGGAACTGATCGTTTTAGAAATGAATGAATGCTAAAGAAGATGACTGAAATAATAAGTTAAAAATGCCTCAGATAGGAGAAATCCATGCATTTGCAAGTGCGCAAATTCAGAAACTATATAAGGAGCTAAGCAAGAAATATACACTGTAAAAATGTTTAGTCCAATCTTTCACCAAAAAAAAAAAAAAAAATGGAAAAAATGGTGAAATTTAGCTGCAACCAACATTTGGCACTAACGTTGAACCATTATATAACGGTTCCTAGTTTCGCAATTAGCGGTGACACTACACCGTTATAATGGTTCAATTTAAAACCAAATGTTGATTGCAGCTAAATTTCGCCATTTTTTTTTTGGTGAAAGGTTGAACTAGAATTTTTTACAGTGTGCTTCAAAAGAGATACAAATATTTTATGAGCAAAATCATCAGTTGGAGGTTCTTGAAAATAATTTACAAAAAAAAAAAAAATCAAAATCTCTATTAAAAAGATTCATCGACACCTATACTTACTCATTTCATCTTACATTTTCAGAAATTTCCTTTGGAAAATTTTCAACTCCAGTTTATTTGATTGTTGTTTGGTTCGGTATGGTTCTATCTTTAATTCTTTCTACATTGTTTACTATATAAAATATACAGTTATAGACACTGAAAAATTATATATATATATATATACAGTACGAACACGAAGTTCTGACACTTGGACGCTTCTGCGCATGACAGAAAAATACGAATCCATTCGAGTTTTAGGGAAGTTCGTTTTTCAGTTGCGTTTATTAGCACGCGAACCATAATGTTTGCTTCTCTGTTGGTTGAAAGCAATTAAATTTTTAAACTGTCAGTAGCATCAGTTCGGTAGAAATCAAGTATGCTAAACGAATGTGAAACTAGGAACCATTATAATGGTTCAACTTTAGTAACAAATGTTGGTTGCAGCTAAATTTCAAATTTTTTTTTTTTCATTTTTTTTGGGAAAAGGCTAAACTAGAATTTTTCAGTGTACGTAAGAGGTTAATTATGTTTTATAGCACATTAAAAGCCATTTATTTTTTCTGGTTTTTGCAATCTAATGATATACAAATCTTAAAAATGGGATTTTTCAAAAAACTTGTTTGAAAAAAATTGAAGGTGCTTCTCATGGTCCATAGCCTTATGTGAAATGCGATAGTATTTTCTACAATTATGTTGTTTCTACAGTTTATAAACTAAAAGAGAATACGGTGGATACAGCTCAGTATTAAATTTAAATGACCCCCTTAACAAAAGAAGAAGTCAACTTCATATTGAAATGTTAATAAAATGTCAAATGTTTTCTTACAGTATCTCAGGCTCTTCTCTCACCATGAACTCCTCAGCAGGGTAGGGAGAAACATGTTTTTATCTTTGAAATTGCTTTAGAGGTATGTACAAAAGGTGTGCTTTGGGTTAACAGACTTGCATAAAAAATTAAATGATTTGACAAACTTTTGATCAATTGCAAGAGTGTTAAACTCTCAAAAAAAAAAAAAAAAGGAAAATTGGGAATACTCCCATTTTTTTTGGGGGGGGGGAGGGTTAGAGTGTCAGGTATATATCATAAACCTTCTAATACGAGAATACGATATTAATACTCAGAGAAATTAAATAAATGTACAAAGTAAATAACTATCTTGTGTTCTCGCGCGAAGCGAGACAGAATGGGTGCGCTGTTCCCGAGTCTAACGGTACCCAAACAGGCAGGAGTACGACTTCCGCCCCTTTGCGAGGTCTCTTAATTTTTGAACCAGCTCCCAGATGAGAGGCCGTCTCCTGGGGTTGGCCCCCCGAGAGGTATCACTTCACTTGGAGGACATTGGAGCCACGACAAGTTTAATGGGCACCAGCTCCCTTTAGCGTACACGGTCCCAAAGCAACCAGCCACGAGAGGAAGTCCCCCTCCCAAACCACTGACTTCAGTCATTGTTGCTTCACTTTAGGTGTTCTGCGAGAACAGAAAATAACTATGTTGTATAATACATATCTATTGTGTAAAAAGTGCAGACCCTTTTGAATTTCTGAAAATTTTATCTTCATTACGACGATGAAATGTTCGAAAAAAAAAAAAAAACTTTGCATCTGTATTATATAATTGAAAAAGAAAAAAAAATTTTAATTGCTGTTTTTTTTTTTTTTTTTTGTTTTGTTTTGGTTTCAACGTTTCGTGAAACTTTGGCACTTTCTCCGCGGGGGATCCCAATTTCAATCAAAAATTGGTCAAATTTTGGTAAGTAATATGTTACACGGGTTTATTATTAATTAAACAAAATCATTCCACATACCCGCTAAGACAATTTCTAACACGACAAAATTTCAAAGACAAAATCTTCGTACACCTGTCGCAGTGATTTTAACGACCTTGAACGTGATATTAGGGATATGCGTGCGCAGTTGCAGTTTTGAGCGTTCAGTTCAAACGGTGTCTGACGTCACTTTGATAAAAGTATCTCAATAACAATTGATCGCAGCTGTGTTTATTGCAATTGTGTGCAAAATATGAAGAAAATTGACCAAAGGGAACAAGTGTAGCAATGTATGTTTCAATAGCATGCATTTCCTTAAAAATAACGCGTTATTCATTATGACGTCCTATCGAAGAACCAAAATAGATGTTGAAGTGCATTTCTAAAAAATTGTATGTTTCTTCAAATAATGCTTTCGCAATGTAGAAAACATTGTGTTTAAGCAACCGTTTCCCATTCCAGATTCGATCGTAATTCTACTTCCAAAGAATATCGACCAACAAGCTCTATTAAAATTTCGGCGTGACGTCACGGATGACGTTGCTCACCTGTAGTGACATCACAGCCCAGGTGATCGACGTGACGTAACGAGGTCTGGGTCATTGCTGAGGAAACGATGGCGTGGAACTGTATCGATTAATCGAAGATTTCACGTGATAGACTTCACGTACATATCTAATGTTGGGGTAGTTCTTCGATTCCTGTGACGATTTCCATATGGAGTTTCTAACTTTAAATCATATTATTAAACAAAATTGAGATAAATTTTACTGAAAAGTATGAAAAAAAACCTTTTTTTTAAAAAAATAAAGAGAAAAATGCTTTGTGCAATTTCTTAGAAAGCAAGACTGTTGTGGAAAATTATTAGAGTAAAAACTTGCATCAAAATAGACAACTCAAAATAAGAAATTGTTTCAGAGGAAGCTCAAAGTCAAAATTTTCTATCCGTTTTATCCCGTTTTTCCAAAAGGCTTGGAAGTTTGCTTGGTTTTAAGTTGGTTTTCATACGAAATTTGTTTTGCTTTGATTGTTGCAAAGTGTTTTAAATATTACTCAATTAAGATGTACTAATTCTTCTTAAAACTTAAAGCACGAGCTCGTCCAGTACTAAACGATTTAACTTTCTTGCAAAAAAAAAAACCGTTTTTTATTATTAGTCTTCCTTTCTTTCGTTTAACTCAGGATATAAATCATTTCGCGAAAGCAAATTCTAACTATTAAGTACTTTTTAAAAACAAAATATGTCCTTTATATGCAAAAAAAAAAAAAAAAACATCATTTAATATAAAAATTATATGCATGCAATTGATTCTCTCGAACTGTTTGACGTCGTGTTTCATTAAATTCTAACAACTAACGGTTTTAGTAAGAAAATTTCAAATTTAAAGTTTCTTTTTTAAATTATTGTTGCGGGTTTTGATCTCTAAACACACAAACGAAAAAGAGTTTTCTCAATTCAAAACTTAACATTGGATGAAAACAGCAAGGTCAAGATTGTGCCACATTAACTTTCATCGTGTTTTAGATGCAGAAAGGAGAGTGGCATAAATCAACTGTATAGAAGCCAGCACGATGCAGTTTTCTCGGAGTAAGAAATTCGGAATAAGCTATCGGCGGAAAACAGACACTTGAGCTGCTTATATATAAGATAAAGAGAAAAAAAACTCAAGAGGTACAGAGTTTACCACTTTATGGTAAATATTAGGTTCTATTAAAGACTTTCATTATTATATATGTAAGAATTATGTCAGATTCCTTTTTATAAGAAAATTTGAGTTGATACGGTCACTTGAAGTAAGACAGACTTATCTATTTCATAAGCAGGAAAAATTACATTGGAAAGGGAAAGAACATTTTATTGATGCACTGTTTTTATTAATGCACTGGATTTAATGAATGCACTGTTTTTATAACGAGAACCTGCTCAATTTTTTTTATTTGTTCATCAAAAATTACTTCTAATAACTAAGTAATAAATATAATTTCCAATTTCCAATGGGGCTGCGGTATTGGTCCTCAACCATTGCAGACCTAGGGCGCCCCCCAGTAATTGGTACCATCTCTTTCAGCGGCACCACAAGGAGTGTGGTACCTTCGCCGGATGAGAATTTTGACGTTCAGTTACCACTAGATGGCGGTACCTGAGCTCTCATTGATGCATATGCACTAGGAATTTAATTTAGCCGAGAGCATCCATGCCAAACGGATACTCAAGGGATCTTTTACATGCCGCATAATCATACGACATGGGCGCAGACGATTTTCTGCATCTTGAAAATCCACCGACTTGGGCCAGGTTTGAACCCGCGATCTTGGGCGTACCAGGACTCCTGCCTTACCACTACACCACCCTGTCGACAGTAATAAATATATGAAGTTAGCATAATTATCAACAATATAATTTAAGTTTGCGTGTATTGCGATACATTAAATATGTTTTAATTCCATTACTTATAATAATTTTAATCATCTAATGTATTTGTACATATTTTAAGATTTTATTCGAAAATTAACCCTTCCTGCAGAAGAATAAATAGAACGCAGGGTTACCAACCAAATTTCAGCTTAAAAATTTTCCCGTCCATTTAACTAAAAGAACTTGCATTGTAAAATAAAAATAATACCTATCTGCATAAAGATGTTACGAAAAGATAAAGATGGGCGTGCAATTGAAAAGATGCAGTTTAAAATTTATTGATTTCTTCATTCACGTTTGGATTTCTCTGACGTCATGCCAGAACCTGAAAGCTCTCCAAAAGGAAGGGGAAATGATTTGGTCCCGGGAATCCTCCTAAATGACGTCACTATGGCTTTATTTCGTGACGTCAGAGGCATCGTTGGATATCGTTTGAAATAAATATTCAATTCAATACTTAGCAAAATCTGCTAGCAGGATTTATTTTTAGACTAAGTCAAATAAAACAGTTCTTCAAAAATACTTCACTTTTTGCAAAACAGAGACTTTTTTCATTCAAGTTAATAATTTTTTTCTTTGAACTTACATCAGTAAGCCTTAGAACTTCCTATTTTCAATTTAATGAACTTGAAATTTAAAAAACTTTTTTTTGCCCCCCCCCCCCAAAAAAAAAAAAGATAGGGTTGACCGGGGCTAGTTGTTATAAAAAAAATAATAATTTTTCTAGAAGTAACCACTGAAAGTAATTTTGTTTAACTTGCTTTAAAATTTACTGTAACTGTTGCAAGATTCGTAGCATATTTTTTAAAAAGGATTACATTACGATAATTAAATTTATAAACAATTATACTTAGTCATGAGTTTTGCTTCCGTTTTGTTTGTTTTCTTTACTAAGTTATAAGTATTTTTAATGCAGTCACATGGTGGAAAAAAAGATTTTTGATTCTCTTTAACTACAAGAGAAAGGTGAACCATTAAACTGAGGAGGAGAAAGTTGTTTCAAAGCGATTCTTGAAATTGACTCGTTTGAAAACGCAAGAAAAAGAAATTGTTTGTAAAAAATTTAATTGAACATTCGCCAATTTTGGCGAATGAACATCGCTCAATTTTTCATCAGCTCTGCAACAGATTGTAATTTTAACTAATTGCTCAATAAACTAAAGTGTAAGATGTATAGCAATAAATACAAGAAGGAAGTACGAAAAAATGCATCTACGCAAAAAGAAATAAATTTAAATGAAATAAATGAATAGAGTAAAATGTACATAAAAAGAGAGTTGTTCAACAGACTACCAGACCTTACATTTCCCCCTTTACCCAACAAAAGAAAATATAATATATATATTTAAAGCTGTTTTTTTTTTTTTTTTTTTGGACAAGCATTTTATTTCTACAGTTGACATTTTTTTAACCAAGTTGAAGTATTACAATTATTTTGAACCAACATCGTGCGAAATTAAACGCAGTTAAAATTGTCAATGCGGAGGAAACAACTTCGTCAAAAATTGGTAATTTCAGTTTGAACCTTAAATCTTTTGCTCTTAAATCTTTTCCCTAAGAGACTATTTATTTACTTATTTTAAGATTTAATGGGTGCACTTTATATTGCATTCAACAACAAAACCCGATGACTGCTAAATATATTAAGAAGTTTAAACATTAATACCCTCAGTGCCAACTGGACGCAAGCCGAAAATGACATTTTAAAGCACCAATTCTCATTTTGTTCTCGCAAAGGGGACAAAAAAAAAAGGGGGGGGGGGTAGATACCATGTAAAATATTTTTTTACAAAATAATTTTACAATATATATACATTTTTTCAGTCTTAAATATTGTGAATCTTCAACTAGTATCCTATGCGTCTTTATTTTAGCATTCCACAACTTATTGCAAGAAATCGTTCTGAAATGAAGAGTTTTATACTTCCTCAATCTAGCTCCTAAACGGCACTTTCTTAAACTGATCGCTATATTACATTGTTTAACATTATAGAACATATAGCTACGATCTTTAAGCCTAAATCCATCATATCGCCAGCACAAATTCCGTAATTTTTCTTCTCAATTGAACGGGGGAAACTAACATGTAAAGTTTGCTTTTTTGCATAGCCGTAGTCTGTACAACAAAAGTTGTTTTACGGGGTAATATACGGCAATTAAAACATAGCAGAACAAATGTTTTAAACCCAAACAAGCAAAACAAATTGCATGAACTTGTTTCGGGTTTAAAGAGAGTCTCGTTATAACGTTCGTTCTACCACTTCATTCTCTGCGCAAGAGATAATTTTATTTAAATGGAACATGTTGATGGACTGCATTTCTGCACAGAAGGAGGAACCAGAGGTCACTGTTTCAAGCTTTTCAAATCTCAGCCTGCTCTTGAAATTAGGAAAAATTACTACTTCAATAGGGTTGTTGGCAGTTGGAATAGTTTACCGAAAGCGATTGTTACTTTCAGTGAGGTAAAAAGTTTTAAGAGGGCTCTTGATGTTCATTGGGGATTGGTAAATTGCCTAGGACCAGCCTAGCTGGGCCCAGAGCCTGTTGCTGGGTGTATTTATATTTTTAACGCAGTTAGATTCACAGAATAGTTAACAGCCATAATGAACTAGTATTTAATATGTCCCCCTTTACTGTTTCAGTGAAATACAAATTATTTTATTCTTTAATAAATACATTATTAAGAGTAAAATAATTTGTCATGGCATTAAGGGGTTTCATCAAATGCTCTCTGACTTTAATTTTGAGAAGAACCTTTTTTTCTTAATGCGACATATTTTGCTCTTTTTTTCACATCAGAATCTGATAGACTATTAGTTATAAACGCTTTGCAATGCAAAGAATTACATGTTATTTGGGCCTCTATAAGGCAACAAACGAGTGCAAAAGGTTAAGAAGCAAGAAAGCAAATATTATGAAGCAAGTAAATACATAATACGTAAAACTGGCTCCATATAATTGTATTTGCCATGCTAACAAACTCTTTGTTTTTGGGTTGTTTCTTTATGTTTACAGCCGGCAGGGTAGCATAGTGGTAATGTACTGGCCTCGAAAGCCCAAGTTCGCAGGTTCAAACCTTGCCCAAGTCGGTGGTTTTTTTTAAGATGCAGAAAATCGTCAGCGCCCATGTCGTATAATTACGCGGCATGTTAAAGATCCCTTGAGTACACGTTTGACTTGGATATTCTCTGCTTAATTAAATTCCTAGTGTAGTTTTGCATCACCTAGAGCCGCCAACTAGGGGGAAATTGAGCGTCAAAATTCTCAAAGTGGTAATGGCATCTGCCGATAGTGGTGCTACTTAAAAGAATGGATGCTGATTTCCGGGAAATGTACTAGGTTTGCAAAGGTTAGTGACCATACGCAGCTCCATTAGAAAGAAAAAAAAACTTCATGCTTACGGTGTTAGTTTTTAGTGATTTACCCTTGTATCATAAACTTTTTTAATGCTTGAAAAGATGTTTTTTTTTTACTGGTGCTAGTTTTTAGTGTATTATAAACTAATATTTTAGTGCATGAAAATATATTTTTTTTAACCGTATTAGTTAACGTTGCAAGCTATTTTTTTGTGCATGAAAATGTGTTGTTTTCTAAAAAATAATATATTTTATTCTTATCATATTTTCGCAATACAAAGAGTGTAACTGCACTTAATTGGTAATAAAACATACATAAGAATATTTTAAATAAATGAAATCAGCAGTCTGTGCAAGCTATAAGCTGCTCTACAAAATCACTGCAAAGTCCGTCACTGCCTACGTAATGCAAAGACCCTTGATTAGTAATGCAAACAACGTATCTAAAAATAGACTTCAAGCAGATTAAATCAGCTGTCAATAGACAAGCTTCAAACTCCCCCACCCTAATAATATGCGAAATCAATGCACAGCCCACCAATATCCGTCATTGCTTACGCACAAGTACATCGCAGAGCATCAATAAATCACAGCACAAAAAAGGATTCTTAAGCAGAACTCGTACCTCATCCAGTGACGTCATAACTTCCCGTGACGCAGGCATACTTTCAATGATGCCCGGGCAATATTGATTCCTTAGAGGTGTAGGGGTATGTAGATTCGCCCACTGCAACGTTTCAGTTGCTAGGGGACTATAGAGCGGACCACAGGCAGAAAGTGCTGTTCCCTTATCACGGGTATATCCTCTTGAGATTCATCGTCAAGGGATTATTTCTGTTGAAGGTTGGTAGTGTATTTATAGCTATGGGTGTGACGGTCAGAGTTGATGTGTTTTGGTCCAGTCTCATTGTGGTATAATCCCTTGTTGATGACTTTCACTTTTTGAGATTCGTCGTCGAAGGATTATTTATGCTGGTTGGAAGTCAAGAATTTTTACGCTAGGTTCAAGTTTCTCGTAAAAGTTTTATGAGAGGTTATAGAGGTGGTCTTCAAAAGCGTTGAAATTCGTTATAGAGGAATTAGGTTCTGCGAAAGTTGGGGGTACAGTTGTTGACTATGTTTTTTTTTTTATATATGGTTAGGTACGACGAACTTTTGCTCGTGATCTTTCACCAAATATATATCTTCTCTAAGTCCTGAGTGACATTAATAAATCGAGTATTTGTTAAATGCGATTGTCTTCAACTGAAAATATGCGATATATTCTCTAGGTTGAGTACGAGGTTCGTACAAAAAGTTATTAAAAAATAAATTATTGTGGATACAGTAAAAATTTTTTTTTTTTTTTATCAACATAATCTAACTTCCACTCAAAAATCTTTAAAAAAGTAGGATTGTGGAAAGTTTTCACGATAAGCAGATGGTTGGGTGATAATCGCTTGACGTGAACTTTTTTCTTTTTTTTTGGGGGGGGGGGGTGATTTCAAAGAGGTCACAGGGGGAAAATTCGTATGATTACGAAATGATTTTCGACATCAAAACTGCTTGTGCGTTCGGGAATTCTCTTCATGGAAGACAACTTTTTCTTTCTTCTCCCCTCTCGTCCCCAAAAAAGAAAGAAAAACGCACTGTCAATTGTCCTTTTTTCAAGTTATTGATACTAATTATCATTTATGTTAAAAGAAAAGTGCCCATTATAAGGTAAAACAACGCTAATAAAACGCAAAATTTTCAAAAAAATTGCAGCCCCGTGTTTTGAGGATACAAAACCTTCCCTTTAAATTCAAAGAAGCGAGTTTATGGAGGAAAAGCATCCGACACAATCAACGAAAACGATCGAAAGCAGCAATATCAGAGGATGAACTAATATCCAATGAGATTATTGGAAGCCCAAAAGAAGAGAACTGTTGCTTCGATGGACAATGTAAATAAAAAGTGTAACTAATATATAGGGACCGTTCATAAATGAGGTTCCATTTTTTTCAATATATTTGACCCCCTCCCCCCACCCTTTTTGCCACGAAATGTCACATTTTATCATGCCCCTACTCCCCTTTGTCACATGTCGCGCTATATTACAGAAGCATATGTACTTGTAGTTCAGAAACAAAGCACTGAACTGTAGATCACGTTCCTTATTTTATTTTTAAACTTTTAATGACATTTGTGAGCATAATAATAATAATTATTACCTGTGTACTTAATTTGTATAAAATGAGGTTAAGGTTTTCAACACAAAAGATAATTAGTATAAAATAGTAAAATATGTTAATTGTTCGAAATTTGAAAAAATGACCCACGCAATTTTATCTTAAAAAAGCGTAAATGCCTATGAAAATTTCCTTTTAAACTTTTAACAAGAACTAATTTTAAACCTTAATCAGCATCGATTTTTATGATGCAAAATTATCAATGAAACTTTAAAATCAATTTATGAAAATCAAAAACAATTTAAAAATAACTTTAATTTGGTGATTTAAAACGTTTTTTATAGAAACCAAAATGTGTAATGTCACATTTCTTGTTACCCCCCTCCCCTTGTCACAAACTGTCACAATTTATCTCCCTCCTCCCCCCTCGAAGCGTGACATCATTTAAGAATGACCCCCATGACTGAAACTTTGCTCTAACAAAAGATAGTGCTTTCAAAAAAAAATTTTTTTTTTGTTTACCAACATCAGTTTTTTTTTGTTGTACTTATTGAACATCCCTCATGGCTGCTGCTAGTAAATTTAGCAGATCTATTGGTTCGACCTACATTGTTTTGGACTGAAAAGATGGCCGATGCTCTCAGAATTCATTATTTAAGAAATGTTGATAAATATTCATTCTTTTATATATATAAATAAAAGACATTCAAACATTCATTTTAATCACGATCTGCAGTACCATGTGATAATATCACTTTTTGAAAAACTTTGAGAATGAGCAAACCATCTTTTTACAGCACAAAGAATGCACATGTTTTGTGGTGGGAAGGAACTTTTTTTTCAATGCTAAAAAGGTTTTCAGCTTCCGAAAGTTAATCTGTAAACTTTCTATTTATAACTACTTCTATAAGTGTTTTATCATGTATTGATGAATTGCTATAGAACTTTTTTCTTTTTGAGACACTTAATGACTTTGACTAAGAAAAATTAGGTAAAAAGTCTGAATTCTGAAAAAAAAAAAAAAAAAACAACCGGTCTATGATCGAGATAGAGATTTATTATGCCTTTTTAAAATTACGGGTTGAAGTTACAATTTCTATTTCTCCTCTCCGTGATTTTTCTGGGTTGAAGTGCTCAAAAGTATATCACCAAAAATTTAAAAGCATTTTACTACCCTTTCCAGGAAAATATTTATTTCCTATCATTCCACATTTCATGACATCAGATGGTTTACAATACCTTAAAATAGCTGTGTTTTCAAAAAATTACAAACATTTTTGTAACAATTTTCTTCGATAAAATATTAGTGCTTTTTTCCTGTTCTCTGGAAAATTAAGCGAAACTTATGAAGTTAAATTCATTCTATAAATTTTTCAGTTTCTCTTCATAATGTTCTTTATATCCCCAAAACACGGGTAAAAATTTTAAGTCAGACAAATATAATCATTAAACGATTCATCAAATGGAACACTCTTAATAATCAAATTAATGAAGGACTTAGTTACTTCAGTGCTTTAAAAGTAAAAATTAAGTCAGAATTAAAAGTTTTGTCGTGGTATAACTGCAATGTTACTCGGCTAAGTAAATTTCAAATTTGATTGAAAAGAGAATCGAAAAGAAATTGTAATGTATATTAGAAAATTCCGGTAAAAATTTACAATATATAGTATTAGCAAAAGACAATATTAATCAGTGGAGCCAAGATTATTTTCTGAAACAATATACAGTCAGACCTCGATATAAGGTCACCCATCGGAACTTCACGAAAATGACCTTATAAGCGGGGTGACCTTATAACCGATGCATACACATTTGATATTCAATGAGCCGGAACTTGAGAAAAGTGACTTTATATGCAGGGTAACCTTATATCGAGGTCTGACTGTATTCTTACAAATACGATACCTTCTCCAAAAATGCCTTAATTATCATTATAATTATTTTTATTGAAATCATTCCTAAACGCTAGGAAGCAACCATGTCAAAAATGGAACGAAAATAGAATATTCGTTTTCATTTATTTAAATTTGGAACCTGGTTTTGTTGCACTGTTAAAAATTCTATCTCAACCTTTCCTAGTTTCACATTCATGGTGAAACTATGTGAAACGACAACATTATCATGCTTTAACTTTGTACCAAATGTTGGTTGCAGCTAAAATTCACCATTTGTTTAATTTTTTTGGTGAAAGGTTGAACTGCAATTTTTAATACTATATAGAAAATGTTTCTGCTTGATTTTTCTCTTAATCAAACTAATTAAGCCTGTAAATTATGCTTCAAAAGGAACGTGTAACTCTCAAGCGATTTAAAAAGCTCTATAACAAGTGTTCCTTTCCTCATTGAAATGTTTCGAAAACTTATTTTTGCTTTATAAAGACCAAAACCACCCATTGCCGGTCAGAATTTATTTTCGAATCTCGCTTCAGTTTCGACTTTTTGAATGACGTACTCAGTGACGTCATGTAGCCTAGCAACGAGGATCCCAGAGAATATCCAGGCATCGGATATTGACCGTGAAATCCGACAACACAGACATTGAACTGTCCGGTAAAGTTAGGGTTTGCACTTCCTTTTCAGATTCTCTTATATTCTCAGTTTTAAGACAAATAATTTTTAAAAAAATATATTTTAGTAAAACATTATCACCGTTTTCACAGGTAAGAGTTTAATGTTTTTCGCACGAAATATTTTTTTAAATACCAAAATATGATTATTATCATTTGAAATTTTTCCTTTTAATTTGTTGTCAAAAGTGAAGTTTAAGTATTGAAATAGCTAAAGGAGCTCTTTTTGATTATCCAGATTCCTTTCATTAATATTTTTAAATCAAATGCATTTATTATTAATTATTCAAAAATGAAACTTTCTCTTTATTTTTTTTCTCCAACGAATTAAATACAGTAAAAAGAATGAAAGAAGAAAAAAAGATGGGACGTGAGTTATTATATTTTTAATGTAAATTAACATTGCTGCTTTCATAGAAATTTTAAGATAATATTTTGCTGCCTTTAAAGCATCCCATGCAGAATTTCAAATTATTTTGTTTATTCTTAGCTAGATATTTATATCTTATGCCTAAATAATAGGATCAAATGTATTCCTAATGTTTAGGTTAGATATATCTCGTTTTTGATATCTACGGTAAAAAATTAGATAAGATATATTCTCATCTTTAAAATGTTGATATCTACGGTAAAAAATTAGATAAGATATATTCTCATCTTTAAAAGTATCTTAATAAAATAAATAAAAACTACATATCTTTATCTCTATGGTTGGATATATCTTCTATAATTTCTTGTGGTAAAAAAATGGATATAAACTATATTCTTAACTTTAAAGCTAGATATTTTTTTATGATATCTTATGAAAAAATTGCAGATGCAAAGTACTTTTTAATCTAAAACTTTATTTTAAACTTTGTTTATTTATTTGTTTCATTTTACATTAAAAAAAAATCTTGATTAATAATAATTCATACTAAATATTGCAATGCACAATGAAAAGCATTGCAAATGTGTTGCTGTAAATAGCTCACAGCACATTGTTTTGCGATTTATTTTGATTATGCAGAATTTTAAAGCTACGTAGCATCCCAAGTAGAAAAACGAAAGACTTCACGGAAATAAAAATACTTTAACAGTTTTCAACTGCATTCCTGATAAATATAGTAAATGTGAGAAAACTAGGTGAGAAACAACAGCGCTGGATACACAGTTCATAAAATAATTCACGTGTTTTGCAATTACAAGGAACCCCTTTTTCAATGCGAAAAATTCTTTTAGCTCTAGTTACAACAAAATTTCTTCGTAAATAAAATAATTGTTGTAAATAAAGAAATAAAAAAAAATATTTAGAGGTTAATGATTTTTTTTTTTGGAATTCCTTAATCATATCTGAAATATAAAAAATCTTAAATAATTAGAACTTATTTAAAAAGCAGGAACGTTATTTTTACAGCGATTAATTATTCAAAACATTCCATGTATTTTATTTGAGTACTTACTCCATTGATTCTTAATTTCAAAGTTAAATAAATCACATCATTGTAACTAAGAGAAGAAATAAAAGTTAAAAAAAAAAACAAACATTTTCTAGAGTGGTAAAATGTCAAAATCTTCCCTTTTTCATATGTGAAACAAAAACTTTCCGATTGATTATTGATTTATATATAAATTTATAATAGGAAGTATGTAAAACAAATCCATACATATATTTCTCTTGAGGTGGACCAGTTAAGATTAAATTTTGCAGTAAGATATGATACTATCATGCAAAAAACAAACTATGATAAAACGATAGTTAAAAATTTGTTTAATGATTAGTAAAGAAACGTAATATAATATTTGTATTTATTATCGTAACTTACGGGACTAAATTTCTAATTTTATTAATTAATTCTAATTAAAAAGTATTTCCATTTATAACCATAACCATATTTCCATTGAAAACTAGTTCAATTCTTTGAAGTGGCAACGCCTTAGTTTGCTTACATCGAGCGATCATTCTGGAGTTTGATTGTTGAACTTATAGCCCGCAGATGCTCAGCACGAGATTAGCTAGTATTCTTTAAATGCATTGTGTGAAATATTTTAATGAATTTATTTTGTTGTTTTTAGTGTCAAAGGCTAAGGATACATTTCATGTAGCTGTAAGAAAACGAAATGGTTAAATATATATTTCTTTCATTCTTTTTTTTTTTGATGAAAGGGTGAACAGGAACTTTTGCAGTGCAGCAAAGTAATGTAATATTTTTAAACGGATATAAACTACAGTGGACGCCGCATAATGTAATCACAGCGTGTCGAAAATGATTTGATAACAATACCCGAGTGATAATAGTAAACCATAAAATTTTATTGCTGGAAAAATCCGTACTTTTGAACATTGACAAATAAATACACTGTCGATTATCGCAAACAACCTTAACTTACGTGTTGTTGAAATAAAAACGTGTTGCTGAAATTGTATTTAGCGAAAATAGTAACAAGAAAAATACAATAAGAATCAGTAAATTTTTGTTCTAAAAAGACAAGAGGGGGAAAAAGGAATTACGGATTGTTGATTTTCTGCTAATTTTACGAATTCGGTGTCTTTTTTTTTTTTTTTTTTTTTCTGCACACTTCGACACAAAATTCGAAGCTCCTCTGTCATCTGAGCAGCTAAATACCTTTTCTGACCAGTAGTTTCAGAATATAATTTACAAACAGGAACAAATAGTTTTATTTTCCCCTAGTTTTTACTGATTTGAGAAAAATAACCTATAAAACCTGATAACAATAAACGAAGTTTTGATTACAAAAACCGGTAATTTTTTTCACTGTATTTTTATACAAGCAGACGGAACTTGGCGATTTTAATAACATTAAACAACTGATAACATTGATCGTGATCACATAAAGCAACGTCCATTGTAGTATTCTTCCCTCTTTTCTCCATAGAAAATTCAATGCTAAAAATTTATTTATTCATTTATTTTTATATTGTTATTATTTTTTATATGAATCAGTTTAATCTGAATCAGCTGTTTATATATATACAGTTGAACTTTCTTAATACGAACACGGTTAATACGAAATCACGGCTAAAATGAAGATTTTGTATCACCAAAATTTCGTAAATTTTAAAAGGTAAGTTCACATTTTCTCAATTTACTAGTAAAATTTAAAAGTGTATATTAGTAAAAATAAATCATTTGTTTTCGCTATTTATTTTACCTTTTATTATAAATAGTAGTAATTATTTTTGAAATATAAACACGTATTTCAAATACTTTCTTTTAACGCAATTTTTATTATTCACGGTTGTTACGAATAACGGCTAATACGAACAAATTCACTGCATTTCGTATTAAGCGAGATCAACTGTATATATATATATATATATATATATATACATATATAGAGAGAGAGATCAGTTCAAACTTTTGAGGGCGCTAAGCTACCATACAGTTTTCAAATTCTCCTGAAAGGCACTCCCCTTCTCCGCCTCCACCGAAACCACCCTTCCCCCCCCCCCCCCCCCCACATGACAAAAGTAGTAAAAACTCATTTCTTAGTTATTAAACAACTCTTAGTTGTTATGTATACTACGAGGTACCAGTAGGTTTTTCACTGCTAAGGCAGTCGTATTGCAAAGAAAACATATGTACAGAGTTAAGTTTATTGGTTGTAATCGCAAAAATGGGATTATACAATTGTTGCGAAAAATTAAGCATTAAGTGCCGAGAAATCTTCCTAAAATTCTTTGTACTAAAATATTGAATTTCAGTGAAAGTTATTAAAACACTTATTTTTTCTCGTTTGGATTTTTAAGAAAAAAAAAAAATCAATGTTTCTGAAAGTAAGACATGTCCTATAAAATGCAGGTTTTTAGTTAGTAAAATGTGTGCAATTTAAAAAAAGCTTAAAATAAACTGTGCTAACGATGCATTTTATATTTACTAAAGTTTACTAATTTCATATTTACTAAGATTTTTTTAAGCCGAGAAAGCATGGATTTGCTCTACTAACATGATATGTTTCATCGCCGTATCCTTCTGAAGCAAGCAAGTTTTTCACTGCTAAGATTATCTTATTGTAAACAAAACATATGGAAAGAATTTATAATTGGTCACAAATTTCAAAATGTGATAAGAATTGTAGCGAAAAATTAAATATCAAATGCCAAAAAATATTGCTTTGTAAAGTTTTTTATCGAAAACTTTTAAAATTTAATGACTGTTTTCAATGAGGTATTACTGATTGAAAATATTTTAATGTTTTCAAGATGCCAATAATCCCTTTCAACTCTCGATTTCGCCAAAAAAAAAAAAAAAGGAAAACATGGTGAAATTTAGCTGCAACCAATATTTGGTACTAAGTCAAACCATTATAATGGTGTAGTTTCATAACCATTATGATGGTTCGACTTCGTGCCAAATGTTGGTTGCACTAACCTTCGCCGTAGTTCCCAGTTTCACAACCACTATAGTGGTCCAACTTTAGTACCAAATGCTGGTTGCAGCTAAACTTCACCATTTTTTTTCATTGTTTTGGGGAAAGGTAGAATTAGAATTTTTTACAGTGTAGCTAAAGAAAATGAATCTTATCTTAAAAGTATAAATAATACATTTATTTTCATCGAGATGATCAGTTGAAGGAAATAATTGTCTTGATGCAAAGGTACACTCTAAACAAATTCCAGTCCAACCATTCACCAAAAAAAGGAAAAAATGGTGACATTCATCTGCAACCAACATTTGGTACTAAGTTGAAGCATTGTAATGGTGTAGCTTCACCTAGTTTCACCATGAATGTGAAACTGGGAACCATTATAATGGTTCAAGTTTAGTACCAAATGTTAGTGGCAGCTAAATTTCACCATTATTTTTAAATTTTTTTGGTGAATGGTTGAATTAGAATTTTTTACAATGCAGTTTTGTACAATATGTGGAAATTAAACTATATGCAAGAGTACTGTAACAATCAAATATTGATTTTTTTTTTTTTTTTTTTGGAATCTCGATTCAAGAAATTTTTTTACATGATTTTACATTCTCCATCCTGTAATTACTATACGCTTTATCATGGATTATCGCGATCTTTATAATTAGTGATAATTTTTTATATAATATGCTTTGTAAGGGAAAACCATCTAAATTGGATTTGAAGCATAAATACAATCATATTATGAAATGATTGTATATATTAATAGAAAAACAAAGTTTAAGGTCTCTAGGATATGATGAACTTTTAACCATCTTCGAGTTGCGTCTGTTTTGTTACAACTTGTTTATGTTTTGCACTCATAGAAGCATATTTTGAGATGTTAAACTTAGTTGAATAACACAAAGACTTGCAATGTTGCTTAAATTTTGAGCTCATAAATTCATATTTTGAGAACTTAATCTTTGGTTAAATTGTTCAAAGACAATTGCAGTAAAGAAAATATTTTTTAAACGCAAAATAGTGATAATAATAACGCATTTACGTGCGAGAAAATGCCAGATGTGGGTGTTCATATAATAATAAAAGGGATGGCGTGGTTTTTTATATTATTATTTAATTGGACGGCAATTTTAATAATGGACTGCTATTTTAAATTTAGATGCGAAAGAAAATTAAGCTTTTTTTTCTTTCGATATTTAAACTAAATTCTACCCTTTAAAAAAATTCTAGTTCAAAGTTTCACCAAAGAAAAAGAAAAAAAGTGGTGAAATTTAGCTGAAACCAGCATTTAGTACTAAAGTTGAACCATTATAATGGTTACTATTTTCCCATTCATGGCGAAACTACACCATTATAATGATTCAACTTAATACCAAATGTTGCTTGCAGCTAAATTTAATTTTTTTAGTGAAATGTTGAACTAGAATCTTTTACAATGTAAGTTGTTGGATTCAATTCATATTTAGGATTATCTTATACAGTTTTTTTATGTTAATTCTAAATGTTCAAATTTAGTATGTTTTTTTATAAACATAAAACACCTATTCTTGCAACTGGAACCGCTTAAATTGAAAAACAGTTGGCTTATCATCTTAGTTCTGTTCAATAAAATTTCATAATTTTTTATGTGAACTTATATTATGCTTGTTATGACGCTTTAAAAAGATTGTTTCAATAATTGCAACTCTTGTAATTTGTACTTTCTTGCTTTTAGAAAATTTCCAAAAGAAAAAATAATTTCTGGGAGGTAAGGAATGATGGAAAGAGTCAACTACTTGTAGGTTATATAACATAGGGCAGAGTTGTACATATCGCAAGTTCCAAAAACCTACGCCATAAAAAGACGCTTTGATAGTGTAAATATTATTGCTGTAGAAAATAAAGAGTCATTTGAAAAGTTTTACTAATTGAAACTCTTCTAATTTTGTAGTCCCTTAGTTTTAGAGAATTTAAAAACGAAAAAATACTGGGAGGTGGAAATGATGGAAAGAGTCAACTGCTTGTAGGTTATATATAACGTAGGACTGAGTTGTATGTACATATCGCGTTCCAAAAACTACACCATAAAAAGACGCTTTGATAGTGTAACGATTAATGCTATGGAAAAAAAAGTCATTTGAAAGAGCTGCAAAAACATTTCAATCAGCTGACGAACCTAAAACAGTCATTTGAATAAACCTTAAACATAACTATTTGAATGCAACAGTAATTTGAAGAAACCGTTTCTGAAAAACCTAAAATAATTTAGTTTTTCAAGCATCGCTGTTAAATGGTTATTAAGACTAGCATACTAATGTATAATAATTTTCGTAATCTACATTTTTTAAATACGAAAACTACACATTTTTTTTACAGTTGAACCGTGAATTGAAAATGGTCATACATTCATTTGTTGCTATCTGACATTTTATTGTGTCATTCCTAAACCACCTTTAAATTGTAAAATTGTTGCTTTTAAAAGTTATGGGATTCTTTGGTACTTTTGGAAAGATCATATATAAAAACAATTTAGATTCAACTATATTGTTTAAGATATGTAGATGCCATTTCACGGTCTAAAAATTTAAAAAATATTAGGGCATAAAAATAAACACCAGGTCTATGGCACAAACCTCTGCTTTTTGCATGAAGAGCATCAAGAGTTTTGTATCCTCAGCATTTAGGAACCGAGTTTCAAACACTAGTTTTCGTTAACTCATAGTGTGTAAATTATAGTCCAAAAACTGAGTCAATACAGAGGCATGTAAAATAGAATGCCTTAAACAAGAAAAAGCAGGAGCTACATGAAAGATTAGTAACGTATGATTTCAAAACGCTGCCAAAAGGATGAAATTAAATTTGATCCAGTGCATAAAAAAATATCTGACCCAGTGTATACTTGAACTAAAGTATAAATGCTTGAGAAACATTTAGTTTTGTATTCAAAGAGCTATGGCAATGAATATTTCCGAGTATTTTGTACTGATACAGTTAGAAAAAATATTTCTTCAAAAAATTTGAACTCAACGTAGATTAAAGTAGATGCTAAATAAATAATTAATAAGTAAATAAGATAAATCAGTTTTGGAATTTGTTTTTCACTCGTTAACGCGTAACAGAAATACTTTTAACAATGTAAATTGTTAGTTGACACGTTGACTAGTTTGTGGATCTCCAGACGATAGTTTAATTTAATTAAAACATATTGTACAAAACATTTTATTCAGTACAAAATTACTAACTTTCCATAAATGTATTGAAAAATGAAAAAAAGTCAGCAACAACAAGACAACTTGTGATTTGGGCTCTCAACAAGTTCACCTACTCCGAGTTATCTCGTAAGTTGGCAGTCAACGTGTTAAAAATTTATCGAATAAACAAAAAAATATTCAATGTCTAAAATAATATCTGTGGCTGGTTCCTAAAAGGGTCTATGTCAGATGTTTGATGTTTTCAGTTATAAAAAGCAAAATATTATATTTGATCGGTTCTTTTAGTTCTAAGATGACCTATGTCAAATAATAACCAGAAAGCCATTTTCTTTAAAACTTCAATGTAACACTTTAAAACGTCTAATATCTTTCACTGCTTTTTGACGATTTTGACTTTGGCCTTTTTAGAACCAAGCCACAGATATAAACTACAAAAATGATCATAACAATTGCGTAGCAAATAAAAAACGTTGAACAGCTTGCTACAAAACGAATTCATACACGACGTACTACGAACAAAGATTGAAATAACTCCCATAAATCTGATTACTTCCACTACACACAAACAGACTACTCAACCACAAGACTAAACCGCTACGATTTTATAACGTTTTCCAAAACACCGAAAATAGAAACACTGCAACTGTGTTATAAACATCTTCTGACTGCGTACCATGCAATCCTTACACAACGCACAATCCCACGAGCTTGCGACGCATCCATTGGTGAGCTCTCTGGTGACGTCTGTATGACGTCAAAGAATAGTTGGAGACTATCCCGCAGCGGCTCAGCAGACAGTATTTTTTACACCTGGTGGGGCCTTGAAAACCACGCTTTGTTTCTGTCTTCTACAGTTAAATTTGTCAAAGGGCTGCTGACATAAAGATAGCACTGCTTGGCTTGTTGAAATGGATGGACATATCTCTTAATCGACTTTCGTGAAAGCCTTCTATTATTCTTTCAGCAAGAAAACATTAATTTTCTGAACACTTAGTGATGAATTCGCATCAGGAAACAATTGAAATTTGCACTTTAGGAAATGCGAACATCTAATTTAGTTGCCGTTGGAAATTTGGTACTACATACAGATTAAATATCCAGAATCTGAGAAATTATTTGAACTTTCCCTTTTCAATGTCATAAAACTGCAGGTTTGCATGGAAAATTAAAATTGATGAACAAACTTCCAAACATATTTTAGTCAATGACTTCATTGAACAAGAAAGCATCAGTTTTTTGAAGAATTTTACAAGCAATTTTACAGAAATTTATATTCTGTAGAAAGTCTGCAGAATGTAAATGTATTTGCACAATTTCTGCAGACTAATTTACTTTAGAAAAAAAGACATGGAAGGGGAGGGGAGAGGGTCACAAGAAGTGAGACATCATGCATTAAGCAACATAGCGTGACATGTGACAAAGGGGAGATGGGGGTCAAATGTATGGGGAAAAGCGTGGCATCATTTATGAACGGCCCCTTAGCTTGTTAAAATAGCTTTCAAGCTTTTTTTTTTAAACTTTACTTGATTACAGTTTCAATAAAACAACTTTAGTATATGCAGGATTCGTGAAGTGCGCCTTGGCTCATGATGTACTTGGATGACACCAGATGGCGCCACCACAAATACTCCACCTTCCTTATTTGACCTAAGAGTGAAGGGAAAGGAAAATCTCCACCCTCGGGATTTCAGGGTCCACGGATTTTACATGGACGTATCCCCAAGTGTACATGGTGGGTCTTCAGCGGGTCGGGTATCGAACACCCAATCTTCCGGTTGGAAACCCGACATCCTAACCACGAGGCTACCGTGGCCCTACACTCGGCACTGACGAAGGGTGCTGGTTATCATTGAAACCGGTCTGCCATTTTTAACCTTTTATTTGCGCCCTTCAACATTGCCTTTACTCATTTTGAAAAATATGCGCAAAGTGAGTGTCTCTCTTTTAGGATTCTCAATTAACTGTGGTACATGAATGTTACGATTCCTTAGCAATAATCTTTATTTTGATAAGTTTCAAACATAAATTTAAACGTTCATACGAAGACGCTGAAGAGGTCAAACTATGTGCATAATTATTTTCTGCTTTTAACGATCTTGCACATTGACGATTTCGTATGTATTTTTACTAACCCATGTTCATCATTCGACCTCCCCCCCCCCCTCCAGGGTCGTATTTAAGAGGGTACATCCAAACCCTACCCGAAATAGATTGAAATCCACCTAATTTCGGTAAAAAGCTTACTATTTTGATACTTTAATTTCGAAAGTTCTCTTAAGGTTCGTTCCCTCCGAAAGAAATTCATATACAAGCCGTTCCCCCCCCCCCCCCTCCTTTTCAAAACCCAAACTTCGACAGTTCAGCTTCTACATGACTATACGGTTATCTTGTATAAGTAAAACGAAGTTATTCTTTGTCAGAAAAAAAAAAGTATAAACCAAGATAAACAGCATTTTGATAACCAAATTGCAATAAAAATTGCAGAAGCTGGTTCGGAATTAGGCATAAAGCTCACATCTTTTTTGCACTGAAAGAGAAAATGCAGGTAATTTAAAGCAAGTGTCTGAAATTTTCATAGTAAAATTTGTGCTTTAAAAATCTTTTTTTTTTTAATGCGAAAAGATAAATTATAATTAATATATTTAAGAATATAAATGATTTTTAAAAAAGAAGAAAAAAAGAATGTTTCAAGCACAAAATTCACCATGAAAATTTCAGATACTTGTTTCGAAATTACATGGATTGCCTTTTTCAGTGCAAAAAAAAAAAAGACGGGAGCTTATGGGGGCAAAGACATTTGTACGTCTTTGCAACCAAAAGCTCACATCTTTTTGCACTGAAAGAGGAAATTCATGCAATTTTAAAGCAAGTGTCTGAAACTTTCATAGTAAATTTTGTGCATTAAAAATCTTTTCCTTTCTTTTTTTTTTTGAAAAATCCATTGTATACTTTCATATATTAATGATGATTTTTGAAGTTTTTTTTGCAGACTTTCTAGTTTTTTTAAAAGAGTTTTAGGGAATAACACAGGAATTTACACGAGCGTCCTGCATACAGTAATTCATTCAGCTAAATCTGAAATTCTGCTATTTATGTCACAACAGGTGTTGCAACAAAATGCGCTCTCCCGCGTTTACGGCTTTTATGGCAAACCTACCGTAAAAAAAGACACTTCTGTAAATCTGCCTCTATTTTCAACACATTTTAATGCGTTTATTCACGGCTAATTCTATCGCTTATGTGCGTAATTCCTACGTCAGCAATTGACGTCATTTAAGTTGTATGCTCTCTTCTCAGACTCTTCTAAAAGCATCTGTTTATAACATTGTCCACACCCCCATTTACAGTTCGTTTTCCTTCTCACACAGCTTGTCAAAGAATGGAATAGAATAAAAGACACCTGTTCGGCAAGATTTTAAAAGCCACATAGCTCATTGCGTTATATATATAACTGACTGAATAAATTGTTAGTAGATAAATATGTCTACGTAGATATTTTGGGGATAATTCAACATTTTAAAAGGATTTGTATTTAAAAAATTTTTGTAAATAAAAGCAAGGAAAGTTTATCGAGCCATGATGTTAAATTGAATAATTTAAAGTGAAGATATCAAATGAGTTGTTCAACTGCCTAAACCATCGTTAACTTTTACTTCAAACTCAACAACTAAACATTAAATAGTTAAACAAACTCGAACATAATAAAGCACAATTGAAGCGTTTGTTTTAGAACTGGTACAAGACACATTTTACATTTTTCCCCCAGAAATAAAAACTGTCCATTAAAGTCTCTTTTAATTAAATGTATATTTAATTTATTTATTTACTTATTGACATCAATAACAGCAAATGAAGTGAAGTTATGGATATGTCTTTTGAAAATATAATGGGCTATAGTTTCATAGCTATTCCGCGGGTGAAGTTTCTGGCATTGAAGAAAGAAGTCTTCTTAATTCCGAAACACATGGATGTCTTTTCATTGAAAATTTAAACCTTACTCAATTGGGTTTGTTCAAATGTACAGCTGGTAAAAAAGGGAAACATTCATTATCCAACCAATGACTTACTAATTCTAGGGTTTGTACACTAAAAAAATTAATGTTGCTAATAGTTGGTGTAAAGTTGAGAATTATTCCTTTTTTGATGCATTTTAAATTTCAAGTTTGTCTCAAAAGATACTTACAGACAGCAGAATGTTTTTTCAGCATAGGGGCCGTTCATAAATGACGTCACGCTTTTTTCAGATATATTTGACCCCCCCCCCCTTTGTCACAATATGTCACACTTCAGCGGAACCCCCTCCCCCCCTTTGTCTCGCGTCACGCTGTTGCATAATGCATGATGTCACACTTCTTGTTACCCCCTCCCATCCCCTTGTCACACTTTGTCACAATTTCACGAACCCCCTCTCCCCCCTCGAAGCATGACATCATTTATGAATGATCCCATATGATGCTCGTTAGTTCATCCACGCATCAAATATTCATAGAGATGCTCATTTATTGCTCTTTTATCCTGTTTTCATGGAAATGAGCCTCCATACATAACGAAGTTAACAAATTTCATGTGCTAAGAAATGTTATACTGACTATATTTTTTGAGAGAGACATTTAAAAGAATTTAAAATACATCAAAAAATGAATAATTTTCAACTTTACAAAAAATGAACACCAAAAAGGGTAGAAACTAAACGTAAAATTTTTAGTTTAGAAAGTACGTTATGTCTTATACGGTAATATTTCCTTTACATCTGAAGTCAAATTATATTAGGTAAGAATAAAATATATTTCTCAGAGCAAAATACCTGAGGTTGAAGAACTTTTATTATTTATACAGGAGGGAAAAGAATGAACTTATGAACTGAAAGGTCATTTCTTCCCAAAAGTAAAATTGGGGAATTTTTTTTCCTCCAACGAAGATTCGTTAAATGTGTATTATAAATTATAATTACAACGGTCGTGCGAGAGGAAACACGGGTCCATTTTCGGACCTTTCACTAAATTCCAATCAATCAAAACGGACCCTTCACAGAATTCCCAACTACCAAACAGTACTTTTCAGAGTTATTTATTTAACAGGCGAAAAATTAAAAAATATATATCACAACATGTTTAAATTTAAAATTATAAAAAAATTATTTGAATCTTCACAAAAATCTTTCTAAAATTCACATGAACAAACTCTTGAAAAAAGACTTTTGTCTCTGATTTAACCGAAATAAGTAAATGTATTTACCAGATTCAGTCTCAGAATTTCGCTTATTTTTATTTGCTTGGTCATGTCTTGTTTTTGTCACCTGGGGGAGGGGGGTAGATTTACAATTAGGTGTTAAAAAAATCGGCACGGAAGTGAATAAAATATACAGGGTGTACAGCGAACTATGGTTTTTTTCATGCGAAGCGCTACCTGTTTCTATTTATTGAATTATTTTATGAAGTTATCAGCAAATAAATAGTACCCGGCATTCATAAAAACTATTTGTATTGATATATGTTCGATTTTTTGTTTTAAGAAGCTTATGATGCATTATTTTATATAGTGTAAACATTATAGTATAAAAATTGAGGTTTTGAAAATATGAAAAACAATTTTCCGACTACGCAAAAGTATATTGCATGCTGGTACAGTTCGGTATAATTTTTCTTGTACAATTAGCTAACAGTTTGCAGTCAAACTTCTTTAACTCCTTAACGGTCGCATAAATTTCACGAAAATAAAAACAAAGCGCCAGCATGTTTTACAGAAAAACATTTAAAAAATGTTTATTCTATAATTATGCTATAAATAGTTTGACACTATCATCTAGTATGTAAGACAATAAATAAACAAGTTTTTGGGAGTAAGGAGAGGATTTTTCGAAATGTTTTGGTACGCTACTTTGGAACATTACAGCCCGTGATTTTGACGGGAGCGAGAGGTAAGGGGTTAACGTCAACGAACGATATATATATATAACGTAATGAAACTGCTTACGTTAAAAATTCCTCCATCAAGTCGATAAATTAGTCTGTACGGAAATTGCGTTTTAAAAACAGAAACATATTTAGAAAATAAATGCAATCTATCTTACATATTGTAATCATAATGATAAATAATCAGAAACACAAAAACATGGACGACATGGCTTTGAAATAGACTACAATTTTGTGAAAAGAAAAATTCAATCAAGAGAAACATCGATGAAGATGCAAACACTATTAAAATACTCAGCCATGCGGTTAGAGGAAATTTTTCATTTCGTTATTATCCATATATTTGACCCTTCAAATAAAGAAACTATCTCGAAAATGAACGATTGATACCAGCCTAATATAATAATTATCGAAATATAATTTCACGAAGCTCCCTGTCGCATTGAAAAAGGGATTCCAAGCAATCCCGAAACATATGTCTGCGTTTTAATGCTCATTTGTGCTTTAAATTAACGTGAAATTATATTTCTATTACTGTTTACTTGCACAAAGTTAAATTATTATTATAATAATTATCATCATTATTAATATTTATGACAATAATTACTGTTGTGTCCACATAAAAAACAACGTATATATAGGCAAACACAAAACAGCTCAGCACCATTTTCTCTTCCATTTTTCAACCGATTTTCTCACTTTTCTTTAGTAGTTATTGATGAGGTTTAATGTTATTAATGAAAAAATTTGGAAATATGCAGTTATTTTTTTTCCTCCTCCTTTCGACGTAGATTCGATTTTTTTTGTAGTATTTCGAAGTCACACTTTCACACTACTCCTTACATCTATAATCTACAACATTTGTTCAATACTAAACACATATTTTACTGTTTATAATTTTAAAAAAGATGAAATGTCAAGAATCAAAGCAAAAGAGAAAAGGTAATTCATTGAATGAATGTCAAAGCTAAATAATACTAATATTAGGGTGTCAGTTAATCCATTTCCAATATATTATATAATAAGTCAGTCACCTTGTTCGTCCAGTATAATGTCAAACAAAACAAAATGCAATTTGAAGCTAAGAATGTCTAATATAATATAAAGTGAAATAATTAAATGCGAGGACGCGCTATTTTGCCTCGAATCAACACATCGCAAGTTTCTTGATTTGGAATGGCGTTTTGAACCCTTGATTGAATTGAAAGTGAGTGTTTGTTTTCCTAATTTATTCAATAATAATAATAGGGTGGCAGGAAAATAGGGTGGCATTTTTTTCCCCACTTTCTTTATTGAAGAAGGAGTGCAAAAAGATAAAATTTGTGCATAATATGCGTTACAAATGCAATAAATTAAATACCTAACTCAGACTCCAATCAGTCGCGCGGAGAAGAGATAATCATTTATTGAAAAACAAAACAAACTGTTGTAAAACAGAAAAACTGAACTGCCTAAAAGTTGTTTAAACGTTCGAGGTTGAAAATTACATTGAAAACGGTCGAATTTCGGCCGCTGGGCAAACTCTAGTATATGAAAAAAGTCCGGCCTATTGCGGGAAGAAAAAAAAATCGAAACTTCACAGCAGATTTTTTTTGTTACTTAAAATGTATACACAAATAAAGAATGGAATATTGAGCTCAGCACAAAGAACATCCAATTAAATTTTAGTACAAAATGGATCTTATTTTGCTAAAGAGCTTTTATTTAAAACTGAAATTATCTGGAATAGAGAGATCGAAGTGCCTAAGCATCTCCATCATCACTGAATTTGAATATGTAGCGCCATCTGTTGTGAGCAAACACATATTTTAAAAGAATTGAGAAGTTTTTCTTTTTTTTCAGAGTGAAGGGGAGTTAAAAGGTTCGTTTTTTGCTGGAAGCCAGGATCTGGAGGATAAAGTTTGTTCTAAGCAAAACCGTCTGTTAGATTAGGATTTATATAGGATTCAAGATTCCATAGGCGCTAATTTTAATTTATTTTAACTGTTCAAAATTGAATAAAAAGTGTTCAAATCGAAAACTAAAATATGGATTTGAGATGTCCGATTCGAATTTTCTTTTCTTTTTGCATTCGAAAGATTGAGGAAAGTTCCCTTAATAGTTATTAGGAAGGTGGGGGGGGGGGGGGGGATACACCGTCATACGCATTTTCCAAATCTCAAAACCCTACTTTCATTTTTTTTTTATTTTTCAATTTTTATTTAACTACTTCACCTGTTTTTGACTTTTCATCTTTAACGATCTTTTTAAGATGCATCAAACCTTTTTTCATGCTATTTTTTTATTTACTTTTACGGGAAAGTATGACAAAAAGGAAAATGCAATTAAAAACTATCAGGGAAAGTGGGAGGCGGGGGGGGGGGGGGTTCGGGATCTGAAAAGTTCATGACTAACTCCTTTGAAATGATCGCAAGATATATGTATACATGCACATACATATTTTAAATATAAAACAAACTTTCTGACGATAAAGTCTTACGAGATGTTTAGAACACATGGACTTTACTTTTGATTATAACTGATTTTTAACACAACTACCTTAAAAATAAAAAATACTTAAAAAAGCATTAAAAAAAGCTTAATATTTCGTGGAAACATATCTAAAAGAAGAAATGGTTCATGAATTAGTAAATAAGACTTATTTCAAAATAAAAGTTTGAAAGTAGGGCTATGAAAGAGAAGAAATGTGTGTCGTTAGTTCCATCGGCCCTTCTCCCCCCCCTCCCTTATTAACTTCTGAGTTAATAATAATATTCAAACAAACATCTTTTTGTTCTAAACATCTCGACTAGGACATATCATTCCCATTTTTTCATTTGAGCAATTTTCCATTTAGTTTTGCTGAGTTCAAAAAACTTAACAATAGCACCTACGGGGAAATCTGAAGCATACACATAAATTCTAATCTGAAAGAAGAGCTTCGTGAAACTTCATTGGAAAGAGCTCTTAAAGTGAAACATACTATTATTTTTAGCCTAGTTTCCCATAAAAGTTTAAAAAAAAAAGAATAAAAGAAGGCTTAATGGTATCGTAGAAATATCGTTAAGAATAAGAAAAAGTCAAAAGTGAACTAAGTAATTAAATAAATATTGAAAAATAAAAGGGGTTTTGAGATGTGAAAACTGCATGTCTGTAGTTCTGTCTGCCCTCTCTAATAACGTTTGAAAGAATTGTTCGATTCAAAAGATTTTTATTTATTTATTTTTTTAATTCGGAAGATCTCAGCGAGAACTTCTTTCCATATTTTTCTTTTTAATTTGAACAATTTTCCGTTCAATTTTGAACAGTTAAAAAAAATCTTAACATTATCGCCTCTGGGTAAAAATGAAGCAAATTATGCAAACTATAGGCATAAGATTATCAAGCTTATTGGGAGAAGCTCTCAACGAGAAACATTTTTTCAAAAAAATTGTTCACAGCAATTATGTTCAATTTTGAACAGTTCAAAAGAAAAATAATAATAAGGATAGCACCTATGGGGAAATTTCAATCTTATATAAATCCTGTTCTGAAGGAGGGATTTGCTTGGAACAAACTTTATCGAAAAGATGTTATGGCGTAGAACATGTACAGATACGAAGTTCATCCAGAACTAAACAAGACAATTTTCCCACGAAGCTTTTTGATCTTAATTTTTAAGGATATTTTTCAATGAATGAATGAATAAATACGCGAGTGATTAAATGAATAAATGTGTGAGTGAATGAATAAATGAGTGAGTGAATAAATGAGTGAGTGAATGAATAAATGACTGAATGAATGAAAAAATGAGTGAGTTAGTGAATGAATAAATGAATGAATGAGTGAGTGAATAAATGAGTGAGTGAATGAATATGCATAAATCGTTGAAAAAAGCGTACGTTAAGTAATTAAGAACTAAAGCTGAATGAGAAAGAGAGAGAGATATCTAGATTATCAATTTGATATTGATGTATACTGGAAAGTAGGCTCGTATAATTCTAGACTTTTGGCCTAGATTTAAAAGTACAATAATTTTTTATGGAATAAAATTTGCAAGCTTTTTCACTTAGTTTTTTATTAATTTAATTTATTTAATTTAATTTTCTTTGAACGATTAAAAATTAAGTAAATCTTAAGGAAAACTAATCTTATTTCTAACATGATCTGATTAAAATTAGGGAATTTCTTTTAGAAGCAATAAAGTCTGACTACCATTTGATATTTTGGTTCACATAATGTACCTATAACACCTTCTCTTACATTGCACCATACAATAAATTTACTTGCCCTATAAAAAATAGGTACTTCATAAATATTACAAGGAAACTTTTCCGTGCGTTGAATGTAAACAAAATACTCACTGAGAATTTCAGTAATTTTTTTGCTTAAGTAACTTTCTCCCCCACCTTAAAAAAAATTAAACTGCCCTTTCACTGAACTTCTTTATCATTTTTATTTATGAATATATACTTATTTTTATTCGCTGTATTTTTAAGAACTATATACCTTTTTCTTAGAAAGATTTTCATCAATCTTTCTGAACTTTAATTGCTCCTCTTTCTCTTTCTATGAGTTATATTATATCTTCATTCTGATCAAAATTAAGCCACTCAGAAATTAAAGCTTTTTAATCTCAAATTATACAAGCATTCCTCTTCATTTGTCATTGTATTTGTGATTGCAGCATAAAACTTTAAGCACTTAAGTTTCATAATATTGCTTAAAATCGCTTTTTAAATTAATTTTGAGATATTAGTAGCATATTTTTGAAAATATTAATCCGGCTAACTAAAGGTCGAGACTAGCAGTCGCCACTCGCCATTGGCGATTATAAATTTTTATTTGGCGACCACAAAATGTTATGTCTGTCTCCAAAACTGGCGACTGGAAAAGGTTTATAATTTATCATTATTTCTTTAAAAATAAGGCCTTGTGTAATTTTGTGACAAAGTGTAGTTTGAGGTATATGTATGCACATGTTTGTATGCAAAATGAAGTCGCGATTGGGGAGGGGGGAAATCAGTTTGAAACATGGTTCAAAGTGGCGACTAACTTCTTGGCGTTTACCGGCCACCATCAAATTTTTTTTAATCTCAAGCATTACGGCTGAAGCTCTAACGTGAAACACAATTGCTAGCTAAAGGTCAAAAATTTCTGTTTAATAATAACTAAAGTTCGCCCAACAGTAGGAATTCGACCGCAATAAGTAAATTTAACATTGAAAACGTTAAGCTATTTATATAATTATATAAGTATCATTCATCAACTTTGGAGATTATAACGTCGAGTTTATGTCGATCATCCCCACTTAAAGCAAACGTATTGAAAACTATTGTCGCTGCAGGGCCATTGCGCTCATAAATGTATCCGCTTATACTTCTGCAGATTTTGTACTAAGTTGAGTGGAAAGCAAATAAGACTTAGATGTTTTCTTTCACCATTCTCATTTTTCATTTCATTGTTTTAGAGAAACCTTAACTCAAACTCTTACTATAATTGCTTTTAATATTACAGCTTAATGGCAAAAAAATCTTTTTAACAATGGGTTTTATACTTATTACCTAATAATTTACTCAACGAAGAAATGTTGCCATCTGCTATCTGAAACAATATAAATTTAAAATTATGAATAAGGATTGCTTGCAAAAAGAAAAGGGACAATATTAATTAATAATAAACTTTCAAAACTTTTAAAATTAATATCACTAAAACTCGTCAATAGCTACTAAACAAAAAAAATGCAAGAAAATCGGTTGAAAAACAGAGAAGAAAATGGTTCTTAACTGTTTTGTCTTTGCCTATTTATGTATAACTCATACATTACTGCTTAAGAAAATCACGTTAAAGACTACATTGCTTGCCATTCTTGTAGAAGTATTCGTTCTTGCAAAGAATGGTCCTTAAAAATATTTAAATGCTACATTTTTTATAATGTGAAACAAACACATGATTCAATGTTCCGGGTTTCGGAGAATATTGAACCGAGGTTCAGATTCGAAACACCGCTTCATTTTACACGTATCTTCACCAAGCAGTGAGAGTTAATTTTTATGATTAATTTTAACTTAAATATGTAAGTTTATTATAAATTTAAGCTAGATATATGTATACATTTATATATCAGTTAAAGGTTAGTTTGAATCAGGGACGAACAAAGAAGAGAGGTTTAAAAAAAGTCCCCCAGAGACTGGTTTTAAGCCATATTGCCAATCCTAATATGGTAATACAGGCCATATTTTGCCCTTCCTAACATGGTATCTAAAAACTTATGTATCAAGCCCCGCTCCTCAAAAGCAAATCCCGACTGCAGTAGTGCTTTAAATTCAAGTAAATGCTTTTTGGCGGAAGAAAATCACTTTGATTTAAAGTATCAGTATATCTATACGTCATAATATACCAACCTGACCGCCATAATAATAAAGATTTTTAAAACGAACACCAATAAAACCAATTTATGAGCGCTTAAATATTCCATAGTAATGTCAAATTTCTAAAAAATAAAAACATTTCATGCACCAACATCAGATAATAAATGACTAACCAATGTTTAACCACTATCAGTCATGCCATTTTAACGTCTTACAACATAATGCAAATACGTTGCCCGAAGATCTGTTTGACTTTGACAGCTGGATAGTCATTTTGAATTAAGAAAGGTTAAGACCAAAATTAATTTTGCTTCTTTTTGTTGTAGCAATGTAAAAAAAGAAATCTATATAATTACATTTCTAATAGCCTTCGACTTTCTCTGTCTTCTCCTTTGCTCACTAGGGGCCAAAAAGTTCTCTTATGAGTTTCGCAGAACAACTCAGCCTTGGGAATTGAGTTCATCATACAATTCCGCACAAATAAGAAATTGAAAATTATATTGCCCGACATGCCCGGGGCATGTCAAAATTCCAATCGGGCATGAATTTTCTACCCTTACATGCCCAGCAGGGCATGTAATATTTTAATCAAATATTTCTTTCTAAAACTTTATTATTTCGTATTTTATTGAAAAATCACCTCATCCTTACCAGAGCTCAAAATTGATATGTTGATGGACATGCATGCCAACAATAAAATTGGAAATACAATTTAAATTTCGCAAATTTTGACTTGTAACGACTTTGTGTAATGCTTATTTGTAATGTGATTTCTTAATAATTTAGATGAACGTTAAAGTAATGCTTGTATCAGATATAAAGCTGTTAATTTAATTTTTTGTCTGATTAATGCTATACGACAAATTCAAATGTTTTTATTAATATGCAATAAAACAACTTCTGGGCACGTAACAATTTTGTTCGGGCACGTAATTTTTTAAACAAACATGCCCGGCAGGGCAGGTAAAGTTTTTAAAGATTTTTCGAGCGCTGATTGCTATTCTATTTTGTTCACGCCCCCTCCCCTTCCCTTCCTAAAATGATGTGTGTACCTAAAACACATTGCCAAAAATGTCTCCAGGTTGAAACTAATTCAACTCCAAATCAGAAAGTGCAGTAATCAGAGCATAACGAACCTAAACTTGGATCTTAAGGGTCTCGGCGCAATCGAAAGTCACTTTCGTTTCCTCATCCAAGGTCATGTCGTTTTAGTTCCTTTCCTTTGGCGATTTCTCAAAACAAAATTGGAATCACAGCCAACGAAGAACTACACATACGCGCAAACGATTATATAAAAATTACTCGGTTCAAAATTGGTCTTAGAATTAAGAGTTGTCTTCTGAACCGTTGCCAGCAAACAAAGTCAAAATGTCAGAGAAGGGGAGAACGAAATTATCATTGGAGACATTTCTGGAAATAGAATCGGGTAGTTGAATATTCCATTGCGCAATTGGAAATTGCGTTTGAACAAGCTGCAAAGTTTCTTGAAATGGAAAAGGATAAGCCATGTTTACTCTTTATCTAATAATTGTGGCTCCAAAACAAGCAGGAAATATTTCTTGCCAAAATCTAGTATTTCAAAAATAAATTTAATCGAAACAATTCAAACCGAAATGAATAAAAAAAATTTGGAACATTAACGGTACAAAACGTTTTACTTTGTATGGAAATTGAACGTGCGAGAAACAGCGTTGTTAGGCTTAAAATTTTCAAACACATCATGCTTCGAGTATCACAAGAAACAATACAAAAAGTTGTAATTTAAAAATTAAAAGGGAAGCTGGACTAACTGTTTTATAAATGTCTATGTCTGTTTGGTAGTGTGTTCATTGAATAGAAAGGGGGCGGGGGTAACTTTGCATTTCCTGATGTAAATATCATTAAGAAAGTAAACAGTTATATGACAGATAGAACAAAAGGTTTGTGAAATAATTTTTTAATATCTAATCTTCGTCAATTAAAGGGAGTATCAACCAATTGTATTTTACAAAAAATTTAAATGGTGCTTATTTCTTCATAAACACAAATTTTTTCGAAATGTTTTTTTTTTTTAAATACCCTTGAAAGTTTTACAATTTTTTCCCCTTTAAAACAAACGCATTATGTTTTACCTAATTTTGGTATTTTTAAAAATTATTTCTTTAAATTTTCAAGAATATTTTTCATTAGTTTTAATTCAACCTAACATCAGCAAAGCTTTTAAAAAGTTCTTTTATGCTTAAAACATATTACTGGTATGTTAAGAGAATATACCTGTTTAATATTTATGAACATTTTCAAAATATATTTCCTCGTTAATTACCCTTAGGTAACACGCAAAATTTGAAAAGATGAAACTTTTAATATAATATTCTGATAAAAATTAAGTAACCAGAATGGGAGAAAAAGTTCATTTAAAGAAAAGAAAATTATAACTAGTACAATATTATACCTTAAGGATCCAAGAATCCCGAAAATACAAAGCTGAAAATGACCCATTTTTGTTTAAACTAGTGTCCCCAAAACTCATGAACAAACTATGTAGCCTAAAATCTCACACACCAGAATTTGTACACTTTTGGAGTTCAAGAGGTTAAATAATTCCAAACAGTTATAAACCATAAGGATAAATGAATTATGTGTGGCATTTGTAAATGATACACCTAAAACATCTGGTTTTGGTTATTTTACATCCTAGTGTTACTGGTTTTTTTACGATGAAATCGTCATTACCTTGTTTTAAGATGTGCTAACCTGACATTCCCATCTTTTACCACTATTATTATTATTTATTTGTATTCAAGTTTATTTATTCATATTATTCCAATAGAAATGGAATTCGAACAATATAAACATAATACAAATAATATAAACAGTGAATATTAATATCGGAATTAAATGAAAATATATAAAAAATATTTGCACATACTATTGAGCAAAAAAGTTTACCTTTTGTGCGATAAAGGAAATAAGATGGAAAACAAAGCAATTCAGCACAAAGGGAACAGTCACGTGTTTCGAAATTACAAGGAATTACTTTTTTAATGCAAGAAAGAAGACAGCGAGGGAAGCAAAGTGCTCTCTTTTTTCTTGCATTGAATAAGGATTTCCTTGTAATCCCGAAACACGCGACTACAATTTGTTCTGCTATTTTGTGTTGAATTAATCTGTTTTTCACCTTATTTCATAGTATAAAGTTTTCATAATTACTTTACGTTGTTTTTTGAGATAAAAATATTTTCAAAAAAAAAAGCAGGTTGTAAAAAGACATTTTTATAGCTTTTGAGGAAAGTTTTAAGTTAGATTATATTAATTCTGGACAATTTATTTAATACTGTTCTAACTACGTAAATTGCTAAGAACTGAAATTTGTACACAGTAATGACGGTATCATTCTTATGGGAATGCGGAGGGGTGGTTCACCCCGGTGACACCTTTTTGAGAGGTGTTGGGTGCGACACCCAAGATAAGACAAGAGTTTTTGAAAAATACATATACTTGAATTATACAATTTGCCTGATGCTACTTCAATTGCTATTCATTACTGAAAATGCTGTTTACTGAAGATTATACCAAATAACTAAAATAAAATTTCTGTAGCTTTTTTTTGTACTACTGAAAAGAATAGAAATAATATCGTCGGCTTGCAAGTGAAACACACCAAGTCAGATTTTTCATTTTTTCAGTTATTTGCATAACCAGACGAGAAAGAAATATTCTTTTGACTGGTGAAACCCATTAAGGAAATAAAAATGCGATATAGAATAATTAAAAATTATTGACAAAAAATATTGAAATTTTTATTTTTTTCTTCTTCGTTTTTGAAAAATTAGGTTTTTTGACTTAGTGGGTTTCACTTGTAAGCCGACGATATTAACTACAAAAATGCAAGTTTATACGACACAACTTTTTTTTTGGGGGGGGGGGGACGCCACCAATTACCACCCCGGGCGATACCCCTGCTAGGAACGCCACTGGTACTGGCCATGTCTAATAATATTAATCTCAAATGCAATCAGGATATAGGAAGTTTTCGTTTTCACCAAAAACTAAAAACAAAATAGTTCAATATAAATAGATAATGGGGGAGGGAGAATCCAAAATACTTACCTCTAACAATCTTGTTAAAGATATATCAAAGAAACCTTTTGAGATGATATTTATCAAAACTGAGAAGAAGTATATATATGTCGAGGAGCTAAATGCGGAGCAATTTAAATATTTTGAGCAAATAAAAGACGAAAGACAGATGAATAAATAAATCCAAAATACTTTTCTTGCTGCGCATTTGCAGAAATGGTATAAAACTGGGTAACATAGTTGAAAGTTACATATCGCTTTAATATGTAACTTTCGCCTTAACGATTTATCGCATTAGTATGTCTCGCATTAATAAGTAATTAATATAAAATTGGTAACATAGTTGAAAGTTACAAATCGCATTAATATGTAACTTTCGCCCGCATTAACATTTATCACACTAATATGCCACACATTTTTTATAAAATTGGGCAACATCGCTGAAAGTTACATATCGCAATAATAAGTAACTTTCGCATTATTATGTATCATATTAATATGTAACTAATAAAAAATTGGGTAACATAGCTGAAAGTTACATATCTCATTAATATTGTTAAACGCTATTTTTTGACGCATCTATAGCTATGCTTTACTATGTTAATTAAAACCCGATTATTTTTCTTGCAGTGCGTCAAGAAAAATTAAAGAACACCATCGAAAGTTATGTATGACACTAATTTCGTTAAAAAACATATTTATCTGTTTAACTAAATCTAAAACATTTAGTGCGGAAAATTTTGTACAAATCGACTAAATTAGGCAACTACTAACTAAAAAGTCATTTCAAAAAAATAATTTTTGGATAATTTCAAAAAAAAAAAAAAAAGCGAATTCCAAAAAATATTAATTAAAAAATTTCCAGAAAACTTCCTTAGTTTTAATCGCATTTTTTAAAGAATAAAAAAAATGCGATTTTAAAATATAAAAGTAGAAAAATTACGAAAGATATAAATTAAAAATTTACGAACCTCCAGAAAATAAGAATTTGAAAATGAAAATACCAACACTCTTTTGTTAATTCAACTGATTGAAAATGTACATACCTGTCTCGCATTTGCTGCAATAATTCAAAAGTTGTGATTTTTGAGCTTAAGTGTTGTATTGCAAAGTCAATTTTATACATTTTAAGTTACAGCAAAGTAAAACCCTGTTGATTAAATACTGTATTTATCATAAAAAAACAGCTACAGAACAATTACAATAACTTATTACTAGTTGTAACTAAATAATATGTGAAAAAAAAAAAAACGTTCTCAATTTTTTTTTTCTTTTCTTCTCTCCTTCGAAGTGAAAGAAAAAAATACAATGATGGAATAAACAAAACTCAAATGGAAAGTTGCAAATAATCGTAAAATAACTGCAAATAAAATGTCGATTCAAATAGCACACAAAGGTAAGATATTTAAGTCTTTTAAGAGTAAAACACTCATGGCTTAAATCTTTATTTCACATAACGTTAATTTCCCTGTTAGAGAATCGCACTAAAATGAAAGACAATTGGTAAAACTTTGTGGTTGGAACAGCGTAAAGTGCTGCATTGCAAAGTCAGTTTCATACATTCTAAGCTACAACGAAGTAAAACACTGCTGAAAAAATACTGTATTCATCATTTTTGGAACTAAAACAGCCAGTAAACTTTTCAACATTAATTTTGTAAAAACAACATTTTTTGGATTAGAAAATAAAAATTGATATTATTTTAGACTCGCACAAAATTAATTTTTTAAAAAAACTATTTTACTCATTAATGTTTTTAAAGGTCAAAAGTAAAAATATTTTGCCTTTATTCGTATTTTTTTCCTCTGAAATTTCAAAAAAGCTTTTTTCGATGTAGCACATTTACATGCGAAATATTTACTTTCCAACAAAAAATTAAAAACGATATTTTCAAAATAGTAAACATGTTGTTTAATTGCATACTCCTACCATAAAATATTGCAGTTAAATAGTCGCATTAATTGAAAAAGAAATCAATACAAATTAAATCAGATTAGTATAGCCTTCAACTTTTTTAAACATTGAATGATTTCTCTCGTGTATTTTTAAAATTAAATGATTAAATAAACAGTAAACACTCAGAAATGTGTCCTGATAATAACATAATCTTCTGCTTAGAATTCGAAAATGAAGATATTTACTGTAATATTTTATTAAATAATCATTTGCAATTTAAATGTATAAATATGTTTTTATTCTAAATAGAAAACGATGCTATCCATTTATTTTTAACTTAAAAGTTAAAAAACAAGCATAATAAATTAATGAAATTAATTAAATCTGTATGATTGATTATGTAATCACAACCAATTAATGTTGTTTTTTTCCAACAGTGCTTTACTTCTGCGATTTCAACTTTTTCTAGCAATTTTTAAAAGAAATTTATTCGATTTACCTGTCGGCAGACGATATCATCCTCCCTATCAGGTGTTAATCCAAACCGTGGGCACGTATTTACGCATAAATTTTGAGGCTCAACTGCTTTGACTCAAGGAACTTTTTCGCGAAATTCTAAATCGCATTCAGATCTAATTTCTCTCACCACCATTAATTTTCCGCAAATAAACAAGGCAGCACGGCCACTAGCGCTCTTCCAACCCATATTTCGAATGATTTTACAAATACGAGAGATATATAACGTTTCGTGCAACTGCTTCGCTTCGGTCTTCAAAGCGGTAGGAACCTTTACCAGCTCCTGAGGCCGTATTTATACTTTGGCCAAAGCCTCGCTGGCAAACCGTTAGCCAAAAACTCCTCCAGAGCCGTAGTAGTAGTAGAAGTTGTTGCGAAGCGCGAGAGTAGTTTTCAGCCTATGACGTCACTGACCGGCATCCGTTACCTCTGGCAACAACTGCAACCTCCGATTGACGTCATGGCCGCGTTACGTCATCACGGCGGGGGCTGTGTCTTCATGTGACAATTCCATGCCAGCGGTTGCAGTTATTTTGGGAGCTACTTTCTTTATGATCGGATGTTGGGGCAGCTGCTGTAGATACGCTCGATTTAGTGCCTGAGAAGTACATTGATACAGGTTTGTTTGTCAACGGAAGTGCGTAGTAAGCAAACAGACTGGACATTTCGAAACAAAATCTATGAAACGAGGATTGCGATCGGAACCTGAAAGCTTCCGATTCATAAAAATATGTGACAGTATTATTCAATAACAATTCAAGGTTTAAGCCCCTTTTAACATCTGTATTATTAACTTTGTCAGGCCAGTCATTTAGAGGGAGTCAGAAGGGGGCAATTGCCCCCTAGCTTAAGGAATATAATGGAATTTTATGAATTTGCATGCATTTTGTTGTTTTTTCTTTTGAGGAAAAATTCAAGGAAAATTTACCCTTTACCTTCCCTTAGCCCGCTGGAAAATTTCGAAAGGACGGGCCTCAGCTTTGTTTTTTACAATAGCACAGGACATATCAACTCAGCGGAAATCTACTTTGATGCAGGGGCGCCCTGATGACACAGACTGCGCTGTTGATTTTTTTTTTTTTCCTTTTTTTTGAGGGGAAGGGGCTTTTGGGAGAGGAAGGCCAGCTGTTTGGTCGATAAGTTGGAGGTCATTGCTTTAAAGGAGGGGGCGGTTCGCAGCTTTTTGAGGAGTACGCCATCGTTCTGAGGGTTGGGCATTCCTGTATAATGTAACCGAATAAAACCTTACCACTGATTTTATTACAGTAACTTTCATGCAACAAACATGCATAATATTGATATATTCAAGATATATTACAACTATTCACTCGCAGTTTTGATTTTCATTTATTTTTATAATGATACAGGGTGGTTATAGTTAAAGTTACCAGGTTTAGTCCTACGTAGAAGTCGTTCTAACAGACGCATGTCGTTGAAACTTGGTATATGCTATATATGGCCATGGGGAAAAGAAGTCTGCTATAGGAAAGTAATAGTTAACATTTTTACCACCAGGTCACGAATTTCACTTATTCCGATTAGGGCTGTGGCAGCCTAGTGGTTAGGATGTCGATTTCCAACCGAGGGTCTGGTGTTCGACTGCCGACTGAAGACCGAAAATGTACACTTGGGAATAAATGTATGTAAAATCCGTGGACCCTGAAGTTCCAAAGCACCCGGAGGGTGGAGAATTTCCCTTCCCTTCACTCTCAGGTCAAAAAAGGAAGGTATTTGTAGGGGCGCCTCATTACTTCTAGGACAAGCCTCAAGATTGAAAGTTTTGCATATTTTATAACTTATAGTTGCATAGTATAGGGACCGTTCATAAATGATGTCACGCTTTTTTTCCCATACATTTGACCCCCCCTCTCCCCTTTGTCACAATATGTCACACTTCAGTGGACCCCCTTCCCTTCGTCACAATATGTCACACTTCAGTGGACCCCCTCCCCTTCGTCACAATATGTCACACTTCAGTGGACCCCCTCCCCCCTTTGTCACATGTCACGCAATGTTGCATAATGCATCATGTCACACTTCTTGTAACCCCCTTCCCTTCCCTTGTCACACTTTGTCACAATTTCACGAACCCCCTCCCCCCTCGAATCGTGACATCATTTATGAATGATCTCATATCATATAGCTGGAAAGTTTATCAACAAATCTTTTGTTAACCTTTCATCTTTAAGGAAGTGTTCCCCCCTCTTCCTTATGCTTTTGCTGTAATGGAGTCCACCTGTTAAGAAATTTTTCGTGTTAAATGCCTTTAAAAATCCCTTCATAATGATCACCAATATCGTAATATACTCTAGCAAAGAATAATAATAATTGATGTTTGGTTATTCCCTTAATTCAACTTATCAATCGACAATTGCTCGTAACATCAGAAGAAAATTAAAGGAATTGCAACAACATGAATATTATTTCCAAAAAATCACCTTAAGAAATCATCACATTGATTCTGTAAAAAAGCTTTTTCTGCACACAACACAAGGTTTCATGTTTGTTTTTAGATACGGAAAGTGACTATTTTCAAGGAACTACGAAATTCTTTAAAAACTCCACTTATGAATTAAACTGCTGAGAAATTTCAGTTGTTTATGATAAAGGCTTTTTTTCTCCACGCTACACTGGTTTCCACAAAATATTATTTATTTCTTATAAGGGCATAAGATTTCACAAGTGTTTTTAGAAATAGAATGTAAAGATTGTTTTTTCCATTATTGTAATTTATTTATTTATTTATTTTTGGGGGGATTGGATCTTTGAAATAATTTTAGTCTCCTTTCAAAAAAAAAGCCTTTTCGGAATTCTAGCTTTTCTTCGGAGAGAACAGCTTTTACTGATGCAATCTTGCTTTACATGAAGCTTACTATTGCTGATAGCGTTATGTAACTCTAGCGTTGGTTTTAAGGAATGAGAATCAAGATTTTAAGGAAATTCAAAATAATATCGCTAAAAACTCCTTTAATGGATGTAGGCTTTTAGAAATTCCTGTCTTTCTGTACAACTGTTTTCACTGTACGCCGCACTGCTCTACACAGAAGCATATCATATTATCCGATGAGTTCACGCTTCTTTGTGTTCGTGTATGAGAATTTTTCCCCCTCAAGAATTAAAAATCATTTTTAAAAAGAGCCTCTTCTTATGAATTCTGTCACTTATGATGCCTAGGTTTGCTGAACCACAGTATTCTTACTGCACGCAGTTCTGCTTCAGAGAAAAACTTATCTTTTTTTTTTTTGGTAATCTTCATGTGTTCTGTTTCACGTTCGTTTTTAAAAGTGAATTTTTGAAAGAAATTTCGAAATACTTTTATGAACTCCTTTTATGAATTCAACCCTTTAATAATTCTAGTTGTTTTCTACAAAATAGCGAACTCCACACACAAAAACTTACAAAAAGATTATGCAAGTTTGGTATTAGTTTAAAAAAAATAGAAATTACGATTTTTTAAAAGAATTTTCGGAAAATTTTAAAGACATTATGAATTAAGCCTTTTAATGATTCTAATATGTCTTCAGAACAGCTATTGCTGATAAGATTACGAAAGTCTGGGGTTAATTTTTAGCAATAGGAATTAAGGTTTTAAGGAAATTCGAAATAGAATCTTTAAGGACGTTTCTTAATAGTGCAAGCTATTAGGAATTATAGCAGCGATTATAGGTCCTTCTGTACAAAAACTTTCACTGTACGACGGTTTACGCAGCACTGCTTTACACTAAAGCATATCGTTATCTGAAAAGGTTACGTTCCTTTGCATTGGTGTATGAGTTTTTTTTTTCTTCTTTGGAATTTTGAAATGCTTTTTAATGATACTCCTTTTATTAAAACTGATAACTAAGCGGTCTAATTTTTCTCCACTACAGCGTTTTTTTCTGCGCACAATTCTGTTTCATAGCAAACCTATCTCTTTTTGATAATGTTACGTACGTTTCGCGTTCGTTTTTAGCCTACTTTCCTAAAAAAATAAAAAAAAAAATCACGAAAGAGCGCTTAAAGTATCGTAAAAACATTGTCAAAATAAGGAAGGTAATTAAATATTGATTGAAAATAAAAAAATTTTAAAGTATGGAAAAATTGTATTCCGTATCTGTGGGTCTTTCTGCGTGTCATCCCCCCCCCCCCCCATACTGTAGAACGAATGATCCGATTGGAAAAATCTTTTTTCATTGGAAAAATCTCGGCAAGGACATTTGATTTCCATTACTTTTTTTTTATCTGAACAATCTTTCGTTTCATTTCGAACAGTCCAAAAAATGTTATCATTAGGGCCTATGGAGGAATATGAATCCTGAACGTTAGATTCAAGTTCCTTTGCACAAGCTTATTCGAAAGAGCTCGCGACGGAAATATGTTTTGATTTGAACTATTTTGTTCAATTTCGAGCAGTTCAAAAAAATATAACATTAGCTCCTACGGAGGAATTTCAATCCTATATATGCTTGGATTTTCTTGGAACAAACTTTATCGGAAGGATCTTATAACGTAGAACATGCACAGATTTGAAGTTCATCCATAACAAAACCAGCCCATTTTCCCACGAAACTTTTTGATCTGTAATTGCAAGGACATTTCTGAATGAATGAATGAATGAGTGAATGTATGAATAAATAAATGAATGAATGGATGAATAAATGGATGAGTGAATGAATAAATGAATGAATGAAGGAATGAATGAATGAATATGTTTTAACAGTTGAAAAAGGATTGTTTGAAGTAATCAAGAACTAAGGATAAATGAGAAAGAGAGAGAGAGATAGCTAGATTATCAATTTGATACACTATTAAAAATTACCGTTAGAAAACAGTAAAATAACCATTAATTTGATTGTTATTTTACCATTTTTAATTACTAAAGTTAAATAACCATTAAAATGATGGTACTCAAAACGCTGATTGTGAAAAAAATCGTTTATTCTCTGTTTCTACTAAAGAACGTTTAACTAACCATAATTTACAAGCGCTCAATAAGAATCGGGCGTCCATCTTGGTTGCGAAACCTTACCGGTCGTACGTTGTTGTTAAAATATGAATAAATATTTATGAGTTCAAATCTGCATGTGTATATAAAAAAGAAGGAAAAGAAAGTGGTTTAAGCAGTGGTTACTAAATAGAAACACATACACACGTAAATCAAAAATTGGAGACATCGGATTCCCGAACTGTTAGCGAATGAGCGAACCCATAATTTGAGCTGCTGAAGCTTGTTTGTATTTTAATGTTTGCAGCAAATAAGATGATTTTCGTCAACATACAGTAAATTTAGACCAAAAATGACTTTGAATCCAATCAAAAACTGAAATCTCAATTTTAAGGCAGTTTGCCTGTTGGAAAAGAAGATTTATTTAGGAATAAACGGCCGCTTTACGTGGTGTCGATGGCCGAATGACTAGCGTGCAAGGCTGGTAATCCTTACACCCGGGTTCGATTCCCGCACGCTTCGTTTACAGTTTCTCCGCCTCGAAATGGTTCAAAAACGGTAAAATTTTTGTTTTGAAACCATTTTTAAATGGTTATAAAACCGTAAACTTTTGAATTTACGGCTTTTTAACCAAGCTGATTGGAAATGGTTTAGGTACCGTAAAGATAAAAAAATGTTCCAAACCGTAAATTTAACTTTGAATTAGATGGACAAACTGCTGCCGGTTATTTAACCGTAATTTCATGATGAAATTTCTAACAGTAAATTGATGTGTACGGAAAAGTAGGCTTGTATAGTTCTAGACGAAACTTTTTGTCTACTATGATAGTTGCAACTAGTTTAAACTGAAACCAGAACTAAAGCTAAATGAGAAAGAAAGAGAGAGAGAGAGATAACGTGATTGCAAATGTTTTGTATACGAGAAAGCTCTAGACGGAACTTCTTGTTAAAAATGGTAAGCACAAATTTTTTAAGGAGTTTCGAAATATTTTTACGACTACCGTCATTGGTTCAACTTTTTAACAACTCTGGTATTTTCTTCATTACAGTCACTTCTTCACACAAAAGACTACAAAAAGGCTATGTAAGAAGTTCAGGTTTAATTTAAGAAATGGAAATTAGGAAATTTTAAAATTGTATTTTAAAGGACTCTTTTTATGAGTTCTGGCTTTTAGTCTTTCTGAACAATAGCTTTCGACACTCAAACCCCTATCTACTTCTGATTAACTCAAGCATGTTTCACGTTCGTTTTTGAAAATGAAAATCTCTCCTAATATAACTTCAGAATGTTTGTAAGGACTTTTTTTTTTTTAAATCATACTTTTTAGAATTTCAAACTTCTGTTCAAAGCACAACTTTGTTTCACACTAACGTCTACTCATTTCCAATTAGGCTATGCGAGTTTCATATTCGTTTTTAAAAACGAAAATTTAGATTTCCTGAAGAACTTATGAAATATTTTTGCTGTTGTTTCTGATTCCACTCGGATAAACAAGCTCCTCGCAGAGCGACCAGAAATTAAGGCAGATAAAGAGCGCTTTCCGTTTTTAATGAGCACCGCAAGGGTGGAAGTACGACGTAGTTCAAGCCAAAATTATGTGCTCAGATGAGATTAGATGGCGCCACCACAAATTCCCCACCTTCCTTTTTTGACTTAAGAGTAAAGGGATGGGAAATTCTTTACCTCCGAGGGGGGGGGGGGGAACCTTCGGAACAAAAAATATTTTAAAGATCACCTTTTATTAATTCTTCCTTTTAGGAATTTAGTCAATTCGTTATGTCTTCAGTTTTAATAAAATCTGATTGGTTATGTTATTCTCAGCAGATTTTTTTTTTTGCTTGCTCCTTAATCTTGATTCTTGAAATTATAGCTACAATAACCCTCAAAATATCAAACATCAGAAATAGCTTGAAACTTTGCAAATACGTTATATGAACCATGGGGAAAAGAAATCTGCAATAAGAAAATAATAGTTAAATTTTCAACGCGGGCAAGGCCATAGCCAGAAATTTTTTTCGGGGGGGGGGGGGGGGCTGACTTTGAAGTTGAGGAAAGTTTCAGGGAGGAATAGATGCTACATTGTGAAAATTTTCGGGACTTCGGGGGGGGGGGGGGGCTGGGCCCGTCGCCCCCCCCCCCCTCTGGATACAGCAACGCGGGGGAGGGCTCAGAGTATCAAGATTTTCAAAAGTGAAATCTCGTGACCGTTTTGTGATTTGAGGCATTGAGAAGCAAAGGGATGGTGTGTTGACCAAAAGACGATTCTGAGAAAAAACGCGTTCAAAATTTGGATCTTATGAGACCTTTAATGTTAATTGTTTTCTAAATCACGTTGGGACGGAGCTTCTGTTAGAGCTATCACTAACATTTCTAACAATATAGAATGGTGCTTTCCTTACCCCATTTGCACAATTTATCACAACATTTTCAATTTTGCCACTTACACACCTTTGGTTTTAAGTGCCTCAATCCATATTTCTTAGTTATGATTTAGCATATACAATTGGAAATTGGAAGTTTTTTAGTTGTAGTATTTTCCCTGATATCGGATATCCGGTGTCACCTATATGACGTATAAGTACCAGATATCCTGCAGCGCCGAATCTAGGGCAGGGGGCAAGCCGGGGCCCATACCCCGGGCGGCAAATTCACCTGTGATACACAAAAAAAAAAAAAGAGGAAAAGAAAATGAAAAAATATTTCATTTATCTTTTGGAAAGACAATTAAAATACTAGTCGGCCCTCCGATTTGATGATTGATCGGCTATTTTTCAACGTTTAAAACCATTTGATAGAATTATTTATTTGTGTAAACTGTCAGAAACTCTAAAACTGAGGTTGGTATGTTGAATATATTGCGTCGTTAACAAGTCGGCCGGCAAGGGATCATGGTTTAGGGGCCGGCAATTTTTCAATGTCAAAATTTTAAAATTTAAATAAGTCAAGGTTGTTTCCTCTTGTAATAGTGAAACATAAATCAAGCTATGCTCAAACAATACAATCGTTTTTCTTTTAAAAATTCTCAAAGCATCCTTTTGGGAAAGGGCAGCTTCAGATAGTGAAAGAGAAATCATGCCATGTTGAAAAAGAGTACAATAGTTTCTCTTTCGCAAATTTTCAAAGCATCCTGTTAAAAAGGGGCGGGGAGCTTGTAAGTGTCGTTTGAGAAGAGACGCGTAGCTTTTCGATATGGGCAATAGTAAGAAGATTCCCCCTCCTTAGTAACGGGTAATACAGGGGCCCCCTGGATTATTTTTTTTTTCAAATGCCAATTTTGTTCTGCATTTTTATGAGTAAAAGCGTTTAAATTTTAAAAAGCTTTTGTTTGCTTTTTTTTTCCCCTAATATTTTTACAGTCTCAATTAAGTCTCCTGAAGCCTCAAAAACCACCAGTTTGCATATCGTTTTCAAAATTTTCCTGGGGAAGAACGGACCCCCTTCAACTGTAAGAATTTCATTTTACCAGTTAAAGGGGGCCCTTCGATCCCTAATGTTAGGCTGAAAGGGCCATAGCGTGGGAACGTTGAAGAAAAAGTTTCATGGGTTTATCAGTGCCCCCACCCAAAAGTGAAAATCTAAAAAAAAAAAAATGGCTAGCGCATAAGAGTTTACGAAATATGAACATTAATTGGTTGGAGGGGGCGGGATTTTCCGGTTTTGCCAGGGCGCGGGAAAACTCCAAGATCCGGCACTGAAAACCAGGGGAAACAGTGAGTAAATAGTTTGGTACCAACATCAGATTAAACTATTTGTTGCGGAAAAGATTGAGCAAAAGACACGAGGTGATTTTAGACCACACCATTTTTGCACTTGGCTGGAGCTTTTGCCCTCCCCCACCCATACTATTTGGATCGCTTCTAATTGCGAATGATTTTAACAGAAGGCCCACACAATTTAAAGAACAGGTAAGAAAAAAAGAATAGCTAGCGAGGGCGCCATCATGACTTTACTATAGAGCGTACGGATTTTTTCAAACTTTACAGTGATAGGTCAAAATTTTGAATTTTTTTTTCTCAGCTATTACATTTTCCTGGATAGCTAAATGAACAGATATTGTTGTAAGTTTACCCCAAGGAGCCCATGAAACAGGCGCAAAAAAGGGAGGGCGGCAATGGGGACACTTGCTACCCCAAAAAGCCAATTATCACTAAATTTCATAGGAATAACAAACTCTGCTTGATAATTCCCCGCTTTGGATCAAATTTTCCTGAAAGGGTCTTAAAAAGAATTTAAGAAATTGTCCCTTAGGTAGCAAAATGTTTTACAGATGCCTACAGTAAAATGTGAAAGTGAAAATTCAAGAAAACAACACTTTTTAATCAAACATTAAACTTTATATTCACAATGATTCTTAGTTCTTACAATAAGTACATTCAGAAGATACAGTACCATGTATTTACAAAACATTACATGAATAACCTCAACTAACCAACAATACTTTTGACACATGACACTGGGGCTTTATAGTTAAAATATTTATCAATTAAAATTACTTTCAACAATAATATTTTTAAAAAATCTACTGCTGAAAAAAGGAATGTTGGCATGAATGAAAAATCTCGACACATACATTCATGTATTTTATTATATAATACAGTTTTCAAATACACATCTATAAATGTCTCAATGGCTAACAATTTATACAAATCTAGATAAGTGTTTAAAATTGCCAATATGAAGTTGGGTACATTTACAGAAGCATTGTAATCTACTGAATTACAGAAACACAAATACAAGATTTAGCTATAATGGTTGTAAAAAATGGCTATTAAGCACCAATTTAAACTATAATTAGAGGAAAAAAATTAAAGATTGGCACAGACAGGAAAGCAGTAAATTCATTTTATCAAAAGACTTAAGTACTGAAATGCAATTTTGGCTTAGGGAAAAAATTCAAAGAAATCGGCGAAAATGGTATTAATATATAAAAGCATATTTAAAAAATTCTTATTTTTAAAAATTGGATAAAAATATCATGAAGTGATTTTAAAAAACGGAAAATTGGAACATTCTAAGGCACATATTTCATGGCATTGGCAAAACCCTACCCTCTAAAATTAAAATTCAGACAACTTTTCCAAAAGAAACATTTCAGAGCTAAAAATTGTAATGTCAACACCGGAACGCATCCATTAGCATCCAGCAGAAAAAGTTCACAAAAATATGTAACGCGTACTTCCATAGAAGTCTGGTATAACTGATAAGATATTGAGCTTTATTTTTAGTCTTGGCATAAGAACATGAATTTTATAATACTTATATAAAATTTTAAAAAGCAACCAAAAGAAAATAATTTCAGCTTTTTGTTTTTTTTTTTTATCTTCAAACACAGGGGATATTTGGACGAGTTTGAACCACTGTTACGCTTGACATGATTTATGCAGTCTGTGCTTAAACGCCTTCATATTCTTTTTTAATTGCAGATGCAAGACACCAAGAAAATGCAACACCAATCAACTAGAATGAAAGAAAAATTAATTATCACTTGCATGAATCAAAGAAAAGACAATCAGAGAAACCAAGATTTGTTTTGAAAATTTTACTTATCTAAATCAACACAGGTCAAGGTCCCTACTGTCCCAGCAAATTCAAAAATAGAGTCTTTATCAAGCCTTTTTCAGACCAATTTATAACTATATATAGGGCCACTTTACATACTAATACATAGTGATATATTTTCAAAAATAAAGATGAGGATATACTTCGATAAATGTTACACATTCAGTTCATACTATCTCTGACACATATTTAATGACCACAGAAAAGATTACAAATGATTTCATTTAAAATATCAAAATCTTTTATTTTTGCATCTATTATAAATTACACAAGAAAGAATAAGTTGTTTACTTTTTGCCAGGTTGCTGGTCGCACTTTTAACAAAATTACATTGTTGAATTTGCTCTATTATTAATAATAAGCATTAGAAGAAGCATTAGAAAAATATATTTAAAATGGTTTCTTTAAATTTCACTTATTATGGAAAAGCTTATCACAAAATAAAAACTGAGCTTTTGTGAACATTTTTTACTAAATATACAATTAATTGCTACACATAAAGCTTCAAAATAATGCATGGGTAACATGCCCTTGCAAAAAAAACTGGTATTGAAAAAATTAGCAACCTTTATAAAACTCATTACAGTTGCATTCTACAAAAAAAAAAAAAAAAATCTCTGTTCCATAGTTAATTATACCATTCCTTACAGTCTCTGATAAAATAAAATTTAGCTTTTGTAATTGATAAAAAAGAAGAGTTTACTTAAAAGAAAATACTAAATTAGAAATGCAAAAGCTGGAAATAACTGCTAATTTCAATATCAATTTATATAATTAATTACACAATTTGCCGACTAAAAAAAAATAGTTACAAACATTTAAGTTTCAAAAATTACCTCGATAACTCCAATTCCAATTGCAGTTCCACCAACAGCACCAATTACATTTTTAATTCTGTCAAGCATATCTTGAAAGCAACCCTAAAATCAAAAGAAATAAATTGTTAGCCAAGAAAATATTTCAAAATTTCAAACACTCCGCAATTTTTTGAATTCTAGACTTTTAAAAATTTGATTTTAGTTATCTACAGCTATCAGCCTTGGTTTGCAATTTTAAGAGATAACTAATAACACTTAAGTCTTATTATTTGAAACAATTCCACCATCATAAAATAAATATATAAATATTTAATGAAAATTAAAGTCTACATGGGGACTGAAAACCTTCTCGCATGCAAAAAATTTATTTGCTACCAATATCAATTAATTGGTAAAAAAAAATTTCGAACATGGAAATCAAAATAGGCAAGGTTTGAACTATTAAAAAAAAAAGAAGTTCAAAATATTTCATATTGAAAACTAATGGAAAACTTAAAATTTTTACAAATTGATTGATTTTTACTCTCCCTTTATAGCAATGTTAATCTAGAACTATTCTCACAAACAATTAAAGCTTTGAAAATTTTAATTCAACAAAAAAAATATTCAAAACTAACTAATAAAACCACTTTTAAATTGTAATGAGCATTTTATATAATTAGTAAGCTTTTGGTTTGTGATTAGGGTTGAATATTTACTTATTCACATTTAAGTAAATGAAACTTTCAGCTATTTAAAATAAAAGTACTATCTTAAAAATAATTACGATCATTTAACTTCTCATTTATTTTCATTTTTAGTGTTAAAATTGTGCAGTCCATGATTTGCAATTTAAATTTTTTTTTACTTATCTAGAAACAAACTCACAATTTAGAAATCTCCCAAGTTTATCAAAAGCAACTATTTAAATACATACACAACTTTGCCAGAAAAAAATAGGAACTATTAAATGCTGACATTCTAAAAACTTTATACAAGGTGAAAAGAATTTTGTTTTGGCTTTTTAAGTTAACCTTTCAGTATAACACATTAGCAATTCACAGTGCTGATTATACGAGTAGACAACAAAATTACCACTTAGAAGCCTCGGATTTCTTGTAAACATTTCAAAGCAAGACACGAGCTGTATAACAAGGTTTTTAAAAAGTGGAAAACTAATATTAAAGGTTTTGGAGGCAAAAGAAAAACTCAAAATTAAGGAGTTTTTAACAGGGTGGAAACAGGATCCAAGAAAAAAAAAATTCCCTTATTGAGCTCCAAAAATGTCCGATTTTATAATTTTTATCGACAGTTACACAGCCTCACTGTCATATGTAAAGACAGTATCACAGTGGTGAAACCAGAAAAATTTTGGGGGTGCACTATACTTTTCCATCTGAATTTTGTGTAATTTCTCTTTTTTTTATAGGGGCTGAAAGAAAATAACAATTTTCTAAGTTATATGATCTGAATTTTAATTCTCAAGCTCAAGTTTTTTTAGAGAATGAAGACCAGCCCCCCCCCCCCCCCCCATCATTAATTTATGCTTTTATAACTTTTTCTTAAGATGCATATTGTTTTTATCGAGTAAAAAGAATATTTTTGAAAAAATTCCAAATTGCTGAGGGAGAGGGGGGGGGGGGGGTGAGGAGGCCATGGGCTCAGGTTAAGCCTAGGCTGGAAAACCTATAGGACCTACTTGACAGGAGGAAGGGGACTACATGACAGGAAATCATGTAGTGTTCCCCTAGCCCACAATGCTGACCTAAGGTCGGGCACCCCTATATAAGCTGCCCTCGAAAGTGTGGCCAGAGATATCGACTTTCGCCTGCCTCGAGGTTGCGGTCGCACGGCAACGAGGTCCCCAAAAGCAAGACGGGAGGAGTTGTGCCCATCCAGTCTAAATATTGTGTGGGAGAGCTTGTGCCCGTGTGGAAGAACAGCTGAGAATTTTAGAACGTTCGAGTTCATGACAAATGTTGAATGACTTTAATACGATTTACATATTACAATATACTGTAAATAGGCGGTGAAAAAAAATAAATATAAAAGGAAAATATAGCGTAGAACCATAACTGGCTCTCTGTGCCCCCTTTTTGTGCCACTGCAGTATCATGAACAGTACCGAACACTGCCAAAAATGGCGGATTTACAGAACCAAAAACGGAGCAGACATGAGTCTTTTTATGCAAAATTGCTAAGTCTTCTTGACTCAGACAAAAAAGTAAAATTTTTCATTGCTGAATCAGATAATGGGGATGTAACGAATATTCGGCCACTATTCGGTATTCCGCCTGGCCGAATATTGATGGACTATTCGGCCGAATAGTTCTGCAGCAGTGGAAATGTAAAAAAATAAAGAAACTAGTGGATTTCAAACATTTAAAATTACATTATAATTATTGCGAAAGAATACATTAGTATATAGTTTTAATAAATAAAAATAATTAAGAAAAAAGTACTTTTTTTGAACCTCGTTTTAAACAGCACAAATAGATTTCAAAGTTGTAATATTGTATTTTATATTTAGAATTTGCTCCCAAAAGCTGACAATAGTTAATTATGATGGAGAATATGATCAATTAATTTTGTTATTATTAACAAAGTGGAAGTCGGACTTTGTTTGGGAAGACTGATTTATTGTGAATATTGGGTTTGAAAGAAATGTGAAAAGCCTAGAATATATCCTGAATATTTAGATAGCATAAGTTATTGGGGTTTTTGAAAATAAAAATATTATCCAGTTAATTATTTTAAAAATGGGTATGTAAAAATAAAAATATTAACTTTTATAACTTTTACAATATCTTCAAAAACCAGTTTTGAGCAAAGTAAAAATTCACTAAGCAATAGTAGTGCTTTCATTTGAATTAAATAATTAGTAAAACAACGCTAATGCTTACAACCATAAAACCTGTCATTTCTATTCCGCTTGTTGGTGAAATTCTTAATTTTATTACATTCAAAACAATAGAGAAAATAGATTAATTTCAAACAGTTTTAAATTCTTGACAAACAGAATTAAATCATACATCAGATTGTGTGTAATTAGTGTGACTTTGTGAATAATTTTAAATTTGACAAATCTTTCTATTACAATGAGTTGAGAAATTTTAATATTCGGCCTAAGAAATTGGCCGAATATTCGGCTTCGGCCTAGAAGAAATAACCGAATATTTGGCTTCAGCCTGGAAGAAATAGCCGAATATTCAGTATTCGGCCAAATCATATTAGTTACATCCCTACTTTCAACCAATGGGAAATCTGCAATCGAGCCGATTACATGCAACGAGAGGAAACTCCGCATACCAAACTTGGGGCACTTAATGGTTTGGAGATTGAAAACAAAATTTTCCTCTGATATAGGGGAAAATTCTAAATATCCCGATATTTTATAAAACATAAAACTTACGAGAATACCCGGTTGTGTGTCCACCCTGTTTAAGAATTGATCAAGACCCTTGGACAATTATTTAAAGGTACATACCCAACTTATTGTGTATTTTTTAAAAATTTTCAGAAAATGATTAAATTAACAGACAACACCAATTTGATTTAAAATCAATTAAAAATTAATTTTGGCTTAAATGATTTAAATTTTACAAAGTTCATACAAGCTTTGTATATTATTTACTTTCTTTCCTGGATGAAAAAGAGCTAGTTTCGATCTTCCTTTTAATCCTGATTTCAATACAAAAAATTCATATAAGTTGTTTTCCCAAAACTGCATTTTATTGCAATAGTTTTAAAATAATTAGGGTTGGTTCGAGCAAAGAAACTTTAGTGGTCCAGAAAGGAGATCTAAGTTATGATGGAGTATAAAAATATAAAATGGTAGACAAAAGCAAACTTTTTAAAAAGAGATTTGAACTATATACATCATTTTTTTTATGCAGCACAAACAGTCTAAACACCAGTTTGCGTATTTTCATTTTTCTCCCAAAGGTATAACCGTTAATAGTCTAATCTTTCAAATCTGCCCACCCAAAATCAACACAAGATTTGAGCTCTAAACAATGAAATTTATGAATAAATGTTAACTCAAAATTTGAGATGGAAACTAAAAAAAAAATTAAGATGAAAATGTTTTTTTAGTTTTTATTCTAAGTCTGTTACAGTTTTTGACATTGGGTAATTGTTAGCTGTTTGCTATGTTGACACAAACAACCTTTATAATAAAGAGAATACAGCACTAATCAGATGCATGAAGAAAAAACTGTATTCAGCACCCAAATCTCACCTTTAGCAACAGAGCAATGGGAATGTACATTTGTTACATTGCCTACTAAGAAGGTAGTCAAGAACATGAACTACAAGACATCCTTAATTCTTATGAAGAGATGTGAATGGCACAGTAGGTTGATTTGCACTTTGGTACAGTACAACATGTCACTATATTTTATTTGGCCAACAGATGATTAAATAAAAGAAATTTATTTTAAAAGCTCATCAGGGGCTTATGGTTGAAATTTTAACCATCTGGATCTGATATTTTGGCACATGCCACTACATTTATTACTACTTCATGTAGGGTTGTAGGTAGTTTGAATAGTTTACCGGAAGCAACTGTTACTTGCAGTGGGGTAAAAACTTAAAGCTCTCCATGTTCATTGGGGACTTAAATTTACTAGGACCAGCCTAGCTGGGCCTTGTACCTGTTACTGGTCATCACTATTCTATTTGTATCTTATTTGATATAGAAAGGATTAAACATTTATAGTCATATTAACATTTATATTTGTACTCATATTGACAAATGAAAACTAAACACTTTTAAACACTCCCACCTGTTTTAACAAATCTAAAAACAAATGTAAATACATGACTACTAACTTTACAAACCCAGAAATAGGAAGATTTCTATTAAAAGCTGGGATGATTTCACTAAAAATAGGAAGATGTTTGCATGGCATAAATATTTATTAAGTGGATTTAACGGTATAAAGCATTTAATGATTGCAGTTTGAATAATTTCGTAATTGTTACAGATAGAAATTTTAAATAACTCATCGACTTAAATTTTGATAACTTATTTATATTCATAATGGAAACATTTTAAAACTCTAAAAAAATCTGTGCCCAAACCTGTTTTGGGACAGGAAAATTCAGTTTTTAGAAAAGTAAAATTATATACCAATACCAACCAATACACTGAATACAACAATTTATGGCACATTGTTTCTTTAGTGAGAAAAAATAGGATAGGAAATATTCTAGAATTTGACAGCCCATTTCTAAACAATCACTATTAGTACATAACTTGGAAGAAATCCAATTTCATTTTAACATTAAAAGATATATGTGTACCTTATCTCGAGCAAGAGCTAAAGTACAGTGACCTGCAGACTCTGGAGGACAACAAGAATCGGGTATTTCTTGGCCATTTTCGGGATAATCAGAAGGTCCATCAACACCACAGCATTTCCACTATAATTAAAACAAAGATTATTATAACTAACGTTTTATTTCAGTTGCAGGAAATAATTGTATTCAAGCACTATTTTAAGAATTTTTCGACATTAAATAAAACAAGACTTAAAATAATGCAGGCTTTTAATTTAATAAAAATCATTTAAGTAAACAAGTTAAAGATAGGATTCAAGCTATTTCTAATTCTCAGTTTCCTTTTCTAATTTAATAATTTTTAATTAAACATTTTTGCATTTCCAAAACCAATACTTCACAAACTTAATGACAAATGAAGACGATATGAATTAGAACCATCTGTTAAAAAAGTAACATTAAAGGCTAAATATTTTTTTATTTTCAAACAGTTACTTTAAAAGGTTTTAGGCTAATACATTGTCTAATTTTCTTATTTGTATTCTATACTAATGCTCATCAGGATCAAATATTTCTTTTGCTTTCTGCTCTAACCTTTGTAGTTAACCACAACCACTACCCTTCGACTTAAAAAACCGGGCAATTGCTTTAAAAATGGATCAAAAGCAACTAGATCAGAGAGCAGAAAACAAGTATTCAAATTTTACAGCAGAAGCAAGCTAGAGAACATAATGTCAAAACAGTGGTAGTTAGTGAAGATCAAACTATTAGCCCTCTTGCACAGTAGTTTTTAACACGTTGAGTGCCACGTCAGTCACCGGTGACCGACACAGACCTTTCCGTTCAGGCCGCGTCAGTCACCGGTGACTGATAAGTTACGGACATCATCATACCCGAAGTGGAGTTCAATGTAATCTTATCTCTAGCGGGCCAAACTATAAACAAAACAGGCGAGGGGCCTAACGTGTTGAATGAATGCTTATATAAGCATTCCCTTTCGAACAGAAATTCCTTCCACTATGCTAAAAAGCAATGGCCCTAATACGTTTTAAAATTTAAATAGAGTAAATTCTAATTTTCCAGTATTGCGCTTCGCATTGCTGTACTAAGATACCTTCACGCGCGGCCTGACGGGGGAAGTCGCTATAAAACCGCATGGTACTTAATGTGTTAAAAAAATCAAAGTAGGTTCAGAAAGGGCAGAGTTTTAAATTTTATACTTCAAATCTACATATATTTTAGGTAAAATATACCATAATTTTTTTTAAAGTTCTCTTTCAATATGGAAAGAGTTTATAAACAAAAGGTTGGTGGTTGTGACCTTTACCATGGGACGCGTAACGAGAGGGTAAATTCATTTAATAAGCAGGTTAACAAGTTTTTAAAGCATGACAGTTCGAGTAATACTTGCGATCGTGCTTAAAAACTATCAAAACCCCAATGTCAACAACTTCTAATTTTCGTTTTGTAATGGCATAACGGGTTTCATCGACACTGGGAACATCATTCAATTTTAAATTGTCAGATTGCTCACTGAATTACAAATTTTCCCACTTTAAGGAGAATAGATTGGAAAAAGCACTACTCTAATGTTACGTCATTCAAAAAGACCACCAATCAGAACTTCTGGGTTTTAGCAGAGCCAAAAAAGCAGGCCCGCTTTTTTTGTTCAAACAGCTTAACCCTTTTAAGACTGATTGCACACACCATGTGCACAATTTATTTCCGAGGCTATAAGACAGCCTGCACACTATGTGTGCAATAACAGTAATGTGCAATTACTAGTTACTCTGAGTAAACTAGTCATTGAAATAAGATTTTTCTTGAACTAATGAAATCTGTAAAGTACAGGAAAATTGTATGGTATACAATGATCTTATTTATGTGAATTCATTTATAAATTGGATGATTTCTATACTAAACATTTTTTTTATATTAAAAATGTTTTGCTCCTGGGGACCATGTTGGAAAAAAATCATCTCAAATGGGTTTAAAAAGTATTAAATAACAAGTTTTACTTATACCATGAAAACAGTTAAATTTTTACAGTAATAGCAAAATGCTTTAAATAAGCATGAAAATAATTTAATAGAATGATACCTTGCAAAAATATCAAAATTAAATGTGTTCCTTATTAGAAATTTGTTTACGTTCAATACAATTTAAACAAATTTTAAAGATTTTTACTAAGAATTTAACAGTTCAATCGACACTGCTACATAAACTAAATATTAAATAATTTATAGCATTTAATTAATAATCATATTTTAATGCATTTCAGCACCTCAACTAGTTCTTTTTCCAAATAAAAATAAAGCTATTCATCAAAAAAAAAAAAAATAATAATAATAATCTCAAACAAAGAAACCCATCTTTAAGCAGAACAATTAATCAATATCAGTGACAAATATGAAATTTCTACTAGATCTGTAGAAACCTTCTAATTCTATATATTTAAAAAAATTGCCTTGTACAAAAGTGAGCCAAACAGTCACCACAGTTTACTATGTTTTTACCACAAATCGTGCAATAGAAAAACACTAATTCAGTTTATTAGGATGAAGGAAGTATTTTGTTAAAGAAAAGACAGTTTTGAAGTTGCAGAAACTTCAAAATCCATTTTTCTTCCTCTTCCTGCCTTGAACAAAAGACTATTTTGTTTTTAGCGTAAGATATATGATAAAAAAATTAATGAACGTAGTTCTTTATTGGGAGTGTCGGTACTGTGAACTATTTTAAATTCTTAAAATTAAAAAAATATCAATTTTAAATAAGTGTACTTAAATTTGTAATATAGGATAAACATTGGTTGATTTACACCTGTCTGTTTTTCTTACTTGAATCTAATGCAATACTAACTTTGCTAACTGTTAGAACTCTGGATTTTTTAGCATGATTTAAACGGGACATTTTTATCTCATCCCCAGCCTTTGCCAAACAGTGGCGGGAAATCTCATGCTGGAAAAGCTGCCCTTGTGTCACTAACCATAGTCATAAAATCAGTCACACGAAATGCAGACAAGCCCATAGAATGTTGAAAAAAAGAAGGAAGTGAAAGTTTTCATATCTTCTTTTAAGATATGTCATAATCATCATTAGATTTTTTTTTTTTGTTCTCTGATAACTTTTACGAAGCAAAAGGTCATAATGCTTTCAAAAAGATCATAGGCTGACACAAACATCTCTCAAATCCACCAACAAGTGGAAGCAATAAGGAATCTACCTCATAAGTCAAAATATTGAGCATAAAAGTATCCATCGAAATGATAAGTGTTTAAAAAAGGAGAAATCCGTCCTTATCATACAATGGTCCATTTTAAGTAAGAAGTGTACTTAAATTTATAATATAGGATAAACATTGGTTGATTTATAACTGGTCAGTTTCCTATTTTCATCTAATGCAATACTAACTTTGCCAGCTGTTAGAACTCTGGATTTTTTAGAATGATTTACAAGAGACATTTTTATCCATATTAAGAGATCATAAAGAAATGAAGGAGATTAAGGGGGGACCTTAATCCCCTTCATTTTTTTTCTAGGAAGAAGCTATAAAAGATCACATGGAAAGAGCATGTTATGGAAAAGTAACATGTTTAAAACAGCAAAAAATTGAAAGTATTTTAAAACTGAAAAGTGTCCTATATATTATTACACTAAATAATAAAGGTTGTACGTCCTTTGTCATAAAATAGAGTAAAATAAAAATTTTGAAAAAATGCAAGTTTAGTAATCTGAGCAGTGTCGGCCCAATTACCTCCGATTTTCAAGGCTCTACTGCATTCTGTCTTCGTAAACATAGCAGTCTACTGCATACCCTTAACAACTATGGACAAATCTTAAATGCTCAACACCCATGGAAACTTTTATTAATTGACTTCCAAATTGCCTATACTGTCTACGAATGTTTCAGCACGAATTATCAAGTTGTCTCGATGAATGAAGAACATTTCATTTAAAAATACTCACTTTCATTTGCATTTCATCCCATACTTTCCTGGCATCTTTCTTTCCTTGAGCAATGGTTTTATTCATGCCCTCTTTCAAGAAGTCTTCAAACTACAAAATTAAATCAAATTGACATTCATTTTGAAATTATAATTATTTCAAAATGCACCATCTATTAGCAAACTTAAATAGAAAAAAATTTATGCACATAAATTTCAGCAACAAAAATATGTTAAATAAAACGTTTCAGCATTCTTTAAGAAAGCATAAGTACCACCAATAGCTTTGCTTTAACGCTTTGATGTGCAGAAATATTAAAACAAGTCTGAACTTTGATGCATGGGACATTTTTTAAACACACCTTGAAATGTTTAATAACTGCATATAGTTTATATCTGACCTCATTTATATAAAGCAGTTGGTAACCCTATCAACAAGTATTATTGGTTGGCACACGTTTCATCATGTCGGTACAAATTCACCGATTAAGAGAAATATACCAATTTTGTTTAAAACAATATAATTTTTCCGCAACTTAGATCTTTATTTTCTTTTCTATACTTTATTTTCTGCAATCTTACATCCACAAGAGTAAACTTATAATTACTAATGGAAAACTCAATAGTACTTACTATTCAAATATGAAAATAAAGAACTTGCTCTTTCAATGCTATTATAATTGATCGCTTTTGTTTTCCCTCAACCTCATTCTGTATGTTCTTTACGACTAGCGAAGATATAGAATTCCATACATAATTTAAATATTAAAGGTTGCTTTAACGATTAGGATTATTTCTCATCTATATTACAAGATACGCAAGATAGTAAGAAAAGGTTACATGGAGAAGCTAGATAGAGAAGCACCTTTGCCAATGAAGTAGAATACCAGATGTATATTTTTTCTTTTTGGTGCAAGTATTCTGCTCACGGCAAGAGTTCTGAAGCATTAAGGATACTTACCTACAAATTTAGGAACACTACAATTATCAGATTTAGATAACTTCCGCTAATTTTAAATACTAATTGTTGAGATCAAACCTTTTTTTTTTTTTGACAATATTGAACCAAGCTGCTATTAAAAATGAAATTTCCCCGTTCAAAGAATATTTTCCATTAAAAAAAAAGAAAGTTTTGGGACTTAAAGAATTGAAAGTTTTGGAACAATGAATCTGCACTTTGCAAAGTAAAAAGTTCTTTGCACATAAGAATCCCCTTTATCATAAAGGCTTCATTTTCCTTTAAATAATAGCAGCAAAAATTATAAATTGAAGTTAAGAAACTAAAAAGAACTCAAAAATACAAGTTAGATCTTTACTTTCAAATTTCCTAATTGTTTTACACATAAGTGTGCAATGACTGTGCTAATACAACTTTTGTGTTGCAAGCATTATATTAGTTTTAGAATTTATTTCTCATTACAAATGTTCTTATACACATGTAAAGTAAAAAATCTATCCATTTATAGAATATTAAGCTCGGAAAAGCCAATCCTGCAACAGAGAAAATGTAAGCGAGAACAGAATGGAGATAATGTTTAATTATGCTTCTTGTCCAACAAAATCTTGGAAGAAAAAATTCATTCAACAAAAAAAAAAAAAAATAGCAGGGCTCGAAAAATTTTAAAAGTTTTGCACGCCTTGCCCGGCATGTTTGCTTCAAAAATACATGCCCGAACCAAATTTTTATATACCCAGAAATTGTTTTATTGCATATTAATAAAAACATTTGCATTTGTCGTATAGCATTAATCACAAAAACTTAAATTAACAGCTTTATATCTGAATCAAGAATTACTTTGTTAATCTGAATCATTAAAAAATTACATTACAAATATTACTAATTGACGACTAATTATGTTGTTGAAATAAAGTTTTGGAAAGGAATATTTGGTTAAATTACATGCCCTACCGAGCATGCAAGGGTAGAAGATTCATGCCCGATCGGAATTTTTACATGAAACGGGCATGTCTGGCAATATAATTTGAGACCAGGACAATAGGCTTTCTGAAATTAATTAAAGTTACTCTTTATGTTTAAAACCAATATAGTTTATTTTCAGCTCCCACCCCCGTTTTTGACCTAGCTATTGCATTTACATATAAGTAAAAAGAATAGACTAAAAAAATGTAAAGTCAATAACATAGCTGGAATTGTAGAGCCCCAATAGAGGAACTGAAGATTTATCAGAATGCTCGTAGACAAAATTATCTTTTTTTTTTTTTTTTTTTTTTATGGTAGTAAGCTTGGCTTTTGCAATGTGCATCATTCGGAGTTTTAAATCTTATTCTACAAGATATACTGATTTATAAAATTATTAAGTCTTAAAAATGGAAATAGTGAATTTTGGAAAATTATTTGAAGTAGTTAATAAAAAACATTAGGGACAAAACTAAGGCAAGAACCCTCCCCCCAAAAAATATTCTGGCAAGGGGCAACCTTGGACAAAAGGGGTATGGTACATTCAAGATATATGAATCAAGTCCTAAAAACCATGAATGAAATACAAATTAAAAGTATTGTGCAAGAAAAGGTAAATTAAAATAGAATGAAATGATAAATTACTTCTTTTTTTACATAATGCTGCTTCCTGAAAGGTTAAACCTTTATGGTATGTTACTTTTCATTAATGAAACCTCAAACAGCATGAAGTATTTAAAAGTAAGGAGTTCACTTCATATTTACATCATTAACTTGCAATTAAGATTTATTGCATCAATAAAATTATACTTTTGTATGTCCTCGGCTCTAAGATTTAAAAAACAAAAATCAGTATTTTAAAATTAGTACACAGGTTTATAACTTACCTGGTTACGGTATGTATATGCAGCAATGCCACCAGCCATTTCAATCACAAAAATTATGAATAACAGAACACCAAACTAAAACAAAATTTTAAATTTTATAACGTACTTTAATATATATTAGATCTACAATTAAAAAACTTTGTTTACTATTTAATATAGAGCTTGAAAGTCAAGATAATCTTTATCCCGGTTGCAGAAATAGAGCAGCACGCAGCGAGCACTGAAGATTTATCTTCAAGCTAGCAAATTAATTCGTCACCTTACATATATATAATTTAATGAGACCAGAAAAGTTTGTCTGCATGTATTATTGTCAACTATTTTAAAATGCGTAGTTTGCTATTCTTTATGATTGTAAATTTGGTTCCACGCCATTCGGTGCCGCAGATAAATTTTGACTTTTAAAACTTGTGCTGTAGATCGATACAGAAAATTCTGCTACTGGGAAATTTATTATACATTAATATAATACACATAAATTAGAATAAATATCAATTCTGTTACGGAGAGCCATATCACAAGTTCATATTTTCCAGTCGACATTTAATACACACAGAGTATCGACGACAAAGCCACTAGCTACATGAGGGTTCTGAACTTTTAAAGCTCCCATTGGACATCATTAAGGTATGCACGGAAAAGTCTCATTCTACAGTACTAAAATTGTGTATTTTTAACCTTCATTGCAAAAACTTGAAAAAAGGACTTATGATACTAAGGCTCTCAGGTACAGAACTTTAAAGACAATATATATTTATCTAATTTATGGGATACTACTTTCTTTTTGTAACTGCATTTTTATAACAAAAGTTAATGATAATTAATATGGCAACCTTTTACTGTAAATATCATAAATTGTACATATGACACATGCATTGTAAACATGTTTACAATTCCTCAAAAAAAAAAAAAAAAAAAAAAAAGGAATTAACTTTTGAGCACTAACATTTCGATCTAGTTAGATTTATCATTAAGTATTGACCTTAGAAGACAAGATTAAAATATAACTTTTGACAAAGAGCAGCTAGAAAGTCAACATTTTCAAAATAAGGGAGAAGAACATTCTATAAATTAGTCAAAAAACTAGAAAAGAACTTCAAAAAATCCGTTGCTTTTATTTACAATCTACACTAGTGCATATGCAGTTACAAGTGTAACTACACAATAATCCTTAGAAAAACGAGATTGATAACTATTTGCGAGATATACAACTTCCAGCAAACATACAGAGTTTTATTTGCAAGATTACAAAGCGATCTTGCAGTACAAGCCCACCATTTCAACTTTTTACGGGGAGGGGCAAAGGTTATAAGTTCAAGGTATTGCAGAATTTCCACAACCAAAGAAATTAAAAAGCTCGAGATTTTTTCCCAAAAATATTATAAACTAAAAAATTCAAGCATAAAATATGAGGGTTTTATGCAGGTGTATATGAATGAGAATATGAGAGTTAATTTTATATGGATTTTTTTTATTACTTATAATGTTATTTTGAAACTTCTTAAGTTAGCAACTCTGCATCAACAAACACACTAACACATATATAAGAAAGGGAACACTCAATATTTTTTATCAACACAGTATATTTTTTAATTAATTAACACACTATATTTTTTTATTTAACTAACACTATTTTAAGAGGGGAAATTACCCCCCCCCCCCCCCCCAAAAGAAAGGCCTGCTTCAAAGCCAAAAAGTTAAGTGACTATATGCTGAACAAAGATTTCTTTCACATTAGTTTTTTTTGAAAAAAGGATTTAATATAACCTAGGTACACATTTCAATACAAAGATAAACATTTACTCCTTAACAAATATAATAGCTACACAACAGGTTTTGAAAAAAAAAAACCCGGATTTGTGTTTTTGATGAAAAAGTGGCTTTTTCAAGAAACTTAAATTTGTATTAACCTATTTGAATCATTCAAATAGCCAGAATTTCACCATGGAAGTTGCACTTATGATGAAAATGGGTTAAATATTCTACCTAACTAATATCTGGATATTGTTACACTTCATAGAGCTTTTGAAATCATGCATGTTCTACTCAAATAATGAAAAAAAAAACCCTTGAAATTATAAATTTATACAAATTAGTAGCTTAAACCAAATACTCACTGTCATAACCATGCAATAATTTTCTCGAATAGCACCACAACATCCTAAGAAAGCAAGAAGGAAAATGATAACTCCAACAATTATGAGAATCGTGGGTGCTGTAACATATTTAGAGTCCAAAAATATCGTGAAATCTTTGCCTTGAACAACAGCACCAACAGCTATCAGAGCAATACCACAAACCTAGTTAAAAAGAAATGCAGAATTTAAGATTTATAAACAAAAATACAGTTACTATCAAAGTATGATTAAAATTGCTATTTGTTTTTAAAATACACTTAAATCAGAAAAATTGAACTAAGTTTATAAAACTAAGAAATTTCATAGCTACTCTAAAAATGTTGGCTTTCATTCATCAAGCCTTTTAATTTTTCTTCCTGGTGCATTGTGATATAACTTGCGATAAATGATTTAACACAAAGTAAAAAAATGTCAAATAATATTTTTATTGGTGTTAATTTTATATATAAAAGAAAGAGACTTGCCAGAGGCGCGAGCTGACCTAACAAGCTCCACAGAGACACTAATGCTAGTTCTGTTTTGAAAGACTTCTACATGTAATTACAATTTACATTTTATATGGAGGTTGGGGTACGCCGAAAACCACTTTTCAAGTCTTTTTTTACCTCCTCAAAAAAATCAAGTACACAGTTTGATCCTTTACCATAAGGTTAATTAAACATTTCTTATTATCCAAGAATTTTTTTTTTTTTTCCTTCAACTTTTCTACTTATTTTTTATATTTATTTTTGAACAAAAATTTGGAAAGTGCCCTAATGGTCTATCCTACAGGACATGTTTGACCACAAAGAACTTGTGCTGAAAAACTAATGATAAATATTAATCAATATTATCAGATTATTTTCTTTTGTGTTTGAGATGAAAAATATAAATTTTAAAGGCCAATAGAAAGAGTTAAATTATTGTATTCAGAAAAATATCTGCTTAGAAAAGAAATAAAACTTAACTCCTTTTAAAAAAGGGAGAATTTTACATATTGAAAGAAAATAGTCTTTTAGAATTAACATTAATGATTTAAATTTTAACTTAATGCTTGTAAAAGTTAAAGGATATTTCAATGAATAATTGTGAAATAGAAAGCCTGCTACTTCTGAGCAGACACAATGTTGTGACAAAATAAGGACTCATTTTCCTGCACTGTTGCTACATCAAAATGTTACATGGGCCTTTTCTCCACTGCACCTCAAATCTTCTAATGTTGGTAAAAAATTTTAAAAAGGAATATACCTTCTGAGAATTTAATCTCTGTTTCTTATATCAAAAAACTTGGTGATTATTTTCAGATTTCATGCACTTCCTTTTTTAAAGGCAATGTCTTACACAATTTTCAATTGCTCAGTTTTTCAGAGAGAAAAAAATTCTGAGGAACTAATGCTAAAAATATATTTTCAAACAAACAATACATTTTTAATCAAATTTATTGCCTATTATCTACATCATAGCAGATGTTCAACACATTTTGCTTTGAAAAAATATAGACTTAAAATGGTGAATGAGGGCAACAAAAGTGCATATTCGACAAAATATTTAATTGGGTATAGTTTTTGTTAAAGAATTCTCATTTAGATATTGTTTCACTTCTGAAATAAATATCATACAATATATGGTTAATTTTTTTCATCCACTAGGGCTAGATGACAACATAGCCTAGTTTCAGATAGCCAACCCATGTTTTCAGATTTACAAAATGCTGTTGATATATTTTTTTCTATCCTGAAAAATAAATGAACTATAAATAATTATGAAGTATAAGGACTCACTTTATGATAGAAGTTTAACTTTACTGTTCCAGTCTTATTGAAACTAATAAAAAAAATTGAAGTTGCAAACTTCTTTAAAATTACTCAACAATGCTAAAATTGAACTTCCTGTGGAATAAAAGTTACTCAATGCTTCTATGCAATGTGATTTCCTTATCGGGAATGAAAGACTATTAGAGCTAACCATTGAATTTAAAAACCAAAGATTCAAATAATTAAGGCTGAATCAATGTTTCCCTAGGTCAAAACAGATACAAATCCCTTACATATTGTAAAGGGTCCCATGATTTCTCAAACTTTGTTTTCTCAAAAACTTGGGACCGAAAACAAGAGTTAATTTCACAGATTCGGGGGAGGGGAGGGGAACCATTCAAAAATGGATGTCACACCAGATCTGCATAAACCATGCAGGCTTTAAAATATAAGTCAGGCTAAATCAGGAGTCAAACCAAAGGAAATTTAGGTCTGTTTTCGGGCCCTTTACAAAATTCTTATCAAAACGGACCTTTCACAAAATTCAGAGCTACCAAATATTTCTTTTTACAGAATTATTTATTAAATAAGGGACAAACAATAAAATTATGTATCACTGTATGTTTAAATTTAGAATTTTCACAAAACTACTTTTACATTTTACCAAAAATATTTAATTTTTCACAAAAAACTAGACCTTGTTTAAAATGCTCGATTGACCCTTGCTTCATTATTTGTAGTTTGATTAGTTTTTATCATAGAGAAACATTTTTATAGCATTTTATTAATCTGAGAACGTGGCGGCACGTTGCAAAAGCCAACCTACTCCAAGCAATTAAATAATATACAACTTTTAACCAGTTTTTTCTCCTTATGATAATTATATCTTTATTCTAATAGTTTATATGCTTAATTAAGTTTGTGTATAGCTCTTTGTTTCAAGTTATGGAGGATGAAATTAATAATAAAACTTGTAAAAATAGAAGTAGAAAAATATCTAGGTGAACATAGAGTATAATTCATTAACAAAAATTACATTCAATCTTTTACCAGATCTGCACTTTTGTAGCATTCATTTATTTTAAAAGTCAACTTAGTTTTTCGAAACAACCAAAATTTATTGTAGAACATCTGCCAGAATTCATATAATAAACTAATAAATTTGATTAAAAATTTATTGTTTTAATAAATTTGATTAAAAATTTATTGTTTTATTTAAAACAAATTTTGCAGTATAATTTGTATGTGGTCAGAATTTTTTTTCTTTTCCTGCAAAACTAGGAAAAAATTGAAACTAATTCACAACTTATTGTGTACAAGATTTTTTCCTTAAAAACGGAAGCATCTGAAAATATCAACTGTTTTTGATATCAGTAAGGAAAGGGGAAAAATATACACAGGATGTCTACAGATTTTCAAATTGAAATTTTGTGACCATTCCACGATAAATTAGATATTACTTTGATGGATATCGGGCAAAAATAAATTTTACATGCTGGATAACCAGATATTTCAAAACCTGTTGGACACCGCATATCTGGTGTCTGCTGGAAGGGACTGGTTTGGCAGAAAAATTTCATGACCTATTTCCAGATTCGCGACTTTTATTGATCTGTAGACAACCTGCTACACAAGTTTTTGTAAGAAATGAAAACAAATTATTAACAAAGATACTATATGATACCGAAACCAATTTTATAAAATATAAATCATTCAAAGTCAAGATTACTTTAGAAAAATTATAGCCAGATAGTAATATAACTGCAGTTGAAATTAAAAAAAAATCAACTTGTTACATTCAAGTTATTTTGTAGAAGTTTTTACAATGTATCTTTATCAGGGATGCACAAACTATGGCCCGCGGGCCAAAATTGGCCCGCCGAGCCTTTTGATATGGCCCGCTAATATAGTTGATAAAAAAGAATTATAATAAAATAAAAAATACAAAAAAAAAAAAATTGTAAAAAAAAGCTTACGAAAAATCGTAGTAAAAAATACGATCGCAGCGCCGCTACTGAATTTTGGTCGCAATTTTCGGAACTAATCACCATATTTAATTTTATTTTATTGGAAATACTTCAGAAACTAATAAAATCATGATAAAAGTGGTAGATATTGCATTGTCATCTGGTTCTGAGCTATATGTAAAGTTTCAGAACAATAGCTTATCGTGAAATGGTCGAAAATTCGATTGCTGGAGTTTTCGAACAGCCATTATGTGCGTTATTTCGTCTATAATAGAATTTTGTCCCATTCCTGCTTTGATTTCTTTAGTTAATTCAAAGCAACGATCGTTAGACATAGCAGGCAAAATGTCATTATTTTCCATTTACTTCTTCATTGCTATCTTGCTCTTTGTCATCATTCAGGGGGTAGCACCATTTGGGATCATTCATAAATGATGTCACGCTTCGAGGGGGGGGGAGGGGGGGTTCGCGAAATTGTGACAAAGTGTGACAAGGGGAGGGGAGGGGGTAACAAGAAGTGTGACATCATGCATTATGCAACATAGCGTGACGCGTGACAAACGGGGGGAGGGGGGTCTGCTGAAGTGTGACATATTTTGACAAAGGGGGGGAGGGGGTCAAATATATGGGAAAAAAGCGTGACGTTATTTATGAACGGCCCTTTTGGATGCTTTCCGAATCGGACATCTTGTTTATCAAATTATTAATTTCATAAAATCTGATCAATCATTTTTACAGTAATAAATGATTTCAAAGAGGAAGAAAAGGAAATGTAGGAAGCATGTTTACATGCAGAAAAGCGCAAATTTCATACTTGTGTAAAACGACTTCGCTTTTGCGAACTCTATTTTAATAAAGAATTCATTTCCACAGTTGCAATTTTTGTTGCCTTAATATCAATTTTGAATTCTTATTACCTTATTTCAGCTCTTAAATAAATAAAAAAGTATATAAAACAAAAATAAATGACGTTTAATTTTCACACGATCAGCTATTGCGGAAAATTAGCGAATCTGCCGTATTAGAAATTTTCCGAACTTTCGTATAGTCCGACTTTTGTTGCAATTCGTCTTCGAATACTGAAGAGACAATTATGTAAATAAATGTATAAGAATGCAATTACTTATTTCTTTTATGTTTAATTATTGAAAAAAAAAAAATAGAGAAAATGTCTGATTTTTCTCAAGTATCGTTGGAATTTTTTTTTTTTTTTTCTAATTTTCATCTGCAAATAAGTTGACGCCCCCTTCCCCTAAAAAAAAACACTGAATATGTTACATGTAACGGAAAAATGCGTATTTTTAAAGGCATTTAAAAAAATTCGTAGTTTTACCAAGTGGGCAAAAAAACGCGAACTTTTCAAAAATGGCGGAAATTCATGAAAAAAATTCCCGGTTTTCTGGTTCCCAGATAAGAGATTCTGTACTGTATAACTATGTCCATTTAACAAGATTTTGGAAATGTTTAGTTAAAAAAACAATTTCTACTAGCCATATTGACTAGTAGTAATGAATGAATAAAAATGTATTAAACATTTTCAGAATTAATATCAATTTGAATAATTATTTCACTTTATAAAGCGTAATTTATCATCAAAATTTAAAAATTGTATTGTTGATATATATTTAGGAAAATTTTATTGTTGATAAGTATTTAGGAAATGAATAAATAACGATTTTTTTACATTAATTCACAAAGATCAATTTCTAATCTGCAGAAAAACTAGTGATTAAAGGATTTAAATTTAATTATATGCCATGGAACAAAATAATGATATGTTGATTTTTGATAAAGGAATCAGTTTAACTTTTTTTTATTGTCCATGTAGCAATGTATGAATTTAATATTACTATGCCAATTTAACTAAATAAGATTTTGTAAATGGTTAGTTAAAAAACAATTCTACCAGCCAAATTGGCTAGTAGTATTTCTGAATCGCAAGGGTTTAACGTGATGTAGTTTCGACTCTCAGCATTTGGATTTTGCTATTTAATATATGCGTGTTTATTTCTGTATTTATATTCGCACTTTTAATTAATTTCTCATTTTAACTCTCAATATATATTTTAAATTTTACATTATAAAAGTCAAAGAAAAATTATCTAAATTATAAAGAAAGTTATAATTTAAAGAATAATGCAGTGTTTTTCTAAGTTTAAATTACCTTTTTATTTTCCATTTGTTTCATTTTCATAATTTGCACACATTTTTGTAAAAAATTTTAGTATTCCTCTTTTTTGCTATTTGACCAATCACTTCATTGGTATATATAAATGTTGTGCGATTAATTGTTTAGAAATCTTATACCTCATTTTGTTTGAATTTATTTACATTAATTTTTAAAAACTTTTATTTAATAATCTGTTCCCGAGTACAGTAATTATTAATACATGTGATTTGTACATATTAACTTTAAATAAAAACTGAAATACACCCTGCATTTTATGAATAAAACATTACGTTACTTTGGCCCCCAACCTGATACTTTCTAATTTTTTAGCAATTCACCCAAAAAAGTTTGTGCATCCCTACTCTTTATGGTATGATTAGATAGTCACCATCATTTGTTGCAAATTTGTTGTTTATTTTTTGCTAATCTTTTATCCCCAAATACAAAGCTTGAGATTTAACAGCAAATTGAATTTTGTAAAAGTTAACACTGAACTATAGTAATGTAAAGTTAATCATTTACGCATTTCCTTAACCAGAATTTTATTTGAAAAAGGAGGAACCTAAGCCAATATTTGAATATAGTAGAAAACTAGCTGCAAAAGAATGCATGGGTGATAAAGGGCACAAAATAAGCCAAAAAATGTCAGTAGTAATACAGTCATTCAGGGTAAATTTGAATTATGGGGGTTAACTAATAAAAATTTTCAAGTTAAGAAATCACAAATCAGGGTTGGCCCCATTGGGTCTTTTCTGAAAAAACCAGTTCAAAAAACCCACATTTTGGACCTACTTTTGGGTTTTTTCAACTTGATAAGACTTTTTTTAATAAATTATTACAATACTTATGCAATTTAAACTTTATTATTATTATCTTTACAAAACAGACAGTTTAGATTGAAAATGATTTATTTTTCATTTTAATAATTTTTACAAGTAAGATTATTAAGCATCATACTCTCCCGCTCACTTCTAAAGAGCTACAACTAAAAATAAATAAGTTTTTCTACAATTTCAAGCATGAACACCAGAAAATTGTTCTCTAAAAATTGCTTGAAAAGCACAGAAGAACCTGATGATGGAAAAAATAAAAACTACCACTCTCCAGTTTCACTTTCTTCCATGTTTTTCTTCAAAAAGCGTTGAATTTTCACAAGTTTTCCTGCTCCTTACAGATTTCTCAGCTTGGTCCATATATTTCCAAATGTGGAGAAGATACATTCTATTGATGCAGAACTTGGTGGACAAGTAAGCAGTTGGGCAAAAAAAGGCAAAATCCGTCTGGCAATTTTTTAACCTGTGTGTTTCTCTCCATTAAAACCCCACCACTTTGAAGGAGTATCTTTGTAAAGTTGAATAAGATCTTTGTGAAACATTTTCTGGAAACAACTGGTTGTCTTGTATCTTTAAAGCTAAAAAACCAGGTTCATATTCTGGTTTCATTGTTTGCAGCCACATTTCACCCTTATTTTCTTGCTCTGTTGACAATCTATTGCCAAAACATGAAGGATCTACTAAATTTCCTACATAAAAAAAAGGTTCAACTGCTCTGTCCATCATTTGTTTAATATAATCCTTATAAGGCAGCAACTCCACATTCATTGTGAGATCAAGCCAAACTTCAACAGCTGTTGAAAAGTTTGCAGAATCCGACTATAATTTATCTAGTGCTACAGAAGCCTCCTTTAACTGTTTTTGTAAGGTTAAACTTTCTCGGTATAATCCAATATTGCTTAGAATTTTACTAATATTTGAATCAAAATTATCATCTTCATTTGCAATTTCCACATATTTGTGAAAATTTTTAATGAATGTATTAACACATTCTTGTGAATTCCATCGCATGTCATTTGGAATTTGTGGCATAAGTCCACCCTTTTCTTTTAATAATCCATGAGGGAGGTGGTGGTTACGAAAATATTTATTTACTTCAACAATATAATTAAGGACTGTTTTGGGAGTTATATCCTTCTCCAAAAGATTTAAGAAATGTGCTGAACAACCATATGTTAAAATGATAGGATATTTTATTTCTACCAATTCCTTCATCTTTTTCATTTTGTTTTCATTATCCGAACACAGGGCAAAAACATTTATATTTTAGTTTTCTTCAACTTCCTTAATCGCAGAATATGCAATTTCAAACACTGATCTTATATAGTTTAAGATTAACCTGCAAACCTTCAAAGTTACCCTGAATGATTGTACTAGCAACCAAACATTTGGATTGTAGTCTGCACTATAACAAGAAATTTCTCAAAGGGGGGGCGGGGGGGGGGGTATCTAACTTGAATGAATGCTTTCCTGAGAAATTTATATAAAAACAATCAGTTCTATTTTAATTTTACATAAGTAGTCATACATACAGATATACAGACATAAAATTACTTAGAGAAGGAAAAACAACCTCTGAACATAAAAGGAACAGTAATTTTCATCATTTTATTTTGAGTTTCATGGCAGGGTTCCAACCCAAGGACCACCCCCTCACCTATGCTACTAAATCACTTAACAGAATAGAGAGTAAAGAAAATATTTTATTGAATGTTCTATTCTTCAGCAAGTTTAATTCAGGGTTGCAAAAAAAAACAAACAGTTTTTTAACTCTAAGTTGATGGGTTTTATAGTGTTTATCAAAGGTTTTTTTTTTTTTTGAATATTTGTTTCACTCTAGTTTTGTCGCCATGCATTATGCATGACACAAATAATATTTTGGTAAAAACTGAAAGAAAATTGATGTTCGACTATTTTAGAGGCCTAGAGTTCCACTTCAGTTAATGACAAATGAGCATTTAGCATTTTCACAATATATATATTTAAAGTTATAAACAATGCAAATAAACACCTTTTTAATAATAAAGTTATTGGAGCATTATTTTCTTTAAAATCTTTATAAATATATACAAAATTAGATTGTTTTATGAGCTGTTATTTAAATGAGTAATTAAGTATTAAACTAATTTTCGAGTTCACTTTTTCATCATGGATATTACAGAAATAATGTGAGTCATTCACATGGCAGAATTAAAATAATTATATTTTTGTCATATATTATGCCTTTATTTTATATAATTTGAGATGTCGTGTATCAAAAACAAATTAAGCAAGGAAAAAAAAAAAGAATTTTACATTTAAATTGGCCAAGTTGGATTTTATAGAAGCAAAAGGGTGCAAGTGACAAAATTGAAAATTTGGAGATAACTGGTGATATCTCTAAGAGATGCTCCAAAACAACTTAATTCAGAAAAAAATAACATTAAAGGTGCCATAAGATCCAAACTTTAGTATTTTTAAGGATCGGTTTTCCATTGAATTTACATATTGAATAGTGGAAAACCAAGAAAACTCCCTATTGAAACGCTTTTTTTTCTTTGAATCTCTTTTTGGTCCCTCATATCCTTTTGCTTCTCCCTACCTTACATCATAAACTCTAAGGACCTATAGAAGACTTGGCTTAGAACTTCAATGATAAATCAATTTAAATAATTAACCTAGTTTGTTACTATGCAAGTAATCTTAATTTTGAAATTAAACAAAAAAACATTTTTTTACTACAATAGAATACATTCAACACATCAGGTGGTGGTGTCATTGTAACTTATGAGATTAATTTTGATATTGGTGTGTATAACACTTGTTTTGAAGATTTTTTTTTCAAAATACCCCTGACATACATTGTTTTTTTAAAGTTGGTTTTTCTGAAAAAACCACTGGGGTTTTATTGGATGGGAGAGCTTTTTGCATCCTTGATTTAATCATTACTGTGTATTTGTAAATAAATGTTACCTTGTTTAACAACATATTTGTGAGAGATTTAAAATACAATAAATCATTTTCTTAGTTTTGAGCATAAATATTAATTTTTTTAAATGCAGGACATTTGTTTGTGGGAAAAAGTTCATTTTTTCAGCCTATCAATGGAGTTATGTTTATTAGTTTAAAAAATAAACCAATTAAAATTTTTTAAAAATATTATATAAAAATATTTTTATACCCTTGATGGAAAGATTGATAAAATTTTGTTTAAATGTAATTTAATTTTTGATACTTCATCCCATGATAGAAAAACCTATTTAAATCATTTTATATAGAAAATATACCTTTGCATAAAAAATAACATTTAATTCAACTGAAATTTCATGTATCAGGTGAACTAAAGAGGTCCCTCTGTTATGTAGTTTGAAAAAGAAAGCAAATGTTTGAGGGATTAATTCATTCCCTAGTCAAAAAAGTAACTACTCTATTTTATGTACTCCGAAAAAGCCGAGAGGAGAACACTAAAAGGCTTAAAAACTAAGAATTCTGTTAGACCTCTGAATATCAACACAACTAACCATGAGAATTATTCAATTAAAAATATTCTACCTTATGTAAGTTAAATTCATAGATTATATTTAACCTCTTCGGTTCCCAGGTATATCATATGTGATGCTCTTATTTCGGCTTTTTTTAAAAATGCCCAATGGATTAAAAGTAGCTAGAAACTAATAACATGAGATGGTTCAAAACATTACCATCTAATATTTTAGTTCATTCATAGATGGTAGCACTGATCTTATGTCTTGTGATAGCATTTTCAGCAATAAATATAGAGCCTGTTTCATAAATTAATGTGTTATAATGTAAATTTAAGTCGCTTTTAAGAATGGAGCTATTTTTCCAGGATAATTGAGCATGTTTTATAGCTATAAAGATATTAATTTGTAGCAAGTAGTCGACCCATCAAGAAGGAATGGATGAGGCGACACCGATAGAACGGTTAACAATTTTAGTATCACATATGATATTTCAAGTCTTCCTGGTGAGTCTATAAATAGTTAAATATTTTGACCTACTTAAATTCTCTTGTTGAAGCTCTTTGCGACAAACTTTATGCAATATGGTACACCAATTTTATTTAATGAAAATTATAAATTAATTTACTTAGTAGAGTGAACTAAAATTTTAAAAAAAAAAAATCATGAAATAAATGTTTTTGTACCGCATTTACTTTTGTTTATTGACTGAACTTCCTGGTTTGAATATATTTCCTTAACAATAACTTGCAGAATTTAGAAAAAATTCATAAAACTATGTTAAATAATACATTTGTTTTATATTTCAAAAGTTTTGATTATTAAATTTTTTGTTTATTATAATCTTTTTATTTCTATTTTTTATTTTAATATATTTATGTTTTGTTAAAAAGTATATTTAACAGCAATGAAGTTGCACTTACAAAGTAGTCCAATTCAGAATTGAGCTCTATCTGGCGATTACAAATTATTTTCAATTTTTGATTTTGTAGTCAATTAGTTCTAAAGTACCACATGTAATATTTGAACATGAAACAAGAACTGGTTTTGTGAACAACGCAAAAATAGTACACATTCCGAGACTTATTTTTCTTTTCTAGACCTCAGTAATTCACAAGAAACCAAGAAAAAAAGAACCAAGAGTAAGTTAAAATCAAATATCCAGGCTAAAAAAAGAATAGAGGCTGTTCATAAATGATGTTCCGCTTTTCCCCCTAAATATTTGACCCCCTCCCCTTTTTGTCACAATATGTCACTTCAGAGGACCTCCTTTGTCACATGTCATGCTACACAATGCATGTCACACTTTTTGTTACCCCCCCCCCCCTTGTCACTTTCACAATTTCATGAACCCCCCTTGAAGCATGACATCATTTATGAATGATCCCATAGCCACCTAGGTGCATTAAAATTGTTACAATTTTAAAATTCAGATAAAAATTAGGGATGCAGATATGCGTTTTTCCAATATTTAAATGTGCAATTTTCGGAATTGTTTGGGTTTTACTCTAGAAATAACACATGAGGAAAAAAAAGTGTTTTAATCGTAAAATATCTAAAAAAAAAATTCTCATCTTCTGGGGGAGGGGACATGTCCGCTTGGTCAATCCCCCTCGCTGTGCCACTGTTATACATGGAAGGAATTGCAATTTTTTGAAAAAGAAAAACAGCAATATTATTTGACTAATAGCTTCCCCCTCCTTTGTAAATGCTTTCAAATCATTTGTCAAGCGTAAGTTGAATTTCTAATACAAAAGTTCATAAGTCCTCCCAGGTACATATATATATTACTACGAGATTCTCAAGAGTGCCTTAAAACCAAGGGTTCTCATGCAGGTTTACGCTTTCAGTTGCTTTCTTGTTAGCATAAAAGGAAGACATTAGTGTTTGTAATGTAAGCTAGTTGATAAATAATTAATCAAATTTAAAATAACATAGGTTAAATGTTTCCTTGGTGAATTAAATAAGTTTATGCCTTTAAAGCTTTTAGTTTATTTATGAATACCTTTGGAAAACGTTCAATTCCTTTTGCTCCGAAAAAAACATAGAAAGGTGCACAAATAGGACCTGTCATTCAAAGAGTTCAGAAGGGGCACCCTTGGATTTTTCAGTAGGGTTCCTAGCATAAGTTTCACCTGGGGCAGCAATTTGTGGGACCAGCACCCCTTAAAAATGATGGGTTAGCTTGCAGTCCAGTTGTGCAAAAAAAAAGCTTAAGAATTCCATCTTATTTATTTGGTGTAACTTGCAGTACTTTTCCAAAGCTAGTGAACGAATTATAAATTTCAACATTAGCTGCAGACCGAAGATTTGGGGGGCATAAATCAATTAAATGCACTCTTTTTACACCAAAATTTTAGTCCTATGCGGGACTATTTCTTCAAAATTTTTCTGGGGACGAAGATACTTATTTTATGTTAAAACATAACACATTCTCAAAGCCTGGGGGCGGGGAAGAAGAAATTACCCTTCGCGACCTCCCCCCCCCCCCCCCAAACGCTGGGTTGTCTTCGCATAAATTCGGAAAAATATCAAAATTATAATCTGACTGAACTTTATTGAGACAATTAACGCTTAATATTTCAATTTAATTCTTTGAAATAATTCCGGTTAACTTTATGTTTGGCATACTGATGACGTCATCAATGTCAAAGTTTAATGCAGTTACGGTATGATGGTAGGAATAACAATGTAATGCCCCCAAACACGTCCTGGAATTACACATCGTTACGCATTGCCCCCGAAAGTTAAAACAAAAAACAACATTTTCAGATCAAGGCCACAGCAAAACTTATCAGTAGGAGTCGCATATACAAAATGACGCCATTTTATCTACCTTGCAGAAGTGGAACGTAAATTGTTTGAAAAATACTTATTAACTTGAGAAAAATGAATGACAACCAGAAATTGTGAATTTAATATGGTATTTAAACTTATTTACAATAGTAAAGAGGCGTCGTTTAAATTCAAAATTTTGGAAACTTTGAAAGTAAAATTTGATGGAGCATTTGTTTACATTTTGGCGAGTAAAGCTTGACGTTTATAACAAAGTAAAAGAATACTTATTGCAAAGAAAAACACTGCGTTTGACTACTTAAAAGTTAAAAATAATTAGATAGCAGGAAATAAGGTATAATAAAATAACATCCCGTTAAAAATCAATAATGAAATTTCATTCTTACCACAAATATGAAGTTAAATATGAACATCAAATACTTGATGCAAGTCATTCCACCCTGAACCATTTTGACTTTTTGTACGTATCACAAATTATATAGAATCAAATTCACTTCAAAAAGTATCCAAGTGAATACGAGTTTTAAACAACACTGTATACACGCAAGGAAAGACAAGTTGCCTGTGAAACTGCAGATGTCTACCAACTTGCTCGTCATGTGATTCGTGACGTCATGCGCCTCATGATGCCATGTAATTGGCATCTGAGACGATTGCGTACAGGTGAAGAAAGATTTCGCCCTTTAATAAATTATCGTAATGATTTTGTCAATATGATAATAAAACCTGCCGACTTTTACTTGAATATTATTTTCACAAAATAGAACTTTGATGATTCATAAAATTCTGAAGGCTTTGTTTGTGCTTTGTATTTGAAGTGTCTTAAATTTTAATCATAAATTAATAGAATTGTATAATTAAATTATAAAACTGTTGGCATCGAACACCGTAGAAATATTATCACTTTTGGAAAATTACATTTTCTTAAATTCTGAGAGCATAAATTGGACAAAATCCAATTTTACTCTTTGTCCTCTCATTCAGACCAAACCCGATTCGCATCCTCCTCCCCGTCAATATATAATATACATCCCCCTCCCCCAGTATTTTTCCTATCCACAAATTTCTCTGTTAAAAATTCAAGAAAAGACAAAAAAATCATAACGTTTCTTCTTTTAAGCAAATTCATTTTTTTTTTCGAGAGGCATGCGTAAAATTAAATTTACTGAAAAGTAATAAAATTAATTCTCTAGAAATATTTTACGCATAACTTACGTTAGGATAAGGCCCATTTTGGGGGGACAGTCCCCACTTGCCAAAATATTTCCCCACATTCACAAAATGTATCCCTACTTTTAAAGAATTTTTACAAATTTTTCATTAACTCTTTAAAATGAAAAAAAGAAAATAACTAGTTGAAAAACGAAATTTACATATTTGTTACAAACACGTGAGTTGGCACCACAAAGAATCGATTTTTTATACAGATAATGGGCCTGAAACACATGCATGTAAAAGTTTTCAAATTTATAAATACAATACTATTTATCTATTTATCTTTTTTATCTTGTAGAATAGCAAATTCTTTTACTTTAAATACGTACTACATATTAAGCTGAAAACGCTAAGGATTGCAAACTACGGGCAGGGGAGGTCTTCTTCTTCTTCTTTTTTTTTAGCTTTTACTACGCCGACGCTTTCGTGCTTAGTGAATTCAGACTGATGTAATTCAAAAAAAAAAACGTCACTTGTTATATAGTATGAAGAGATTTTTTTAAATCCACGCAGAGTTCGTTTTCAAGAGAAATTAAATATTGCAAATAAAATAAAGAAAGAGTATTTCTCAAAATAAAGTACGGACCACGGAAAGGAACCCCCACCAAGCTATTACAGTGAGACCACTAAGCTTTGACACTAGGGCGCTGCTGCGCAAAGCAAAAAAGGACGAATTTATTCGAGTTTTAGAGAAGTTCGTTTTGCAGGTGCGTTTACTATCACGCGAATCAGAATGTTTGCTTCTCTGTTTGTTAAAAGCAACCAACTTAAAAACTCGCATATAACATCAGCTCTTAAGAAATAAAGTGTGCCAAAGAATTAAAACGACAACAGAATACAGCACATTCCTTATACCAGCTGTTTTTCACTTGAACATGAATGAATTCTTCTTGGTGCTCTTTTTTTTTTTTTTTGCCGGTAGACTGACCCAAATGAACTCTGAAGGACTGAAAATGCAATTAAAAAAATCATAGCAGCAGATCATTGTCATAATAAAAGGGCGCACCAATGGGGATGGGCGAAGGGGACCAGTCCCCTTCCCCTCATCCGAGAAGGTATTAAAATATCCGGTATCCAACCTATTTTGTAATATCCGGAATCTGTTCCAGCCACAAATGTAACGATCAGGTTATACAGCAGAATATCCGGGGAGAAGACGCAAACTTAAAGTTCAATTTCAAACGAAAATTTGACTTTGAAAATTTAATTCGATAGCGTGCTTAGAATATATATGTAAATTGAAAACTTACAGCGGATTTGGAGCGTTTAAGATCGTTAAAAATAAGTAGAATTTACACATTTCAAACAGCAGAGCCGGATATCGGTACTAATCTTTCAATGACAAGTGGCACGTGGGCACCTGATATCCGGTAAAATCAAAATACGATGCATCCCCTATCCTGGCCTTTCTTCCCTCAAGTAAAATTCTAGGTGTGCTACTATCATAGTCCTTCTAAAAATCTAGAGGAGACTATTTATTACCTAGCAGTAAATATTTATTTTTCTTTTTAGTGGGCCGCATATGGTCTCTAACCTTTGCAGATCTAGTACCTTCCCCGGAAAACCGGCATCCATTTTTTCAAGTCGCACCATTATCATCGGATGCCATTACCACTTGAGAATTTTTAAGCTCAGTTTCCCCCTAGATGGCGGCATCTGAGCTCTGAGTGATGCGAAACTGCATTAGGAATTTAATTTAGCTGAGAGTATCCACGTCAAGCAGATTCTCAAGCGATCTTTAACATGCGGCATAATCATACGACATGGGAGAAGTCAATTTTCTGCATATTGAAAATCCACCGGCTTGGGCCATACTTAATATTGCGAACTTGGGTGTACGAGGCCAGCGCCTTTCCACTACGCCACCCTGCCTGCTAATTAGGGTAAATATTGATGGGTATATCTGGATTCAATGTTTCTAAAAATCAACAAGAAACAGACACATTTTTGAAAAGGTATGGGTGTAATCTCAACAAAATTCAATAGAACAAGGCCAGAGCAAAAGATTCTTCCCGCTTTTAAAACGTTTCAAATCATTTATTCTATCCCTTTATAACCTTTTTACAAGAAATGTTGCATCTTATGATATTATATTGCATTTATCTATGTGTGGTTAGTGAGGTACACATCCTCTGAACTTTGTAAATTATTCAATCTCAGCTCACAGACCACCCCCGAATTCTCTTTACGGATAACCAAACAAAATCTAGTTTTAGTAACAATAAAGTTTTCCTTTAGTGACAAAACACACTACTCATGTTAATGACACCTGTCACTAGAAATATCATCCCTCTAAGTTTCCCCTATTTACCTATACATATTAGTTCATTATTATTCCTGCTGTGAAAATCTTCGATATCTCAAATTGCCCGGCGAGCAATTTGATGCTTATTAACTCCAAATAACAGTGCATACAAGATGAATTTGGAACAGTGGAACTATAGTATACATGATAGAATTTTTTTTATATGTTGAGCGAAGGAACATAAAGAGTAGTAATTTAGCAATCAATTGTGCTGATTAGGCCTGTCAATTCAATTTTGCCCAGAAGAAGGGGGGGGGGGGGCAGAGTATACATTAAGGTGGACACAAGGGATGGACCGAAAACACTTTTGCGGTCGTATCAGATTCCTTATTTTTGGTCTTTTGGCGATATACATACAGTCAGACCTCGATATAAAGTCACCCGTATATAAGGTCACCTTTCTAAAGCCCTGGCTCATTCAATATCAAATGTGCGTGAATCGGCTATAAAGTCGCGCCGCTTATAAGGTCATTTTCGTGAACTCCCAAGGGTTGATCTTATTTCGTGGTCTGACTGTTTTTGCTGATCCACTGACTGATGCAATGAACGAGAGAGGGAAGGGGGACGAACCGGTTCCACTCAGTTCATCGGATATCCGCTATCCGACCGATTTTTCAATATTCAGGATCTGGTCCCACGACTGCGCTAAAAATCCGGTTATCTGGTATGTCAAATTTGATTTATAAAGTTTAATTAGTTTGTTTTGAACATATATGTAAATTACAAACTTTCAACATGTTTGGAACAATCAAACATGTTTGGTGTCAACTATTAGACCTGGGTATTCTATAGATCCGTTAGGCAAGGGACACCGCATGGCTAGTATCCGGCAAAATTAATATTCAGTGTATCCCTCATCCTGACCTTTCTCTCCCCCCCCCCCCCCAAACAAAAGCCTTTGTACAGATGCAAAAATCCGAGATATGACAAATAATTTTGCCTGATGATCCCTGCCTATTCAATGATGCCCCTTTCAATGATCCCTGCCTATAAGGCGGGTTTAAGTTCGAGTTTTTTTTTTTATTTTAATAATGCATTCAAGTACACATTATGCTTTATTAATATATGATTCATAAGCACTTTGATTCAAGAATCACAAAGGAACATTACGCGTGTAAGTTTCTTAACCTTCAGTTTTTAAGCAGAACACACCCTCTTCTGAAAAGATTTTTAACGAAATGAGGTCATTACACTTTCTTTGTAAGTGATGAAAACGTTTTGATCATTAATATCCTTAACCTTTTATACTTATTTTCTACTCGACCTCGGATTTTAAAGTCAATAAGTTGACCTCTGAAAGGGAAACCGTTGGGTGATAATGCAACAGTTTATTGTTTTCACCCTCTTGCATCCATAACATTGAAATACGACGAAGGACAAAGTGAAATTCATTATTTTGTATATGTTGATATATCATAATCTTTTTTATTTTTAGAAATAAATAGCTCCCAGCAGGTGCGCAGCTAGAGAGGAAGGGACTTAGGGACCTGCAGCCCCCCTCCGGAATCGGAAGCTTCAACAATATTTGTTGTATTATTTGCTTCGAAAATACTTTTTATTGTACTAAATTAAAAATTGTTTCCTCAGCAAATAAATAAAGCAAAATAGTGCATTTATATATATGTATGCATATATACACAGTGTGTCAAAGAATTTTCAAGACGAGGTTTATAAAATAAAATAAAAACCAGTAATTATATATTTTAAGTATTTTTATTCAAAATAAGCACCTTCGACTTCAATACATTTTTTACAGCGGTTTAACAACGATTCAAATGCCTATTCCTGCTCACATTGTTTGTTTGCCTCCAAATCTCGCGTCGAAGCTGTTTGTACACAGTGTATCAAAGAATTTTTAAGACTACAGCTGGAACTAAGCTTACAGTGGCACTATCAGTGTCAACGAGTATTCGTGAAACTCTTTAACTATCAGCTGAACCGCTGCCAAAACTTCAGTTCATCTGTTTACTATTTTAATTTACTTTGATGACATTGACACTATATAAACAGCTGCTTTGACGCGAGCTTTGGAGGCAGTTGGAACAGGCATTCGAATCGTTTAAACCGCTGTAACAAATGTGTTGAAGCCGAAGGAGCTTATTTTGAATAAAAATACTTCAAAAAATATAATTAGTAGTTTTTTTTTTTTTTCATTTAGAAACGTAGTCTTAAAAAGTCTTTGACACACTGTGTATATATATACACATATATATGTTCTTATAATAAAACATGATTGCTATTTATTGAATGAGCCAATTTTGTTAGTTATTTAAGTACTCTCCTCTCTGTTTCTCTATGTCTCTCTTTCAGTTGTATCACATTTTGGCGTTGGGTAAAAATACAAAGTTGTCGCAAACGAACTAATAAAAGCGAAATTGCAATAAATGTTTTGCGGGAAACAATTTGCAAGCAAGCATTTTCCGCTTGAGTGCAAATGAAAATATATTCTACCCATTATCAGCAGCGTTGCTTTCTAGCGTTTCGGCCAAAAGTGAAACAGGTACTTGGAAATCAAAATTTTTACTCTAACAGAAAAACACTCTACATTGTCTTTATCTTCAACGTTATCAAAGCTCGAGACAATATTCTGAGCACCAAGCCTTTCTTAGCAAATATCGAAGACTGAAATTTTCGCTTTTAGATAGCTTCGCGGAAGTTATCGTTTAAGGCTTAACGATGCAGAAAAATAATATATTTGAAATAAGGCTCGTTGCTGAAGGTTCTATATTACATGAATATTTGTGAACTAAATATTTGTGTGTATAAAAGGTTCCTGATTACAAGGCCAGGTCATTTAGGGGGGTTAGCGGGGGTCAATTGCTCCCCCCCTGGCTTGGGAAATATAATATATTTATACGTTTGTAAGATGCATTTTGTTGTTTTTTAATACAACATGCATTGGATTTCTACTTTTTGCCACGCCTCCCACACATAAAAATTTGAAATGACGGGCCTGCTGATTATCGCATATGCCAATAACGCCCAGGCCTAATTTGGCCCTCCCTAGGGAGCCCCCTAGTTTGTTTGGGAGAAAATTATTACTTATTAAAAATCAGATTTATCAAAATTAATGAACGTTGGTTGTTTTAAACACCTATCAAAAATAAGGCACCAGCTTGTTACCTTCAGTTAAAGTTATCAATAGTTCTACTTTTTATTTAGTGTGACAAAGTGCAATCAAGACTCTTGATTTGTTGCGGAACCCTAGAGTAGTGCTGTTTCTTTTTTGCTGTTTCATTTCTGAGACAGCGAAAATATTCTTTCTCTTTTACAGTAATTACTTTCCGAAAAAAAAATCATTTTTTATGATAAAAAAAAGAAGCAAGAGGAGAACAAAAAAGTTAATTTCGTTTTCAAGCTTGGAAGCTTTATGCGAAGTATAATGAAAGAATTATTCTGAAATATTTCAGTTTCGAGAAAAAAGCTTGGGGGAGAGACATATGTCCCTTCCCCCCTCCTCCCGCTGGGTATACCTTTGCCCTAGGGTTCCAGGAAACCTTGGTTGGGAAAAGCTGAGACAATGATCAAAACATTTGACGAGAGTTATGTCCCGATAATAGAAAAGATCCATGAGAGTTGAAGATAATTTTCTCAAATTCACCTACTTGTCACGCAATACCTTCATCGCCAAAGAGCTTGAATTGTTGTGTTTCGAATCGATTACAAATGTTGCGAAATACAGTTTGCGGGTAATTTCAAAATACAGCAGTTTTTAAAAAAATTTAAGGAAAGAAAGAAATTGAGAGAAAGGGGTTAGAGAGAAAGAGAGAATGTAAATATGTAATAAAAACAAAAGGAATATTACAAGGAACTTGAATTGTTGAGTTTTGAATCGATTACAAATGTTGAGAAATACAGTTTGCAAGTATTTTAGAAATGCAGCAGTTTTTAAAATTTTAGTAATTATAAGGAAGAAAAAATTGAGAGAAGCAGAGAGAAAAAGAGAGAATGTAAACATGTATTAAAAGATACGGAATATTACAAGGAACTTGGGGGGAATCGTTGAGTTCTGAATCGATTACAAATGTTGCGAAATACAGTTTTCGAGTGAGTTCAAAATGCAGCAGACTTTAAAATTTTGGTAATGATAAGGAAGAAAAAAATTGAGAGATGCAAAGAGAAAGAGAGCGAATGTAAACATGTATAAAAACATGCGGAATATTACAAGGAACTTGAATCGTTGAGTTCTGAATCTATTACAAATGTTGCGAAATACTTTTCGAGTGATTTCAAAATGCAGCAGACTTTAAAATTTTGTAAGTACAAAGAAAGAAAGAAATGGAGAGAAAGAGAGAATGTAAAAATGCATTAAAATATAAGGAACATAAAAATGTAGCGAAAAATGGAATTTGCTTTTCATTTTAAAAAAATGAAATGATTCCAGTTTGCGTCATCCTGTCGTTCAACAAGTAATATTAATGATTCATCGCCGTTGAAAACTTGACAAAATATTACTTCCTGGTTTAGAAAAAAAAGAAAACACGTGCGATAAAAGAAAACACGTTCGCGATTTTACGCAAACATATTACTGCAGAAGAAAATGTTTTCGGAAAAATTCACTAAACTTTCATTTTTTCTTTCGTAGACGCGTGTGCAAAATCTATTTATTTACTGTCCGTTTTTCTAAGAGGAAACCTTACTTTGTTTTACGCATGCGTCAGGATTGCTTCAATTTAATCTAAATAGGGGTAATAGAAGAAATTAAAGATGGGGATATGGTTGCTTTTTGCGAAGAATAGAAAACTAGCTGCGTCCTTTTTCTTTCCTTTTTTGCTAAATATTCAAATGAGACATGGAATAATTCAACGTCGCGAAAAATAAAAAAATACTTGGCTAAAATAAAACTTCCAAAACTGTGGTCTCAGAGTATCACCCCTTTTACAAATGGAATCCCGAGTGGTAGTCGCGGCCTTCGAGAACTAACAGCATTAATTTTGAAACGTTGTTAGGAAAAACATATTACAGTAAAACTCCTCCACCATAGCGGACAATTACGGGACGAAATTATTTGTCCAAAATAGACAGATGACCGCAAAAGAGGGGTTTCTTTTTTTAAGCTCACTGATTAGTTACTTACTGATTAGCTAGGTGAATTAGAAACTGACTGCCAGGTGGCCGTAGGAGGAGTTTTCCTGTATTATATCTTTACAAACTTTGTAGTCTGATACAAGTGCATTAATAGTTTCTTCCATTACGGTGTATTCCTGTACACATTACCATGGCATTTTGTTTAGTGGTAGCCCAATTTTTAAATTGTACATGTTCTAGTTTCTTATACAGTGATGCATAGTGGAAGAATAGACTGTATCACCAGATTATAGTATTTAACACTGTATAATCGTAGAAAATAAAACTATTTGATGTACTCGAGTATTTTATATACTTATACAGAGTGCCCACTGTATAGGTACATTACGCATTGGTTGATTTCGTCATGAACGTATTATATATTGATAAATTGTGTCCTCATTTTTCTTTGAATACTAAAACAATATAAGATTGCATCATTTGGTACATAGCGCATTGTACTTATAATTTGTGACACTGTTATATTAACATATTAGACGCCAATCACTCATTCTACATTGTAATCCGGTATTTTGCCTAGGAGGTTACCTTGTGCACTAAGGCATACTAGACCAGACTGGTAGATTGTTCATGACAAATTGGTGTCCTTTAGTACACTATACTTTTTATGCTGAAACAATATAAGATTGTAACATTTGGTACATTGCGCATTGGTCTTATAATTTTCGCCACTGTTACAGGAACATATTAGACGCCGATCACTCATTGCACATTGTAATGCAATGCGATACATTGCACAACAGGTACCTTATGCACTAATGTATACTGTACCACACCGGTAGATTGTTCATGATAAATTGTGTCTTTTAGTACATTATACTTTGAATAATAAAACAATATAAGACTGTATCATTTGGTACATTGCGCATTGTACTTATAATTTGTGCCGCTGTTACAGGAACATATTAGACGCCGATCACTCATTCTACATTGTAATCCGGTAGATTACACAACAGGTACCTTGGGCACTAATGCATACAGGGGTACATTGATAGATTGTTCATTGATGCATGGAACTATAGGAACGATGTATGACTTCTTCAACGTAAAAAAATAGAAACACTAATTTTATCACTACTTTGTCCCTAGATTTATTTATGAGACCTTTCAACATGAAACTACACCACATTGTAGGGATCATTCATAAATGATGTCACCCTTCGAGGGGGGAGGGGGGTCATGAAATTGTGACAAAGTGTGACAAGGGGAGGGGAGGGGTAACAAGAAGTGTGACATCACGCATTATGCAACATAGCGTGACATGTGACAAAGGAGGGAGGAGGATCCGCTGAAGTGTGACAGATTGTGACAAAGGAGGGAGGGGGGTCAAATATATGGGACGAAAGCACGACATCATTTATAAACGGCCCCGTATGGTAGTTACAAATAGCGGAGAAAGGCGAAGAGGTATTCTCATATAATCCCAAAAAAAAAAAAAAAAAAACAGCATTAAATTTGTCTGAATTTTTGGGAGCTAAATTAATTTCGATCGCACAGAAGTTTCTGCTCCTGATCCATTTACTAATTTCATTTATGTACCTTTCAGTCTGTTTATCTATCTTTGCATGGATAGGTATGGTTTTGTTTCAATTTCTTTACTTTTATATTTATATATTAATATGCCTAGTCATATGTTTAACTTTCTGTATCTGTATATGAAGCATTATTTTCGTTCTAAAATTATAAATCTTTTTATGAATTTTAGAAAAAAATGTGTGTGCGCGTGTGTGTTTTTTCTGTTTTTAAGCCTGTTCTTTTTACCTTTTCTTTTTTTAAAAGAGTTTTCAAAACTTAAGTTCCTTAATGGATTAAAGTAAATATATATTGGATTAATTTTATAATTTGTTGAAAACTCTAACCGTCAAAAATATTATCTTTATATGAATTTTTAACTTTTAAGTATGAATTTTTTTGTACAGAATCATTAGGTTTGTCCAACGTTAATAAAATCACTAATGTATTACAATTAAATCAAATAGTCAAAATCGATAGTCGAAAAAAACACTTAATTTGCAAAAGAGATAATTGCATTTTTTTATATATTACTTCTCACATCACATTTCGTAAATTGTTCTCCGATAATTTGACAGCAAACGATTTATATCTAGATCATTTAATCGGACGGGTTCACCTGGAACAACCGAAAATAGTTAGTTAAAAATATCTGTAAAGACATTAGTGGTGTTGTAGTATATGCACTAATTTGAAATGCGCTTTTCAAAATAAATTTCTGAGAGATGTATTTTCCCCTGACTGAACTTCTAATTCCTATTAGAAGTGAGGAAAATTCATGAAAGTATTTCTTCATTACATCGCAATGTAAAAATTAGATATATATGACTCAGAAGTCATACGTTTTTTCAGTTATTCCAACGTTTATCGCTCAGAACATCGTTATCTTCATCAGCTTTGTTGTAAGCAGCAACTAGCAGCAATTCATATGATAACTTCATATGATAAAGTGTGAACCAAAAGGAAGGAAATTTTACTGGAAATCATATTGCTGTCATCAATGAAACTGAATTTCAAAAGTTAATTTTTACAGAAGAAAACTAAATGCAAAACTTGATTTTTTTTTTCCGCATCAGAAAATATTGTCTTTCACTAAAATTACTCACATTTTAAAGCTCATTTTACACTGAAAATAATTTCTAATACCGTTGAAAGAGGATTACAAAAGTTTTCGTGGAAAATTATAGTTCTTATCATAGGATAGTTATCTGAACTTTTAATACTCTTAGACTCGTATTGAACTCCTTTTGCATTGAAAATAATTTCTAATACAGCTGGGCCCAGAGATTGTTGCTGGCTGTCACTTTCGTAATTGTATTTGAACTTGGATTACAAGAATTTTCGTGAAAAGTTATAGTTCTTATCATGAGCTAGTGATCTGAACTTTTCGTCCCCTAGTCCTTAGTCTAAGGTTTCTCAACCGTTTTGGACTTGTGGCCCCCTTAGAAGGGCCAAATTCTTCCGTGGCTCCCCTTAGATACATTCATAGCCCATCTGGAATTTTTCTTTTTCTTGTTTTTTTTTTCTGGGGGGGGAGGGGGGTGTGGATAGGATGAGGGATGAGGGATGGGATCTATCAGATATCCATTATCTAATGTTCATAATATTTCAGTCTAGTGAATTTCAGAATTTTGAGCCAAATATTAACTTTAACCACTAAATAGCAAATTCTGTGTATCTTTAAAAATAGTGTTATTTTTTTTTGCTCGGTTAGATTTATTTTTATTCTACGTAATTATTAATCAATCATTTCCCATTAAGCTTTACTACTACTTGCATCGATAAGAGCATATGTTTTAAAATGTCTTTAATACAATTTCAAAAATGCAAAGCGTGCTTCTCCACCATAAACGGAATTATTCTTACGGTTAAATCAAAGAGATGGACTAAATTTAAATAAATAATCTGAAAGTGCTCAACTTAAAGGGTCTACTTAGGGCATACCCATTTCGCCTAGAAACGGTTCGTGCTTCATAAATGTGACACAAACGGCTGAATTAACTCTTCGCAATGTACCTCAAAAGAATTTTAATTAACTCTTAGAAAGTTCTTCTCGAAACTGTCTACTTTAATGGGGTCTAAAAGGGTTATCGAAGCGGAGATTAACTTTTATTGCACGCTGAGTTTTCAAGTCATAGAACATATACCTATGCGAGGCAGAATGCTCCTGAATGAATTACCAACGGCTAAAACAGTTAGCAGTACATTTTTCAAATCTAATTCACGTGATCTATTGATAAATGAGCAAAGCAACAAATATTTCTGGTTGAAAAAAAAAGAACAAGTAATAACCTTTAATATGGAAAGCTAAATTTAAAATTATCTAATATTAGCCAAAATAGTTTGTGGCTAGTAATTGAAGCTACTTTTATCCAGAAGCATCTTAAACTAGTCCTAATTGCTAATTTTAGCCACATCTGGCAACCCTGATTACACGTAAAAGTGTTCCGTTTAGAATTTGTTTGGATACATATTCACAACTTACGCCCATTTTCAAACGAAACTTATTCCAAGGAAATATTATATTGAATGTGAGTGTAGAAAGTACCATATATGAAAAGCACTAGAAATTACTATTTGTTTGTGCGAAGAAGTCGCAGCATTCATTACGTTTCCTGAAATAACAGTTCGTTTGTTGATTTAGCTGTTAGGTAAGTTCAATAAATCTTGATTTTCCGCGATTGTTCTAGAATGGTTGTTCTTGGTATCTTTTCTCTTTGTTCCTTTGAAAAAGTTTCGTAATTTTTATTTGAAGGTTCTATACTGGATGTAAAGGAAAATTTCGTTGGGAAGTTTCAGAAATTTTCAGAACGAATCATTATGTTCATTAAAAAAAAAGTACAAAAAAAAAGGAAATGGCTATACAATGGGACAAATTTAGACGCAATTTTTCTGATATAAGTTTGTTTGAAACAATATTGAAAAGCTAATCACTGTCATCTAACAAAGGTCAAAGTTTAATTCGCAAGGTATCTTAGGGGGTCATTCATAAATGATGTCACACTTCAAGGGGGGAGGGGTCCCAGAAATTGTGACAGTTTGTGGCCAGGGGAGGGGAGGGGAGGGGGTAACAAGAAGTGTGACATTACACATTTTGGTTTCTATAAAAACATTTAAAATCAGCAAACTAATTTCTTTTTTAAAGCTTCATTGATCATTTGTATCGTAAACACTGACGCTGATTAAGGCTTAAATTTACTCCTTGGTAACAGTTTAAAATGAAATTTTCTTAGACATTACACTTTTAAGATAAAATTGCGTGGGTCATTTTTTTTTTAAGAATTCGATCTATTAATATATTTTACAGTTCTATACTAATTATTTTTTGTGTTGTAAACCGTAACCTCATTTTATACAAATTAAGTGCACATATCATCATTATTATTATTATATCAACGTAATGTATAACGTAGTGCCTTGTTTCTGAGCAGCAAGTACATACGTTTATGTAATTTAATATAGCGTGACATATGACAAAGGGGAGTTGGAGGGTATGATAAAGTGACATTTTGTGACAAAGGGGAGAGGGGGGTCAAATATATTGAAAAAAGTGTGACATTTATGATCGGTCCCCTAAGAAAATCATTTACTGCTCGCATATGGTTCAGCAGTAAATTGACTGTTGAAAAAGTTTTCCACACCAAAGTTAGCTCCTTATTCTAAATTTTTCCGTCAATTCTATCGATATAATGTAATAATAAAAGAATACTTACAGCATCGTTTATAAATTTATATTTTAATTAAAATTAAAAGGTAGAATTCAGGCTTTATTTTAAATATTTTCTGGTTTCTTGTCATTTCCCTTTTTCTTTCTCTTCTTGTAACTCCCCCCCCCCCCCCTTCTCTCTCTCTGTCTTTTTTGTAGAAAAAATATTTTAAAGGGTTTAGCCTCTAACAGATTCCTTGTAGTCCTGAAACACGTGCATGCAATATTTTTTCAGTTTTGTGATTTAACGTGCCAAAAAATTTAAAAATAGTTGAAGATTTCCTAGTGCCTATGTAGCATTTCTTCACCTATGTAATAATCTATTTATGATTAAAAGCCAGTATTTAAAAAAATATATATTTACATAAGGGGTCATTCATAAATGACGTCACGCTTCGAGGGGGCGAGGGTTGGGGAAATTGTGACGAATTGTGACAAGGCGAGTGGAGGGGGTAACAAGAAGTGTGACATCATGCTTGTGCAACATAGCGTGACATGTGACAAAAGGGGGTAGGGGGTCCGTTGGGGTGTGACATTTAGTAACAAAGGGGTTAGGGGGTCAAATATATGGGAAAAAGAGCAATATCATTTATGAACGGTCCCTAATAATCTTTTTGAAATAAGATACGTTAATTTTTTCACTTGCATCCCAAGAACAGTCAGCACAATTTTACTCGAGATTTGTTGTACAACTTAAATTTAACCAATCAACACCAACGCTCGATGCGCAACTCCAGACAGAAAAACAAAGCTGGAAAAATAAAATAAAATCTCTTTGTGAGTTTTGCTCGCACTTGCAACCCGTACCAGCGTAACATGAGCAAAATTTTTTTAGTGATGTCATGAGGTGAAACTTTTTCTCCTTTTGGGAAGTAAGAATGACGTTATCCGAGCAGCACTTGTTGCTCAACTTTTTTACTTCGGAAATGACTCATGTTTACCGTAACGTTTATTCTAAGGTCAATTTAATCATACGGTGATATCACTCAGAGGCACGCGCTGGAATTTGTATTCTAATGTCCGTTCAAAAGAACATTAATGTTGCGGAGAATATATAAAAATTTCCTTGAACTCAAGATATTTATTCTAACTCGGTGTATATACGTTTGATCTGATCGGAACGTCGCGGGAGCTGAGCTCTGCTTTTCTTTTAACAATCTTGGTCTTCTTTGAAAAGTTGAATTTCAATATCAATTCTTTTTAGGAATTATACTTAATCTTTGTCATGCCAGAAGAGTGGTTCCACAAACACCCACAGAACTTCTTATATTTCTTCAAATCTTCAGATGGGAACAGAAGATTTGTTTTCTTAAAACTCAGAAATTGTAAAGTATAATTTCGTAATATATCTTTTAAGTGTAATTTCGTAAATGTGAAAATGCTTAACAAAAAAAGGTTTTAGTATGAATTCGTTTTTCCTTTCAAAATCGTTTATCACTCAAAGGTGGAGTTGCCATCCTCAAAAATAGACCCGTAAAGCAGATTCCACCCCCCCTCCCCCCCGAACAAATTTTGTCTTCAGATGGGAAGAGAATATTTGTTTTCTTAAAATTCGTTTAAACTTAGAAATTGTATGGCTTTTAAGTATAATTTCGCTAATGTGTGAATATGCTTAGCAAAAAATCTTTCAGTATGAATTGCTATTACCTCCATTAAAAAAATATTACATTATCTTTCCCTCTCTTTCTTACTCATTTTTTTCAGTGAAACTTAGAAGAAAATAATACTTTCTAAAGCCATTTTTCTATCCAGTCTCCACATTGTTTTCATTGACTTTTTTTAAAGTAGGCATGCAGATGTTTAAGCACACCAACGTTTGTTAAATTGTTTTAATATTTAGTAGTATCTGAAGTGAAATGAAAAATGTGTGGCAGACATGGCAAAAGATATATGAAATTAATTAATTACTTTTAAAAAGATGTAATTCTTGGGAGAAATGTTTTCTACGCAAACGAAACGGAAAAGTAAAGTTAAAATTTGTCCGAAATGTTTCGCCTCCTATTATTACTTCTATTAATATACTCTATTACTAGTAGCCTAAATATATGTCCTTCAATTAGAATTAAGAAACAAACAAGAAAGAAAAGAACAACATTCACTTCCATGTTTCTCCTTCTATTAACTACTACTATTGAAGTTCTCCCCCCCCCCCTATTACTACTATTATTATTGTTCTCTATTACTGCTACCCAGGCCTTTAGTAGTAAAACGCGCCTTACTAAATTAAAATAAACGGAAGAAAACATTTTTTCCCCTTTTTCTATTAAAATCGTAATTTGTAATTTTAAACGATTTTGGCCCCTATTCTCTAAAATTAAGAAATTGTTAATTTCTAGTAGCCTTTTTCTGTAAATTTTTTAAACGTAAATTTAAAAAGGAAAAAAACCAATCTCAGGCCCGAATCGTTTTTTTAATCTTTGGATCGTCAAGAAATTTGAAATTTATAAGCTCTACCTCGGAAAAACAGATTTAAAAAATTTCAAGAAAAGATTGGAACTGTGACGAAAGGGCCTATCGGAGCTTTTTCACGAACCACGGGCGTCAAATACGAAAAGGTTTTTGTGGGGCGGTTTTTGAGAGTTTATGGCTGCCATTTAGTCTACTTTTTTACTACTACTTTTTTGTCCTCTATTACTAGTCCTAAATGCATTAAATTCCTCCATTACAATTAAGAAGCCCCAAAAAAGAAAATGGATTGTAACTTTTGCAAAAGATCTTGGGTTCTTTTCAACCGTGTTTGAAATATCGATAAGATTCCGGTAAAATTCCTAGCATTCCGGTTTTTGATAGATAGAATTGTAATTTTTTGTTTTTCCTTTAATCAAAGTTTTGGGTAGAAAGAAATGCGAAAGGAAATTTATAAAACCAAGGCCCCGGGAAATGCAAAACGATCTTTTTAATTCTTAATTCCCCTTAAGATTTAACCGTTGGGAAAAGGGGGATCACGGATTTCCCCCGGGAAAAGAGAATGTCCCTTTTCTCTGAAGTGAGGGCAGAGTTAAAATCAAGCAGAGTGAAAATCTAGTGGGAAAAATCTATAACCTAACTTCATAATTGCGTATAAGGAAAAGCCTTTTCTTTTCGTTAAACCCTTTAACTTGCATTTTTAATTTTTTTTAAAGAAAGAACAATTTTTCAGCAATTTTCGGGAATTATTTGTTACATGAGCTCTATTTTAAGATGCAAAAAAAAATCTTAAAACCTGGTTTATTAATTAAAATTTTTTTTTTTAAATATGTTCTTCTCAATTTTAAAAAATTTACAAAAATGATTTAAAACTTAAATTTATTTTTATTATAATGTAATTTTTTTTCTTTTTAATTTAATTTCTTTAGCAAAAGAAAAAGTTTTTTTGTTTCAGACATTGGTGGCGAATTGAATTTTTGTTTCGCTGCCCCCGAATTAATTTTGCAGGAATTTACCTTTTGAAAGTTTTAAATTTTTTTTACCTTCCCAGAAGAGACCTCAAATGGGATGGTGAGGTATCTTTCCAGGGTTTAACCTTGTTAAAGTGCAAATTTTGCGTACGGAAAGAAATAGAGGTTGCACCCCCCTTTACCTTAGTTAGTACATGGGAAAACATTATATGCTCGTGCATGTTAAAAAAAAAAAAAAAAACACCACAAAAATCAATTTAAAATATTATAGCCATTCGTATTATAATTATTCTTCATATTACTTTTTAACGATTACTAATTTTGCTAAGAGTTATTTGAATGTTCATGTTCAAATTTTTTGAAATTATTCTAAAATGCAGCATTTATTTTCAAAAGATTATTTATCTCTTACACTATCTGAATATTTTGTTATCCCGTGCAATTCATACACATCTTATAAGTGATTTCATAAAGAATCATACAAAATTATTATTTTCAGTAAACTAATTGGTGTTATGTGAAATATTTGCACAATTTAAACTAGAAAATAAATACAATGGAGAAATATACTACATTTTCAGAAATTGCGGCCAACTAAATTTTGATTGTATGAACACAAAATAACAATGAACCAGGTAAATCACTTATGCATTATATATACATTTAGTGCATCGTCTTTGCTTATATACAAAATACGATCAATGTAGTTATCCCTCAAATGAGTTTTAAATATTCGAAAAATACTGAATGTGCCTTTCCTGATTATATATATATATATTACAAATTTTCATTTCTGCAACGACGTCATAATTCCAGAACTGTGATGTTGAAATTATTTCATTATAATTGCATTCATCATCATTTCAGTTATGATTTTTAATTAAATTTTTGATTTAATAAGAGATAACTTTTTGATTTATGACACTTGTAAAAATGAGAGTTGTATGCATAATATCGGATAATTTTATGCTAATCTAATCGTAATCAAAATCGTAATCGGATGTCATAATCGTAATCGATTACATTTTTCAACGACTGTAATCGCTTCCGTAATCGTAATTACTTTTTGGCAAAGGATTACAATCGTAATCGTAATCATAATCTCTCAATTTCTCCCTTTGTAATCGTAATCGTAATCGATTACGTTTCTTTGTAATCGACTCCAAGCCTGACTGCTACTAGTATTGTTCTCTATCACTAGTAGCCTAAATGCGTGTTCCTCTACTACAATTAAAAAGCAAACAGAGGAAGAAGAACATTTACTTCCATGTTTCTCCTATTAATCATTATTGTTTTCTTTTTCTAAAACTATTGTGGCCTCTATTACTACTATTAGTATTGTTATCTATTACTAGTAGCCTAACTGTGTTTCTGTATTTCAATTAAGATATTTAAGAAAGAAAAGAAAAAAAAAAAGAACCACACTCTCAGAAGCAGAATCGTCACTTTTGAGGATTTTGGTATCGTCAAGAAAATTTCGTCATTTATAACGAAACTTTCCTCGCGAGATCACATGACTTTAAAAAATTACTATAGAAATTTCGGCAATTTGACGAAAGGTTTACTCGGAGCATTTTTCACGAAGCCATTTCGTCAAATACGACGAAAGTTTCGTGAGATTTGAGCATGTGTTTCTGAGAGTGCATCTCTTCCATTTTTCTACTTTTATTACTACTACTATTATTGTTCTCTATTACTAGTAGCCTAAATGCATATTCCTCTATTACAATTAAGAAGCGAAAAAAGAAGCATCATTCGTAACTTTTGCAAATGAATCTCGAAAGATTCTTCGTCGGAACTCGTGTTTACCAGAAATATCGATAAGATTCACAGAAAGAAATAGAAATTGCTCTAGCACTCCTTTTTCGTGATATGGATAGAAATTGTCCAATTTTCCTTCGTATTATTCCTTTTACATCAAAGTTCAAAGAAAGAAATGCCGAAAGGAAATCATAAAACTCCAGCGGAATAACAAAGCGATCTTTGAAATTCTTTATTCTTTGATTTTCCATGATAGAGGATCACGTTTCCCGGGAAAACTTTTGTGCTTTTAATGAATAATTTTAACTCTGAAGTGAGTCAGAGTTAAAATCTTCAGAGTTAAAATCTTTGTGAATGATTTTAACTCTGAACTTCATATCATTGCGTATAGGCAAAAGGGTTTCTTGTTACGTTGAAACCTGTGTAAGCAATATTGCTATTTTTTTATCATTTTTTTACAGTAAGAACAATAGTTTTGGCAATTTATCTAGTGCGAATTATTTGAAATTACATTAGCTTTTTTTTCATAGTATGCAATATATTAAAAGTATCTTAAATTATGGTTTATTAAGTTCAAAGTACTTTCAATTTTTGCCAAATAGTCTTTTTGCATCAATTTTCAAAAATCTGATTTAAATTTTACAAAATTATGATTTTTTTTTCACACCAACAATTAAATTTATATGCACTTCCATAATGTAATTTTTTGTTGTTTTGTTGGTCTAATTTGAATTACTTTAGCAAAAAGCTACAATTGGCTATGTTGTTGTTGTTGTCGAGTCCTCGTGGGTGGCGAGGAAGAATGGGTACGCTGCTCCTGAGTCTAACGGGGCCCTTATAGGCAGGAGTCCGATTTCCACCCTTTTGAAAGACCTCTTAATTTTTTTGAACCAGTTCCCAGATGAGAGACCGTCACTTGGGATTGGCACCCCCAGAGGTATCGTTTCACTTGGAGGGCATTGGAGCCACGACCTATTTAACGTGCACCAACTCCCTTTAGCGTACACGGACCACAGCAACCAGCCTCGAGAGGTTGTCACCCTCCCAATCACTGACCTTAGTCGATGTTGCTTCACTTTCGGTGCTCTGTGGGAACAGAGCCTCTACCGACGGATCCACTGCGGGACTACAATTGACAGTAATCCGTCAAAATGTTTTTAGGGGATGAGAGCTGACGAGTAGTAAATTTTATGACATTTTTAGAAGTTAGTTAATAAAATTTTTCAAAAAAAACGTTAGGTTTTTTCAATTCATTTACTGGTGCGTTAGTGTATTAATGAACATTTATGTACTCATTAATACATTTTAAAACTTATGCATGTTAATAAATTTAGGACGGAAGTGAACAAGTAAGAATAAATTTTTAAGCATGCGTAGGTTCATTCTTAAATTTTACTGATTCGTAACTCCATTAATAAATATTCAGCAAACGAAAAATTAAAAAGATAAGGAAACCCTGTTCTATCGCGTGTGACTTGTGTTGACAGGAAAGCATTTCATACGCTTGGTGTCACTGTTGAATGCTACACAACAAAAAGAAAAAAGAAAATCCACAGCGAATTTTTTCTCAATTCCGGTTTTGTGTCCTTGAGTATTCAACGAAAATGAAAAGAAAAGACTAGAAAGAGTTTAATTTCGTGAGCCTTCTACACAATGGCTTTATTCCAATGATGCAATGTTTCGAATTGATATTTAAGGTTATTTTGTTGTTAAAGGTCTTGTTTCGGGCCGTTTCTATGTACAGGGTTTTTATAGAAATAAGTGCTAAAGGATGATAAAGGCACTGCAAACCAGGGTTGCCAGATCGGGCTGCAAGTAGCGGATTACGCTACTTTTTGTCATTGCGGGTGACCTAATCTATCATTAAGTAGCCTGCTAACTTTTGGGGCTACTCAAACTTTTTAAATTTTTTTTTAAATTGCCTTTTTTAGGCATCTCTTAAGCAAAAAATAGTGCTTCCTTGTGATAAAATACTATTTAAAATCAAACTAAAATTTTAAGAAAAAAAAGGGCGATTTTTAGAGTTGTCTTTGGCTACTTTTCTAGGCGTTTTGGCTACTTGATGTGCTGGAGTTTTGGCAACCCTGCTGCAAACTGCAGCAGAGTTACCACTATTTTGATTTGCTATTTTATCTTAATGATACACTACAGTAGCGCATCCAGGATTTTTGTTTTGGTTGTAGGATCAAGGTCAGGATTAGGGATGTATCGTAGACTGATTTTGCCGGATACCGGATATCCAGTGTTCCTACGAGATATCCAGCTCTGATGTTTGAAACTCATCAATTCTATATATATTTCTAAACATCTCAAATCTTTCAAATCAGCGGTAAGATTTTAATTTACATGTACAACAGGAAAACCCCGTTAAAACGCGGGTGTCGGTGGACATGTTTGGTACCCGCGTTATAACATAGCAGCGGTATAGTGAAACTATACCACGGAACTATATTACGAAATAATACTCTTTGTTGTTGCATCATTTTTAACATTTTCAATTACTCGTAACTTTTCTTCTGTAGTATTGTTTTTTTCTTCTTGTTAACTAATTTGCATGTTTTTCGTTTTCTTTCCTATGAAACAGACAAATGGCCAGGAGGCGCAGTAGTCAAGTGTATATAAACGGACAGAAGTTTTGTTGAAGGAGAGATTTTTCCTGGATTCTCGATTTTCTTGTATGTTTGAACGTGAAATTTGACTACTTCTTGATAGTAGCTAATTTGTTATGTTAATTTTAAGTTCAAAGTTGTAAATATTGTAAATAAAACCTTTTATTTTAATTTAACATTGAATTTACGTATCATTAGCATAGTTAGTCATGAAGGATAATTCTTGAATAGTGAAATATTTTTCACTTCTTTGCTCCATTTTATTCACTAGTTGATGTGCAGGAAGCCCCCCCCCCCCCCCCCTATCAAATGCGCAATCAAGTCTATAGAGCCATAGGTTATAAACCAACTGTATTTCAAGAAAAAGGGGGCTTAAAAATCTCTGTATGTTATCAACATTGGGTTGTGAAGATGGAGAGATCCCAAGAGAAAATTAGCTTTAGAAGGGAAGAACGCACTTCTCAAAGAAACAATGTTTTAAGCCTGTATACACTGGAGTATATGTTTATTTTTCAGAAATGCTAAAGAATCTGGAATATAAAGGTTGATAGCGCTATAAAAGAAGTTACACACGCATAACTAGATTTCTGAAAATGAAAGATAATTAAGCATTGAAATGAACAGTGCCTGACAGATTGAGCTCCGCCCATGTCAAAATGTACAAGTCAGACCCAGTCAGGGCGATTTCACCCGACCTTTACACATAGAAAAGTTAAATTTATACGTCTGGGGGACATGACAGTCACCGCTGATCCGATTCCGCAGTATACTGAGGCGCGGTATAAGGGGGTTTTACTGTATTTTCAAAATATGCCAATTAATTTAGTTTTAAAGATCGAATTTGAAATGCCGGATAACAGGGTCTTAAGCGCGGTTGTCGAATCCGATTCCGGATGTCTAAAAAACAGTCGGATACCGGATATCTGAGGCCTTCACGTGGGGGAGGGGGTAGGGATGACCTGCCCCGTTCGTCCGTCGGGACAGCACCCCTCAACTAGAAAGCCTCTGGACTGCCTCACGGAGAGCGCTTCCCTTCTCTCCGTAGGCCGAAATCTATTGCTTCTGCTGCGCTGGCGATCCACTCACATTATTAATCAGCTTGTTTTTGCAATCAAACCATCAAATAACGTCCACCGAAGAGTCCACTTGTAGAGCACACATTTCAGAGCAAATAAAATTAAGTTCTATACTAAAAATTCATTAAAAAACATTATTGCTATCCTATACTTTAAAAAACTCTTTTATTAGTATAGGAAAATATTTTTGTGTTACTTATGGGGGGGGGGGGGAATTTTGTTTTTCTGTTTTGTGTTCTCATTGACTTCATTTTGTGGCGAAAGAATCGATACTGATTAAGGGTTAAATTAACTTCTAGTTAAAGTTAAAATTTGAAAGAAAATCTTGGGCATTTACACTTTAAGACAAAATAGCGCGTTAATTTCTGCAGAATTCGAAAGATTAATGTTTTTAACATTATATATTAATCGCGTTTTTTTTTTCTTGTAAACCTTAATATCATGTTATACAAATTAAGCACACACTTAATCATTATTATTGTCATGCCCAGAAATGTCATTAAAAGTTCAAGATAAAATTGGAGATGAGATCTATAACGTAGTGCTTTGTTTCTGAACTACAAATAAATATGCTCATGTAATATAGCGTGACATGTGACTGGGAAAGGGGGTACATTGAAGTGTGACATTTTGTGACAAAGGGGGGGGGGTGTCAAATACATTGTAAAACCGTGACATCATTAATTTATAAATGATTTCAGTATAATAGCTTTTTCAATGCTTGAGACTTATATTTCGTGAGAAATTTATGAATTACGCAAGCGTAGCACGTACAAAAATCAAAGAAACAATCAACTTTTCTTTCAAAAAGTTTTCAAAAATTTCCCACTTTAAAAAGTTTGAGGTTTATATCTTACATGAAAATAAAACAAAGATTCTGTACAGACCTTTTAGAAATGGATTTAATTGTGTTCAATTTATTTTTGACATCTTTTTTAGTTCTTTTCCAAAAAAATAGCTTAATAATTTAGTGTTGGAAATGATTTACCTCTGTAGTTCGCTTTTTGCTTCTTAGTAAATCCTTAATTTTTAACTTGAACTTCGCATCAGAGTGAAAAACGTAATTCCGATTTTCTATAATTTAAAACATTTCTTTTACTCGTCAGTTTTTTCTCTAGCCTTCAGAAGGAAAGATCATGGCGTAACGCAAAGATGCCCTTACAACATCTTTTATTTTCTAGTAAAAGGGAATCTTCCTAATTTCTAGAATTCTGAGATGAGAGAGTCATAAAATGTCCGCTGGACAAAAGCTTCTCTTTTCAATCGCCCCTTTCCAATCACACAGTCATAAAACGTAATTGTGAAAACCTGATAAGAACCCCACTTTGTGAATACTTTTTCTTTACTTTTGTTGTTGTTTTTTTTTTTACGAACTTGGCGTACAAGACTATTTTCAAGTGGTCGTATAGCGTTGTTCAGAAGTGACCAGGCTCCTAGAAAATTATTTTTACATTAGCATTTTACAATCTACAGAAAGCTTTCCGTTATTGCTTGCTTTTAAATATTTTGCCTTAATTTATTATTTCATTTCAGTTTGATTTTTAAAGTTTTAGTAGCTATCCAGATTTGCATTTATCGCACAAGTGTGACATAAATAACCTCATAAATTTCAGGAATATTATTAAACAACTATATAAAAATGGATTTTTTTTTCTTATATGGAAATGAACAAACATTAGTCTTAAAATATTGAGATTAAATAAAATGTAATCCTTCAATATATCTTGATAAGTACTTACGTATCGAACGCAACGCCTCTAAAATGTTTAAAATTGCAGTTCTATTGTAGCAATCATGTTTCGTGAAAAGTAGAGGTTAATTATCTGAATGGCAATAAATTATTTTCGAAGTGGAAATATTAACTTTTTTTTCGATACTGAGTAAGTATATGAATGTGTTGAACTCATTCTGCAATTTCTGATGGCATCTTTTTATCTTTATGCAAAGATTTCCTGCCGAAATCCAGTATAATGTCCCAATTACGAATGCTATCGGCTGACGAGCGGGGTGAAAATCGGCCTACGGACGTTGCGCAATAGTTTCAGTCCGGAGGCTTTCTAGTTCAGGGGGGTTTTGGGACCGTTCATAAATGTTGTCAAGCTCTTTTCCCACATATTGGACCCCCCTTCCCAGTGGTGTAGTCAAGGGGGGACGCGGGGGGGGGGGACGGCGTCCCCCCACCTCTTTATTTTCACTCAAGCGTCCCCTCACCTTTAATTTCCAGGGAGGACGCTAAGGACGCGAGGAGACGCTGAGCTTCCTAACTTATTTAATATTCAAAATAGGCACTCATTAGTAAGTTAGTAGCTTTATGAAATAAGACAGAAGCTTTTAAAACTATACATAAAGGCTGCTTACTACTTCTACTTTAAATTCGTGAAAAGAAAAACAACAATTAACAATCGCAGGTTAATATTATTCGTCAAAATAAGCGCGTTAAAATATGAGTAAGCGGGAACTACATAAATTCAGAGAATTAGTTTCAGCTGTGCTGGCCTGCCTAGGAAATAGGTGTGCGGGGGGGGGGGGAGGTTTCAAATATCATCATAAGTTTTGAAATCAAAATATTTACACTGCTTGTACTGTTTTTTTTTTTTTTTTTTTACAAGACAGTGAGACGTTGATATTATTAGAGTAAAAAAGTTGGGGGACAATGAACGTCCTCTTTCGTCCCCCCTAGACTTCACCTTAAAAAAAGTAGCTTTCCTTTTGGTATGCAATATCGAAAAACCTACAAGCATATTAAACATTTTCTTTCACAATCATTTGTTTTCTCGTCATCGCTTCAAGACTTTTGCACATTCAAACTGTATGCATTACGCTTTTTGTGAAACAATTTCAAAATCAAATTAATGTAAAAAAATGTTTGGATTACAAGTGATTATCTGTGCAAAAACCTGTTATGGCACGGCACAAAATTGCGGTGTAAATTCATTTTAAAATGCCTTTATCACTTTCAATTTATTCAGCTTTTTATTTCTTTTTCGGTGATTATCAGGCCCGAAAAATCCAAAAAGTACTTCAGGGTTATTTTTAAATTTTGATTTTTTTCAAAGACAATTTTATATAAAACTAAAAAAAAAGTATTTCTTCATAAAAGGCCTATATTTTCACAGTCAGAAAGAAATTCAATAAGACTGGAATGAAGCAAAAGCAAACTGATTTTTCTCAGTCCCACGCTTTTCCATTTATTTCCTATTATTGTTAACAAACTTTGCTATTGCCAGCTAACTGAAACCATCTACATGGGGGGAGTGGGAACCGGCCGAATAGCTTTTCTCTGTCGTGACCCCACATGTTGCCGCAGTTCATCAGGTAACCGAAACCCAGTTGAGTATTTTATGATGTTTCCAAATTGCTGCTTGCCCAGGGCTATAAGGCTTCAATCACCCGACCCGTCACGGTATTATATGGTCCTGCACCCGACCAGAAACCCCTTTGAGACAAGTAAACCATATGCTGTCCTACGGTCCCTTCAAGATAATTGTTTTCGTTCTTCATGATCGTCGGTTTCGACCGAACCCCCTCCCCCAAGCCAAAAAAAGAACAGATTCGTAGAAAAAGTCTATAGATATGGGTCTGTTTAAATTGCTCTCGGAAACCAATATTGTCTACACCTGCTGAACGACATCACATTTCAAACATGCAAACTAAATTCTAAAAGTGACTGACATAACGCACAAAAATATAATCTGTCTGTCCTAGTGGTACGCTACTCTATCCATTGATGCATTGATCACTCGTTATAGATCGAACAAGCAATTTCTCAAAAAGCAGGGGGAAAAAGAAAGAATGAAAAGATTTAGGCAACAAAATCTGTTGGAAACATTTTTAACCCCTTCCAAACGCAGAAATACTAGTACGGAGTTATCAACTGAAATAAGAGATGAAACATCCAATCAAAGTGAATTGTAAGTACTTTATGCACTCATGTTTAATAGTTTTCGATTATAAAATTAAACTGAAATGTAATTCATTTTCTTCTCGCTTCGAATTTTAATAAGATTGAGTAGTTTGAATTTTGGTTTGTGTTTTTTCAATTTGATGTTTCTTTCCTTCTTCTTGGCTGTCTTTAAATAAGAGAAACATGAA